>OX465289.1:115896184-117243127 GCA_949987695.1 Merzomyia westermanni
ATTGTTGTTTGTTATCTTTCCACCGGTATACACAACATTTTAGACATTCTGTCTATATGTAAATCCTGTATGTTGGACTTTGTTTTTGTACATTCTTCTTTCTATTTTTAGAAGATAGTTATTGTACATAACCGCGTGCTCCGGTATAAATTTATTTTGTTGTTGGTTTTATGGTCTGTTCATTTTGACATATTTTTGTAAGTTTAACGAGTTCAAGACCAGTTGATAATAATTCTTAGTTTGTTTTTGTACATTCTTCTTTCTATTTTTAGAAGATATTTATTGTACGTAACCGCGTGCTCCGGTATAAATTTATTTTGTTGTTGGTTTTATGGTCTGTTCATTTTGACATATTTTTGTAAGTTTAATGAGTTCAAGACCAGTTGATAATAATTCTTAGTTTGTTTTTGTACATTCTTCTTTCTATTTTTAGAAGATATTTATTGTACGTAACCGCGTGCTCCGGTATAAATTTATTTTGTTGTTGGTTTTATGGTCTGTTCATTTTGACATATTTTTGTAAGTTTAACGAGTTCAAGACCAGTTGATAATAATTCTTAGTTTGTTTTTGTACATTCTTCTTTCTATTTTTAGAAGATATTTATTGTACGTAACCGCGTGCTCCGGTATAAATTAATTTTGTTGTTGGTTTTATGGTCTGTTCATTTTTACATATTTTTGTAAGTTTAACGAGCTCAAGACCAGTTGATAATAATTCTTAGACTCATTCGTATAGTTTTGCTATTTCAGAGGATCTTGTGGAGAATCGAACCCACTCTCTCTTATTGCAAGCGCAGCTGCCTTACCCATAAGCTATGCTGCGTGTAGTTTTGCAAGCTGCTTAGTTCAAGTTTTCCTCTAATTGTTGTTTGTTATCTTTCCACCGGTATACACAACATTTTAGACATTCTGTCTATATGTAAATCATGTATGTTGGACTTTGTTTTTGTAAATTCTTCTTTCTATTTTAAGAAGATAGTTATTGTACATAACCGCGTGCTCCGGTATAAATTTATTCTGTTGTTGGTTTTATGGTCTGTTCATTTTTACATATTTTTGTAAGTTTAACGAGCTCAAGACCAGTTGATAATAACTCTTAGTTAATTATTATTATTTTTGATTAGAGGAAAAATCAAAAGCAACAAACATATACAGGCTATAGTTATAGTACTATTTCGAAAACAGCCACGATTTCTCGCCAGACTAATTCGTATAGTTTTGCTATTTCAGAGTATCTTGTGGAGAATCGAACCCAATTTTTGTAATTGCAAGCGCAGCTGCCTATTGTTGTTTGGTATCTTGCCAACGGTATACACAATATTTTAGACATTCTGTCTATATGTAAATCATGTATGTTGGACTTTGTTTTTTTACATTCTTCTTTCTATTTTTAGAAGATAGTTATTGTACATAACCGCGTGCTCCGGTATAAATTTATTTTGTTGTTGGTTTTATGGTCTGTTCATTTTGACATATTTTTGTAAGTTTAACGAGTTCAAGACCAGCTGATAATAATTCTTAGTTTGTTTTTGTACATTCTTCTTTCTATTTTTAGAAGATAGTTATTGTACATAACCGTGTGGTTCGGCATAAATTAATTTTGTTGTTGGTTGTATGGTCTGTTCATTTTTACATATCTTTGTAAGTTTAACGAGCTCAAGACCAGTTGATAATAATTCTTAGACTCATTCGTATAGTTTTGCTATTTTAGAGGATCTTGTGGAGAATCGAACCCACTTTTTCTGATTGCAAGCGCAGCTGCCTTACCCATAAGCTATGCTGCGTGTAGTTTTGCAAGCTGCTTAATTCAAGTTTTCCTCTAATTGTTGTTTGTTATCTTGCCAACGGTATACACAATATTTTAGGCATTCTGTCTATATGTAAATCATGTATGTTGAACTTTGTTTTTGTACATTCTTCTTTCTATTTTTAGAAGATAGTTATTGTACATAACCGCGTGCTCCGGTATAAATTTATTTTGTTGTTGGTTTTATGGTCTGTTCATTTTTACATTTGATTAGAAGAAAAATTGAAAGCAACAAACATATACATTCTATAGTTATAGTACTATTTCAAAAACAGCCACGCTTTCTCGCCAGACTAATTCGTATAGTTTTGCTATTTCAGAGGATCTTGTGGAGAATCGAACCCACTTTTTCTGATTGCAAGCGCAGCTGCCTTACCCATAGGCTATGCTGCGTGTAGTTTTGCAAGCTGCTTAATTCAACTTTTCCTCTAATTGTTGTTTGTTATCTTGCCAACGGTATACATAATATTTTAGACATTCTGTATATATGTAAATCGTGTATGTGGGACTTTGTTTTTGTACATTCTTTTTTCTATTTTTAGAAGATAGTTATTGTACATAACCGCGTGCTCCGGTATAAATTTATTCTGTTGTTGGTTTTATGGTCTGTTCAGTTTTACATATTTTTGTAAGTTTTCCGAGTTCAAGACCAGTTGATAATAATTCTTAGTTAATTATTATTATTTTTGATTAGAGGAAAAATTTAAAGCAACAAATATATACATTCTATAGTTATAGTACTATTTCGAAAACAGCCACGATTTCTCGCCAGACTAATTCGTATACTTTTGCTATTTCAGAGGATCTTGTGGAGAATCGAACCCACTTTTTCTGATTGCAAGCGCAGCTGCCTTACCCATAGGCTATGCTGCGTGTAGTTTTGCAAGCTGCTTAATTCAAGTTTTCCTCTAATTGTTGTTTGTTATCTTGCCAACGGTATACACAATATTTTAGACATTCTGTCTATATGTAAATCATGTATGTTGAACTTTGTTTTTGTACATTCTTCTTTCTATTTTTAAAAGATAGTTATTGTACATAACGGCGTGCTCCGGTATAAATTTATTCTGTTGTTGGTTTTATGGTCTGTTCATTTTTACATTTTTACAGAATCGAACCCACTCACTCTGATTGCAAGCGCACCTGCCTTACCTCTAAGTAATGCTGCGTGTGGTTTTGCAAGCTGCTTAGTTCAAGTTTTCCTCTAATTGTTGTGTGTTATCTTTCCAACGGTATTACACAATATTTTAGACATTCTGTCTATATGTAAATCATGTATGTTGGACTTTGTTTTTGTAAATTCTTCTTTCTATTTTAAGAAGATAGTTATTGTACATAACCGCGTGCTCCGGTATAAATTTATTCTGTTGTTGGTTTTATGGTCTGTTCATTTTTACATTTTTACAGAATCGAACCCACTCACTCTGATTGCAAGCGCAGCTGCCTTACCTCTAAGTTATGCTGCGTGTAGTTTTGCAAGCAGCTTAGTTCAAGTTTTCCTCTAATTGTTGTTTGTTATCTTGCCAACGGTATACACAACATTTTAGACATTCTGTCTATATGTAAATCCTGTATGTTGGACTTTGTTTTTGTACATTCTTCTTTCTATTTTTAGAAGATAGTTATTGTACATAACCGCGTGCTCCGGTATAAATTTATTTTGTTGTTGGTTTTAAGGTCTGTTCATTTTGACATATTTTTGTAAGTTTAACGAGTTCAAGACCAGTTGATAATAATTCTTAGTTTGTTTTTGTACATTCTTCTTTCTATTTTTAGAAGATAGTTATTGTACATAACCGTGTGGTTCGGCATAAATTAATTTTGTTGTTGGTTGTATGGTCTGTTCATTTTTACATATCTTTGTAAGTTTAACGAGCTCAAGACCAGTTGATAATAATTCTTAGACTCATTCGTATAGTTTTGCTATTTTAGAGGATCTTGTGGAGAATCGAACCCACTTTTCCTGATTGCAAGCGCAGCTGCCTTACCCATAGGCTATGCTGCGTGTAGTTTTGCAAGCTGCTTAATTCAAGTTTTCCTCTAATTGTTGTTTGTTATCTTGCCAACGGTATACACAATATTTTAGACATTCTGTCTATATGTAAATCATGTATGTTGAACTTTGTTTTTGTACATTCTTCTTTCTATTTTTAGAAGATAGTTATTGTACATAACGGCGTGCTCCGGTATAAATTTATTTTGTTGTTGGTTTTATGGTCTGTTAATTTTTACATTTGATAAGAAGAAAAATTGAAAGCAACAAACATATACATTCTATAGTTATAGTACTATTTCGAAAACAGCCACGATTTCTCGCCACACTAATTCGTATACTTTTGCTATTTCAGAGGATCTTGTGGAGAATCGAACCCACTTTTTCTGATTGCAAGCGCAGCTGCCTTACCCATAGGCTATGCTGCGTGTAGTTTTGCAAGCTGCTTAATTCAACTTTTCCTCTAATTGTTGTTTGTTATCTTGCCAACGGTATACATAATATTTTAGATATTCTGTATATATGTAAATCGTGTATGTGGGACTTTGTTTTTGTACATTCTTTTTTCTATTTTTAGAAGATAGTTATTGTACATAACCGCGTGCTCCGGTATAAATTTATTCTGTTGTTGGTTTTATGGTCTGTTCAGTTTTACATATTTTTGTAAGTTTTCCGAGTTCAAGACCAGTTGATAATAATTCTTAGTTAATTATTATTATTTTTGATTAGAGGAAAAATTTAAAGCAACAAATATATACAGGCTATAGTTATAGTACTATTTCGAAAACAGCCACGATTTCTCGTCAGACTAATTCGTATAGTTTTGCTATTTCAAAGGATCTTGTGGAGAATCGAACCCACTCACTCTGATTATTGTACATAACCGCGTGCTCCGGTATAAATTTATTTTGTTGTTGGTTTTATGGTCTGTTCATTTTTACATATTTTTGTAAGTTTAACGAGCTCAAGACCAGTTGATAATAATTCTTAGTTAATTATTATTATTTTTGATTAGAGGAAAAATTGAAAGCAACACATATATACAGGCTATAGTTATAGTACTATTTCGAAAACAGCCACGATTTCTCCTCAAACTAATTCGTATAGTTTTGCTATTTCAGATGATCTTGTGGAGAATCGAACCCACTCACTCTGATTGCAAGCGCAGCTGCCTTACTTATAGGCTATTCTGCGTGTAGTTGTGCAAGCTGCTTGATTCAAGTTTTCCTCTAATTGTTGTTTGTTATCTTGCCAAGGGTATACACAATATTTTAGACATTCTGTCTATATGTAAATAATGTATGTTGGACTTTGTTTTTGTACATTCTTCTTTCTATTTTTAGAAGATAGTTATTGTACATAACCGCGTGCTCCGGTATAAATTTATTTTGTTGTTGGTTTTATGGTCTGTTCATTTTTACATATTTTTGTAAGTTTAACGAGCTCAAGACCAGTTGATAATAATTCTTAGTTAATTATTATTATTTTTGATTAGAGGAAAAATTTAAAGCAACAAATATATACAGGCTATAGTTATAGTACTATTTCGAAAACAGCCACGATTTCTCGCCAGACTAATTCGTATAGTTTTGCTATTTCAGAGGATCTTGTGGAGAATCGAACCCACTCACTCAGATTGCGAGCGCAGTTGCCTTACCCATAGGCTATGCTGCGTGTAGTTTTGCAAGCTGCTTAATTCAAGTTTTCCTCTAATTGTTGTTTGTTATCTTGCCAACGGTATACATAATATTTTAGACATTCTGTCTATATGTAAATCATGTATGTTGGACTTTGTTTTTCTACATTCTTCTTTCTATTTTTAGAAGATAGTTATTGTACATAACCGTGTCGGTCGGCATAAATTAATTTTGTTGTTGGTTTTATTGTCTGTTCATTTTTACATATTTTTGTAAGTTTAACGAGCTCAAGACCAGTTGATAATAATTCTTAGTTAATTATTATTATTTTTGATTAGAGGAAAAATGTAAAGCAACAAATATATACAGGCTATAGTTATAGTACTATTTCGAAAACAGCCACGATTTCTCGCCAGACTCATAATAATAATAATTCCGAACATTAATCGTCGAGATCTAAAACTGCTCAGCTACAGAGAAAACCTCATCAGCTAAGTAAAGTAGATATAGGATAGATTATACATTAAGAAATAACTAGTTAACAGAATAAAATTATTGTTAGAAGTTAATATAGAAGTCAAAGAATAAGAAACAATTAGAAGCTATGAATTTAGGATAGAAAGAATTGATTTTTTTATGCTGAAAAGCGAGTCTAAAATATCAAATCTACCAGAAAGAGAGTTATAATCTTGACACAAACAGCGAAAAGGCTCATTTAACTGAAAATTGGTTCGGCACTGTTTTAAGACTAGAGGTTTAAAATGCCTTGAAGGACGAGACGGTACATTGTAGTTCACTTCACTTAGAAGAAATGGGCTGGATAGTGAACCATTTAGCAATTTAATCATAAAGATAATTCCAAGCATTTCCCTCCGACTAGAAAGTGTGTGTAGATTAATGAGTTTTAAACGATTCGTGTAGGGTGGCAGATTGTACGAGGGATCCCAATGAAAATCTCTTAAGGCTAAAAATTGTTTTTGAACTGATTCAAGGCGATCTACATGAACCTGGTAACGCGGGTTCCAAATTATAGAACCATATTCAAGTATCGGTTTGACTAATGTAGTGAAGAGGGCTTTAGTTACATAAGGGTCGCTAAATTCTTTAGACCATCGTTCAACGAATGCTAGGACACCTCTAGCCTTATTGACTGTTGTGTTAATATGGCGGTTGAAACTGAGTTTATAGTCCATAGCAACCCCCAGGTCAACAAAATCATACACTTGCTCAAGACTATAATTTTTAATTGTATAGGAAGCGGGCAGAGAAATTCCACGCAAAAAACCCATGTGTTTACATTTTTTAAGGTTAAGTGGCATATTATTTAAATCGCACCAAGTAACAAGTGTATCTAGATCTGATTGTAGCTTATTTCTATCTTCAAATGACGCGAATGACATGAAAAGCTTTACGTCTTTCGTATAGTTTTGCTATTTCAGAGGATCTTGTGGAGAATCGAACCCACTTTTTCTGATTGCAAGCGCAGCTGCCTTACCCATAGGCTATGCTGCGTGTAGTTTTGCAAGCTGCTTAATTCAAGTTTTCCTCTAATTGTTGTTTGTTATCTTGCCAACGGTATACACAATATTTTAGACATTCTGTCTATATGTAAATCATGTATGTTGGACTTTGTTTTTGTACATTCTTCTTTATATTTTTAGAAGATAGTTATTGTACATAACCGCGTGCTCCGGTATAAATTTATTGTTGTTGGTTATATGGTCTGTTCATTTTGACATATTTTTGTAAGTTTAACGAGCTCGAGACCAGTTGATAATAATTTTTAGTTAATTATTATTATTTTTGATTAGACGAAAAATTGAAAGCAACAAACATATGCAGGCTATAGTTATAGTACTATTTCGAAAACAGCCACGATTTCTCGCCAGACTAATTCGTATAGTTTTGCTATTTCAGAGGATCTTGTGGAGAATCGAACCCACTCACTCAGATTGCAAGCGCAGCTGCCTTACCCATAGGCTATGCTGCGTGTAGTTTTGCAAGCTGCTTAATTCAAGTTTTCCTCTAATTGTTGTTTGTTATCTTGCCAACGGTATACACCACATTTTAGACATTCTGTCTATATGTAAATCATGTATGTTGGACTTTGTTTTTGTACATTCTTCTTTCTATTTTAAGAAGATAGTTATTGTACATAACCGCGTGCTCCGGTATAAATTTATTTTGTTGTTGGTTTTATAGTCTGTTAATTTTTACATATTTTTGTAAGTTTAACGAGCTCAAGACCAGTTGATAATAACTCTTAGGTAATTATTATTATTTTTGATTAGAGGAAAAATTAAGAGCAACAAACATATACAGGCTATAGTTATAGTACTATTTTTAAAACAGCCACGATTTCTCGCCAGACTAATTCGTATAGTTTTGCTATTTCAGAGGATCTTGTGGAGAATCGAACCCAATTTTTCTAATTGCAAGCGCAGCTGCCTATGGTTGTTTGGTATCTTGCCAACGGTATACACAATATTTTAGACATTCTGTCTATATGTAAATCATGTATGTTGGACTTTGTTTTTTACATTCTTCTTTCTATTTTTAGAAGATAGTTATTGTACATAACCGCGTGCTCCGGTATAAATTTATTCTGTTGTTGGTTTTATGGTCTGTTCATTTTTACATTTTTACATTATCGAACCCACTCACTCTGATTGCAAGCGCAGCTGCCTTACCTCTAAGTTATGCTGCGTGTAGTTTTGCAAGCTGCTTAGTTCAAGTTTTCCTCTAATTGTTGTTTGTTATCTTGCCCACGGTATACACAATATTTTAGACATTCTGTCTATATGTAAATCATGTATGTTGGACTTTGTTTTTGTACATTCTTCTTTCTATTTTTAGAAGAGAGTTATTGTACATAACCGCGTGCTCCGGTATAAATTTATTTTGTTGTTGGTTTTATGGTCTGTTCATTTTGACATATTTTTGTAAGTTTAACGAGCTCGAGACCAGTTGATAATAATTTTTAGTTAATTATTATTATTTTTGATTAGAGGAAAAATTGAAAGCAACAAACATATACTCGTACAGGATATAGTTATAGTACTATTTCGAAAACAGGCACGATTTCTCGCCAGACTAATTCGTATATTTTTGCTATTTCAGAGGATTTTTTGGAGAATCGAACCCACTCACTCAGATTGCAAGCGCAGTTGCCTTACTCATAGGCTATGCTGCGTGTAGTTTTCAAGTTTTCCTCTAATTGTTGTTTGTTATCTTGCCAACGGTATACACAACATTTTAGACATTCAGTCTATATTTAAATCATGTACGTTGGACTTTGTTTTTGTACATTCTTCTTTCTATTTTTAGAAGATATTTATTGTACGTAACCGCGTGCTCCGGTATAAATTTATGTTGTTGTTGGTTTTATGGTATGTTCATTTTTACATATTTTTGTAAGTTTAACGAGCTCGAGACCAGTTGATAATAATTCTTAGTTAATTATTATTATTTTTGATAAGAGGAAAAATTGAAAGCAACAAACATATACAGGCTATAGTTATAGTACTATTTCGAAAACAGCCACGATTTCTCGCCCGACTAAGTTGTATAGTTTTGCTATTTCAGAGGATTTTTTGGAGAATCGAACCCACTCACTCTGATTGCAAGCGCAGCTGCCTTACCCATAGGCTATACTGCGTGTAGTTTTGCAAGCTGCTTAATTCAAGTTTTTCTCTAATTGTTGTTTGTTATCTTGCCAACGGTATACATAATATTTTAGACATTCTGTCTATATGTAAATCATGTATGTTGGAATTTGTTTTTGTACATTCTTCTTTCTATTTTTAGAAGATAGTTATTGTACATAACCGTGCGGTTCGGCATAAATTAATTTTGTTGTTGGTTTTATCGTCTGTTAATTTTTACATATTTTTGTAAGTTTAACTAGCTGAAGACCAGTTGATAATAATTCTTAGACTCATTCGTATAGTTTTGCTATTTCAGAGTATCTTGTGGAGAATCGAACCCAATTTTTGTAATTGCAAGCGCAGCTGCCTATTGTTGTTTGGTATCTTGCCAACAGTATACACAATATTTTAGACATTCAGTCTATATTTAAATCATGTACGTTGGACTTTGTTTTTGTACATTCTTCTTTCTATTTTTAGAAGATATTTATTGTACGTAACCGCGTGCTCCGGTATAAATTTATTCTGTTGTTGGTTTTATGGTCTGTTCATTTTTACATTTTTACAGAATCGAACCCACTCACTCTGATTGCAAGCGCAGCTGCCTTCCCTCTAAGTTATGCTGCGTGTAGTTTTGCAAGCTGCTTAGTTCAAGTTTTCCTCTAATTGTTGTTTGTTATCTTTCCAACGGTATACACAATATTTTAGACATTCTGTCTATATGTAAATCATGTATGTTGGACTTTGTTTTTGTAATTTCTTCTTTCTATTTTAAGAAGATAGTTATTGCACATAACCGCGTGCTCCGGTATAAATTTATTCTGTTGTAGATTTTATGGACTGTTCATTTTTACATTTTTACAGAATCGAACCCACTCACTCTGATTGCAAGCGCAGCTGCCTTACCTCTAAGTTATGCTGCGTGTAGTTTTGCAAGCAGCTTAATTCAAGTTTTCCTCTAATTGTTGTTTGTTATCTTGCCCACGGTATACACAATATTTTAGACATTCTGTCTATATGTAAATCCTGTATGTTGGACTTTGTTTTTGTACATTCTTCTTTCTATTTTTAGAAGATAGTTATTGTACATAACCGCGTGCTCCGGTATAAATTTATTTTGTTGTTGGTTTTATGGTCTGTTCATTTTGACATATTTTTGTAAGTTTAACGAGTTCAAGACCAGTTGATAATAATTCTTAGTTAATTATTATTCTTTTTGATTAGAGGAAAAATTTAAAGCAACAAACATATACAGGCTATAGTTATAGTACTATTTTGAAAACAGCCACGATTTCTCGCCAGACTAATTCGTATAGTTTTGCTATTTCAGAGGATTTTGTGGAGAATCGAACCCACTCACTCTGATTGCAAGCGCAGCTGCCTTACCCATAGGCTATACTGCGTGTAATTTTGCAAGCTGCTTAATTCAAGTTTTTCTCTAATTGTTGTTTGTTATCTTGCCAACTGTATACATAATATTTTAGACATTCTGTCTATATGTAAATCATGTATGTTGGACTTTGTTTTTGTACATTCTTCTTTCTATTTTTAGAAGATAGTTATTGTACATAACCGTGTGGTTCGGCATAAATTAATTTTGTTGTTGGTTTTATGGTCTGTTCATTTTTACATATTTTTGTAAGTTTAACGAGCTCAAGACCAGTTGATAATAATTCTTAGTTAGTTATTATTATTTTTGATTAGAGGAAAAATTTAAAGCAACAAACATATACAGGCTATAGTTATAGTACTATTTCGAAAACAGCCACGATTTCTCGTCAGACTTATTCGTATAGTTTTGCTATTTCAAAGGATCTTGTGGAGAATCGAACCCACTCACTCAGATTGCAAGCGCAGTTGCCTTACTCATAGGCTATGCTGCGTGTAGTTTTCAAGTTTTCCTCTAATTGTTGTTTGTTATCTTGCCAACGGTATACACAACATTTTAGACATTCAGTCTATATGTAAATCATGTACGTTGGACTTTGTTTTTGAACATTCTTCTTTCTATTTTTAGAAGATATTTATTGTACGTAACCGCGTGCTCCGGTATAAATTTATGTTGTTGTTGGTTTTATGGTCTGTTCATTTTTACATATTTTTGTAAGTTTAACGAGCTCGAGACCAGTTGATAATAATTCTTAGTTAATTATTATTATTTTTGATAAGAGGAAAAATTGAAAGCAACAAACATATACAGGCTATAGTTATAGTACTATTTCGAAAACAGCCACGATTTCTCGCCCGACTAATTTGTATAGTTTTGCTATTTCAGAGGATTTTTTGGAGAATCGAACCCACTCACTCTGATTGCAAGCGCAGCTGCCTTACCCATAGGCTATACTGTGTGTAGTTTTGCAAGCTGCTTAATTCAAGTTTTTCTCTAATTGTTGTTTGTTATCTTGCCAACGGTATACATAATATTTTAGACATTCTGTCTATATGTAAATCATGTATGTTAGAATTTGTTTTTGTACATTCTTCTTTCTATTTTTAGAAGGTAGTTATTGTACATAACCGTGTGGTTCGGCATAAATTAATTTTGTTGTTGGTTTTATGGTCTGTTCATTTTTCCATATCTTTGTAAGTTTAACGAGCTCAAGACCAGTTGATAACAATTCTTAGACTCATTCGTATAGTTTTGCTATTTCAGAGGATCTTGTGGAGAATCGAACCCACTCTCTCTTATTGCAAGCGCAGCTGCCTTACCCATAAGCTATGCTGCGTGCAGTTTTGCAAGCTGCTTAGTTCAAGTTTTCCTCTAATTGTTGTTTGTTATCTTGCCCACGGTATACACAATATTTTAGACATTCTGTCTATATGTAAATCCTGTATGTTGGACTTTGTTTTTGTACATTCTTCTTTCTATTTTTAGAAGATAGTTATTGTACATAACCGCGTGCTCCGGTATAAATTTTTTTTTGTTGTTGGTTTTATGGTCTGTTCATTTTGACATATTTTTGTAAGTTTAACGAGTTCAAGACCAGTTGATAATAATTCTTAGTTAATTATTATTATTTTTGATTAGAGGAAAAATTTAAAGCAACAAACATATACAGGCTATAGTTATAGTACTATTTTGAAAACAGCCACGATTTCTCGCCAGACTAATTCGTATAGTTTTGCTATTTCAGAGGATTTTGTGGAGAATCGAACCCACTCACTCTGATTGCAAGCGCAGCTGCCTTACCCATAGGCTATACTGCGTGTAATTTTGCAAGCTGCTTAATTCAAGTTTTTCTCTAATTGTTGTTTGTTATCTTGCCAACGGTATACGTAATATTTTAGACATTCTGTCTATATGTAAATCATGTATGTTGGAATCTGTTTTTGTACATTCTTCTTTCTATTTTTAGAAGATAGTTATTGTACATAACCGCGTGCTCCGGTATAAATTTATTCTGTTGTTGGTTTTATGGTCTGTTCATTTTTACATATTTTTGTAAGTTTAACGAGCTCAAGACCAGTTGATAATAACTCTTAGTTAATTATTATTATTTTTGATTAGAGGAAAAATCAAAAGCAACAAACATATACAGGCTATAGTTATAGTACTATTTCGAAAACAGCCATGATTTCTCGCCAGACTAATTCGTATAGTTTTGCTATTTCCGAGTATCTTGTGGAGAATCGAACCCAATTTTTGTAATTGCAAGCGCAGCTGCCTATTGTTGTTTGGTATCTTGCCAACGGTATACACAATATTTTAGACATTCTGTCTATATGTAAATCATGTATGTTGGACTTTGTTTTTTTACATTCTTCTTTCTATTTTTAGAAGATAGTTATTGTACATAACCGCGTGCTCCGGTATAAATTTATTCTGTTGTTTGTTTTATGGTCTGTTCATTTTTACATTTTTACATAATCGAACCCACTCACTCTGATTGCAAGCGCAGCTGCCTTACCTCTAAGTTATGCTGCGTGTAGTTTTGCAAGCAGCTTAATTCAAGTTTTCCTCTAATTGTTGTTTGTTATCTTTCCAACGGTATACACAATATTTTAGACATTCTGTCTATATGTAAATCATGTATGTTGGACTTTGTTTTTGTAAATTCTTCTTTCTATTTTAAGAAGATAGTTATTGTACATAACCGCGTGCTCCGGTATAAATTTATTCTGTTGTTGGTTTTATGGTCTGTTCATTTTTACATTTTTACAGAATCGAACCCACTCACTCTGATTGCAAGCGCAGCTGCCTTACCTCTAAGTTATGCTGCGTGTAGTTTTGCAAGCAGATTAATTCAAGTTTTCCTCTAATTGTTGTTTGTTATCTTGCCCACGGTATACACAATATTTTAGACATTCTGTCTATATGTAAATCCTGTATGTTGGACTTTGTTTTTGTACATTCTTCTTTCTATTTTTAGAAGATAGTTATTGTACATAACCGCGTGCTCCGGTATAAATTTATTTTGTTGTTGGTTTTATGGTCTGTTCATTTTGACATATTTTTGTAAGTTTAACGAGTTCAAGACCAGTTGATAATAATTCTTAGTTAATTATTATTATTTTTGATTAGAGGAAAAATTTAAAGCAACAAACATATACAGGCTATAGTTATAGTACTATTTTTAAAACAGCCACGATTTCTCGCCAGACTAATTCGTATAGTTTTGCTTTCTTCTTTCTATTTGAATGTCTAAAATATTGTGTATACCGTTGGCAAGATACCAAACAACAATAGGCAGCTGCGCTTGCAATTACAAAAATTGGGTTCGATTCTCCACAAGATACTCTGAAATAGCAAAACTATACGAATTAGTCTGGCGAGAAATCGTGGCTGTTTTCGAAATAGTACTATAACTATAGCCTGTATATGTTTGTTGCTTTTGATTTTTCCTCTAATCAAAAATAATAATAATTAACTAAGAGTTATTATCAACTGGTCTTGAGCTCGTTAAACTTACAAAAATATGTAAAAATGAACAGACCATAAAACCAACAACAAAATAAATTTATACCGGAGCACGCGGTTATGTACAATAACTATCTTCTTAAAATAGAAAGAAGAATTTACAAAAACAAAGTCCAACATACATGATTTACATATAGACAGAATGTCTAAAATATTATGTATACAGTTGGCAAGATAACAAACAACAATTAGAGAAAAACTTGAATTAAGCAGCTTGCAAAACTACACGCAGTATAGCCTATGGGTAAGGCAGCTGCGCTTGCAATCAGAGTGAGTGGGTTCGATTCTGTAAAAATGTAAAAATGAACAGACCATAAAACCAACAACAGAATAAATTTATACCGGAGCACGCGGTTATGTACAATAACTATCTTCTAAAAATAGAAAGAAGAATGTAAAAAAACAAAGTCCAATATACATGATTTACATATAGACAGAAAGTGTGTGTAGATTAATGAGTTTTAAACGATTCGTATAGGGTGGCAGATTGTACGAGGGATCCCAATGAAAATCTCTTAAGGCTAAAAATTGTTTTTGAACTGATTCAAGGCGATCTACATGAACCTGGTAACGCGGGTTCCAAATTATAGAACCATATTCAAGTATCAGTCTGACTAATGTAGTGAAGAGGGCTTTAGTTACATAAGGGTCGCTAAATTCTTTAGACCATCGTTTAACGAATGCTAGGACACCTCTAGCCTTATTGACTGTTGTGTTAATATGGCGGTTGAAACTGAGTTTATAGTCCATAGCAACCCCCAGGTCAACAAAATCATACACTTGCTCAAGACTATAATTTTTAATTGTATAGGAAGCGGGCAGAGAAATTCCACGCAAAAAACCCATGTGTTTACATTTTTTAAGGTTAAGTGGCATATTATTTAAATCGCACCAAGTAACAAGTGTATCTATTATTTCTATCTTCAAATGACGCGAATGACATGAAAAGCTTTACGTCTTTCGTATAGTTTTGCTATTTCAGAAGATCTTGTGGAGAATCGAACCCACTTTTTCTGATTGCAAGCGCAGCTGCCTTACCCATAGGCTATGCTGCGTGTAGTTTTGCAAGCTGCTTAATTCAAGTTTTCCTCTAATTGTTGTTTGTTATCTTGCCAACGGTATACACAATATTTTAGACATTCTGTCTATATGTAAATCATGTATGTTGGACTTTGTTTTTGTACATTCTTCTTTCTATTTTTAGAAGATAGTTATTGTACATAACCGCGTGCTCCGGTATAAATTTATTGTTGTTGGTTATATGGTCTGTTCATTTTGACATATTTTTGTAACTTTAACGAGCTCGAGACCAGTTGATAATAATTTTTAGTTAATTATTATTATTTTTGATTAGACGAAAAATTGAAAGCAACAAACATATGCAGGCTATAGTTATAGTACTATTTCGAAAACAGCCACGATTTCTCGCCAGACTAATTCGTATAGTTTTGCTATTTCAGAGAATCTTGTGGAGAATCGAACCCACTCACTCAGATTGCAAGCGCAGCTGCCTTACCCATAGGCTATGCTGCGTGTAGTTTTGCAAGCTGCTTAATTCAAGATTTCCTCTAATTGTTGTTTGTTATCTTGCCAACGGTATACACCACATTTTAGACATTCTGTCTATATGTAAATCATGTATGTTGGACTTTGTTTTTGTACATTCTTCTTTCTATTTTAAGAAGATAGTTATTGTACATAACCGCGTGCTCCGGTATAAATTTATTTTGTTGTTGGTTTTATGGTCTGTTAATTTTTACATATTTTTGTAAGTTTAACGAGCTCAAGACCAGTTGATAATAACTCTTAGGTAATTATTATTATTTTTGATTAGAGGAAAAATTAAGAGCAACAAACATATACAGGCTATAGTTATAGTACTATTTTTAAAACAGCCACGATTTCTCGCCAGACTAATTCGTATAGTTTTGCTATTTCAGAGGATCTTGTGGAGAATCGAACCCAATTTTTCTAATTGCAAGCGCAGCTGCCTATGGTTGTTTGGTATCTTGCCAACGGTATACACAATATTTTAGACATTCTGTCTATATGTAAATCATGTATGTTGGACTTTGTTTTTTTACATTCTTCTTTCTATTTTTAGAAGATAGTTATTGTACATAACCGCGTGCTCCGGTATAAATTTATTCTGTTGTTGGTTTTATGGTCTGTTCATTTTTACATTTTTACAGAATCGAACCCACTCACTCTGATTGCAAGCGCAGCTGCCTTACCTCTAAGTTATGCTGCGTGTAGTTTTGCAAGCTGCTTAGTTCAAGTTTTCCTCGAATTGTTGTTTGTTATCTTGCCCACGGTATACACAATATTTTAGACATTCTGTCTATATGTAAATCATGTATGTTGGACTTTGTTTTTGTACATTCTTCTTTCTATTTTTAGAAGAGAGTTATTGTACATAACCGCGTGCCCCGGTATAAATTTATTTTGTTGTTGGTTTTATGGTCTGTTCATTTTGACATATTTTTGTAAGTTTAACGAGCTCGAGACCAGTTGATAATAATTTTTAGTTAATTATTATTATTTTTGATTAGAGGAAAAATTGAAAGCAACAAACATATACTCGTACAGGATATAGTTATAGTACTATTTCGAAAACAGGCACGATTTCTCGCCAGACTAATTCGTATAGTTTTGCTATTTCAGAGGATTTTTTGGAGAATCGAACCCACTCACTCAGATTGCAAGCGCAGTTGCCTTACTCATAGGCTATGCTGCGTGTAGTTTTCAAGTTTTCCTCTAATTGTTGTTTGTTATCTTGCCAACGGTATACACAACATTTTAGACATTCAGTCTATATTTAAATCATGTACGTTGGACTTTGTTTTTGTACATTCTTCTTTCTATTTTTAGAAGATAGTTATTGTACATAACCGTGCGGTTCGGCATAAATTAATTTTGTTGTTGGTTTTATGGTCTGTTCATTTTTACATATTTTTGTAAGTTTAACTAGCTGAAGACCAGTTGATAATAATTCTTAGACTCATTCGTATAGTTTTGCTATTTCAGAGGATCTTGTGGAGAATCGAACCCACTCTCTCTTATTGCAAGCGCAACTGCCTTACCCATAAGCTATGCTGCGTGTAGTTTTGCAAGCTGCTTAATTCAAGTTTTTCTCTAATTGTTGTTTGTTATCTTGCCAACGGTATACATAATATTTTAGACATTCTGTCTATATGTAAATCATGTATGTTGGAATTTGTTTTTGTACATTCTTCTTTCTATTTTTAGAAGATAGTTATTGTACATAACCGTGCGGTTCGGCATAAATTAATTTTGTTGTTGGTTTTATGGTCTGTTCATTTTTACATATTTTTGTAAGTTTAACTAGCTGAAGACCAGTTGATAATAATTCTTAGACTCATTCGTATAGTTTTGCTATTTCAGAGGATCTTGTGGAGAATCGAACCCACTCTCTCTTATTGCAAGCGCAACTGCCTTACCCATAAGCTATGCTGCGTGTAGTTTTGCAAGCTGCTTAATTCAAGTTTTCCTCTAATTGTTGTTTGTTATCTTGCCAACGGTATACACCACATTTTAGACATTCTGTCTATATGTAAATCATGTATGTTGGACTTTGTTTTTGTACATTCTTCTTTCTATTTTAAGAAGATAGTTATTGTACATAACCGCGTGCTCCGGTATAAATTTATTTTGTTGTTGGTTTTATGGTCTGTTCATTTTGACATATTTTTGTAAGTTTAACGAGTTCAAGACCAGTTGATAATAATTCTTAGTTAATTATTATTATTTTTGATTAGAGGAAAAATTTAAAGCAACAAACATATACAGGCTATAGTTATAGTACTATTTTTAAAACAGCCACGATTTCTCGCCAGACTAATTCGTATAGTTTTGCTTTCTTCTTTCTATTTGAATGTCTAAAATATTGTGTATACCGTTGGCAAGATACCAAACAACAATAGGCAGCTGCGCTTGCAATTACAAAAATTGGGTTCGATTCTCCACAAGATACTCTGAAATAGCAAAACTATACGAATTAGTCTGGCGAGAAATCGTGGCTGTTTTCGAAATAGTACTATAACTATAGCCTGTATATGTTTGTTGCTTTTGATTTTTCCTCTAATCAAAAATAATAATAATTAACTAAGAGTTATTATCAACTGGTCTTGAGCTCGTTAAACTTACAAAAATATGTAAAAATGAACAGACCATAAAACCAACAACAAAATAAATTTATACCGGAGCACGCGGTTATGTACAATAACTATCTTCTTAAAATAGAAAGAAGAATTTACAAAAACAAAGTCCAACATACATGATTTACATATAGACAGAATGTCTAAAATATTATGTATACAGTTGGCAAGATAACAAACAACAATTAGAGAAAAACTTGAATTAAGCAGCTTGCAAAACTACACGCAGTATAGCCTATGGGTAAGGCAGCTGCGCTTGCAATCAGAGTGAGTGGGTTCGATTCTGTAAAAATGTAAAAATGAACAGACCATAAAACCAACAACAGAATAAATTTATACCGGAGCACGCGGTTATGTACAATAACTATCTGCTAAAAATAGAAAGAAGAATGTAAAAAAACAAAGTCCAATATACATGATTTACATATAGACAGAAAGTGTGTGTAGATTAATGAGTTTTAAACGATTCGTATAGGGTGGCAGATTGTACGAGGGATCCCAATGAAAATCTCTTAAGGCTAAAAATTGTTTTTGAACTGATTCAAGGCGATCTACATGAACCTGGTAACGCGGGTTCCAAATTATAGAACCATATTCAAGTATCAGTCTGACTAATGTAGTGAAGAGGGCTTTAGTTACATAAGGGTCGCTAAATTCTTTAGACCATCGTTTAACGAATGCTAGGACACCTCTAGCCTTATTGACTGTTGTGTTAATATGGCGGTTGAAACTGAGTTTATAGTCCATAGCAACCCCCAGGTCAACAAAATCATACACTTGCTCAAGACTATAATTTTTAATTGTATAGGAAGCGGGCAGAGAAATTCCACGCAAAAAACCCATGTGTTTACATTTTTTAAGGTTAAGTGGCATATTATTTAAATCGCACCAAGTAACAAGTGTATCTATTATTTCTATCTTCAAATGACGCGAATGACATGAAAAGCTTTACGTCTTTCGTATAGTTTTGCTATTTCAGAAGATCTTGTGGAGAATCGAACCCACTTTTTCTGATTGCAAGCGCAGCTGCCTTACCCATAGGCTATGCTGCGTGTAGTTTTGCAAGCTGCTTAATTCAAGTTTTCCTCTAATTGTTGTTTGTTATCTTGCCAACGGTATACACAATATTTTAGACATTCTGTCTATATGTAAATCATGTATGTTGGACTTTGTTTTTGTACATTCTTCTTTCTATTTTTAGAAGATAGTTATTGTACATAACCGCGTGCTCCGGTATAAATTTATTGTTGTTGGTTATATGGTCTGTTCATTTTGACATATTTTTGTAACTTTAACGAGCTCGAGACCAGTTGATAATAATTTTTAGTTAATTATTATTATTTTTGATTAGACGAAAAATTGAAAGCAACAAACATATGCAGGCTATAGTTATAGTACTATTTCGAAAACAGCCACGATTTCTCGCCAGACTAATTCGTATAGTTTTGCTATTTCAGAGGATCTTGTGGAGAATCGAACCCACTCACTCAGATTGCAAGCGCAGCTGCCTTACCCATAGGCTATGCTGCGTGTAGTTTTGCAAGCTGCTTAATTCAAGATTTCCTCTAATTGTTGTTTGTTATCTTGCCAACGGTATACACCACATTTTAGACATTCTGTCTATATGTAAATCATGTATGTTGGACTTTGTTTTTGTACATTCTTCTTTCTATTTTAAGAAGATAGTTATTGTACATAACCGCGTGCTCCGGTATAAATTTATTTTGTTGTTGGTTTTATGGTCTGTTAATTTTTACATATTTTTGTAAGTTTAACGAGCTCAAGACCAGTTGATAATAACTCTTAGGTAATTATTATTATTTTTGATTAGAGGAAAAATTAAGAGCAACAAACATATACAGGCTATAGTTATAGTACTATTTTTAAAACAGCCACGATTTCTCGCCAGACTAATTCGTATAGTTTTGCTATTTCAGAGGATCTTGTGGAGAATCGAACCCAATTTTTCTAATTGCAAGCGCAGCTGCCTATGGTTGTTTGGTATCTTGCCAACGGTATACACAATATTTTAGACATTCTGTCTATATGTAAATCATGTATGTTGGACTTTGTTTTTTTACATTCTTCTTTCTATTTTTAGAAGATAGTTATTGTACATAACCGCGTGCTCCGGTATAAATTTATTCTGTTGTTGGTTTTATGGTCTGTTCATTTTTACATTTTTACAGAATCGAACCCACTCACTCTGATTGCAAGCGCAGCTGCCTTACCTCTAAGTTATGCTGCGTGTAGTTTTGCAAGCTGCTTAGTTCAAGTTTTCCTCGAATTGTTGTTTGTTATCTTGCCCACGGTATACACAATATTTTAGACATTCTGTCTATATGTAAATCATGTATGTTGGACTTTGTTTTTGTACATTCTTCTTTCTATTTTTAGAAGAGAGTTATTGTACATAACCGCGTGCCCCGGTATAAATTTATTTTGTTGTTGGTTTTATGGTCTGTTCATTTTGACATATTTTTGTAAGTTTAACGAGCTCGAGACCAGTTGATAATAATTTTTAGTTAATTATTATTATTTTTGATTAGAGGAAAAATTGAAAGCAACAAACATATACTCGTACAGGATATAGTTATAGTACTATTTCGAAAACAGGCACGATTTCTCGCCAGACTAATTCGTATAGTTTTGCTATTTCAGAGGATTTTTTGGAGAATCGAACCCACTCACTCAGATTGCAAGCGCAGTTGCCTTACTCATAGGCTATGCTGCGTGTAGTTTTCAAGTTTTCCTCTAATTGTTGTTTGTTATCTTGCCAACGGTATACACAACATTTTAGACATTCAGTCTATATTTAAATCATGTACGTTGGACTTTGTTTTTGTACATTCTTCTTTCTATTTTTAGAAGATAGTTATTGTACATAACCGTGCGGTTCGGCATAAATTAATTTTGTTGTTGGTTTTATGGTCTGTTCATTTTTACATATTTTTGTAAGTTTAACTAGCTGAAGACCAGTTGATAATAATTCTTAGACTCATTCGTATAGTTTTGCTATTTCAGAGGATCTTGTGGAGAATCGAACCCACTCTCTCTTATTGCAAGCGCAACTGCCTTACCCATAAGCTATGCTGCGTGTAGTTTTGCAAGCTGCTTAATTCAAGTTTTTCTCTAATTGTTGTTTGTTATCTTGCCAACGGTATACATAATATTTTAGACATTCTGTCTATATGTAAATCATGTATGTTGGAATTTGTTTTTGTACATTCTTCTTTCTATTTTTAGAAGATAGTTATTGTACATAACCGTGCGGTTCGGCATAAATTAATTTTGTTGTTGGTTTTATGGTCTGTTCATTTTTACATATTTTTGTAAGTTTAACTAGCTGAAGACCAGTTGATAATAATTCTTAGACTCATTCGTATAGTTTTGCTATTTCAGAGGATCTTGTGGAGAATCGAACCCACTCTCTCTTATTGCAAGCGCAACTGCCTTACCCATAAGCTATGCTGCGTGTAGTTTTGCAAGCTGCTTAATTCAAGTTTTCCTCTAATTGTTGTTTGTTATCTTGCCAACGGTATACACCACATTTTAGACATTCTGTCTATATGTAAATCATGTATGTTGGACTTTGTTTTTGTACATTCTTCTTTCTATTTTAAGAAGATAGTTATTGTACATAACCGCGTGCTCCGGTATAAATTTATTTTGTTGTTGGTTTTATGGTCTGTTAATTTTTACATATTTTTGTAAGTTTAACGAGCTCAAGACCAGTTGATAATAACTCTTAGGTAATTATTATTATTTTTGATTAGAGGAAAAATTAAGAGCAACAAACATATACAGGCTATAGTTATAGTACTATTTCGAAAACAGCCACGATTTCTCGCCAGACTAATTCGTATAGTTTTGCTATTTCAGAGTATCTTGTGGAGAATCGAACCCAATTTTTGTAATTGCAAGCGCAGCTGCCTTACCCATAGGCTATGCTGCGTGTAGTTTTGCAAGCTGCTTAATTCAAGTTTTCCTCTAATTGTTGTTTGTTATCTTGCCAACGGTATACACAATATTTTAGACATTCTGTCTATATGTAAATCATGTA
This sequence comes from Merzomyia westermanni, assembly GCA_949987695.1. Lineage (NCBI taxonomy): Eukaryota > Metazoa > Arthropoda > Insecta > Diptera > Tephritidae > Merzomyia > Merzomyia westermanni. Next base: position 115,918,428 of record OX465289.1, read on the forward strand.
TGTTGGACTTTGTTTTTGTACATTCTTCTTTCTATTTTTAGAAGATAGTTATTGTACATAACCGCGTGCTCCGGTATAAATTTATTGTTGTTGGTTATATGGTCTGTTCATTTTGACATATTTTTGTAACTTTAACGAGCTCGAGACCAGTTGATAATAATTTTTAGTTAATTATTATTATTTTTGATTAGACGAAAAATTGAAAGCAACAAACATATGCAGGCTATAGTTATAGTACTATTTTTAAAACAGCCACGATTTCTCGCTAGACTAATTCGTATAGTTTTGCTATTTCAGAGGATCTTGTGGAGAATCGAACCCACTCACTCAGATTGCAAGCGCAGCTGCCTTACCCATAGGCTATGCTGCGTGTAGTTTTGCAAGCTGCCTAATTCAAGATTTCCTCTAATTGTTGTTTGTTATCTTGCCAACGGTATACACCACATTTTAGACATTCTGTCTATATGTAAATCATGTATGTTGGACTTTGTTTTTGTACATTCTTCTTTCTATTTTAAGAAGATAGTTATTGTACATAACCGCGTGCTCCGGTATAAATTTATTTTGTTGTTGGTTTTATGGTCTGTTAATTTTTACATATTTTTGTAAGTTTAACGAGCTCAAGACCAGTTGATAATAACTCTTAGGTAATTATTATTATTTTTGATTAGAGGAAAAATTAAGAGCAACAAACATATACAGGCTATAGTTATAGTACTATTTTTAAAACAGCCACGATTTCTCGCCAGACTAATTCGTATAGTTTTGCTATTTCAGAGGATCTTGTGGAGAATCGAACCCAATTTTTCTAATTGCAAGCGCAGCTGCCTATGGTTGTTTGGTATCTTGCCAACGGTATACACAATATTTTAGACATTCTGTCTATATGTAAATCATGTATGTTGGACTTTGTTTTTTTACATTCTTCTTTCTATTTTTAGAAGATAGTTATTGTACATAACCGCGTGCTCCGGTATAAATTTATTCTGTTGTTGGTTTTATGGTCTGTTCATTTTTACATTTTTACAGAATCGAACCCACTCACTCTGATTGCAAGCGCAGCTGCCTTACCTCTAAGTTATGCTGCGTGTAGTTTTGCAAGCTGCTTAGTTCAAGTTTTCCTCGAAGTGTTGTTTGTTATCTTGCCCACGGTATACACAATATTTTAGACATTCTGTCTATATGTAAATCATGTATGTTGGACTTTGTTTTTGTACATTCTTCTTTCTATTTTTAGAAGAGAGTTATTGTACATAACCGCGTGCCCCGGTATAAATTTATTTTGTTGTTGGTTTTATGGTCTGTTCATTTTGACATATTTTTGTAAGTTTAACGAGCTCGAGACCAGTTGATAATAATTTTTAGTTAATTATTATTATTTTTGATTAGAGGAAAAATTGAAAGCAACAAACATATACTCGTACAGGATATAGTTATAGTACTATTTCGAAAACAGGCACGATTTCTCGCCAGACTAATTCGTATAGTTTTGCTATTTCAGAGGATTTTTTGGAGAATCGAACCCACTCACTCAGATTGCAAGCGCAGTTGCCTTACTCATAGGCTATGCTGCGTGTAGTTTTCAAGTTTTCCTCTAATTGTTGTTTGTTATCTTGCCAACGGTATACACAACATTTTAGACATTCAGTCTATATTTAAATCATGTACGTTGGACTTTGTTTTTGTACATTCTTCTTTCTATTTTTAGAAGATAGTTATTGTACATAACCGTGCGGTTCGGCATAAATTAATTTTGTTGTTGGTTTTATGGTCTGTTAATTTTTACATATTTTTGTAAGTTTAACTAGCTGAAGACCAGTTGATAATAATTCTTAGACTCATTCGTATAGTTTTGCTATTTCAGAGGATCTTGTGGAGAATCGAACCCACTCTCTCTTATTGCAAGCGCAACTGCCTTACCCATAAGCTATGCTGCGTGTAGTTTTGCAAGCTGCTTAATTCAAGTTTTTCTCTAATTGTTGTTTGTTATCTTGCCAACGGTATACATAATATTTTAGACATTCTGTCTATATGTAAATCATGTATGTTGGAATTTGTTTTTGTACATTCTTCTTTCTATTTTTAGAAGATAGTTATTGTACATAACCGTGCGGTTCGGCATAAATTAATTTTGTTGTTGGTTTTATGGTCTGTTCATTTTTACATATTTTTGTAAGTTTAACTAGCTGAAGACCAGTTGATAATAATTCTTAGACTCATTCGTATAGTTTTGCTATTTCAGAGGATCTTGTGGAGAATCGAACCCACTCTCTCTTATTGCAAGCGCAACTGCCTTACCCATAAGCTATGCTGCGTGTAGTTTTGCAAGCTGCTTAATTCAAGTTTTCCTCTAATTGTTGTTTGTTATCTTGCCAACGGTATACACCACATTTTAGACATTCTGTCTATATGTAAATCATGTATGTTGGACTTTGTTTTTGTACATTCTTCTTTCTATTTTAAGAAGATAGTTATTGTACATAACCGCGTGCTCCGGTATAAATTTATTTTGTTGTTGGTTTTATGGTCTGTTAATTTTTACATATTTTTGTAAGTTTAACGAGCTCAAGACCAGTTGATAATAACTCTTAGGTAATTATTATTATTTTTGATTAGAGGAAAAATTAAGAGCAACAAACATATACAGGCTATAGTTATAGTACTATTTCGAAAACAGCCACGATTTCTCGCCAGACTAATTCGTATAGTTTTGCTATTTCAGAGTATCTTGTGGAGAATCGAACCCAATTTTTGTAATTGCAAGCGCAGCTGCCTATTGTTGTTTGGTATCTTGCCAACGGTATACACAATATTTTAGACATTCAGTCTATATTTAAATCATGTACGTTGGACTTTGTTTTTGTACATTCTTCTTTCTATTTTTAGAAGATATTTATTGTACGTAACCGCGTGCTCCGGTATAAATTTATTCTGTTGTTGGTTTTATGGTCTGTTCATTTTTACATTTTTACAGAATCGAACCCACTCACTCTGATTGCAAGCGCAGCTGCCTTACCTCTAAGTTATGCTGCTTGTAGTTTTGCAAGCTGCTTAGTTCAAGTTTTCCTCTAATTGTTGTTTGTTATCTTTCCAACGGTATACACAATATTTTAGACATTCTGTCTATATGTAAATCATGTATGTTGGACTTTGTTTTTGTAAATTCTTCTTTCTATTTTAAGAAGATAGTTATTGCACATAACCGCGTGCTCCGGTATAAATTTATTCTGTTGTTGATTTTATGGTCTGTTCATTTTTACATTTTTACAGAATCGAACCCACTCACTCTGATTGCAAGCGCAGCTGCCTTACCTCTAAGTTATGCTGCGTGTAGTTTTGCAAGCAGCTTAATTCAAGTTTTCCTCTAATTGTTGTTTGTTATCTTGCCCACGGTATACACAATATTTTAGACATTCTGTCTATATGTAAATCATGTATGTTGGACTTTGTTTTTGTACATTCTTCTTTCTATTTTTAGAAGATAGTTATTGTACATAACCGTATGGTTCGGCATAAATTAATTTTGTTGTTGGTTTTATGGTCTGTTCATTTTTACATATTTTTGTAAGTTTAACGAGCTCAAGACCAGTTGATAATAATTCTTAGTTAATTATTATTATTTTTGATTAGAGGAAAAATTTAAAGCAACAAACATATACAGGCTATAGTTATAGTACTATTTCGAAAACAGCCACGATTTCTGGTCAGACTTATTCGTATAGTTTTGCTATTTCAAAGGATCTTGTGGAGAATCGAACCCACTCACTCAGATTGCAAGCGCAGTTGCCTTACTCATAGGCTATACTGCGTGTAATTTTGCAAGCTGCTTAATTCAAGTTTTCCTCTAATTGTTGTTTGTTATCTTGCCCACGGTATACACAATATTTTAGACATTCTGTCTATATGTAAATCATGTATGTTGGACTTTGTTTTTGTACATTCTTCTTTCTATTTTTAGAAGATAGTTATTGTACATAACCGTATGGTTCGGCATAAATTAATTTTGTTGTTGGTTTTATGGTCTGTTCATTTTTACATATTTTTGTAAGTTTAACGAGCTCAAGACCAGTTGATAATAATTCTTAGTTAATTATTATTATTTTTGATTAGAGGAAAAATTTAAAGCAACAAACATATACAGGCAATAGTTATAGTACTATTTCGAAAACAGCCACGATTTCTGGTCAGACTTATTCGTATAGTTTTGCTATTTCAAAGGATCTTGTGGAGAATCGAACCCACTCACTCAGATTGCAAGCGCAGTTGCCTTACTCATAGGCTATGCTGCGTGTAGTTTTCAAGTTTTCCTCTAATTGTTGTTTGTTATCTTGCCAACGGTATACACAACATTTTAGACATTCAGTCTATATGTAAATCATGTACGTTGGACTTTGTTTTTGTACATTCTTCTTTCTATTTTTAGAAGATATTTATTGTACGTAACCGCGTGCTCCGGTATAAATTTATGTTGTTGTTGGTTTTATGGTCTGTTCATTTTTACATATTTTTGTAAGTTTAACGAGCTCGAGACCAGTTGATAATAATTCTTAGTTAATTATTATTATTTTTGATAAGAGGAAAAATTGAAAGCAACAAACATATACAGGCTATAGTTATAGTACTATTTCGAAAACAGCCACGATTTCTTGCCCGACTAATTTGTATAGTTTTGCTATTTCAGAGGATTTTTTGGAGAATCGAACCCACTCACTCTGATTGCAAGCGCAGCTGCCTTACCCATAGGCTATACTGTGTGTAGTTTTGCAAGCTGCTTAATTCAAGTTTTTCTCTAATTGTTGTTTGTTATCTTGCCAACGGTATACATAATATTTTAGACATTCTGTCTATATGTAAATCATGTATGTTAGAATTTGTTTTTGTACATTCTTCTTTCTATTTTTAGAAGATAGTTATTGTACATAACCGTGTGGTTCGGCATAAATTAATTTTGTTGTTGGTTTTATGGTCTGTTCATTTTTCCATATCTTTGTAAGTTTAACGAGCTCTAGACCAGTTGATAACAATTCTTAGACTCATTCGTATAGTTTTGCTATTTCAGAGGATCTTGTGGAGAATCGAACCCACTCTCTCTTATTGCAAGCGCAGCTGCCTTACCCATAAGCTATGCTGCGTGCAGTTTTGCAAGCTGCTTAGTTCAAGTTTTCCTCTAATTGTTGTTTGTTATCTTGCCCACGGTATACACAATATTTTAGACATTCTGTCTATATGTAAATCCTGTATGTTGGACTTTGTTTTTGTACATTCTTCTTTCTATTTTTAGAAGATAGTTATTGTACATAACCGCGTGCTCCGGTATAAATTTATTTTGTTGTTGGTTTTATGGTCTGTTCATTTTGACATATTTTTGTAAGTTTAACGAGTTCAAGACCAGTTGATAATAATTCTTAGTTAATTATTATTATTTTTGATTAGAGGAAAAATTTAAAGCAACAAACATATACAGGCTATAGTTATAGTACTATTTTGAAAACAGCCACGATTTCTCGCCAGACTAATTCGTATAGTTTTGCTATTTCAGAGGATTTTGTGGAGAATCGAACCCACTCACTCTGATTGCAAGCGCAGCTGCCTTACCCATAGGCTATACTGCGTGTAGTTTTGCAAGCTGCTTAATTCAAGTTTTTCTCTAATTGTTGTTTGTTATCTTGCCAACGGTATACGTAATATTTTAGACATTCTGTCTATATGTAAATCATGTATGTTGGAATCTGTTTTTGTACATTCTTCTTTCTATTTTTAGAAGATAGTTATTGTACATAACCGCGTGCTCCGGTATAAATTTATTCTGTTGTTGGTTTTATGGTCTGTTCATTTTTACATATTTTTGTAAGTTTAACGAGCTCAAGACCAGTTGATAATAACTCTTAGTTAATTATTATTATTTTTGATTAGAGGAAAAATCAAAAGCAACAAACATATACAGGCTATAGTTATAGTACTATTTCGAAAACAGCCACGATTTCTCGCCAGACTAATTCGTATAGTTTTGCTATTTCAGAGTATCTTGTGGAGAATCGAACCCAATTTTTGTAATTGCAAGCGCAGCTGCCTATTGTTGTTTGGTATCTTGCCAACGGTATACACAATATTTTAGACATTCTGTCTATATGTAAATCATGTATGTTGGACTTTGTTTTTGTAAATTCTTGTTTCTATTTTTAGAAGATAGTTATTGTACATAACCGCGTGCTCCGGTATAAATTTATTCTGTTGTTGGTTTTATGGTATGTTCATTTTTACATTTTTACAGAATCAAACCCACTCACTCTGATTGCAAGCGCAGCTGCCTTACCTCTAAGTTATGCTGCGTGTAGTTTTGCAAGCAGCTTAATTCAAGTTTTCCTCTAATTGTTGTTTGTTATCTTGCCCACGGTATACACAATATTTTAGACATTCTGTCTATATGTAAATCCTGTATGTTGGACTTTGTTTTTGTACATTCTTCTTTCTATTTTTAGAAGATACTTATTGTACATAACCGCGTGCTCCGGTATAAATTTATTTTGTTGTTGGTTTTATGGTCTGTTCATTTTGACATATTTTTGTAAGTTTAACGAGTTCAAGACCAGTTGATAATAATTCTTAGTTAATTATTATTATTTTTGATTAGAGGAAAAATTTAAAGCAACAAACATATACAGGCTATAGTTATAGTACTATTTTTAAAACAGCCACGATTTCTCGACAGACTAATTCGTATAGTTTTGCTATTTCAGAGGATTTTGTGGAGAATCGAACCCACTCACTCTGATTGCAAGCGCAGCTGCCTTACCCATAGGCTATACTGCGTGTAATTTTGCAAGCTGCTTAATTCAAGTTTTTCTCTAATTGTTGTTTGTTATCTTTCCAACGGTGTACACAATATTTTAGACATTCTGTCTATATGTAAATCATGTATGTTGGACTTTGTTTTTGTACATTCTTCTTTCTATTTTTAGAAGATAGTTATTGTACATAACCGTGTGGTTCGGCATACATTAATTTTGTTGTTGGTTTTATGGTCTGTTCATTTTTACATTTTTACATAATCGAACCCACTCACTCTGATTGCAAGCGCAGCTGCCTTACCTCTAAGTTATACTGCGTGTAGTTTTGCAAGCTGCTTAGTTCAAGTTTTCCTCTAATTGTTGTTTGTTATCTTTCCAACGGTATACACAATATTTTAGACATTCTGTCTATATGTAAATCATGTATGTTGGACTTTGTTTTTGTACATTCTTCTTTCTATTTTTAGAAGATAGGTATTGTACATAACCGTGTGGTTCGGCATACATTAATTTTGTTGTTGGTTTTATGGTCTGTTCATTTTTACATATTTTTGTAAGTTTAACGAGCTCAAGACCAGTTGATAATAATTCTTAGTTAATTATTATTATTTTTAAGTATTCATGAAACGAGCTCAAGGCCAAGAATAATAATTTTTCACTTTTTGGAATTTTTATGAAAATTATTATTGTTTTTATTTATTAATAATCATTTTAATTAATTATTAAAAGTTTTTGGATTGAATAGAGTAGGAAAAATGTTTAGAGACAACTGCCATAGCTTTTCTTATAGATCCATTTCGGAAGCTGCTAGACTTCACTCATCAGAGAAATTTTGGCACGCATTGCTAACCATTAAGCTAACAATACGCTGGTCTTGATGTCATTTAACTCCTAGTTCTATGGCGGAAGTGGTTCATGCATATGGTAAAACAAAGAATAGAACTAGGAGTTAAATGACATCAAGACCAGCGTATTGTTAGCTTAATGGTTAGCAATGCGTGCCAAAATTTCTCTGATGAGTGAAGTCTAGCAGCTTCCGAAATGGATCTATAAGAAAAGCTATGGCAGTTGTCTCTAAACATTTTTCCTACTCTATTCAATCCAAAAACTTTTAATAATTAATTAAAATGATTATTAATAAATAAAAACAATAATAATTTTCATAAAAATTCCAAAAAGTGAAAAATTATTATTCTTGGCCTTGAGCTCGTTTCATGAATACTTGAAAATGTACAGGCCGTAAATCAACAAAAATTGTTGGTATAAAAAAGCAATAACAAAAAACCGAGAGCACACGGAAAGGCAGTTCTGATGATAAAACAGATCTGTCAAAAATCCATCATGATCACACTACTAACTGTCAAATGGCGGAAGTGGTTCATGCATATGGTAAAACGAAGAATAGAACTAGGAGTTAAATGACATCAAGACCAGCGTATTGTTAGCTTAATGGTTAGCAATGCGTGCCAAAATTTCTCTGATGAGTGAAGTCTAGCAGCTTCCGAAATGGATCTATAAGAAAAGCTATGGCAGTTGTCTCTAAACATTTTTCCTACTCTATTCAATCCAAAAACTTTTAATAATTAATTAAAATGATTATTAAAAAATAAAAACAATAATAATTTTCATAAAAATTCCAAAAAGTGAAAAATTATTATTCTTGGCCTTGAGCTCGTTTCATGAATACTTGAAAATGTACAGGCCGTAAATCAACAAAAATTGTTGGTATAAAAAAGCAATATTATTATTTTTGATTAGATGAAAAATTTAAAGCAACAAACATATACAGGCTATAGTTATAGTTCTATTTCGAAAACAGCCACGATTTCTCGTCAGACTTATTCGTATATTTTTGCTATTTCAAAGGATCTTGTGGAGAATCGAACCCACTCACTCAGATTGCAAGCGCAGTTGCCTTACTCATAGGCTATGCTGCGTGTAGTTTTCAAGTTTTCCTCTAATTGTTGTTTGTTATCTTGCCAACGGTATACACAACATTTTAGACATTCAGTCTATATGTAAATCATGTACGTTGGACTTTGTTTTTGTACATTCTTCTTTCTATTTTTAGAAGATATTTATTGTACGTAACCGCGTGCTCCGTATAAATTTATGTTGTTGTTGGTTTTATGGTCTGTTCATTTTTACATATTTTTGTAAGTTTAACGAGCTCGAGACCAGTTGATAATAATTCTTAGTTAAGTATTATTATTTTTGATAAGAGGAAAAATTGAAAGCAACAAACATATACAGGCTATAGTTATAGTACTATTTCGAAAACAGCCACGATTTCTCGCCCGACTAATTTGTATAGTTTTGCTATTTCAGAGGATTTTTTGGAGAATCGAACCCACTCACTCTGATTGCAAGCGCAGCTGCCTTACCCATAGGCTATACTGCGTGTAGTTTTGCAAGCTGCTTAATTCAAGTTTTTCTCTAATTGTTGTTTGTTATCTTGCCAACGGTATACATAATATTTTAGACATTCTGTCTATATGTAAATCATGTATGTTAGAATTTGTTTTTGTACATTCTTCTTTCTATTTTTAGAAGATAGTTATTGTACATAACCGTGTGGTTCGGCATAAATTAATTTTGTTGTTGGTTTTATGGTCTGTTCATTTTTACATATCTTTGTAAGTTTAACGAGCTCAAGACCAGTTGATAATAATTCTTAGACTCATTCGTATAGTTTTGCTATTTCAGAGGATCTTGTGGAGAATCGAACCCACTCTCTCTTATTGCAAGCGCAGCTGCCTTACCCATAAGCTATGCTGCGTGTAGTTTTGCAAGCTGCTTAATTCAAGTTTTCCTCTAATTGTTGTTTGTTATCTTGCCAACGGTATACACAATATTTTAGACATTCTGTCTATATGTAAATCATGTATGTTGAACTTTGTTTTTGCACATTCTTCTTTCTATTTTTAGAAGATAGTTATTGTACATAACGGCGTGCTCCGGTATAAATTTATTTTGTTGTTGGTTTTATGGTCTGTTCATTTTTACATTTGATTAGAAGAAAAATTGAAAGCAACAAACATATACATTCTATAGTTATAGTACTATTTCGAAAACAGCCACGATTTCTCGCCAGACTAATTCGTATACTTTTGCTATTTCAGAGGATCTTGTGGAGAATCGAACCCACTTTTTCTGATTGCAAGCGCAGCTGCCTTACCCATAGGCTATGCTGCGTGTAGTTTTGCAAGCTGCTTAATTCAAGTTTTCCTCTAATTGTTGTTTGTTATCTTGCCAACGGTATACATAATATTTTAGACATTCTGTCTATATGTAAATCGTGTATGTGGGACTTTGTTTTTGTACATTATTTTTTCTTTTTTTAGAAGATAGTTATTGTACATAACCGCGTGCTCCGGTATAAATTTATTCTGTTGTTGGTTTTATGGTCTGTTCAGTTTTACATATTTTTGTAAGTTTTCCGAGTTCAAGACCAGTTGGTAATAATTCTTAGTTAATTATTATTATTTTTGATTAGAGGAAAAATTTAAAGCAACAAATATATACAGGCTATAGTTATAGTACTATTTCGAAAACAGCCACGATTTCTCGTCAGACTAATTCGTATAGTTTTGCTATTTCAAAGGATCTTGTGGAGAATCGAACCCACTCACTCTGATTATTGTACATAACCGCGTGCTCCGGTATAAATTTATTTTGTTGTTGGTTTTATGGTCTGTTCATTTTTACATATTTTTGTAAGTTTAACGAGCTCAAGACCAGTTGATAATAATTCTTAGTTAATTATTATTATTTTTGATTAGAGGAAAAATTTAAAGCAACAAACATGTACAGGCTATAGTTATAGTATTACTATTTCGAAAACAGCCACGATTTCTCGCCAGGCGATTTCGTATAGTTTTGCTATTTCAGAGGATCTTGTGGAGAATCGAACCCACTCACTCTGATTGCAAGCGCAGCTGCCTTACTTATAGGCTATTCTGCGTGTAGTTGTGCAAGCTGCTTGATTCAAGTTTTCCTCTAATTGTTGTTTGTTATCTTGCCAAGGGTATACACAATATTTTAGACATTCTGTCTATATGTAAATCATGTATGTTGGACTTTGTTTTTGTACATTCTTCTTTCTATTTTTAGAAGATAGTTATTGTACATAACCGCGTGCTCCGGTATAAATTTATTTTGTTGTTGGTTTTATGGTCTGTTCATTTTTACATATTTTTGTAAGTTTAACGAGCTCAAGACCAGTTGATAATAATTCTTAGTTAATTATTATTATTTTTGATTAGAGGAAAAATTTAAAGCAACAAACATGTACAGGCTATAGTTATAGTACTATTTCGAAAACAGCCACGATTTCTCGCCAGACTCTTTCGTATAGTTTTGCTATTTCAGAGGATCTTGTGGAGAGTCGAACTCACTTTTTCTGATTGCAAGCGCAGCTGCCTTACCCATAGGCTATGCTGCGTGTAGTTTTGCAAGCTGCTTAATTCAAGTTTTCCTCTAATTGTTGTTTGTTATCTTGCCAACGGTATACACAATATTTTAGACATTCTGTCTATATGTAAATCATGTATGTTGAACTTTGTTTTTGCACATTCTTCTTTCTATTTTTAGAAGATAGTTATTGTACATAACGGCGTGCTCCGGTATAAATTTATTTTGTTGTTGGTTTTATGGTCTGTTCATTTTTACATTTGATTAGAAGAAAAATTGAAAGCAACAAACATATACATTCTATAGTTATAGTACTATTTCGAAAACAGCCACGATTTCTCGCCAGACTAATTCGTATACTTTTGCTATTTCAGAGGATCTTGTGGAGAATCGAACCCACTTTTTCTGATTGCAAGCGCAGCGGCCTTACCCTTAGGCTATGCTGCGTGTAGTTTTGCAAGCTGCTTAATTCAAGTTTTCCTCTAATTGTTGTTTGTTATCTTGCCAACGGTATACATAATATTTTAGACATTCTGTCTATATGTAAATCGTGTATGTGGGACTTTGTTTTTGTACATTCTTTTTTCTTTTTTTAGAAGATAGTTATTGTACATAACCGCGTGCTCCGGTATAAATTTATTCTGTTGTTGGTTTTATGGTCTGTTCAGTTTTACATATTTTTGTAAGTTTTCCGAGTTCAAGACCAGTTGGTAATAATTCTTAGTTAATTATTATTATTTTTGATTAGAGGAAAAATTTAAAGCAACAAATATATACAGGCTATAGTTATAGTACTATTTCGAAAACAGCCACGATTTCTCGTCAGACTAATTCGTATAGTTTTGCTATTTCAAAGGATCTTGTGGAGAATCGAACCCACTCACTCTGATTATTGTACATAACCGCGTGCTCCGGTATAAATTTGTTTTGTTGTTGGTTTCATGGTCTGTTCATTTTTACATATTTTTGTAAGTTTAACGAGCTCAAGACCAGTTGATAATAATTCTTAGTTAATTATTATTATTTTTGATTAGAGGAAAAATTGAAAGCAACACATATATACAGGCTATAGTTATAGTACTATTTCGAAAACAGCCACGATTTCTCGCCAGACTAATTCGTATAGTTTTGCTATTTCAGAGGATCTTGTGGAGAATCCAACCCACTCACTCTGATTGCAAGCGCAGCTGCCTTACCCATAAGCTATGCTGCGTGTAGTTTTGCAAGCTGCTTAGTTCAAGTTTTCCTCTAATTGTTGTTTGTTATCTTTCCACCGCTATACACAACATTTTAGACATTCTGTCTATATGTAAATCATGTATGTTGGACTTTGTTTTTGTAAATTCTTCTTTCTATTTTAAGAAGATAGTTATTGTACATAACCGTGTGGTTCGGCATAAACTAATTTTGTTGTTGGTTTTATGGTCTGTTCATTTTTACATATTTTTGTAAGTTTAACGAGCTCAAGACCAGTTGATAATAATTCTTAGACTCATTCGTATAGTTTTGCTATTTCAGAGGATCTTGTGGAGAATCGAACCCACTCACTCAGATTGCAAGCGCAGCTGCCTTACCCATATGCTATGCTGCGTGTAGATTTGCAAGCTGCTTAATTCATGTTTTTCTCTAATTGTTGTTTGTTATCTTGCCAACGGTATACATAATATTTTAGACATTCTGTCTATATGTAAATCATGTATGTTGGACTTTGTTTTGTACATTCTTCTTTCTATTTTTAGAAGATAGTTATTGTACATAACCGCGTGCTCCGGTATAAATTTATTGTTGTTGGTTTTATTATCTGTTCATTTTGACATATTTTTGTAAGTTTAACGAGCTCGAGACCAGTTGATAATAATTTTTAGTTAATTATTATTATTTTTGATTAGACGAAAAATTGAAAGCAACAAACATATGCAGGCTATAGTTATAGTACTATTTCGAAAACAGCCACGATTTCTCGCCAGACTAATTCGTATAGTTTTGCTATTTCAGAGGATCTTGTGGAGAATCCAACCCACTCACTCTGATTGCAAGCGCAGCTGCCTTACCCATAAGCTATGCTGCGTGTAGTTTTGCAAGCTGCTTAGTTCAAGTTTTCCTCTAATTGTTGTTTGTTATCTTTCCACCGCTATACACAACATTTTAGACATTCTGTCTATATGTAAATCATGTATGTTGGACTTTGTTTTTGTAAATTCTTCTTTCTATTTTAAGAAGATAGTTATTGTACATAACCGTGTGGTTCGGCATAAACTAATTTTGTTGTTGGTTTTATGGTCTGTTCATTTTTACATATTTTTGTAAGTTTAACGAGCTCAAGACCAGTTGATAATAATTCTTAGACTCATTCGTATAGTTTTGCTATTTCAGAGGATCTTGTGGAGAATCGAACCCACTCTCTCTTATTGCAAGCGCAGCTGCCTTACCCATAAGCTATGCTGCGTGTAGTTTTGCAAGCTGCTTAGTTCAAGTTTTCCTCTAATTGTTGTTTGTTATCTTTCCACCGCTATACACAACATTTTAGACATTCTGTCTATATGTAAATCATGTATGTTGGAATTTGTTTTTGTACATTCTTCTTTCTATTTTTAGAAGATAGTTATTGTACATAACCGTGTGGTTCGGCATAAATTAATTTTGTTGTTGGTTTTATGGTCTGTTCATTTTTACATATTTTTGTAAGTTTAACGAGCTCAAGACCAGTTGATAATAATTCTTAGACTCATTCGTATAGTTTTGCTATTTCAGAGGATCTTGTGGAGAATCGAACCCACTCTCTCTTATTGCAAGCGCAGCTGCCTTACCCATAAGCTATGCTGCATGTAGTTTTGCAAGCTGCTTAGTTCAAGTTTTCCTCTAATTGTTGTTTGTTATCTTTCCACCGGTATACACAACATTTTAGACATTCTGTCTATATGTAAATCATGTATGTTGGACTTTGTTTTTGTACATTCTTCTTTCTATTTTAAGAAGATAGTTATTGTACATAACCGCGTGCTCCGGTATAAATTTATTCTGTTGTTGGTTTTATGGTCTGTTCATTTTTACATATTTTTGTAAGCTTAACGAGCTCAATACCAGTTGATAATAACTCTTAGTTAATTATTATTATTTTTGATTAGAGGAAAAATCAAAAGCAACAAACATATACAGGCTATAGTTATAGTACTATTTCGAAAACAGCCACGATTTCTCGCCAGACTAATTCGTATAGTTTTGCTATTTCAGAGTATCTTGTGGAGAATCGAACCCAATTTTTGTAATTGCAAGCGCAGCTGCCTATTGTTGTTTGGTATCTTGCCAACGGTATACACAATATTTTAGACATTCTGTCTATATGTAAATCATGTATGTGGACTTTGTCTTTTTACATTCTTCTTTCTATTTTTAGAAGATAGTTATTGTACATAACCGCGTGCTCCGGTATAAATTTATTCTGTTGTTGGTTTTATGGTCTGTTCATTTTTACATTTTGACAAAATCGAACCCACTCACTCTGATTGCAAGCGCAGCTGCCTTACCTCTAAGTTATGCTGCGTGTAGTTTTGCAAGCTGCTTAGTTCAAGTTTTCCTCTAATTGTTGTTTGTTATCTTTCCAACGGTATACACAATATTTTAGACATTCTGTCTATATGTAAATCATGTATGTTGGACTTTGTTTTTGTAAATTCTTCTTTCTATTTTAAGAAGATAGTTATTGTACATAACCGCGTGCTCCGGTATAAATTTATTCTGTTGTTGGTTTTATGGTCTGTTCATTTTTACATTTTTACAGAATCGAACCCACTCACTCTGATTGCAAGCGCAGCTGCCTTACCTCTAAGTTATGCTGCGTGTAGTTTTGCAAGCAGCTTAATTCAAGTTTTCCTCTAATTGTTGTTTGTTATCTTGCCCACGGTATACACAATATTTTAGACATTCTGTCTATATGTAAATCCTGTATGTTGGACTTTGTTTTTGTACATTCTTCTTTCTATTTTTAGAAGATAGTTATTGTACATAACCGCGTGCTCCGGTATAAATTTATTTTGTTGTTGGTTTTATGGTCTGTTCATTTTGACATATTTTTGTAAGTTTTCCGAGTTCAAGACCAGTTGGTAATAATTCTTAGTTAATTATTATTATTTTTGATTAGAGGAAAAATTTAAAGCAACAAATATATACAGGCTATAGTTATAGTACTATTTCGAAAACAGCCACGATTTCTCGTCAGACTAATTCGTATAGTTTTGCTATTTCAAAAGATCTTGTGGAGAATCGAACCCACTCACTCTGATTATTGTACATAACCGCGTGCTCCGGTATAAATTTGTTTTGTTGTTGATTTCATGGTCTGTTCATTTTTACATATTTTTGTAAGTTTAACGAGCTCAAGTCCAGTTGATAATAATTCTTAGTTAATTATTATTATTTTTGATTAGAGGAAAAATTGAAAGCAACACATATATACAGGCTATAGTTATAGTACTATTTCGAAAACAGCCACGATTTCTCGCCAGACTAATTCGTATACTTTTGCTATTTCAGAGGATCTTGTGGAGAATCGAACCCACTTTTTCTGATTGCAAGCGCAGCTGCCTTACCCATAGGCTATGCTGCGTGTAGTTTTGCAAGCTGCTTAATTCAAGTTTTCCTCTAATTGTTGTTTGTTATCTTGCCAACGGTATACATAATATTTTAGACATTCTGTCTATATGTAAATCGTGTATGTGGGACTTTGTTTTTGTACATTCTTTTTTCTTTTTTTAGAAGATAGTTATTGTACATAACCGCGTGCTCCGGTATAAATTTATTCTGTTGTTGGTTTTATGGTCTGTTCAGTTTTACATATTTTTGTAAGTTTTCCGAGTTCAAGACCAGTTGGTAATAATTCTTAGTTAATTATTATTATTTTTGATTAGAGGAAAAATTTAAAGCAACAAATATATACAGGCTATAGTTATAGTACTATTTCGAAAACATCCACGATTTCTCGTCAGACTAATTCGTATAGTTTTGCTATTTCAAAGGATCTTGTGGAGAATCGAACCCACTCACTCTGATTATTGTACATAACCGCGTGCTCCGGTATAAATTTGTTTTGTTGTTGGTTTCATGGTCTGTTCATTTTTACATATTTTTGTAAGTTTAACGAGCTCAAGACCAGTTGATAATAATTCTTAGTTAATTATTATTATTTTTGATTAGAGGAAAAATTTAAAGCAACACATATATACAGGCTATAGTTATAGTACTATTTCGAAAACAGCCACGATTTCTCGCCAGGCGATTTCGTATAGTTTTGCTATTTCAGAGGATCTTGTGGAGAATCGAGCCCACTCACTCAGATTGCAAGCGCAGCTGCCTTACCCATATGCTATGCTGCGTGTAGATTTGCAAGCTGCTTAATTCATGTTTTTCTCTAATTGTTGTTTGTTATCTTGCCAACGGTATACATAATATTTTAGACATTCTGTCTATATGTAAATCATGTATGTTGGACTTTGTTTTGTACATTCTTCTTTCTATTTTTAGAAGATAGTTATTGTACATAACCGCGTGCTCCGGTATAAATTTATTGTTGTTGGTTTTATGGTCTGTTCATTTTGACATATTTTTGTAAGTATATTATTATTTATGAGCTCTAGGCCTATTTTAAATAAAACAACTGGATTTGTTGTTAATATTTATTTTCGATATTTCGATATCACTCTGATATCATCATCAGGACTGAAATTAAAAACAATAAAAACAAACACATTGTATTTCACATAAAACTAACATAAATAAACATAATGCATAAGCGTGACTTACATCTTCCGCTGTGATGCAAAGACTAAAAATTGTGAAGAAAAGTGGTTATCAGAACCAACGAAAAATCTAAACAGAGAATGTACATATATATATAAACTAATAAAATCCCGTAATTGTAAACAAAAATTGAGAAACATTTACAACAATAATATAGTAAGCGGCAAAAACAATAAAGTAGGTATGCATACAAGTAATCAGGTGTATAGTTATTGTACCAAGGTGCAGATAACTGCACGAGTGTACATGTGCAGAGAACGGAGCAAATTTTTAATTTTATTTTTGTTATATTTTATCACGAGTGTTGGTTGTGCTTTAAAATCAGGTTGCGGTAGGCGTACGCACAATGGTCCGTGTCAGCCTTGAAATTCATCCTTTTATCATTGGGGGTGTCCACTATGTGAAGCATTTCCAAAGTAAACCGCTTATAATAATTTTTCTCCTCTTCCAGAATTTTGACATTATCGAAATCCGGGTAATGTCCAGTATCCTTACAATGAGATGATAGGGCCGTTTTGTTGTCCGAAAAATTGTTCCTTAATTTTATATTAGATTTATGAGCGGATATCCTTGTCTTCAGTTTTGATTTTGTAGTACCCACATATACTTTCTCGCATACGTGGGACCCGTCGCCGTTGCAAGGAATCCTGTAAACAACATCCGATTTTTCCTGTTTTGGTATTGGGTCTTTTGTTTTGCTGAACACCTTTTTAAGGGAATTACTGTAGGTAAATGCTAGCTGAATATTTTCTTTATCGTACATTTTTGAATGTTTTATCCTTTCCGAAAGCCCAGGGACATATGTGACCGATTTGTATATTTTGGCATTTTGATTTTTCCTCTTATTATCTTTACCAAGACGCGAGTAATAATTGTATATAAGTTTGTTTATTAATTTTGTTGGAAAATCGTTATTTTCGAGGGTATCCTTTATAAGTTTAATATTTTTGGTATGGTAGATCCTATCACTAATGGAGAGAACTCGTCTCACGAAATTGTTCGCCGTGTTCACAATTATTCTTCTATCATGCTGTGAGTTGAAGTTAATCAGTCTACCAGACGCAGTTGGTTTTTTGTACCAGTCTACCAACTGCGTCTGGTAGACTGATTAACTTCAACTCACAGCATGATAGAAGAATAATTGTGAACACGGCGAACAATTTCGTGAGACGAGTTCTCTCCATTAGTGATAGGATCTACCATACCAAAAATATTAAACTTATAAAGGATACCCTCGAAAATAACGATTTTCCAACAAAATTAATAAACAAACTTATATACAATTATTACTCGCGTCTTGGTAAAGATAATAAGAGGAAAAATCAAAATGCCAAATTATACAAATCGGTCACATATGTCCCTGGGCTTTCGGAAAGGATAAAACATTCAAAAATGTACGATAAAGAAAATATTCAGCTAGCATTTACCTACAGTAATTCCCTTAAAAAGGTGTTCAGCAAAACAAAAGACCCAATACCAAAACAGGAAAAATCGGATGTTGTTTACAGGATTCCTTGCAACGGCGACGGGTCCCACGTATGCGAGAAAGTATATGTGGGTACTACAAAATCAAAACTGAAGACAAGGATATCCGGCTCATAAATCTAATATAAAATTAAGGAACAATTTTTCGAACAACAAAACGGCCCTATCATCTCATTGTAAGGATACTGGACATTACCCGGATTTCGATAATGTCAAAATTCTGGAAGAGGAGAAAAATTATTATAAGCGGTTTACTTTGGAAATGCTTCACATAGTGGACACCCCCAATGATAAAAGGATGAATTTCAAGGCTGACACGGACCATTGTGCGTACGCCTACCGCAACCTGATTTTAAAGCACAACCAACACTCGTGATAAAATATAACAAAAATAAAATTAAAAATTTGCTCCGTTCTCTGCACATGTACACTCGTGCAGTTCTCTGCACCTTGGTACAATAACTATACACCTGATTACTTGTATGCATACCTACTTTATTGTTTTTGCCGCTTACTATATTATTGTTGTAAATGTTTCTCAATTTTTGTTTACAATTACGGGATTTTATTAGTTTATATATATATGTACATTCTCTGTTTAGATTTTTCGTTGGTTCTGATAACCACTTTTCTTCACAATTTTTAGTCTTTGCATCACAGCGGAAGATGTAAGTCACGCTTATGCATTATGTTTATTTATGTTAGTTTTATGTGAAATACAATGTGTTTGTTTTTATTGTTTTTAATTTCAGTCCTGATGATGATATCAGAGTGATATCGAAATATCGAAAATAAATATTAACAACAAATCCAGTTGTTTTATTTAAAATAGGCCTAGAGCTCATAAATAATAATATACATATTTATTAACGGCCAATAAACAAATTAATTATATTTTTGTAAGTTTAACGAGCTCGAGACCAGTTGATAATAATTTTTAGTTAATTATTATTATTTTTGATTAGACGAAAAATTGAAAGCAACAAACATATGCAGGCTATAGTTATAGTACTATTTCGAAAACAGCCACGATTTCTCGCCAGACTAATTCGTATAGTTTTGCTATTTCAGAGGATCTTTCGGAGAATCCAACCCACTCACTCTGATTGCAAGCGCAGCTGCCTTACCCATAGGCTATACTGCGTGTAGTTTTGCAAGCTGCTTAATTCAAGTTTTTCTCTAATTGTTGTTTGTTATCTTGCCAACGGTATACGTAATATTTTAGACATTCTGTCTATATGTAAATCATGTATGTTGGAATTTGTTTTGTACATTCTTCTTTCTATTTTTAGAAGATAGTTATTGTACATAACCGCGTGCTCCGGTATAAATTTATTTTGTTATTGGTTTTATGGTCTGTTCATTTTGACATATTTTTGTAAGTTTAACGAGTTCAAGACCAGTTGATAATAATTCTTAGTTAATTATTATTATTTTTGATTAGAGGAAAAATTTAAAGCAACAAACATATACAGGCTATAGTTATAGTACTATTTTGAAAACAGCCACGATTTCTCGCCAGACTAATTCGTATAGTTTTGCTATTTCAGAGGATTTTGTGGAGAATCGAACCCACTCACTCTGATTGCAAGCGCAGCTGCCTTACCCATAGGCTATACTGCGTGTAGTTTTGCAAGCTGCTTAATTCAAGTTTTTCTCTAATTGTTGTTTGTTATCTTGCCAACGGTATACGTAATATTTTAGACATTCTGTCTATATGTAAATCATGTATGTTTGAATTTGTTTTTGTACACTCTTCTTTCTATTTTTAGAAGATAGTTATTGTACATAACCGTGTGGTTCGGCATAAATTAATTTTGTTGTTGGTTTTATGGTCTGTTCATTTTTACATATTTTTGTAAGTTTAACGAGCTCAAGACCAGTTGATAATAATTCTTAGATTCATTCGTATAGTTTTGCTATTTCAGAGGATCTTGTGGAGAATCGAACCCACTCTCTCTTATTGCAAGCGCAGCTGCCTTACCCATAAGCTATGCTGCGTGTAGTTTTGCAAGCTGCTTAGTTCAAGTTTTCCTCTAATTGTTGTTTGTTATCTTTCCCCCGCTATACACAACATTTTAGACATTCTGTCTATATGTAAATCATGTATGTTGGACTTTGTTTTTGTAAATTCTTCTTTCTATTTTAAGAAGATAGTTATTGTACATAACCGCGTGCTCCGGTATAAATTTATTCTGTTGTTGGTTTTATGGTCTGTTCATTTTTACATATTTTTGTAAGTTTATCGAGCTCAAGACCAGTTGATAATAACTCTTAGTTAATTATTATTATTTTTGATTAGAGGAAAAATCAAAAGCAACAAACATATACAGGCTATAGTTATAGTACTATTTCGAAAACAGCCACGATTTCTCGCCAGACTAATTCGTATAGTTTTGCTATTTCAGAGTATCTTGTGGAGAATCGAACCCAATTTTTGTAATTGCAAGCGCAGCTGCCTATTGTTGTTTGGTATCTTGCCAACGGTATTCACAATATTTTAGACATTCTGTCTATATGTAAATCATGTATGTTGGACTTTGTTTTTTTACATTCTTCTTTCTATTTTTAGAAGATAGATAGCGCAGCTGCCTTACCCATAGGCTATACTGCCTTACCCATAGGCTATACTGCGTGTAGTTTTGCAAGCTGCTTAATTCAAGTTTTTCTCTAATTGTTGTTTGTTATCTTGCCAACGGTATACATAATATTTTAGACATTCTGTCTATATGTAAATCATGTATGTTGGAATTTGTTTTTGTACATTCTTCTTTCTATTTTTAGAAGATAGTTATTGTACATAACCGTGTGGTTCGGCATAAATTAATTTTGTTGTTGGTTTTATGGTCTGTTCATTTTTACATATTTTTGTAAGTTTAACGAGCTCAAGACCAGTTGATAATAATTCTTAGATTCATTCGTATAGTTTTGCTATTTCAGAGGATCTTGTGGAGAATCGAACCCACTCTCTCTTATTGCAAGCGCAGCTGCCTTACCCATAAGCTATGCTGCGTGTAGTTTTGCAAGCTGCTTAGTTCAAGTTTTCCTCTAATTGTTGTTTGTTATCTTTCCACCGGTATACACAACATTTTAGACATTCGGTCTATATGTAAATCATGTATGTTGGACTTTGTTTTTGTACATTCTTCTTTCTATTTTAAGAAGATAGTTATTGTACATAACCGCGTGCTCCGGTATAAATTTATTCTGTTGTTGGTTTTATGGTCTGTTCATTTTTACATATTTTTGTAAGTTTAACGAGCTCAATACCAGTGGATAATAACTCTTAGTTAATTATTATTATTTTTGATTAGAGGAAAAATCAAAAGCAACAAACATATACAGGCTATAGTTATAGTACTATTTCGAAAACAGCCACGATTTCTCGCCAGACTAATTCGTATAGTTTTGCTATTTCAGAGTATCTTGTGGAGAATCGAACCCAATTTTTGTAATTGCAAGCGCAGCTGCCTATTGTTGTTTGGTATCTTGCCAACGGTATACACAATATTTTAGACATTCTGTCTATATGTAAATCATGTATGTGGACTTTGTCTTTTTACATTCTTCTTTCTATTTTTAGAAGATAGTTATTGTACATAACCGCGTGCTCCGGTATACATTTATTCTGTTGTTGGTTTTATGGTCTGTTCATTTTTACATTTTGACAAAATCGAACCCACTCACTCTGATTGCAAGCGCAGCTGCCTTACCTCTAAGTTATGCTGCGTGTAGTTTTGCAAGCTGCTTAGTTCAAGTTTTCCTCTAATTGTTGTTTGTTATCTTTCCAACGGTATACACAATATTTTAGACATTCTGTCTATATGTAAATCATGTATGTTGGACTTTGTTTTTGTAAATTCTTCTTTCTATTTTAAGAAGATAGTTATTGTACATAACCGCGTGCTCCGGTATAAATTTATTCTGTTGTTGGTTTTATGGTCTGTTCATTTTTACATTTTTACAGAATCGAACCCACTCACTCTGATTGCAAGCGCAGCTGCCTTACCTCTAAGTTATGCTGCGTGTAGTTTTGCAAGCAGCTTAATTCAAGTTTTCCTCTAATTGTTGTTTGTTATCTTGCCCACGGTATACACAATATTTTAGACATTCTGTCTATATGTAAATCCTGTATGTTGGACTTTGTTTTTGTACATTCTTCTTTCTATTTTTAGAAGATAGTTATTGTACATAACCGCGTGCTCCGGTATAAATTTATTTTGTTGTTGGTTTTATGGTCTGTTCATTTTGACATATTTTTGTAAGTTTAACGAGTTCAAGACCAGTTGATAATAATTCTTAGTTAATTATTATTATTTTTGATTAGAGGAAAAATTTAAAGCAACAAACATATACAGGCTATAGTTATAGTACTATTTTAAAAACAGCCACGATTTCTCGCCAGACTAATTCGTATAGTTTTGATATTTCAGAGGATTTTGTGGAGAATCGAACCCACTCACTCTGATTGCAAGCGCAGCTGCCTTACCCATAGGCTATACTGCGTGTAATTTTGCAAGCTGCTTAATTCAAGTTTTTCTCTAATTGTTGTTTGTTATCTTGCCAACGGTATACACAACATTTTAGACATTCAGTCTATATGTAAATCATGTACGTTGGACTTTGTTTTTGTACATTCTTCTTTCTATTTTTAGAAGATATTTATTGTACGTAACCGCGTGCTCCGGTATAAATTTATGTTGTTGTTGGTTTTATGGTCTGTTCATTTTTACATATTTTTGTAAGTTTAACGAGCTCGAGACCAGTTGATAATAATTCTTAGTTAAGTATTATTATTTTTGATAAGAGGAAAAATTGAAAGCAACAAACATATACAGGCTATAGTTATAGTACTATTTCGAAAACAGCCACGATTTCTCGCCCGACTAATTTGTATAGTTTTGCTATTTCAGAGGATTTTTTGGAGAATCGAACCCACTCACTCTGATTTCAAGCGCAGCTGCCTTACCCATAGGCTATACTGCGTGTAGTTTTGCAAGCTGCTTAATTCAAGTTTTTCTCTAATTGTTGTTTGTTATCTTGCCAACGGTATACATAATATTTTAGACATTCTATCTATATGTAAATCATGTATGTTAGAATTTGTTTTTGTACATTCTTCTTTCTATTTTTAGAAGATAGTTATTGTACATAACCGTGTGGTTCGGCATAAATTAATTTTGTTGTTGGTTTTATGGTCTGTTCATTTTTACATATTTTTGTAAGTTTATCGAGCTCAAGACCAGTTGATAATAACTCTTAGTTAATTATTATTATTTTTGATTAGAGGAAAAATCAAAAGCAACAAACATATACAGGCTATAGTTATAGTACTATTTCGAAAACAGCCACGATTTCTCGCCAGACTAATTCGTATAGTTTTGCTATTTCAGAGTATCTTGTGGAGAATCGAACCCAATTTTTGTAATTGCAAGCGCAGCTGCCTATTGTTGTTTGGTATCTTGCCAACGGTATTCACAATATTTTAGACATTCTGTCTATATGTAAATCATGTATGTTGGACTTTGTTTTTTTACATTCTTCTTTCTATTTTTAGAAGATAGATAGCGCAGCTGCCTTACCCATAGGCTATACTGCGTGTAGTTTTGCAAGCTGCTTAATTCAAGTTTTTCTCTAATTGTTGTTTGTTATCTTGCCAACTGTATACATAATATTTTAGACATTCTGTCTATACGTAAATCATGTATGTTGGACTTTGTTTTTGTACATTCTTCTTTCTATTTTTAGAAGATAGTTATTGTACATAACCGTGTGGTTCGGCATAAATTAATTTTGTTGTTGGTTTTATGGTCTGTTCATTTTTACATATCTTTGTAAGTTTAACGAGCTCAAGACCAGTTGATAATAATTCTTAGACTCATTCGTATAGTTTTGCTATTTCAGAGGATCTTGTGGAGAATCGAACCCACTCTCTCTTATTGCAAGCGCAGCTGCCTTACCCATAAGCTATGCTGCGTGTAGTTTTGCAAGCTGCTTAGTTCAAGTTTTCCTCTAATTGTTGTTTGTTATCTTTCCACCGGTATACACAACATTTTAGACATTCTGTCTATATGTAAATCATGTATGTTGGACTTTGTTTTTGTAAATTCTTCTTTCTATTTTAAGAAGATAGTTATTGTACATAACCGTGTGGTTCGGCATAAATTAATTTTGTTGTTGGTTTTATGGTCTGTTCATTTTTACATATCTTTGTAAGTTTAACGAGCTCAAGACCAGTTGATAATAATTCTTAGACTCATTCGTATAGTTTTGCTATTTCAGAGGATCTTGTGGAGAATCGAACCCACTCACTCAGATTGCAAGCGCAGCTGCCTTACCAATATGCTATGCTGCGTGTAGATTTGCAAGCTGCTTAATTCATGTTTTTCTCTAATTGTTGTTTGTTATCTTGCCAACGGTATACATAATATTTTAGACATTCTGTCTATATGTAAATCATGTATGTTGGACTTTGTTTTGTACATTCTTCTTTCTATTTTTAGAAGATAGTTATTGTACATAACCGCGTGCTCCGGTATAAATTTATTGTTGTTGGTTTTATGGTCTGTTCATTTTGACATATTTTTGTAAGTTTAACGAGCTCGAGACCAGTTGATAATAATTTTTAGTTAATTATTATTATTTTTGATTAGACGAAAAATTGAAAGCAACAAACATATGCAGGCTATAGTTATAGTACTATTTCGAAAACAGCCACGATTTCTCGCCAGACTAATTCGTATAGTTTTGCTATTTCAGAGGATGTTGTGGAGAATCCAACCCACTCACTCTGACTGCAAGCGCAGCTGCCTTACCCATAGGCTATACTGCGTGTAGTTTTGCAAGCTGCTTAATTCAAGTTTTTCTCTAATTGTTGTTTGTTATCTTGCCAACGGTATACGTAATATTTTAGACATTCTGTCTATATGTAAATCATGTATGTTGGAATTTGTTTTGTACATTCTTCTTTCTATTTTTAGAAGATAGTTATTGTACATAACCGCGTGCTCCGGTATAAATTTATTTTGTTATTGGTTTTATGGTCTGTTCATTTTGACATATTTTTGTAAGTTTAACGAGTTCAAGACCAGTTGATAATAATTCTTAGTTAATTATTATTATTTTTGATTAGAGGAAAAATTTAAAGCAACAAACATATACAGGCTATAGTTATAGTACTATTTTGAAAACAGCCACGATTTCTCGCCAGACTAATTCGTATAGTTTTGCTATTTCAGAGGATTTTGTGGAGAATCGAACCCACTCACTCTGATTGCAAGCGCAGCTGCCTTACCCATAGGCTATACTGCGTGTAGTTTTGCAAGCTGCTTAGTTCAAGTTTTCCTCTAATTGTTGTTTGTTATCTTTCCACCGGTATACACAACATTTTAGACATTCTGTCTATATGTAAATCATGTATGTTGGACTTTGTTTTTGTAAATTCTTCTTTCTATTTTAAGAAGATAGTTATTGTACATAACCGCGTGCTCCGGTATAAATTTATTCTGTTGTTGGTTTTATGGTCTGTTCATTTTTACATATTTTTGTAAGTTTATCGAGCTCAAGACCAGTTGATAATAACTCTTAGTTAATTATTATTATTTTTGATTAGAGGAAAAATCAAAAGCAACAAACATATACAGGCTATAGTTATAGTACTATTTCGAAAACAGCCACGATTTCTCGCCAGACTAATTCGTATAGTTTTGCTATTTCAGAGTATCTTGTGGAGAATCGAACCCAATTTTTGTAATTGCAAGCGCAGCTGCCTATTGTTGTTTGGTATCTTGCCAACGGTATTCACAATATTTTAGACATTCTGTCTATATGTAAATCATGTATGTTGGACTTTGTTTTTTTACATTCTTCTTTCTATTTTTAGAAGATAGATAGCGCAGCTGCCTTACCCATAGGCTATACTGCGTGTAGTTTTGCAAGCTGCTTAATTCAAGTTTTTCTCTAATTGTTGTTTGTTATCTTGCCAACGGTATACATAATATTTTAGACATTCTGTCTATATGTAAATCATGTATGTTGGAATTTGTTTTTGTACATTCTTCTTTCTATTTTTAGAAGATAGTTATTGTACATAACCGTGTGGTTCGGCATAAATTAATTTTGTTGTTGGTTTTATGGTCTGTTCATTTTTACATATTTTTGTAAGTTTAACGAGCTCAAGACCAGTTGATAATAATTCTTAGACTCATTCGTATAGTTTTGCTATTTCAGAGGATCTTGTGGGGAATCGAACCCACTCTCTCTTATTGCAAGCGCAGCTGCCTTACCCATAAGCTATGCTGCGTGTAGTTTTGCAAGCTGCTTAGTTCAAGTTTTCCTCTAATTGTTGTTTGTTATCTTTCCACCGGTATACACAACATTTTAGACATTCTGTCTATATGTAAATCATGTATGTTGGACTTTGTTTTTGTAAATTCTTCTTTCTATTTTAAGAAGATAGTTATTGTACATAACCGTTTGCTCCGGTATAAATTTATTCTGTTGTTGGTTTTATGGTCTGTTCATTTTTACATATTTTTGTAAGTTTAGCGAGCTCAATACCAGTTGATAATAACTCTTAGTTAATTATTATTATTTTTGATTAGAGGAAAAATCAAAAGCAACAAACATATACAGGCTATAGTTATAGTACTATTTCGAAAACAGCCACGATTTCTCGCCAGACTAATTCGTATAGTTTTGCTATTTCAGAGTATCTTGTGGAGAATCGAACCCAATTTTTGTAATTGCAAGCGCAGCTGCCTATTGTTGTTTGGTATCTTGCCAACGGTATACACAATATTTTAGACGTTCTGTCTATATGTAAATCATGTATGTTGGACTTTGTTTTTTTACATTCTTCTTTCTATTTTTAGAAGATAGTTATTGTACATAACCGCGTGCTCCGGTATAAATTTATTCTGTTGTTGGTTTTATGGTCTGTTCATTTTTACATTTTTACAGAATCGAACCCACTCACTCTGATTGCAAGCGCAGCTGCCTTACCTCTAAGTTATGCTGCGTGTAGTTTTGCAAGCTGCTTAGTTCAAGTTTTCCTCTAATTGTTGTTTGTTATCTTTCCAACGGTATACACAATATTTTAGACATTCTGTCTATATGTAAATCATGTATGTTGGACTTTGTTTTTGTAAATTCTTCTTTCTATTTTAAGAAGATAGTTATTGTACATAACCGCGTGCTCCGGTATAAATTTATTCTGTTGTTGGTTTTATGGTCTGTTCATTTTTACATTTTTACAGAATCGAACCCACTCACTCTGATTGCAAGCGCAGCTGCCTTACCTCTAAGTTATGCTGCGTGTAGTTTTGCAAGCAGCTTAATTCAAGTTTTCCTCTAATTGTTGTTTGTTATCTTGCCCACGGTATACACAATATTTTAGACATTCTGTCTATATGTAAATCCTGTATGTTGGACTTTGTTTTTGTACATTCTTCTTTCTATTTTTAGAAGATAGTTATTATACATAACCGCGTGCTCCGGTATAAATTTATTTTGTTGTTGGTTTTATGGTCTGTTCATTTTGACATATTTTTGTAAGTTTAACGAGTTCAAGACCAGTTGATAATAATTCTTAGTTAATTATTATTATTTTTGATTAGAGGAAAAATTTAAAGCAACAAACATATACAGGCTATAGTTATAGTACTATTTTGAAAACAGCCACGATTTTTCGCCAGACTAATTCGTGTAGTTTTGCTATTTCAGAGGATTTTGTGGAGAATCGAACCCACTGACTCTGATTGCAAGCGCAGCTGCCTTACCCATAGGCTATACTGCGTGTAATTTTGCAAGCTGCTTAATTCAAGTTTTTCTCTAATTGTTGTTTGTTATCTTGCCAACGGTATACACAATATTTTAGACATTCAGTCTATATGTAAATCATGTACGTTGGACTTTGTTTTTGTACATTCTTCTTTCTATTTTTAGAAGATATTTATTGTACGTAACCGCGTGCTCCGGTATAAATTTATGTTGTTGTTGGTTTTATGGTCTGTTCATTTTTACATATTTTTGTAAGTTTAACGAGCTCGAGACCAGTTGATAATAATTCTTAGTTAAGTATTATTATTTTTGATAAGAGGAAAAATTGAAGCAACAAACATATACAGGCTATAGTTATAGTACTATTTCGAAAACAGCCACGATTTCTCGCCCGACTAATTTGTATAGTTTTGCTATTTCAGAGGATTTTTTGGAGAATCGAACCCACTCACTCTGATTGCAAGCGCAGCTGCCTTACCCATAGGCTATACTGCGTGTAGTTTTGCAAGCTGCTTAATTCAAGTTTTTCTCTAATTGTTGTTTGTTATCTTGCCAACGGTATACATAATATTTTAGACATTCTGTCTATATGTAAATCATGTATGTTAGAATTTGTTTTTGTACATTCTTTTTCTATTTTTAGAAGATAGTTATTGTACATAACCGTGTGGTTCGGCATAAATTAATTTTGTTGTTGGTTTTATGGTCTGTTCATTTTTACATATTTTTGTAAGTTTAACGAGCTCAAGACCAGTTGATAATAATTCTTAGACTCATTCGTATAGTTTTGCTATTTCAGAGGATCTTGTGGAGAATCGAACCCACTCTCTCTTATTGCAAGCGCAGCTGCCTTACCCATAAGCTATGCTGCGTGTAGTTTTGCAAGCTGCTTAGTTCAAGTTTTCCTCTAATTGTTGTTTGTTATCTTTCCACCGGTATACACAACATTTTAGACATTCTGTCTATATGTAAATCATGTATGTTGGACTTTGTTTTTGTAAATTCTTCTTTCTATTTTAAGAAGATAGTTATTGTACATAACCGCGTGCTCCGGTATAAATTTATTCTGTTGTTGGTTTTATGGTCTGTTCATTTTTACATATTTTTGTAAGTTTAACGAGCTCAATACCAGTTTATAATAACTCTTAGTTAATTATTATTATTTTTGATTAGAGGAAAAATCAAAAGCAACAAACATATACAGGCTATAGTTATAGTACTATTTCGAAAACAGCCACGATTTCTCGCCAGACTAATTCGTATAGTTTTGCTATTTCAGAGTATCTTGTGGAGAATCGAACCCAATTTTTGTAATTGCAAGCGCAGCTGCCTATTGTTGTTTGGTATCTTGCCAACGGTATACACAATATTTTAGACATTCTGTCTATATGTAAATCATGTATGTTGGACTTTGTTTTTTTACATTCTTCTTTCTATTTTTAGAAGATAGTTATTGTACATAACCGCGTGCTCCGGTATAAATTTATTCTGTTGTTGGTTTTATGGTCTGTTCATTTTTACATTTTTACAGAATCGAACCCACTCACTCTGATTGCAAGCGCAGCTGCCTTACCTCTAAGTTATGCTGCGTGTAGTTTTGCAAGCTGCTTAGTTCAAGTTTTCCTCTAATTGTTGTTTGTTATCTTGCCCACGGTATACACAATATTTTAGACATTCTGTCTATATGTAAATCCTGTATGTTGGACTTTGTTTTTGTACATTCTTCTTTCTATTTTTAGAAGATAGTTATTGTACATAACCGTGTGGTTCGGCATAAATTAATTTTGTTGTTGGTTTTATGGTCTGTTCATTTTTACATATTTTTGTAAGTTTAACGAGCTCAAGACCAGTTGATAATAATTCTTAGACTCATTCGTATAGTTTTGCTATTTCAGAGGATCTTGTGGAGAATCGAACCCACTCTCTCTTATTGCAAGCGCAGCTGCCTTACCCATAAGCTATGCTGCGTGTAGTTTTGCAAGCTGCTTAGTTCAAGTTTTCCTCTAATTGTTGTTTGTTATCTTTCCAATGGTATACACAATATTCTAGACATTCTGTCTATATGTAAATCATGTATGTTGGACTTTGTTTTTGTAAATTCTTCTTTCTATTTTAAGAAGATAGTTATTGTACATAACCGCGTGCTCCGGTATAAATTTATTCTGTTGTTGGTTTTATGGTCTGTTCATTTTTACATTTTTACAGAATCGAACCCACTCACTCTGATTGCAAGCGCAGCTGCCTTACCTCTAAGTTATGCTGCGTGTAGTTTTGCAAGCAGCTTAATTCAAGTTTTCCTCTAATTGTTGTTTGTTATCTTGCCCACGGTATACACAATATTTTAGACATTCTGTCTATATGTAAATCCTGTATGTTGGACTTTGTTTTTGTACATTCTTCTTTCTATTTTTAGAAGATAGTTATTGTACATAACCGCGTGCTCCGGTATAAATTTATTTTGTTGTTGGTTTTATGGTCTGTTCATTTTTACATATTTTTGTAAGTTTAACGAGCTCGAGACCAGTTGATAATAATTCTTAGTTAAGTATTATTATTTTTGATAAGAGGAAAAATTGAAAGCAACAAACATATAGAGGCTATAGTTATAGTACTATTTCGAAAACAGCCACGATTTCTCGCCCGACTAATTTGAATAGTTTTGCTATTTCAGAGTATCTTGTGGAGAATCGAACCCAATTTTTGTAATTGCAAGCGCAGCTGCCTATTGTTGTTTGGTATCTTGCCAACGGTATTCACAATATTTTAGACATTCTGTCTATATGTAAATCATGTATGTTGGACTTTGTTTTTTTACATTCTTCTTTCTATTTTTAGAAGATAGATAGCGCAGCTGCCTTACCCATAGGCTATACTGCGTGTAGTTTTGCAAGCTGCTTAATTCAAGTTTTTCTCTAATTGTTGTTTGTTATCTTGCCAACGGTATACATAATATTTTAGACATTCTGTCTATATGTAAATCATGTATGTTGGAATTTGTTTTTGTACATTCTTCTTTCTATTTTTAGAAGATAGTTATTGTACATAACCGTGTGGTTCGGCATAAATTAATTTTGTTGTTGGTTTTATGGTCTGTTCATTTTTACATATTTTTGTAAGTTTAACGAGCTCAAGACCAGTTTATAATAATTCTTAGACTCATTCGTATAGTTTTGCTATTTCAGAGGATCTTGTGGGGAATCGAACCCACTCTCTCTTATTGCAAGCGCAGCTGCCTTACCCATAAGCTATGCTGCGTGTAGTTTTGCAAGCTGCTTAGTTCAAGTTTTCCTCTAATTGTTGTTTGTTATCTTTCCACCGGTATACACAACATTTTAGACATTCTGTCTATATGTAAATCATGTATGTTGGACTTTGTTTTTGTAAATTCTTCTTTCTATTTTAAGAAGATAGTTATTGTACATAACCGTTTGCTACGGTATAAATTTATTCTGTTGTTGGTTTTATGGTCTGTTCATTTTTACATATTTTTGTAAGTTTAACGAGCTCAATACCAGTTGATAATAACTCTTAGTTAATTATTATTATTTTTGATTAGAGGAAAAATCAAAAGCAACAAACATATACAGGCTATAGTTATAGTACTATTTCGAAAACAGCCACGATTTCTCGCCAGACTAATTCGTATAGTTTTGCTATTTCAGAGTATCTTGTGGAGAATCGAACCCAATTTTTGTAATTGCAAGCGCAGCTGCCTATTGTTGTTTGGTATCTTGCCAACGGTATACACAATATTTTAGACGTTCTGTCTATATGTAAATCATGTATGTTGGACTTTGTTTTTTTACATTCTTCTTTCTATTTTTAGAAGATAGTTATTGTACATAACCGCGTGCTCCGGTATAAATTTATTCTGTTGTTGGTTTTATGGTCTGTTCATTTTTACATTTTTACAGAATCGAACCCACTCACTCTGATTGCAAGCGCAGCTGCCTTACCTCTAAGTTATGCTGCGTGTAGTTTTGCAAGCTGCTTAGTTCAAGTTTTCCTCTAATTGTTGTTTGTTATCTTTCCAACGGTATACACAATATTTTAGACATTCTGTCTATATGTAAATCATGTATGTTGGACTTTGTTTTTGTAAATTCTTCTTTCTATTTTAAGAAGATAGTTATTGTACATAACCGCGTGCTCCGGTATAAATTTATTCTGTTGTTGGTTTTATGGTCTGTTCATTTTTACATTTTTACAGAATCGAACCCACTCACTCTGATTGCAATCGCAGCTGCCTTACCTCTAAGTTATGCTGCGTGTAGTTTTGCAAGCAGCTTAATTCAAGTTTTCCTCTAATTGTTGTTTGTTATCTTGCCCACGGTATACACAATATTTTAGACATTCTGTCTATATGTAAATCCTGTATGTTGGACTTTGTTTTTGTACATTCTTCTTTCTATTTTTAGAAGATAGTTATTATACATAACCGCGTGCTCCGGTATAAATTTATTTTGTTGTTGGTTTTATGGTCTGTTCATTTTGACATATTTTTGTAAGTTTAACGAGTTCAAGACCAGTTGATAATAATTCTTAGTTAATTATTATTATTTTTGATTAGAGGAAAAATTTAAAGCAACAAACATATACAGGCTATAGTTATAGTACTATTTTGAAAACAGCCACGATTTCTCGCCAGACTAATTCGTGTAGTTTTGCTATTTCAGAGGATTTTGTGGAGAATCGAACCCACTCACTCTGATTGCAAGCGCAGCTGCCTTACCCATAGGCTATACTGCGTGTAATTTTGCAAGCTGCTTAATTCAAGTTTTTCTCTAATTGTTGTTTGTTATCTTGCCAACGGTATACACAATATTTTAGACATTCAGTCTATATGTAAATCATGTACGTTGGACTTTGTTTTTGTACATTCTTCTTTCTATTTTTAGAAGATATTTATTGTACGTAACCGCGTGCTCCGGTATAAATTTATGTTGTTGTTGGTTTTATGGTCTGTTCATTTTTACATATTTTTGTAAGTTTAACGAGCTCGAGACCAGTTGATAATAATTCCACTGGTTTACAGCCAAAATGCACCAGAGACGCCATAGTGAAATTCCTATGTAAAATCACCTCCTAATTCCGAAAACCAAGGTTATTTTTACTTGAATGGTACCGTTTTTGAGATATTTACGATTTACCGTTATTTCAAAAAACAAAAAAGATGGCTCCACTTAATCGTGTATATCTCAAGAACAAACTGAGCTCTTCCAAGACGGTTTGAAAAATTTGAAAGGTTATAAAATTTACTATAATCAGTACATACAACACTTTTTGCTAGGTCCTGCAGATTCAAACATATTGAACAATCATTACGGATTTTTTAAATTTTTTTTGTAAAAATATAAAAAAATTTGTACTTTGCGAGGAAGCATCTCGAAAACTTTTTGTTTTTTTGCAGATACTTTTTCCCCCCTCTAAGCTCTGTTTTATTACAAAAAAAATAAGCTATCAGTGAGCAAAATCGATGAACTAATACAAAAGTTATAAGCATTCAAGTAAATATATCCATTTAATGCTTAAGTACCCTACTGGTACATATGTGTTAGTATTCGTATATCAGTTAGTTAGCAGGTAGATTTTCGAAAAGTTATTAGATACAAAAAGCTGTTAGTGTCGTTTTCTCAAACCTAGGTACATTTTAAACAAGAGCATATTTTTGAGGCAGGTAGTGTTTTCTTTGTAGAACTAGGGAACCTTTTTGTTTAGGTAGGCTTGAATTTTTACTGGATCTAAGTATAAATAAGAGTACATGCGCCTTGTTCCTTCATAATATCTGCAAGGCTCGCCGGATACTGTTCAGTTTATAATTGCAGTTTATAACCCGTCATTTACTTAAAATAAAAAATGAATAAAAGGGCGCGAGAGTTTGAGTGTACAAATGATCCAGATATGTTCTGTTTCATCTGCGGTCAATTTATTGTTAAAAGTATGAGACGTGTGTTTTCAAATCCTTTGAAAGTTACATACTATAAGTGTTTTGGAATTGAGCCTAAAAACCATGGACACCGAACACTGTGTGCACCACATGCCGAGTCGAATTGATTTCTTCGGAAACCGGAACAAAAAGGTACGTTGTAAAAATTAGGAATTTGTTCCCTTTTAATGCATAGCTGACTAATTCCTGAAACTATCTATTTAGGCGACGTGTGAAATTTATTACACCAATGAAGTGGAGGGAACCAACTTGCCATTCAACGGACTGCTATATTTGTACTACAAAAGTACTTGGGGTTGGAAAGTCCAGAAAAGTAACCTATGCGAGCGTATCTACAGTGTCATTACCAGAACTAATTTCAACAGAAGCGACATTGCCAGAATCAAATTTAACTTTAGTTCCGGCTCCAGTTTCATTGTCAACAGTAGTATCTGATTACGCGGCATCATGTTGTACTGAATTTCAAACGGAAAACGAAAGAAATTCTTTGTCACAAGCACAACTCAATGATTGGATAAGGGATTTGGAATTGTCAAAGGAAAAGGCCGAACTACACGCCTCTCGAATGCAACAATTTAAATTTGTTTCATCCGATGTTAAGGTAACATATTATAGAACTCGTCACGAAGAATTTTCCAAGTACTATACGAAGGAGGACAGTGTTTGTTACTGCAAAGACATTGCTGGTCTATTCAAACAATTTGGTGAACCATATGATTCAAAAGAGTGGCGATTGTTCATAGACGGCAATAAATTAAGTTTAAAGGCCGTATTATTGCATATTGGCAACCAAAAGCCATCTATCCCGATCGCGCATGCAGTAAATACGAAGGAAACATATGAGATAATGCAAAAATTGCTCAAGTTAATCAAATACGAAGAACATGATTGGAAAATATGTGCCGATCTTAAAGTGGTTGGAATGCTATGTGGTCTACAAAGTGGATACACAAAATACTGTTGCTTTCTATGCAAATGGGATAGCCGAGCTCGTCAAGACCACTACATCATAAAGGATTGGCCAGAACGAATCGAGTTTCAAGTTGGGGTAGATAACATAAAATACTCTCCACTTATAAAGAAGGAAAAAATAATTCTACCTCCGCTCCACATCAAGCTCGGCCTTATCAAAAACTTTGTGAAGGCTTTGGACAAAGAAGGCGAAGCTTTTCATCATTTGAAGACAATCTTCCCAGAGATTTCAGAAGCAAAAATAAAGGAAGGGATTTTTGTGGGACCGCAAATAAGGAAAATGATGACCAATAACCATTTCAAAGAACTATTGTCACCAGTGGAGGCAGCAGCGTGGGATTCTTTTGAAAAGGTCGTTACTTCTTTTTTAGGCAAACACAAAAGTCCTAACTACGAGATGATAGTGAACGACTTAATCAAAAACTATGCGGAAATGGGTAAATAAAAAAACATATTATAATAAATTATATATTACATAAATTTACATGAGAATATATAGCCATAAATCTGAATTCATCGTCCAGTTCCGAACAAACAAGAACGGGAAAAATATAAACAAAAAATTTGTTCTGAATTGAAAGATAAATCCAGCCTAAGAAAATTATATACTAATGTGTCACTTATGTATTTATCTAATTTACTTTTTTATTTTCTTTCAGGAGTAAATATGTCTTTAAAAATTCATTTCTTACACTCCCACTTAAATTTTTTCCCGCAAAATCTTGGCGACGAAAGTGACGAGCATGGCGAAAGGTTTCACCAGCAAATGAAAGTGATTGAAAGTCGGTATCAAGGATTCTGGGATGTCGCTATGATGGGCGACTACTGTTGGTTTCTCATAAGAGAAACCGATCCTAATCTAAATAAGCGTCAAAACAAGACACATAACTTTTTCAATTATAAAATAAGATCATAGAGTTAATACAGAACCATATGTACATATGCTATTATTTGTAGGGTACTTAAGTATTAAATGGATATATTTACTTGAATGCTTATAACTTTTGTATTAGTTCATCGATTTTGTTCACTGATAGCTTATTTTTTTTGTAATAAAACAGAGCTTAGAGGGGGGAAAAAATATCTGCAAAAAAACAAAAAGTTTTCGAGATGCTTCCTCGCAAAATACAAATTTTTTTATATTTTTACAAAAAAAATTTAAAAAATCCGTAATGATTGTTCAATATGTTTGAATCTGCAGGACCTAGCAAAAAGTGTTGTATGTACTGATTATAGTAAATTTTATAAGCTTTCAAATTTTTCAAACCGTTTTGGAAGAGCTCAGTTTGTTCTTGAGATATACACGATTAAGTGGAGCCATCTTTTTTGTTTTTTGAAATAACGGTAAATCGTAAATATCTCAAAAACGGTACCATTCAAGTAAAAATGACCTTGATTTTCGGAATTAGGAGGTGATTTTACATAGGAATTTCACTATGGCGTCTCTGGTGCAGAAAAAAAGTTGGAATTTGTGATCCAGTGTTCTTAGTTAAGTATTATTATTTTTGATAAGAGGAAAAATTGAAAGCAACAAACATATACAGGCTATAGTTATAGTACTATTTCGAAAACAGCCACGATTTCTCGCCCGACTAATTTGTATAGTTTTGCTATTTCAGAGGATTTTTTGGAGAATCGAACCCACTCACTCTGATTGCAAGCGCAGCTGCCTTACCCATAGGCTATACTGCGTGTAGTTTTGCAAGCTGCTTAATTCAAGTTTTTCTCTAATTGTTGTTTGTTATCTTGCCAACGGTATACATAATATTTTAGACATTCTGTCTATATGTAAATCATGTATGTTAGAATTTGTTTTTGTACATTCTTCTTTCTATTTTTAGAAGATAGTTATTGTACATAACCGTGTGGTTCGGCATAAATTAATTTTGTTGTTGGTTTTATGGTCTGTTCATTTTTACATATTTTTGTAAGTTTAACGAGCTCAAGACCAGTTGATAATAATTCTTAGACTCATTCGTATAGTTTTGCTATTTCAGAGGATCTTGTGGAGAATCGAACCCACTCTCTCTTATTGCAAGCGCAGCTGCCTTACCCATAAGCTATGCTGCGTGTAGTTTTGCAAGCTGCTTAGTTCAAGTTTTCCTCTAATTGTTGTTTGTTATCTTTCCACCGGTATACACAACATTTTAGACATTCTGTCTATATGTAAATCATGTATGTTGGACTTTGTTTTTGTAAATTCTTCTTTCTATTTTAAGAAGATAGTTATTGTACATAACCGCGTGCTCCGGTATAAATTTATTCTGTTGTTGGTTTTATGGTCTGTTCATTTTTACATATTTTTGTAAGTTTAACGAGCTCGAGACCAGTTGATAATAATTCTTAGTTAAGTATTATTATTTTTGATAAGAGGAAAAATTTAAAGCAACAAACATATACAGGCTATAGTTATAGTACTATTTCGAAAACAGCCACGATTTCTCGCCAGACTAATTCGTATAGTTTGCTATTTCAGAGTATCTTGTGGAGAATCGAACCCAATTTTTGTAATTGCAAGCGCAGCTGCCTATTGTTGTTTGGTATCTTGCCAACGGTATACACAATATTTTAGACATTCTGTCTATATGTAAATCATGTATGTTGGACTTTGTTTTTTTACATTCTTCTTTCTATTTTTAGAAGATAGTTATTGTACATAACCGCGTGCTCCGGTATAAATTTATTCTGTTGTTGGTTTTATGGTCTGTTCATTTTTACATTTTTACAGAATCGAACCCACTCACTCTGATTGCAAGCGCAGCTGCCTTACCTCTAAGTTATGCTGCGTGTAGTTTTGCAAGCTGCTTAGTTCAAGTTTTCCTCTAATTGTTGTTTGTTATCTTTCCAATGGTATACACAATATTTTAGACATTCTGTCTATATGTAAATCATGTATGTTGGACTTTGTTTTTGTAAATTCTTCTTTCTATTTTAAGAAGATAGTTATTGTACATAACCGCGTGCTCCGGTATAAATTTATTCTGTTGTTGGTTTTATGGTCTGTTCATTTTTACATTTTTACAGAATCGAACCCACTCACTCTGATTGCAAGCGCAGCTGCCTTACCTCTAAGTTATGCTGCGTGTAGTTTTGCAAGCAGCTTAATTCAAGTTTTCCTCTAATTGTTGTTTGTTATCTTGCCCACGGTATACACAATATTTTAGACATTCTGTCTATATGTAAATCCTGTATGTTGGACTTTGTTTTTGTACATTCTTCTTTCTATTTTTAGAAGATAGTTATTGTACATAACCGCGTGCTCCGGTATAAATTTATTTTGTTATTGGTTTTATGGCCTGTTCATTTTTACATATTTTTGTAAGTTTAACGAGCTCGAGACCAGTTGATAATAATTCTTAGTTAAGTATTATTATTTTTGATAAGAGGAAAAATTGAAAGCAACAAACATATAGAGGCTATAGTTATAGTACTATTTCGAAAACAGCCACGATTTCTCGCCCGACTAATTTGTATAGTTTTGCTATTTCAGAGGATTTTTTGGAGAATCGAACCCACTCACTCTGATTGCAAGCGCAGCTGCCTTACGCATAGGCTATACTGCGTGTAGTTTTGCAAGCTGCTTAATTCAAGTTTTTCTCTAATTGTTGTTTGTTATCTTGCCAACGGTATACATAATATTTTAGACATTCTGTCTATATGTAAATCATGTATGTTAGAATTTGTTTTTGTACATTCTTCTTTCTATTTTTAGAAGATAGTTATTGTACATAACCGTGTGGTTCGGCATAAATTAATTTTGTTGTTGGTTTTATGGTCTGTTCATTTTTACATATCTTTGTAAGTTTAACGAGCTCAAGACCAGTTGATAATAATTCTTAGACTCATTCGTATAGTTTTGCTATTTCAGAGGATCTTGTGGAGAATCGAACCCACTCACTCAGATTGCAAGCGCAGCTGCCTTACCCATATGCTATGCTGCGTGTAGATTTGCAAGCTGCTTAATTCATGTTTTTCTCTAATTGTTGTTTGTTATCTTGCCAACGGTATACATAATATTTTAGACATTCTGTCTATATGTAAATCATGTATGTTGGACTTTGTTTTGTACATTCTTCTTTCTATTTTTAGAAGATAGTTATTGTACATAACCGCGTGCTCCGGTATAAATTTATTGTTGTTGGTTTTATGGTCTGTTCATTTTGACATATTTTTGTAAGTTTAACGAGCTCGAGACCAGTTGATAATAATTTTTAGTTAATTATTATTATTTTTGATTAGACGAAAAATTGAAAGCAACAAACATATGCAGGCTATAGTTATAGTACTATTTCGAAAACAGCCACGATTTCTCGCCAGACTAATTCGTATAGTTTTGCTATTTCAGAGGATCTTGTGGAGAATCCAACCCACTCACTCTGATTGCAAGCGCAGCTGCCTTACCCATAGGCTATACTGCGTGTAGTTTTGCAAGCTGCTTAATTCAAGTTTTTCTCTAATTATTGTTTGTTATCTTGCCAACGGTATACGTAATATTTTAGACATTCTGTCTATATGTAAATCATGTATGTTGGAATTTGTTTTGTACATTCTTCTTTCTATTTTTAGAAGATAGTTATTGTACATAACCGCGTGCTCCGGTATAAATTTATTTTGTTATTGGTTTTATGGTCTGTTCATTTTGACATATTTTTGTAAGTTTAACGAGTTCAAGACCAGTTGATAATAATTCTTAGTTAATTATTATTATTTTTGATTAGAGGAAAAATTTAAAGCAACAAATATATACAGGCTATAGTTATAGTACTATTTTGAGAACAGCCACGATTTCTCGCCAGACTAATTCGTATAGTTTTGCTATTTCAGAGGATTTTGTGGAGAATCGAACCCACTCACTCTGATTGCAAGCGCAGCTGCCTTACCCATAGGCTATACTGCGTGTAGTTTTGCAAGCTGCTTAATTCAAGTTTTTCTCTAATTGTTGTTTGTTATCTTGCCAACGGTATACGTAATATTTTAGACATTCTGTCTATATGTAAATCATGTATGTTTGAATTTGTTTTTGTACATTCTTCTTTCTATTTTTAGAAGATAGTTATTGTACATAACCGTGTGGTTCGGCATAAATTAATTTTGTTGTTGGTTTTATGGTCTGTTCATTTTTACATATTTTTGTAAGTTTAACGAGCTCAAGACCAGTTGATAATAATTCTTAGACTCATTCGTATAGTTTTGCTATTTCAGAGGATCTTGTGGAGAATCGAACCCAATTTTTGTAATTGCAAGCGCAGCTGCCTATTGTTGTTTGGTATCTTGCCAACGGTATACACAATATTTTAGACATTCTGTCTATATGTAAATCATGTATGTTGGACTTTGTTTTTTTACATTCTTCTTTCTATTTTTAGAAGATAGTTATTGTACATAACCGCGTGCTCCGGTATAAATTTATTCTGTTGTTGGTTTTATGGTCTGTTCATTTTTACATTTTTACAGAATCGAACCGACTCACTCTGATTGCAAGCGCAGTTGCCTTACTCATAGGCTATGCTGCGTGTAGTTGTCAAGTTTTCCTCTAATTGTTGTTTGTTATCTTGCCAACGGTATACACAACATTTTAGACATTCCGTCTATATGTAAATCATGTACGTTGGACTTTGTTTTTGTACATTCTTCTTTCTATTTTTAGAAGATATTTATTGTACGTAACCGCGTTCTCCGGTATAAATTTATGTTGTTGTTGGTTTTATGGTCTGTTCATTTTTACATATTTTTGTAAGTTTAACGAGTTCGAGACCAGTTGATAATAATTCTTAGTTAATTATTATTATTTTTGATAAGAGGAAAAATTGAAAGCAACAAACATATACAGGCTATAGTTATAGTACTATTTCGAAAACAGCCGCGATTTCTCGCCAGACTAATTCGTATAGTTTTGCTATTTCAGAGTATCTTGTGGAGAATCGAACCCAATTTTTGTAATTGCAAGCGCAGCTGCCTATTGTTGTTTGGTATCTTGCCAACGGTATACACAATATTTTAGACATTCTGTCTATATGTAAATCATGTATGTTGGACTTTGTTTTTTTACATTCTTCTTTCTATTTTTAGAAGATAGTTATTGTACATAACCGTGTGGTTCGGCATAAATTAATTTTGTTGTTGGTTTTATGGTCTGTTCATTTTTACATATTTTTGTAAGTTTAACGAGCTCAAGACCAGTTGATAATAATTCTTAGACTCATTCGTATAGTTTTGCTATTTCAGAGGATCTTGTGGAGAATCGAACCCAATTTTTGTAATTGCAAGCGCAGCTGCCTATTGTTGTTTGGTATCTTGCCAACGGTATACACAATATTTTAGACATTCTGTCTATATGTAAATCATGTATGTTGGACTTTGTTTTTTTACATTCTTCTTTCTATTTTTAGAAGATAGTTATTGTACATAACCGCGTGCTCCGGTATAAATTTATTCTGTTGTTGGTTTTATGGTCTGTTCATTTTTACATTTTTACAGAATCGAACCCACTCACTCTGATTGCAAGCGCAGCTGCCTTACCCATAGGCTATGCTGCGTGTAGTTTTGCAAGCTGCTTAGTTCAATTTTTCCTATAATTGTTGTTTGTTATCTTTCCAACGGTATACACAATATTTTAGACATTCTGTCTATATGTAAATCATGTATGTTGGACTTTGTTTTTGTAAATTCTTCTTTCTATTTTAAGAAGATAGTTATTGTACATAACCGCGTGCTCCGGTATAAATTTATTCTGTTGTTGGTTTTATGGTCTGTTCATTTTTACATTTTTACAGAATCGAACCCACTCACTCTGATTGCAAGCGCAGCTGCCTTACCTCTAAGTTATGCTGCGTGTAGTTTTGCAAGCAGCTTAATTCAAGTTTTCCTCTAATTGTTGTTTGTTATCTTGCCCACGGTATACACAATATTTTAGACATTCTGTCTATATGTAAATCCTGTATGTTGGACTTTGTTTTTGTACATTCTTCTTTCTATTTTTTGAAGATAGTTATTGTACATAACCGCGTGCTCCGGTATAAATTTATTTTGTTGTTGGTTTTATGGTCTGTTCATTTTTACATATTTTTGTAAGTTTAACGAGCTCGAGACCAGTTGATAATAATTCTTAGTTAAGTATTATTATTTTTGATAAGAGGAAAAATTGAAAGCAACAAACATATACAGGCTATAGTTATAGTACTATTTCGAAAACAGCCACGATTTCTCGCCCGACTAATTTGTATAGTTTTGCTATTTCAGAGGATTTTTTGGAGAATCGAACCCACTCACTCTGATTGCAAGCGCAGCTGCCTTACCCATAGGCTATACTGCGTGTAGTTTTGCAAGCTGCTTAATTCAAGTTTTTCTCTAATTGTTGTTTGTTATCTTGCCAACGGTATACATAATATTTTAGACATTCTGTCTATATGTAAATCATGTACGTTGGACTTTGTTTTTGTACATTCTTCTTTCTATTTTTAGAAGATATTTATTGTACGTAACCGCGTGCTCCGGTATAAATTTATGTTGTTGTTGGTTTTATGGTCTGTTCATTTTTACATATTTTTGTAAGTTTAACGAGCTCAAGACCAGTTGATAATAATTCTTAGACTCATTCGTATAGTTTTGCTATTTCAGAGGATCTTGTGGAGAATCGAACCCAATTTTTGTAATTGCAAGCGCAGCTGCCTATTGTTGTTTGGTATCTTGCCAACGGTATACAC
Organism: Merzomyia westermanni; assembly: GCA_949987695.1. Lineage (NCBI taxonomy): Eukaryota > Metazoa > Arthropoda > Insecta > Diptera > Tephritidae > Merzomyia > Merzomyia westermanni. The sequence continues at coordinate 115,961,309 of OX465289.1, forward strand.
AATATTTTAGACATTCTGTCTATATGTAAATCATGTATGTTGGACTTTGTTTTTTTACATTCTTCTTTCTATTTTTAGAAGATAGTTATTGTACATAACCGCGTGCTCCGGTATAAATTTATTCTGTTGTTGGTTTTATGGTCTGTTCATTTTTACATTTTTACAGAATCGAACCGACTCACTCTGATTGCAAGCGCAGTTGCCTTACTCATAGGCTATGCTGCGTGTAGTTGTCAAGTTTTCCTCTAATTGTTGTTTGTTATCTTGCCAACGGTATACACAACATTTTAGACATTCCGTCTATATGTAAATCATGTACGTTGGACTTTGTTTTTGTACATTCTTCTTTCTATTTTTAGAAGATATTTATTGTACGTAACCGCGTCCTCCGGTATAAATTTATGTTGTTGTTGGTTTTATGGTCTGTTCATTTTTACATATTTTTGTAAGTTTAACGAGTTCGAGACCAGTTGATAATAATTCTTAGTTAATTATTATTATTTTTGATAAGAGGAAAAATTGAAAGCAACAAACATATACAGGCTATAGTTATAGTACTATTTCGAAAACAGCCACGATTTCTCGCCAGACTAATTCGTATAGTTTTGCTATTTCAGAGTATCTTGTGGAGAATCGAACCCAATTTTTGTAATTGCAAGCGCAGCTGCCTATTGTTGTTTGGTATCTTGCCAACGGTATACACAATATTTTAGACATTCTGTCTATATGTAAATCATGTATGTTGGACTTTGTTTTTTTACATTCTTCTTTCTATTTTTAGAAGATAGTTATTGTACATAACCGTGTGGTTCGGCATAAATTAATTTTGTTGTTGGTTTTATGGTCTGTTCATTTTTACATATTTTTGTAAGTTTAACGAGCTCAAGACCAGTTGATAATAATTCTTAGACTCATTCGTATAGTTTTGCTATTTCAGAGGATCTTGTGGAGAATCGAACCCAATTTTTGTAATTGCAAGCGCAGCTGCCTATTGTTGTTTGGTATTTTGCCAACGGTATACACAATATTTTAGACATTCTGTCTATATGTAAATCATGTATGTTGGACTTTGTTTTTTTACATTCTTCTTTCTATTTTTAGAAGATAGTTATTGTACATAACCGCGTGCTCCGGTATAAATTTATTCTGTTGTTGGTTTTATGGTCTGTTCATTTTTACATTTTTACAGAATCGAACCCACTCACTCTGATTGCAAGCGCAGCTGCCTTACCCATAGGCTATGCTGCGTGTAGTTTTGCAAGCTGCTTAGTTCAAGTTTTCCTCTAATTGTTGTTTGTTATCTTTCCAACGGTATACACAATATTTTAGACATTCTGTCTATATGTAAATCATGTATGTTGGACTTTGTTTTTGTAAATTCTTCTTTCTATTTTAAGAAGATAGTTATTGTACATAACCGCGTGCTCCGGTATAAATTTATTCTGTTGTTGGTTTTATGGTCTGTTCATTTTTACATTTTTACAGAATCGAACCCACTCACTCTGATTGCAAGCGCAGCTGCCTTACCTCTAAGTTATGCTGCGTGTAGTTTTGCAAGCAGCTTAATTCAAGTTTTCCTCTAATTGTTGTTTGTTATCTTGCCCACGGTATACATAATATTTTAGACATTCTGTCTATATGTAAATCATGTACGTTGGACTTTGTTTTTGTACATTCTTCTTTCTATTTTTAGAAGATATTTATTGTACGTAACCGCGTGCTCCGGTATAAATTTATGTTGTTGTTGGTTTTATGGTCTGTTCATTTTTACATTTTTACAGAATCGAACCCACTCACTCTGATTGCAAGCGCAGCTGCCTTACCTCTAAGTTATGCTGCGTGTAGTTTTGCAAGCAGCTTAATTCAAGTTTTCCTCTAATTGTTGTTTGTTATCTTGCCCACGGTATACACAATATTTTAGACATTCTGTCTATGTGTAAATCATGTACGTTGGACTTTGTTTTTGTACATTCTTCTTTCTATTTTTAGAAGATATTTATTGTACGTAACCGCGTGCTCCGGTATAAATTTATGTTGTTGTTGGTTTTATGGTCTGTTTATTTTTACATGTTTACAGAATCGAACCCACTCACTCTGATTGCAAGCGCAGCTGCCTTACCTCTAAGTTATGCTGCGTGTAGTTTTGCAAGCAGCTTAATTCAAGTTTTCCTCTAATTGTTGTTTGTTATCTTGCCCACGGTATACACAATATTTTAGACATTCTGTCTATATGTAAATCATGTATGTTGGACTTTGTTTTTTTACATTCTTCTTTCTATTTTTAGAAGATAGATAGCGCAGCTGCCTTACCCATAGGCTATACTGCGTGTAGTTTTGCAAGCTGCTTAATTCAAGTTTTTCTCTAATTGTTGTTTGTTATCTTGCCAACGGTATACATAATATTTTAGACATTCTGTCTATATGTAAATCATGTATGTTGGAAATTGTTTTTGTACATTCTTCTTTCTATTTTTAGAAGATAGTTATTGTACATAACCGTGTGGTTCGGCATAAATTAATTTTGTTGTTGGTTTTATGGTCTGTTCATTTTTACATATTTTTGTAAGTTTAACGAGCTCAAGACCAGTTGATAATAATTCTTAGACTCATTCGTATAGTTTTGCTATTTCAGAGGATCTTGTGGGGAATCGAACCCACTCTCTCTTATTGCAAGCGCAGCTGCCTTACCCATAAGCTATGCTGCGTGTAGTTTTGCAAGCTGCTTAGTTCAAGTTTTCCTCTAATTGTTGTTTGTTATCTTTCCACCGGTATACACAACATTTTAGACATTCTGTCTATATGTAAATCATGTATGTTGGACTTTGTTTTTGTAAATTCTTCTTTCTATTTTAAGAAGATAGTTATTGTACATAACCGCTTGCTCCGGTATAAATTTATTCTGTTGTTGGTTTTATGGTCTGTTCATTTTTACATATTTTTGTAAGTTTAACGAGCTCAATACCAGTTGATAATAACTCTTAGTTAATTATTATTATTTTTGATTAGAGGAAAAATCAAAAGCAACAAACATATACAGGCTATAGTTATAGTACTATTTCGAAAACAGCCACGATTTCTCGCCAGACTAATTCGTATAGTTTTGCTATTTCAGAGTATCTTGTGGAGAATCGAACCCAATTTTTGTAATTGCAAGCGCAGCTGCCTATTGTTGTTTGGTATCTTGCCAACGGTATACACAATATTTTAGACATTCTGTCTATATGTAAATCATGTATGTTGGACTTTGTTTTTTTACATTCTTCTTTCTATTTTTAGAAGATAGTTATTGTACATAACCGCGTGCTCCGGTATAAATTTATTCTGTTGTTGGTTTTATGGTCTGCTCATTTTTACATTTTTACAGAATCGAACCCACTCACTCTGATTGCAAGCGCAGCTGCCTTACCTCTAAGTTATGCTGCGTGTAGTTTTGCAAGCTGCTTAGTTCAAGTTTTCCTCTAATTGTTGTTTGTTATCTTTCCAACGGTATACACAATATTTTAGACATTCTGTCTATATGTAAATCATGTATGTTGGACTTTGTTTTTGTAAATTCTTCTTTCTATTTTAAGAAGATAGTTATTGTACATAACCGCGTGCTCCGGTATAAATTTATTCTGTTGTTGGTTTTATGGTCTGTTCATTTTTACATTTTTACAGAATCGAACCCACTCACTCTGATTGCAAGCGCAGCTGCCTTACCTCTAAGTTATGCTGCGTGTAGTTTTGCAAGCAGCTTAGTTCAAGTTTTCCTCTAATTGTTGTTTGTTATCTTGCCCACGGTATACACAATATTTTAGACATTCTGTCTATATGTAAATCCTGTATGTTGGACTTTGTTTTTGTACATTCTTCTTTCTATTTTTAGAAGATAGTTATTGTACATAACCGCGTGCTCCGGTATAAATTTATTTTGTTGTTGGTTTTATGGTCTGTTCATTTTGACATATTTTTGTAAGTTTAACGAGTTCAAGACCAGTTGATAATAATTCTTAGTTAATTATTATTATTTTTGATTAGAGGAAAAATTTAAAGCAACAAACATATACAGGCTATAGTTATAGTACTATTTTGAAAACAGCCACGATTTCTCGCCAGACTAATTCGTGTAGTTTTGCTATTTCAGAGGATTTTGTGGAGAATCGAACCCACTCACTCTGATTGCAAGCGCAGCTGCCTTACCCATAGGCTATACTGCGTGTAATTTTGCAAGCTGCTTAATTCAAGTTTTTCTCTAATTGTTGTTTGTTATCTTGCCAACGGTATACACAATATTTTAGACATTCAGTCTATATGTAAATCATGTACGTTGGACTTTGTTTTTGTACATTCTTCTTTCTATTTTTAGAAGATATTTATTGTACGTAACCGCGTGCTCCGGTATAAATTTATGTTGTTGTTGGTTTTATGGTCTGTTCATTTTTACATATTTTTGTAAGTTTAACGAGCTCGAGACCAGTTGATAATAATTCTTAGTTAAGTATTATTATTTTTGATAAGAGGAAAAATTGAAAGCAACAAACATATACAGGCTATAGTTATAGTACTATTTCGAAAACAGCCACGATTTCTCGCCCGACTAATTTGTATAGTTTTGCTATTTCAGAGGATTTTTTGGAGAATCGAACCCACTCACTCTGATTGCAAGCGCAGCTGCCTTACCCATAGGCTATACTGCGTGTAGTTTTGCAAGCTGCTTAATTCAAGTTTTTCTCTAATTGTTGTTTGTTATCTTGCCAACGGTATACATAATATTTTAGACATTCTGTCTATATGTAAATCATGCATGCTAGAATTTGTTTTTGTACATTCTTCTTTCTATTTTTAGAAGATAGTTATTGTACATAACCGTGTGGTTCGGCATAAATTAATTTTGTTGTTGGTTTTATGGTCTGTTCATTTTTACATATTTTTGTAAGTTTAACGAGCTCAAGACCAGTTGATAATAATTCTTAGACTCATTCGTATAGTTTTGCTATTTCAGAGGATCTTGTGGAGAATCGAACCCACTCTCTCTTATTGCAAGCGCAGCTGCCTTACCCATAAGCTATGCTGCGTGTAGTTTTGCAAGCTGCTTAGTTCAAGTTTTCCTCTAATTGTTGTTTGTTATCTTTCCACCGGTATACACAACATTTTAGACATTCTGTCTATATGTAAATCATGTATGTTGGACTTTGTTTTTGTAAATTCTTCTTTCTATTTTAAGAAGATAGTTATTGTACATAACCGCGTGCTCCGGTATAAATTTATTCTGTTGTTGGTTTTATGGTCTGTTCATTTTTACATATTTTTGTAAGTTTAACGAGCTCAATACCAGTTGATAATAACTCTTAGTTAATTATCATTATTTTTGATTAGAGGAAAAATCAAAAGCAACAAACATATACAGGCTATAGTTATAGTACTATTTCGAAAACAGCCACGATTTCTCGCCAGACTAATTCGTATAGTTTTGCTATTTCAGAGGATCTTGTGGAGAATCGAACCCAATTTTTGTAATTGCAAGCGCAGCTGCCTATTGTTGTTTGGTATCTTGCCAACGGTATACACAATATTTTAGACATTCTGTCTATATGTAAATCATGTATGTTGGACTTTGTTTTTTTACATTCTTCTTTCTATTTTTAGAAGATAGTTATTGTACATAACCGCGTGCTCCGGTATAAATTTATTCTGTTGTTGGTTTTATGGTCTGTTCATTTTTACATTTTTACAGAATCGAACCCACTCACTCTGATTGCAAGCGCAGCTGCCTTACCTCTAAGTTATGCTGCGTGTAGTTTTGCAAGCTGCTTAGTTCAAGTTTTCCTCTAATTGTTGTTTGTTATCTTTCCAACAGTATACACAATATTTTAGACATTCTGTCTATATGTAAATCATGTATGTTGGACTTTGTTTTTGTAAATTCTTCTTTCTATTTTAAGAAGATAGTTATTGTACATAACCGCGTGCTCCGGTATAAATTTATTCTGTTGTTGGTTTTATGGTCTGTTCATTTTTACATTTTTACAGAATCGAACCCACTCACTCTGATTGCAAGCGCAGCTGCCTTACCTCTAAGTTATGCTGCGTGTAGTTTTGCAAGCAGCTTAATTCAAGTTTTCCTCTAATTGTTGTTTGTTATCTTGCCCACGGTATACACAATATTTTAGACATTCTGTCTATATGTAAATCCTGTATGTTGGACTTTGTTTTTGTACATTCTTCTTTCTATTTTTAGAAGATAGTTATTGTACATAACCGCGTGCTCCGGTATAAATTTATTTTGTTGTTGGTTTTATGGTCTGTTCATTTTTACATATTTTTGTAAGTTTAACGAGCTCGAGACCAGTTGATAATAATTCTTAGTTAAGTATTATTATTTTTGATAACAGGAAAAATTGAAAGCAACAAACATATAGAGGCTATAGTTATAGTACTATTTCGAAAACAGCCACGATTTCTCGCCCGACTAATTTCAATAGTTTTGCTATTTCAGAGGATTTTTTGGAGAATCGAACCCACTCACTCTGATTGCAAGCGCAGCTGCTTTACCCATAGGCTATACTGCGTGTAGTTTTGCAAGCTGCTTAATTCAAGTTTTTCTCTAATTGTTGTTTGTTATCTTGCCAACGGTATACATAATATTTTAGACATTCTGTCTATATGTAAATCATGTATGTTAGAATTTGTTTTTGTACATTCTTCTTTCTATTTTTAGAAGATAGTTATTGTACATAACCGTGTGGTTCGGCATAAATTAATTTTGTTGTTGGTTTTATGGTCTGTTCATTTTTACATATCTTTGTAAGTTTAACGAGCTCAAGACCAGTTGATAATAATTCTTAGACTCATTCGTATAGTTTTGCTATTTCAGAGGATCTTGTGGAGAATCGAACCCAATTTTTGTAATTGCAAGCGCAGCTGCCTATTGTTGTTTGGTATCTTGCCAACGGTATACACAATATTTTAGACATTCCGTCTATATGTAAATCATGTACGTTGGACTTTGTTTTTGTACATTCTTCTTTCTATTTTTAGAAGATATTTATTGTACGTAACCGCGTGCTCCGGTATAAATTTATGTTGGTGTTGGTTTTATGGTCTGTTCATTTTTACATATTTTTGTAAGTTTAACGAGTTCGAGACCAGTTGATAATAATTCTTAGTTAATTATTATTATTTTTGATAAGAGGAAAAATTGAAAGCAACAAACATATACAGGCTATAGTTATAGTACTATTTCGAAAACAGCCACGATTTCTCGCCAGACTAATTCGTATAGTTTTGCTATTTCAGAGTATCTTGTGGAGAATCGAACCCAATTTTTGTAATTGCAAGCGCAGCTGCCTATTGTTGTTTGGTATCTTGCCAACGGTATACACAATATTTTAGACATTCTGTCTATATGTAAATCATGTATGTTGGACTTTGTTTTTTTACATTCTTCTTTCTATTTTTAGAAGATAGTTATTGTACATAACCGTGTGGTTCGGCATAAATTAATTTTGTTGTTGGTTTTATGGTCTGTTCATTTTTACATATTTTTGTAAGTTTAACGAGCTCAAGACCAGTTGATAATAATTCTTAGACTCATTCGTATAGTTTTGCTATTTCAGAGGATCTTGTGGAGAATCGAACCCAATTTTTGTAATTGAAAGCGCAGCTGCCTATTGTTGTTTGGTATCTTGCCAACGGTATACACAATATTTTAGACATTCTGTCTATATGTAAATCATGTATGTTGGACTTTGTTTTTTTACATTCTTCTTTCTATTTTTAGAAGATAGTTATTGTACATAACCGCGTGCTCCGGTATAAATTTATTCTGTTGTTGGTTTTATGGTCTGTTCATTTTTACATTTTTACAGAATCGAACCCACTCACTCTGATTGCAAGCGCAGCTGCCTTACCCATAGGCTATGCTGCGTGTAGTTTTGCAAGCTGCTTAGTTCAAGTTTTCCTCTAATTGTTGTTTGTTATCTTTCCAACGGTATACACAATATTTTAGACATTCTGTCTATATGTAAATCATGTATGTTGGACTTTGTTTTTGTAAATTCTTCTTTCTATTTTAAGAAGATAGTTATTGTACATAACCGCGTGCTCCGGTATAAATTTTTTCTGTTGTTGGTTTTATGGTCTGTTCATTTTTACATTTTTACAGAATCGAACCCACTCACTCTGATTGCAAGCGCAGCTGCCTTACCTCTAAGTTATGCTGCGTGTAGTTTTGCAAGCAGCTTAATTCAAGTTTTCCTCTAATTGTTGTTTGTTATCTTGCCCACGGTATACACAATATTTTAGACATTCTGTCTATATGTAAATCCTGTATGTTGGACTTTGTTTTTGTACAATCTTCTTTCTATTTTTAGAAGATAGTTATTGTACATAACCGCGTGCTCCGGTATAAATTTATTTTGTTGTTGGTTTTATGGTCTGTTCATTTTTACATATTTTTGTAAGTTTAACGAGCTCGAGACCAGTTGATAATAATTCTTAGTTAAGTATTATTATTTTTGATAAGAGGAAAAATTGAAAGCAACAAACATATACAGGCTATAGTTATAGTACTATTTCGAAAACAGCCACGATTTCTCGCCCGACTAATTTGTATAGTTTTGCTATTTCAGAGAATTTTTTGGAGAATCGAACCCACTCACTCTGATTGCAAGCGCAGCTGCCTTACCCATAGGCTATACTGCGTGTAGTTTTGCAAGCTGCTTAATTCAAGTTTTTCTCTAATTGTTGTTTGTTATCTTGCCAACGGTATACATAATATTTTAGACATTCTGTCTATATGTAAATCATGTACGTTGGACTTTGTTTTTGTACATTCTTCTTTCTATTTTTAGAAGATATTTATTGTACGTAACCGCGTGCTCCGGTATAAATTTATGTTGTTGTTGGTTTTATGGTCTGTTCATTTTTACATATTTTTGTAAGTTTAACGAGCTCGAGACCAGTTGATAATAATTCTTAGTTAAGTATTATTATTTTTGATAAGAGGAAAAATTGAAAGCAACAAACATATACAGGCTATAGTTATAGTACTATTTCGAAAACAGCCACGATTTCTCGCCCGACTAATTTGTATAGTTTTGCTATTTCAGAGGATTTTTTGGAGAATCGAACCCACTCACTCTGATTGCAAGCGCAGCTGCCTTACCCATAGGCTATACTGCGTGTAGTTTTGCAAGCTGCTTAATTCAAGTTTTTCTCTAATTGTTGTTTGTTATCTTGCCAACGGTATACATAATATTTTAGACATTCTGTCTATATGTAAATCATGTATGTTAGAATTTGTTTTTGTACATTCTTCTTTCTATTTTTAGAAGATAGTTATTGTACATAACCGTGTGGTTCGGCATAAATTCATTTTGTTGTTGGTTTTATGGTCTGTTCATTTTTACATATCTTTGTAAGTTTAACGAGCTCAAGACCAGTTGATAATAATTCTTAGTTAATTATTATTATTTTTGATTAGAGGAAAAATTTAAAGCAACAAACATATACAGGCTATAGTTATAGTACTATTTTGAAAACAGCCACGATTTCTCGCCAGACTAATTCGTATAGTTTTGCTATTTCAGAGGATTTTGTGGAGAATCGAACCCACTCACTCTGATTGCAAGCGCAGCTGCCTTACCCATAGGCTATACTGCGTGTAATTTTGCAAGCTGCTTAATTCAAGTTTTTCTCTAATTGTGGTTTGTTATCTTGCCAACGGTATACACAACATTTTAGACATTCAGTCTATATGTAAATCATGTACGTTGGACTTTGTTTTTGTACATTCTTCTTTCTATTTTTAGAAGATATTTATTGTACGTAACCGCGTGCTCCGGTATAAATTTATGTTGTTGTTGGTTTTATGGTCTGTTCATTTTTACATATTTTTGTAAGTTTAACGAGCTCGAGACCAGTTGATAATAATTCTTAGTTAAGTATTATTATTTTTGATAAGAGGAAAAATTGAAAGCAACAAACATATACAGGCTATAGTTATAGTACTATTTCGAAAACAGCCACGATTTCTCGCCCGACTAATTTGTATAGTTTTGCTATTTCAGAGGATTTTTTGGAGAATCGAACCCACTCACTCTGATTGCAAGCGCAGCTGCCTTACCCATAGGCTATACTGCGTGTAGTTTTGCAAGCTGCTTAATTCAAGTTTTTCTCTAATTGTTGTTTGTTATCTTGCCAACGGTATACATAATATTTTAGACATTCTGTCTATATGTAAATCATGTATGTTAGAATTTGTTTTTGTACATTCTTCTTTCTATTTCTAGAAGATAGTTATTTAACATAACCGTGTGGTTCGGCATAAATTAATTTTGTTGTTGGTTTTATGGTCTGTTCATTTTTACATATCTTTGTAAGTTTAACGAGCTCAAGACCAGTTGATAATAATTCTTAGACTCATTCGTATAGTTTTGCTATTTCAGAGGATCTTGTGGAGAATCGAACCCACTCTCTCTTATTGCAAGCGCAGCTGCCTTACCCATAAGCTATGCTGCGTGCAGTTTTGCAAGCTGCTTAGTTCAAGTTTTCCTCTAATTGTTGTTTGTTATCTTTCCAACGGTATACACAACATTTTAGACATTCTGTCTATATGTAAATCATGTATGTTGGACTTTGTTTTTGTAAATTCTTCTTTCTATTTTAAGAAGATAGTTATTGTACATAACCGCGTGCTCCGGTATAAATTTACTTTGTTGTTGGTTTTATGGTCTGTTCATTTTTACATTTTTACAGAATCGAACCGACTCACTCTGATTGCAAGCGCAGTTGCCTTACTCATAGGCTATGCTGCGTGTAGTTTTCAAGTTTTCCTCTAATTGTTGTTTGTTATCTTGCCAACGGTATACACAACATTTTAGACATTCAGTCTATATGTAAATCATGTACGTTGGACTTTGTTTTTGTACATTCTTCTTTCTATTTTTAGAAGATATTTATTGTACGTAACCGCGTGCTCCGGTATAAATTTATGTTGTTGTTGGTTTTATGGTCTGTTCATTTTTACATATTTTTGTAAGTTTAACGAGCTCGAGACCAGTTGATAATAATTCTTAGTTAATTATTATTATTTTTGATAAGAGGAAAAATTGAAAGCAACAAACATATACAGGCTATAGTTATAGTACTATTTCGAAAACAGCCACGATTTCTCGCCAGACTAATTCGTATAGTTTTGCTATTTCAGAGTATCTTGTGGAGAATCGAACCCAATTTTTGTAATTGCAAGCGCAGCTGCCTATTGTTGTTTGGTATCTTGCCAACGGTATACACAATATTTTAGACATTCTGTCTATATGTAAATCATGTATGTTGGACTTTGTTTTTTTACATTCTTCTTTCTATTTTTAGAAGATAGTTATTGTACATAACCGCGTGCTCCGGTATAAATTTATTCTGTTGTTGGTTTTATGGTCTGTTCATTTTTACATTTTTACAGAATCGAACCCACTCACTCTGATTGCAAGCGCAGCTGCCTTACCCATAGGCTATACTGCGTGTAGTTTTGCAAGCTACTTAATTCAAGTTTTTCTCTAATTGTTGTTTGTTATCTTGCCAACTGTATACATAATATTTTAGACATTCCGTCTATATGTAAATCATGTATGTTGGACTTTGTTTTTGTACATTCTTCTTTCTATTTTTAGAAGATAGTTATTGTACATAACCGTCTGGTTCGGCATAAATTTATTTTGTTGTTAGTTTTATGGTCTGTTCATTTTTACATATTTTTGTAAGTTTAACGAGCTCAAGACCAGTTGATAATAATTCTTAGTTAATTATTATTATTTTTGATTAGAGGAAAAATTGAAAGCAACAAACATATACAGGCTATAGTTATAGTACTATTTCGAAAACAGCCACGATTTCTCGCCAGACTCTTTCGTATAGTTTTGCTATTTCAGAGGATCTTGTGGGGAATCGAACTCACTTTTTCTGATTGCAAGCGCAGCTGCCTTACCCATAGGCTATGCTGCGTGTAGTTTTGCAAGCTGCTTAATTCAAGTTTTCCTCTAATTGTTGTTTGTTATCTTGCCAACGGTATACAAAATATTTTAGACATTCTGTCTATATGTAAATCATGTATGTTGAACTTTGTTTTTGCACATTCTTCTTTCTATTTTTAGAAGATATTTATTGTACGTAACCGCGTGCTCCGGTATAAATTTATGTTGTTGTTGGTTTTATGGTCTGTTCATTTTTACATATTTTTGTAAGTTTAACGAGCTCGAGACCAGTTGATAATAATTCTTAGTTAATTATTATTATTTTTGATAAGAGGAAAAATTGAAAGCAACAAACATATACAGGCTATAGTTATAGTACTATTTCGAAAACAGCCACGATTTCTCGCCAGACTCTTTCGTATAGTTTTGCTATTTCAGAGTATCTTGTGGAGAATCGAACCCAATTTTTGTAATTGCAAGCGCAGCTGCCTATTGTTGTTTGTTATCTTGCCAACGGTATACACAATATTTTAGACATTCTGTCTATATGTAAATCATGTATGTTGAACTTTGTTTTTGTACATTCTTCTTTCTATTTTTAGAAGATATTTATTGTACGTAACCGCGTGCTCCGGTATAAATTTATGTTGTTGTTGGTTTTATGGTCTGTTCATTTTTACATATTTTTGTAAGTTTAACGAGCTCGAGACCAGTTGATAATAATTCTTAGTTAATTATTATTATTTTTGATAAGAGGAAAAATTGAAAGCAACAAACATATACAGGCTATAGTTATAGTACTATTTCGGAAACAGCCACGATTTCTCGCCCGACTAATTTGTATAGTTTTGCTATTTCAGAGGATTTTTTGGAGAATCAAACCCACTCACTCTGATTGCAAGCGCAGCTGCCTTACCCATAAGCTATGCTGCGTGCAGTTTTGCAAGCTGCTTAATTCAAGTTTTTCTCTAATTGTTGTTTGTTATCTTGCCAACGGTATACATAATATTTTAGACATTCTGTCTATATGTAAATTATGTATGTTAGAATTTGTTTTTGTACATTCTTCTTTCTATTTTTAGAAGATAGTTATTGTACATAACCGTGTGGTTCTGCATAAATTAATTTTGTTGTTGGTTTTATGGTCTGTTCATTTTTACATATCTTTGTAAGTTTAACGAGCTCAAGACCAGTTGATAATAATTCTTAGACTCATTCGTATAGTTTTGCTATTTCAGAGGATCTTGTGGAGAATCGAACCCACTCTCTCTTATTGCAAGCGCAGCTGCCTTACCCATAAGCTATGCTGCGTGCAGTTTTGCAAGCTGCTTAGTTCAAGTTTTCCTCTAATTGTTGTTTGTTATCTTTCCAACGGTATACACAACGTTTTAGACATTCTGTCTATATGTAAATCATGTATGTTGGACTTTGTTTTTGTAAATTCTTCTTTCTATTTTAAGAAGATAGTTATTGTACATAACCGCGTGCTCCGGTATAAATTTACTTTGTTGTTGGTTTTATGGTCTGTTAATTTTTACATTTTTACAGAATCGAACCGACTCACTCTGATTGCAAGCGCAGTTGCCTTACTCATAGGCTATGCTGCGTGTAGTTTTCAAGTTTTCCTCTAATTGTTGTTTGTTATCTTGCCAACGGTATACACAACATTTTAGACATTCAGTCTATATGTAAATCATGTACGTTGGACTTTGTTTTTGTACATTCTTCTTTCTATTTTTAGAAGATATTTATTGTACGTAACCGCGTGCTCCGGCATAAATTTATGTTGTTGTTGGTTTTATGGTCTGTTCATTTTTACATATTTTTGTAAGTTTAACGAGTTCGAGACCAGTTGATAATAATTCTTAGTTAATTATTATTATTTCTGATAAGAGGAAAAATTGAAAGCAACAAACATATACAGGCTATAGTTATAGTACTATTTCGAAAACAGCCACGATTTCTCGCCAGACTAATTCGTATAGTTTTGCTATTTCAGAGTATCTTGTGGAGAATCGAACCCAATTTTTGTAATTGCAAGCGCAGCTGCCTATTGTTGTTTGGTATCTTGCCAACGGTATACACAATATTTTAGACATTCTGTCTATATGTAAATCATGTATGTTGGACTTTGTTTTTTTACATTCTTCTTTCTATTTTTAGAAGATAGTTATTGTACATAACCGCGTGCTCCGGTATAAATTTATTCTGTTGTTGTTTTATGGTCTGTTCATTTTTACATTTTTACAGAATCGAACGCACTCACTCTGATTGCAAGCGCAGCTGCCTTACCCATAGGCTATACTGCGTGTAGTTTTGCAAGCTGCTTAATTCAAGTTTTTCTCTAATTGTTGTTTGTTATCTTGCCAACTGTATACATAATATTTTAGACATTCTGTCTATATGTAAATCATGTATGTTGGACTTTGTTTTTGTACATTCTTCTTTCTATTTTTAGAAGATAGTTATTGTACATAACCCTCTGGTTCGGCATAAATTAATTTTGTTGTTGGTTTTATGGTCTGTTCATTTTTACATATTTTTGTAAGTTTAACGAGCTCAAGACCAGTTGATAATAATTCTTAGTTAATTATTATTATTTTTGATTAGAGGAAAAATTTAAAGCAAAAAACATATACAGGCTATAGTTATAGTACTATTTCGAAAACAGCCACGATTTCTCGCCAGGCGATTTCGTATAGTTTTGCTATTTCACAGGATCTTGTGGAGAATCGAACCCACTCACTCAGATTGCAAGCGCAGCTGCCTTACCCATATGCTATGCTGCGTGTAGATTTGCAAGCTGCTTAATTCATGTTTTTCTCTAATTGTTGTTTGTTATCTTGCCAACGGTATACATAATATTTTAGACATTCTGTCTATATGTAAATCATGTATGTTGGACTTTGTTTTGTACATTCTTCTTTCTATTTTTAGAAGATATTTATTGTACGTAACCGCGTGCTCCGGTATAAATTTATGTTGTTGTTGGTTTTATGGTCTGTTCATTTTTACATATTTTTGTAAGTTTAACGAGCTCGAGACCAGTTGATAATAATTCTTAGTTAATTATTATTATTTTTGATAAGAGGAAAAATTGAAAGCAACAAACATATACAGGCTATAGTTATAGTACTATTTCGAAA
This sequence comes from Merzomyia westermanni, assembly GCA_949987695.1. Taxonomy (NCBI): domain Eukaryota; kingdom Metazoa; phylum Arthropoda; class Insecta; order Diptera; family Tephritidae; genus Merzomyia; species Merzomyia westermanni. Next base: position 115,976,406 of record OX465289.1, read on the forward strand.
ACAGCCACGATTTCTCGCCAGACTCTTTCGTATAGTTTTGCTATTTCAGAGGATCTTGTGGGGAATCGAACTCACTTTTTCTGATTGCAAGCGCAGCTGCCTTACCCATAGGCTATGCTGCGTGTAGTTTTGCAAGCTGCTTAATTCAAGTTTTCCTCTAATTGTTGTTTGTTATCTTGCCAACGGTATACAAAATATTTTAGACATTCTGTCTATATGTAAATCATGTATGTTGAACTTTGTTTTTGCACATTCTTCTTTCTATTTTTAGAAGATATTTATTGTACGTAACCGCGTGCTCCGGTATAAATTTATGTTGTTGTTGGTTTTATGGTCTGTTCATTTTTACATATTTTTGTAAGTTTAACGAGCTCGAGACCAGTTGATAATAATTCTTAGTTAATTATTATTATTTTTGATAAGAGGAAAAATTGAAAGCAACAAACATATACAGGCTATAGTTATAGTACTATTTCGAAAACAGCCACGATTTCTCGCCAGACTCTTTCGTATAGTTTTGCTATTTCAGAGGATCTTGTGGGGAATCGAACTCACTTTTTCTGATTGCAAGCGCAGCTGCCTTACCCATAGGCTATGCTGCGTGTAGTTTTGCAAGCTGCTTAATTCAAGTTTTCCTCTAATTGTTGTTTGTTATCTTGCCAACGGTATACAAAATATTTTAGACATTCTGTCTATATGTAAATCATGTATGTTGAACTTTGTTTTTGCACATTCTTCTTTCTATTTTTAGAAGATATTTATTGTACGTAACCGCGTGCTCCGGTATAAATTTATGTTGTTGTTGGTTTTATGGTCTGTTCATTTTTACATATTTTTGTAAGTTTAACGAGCTCGAGACCAGTTGATAATAATTCTTAGTTAATTATTATTATTTTTGATAAGAGGAAAAATTGAAAGCAACAAACATATACAGGCTATAGTTATAGTACTATTTCGAAAACAGCCACGATTTCTCGCCAGACTCTTTCGTATAGTTTTGCTATTTCAGAGTATCTTGTGGAGAATCGAACCCAATTTTTGTAATTGCAAGCGCAGCTGCCTATTGTTGTTTGTTATCTTGCCAACGGTATACACAATATTTTAGACATTCTGTCTATATGTAAATCATGTATGTTGAACTTTGTTTTTGTACATTCTTCTTTCTATTTTTAGAAGATATTTATTGTACGTAACCGCGTGCTCCGGTATAAATTTATGTTGTTGTTGGTTTTATGGTCTGTTCATTTTTACATATTTTTGTAAGTTTAACGAGCTCGAGACCAGTTGATAATAATTCTTAGTTAATTATTATTATTTTTGATAAGAGGAAAAATTGAAAGCAACAAACATATACAGGCTATAGTTATAGTACTATTTCGGAAACAGCCACGATTTCTCGCCCGACTAATTTGTATAGTTTTGCTATTTCAGAGGATTTTTTGGAGAATCAAACCCACTCACTCTGATTGCAAGCGCAGCTGCCTTACCCATAAGCTATGCTGCGTGCAGTTTTGCAAGCTGCTTAATTCAAGTTTTTCTCTAATTGTTGTTTGTTATCTTGCCAACGGTATACATAATATTTTAGACATTCTGTCTATATGTAAATTATGTATGTTAGAATTTGTTTTTGTACATTCTTCTTTCTATTTTTAGAAGATAGTTATTGTACATAACCGTGTGGTTCTGCATAAATTAATTTTGTTGTTGGTTTTATGGTCTGTTCATTTTTACATATCTTTGTAAGTTTAACGAGCTCAAGACCAGTTGATAATAATTCTTAGACTCATTCGTATAGTTTTGCTATTTCAGAGGATCTTGTGGAGAATCGAACCCACTCTCTCTTATTGCAAGCGCAGCTGCCTTACCCATAAGCTATGCTGCGTGCAGTTTTGCAAGCTGCTTAGTTCAAGTTTTCCTCTAATTGTTGTTTGTTATCTTTCCAACGGTATACACAACGTTTTAGACATTCTGTCTATATGTAAATCATGTATGTTGGACTTTGTTTTTGTAAATTCTTCTTTCTATTTTAAGAAGATAGTTATTGTACATAACCGCGTGCTCCGGTATAAATTTACTTTGTTGTTGGTTTTATGGTCTGTTAATTTTTACATTTTTACAGAATCGAACCGACTCACTCTGATTGCAAGCGCAGTTGCCTTACTCATAGGCTATGCTGCGTGTAGTTTTCAAGTTTTCCTCTAATTGTTGTTTGTTATCTTGCCAACGGTATACACAACATTTTAGACATTCAGTCTATATGTAAATCATGTACGTTGGACTTTGTTTTTGTACATTCTTCTTTCTATTTTTAGAAGATATTTATTGTACGTAACCGCGTGCTCCGGCATAAATTTATGTTGTTGTTGGTTTTATGGTCTGTTCATTTTTACATATTTTTGTAAGTTTAACGAGTTCGAGACCAGTTGATAATAATTCTTAGTTAATTATTATTATTTCTGATAAGAGGAAAAATTGAAAGCAACAAACATATACAGGCTATAGTTATAGTACTATTTCGAAAACAGCCACGATTTCTCGCCAGACTAATTCGTATAGTTTTGCTATTTCAGAGTATCTTGTGGAGAATCGAACCCAATTTTTGTAATTGCAAGCGCAGCTGCCTATTGTTGTTTGGTATCTTGCCAACGGTATACACAATATTTTAGACATTCTGTCTATATGTAAATCATGTATGTTGGACTTTGTTTTTTTACATTCTTCTTTCTATTTTTAGAAGATAGTTATTGTACATAACCGCGTGCTCCGGTATAAATTTATTCTGTTGTTGTTTTATGGTCTGTTCATTTTTACATTTTTACAGAATCGAACGCACTCACTCTGATTGCAAGCGCAGCTGCCTTACCCATAGGCTATACTGCGTGTAGTTTTGCAAGCTGCTTAATTCAAGTTTTTCTCTAATTGTTGTTTGTTATCTTGCCAACTGTATACATAATATTTTAGACATTCTGTCTATATGTAAATCATGTATGTTGGACTTTGTTTTTGTACATTCTTCTTTCTATTTTTAGAAGATAGTTATTGTACATAACCCTCTGGTTCGGCATAAATTAATTTTGTTGTTGGTTTTATGGTCTGTTCATTTTTACATATTTTTGTAAGTTTAACGAGCTCAAGACCAGTTGATAATAATTCTTAGTTAATTATTATTATTTTTGATTAGAGGAAAAATTTAAAGCAAAAAACATATACAGGCTATAGTTATAGTACTATTTCGAAAACAGCCACGATTTCTCGCCAGGCGATTTCGTATAGTTTTGCTATTTCACAGGATCTTGTGGAGAATCGAACCCACTCACTCAGATTGCAAGCGCAGCTGCCTTACCCATATGCTATGCTGCGTGTAGATTTGCAAGCTGCTTAATTCATGTTTTTCTCTAATTGTTGTTTGTTATCTTGCCAACGGTATACATAATATTTTAGACATTCTGTCTATATGTAAATCATGTATGTTGGACTTTGTTTTGTACATTCTTCTTTCTATTTTTAGAAGATAGTTATTGTACATAACCGCGTGCTCCGGTATAAATTTATTGTTGTTGGTTTTATGGTCTGTTCATTTTGACATATTTTTGTAAGTTTAACGAGCTCGAGACCAGTTGATAATAATTTTTAGTTAATTATTATTATTTTTGATTAGACGAAAAATTGAAAGCAACAAACATATTCAGGCTATAGTTATAGTACTATTTCGAAAACAGCCATGATTTCTCGCCAGACTAATTCGTATAGTTTTGCTATTTCAGAGGATCTTGTGGAGAATCCAACCCACTCACTCAGATTGCAAGCGCAGCTGCCTTACCCATATGCTATGCTGCGTGTAGATTTGCAAGCTGCTTAATTCAAGTTTTCCTCTAATTGTTGTTTGTTATCTTGCCAACGGTATACATAATATTTTAGACATTCTGTCTATATGTAAATCATGTATGTTGGACTTTGTTTTTCTACATTCTTCTTTCTATATTTAGAAGATAGTTATTGTACATAACCGTGTCGTTCGGCATAAATTAATTTTGTTGTTGGTTTTATGTTCTGTTCATTTTTACATATTTTTGTAAGTTTAACGAGCTCAAGACCAGTTGATAATAATTCTTAGTTAATTATTATTATTTTTGATTAGAGGAAAAATTTAAAGCAACAAATATATACAGGCTATAGTTATAGTACTATTTCGAAAACAGCCACGATTTCTTGCCAAACTAATTCGTATAGTTTTGCTATTTCAGAAGATTTTGTGGAGAATCGAACCCACTCACTCTGATTGCAAGCGCAGCTGCCTTACCCATAGGCTATGCTGCGTGTAGTTTTGCAAGCTGCTTAATTCAAGTTTTCCTCTAATTGTTGTTTGTTATCTTGCCAACGGTATACATAATATTTTAGACATTCTGTCTATATGTAAATTATGTATGTTGGACTTTGTTTTTCTACATTCTTCTTTCTATTTTTAGAAGATAGTTATTGTACATAACCGTGTCGTTCGGCATAAATTAATTTTGTTGTTGGTTTTATGGTCTGTTCATTTTTACATATTTTTGTAAGTTTAACGACCTCAAGACCAGTTGATAATAATTCTTAGTTAATTATTATTATTTTTGATTAGAGGAAAAATTTAAAGCAACAAATATATACAGGCTATAGTTATAGTACTATTTCGAAAACAGCCACGATTTCTCGCCAGACTCATAATAATAATAATTCCGAACGGTTAATCGTCGAGATCGAAAACTGCTCAGCTACAGAGAAAACCTCATCAGCTAAGTAAAGTAGATATAGGATAGATTATACATTAAGAAATAACTAGTTAACAGAATAAAATTATTGTTAGAAGTTAATATAGAATTCAAAGAATAAGAAACAATTAGTAGCTATGAATTTAGGATAGAAAGAATTGATTTTTTACGCTGAAAAGCGAGTCTAAAATATCAAATCTACCAGAAAGAGAGTTATAATCTTGACACAAACAGCGAAAAGGCTCATTTAACTGAAAATTGGTTCGGCACTGTTTTAAGACTAGAGGTTTAAAATGCCTTGAAGGACGAGACGGTACATTGAAGTTCACTTCACTTAGAAGAAATGGGCTGGATAGTGAACCATTTAGCAATTTAATCATAAAAATAATTCCAAGCATTTCCCTCCGACTAGAAAGTGTGTGTAGATTAATGAGTTTTAAACGATTCGTATAGGGTGGCAGATTGTACGAGGGATCCCAATGAAAATCTCTTAAGGCAAATAGTAAAAATTGTTTTTGAACTGATTCAAGGCGATCTACATGAACCTGGTAACGCGGGTTCCAAATTATGGAACCATATTCAAGTATCGGTCTGACTAATGTAGTGAAGAGGGCTTTAGTTACATTCTTTAGATCATCGTTTAACGAATGCTAGGACACCTCTAGCCTTATTGACTGTTGTGTTAATATGGCGGTTGAAACTGAGTTTATAGTCCATAGCAACCCCCAGGTCAACAAAATCATACACTTGCTCAAGACTATAATTTTTAATTGTATAGGAAGCGGGCTGAGAAATTCCACGCGAAAAACCCATGTGTTTACATTTTTTAAGGTTAAGTGGCATATAATTTAAATCGCACCAAGTAACAAGTGTATCTAGATCTGATTGTAGCTTATATCTATCTTCAAATGACGCGAATGACATGAAAAGCTTTACGTCTTTCGTATAGTTTTGCTATTTCAGAGGATCTTGTGGAGAATCGAACCCACTTTTTCTGATTGCAAGCGCAGCTGCCTTACCCATAGCCTATGCTGCGTGTAGTTTTGCAAGCTGCTTAATTCAAGTTTTCCTCTAATTGTTGTTTGTTATCTTGCCAACGGTATACACAACATTTTAGACATTCAGTCTATATGTAAATCATGTATGTTGGACTTTGTTTTTGTACATTCTTCTTTCTATTTTTAGAATATAGTTATTGTACGTAACCGCGTGGTCCGGTATAAATTTATTTTGTTGTTGGTTTTATGGTCTGTTCAGTTAATTATTATTATTTTTGATTAGAGGAAAAATTTAAAGCAACAAATATATACAGGCTATAGTTATAGTACTATTTCGAAAACAGCCACGATTTCTCGCCAGACTAATTCGTATAGTTTTGCTATTTCAGAAGATTTTGTGGAGAATCGAACCCACTCACTCTGATTGCAAGCGCAGCTGCCTTACCCAAAGGCTCTACTGCGTGTAGTTTTGCAAGCTGCTTAATGCAAGTTTTTCTCTAATTGTTGTTTGTTATCTTGCCAACGGTATACACAACATTTTAGACATTCAGTCTATATGTAAATCATGTATGTTGGACTTTGTTTTTGTACATTCTTCTTTCTATTTTTAGAATATAGTTATTGTACGTAACCGCGTGGTCCGGTATAAATTTATTTTGTTGTTGGTTTTATGGTCTGTTCAGTTAATTATTATTATTTTTGATTAGAGGAAAAATTGAAAGCAACAAACATATACAGGCTATAGTTATAGTACTATTTCGAAAACAGCCACGATTTCTCCTCAAACTAATTCGTATAGTTTTGCTATTTCAGATGATCTTGTGGAGAATCGAACCCACTCACTCTGATTGCAAGCGCAGCTGCCTTACTTATAGGCTATTCTGCGTGTAGTTGTGCAAGCTGCTTGATTCAAGTTTTCCTCTAATTGTTGTTTGTTATCTTGCCAAGGGTATACACAATATTTTAGACCCATGTGTTTACATTTTTTAAGGTTAAGTGGCATATAATTTAAATCGCACCAAGTAACAAGTGTATCTAGATCTGATTGTAGCTTATTTCTATCTTCAAATGACGCGAATCACATGAAAGGCTTTACGTCTTTCGTATAGTTTTGCTATTTCAGAGGATCTTGTGGAGAATCGAACCCACTTTTTCTGATTGCAAGCGCAGCTGCCTTACCCATAGGCTATGCTGCGTGTAGTTTTGCAAGCTGCTTAATTCAAGTTTTCCTCTAATTGTTGTTTGTTATCTTGCCAACGGTATACACAACATTTTAGACATTCAGTCTATATGTAAATCATGTATGTTGGACTTTGTTTTTGTACATTCTTCTTTCTATTTTTAGAATATATTTATTGTACGTAACCGCGTGGTCCGGTATAAATTTATTTTGTTGTGGTTTTATGGTCTGTTCAGTTAATTATTATTATTTTTGATTAGAGGAAAAATTTAAAGCAACAAACATGTACGGGCTATAGTTATAGTACTATTTCGAAAACAGCCACGATTTCTCGCCAAACTCTTTCGTATAGTTTTGCTATTTCAGAGGATCTTGTGGAGAATCGAACCCACTTTTTCTGATTGCAAGCGCAGCTGCCTTACCCATAGGCTATGCTGCGTGTAGTTTTGCAACCTGCTTAATTCAAGTTTTCCTCTAATTGTTGTTTGTTATCTTGCCAACGGTATACACAATATTTTAGACATTCTGTCTATATGTAAATCATGTATGTTGAACTTTGTTTTTGTACATTCTTCTTTCTATTTTTAGAAGATAGTTATTGTACATAACGGCGTGCTCCGGTATAAATTTATTTTGTTGTTGGTTTTATGGTCTGTTCATTTTTACATTTGATTCGAAGAAAATTTGAAAGCAACAAACATATACATTCTATAGTTATAGTACTATTTCGAAAACAGCCACGATTTCTCGGCAGACTAATTCGTATACTTTTGCTATTTCAGAGGATCTTGTGGAGAATCGAACCCACTTTTTCTGATTGCAAGCGCAGCTGCCTTACCCATAGGCTATGCTGCGTGTAGTTTTGCAAGCTGCTTAATTCAAGTTTTCCTCTAATTGTTGTTTGTTATCTTGCCAACGGTATACATAATATTTTAGACATTCTGTCTATATGTAAATCGTGTATGTGGGACTTTGTTTTTGTACATTCTTTTTTCTATTTTTAGAAGATAGTTATTGTGCATAACCGCGTGCTCCGGTATAAATTTATTCTGTTGTTGGTTTTATGGTCTGTTCAGTTTTACATATTTTTGTAAGTTTTCCGAGTTCAAGACCAGTTGATAATAATTCTTAGTTAATTATTATTATTTTTGATTAGAGGAAAAATTTAAAGCAACAAATATATACAGGCTATAGTTATAGTACTATTTCGAAAACCGCCACGATTTCTCGTCAGACTAATTCGTATAGTTTTGCTATTTCAAAGGATCTTGTGGAGAATCGAACCCACTCACTCTGATTATTGTACATAACCGCGTACTTCGGTATAAATTTATTTTGTTGTTGGTTTTATGGTCTGTTCATTTTTACATATTTTTGTAAGTTTAACGAGCTCAAGACCAGTTGATAATAATTCTTAGTTACTTATTATTATTTTTGATTAGAGGAAAAATTGAAAGCAACAAACATATACAGGCTAAAATTATAGTACTATTTCGAAAGCAGCCACGATTTCTCGTCAGACTCATTCGTATAGTTTTCCTATTTCAGAGGATCTTATGGAGAATCGAACCCACTTTTTCTGATTGCAAGCGCAGCTGTCTTACCCATAGGTTATGCTGCGTGTAGTTTTGCAAGCTGCTTAATTCAAGTTTTCCTCTAATTGTTGTTTGTTATCTTGCCAACGGTATACACAATTTTTTAGACATTCTGTCTATATGTAAATCATGTATGTTGGACTTTGTTTTTGTACATTCTTCTTTCTATTTTTAGAAGATAGTTATTGTACATAACCGCGTGCTCCGGTATAAATTTATTTTGTTGTTGGTTTAATGGTCTGTTCATTTTTACATATTTTTGTAAGTTTAACGAGCTCAAGACCAGTTGATAATAATTCTTAGTTAATTATTATTATTTTTGATTAGAGGAAAAATTGAAAGCAACACATATATACAGGATATAGTTATAGTACTATTTCGAAAACAGCCACGATTTCTCCTCAAACTAATTCGTATAGTTTTGCTATTTCAGATGATCTTGTGGAGAATCGAACCCACTCACTCTGATTGCAAGCGCAGCTGCCTTACTTATAGGCTATTCTGCGTGTAGTTGTGCAAGCTGCTTGATTCAAGTTTTCCTCTAATTGTTGTTTGTTATCTTGCCAAGGGTATACACAATATTTTAGACATTCTGTCTATATGTAAATCATGTATGTTGGACTTTGTTTTTGTACATTCTTCTTTCTATTTTTAGAAGATAGTTATTGTACATAACCGCGTGCTCCGGTATAAATTTATTTTGTTGTTGGTTTTATGGTCTGTTCATTTTTACATATTTTTGTAAGTTATATGTTGGTGAGCTCAAGGCCAAAATTGAAATAAAACACGGTGTTTTATTTTTAAAATTTTTAATGGTCGGTCGATATTTCGACTTCAATCTGAAGTCATTATCAAGACTATTGTACACAAAACATGGAGAAAAAACATAGATAAAAATATATTAATTATATTGCAAAACATGAATTTACACTCTGGCATTACAACTTACTTGCATGAATATGCTTTGTCGACTGTTTAAATATTAGAAAACATGTAATTGAGAAGAAGGTAAAAAGCAAACAATTAAAGTACCGCAAATATAAACAAATTTTAAAGAATAGTATATGTAAACAAACATGTATATACACCAACTATCTTACATTAAATTATAAACAAGACAAAAAAATATATAAACAACATGTGCCATCCTACATGCTAGTTGTTGTCCTCAAACTTGTTTGTAGCGGGATGTTATCTGGATTGTGGCGCTCTCAGTGAACATTGTGTGTTATGTTGTTGTTGTTTCATAACCAAGTTGCGATAAGCGTAGGCACATTGGTCTGTGTCTGATTTGAAATTCATCCTTTTATTATTAGGTGTGTTCATAATGTGAAGCATTTCCAAAATGTAGCGTTTATTGTAGTGCTTTTCTTTGGCGAGGATTTTAACATTTTCAAAGTCAGGATGATGTCCAGTATTGGTGCAATGGGATGACAAGGCAGTCTTGTTTTCAGACGAAGCGTTACGTAGCTTTAAATTCGATCTGTGGCCGGAAATCCTTGTCTTTAGTTTTTGTTTTGTTGTCCCTACATATACCTTCTCGCATACGTGGGACTCGTCACCATTGCAAGGTATTTGGTAAATTAAATTGGATTTCTCCGTGTTGGGAATCTTGTCCTTCATATTATTAAAAAGCTGTCTAAGTGTATTGTTGTACGTAAATGCTATTTGGTATTTTTCCTTATCAAATAGGTTCGAGTTTCTGATTCTTTCTGCTATTCCGGGAATGTAAGTTACAGATTTGTATATTTTGCTGTTGTTGTCGGTATACTTGTCTTTTTTCTTCTCTCTCCCGTAGAAATCACGTATGAGCTTATTTATTGTTTCTCGAGGAAATTCGTTCCTTTCTAACGTCTTCTTAATAATTTTTATATTCTTTTTGTGAAATATTTTCTCACTTATCGTGAGGACCCTATATATAAAATTCTTGGCGGTATTCTTAATGATTTTTGGTTCATGTTTTGATTTATAGCTTATGAGTCTTCCCGATGCTGTGGGTTTCTTATACCAATCTATAAGTAATCTATTATTCCTTTTTATTATTAGTGTATCCAGGTAGGGCAATTGTCCAAATTCCTCCATCTCTGCTGTAAATTTAATCGTATTATGATATCCATTTAATAAGGTTAGAGTATTATTTATCTCTGATGTTTTCACAACCGCAAAAATATCATCTACATATTTAGTTAATAGGCGGGGTTTGTTCATCGAATCCGTTTCAAATTTCTTTAATAATTCTTTCATGACGATGTCCGCTATTACTGGGGAAGCTGGTGATCCCATGGGCATTCCTGTACGTTGCTCAAAAATTTTGTCATTATATTTGAAGTACCTGTTCTCTTTAATGCAAAATTTGACTATATTAAGAAATAGTTCCTTTGGTAATGCCGTGTACTCTTTTATGTCATTCCATCTTAGGGATATAATTTCGATAGCTACATCAACGGGAATACTGGGGAATAAGGAGACCACGTCGAATGAAACTAGACTTTCATCATCATATACATATGTGCCTTTAATCTTGTCTGCAAGAACGCAAACCCACCTAGAATTTACGGTTTACCGAAAATACATAAAGACGAAATACCACTCCGACCAATATGTTCGTCCATTGACTCTCCGTCCTACAATTTGTGCAAGTACGTAGTCCGAATTCTCAAAAATTTAAACAAATCGTCTAAATATAACGTCAAGGATGCGTCAGAATTTAAAGACAAGATTAAAGGCACATATGTATATGATGATGAAAGTCTAGTTTCATTCGACGTGGTCTCCTTATTCCCCAGTATTCCCGTTGATGTAGCTATCGATGGAATGACATAAAAGAGTACACGGCATTACCAAAGGAACTATTTCTTAATATAGTCAAATTTTGCATTAAAGAGAACAGGTACTTCAAATATAATGACAAAATTTTTGAGCAACGTACAGGAATGCCCATGGGATCACCAGCTTCCCCAGTAATAGCGGACATCGTCATGGAAGAATTATTAAAGAAATTTGAAACGGATTCGATGAACAAACCCCGCCTATTAACTAAATATGTAGATGATATTTTTGCGGTTGTGAAAACATCAGAGATAAATAATACTCTAACCTTATTAAATGGATATCATAATACGATTAAATTTACAGCAGAGATGGAGGAATTTGGACAATTGCCCTACCTGGATACACTAATAATAAAAAGGAATAATAGATTACTTATAGATTGGTATAAGAAACCCACAGCATCGGGAAGACTCATAAGCTATAAATCAAAACATGAACCAAAAATCATTAAGAATACCGCCAAGAATTTTATATATAGGGTCCTCACGATAAGTGAGAAAATATTTCACAAAAAGAATATAAAAATTATTAAGAAGACGTTAGAAAGGAACGAATTTCCTCGAGAAACAATAAATAAGCTCATACGTGATTTCTACGGGAGAGAGAAGAAAAAAGACAAGTATACCGACAACAACAGCAAAATATACAAATCTGTAACTTACATTCCCGGAATAGCAGAAAGAATCAGAAACTCGAACCTATTTGATAAGGAAAAATACCAAATAGCATTTACGTACAACAATACACTTAGACAGCTTTTTAATAATATGAAGGACAAGATTCCCAACACGGAGAAGTCCAATTTAATTTACCAAATACCTTGCAATGGTGACGAGTCCCACGTATGCGAGAAGGTATATGTAGGTACAACAAAACAAAAACTAAAGACAAGGATTTCCGGCCACAGATCGAATTTAAAGCTACGTAACGCTTCGTCTGAAAACAAGACTGCCTTGTCATCCCATTGCACCAATACTGGACATCATCCTGACTTTGAAAATGTTAAAATCCTCGCCAAAGAAAAGCACTACAATAAACGCTACATTTTGGAAATGCTTCACATTATGAACACACCTAATAATAAAAGGATGAATTTCAAATCAGACACAGACCAATGTGCCTACGCTTATCGCAACTTGGTTATGAAACAACAACAACATAACACACAATGTTCACTGAGAGCGCCACAATCCAGATAACATCCCGCTACAAACAAGTTTGAGGACAACAACTAGCATGTAGGATGGCACATGTTGTTTATATATTTTTTTGTCTTGTTTATAACTTAATGTAAGATAGTTGGTGTATATACATGTTTGTTTACATATACTATTCTTTAAAATTTGTTTATATTTGCGGTACTTTAATTGTTTGCTTTTTACCTTCTTCTCAATTACATGTTTTCTAATATTTAAACAGTCGACAAAGCATATTCATGCAAGTAAGTTGTAATGCCAGAGTGTAAATTCATGTTTTGCAATATAATTAATATATTTTTATCTATGTTTTTTCTCCATGTTTTGTGTACAATAGTCTTGATAATGACTTCAGATTGAAGTCGAAATATCGACCGACCATTAAAAATTTTAAAAATAAAACACCGTGTTTTATTTCAATTTTGGCCTTGAGCTCACCAACATATAACTTAAATATAATTAAACAAGGCCAGCAAAACTAACAATAATATTTTTGTAAGTTTAACGAGCTTAAGACCAGTTTATAATAATTCTTAGTTAATTATTATTATTTTTGATTAGAGGAAAAATTTAAAGCAACAAATATATACAGGCTATAGTTATAGTACTATTTCGAAAACAGCCACGATTTCTCGCCAGGCGATTTCGTATAGTTTTGCTATTTCAGAGGATCTTGTGGAGAATCGAACCCACTCACTCAGATTGCAAGCGCAGTTGCCTTACCCATAGGCTATGCTGCGTGTAGTTTTGCAAGCTGCTTAATTCAAGTTTTCCTCTAATTGTTGTTTGTTATCTTGCCAACGGTATACACAACATTTTAGACATTCAGTCTATATGTAAATCATGTATGTTGGACTTTGTTTTTGTACATTCTTCTTTCTATTTTTAGAATATATTTATTGTACATAACCGCGTGGTCCGGTATAAATTTATTTTGTTGTTGGTTTTATGGTCTGTTCAGTTAATTATTATTATTTTTGATTAGAGGAGAAATTTAAAGCAACAAATATATACAGGCTATAGTTATAGTACTATTTCGAAAACAGCCACGATTTCTCGCCAGACTAATTCGTATAGTTTTGCTATTTCAGAAGATTTTGTGGATAATCGAACCCACTCACTCTGATTGCAAGCGGAGCTGCCTTACCCATAGGCTCTACTGCGTGTAGTTTTGCAAGCTGCTTAATTCAAGTTTTTCTCTAATTGTTGTTTGTTATCTTGCCAACGGTATACATAATATTTTAGACATTCTGTCTATATGTAAATCATGTATGTTGGACTTTGTTTTTCTACATTCTTCTTTCTATTTTTAGAAGATAGTTATTGTACATAACCGTCTCGTTCGGCATAAATTAATTTTGTTGTTGGTTTTATGGTCTGTTCATTTTTACATATTTTTGTAAGTTTAACGAGCTCAAGACCAGTTGATAATAATTCTTAGTTAATTATTATTATTTTTGATTAGAGGAAAAATTTAAAGCAACAAATATATACAGGCTATAGTTATAGTACTATTTCGAAAACAGCCACGATTTCTCGCCAGACTCATAATAATAATAATTCCGAACGGTTAATCGTCGAGATCTAAAACTGCTCAGCTACAGAGAAAACCTCATCAGCTAAGTAAAGTAGATATAGGATAGATTATACATTAAGAAATAACTAGTTAACAGAATAAAATTATTGTTAGAAGTTAATATAGAAGTCAAAGAATAAGAAACAATTAGTAGCTATGAATTTAGGATAGAAAGAATTGATTTTTTTATGCTGAAAAGCGAGTCTAAAATATCAAATCTACCAGAAAGAGAGTTATAATCTTGACACAAACAGCGAAAAGGCTCATTTAACTGAAAATTGGTTCGGCACTGTTTTAAGCCTAGAGGTTTAAAATGCCTTGAAGGACGAGATGGTACATTGAAGTTCCCTTCACTTAGAAGAAATGGGCAGGATAGTGAACCATTTAGCAATTTAATCATAAAAATAATTCCAAGCATTTCCCTCCGACTAGAAAGTGTGTGTAGATTAATGAGTTTTAAACGATTCGTATAGGGTGGCAGATTGTACGAGGGATCCCAATGAAAATCTCTTAAGGCAAATAGTAAAAATTGTTTTTGAACTGATTCAAGGCGATCTACATGAACCTGGTAACGCGGGTTCCAAATTATAGAACCATATTCAAGTATCGGTCTGACTAATGTAGTGAAGAGGGCTTTAGTTACATAAGGGTCGCTAAATTCTTTAGACCATCGTTTAACGAATGCTAGGAAACCTCTAGCCTTATTGACTGTTGTGTTAATATGGCGGTTGAAACTGAGTTTATAGTCCATAGCAACCCCCAGGTCAACAAAATCATACACTTGCTCAAGACTATAATTTTTAATTGTATAGGAAGCGGCTTTCTATATGTAAATCGTGTATGTGGGACTTTGTTTTTGTATGAATTTTTGTGTAAAATTATAGTACTATTTCGAAAGCAGCCACGATTTCTCGTCAGACTCATTCGTATAGTTTTGCTATTTCAGAGGATCTTGTGGAGAATCGAACCCACTTTTTCTGATTGCAAGCGCAGCTGCCTTACCCATAGGTTATGCTGCGTGTAGTTTTGCAAGCTGCTTAATTCAAGTTCTCCTCTAATTGTTGTTTGTTATCTTGCCAACGGTATACACAATTTTTTAGACATTCTGTCTATATGTAAATCATGTATGTTGGACTTTGTTTTTGTACATTCTTCTTCCTATTTTTAGAAGATAGTTATTGTACATAACCGCGTGCTCCGGTATAAATTTATTTTGTTGTTGGTTTTATGGTCTGTTCATTTTTACATATTTTTGTAAGTTTAACGAGCTCAAGACCAGTTGATAATAATTCTTAGTTAATTATTATTATTTTTGATTAGAGGAAAAATTGAAAGCAACACATATATACAGGATATAGTTATAGTACTATTTCGAAAACAGCCACGATTTCTCCTCAAACTTATTCGTATAGTTTTGCTATTTCAGATGATCTTGTGGCGAATCGAACCCACTCACTCTGATTGCAAGCGCAGCTGCCTTACTTATAGGCTATTCTGCGTGTAGTTGTGCAAGCTGCTTGATTCAAGTTTTCCTCTAATTGTTGTTTGTTATCTTGCCAAGGGTATACACAATATTTTAGACATTCTGTCTATATGTAAATCATGTATGTTGGACTTTGTTTTTGTACATTCTTCTTTCTATTTTTAGAAGATAGTTATTGTATATAACCGCGTGCTCCGGTATAAATTTATTTTGTTGTTGGTTTTATGGTCTGTTCATTTTTACATATTTTTGTAAGTTTAACGAGCTCAAGACCAGTTGATAATAATTCTTAGTTAATTATTATTATTTTTGATTAGAGGAAAAATTGAAAGCAACACATATATACAGGATATAGTTATAGTACTATTTCGAAAACAGCCACGATTTCTCCTCAAACTTATTCGTATAGTTTTGCTATTTCAGATGATCTTGTGGCGAATCGAACCCACTCACTCTGATTGCAAGCGCAGCTGCCTTACTTATAGGCTATTCTGCGTGTAGTTTTGCAAGCTGCTTAATTCAAGTTTTCCTCTAATTGTTGTTTGTTATCTTGCCAACGGTATACACAACATTTTAGACATTCAGTCTATATGTAAATCATGTATGTTGGACTTTGTTTTTGTACATTCTTCTTTCTATTTTTAGAATATATTTATTGTACGTAACCGCGTGGTCCGGTATAAATTTATTTTGTTGTTGGTTTTATGGTCTGTTCAGTTAATTATTATTATTTTTGATTAGAGGAAAAATTTAAAGCAACAAACATATACAGGCTATAGTTATAGTACTATTTCGAAAACAGCCACGATTTCTCGCCAAACTCTTTCGTATAGTTTTGCTATTTCAGAGGATCTTGTGGAGAATCGAACCCACTTTTTCTGATTGCAAGCGCAGCTGCCTTACCCATAGGCTATGCTGCGTGTAGTTTTGCAAGCTGCTTAATTCAAGTTTTCCTCTAATTGTTGTTTGTTATCTTGCCAACGGTATACACAATATTTTAGACATTCTGTCTATATGTAAATCATGCATGTTGAACTTTGTTTTTGTACATTCTTCTTTCTATTTTTAGAAGATAGTTATTGTACATAACGGCGTGCTCCGGTATAAATTTATTTTGTTGTTGGTTTTATGGTCTGTTCATTTTCACATTTGATTAGAAGAAAAATTGAAAGCAACAAACATATACACTCTATAGTTATAGTACTATTTCGAAAACAGCCACGATTTCTCGCCAGGCGATTTCGTATAGTTTTGCTATTTCAGAGGATCTTGTGGAGAATCGAACCCACTTTTTCTGATTGCAAGCGCAGCTGCCTTACCCATAGGCTATGCTGCGTGTAGTTTTGCAAGCTGCTTAATTCAAGTTTTCCTCTAATTGTTGTTTGTTATCTTGCCAACGGTATACATAATATTTTAGACATTCTGTCTATATGTAAATCGTGTATGTGGGACTTTGTTTTTGTACATTCTTTTTTCTATTTTTAGAAGATAGTTATTGTGCATAACCGCGTGCTCCGGTATAAATTTATTCTGTTGTTGGTTTTATGGTCTGTTCAGTTTTACATATTTTTGTAAGTTTTCCGAGTTCAAGACCAGTTGATAATAATTCTTAGTTAATTATTATTATTTTTGATTAGAGGAAAAATTTAAAGCAACAAATATATACAGGCTATAGTTATAGTACTATTTCGAAAACAGCCACGATTTCTCGTCAGACTAATTCGTATAGTTTTGCTATTTCAAAGGATCTTGTGGAGAATCGAACCCACTCACTCTGATTATTGTACATAACCGCGTGCTTCGGTATAAATTTATTTTGTTGTTGGTTTTATGGTCTGTTCATTTTTACATATTTTTGTAAGTTTAACGAGCTCAAGACCAGTTGATAATAATTCTTAGTTACTTATTATTATTTTTGATTAGAGGAAAAATTGAAAGCAGCAAACATATACAGGCTAAAATTATAGTACTATTTCGAAAGCAGCCACGATTTCTCGTCAGACTCATTCGTATAGTTTTGCTATTTCAGAGGATCTTGTGGAGAATCGAACCCACTTTTTCTGATTGCAAGCGCAGCTGCCTTACCCATAGGTTATGCTGCGTGTAGTTTTGCAAGCTGCTTAATTCAAGTTTTCCTCTAATTGTTGTTTGTTATCTTGCCAACGGTATACACAATTTTTTAGACATTCTGTCTATATGTAAATCATGTATGTTGGACTTTGTTTTTGTACATTCTTCTTTCTATTTTTAGAAGATAGTTATTGTACATAACCGCGTGCTCCGGTATACATTTATTTTGTTGTTGGTTTTATGGTCTGTTCATTTTTACATATTTTTGTAAGTTTAACGAGCTCAAGACCAGTTGATAATAATTCTTAGTTAATTATTATTTTTGATTAGAGGAAAAATTGAAAGCAACACATATATACAGGCTATAGTTATAGTACTATTTCGAAAACAGCCACGATTTCTCCTCAAACTAATTCGTATAGTTTTGCTATTTCAGATGATCTTGTGGAGAATCGAACCCACTCACTCTGATTGCAAGCGCAGCTGCCTTACTTATAGGCTATTCTGCGTGTAGTTGTGCAAGCTGCTTGATTCAAGTTTTCCTCTAATTGTTGTTTGTTATCTTGCCAACGGTATACACAACATTTTAGACATTCAGTCTATATGTAAATCATGTATGTTGGACTTTTTTTTTGTACATTCTTCTTTCTATTTTTAGAGTATATTTATTGTACGTAACCGCGTGGTCCGGTATAAATTTATTTTGTTGTTGGTTTTATGGTCTGTTCAGTTAATTATTATTATTTTTGATTAGAGGAAAAATTTAAAGCAACAAACATATACAGGCTATAGTTATAGTACTATTTCGAAAACAGCCACGATTTCTCGCCAAACTCTTTCATATAGTTTTGCTATTTCAGAGGATCTTGTGGAGAATCGAACCCACTTTGTCTGATTGCAAGCGCAGCTGCCTTACCCATAGGCTATGCTGCGTTTAGTTTTGCAAGCTGCTTAATTCAAGTTTTCCTCTAATTGTTGTTTGTTATCTTGCCAACGGTATACACAATATTTTAGACATTCTGTCTATATGTAAATCATGCATGTTGAACTTTGTTTTTGTACATTCTTCTTTCTATTTTTAGAAGATAGTTATTGTACATAACGGCGTGCTCCGGTATAAATTTATTTTGTTGTTGGTTTTATGGTCTGCTCATTTTCACATTTGATTAGAAGAAAACTTGAAAGCAACAAACATATACACTCTATAGTTATAGTACTATTTCGAAAACAGCCACGATTTCTCGCCAAACTCTTTCATATAGTTTTGCTATTTCAGAGGATCTTGTGGAGAATCGAACCCACTTTTTCTGATTGCAAGCGCAGCTGCCTTACCCATAGGCTATGCTGCGTGTAGTTTTGCAAGCTGCTTAATTCAAGTTTTCCTCTAATTGTTGTTTGTTATCTTGCCAACGGTATACATAATATTTTAGACATTCTGTCTATATGTAAATCGTGTATGTGGGACTTTGTTTTTGTACATTCTTTTTTCTATTTTTAGAAGATAGTTATTGTGCATAACCGCGTGCTCCGGTATAAATTTATTCTGTTGTTGGTTTTATGGTCTGTTCAGTTTTACATATTTTTGTAAGTTTTCCGAGTTCAAGACCAGTTGATAATAATTCTTAGTTAATTATTATTATTTTTGATTAGAGGAAAAATTTAAAGCAACAAATATATACAGGCTATAGTTATAGTACTATTTCGAAAACAGCCACGATTTCTCGTCAGACTAATTCGTATAGGTTTGCTATTTCAAAGGATCTTGTGGAGAATCGAACCCACTCACTCTGATTATTGTACATAACCGCGTGCTTCGGTGTAAATTTATTTTGTTGTTGGTTTTATGGTCTGTTCATTTTTACATATTTTTGTAAGTTTAACGAGCTCAAGACCAGTTGATAATAGTTCTTAGTTACTTATTATTATTTTTGATTAGAGGAAAAATTGAAAGCAGCAAACATATACAGGCTAAAATTATAGTACTATTTCGAAAGCAGCCACGATTTCTCGTCAGACTCATTCGTAGAGTTTTGCTATTTCAGAGGATCTTGTGGAGAATCGAACCCACTTTTTCTGATTGCAAGCGCAGCTGCCTTACCCATAGGTTATGCTGCGTGTAGTTTTGCAAGCTGCTTAATTCAAGTTTTCCTCTAATTGTTGTTTGTTATCTTGCCAACGGTATACACAATTTTTTAGACATTCTGTCTATATGTAAATCATGTATGTTGGACTTTGTTTTTGTACATTCTTCTTTCTATTTTTAGAAGATAGTTATTGTACATAACCGCGTGCTCCGGTATACATTTATTTTGTTGTTGGTTTTATGGTCTGTTCATTTTTACATATTTTTGTAAGTTTAACGAGCTCAAGACCAGTTGATAATAATTCTTAGTTAATTATTATTTTTGATTAGAGGAAAAATTGAAAGCAACACATATATACAGGCTATAGTTATAGTACTATTTCGAAACCAGCCACGATTTCTCCTCAAACTAATTCGTATAGTTTTGCTATTTCAGATGATCTTGTGGAGAATCGAACCCACTCACTCTGATTGCAAGCGCAGCTGCCTTACTTATAGGCTATTCTGCGTGTAGTTGTGCAAGCTGCTTGATTCAAGTTTTCCTCTAATTGTTGTTTGTTATCTTGCCAAGGGTATACACAATATTTTAGACATTCTGTCTATATGTAAATCATGTATGTTGGACTTTGTTTTTGTACATTCTTCTTTCTATTTTTAGAAGATAGTTATTGTATATAACCGCGTGCTCCGGTATAAATTTATTTTGTTGTTGGTTTTATGGTCTGTTCATTTTTACATATTTTTGTAAGTTTAACGAGCTCAAGACCAGTTGATAATAATTCTTAGTTAATTATAATTTTTGATTAGAGGAAAAATTGAAAGCAACACATATATACAGGCTATAGTTATAGTACTATTTCGAAAACAGCCACGATTTCTCCTGAAACTAATTCGTATAGTTTTGCTATTTCAGATGATCTTGTGGAGAATCGAACCCACTCACTCTGATTGCAAGCGCAGCTGCCTTACTTATAGGCTATTCTGCGTGTAGTTGTGCAAGCTGCTTGATTCAAGTTTTCCTCTAATTGTTGTTTGTTATCTTGCCAAGCGTATACACAATATTTTAGACATTCTGTCTATATGTAAATCATGTATGTTGGACTTTGTTTTTGTACATTCTTCTTTCTATTTTTAGAATATATTTATTGTACGTAACCGCGTGGTCCGGTATAAATTTATTTTGTTGTTGGTTTTATGGTCTGTTCAGTTAATTATTATTATTTTTGATTAGAGGAAAAATTTAAAGCAACAAACATATACAGGCTATAGTTATAGTACTATTTCGAAAACAGCCACGATTTCTCGCCAGGCGATTTCGTATAGTTTTGCTATTTCAGAGGATCTTGTGGAGAATCGAACCCACTCACTCAGATTGCAAGCGCAGCTGCGTTACCCATATGCTATGCTGCGTGTAGATTTGCAAGCTGCTTAATTCATGTTTTTCTCTAATTGTTGTTTGTTATCTTGCCAACGGTATACATAATATTTTAGACATTCTGTCTATATGTAAATCATGTATGTTGCACTTAGTTTTTGTACATTCTTCTTTTTATTTTTAGAAGATAGTTATTGTACATAACCGCGTGCTCTGGTATAAATTTATTGTTGTTGGTTTTATGGTCTTTTCATTTTGACATATTTTTGTAAGTTTAACGAGCTCGAGACCAGTTGATAATAATTTTTAGTTAATTATTATTATTTTTGATTAGACGAAAAATTGAAAGCAACAAACATATGCAGGCTATAGTTATAGTACTATTTCGAAAACAGCCACGATTTCTCGCCAGACTAATTCGTATAGTTTTGCTATTTCAGAGGATCTTGTGGAGAATCGAACCCACTCACTCAGATTGCAAGCGCAGTTGCCTTACCCATAGGCTATGCTGCGTGTAGTTTTGCAAGCTGCTTAATTCAAGTTTTCCTCTAATTGTTGTTTGTTATCTTGCCAACGGTATACACAACATTTTAGACATTCTGTCTATATGTAAATCCTGTATGTTGGACTTTGTTTTTGTACATTCTTCTTTCTATTTTTAGAAGATAGTTATTGTACATAACCGCGTGCTCCGGTATAAATTTATTTTGTTGTTGGTTTTATGGTCTGTTCATTTTTACATATCTTTGTAAGTTTAACGAGCTCAAGACCAGTTGATAATAATTCTTAGACTCATTCGTATAGTTTTGCTATTTCAGAGGATCTTGTGGAGAATCGAACCCACTCTCTCTTATTGCAAGCGCAGCTGCCTTACCCCTAAGCTATGCTGCGTGCAGTTTTGCAAGCTGCTTAATTCAAGTTTTCCTCTAATTGTTGTTTGTTATCTTGCCAACGGTATACACAACATTTTAGACATTCAGTCTATATGTAAATCATGTATGTTGGACTTTGTTTTTGTACATTCTTCTTTCTATTTTTAGAATATATTTATTGTACGTAACCGCGTGGTCCGGTATAAATTTATTTTGTTCTTGGGTTTATGGTCTGTTCAGTTAATTATTATTATTTTTGATTAGAGGAAAAATTTAAAGCAACAAATATATACAGGCTATAGTTATAGTACTATTTCGAAAACAGCCACGATTTCTCGCCAGACTAATTCGTATAGTTTTGCTATTTCAGAAGATTTTGTGGAGAATCGAACCCACTCACTCTGATTGCAAGCGCAGCTGCCTTACCCATAGGCTCTACTGCGTGTAGTTTTGCAAGCTGCTTAATTCAAGTTTTTCTCTAATTGTTGTTTGTTATCTTGCCAACGGTATACACAATATTTTAGACGTTCTGTCTATATGTAAATCATGTATGTTGGACTTTGTTTTTGTACATTCTTCTTTCTATTTTTAGCAGATAGTTATTGTACATAACCGCGTGCTCCGGTATAAATTTATTGTTGTTGGTTTTATGGTCTGTTCATTTTGACATATTTTTGTAAGTTTAACGAGCTCGAGACCAGTTGATAATTATTTTTAAGTAATTATTATTATTTTTGATTAGAGGAAAAATTTAAAGCAAAAAATATATACAGGCTATAGTTATAGTACTATTTCGAAAACAGCCACGATTTCTCGCCGGACTAATTCGTATAGTTTTGCTATTTCAGAAGATTTTGTGGAGAATCGAACCCACTCACTCTGATTGCAAGCGCAGCTGCCTTACCCATAGGCTCTACTGCGTGTAGTTTTGCAAGCTGCTTAATTCAAGTTTTTCTCTAATTGTTGTTTGTTATCTTGCCAACGGTATACATAATATTTTAGACATTCTGTCTATATGTAAATCATGTATGTTGGACTTTGTTTTTCTACATTCTGCTTTCTATTTTTAGAAGATAGTTATTGTACATAACCGTGTCGTTCGGCATAAATTAATTTTGTTGTTGGTTTTATGGTCTGTTCATTTTTACATATTTTTGTAAGTTTAACGAGCTCAAGACCAGTTGGTAATAATTCTTAGTTAATTATTATTATTTTTGATTAGAGGAAAAATTTAAAGCAACAAATATATACAGGCTATAGTTATAGAACTATTTCGAAAACAGCCACGATTTCTCGCCAGACTCATAATAATAATAATTCCGAACGGTTAATCGTCGAGATCTAAAACTGCTCAGCTACAGAGAAAACCTCATCAGCTAAGTAAAGTAGATATAGGATAGATTATACATTAAGAAATAACTAGTTAACAGAATAAAATTATTGTTAGAAGTTAATATAGAAGTCAAAGAATAAGAAACAATTAGTAGCTATGAATTTAGGATAGAAAGAATTGATTTTTTTATGCTGAAAAGCGATTCTAAAATATCAAATCTACCAGAAAGAGAGTTATAATCTTGACACAAACAGCGAAAAGGCTCATTTAACTGAAAATTGGTTCGGCACTGTTTTAAGACTAGAGGTTTAAAATGCCTTGAAGGACGAGACGGTACATTGAAGTTCACTTCACTTAGAAGAAATGGGCTGGATAGTGAACCATTTAGCAATTTAATCATAAAAATAATTCCAAGCATTTCCCTCCGACTAGAAAGTGTGTGCAGATTAATGAGTTTTAAACGATTCGTATAGGGTGGCAGATTGTACGAGGGATCCCAATGAAAATCTCTTAAGGCAAATAGTAAAAATTGTTTTTGAACTGATTCAAGGCGATCTACATGAACCTGGTAACGCGGGTTCCAAATTATAGAACCATATTCAAGTATCGGTCTGACTAATGTAGTGAAGAGGGCTTTAGTTACATAAGGGTCGCTAAATTCTTTAGACCATCGTTTAACGAATGCTAGGACACCTCTAGCCTTATTGACTGTTGTGTTAATATGGCGGTTGAAACTGAGTTTATAGTCTATAGCAACCCCCAGGTCAACAAAATCATACACTTGCTCAAGACTATAATTTTTAATTGTATAGGAAGCGGGCTGAGAAATTCCACGCGAAAAACCCATGTGTTTACATTTTTTAAGGTTAAGTGGCATATAATTTAAATCGCACCAAGTAACAAGTGTATCTAGATTTGATTGTAGCTTATTTCTATCTTCAAATGACGCGAATGACATGAAAAGCTTTACGTCTTTCGTATAGTTTTGCTATTTCAGAGGATCTTGTGGAGAATCGAACCCACTTTTTCTGATTGCAAGCGCAGCTGCCTTACCCATAGGCTATGCTGCGTGTAGTTTTGCAAGCTGCTTAATTCAAGTTTTCCTCTAATTGTTGTTTGTTATCTTGCCAACGGTATACACAACATTTTAGACATTCAGTCTATATGTAAATCATGTATGTTGGACTCTGTTTTTGTACATTCTTCTTTCTATTTTTAGAATATATCTATTGTACGTAACCGCGTGGTCCGGTTAAAATTTATTTTGTTGTTGGTTTTATGGTCTGTTCAGTTAATTATTATTATTTTTGATTAGAGGAAAAATTTAAAGCAACAAACATATACAGGCTATAGTTATAGTACTATTTCGAAAACAGCCACGATTTCTCGCCAAACTCTTTCGTATAGTTTTGCTATTTCAGAGGATCTTGTGGAGAATCGAACCCACTTTTTCTGATTGCAAGCGCAGCTGCCTTACCCATAGGCTATGCTGCGTGTAGTTTTGCAAGCTGCTTAATTCAAGTTTTCCTCTAATTGTTGTTTGTTATCTTGCCAACGGTATACACAACATTTTAGACATTCAGTCTATATGTAAATCATGTATGTTGGACTTTGTTTTTGTACATTCTTCTTTCTATTTTTAGAATATATTTATTGTACGTAACCGCGTGGTCCGGTATAAATTTATGTTGGTGTTGGTTTTATGGTCTGTTCAGTTAATTATTATTATTTTTGATTAGAGGAAAAATTTAAAGCAACAAATATATACAGGCTATAGTTATAGTACTATTTCGAAAACAGCCACGATTTCTCGCCAGACTAATTCGTATAGTTTTGCTATTTCAGAAGATTTTGTGGACAATCGAACCCACTCACTCTGATTGCAAGCGCAGCTGCCTTACCCATAGGCTCTACTGCGTGTAGTTTTGCAAGCTGCTTAATTCAAGTTTTTCTCTAATTGTTGTTTGTTATCTTGCCAACGGTATACATAATATTTTAGACATTCTGTCTATATGTAAATCATGTATGTTGGACTTTGTTTTTCTACATTCTGCTTTCTATTTTTAGAAGATAGTTATTGTAAATCACCGTGTCGTTCGGCATAAATTAATTTTGTTGTTGGTTTTATGGTCTGTTCATTTTTACATATTTTTGTAAGTTTAACGAGCTCAAGACCAGTTGGTAATAATTCTTAGTTAATTATTATTATTTTTGATTAGAGGAAAAATTTAAAGCAACAAATATATACAGGCTATAGTTATAGTACTATTTCGAAAACAGCCACGATTTCTCGCCAGACTCATAATAATAATAATTCCGAACGGTTAATCGTCGAGATCTAAAACTGCTCAGCTACAGAGAAAACCTCATCAGCTAAGTAAAGTAGATATAGGATAGATTATACATTAAGAAATAACTAGTTAACAGAATAAAATTATTGTTAGAAGTTAATATAGAAGTCAAAGAATAAGAAACAGTTAGTAGCTATGAATTTAGGATAGAAAGAATTGATTTTTTTATGCTGAAAAGCGAGTCTGAAATATCAAATCTACCAGAAAGAGAGTTACAATCTTGACACAAACAGCGAAAAGGCTCATTTAACTGAAAATTGGTTCGGCACTGTTTTAAGACTAGAGGTTTAAAATGCCTTGAAGGACGAGACGGTACATTGAAGTTCACTACACTTAGAAGAAATGGGCTGGATAGTGAACCATTTAGCAATTTAATCATAAAAATAATTCCAAGCATTTCCCTCCGACTAGAAAGTGTGTGTAGATTAATGAGTTTTAAACGATTCGTATAGGGTGGCAGATTGTACGAGGGATCCCAATGAAAATCTCTTAAGGCAAATAGTAAAAATTGTTTTTGAACTGATTCAAGGCGATCTACATGAACCTGGTAACGCGGGTTCCAAATTATAGAACCATATTCAAGTATCGGTCTGACTAATGTAGTGAAGAGGGCTTTAGTTACATAAGGGTCGCTAAATTCTTTAGACCATCGTTTAACGAATGCTAGGACACCTCTAGCCTTATTGACTGTTCTGTTAATATGGCGGTTGAAACTGAGTTTATAGTCTATAGCAACCCCCAGGTCAACAAAATCATACGCTTGCTCAAGACTATAATTTTTAATTGTATAGGAAGCGGCCTGAGAAATTCCACGCGAAAAACCCATGTGTTTACATTTTTTAAGGTTAAGTGGCATATAATTTAAATCGCACCAAGTAACAAGTGTATCTAGATCTGATTGTAGCTTATTTCTATCTTCAAATGACGCGAATGACATGAAAATCTTTACGTCTTTCGTATAGTTTTGCTATTTCAGAGGAATTTGTGGAGAATCGAACCCACTATTTCTGATTGCAAGCGCAGCTGCCTTACCCATAGGCTATGCTGCGTGTAGTTTTGCAAGCTGCTTAATTCAAGTTTTCCTCTAATTGTTGTTTGTTATCTTGCCAACGGTATACACAACATTTTAGACATTCAGTCTATATGTAAATCATGTATGTTGGACTTTGTTTTTGTACATTCTTCTTTCTATTTTTAGAATATATTTATTGTACGTAACCGCGTGGTCCGGTATAAATTTATTTTGTTGTTGGTTTTATGGTCTGTTCAGTTAATTATTATTATTTTTGATTAGAGGAAAAATTTAAAGCAACAAACATATACAGGCTATAGTTAAAATACTATTTCGAAAACAGCCACGATTTCTCGCCAGACTATTTCGTATAGTTTTGATATTTCAGAGGATCTTGTGGAGAATCGAACCCACTCACTCTGATTGCAAGCGCAGCTGCCTTACCTATAGGCTGCATGTAGTTTTTCAAGCTGCTCAATTCAAGTTTTTCTCTAATTGTTGTTTGTTATCTTGCCAACGGTATACATAATATTTTAGACATTCTGTCTATATGTAAATCATGTATGTTGGACTTTGTTTTTGTACATTCTTCTTTCTATTTTTAGGATATATTTATTGTACGTAACCGCGTGGTCCGGTATAAATTTATTTTGTTGTTGGTTTTATGGTCTGTTCAGTTAATTATTATTATTTTTGATTAGAGGAAAAATTTAAAGCAACAAACATATACAGGCTATAGTTAAAATACTATTTCGAAAACAGCCACGATTTCTCGCCAGACTAATTCGTATAGTTTTGATATTTCAGAAGATTTTGTGGAGAATCGAACCCACTCACTCTGATTGCAAGCGCAGCTGCCTTACCCATAGGCTCTACTGCGTGTAGTTTTGCAAGCTGCTTAATTCAAGTTTTTCTCTAATTGTTGTTTGTTATCTTGCCAACGGTATACATAATATTTTAGACATTCTGTCTATATGTAAATCATGTATGTTGGACTTTGCTTTTCTACATTCCGCTTTCTATTTTTAGAAGATAGTTATTGTACATAACCGTGTCGTTCGGCATAAATTAATTTTGTTGTTGGTTTTATGGTCTGTTCATTTTTACATATTTTTGTAAGTTTAACGAGCTCAAGACCAGTTGGTAATAATTCTTAGTTAATTATTATTATTTTTGATTAGAGGAAAAATTTAAAGCAACAAATATATACAGGATATAGTTATAGTACTATTTCGAAAACAGCCACGATTTCTCGCCAGACTCATAATAATAATAATTCCGAACGGTTAATCGTCGAGATCTAAAACTGCTCAGCTACAGAGAAAACCTCATCAGCTAAGTAAAGTAGATATAGGATAGATTATACATTAAGAAATAACTAGTTAACAGAATAAAATTATTGTTAGAAGTTAATATAGAAGTCAAAGAATAAGAAACAATTAGTAGCTATGAATTTAGGATAGAAAGAATTGATTTTTTTATGCTGAAAAGCGAGTCTGAAATATCAAATCTACCAAAAAGAGAGTTATAATCTTGACACAAACAGCGAAAAGGCTCATTTAACTGAAAATTGGTTCGGCACTGTTTTAAGACTAGAGGTTTAAAATGCCTTGAAGGACGAGACGGTACATTGAAGTTCACTTCACTTAGAAGAAATGGGCTGGATAGTGAACCATTTAGCAATTTAATCATAAAAATAATTCCAAGCATTTCCCTCCGACTAGAAAGTGTGTGTAGATTAATGAGTTTTAAACGATTCGTATAGGGTGGCAGATTGTACGAGGGATCCCAATGAAAATCTCTTAAGGCAAATAGTAAAAATTGTTTTTGAACTGATTCAAGGCGATCTACATGAACCTGGTAACGCGGGTTCCAAATTAAAGAACCATATTCAAGTATCGGTCTGACTAATGTAGTGAAGAGGGCTTTAGTTACATAAGGGTCGCTAAATTCTTTAGACCATCGTTTAACGAATGCTAGGACACCTCTAGCCTTATTGACTGTTGTGTTAATATGGCGGTTGAAACTGAGTTTATAGTCTATAGCAACCCCCAGGTCAACAAAATCATACACTTGCTCAAGACTATAATTTTTATTTGTATAGGAAGCGGGCTGAGAAATTCCACGCGAAAAACCCATGTGTTTACATTTTTTAAGGTTAAGTGGCATATAATTTAAATCGCACCAAGTAACAAGTGTATCTAGATCTGATTGTAGCTTATTTCTATCTTCAAATGACGCGAATGACATGAAAAGCTTTACGTCTTTCGTATAGTTTTGCTATTTCAGAGGATCTTGTGGAGAATCGAACCCACTTTTTCTGATTGCAAGCGCAGCTGACTTACCCATAGGCTATGCTGCGTGTAGTTTTGCAAGCTGCTTCATTCAAGTTTTCCTCTAATTGTTGTTTGTTATCTTGCCAACGGTATACACAACATTTTAGACATTCAGTCTATATGTAAATCATGTATGTTGGACTTTGTTTTTGTACATTCTTCTTTCTATTTGTAGAATATATTTATTGTACGTAACCGGGTGGTCCGGTATAAATTTATTTTGTTGTTGGTTTTATGGTCTGTTCAGTTAATTATTATTATTTTTGATTAGAGGAAAAATTTAAAGCAACAAATATATACAGGCTATAGTTATAGTACTATTTCGAAAACAGCCACGATTTCTCGCCAGACTAATTCGTATAGTTTTGCTATTTCAGAAGATTTTGTGGAGAATCGAACCCACTCACTCTGATTACAAGCGCAGCTGCCTTACCCATAGGCTCTACTGCGTGTAGTTTTGCAAGCTGCTTAATTCAAGTTTTTCTCTAATTGTTGTTTGTTATCTTGCCAACGGTATACACAGTATTTTAGACATTCTGTCTATATGTAAATCATGTATGTTGGACTTTGTTTTTGTATATTCTTTTTTCTATTTTTAGAAGATAGTAATTGTACATAACCGCGTGCTCCGGTATACATTTATTTTGTTGTTGGTTTTATGGTCTGTTCATTTTTACATATTTTTGTAAGTTTAACGAGCTCAAGACCAGTTGATAATAATTCTTAGTTAATTATTATTATTTTTGATTAGAGGAAAAATTGAAAGCAACAAACATATACAGGCTATAGTTAAAATACTATTTCGAAAACAGCCACGATTTCTCGCCAGACTATTTCGTATAGTTTTGATATTTCAGAGGATCTTGTGGAGAATCGAACCCACTCACTCTGATTGCAAGCGCAGCTGCCTTACCTATAGGCTATGCTGCATGCAGTTTTTCAAGCAGCTTAATTCAAGTTTTTCTCTAATTGTTGTTTGTTATCTTGCCAACGGTATACACAATATTTTAGACATTCTGTCTATATGTAAATCATGTATGTTGGACTTTGTTTTTGTACATTCTTTTTTCTATTTTTAGAAGATAGTTATTGTACATAACCGCATGCTCCGGTATACATTTATTTTGTTGTTGGTTTTATGGTCTGTTCATTTTTACATATTTTTGTAAGTTTAACGAGCTCAAGACCAGTTGATAATAATTCTTAGTTAATTATTATTATTTTTGATTAGAGGAAAAATTGAAAGCAACAAACATATACAGGCTATAGTTAAAATACTATTTCGAAAACAGCCACGATTTCTCGCCAGACTATTTCGTATAGTTTTGATATATCAGAGGATCTTGTGGAGAATCGAACCCACTCACTCTGATTGCAAGCGCAGCTGCCTTACCTATAGGCTATGCTGCATGTAGTTTTTCAAGCTGCTTAATTCAAGTTTTTCTCTAATTGTTGTTTGTTATCTTGCAAACGGTATACACAATATTTTAGTCATTCTGTCTATATGTGAATCATGTAAGTTGGACTTCGTTTTTGTACATTCCTCTTTCTATTTTTAGAAGATAGTTATTGTACATAACCGCGTGCTGCGGTATTAATTTATTTTGTGGTTGGTTTTATGGTCTGTTCATTTTTACATATTTTTGTAAGTTTAACGAGTTCAAGACCAGTTGATAATAATTCTTAGTTAATTATTATTATTTTTGATTAGAGGAAAAATTGAAAGCAACGAACATATACAGGCTATAGTTATAGTACTATTTCGAAAACAGCCAGACTAATTCGTATAGTTTTGCTATTTCAGGGGATCTTGTGGAGAATCGAACCCACTCTCTCTGATTGCAAGCGTAGCTGCCTTACCCATAGGCTATGCTGCGTGTAGTTTTGCAAGCTGCTTAATTCAAGTTTTCCTCTAATTGTTGTTTGTTATCTTGCCAACGGTATACACAATATTTTAGACATTCTGTCTTTATGTAAATCATGTACTTTGGACTTCGTTTTTGTCCATTCTTCTTTCTATTTTTAGAAGATAGTTATTGTACATAACCGCGTGCTCCGGTATAAATTTATTCTGTTGTTGGTTTTATGGCCTGTTCATTTTTACATTTTTTTGTAAGTTGAACGAGTTCAAGACCAGTTGATAGTAATTCTTAGTTAATTATTATTATTTTTGATTAGAGGAAAAATGGAAAACAACAATCATATACAGGCTATAGTTATAGTACTATTTCGAAAACAGCCACGATTTCTCGTCAGACTAATTCGTATAGTTTTGCTATTTCAGATTGTCTTGTGGAGAATCGAACCCACTCATTTTGATTGCAAGCGCAGCTGCCTTACGCATAAGTTATGCTGCGTGTAGTTTTGCAAGCTGCTTAATTAAAGTCTTTCTCTAATTGTTCTTTGTTATCATGCCAACGGTATACACAATATTTTAGACATTCTGTCTATATGTAAATCATGTATGTTGGACTTTGTTTTTGTACATTCTTCTTTCTATTTTTAGAAGATAGTTATTGTACATAACCGCGAGCTTCGGCATAAGTTAATTTTGTTGTTGGTTTTATGGTCTGTTCATTTTTACATATTTTTGTAAGTTTAACGAGCTCAAGACCAGTTGATAATAATTCTTAGTTAATTATTATTATTTTTGCTTAGAGGAAAAATTGAAAGCAACGAACATATACAGGCTATAGTTATAGTACTATTTCGAAAACAGCCAGACTAATTCGTAAAGTTTTGCTATTTCAGAGGATCTTGTGGAGAATCGAACCCACTCTCTCTGATTGCAAGCTTAGCTGCCTTACCCATAGGCTATGCTGCGTGTAGTTTTGCAAGCTGCTTAATTCAAGTTTTCCTCTAATTGTTGTTTGTTATCTTGCCAACGGTATACACAATATTTTAGACATTCTGTCTTTATGTAAATCATGTACTTTGGACTTCGTTTTTGTCCATTCTTCTTTCTATTTTTAGAAGATAGTTATTGTACATAACCGCGTGCTCCGGTATAAATTTATTCTGTTGTTGGTTTTATGGCCTGTTCATTTTTACATTTTTTTGTAAGTTGAACGAGTTCAAGACCAGTTGATAGTAATTCTTAGTTAATTATTATTATTTTTGATTAGAGGAAAAATGGAAAGCAACAATCATATACAGGCTATAGTTATAGTACTATTTCGAAAACAGCCACGATTTCTCGCCAGACTAATTCGTATAATTTTGCTATTTCAGAAGATTTTGTGGAGAATCGAACCCACTCACTCTGATTGCAAGCGCAGCTGCCTTACCCATAGGCTCTACTGCGTGTAGTTTTGCAAGCTGCTTAATTCAAGTTTTTCTCTAATTGTTGTTTGTTATCTTGCCAACGGTATACATAATATTTTAGACATTCTGTCTATATGTAAATCATGTATGTTGGACTTTGTTTTTCTACATTCTTCTTTCTATTTTTAGAAGATAGTTATTGTACGTAACCGTGTCGTTCGGCATAAATTAATTTTGTTGTTGGTTTTATGGTCTGTTCATTTTTACATATTTTTGTAAGTTTAACGAGCTCAAGACCAGTTGATAATAATTCTTAGTTAATTATTATTATTTTTGATTAGAGGAAAAATTGAAAGCAACAAACATATACAGGCTATAGTTAAAATACTATTTCGAAAACAGCCACGATTTCTCGCCAGACTAATTCGTATAGTTTTGCTATTTCAGAGGATCTTGTGGAGAATCGAACCCACTCACTCAGATTGCAAGCTTAGCTGCCTTACCTATAGGCTATGCTGCATGTAGTTTTTCAAGCTGCTTAATTCAAGTTTTTCTCTAATTGTTGTTTGT
The DNA here is from genome assembly GCA_949987695.1 of Merzomyia westermanni. NCBI lineage: Eukaryota > Metazoa > Arthropoda > Insecta > Diptera > Tephritidae > Merzomyia > Merzomyia westermanni. The sequence goes on from OX465289.1 coordinate 116,009,280, forward strand.
TATCTTGCCAACGGTATACACAATATTTTAGACATTCTGTCTTTATGTAAATCATGTATGTACTTTGGACTTCGTTTTTGTCCATTCTTCTTTCTATTTTTAGAAGATAGTTATTGTACATAACCGCGTGCTCCGGTATAAATTTATTCTGTTGTTGGTTTTATGGCCTGTTCATTTTTACATTTTTTTGTAAGTTGAACGAGTTCAAGACCAGTTGATAGTAATTCTTAGTTAATTATTATTATTTTTGATTAGAGGAAAAATTTAAAGCAACAGGCTATAGTTATAGTACTATTTCGCAAACAGCCACGATTTCTCGCCAGACTCATAATAATAATAATTCCGAACGGTTAATCGTCGAGATCTAAAACTGCTCAGCTACAGAGAAAACCTCATCAGCTAAGTAAAGTAGATATAGGATAGATTATACATTAAGAAATAACTAGTTAACAGAATAAAATTATTGTTAGAAGTTAATATAGAAGTCAAAGAATAAGAAGCAATTAGTAGCTATGAATTTAGGATAGAAAGAATTGATTTTTTTTATGCTGAAAAGCGAGTCTAAAATATCAAATCTACCAGAAAGAGAGTTATAATCTTGACACAAACAGCGAAAACAGGCTCATTTAACTGAAAATTGGTTCGGCACTGTTTTAAGACTAGAGGTTTAAAATGCCTTGAAGGACGAGATGGTACATTGAAGTTCCCTTCACTTAGAAGAAATGGGCTGGATAGTGAACCATTTAGCAATTTAATCATAAAAATAATTCCAAGCATTTCCCTGCGACTAGAAAGTGTGTGTAGATTAATGAGTTTTAAACGATTCGTATAGGGTGGCAGATTGTACGAGGGATCCCAATGAAAATCTCTTAAGGCAAATAGTAAAAATTGTTTTTGAACTGATTCAAGGCGATCTACATGAACCTGGTAACGCGGGTTCCAAATTATAGAACCATATTCAAGTATCGGTCTGACTAATGTAGTGAAGAGGGCTTTAGTTATATAAGGGTCGCTAAATTCTTTAGACCATCGTTTAACGAATGCTAGGACACCTCTAGCCTTATTGACTGTTGTGTTAATATGGCGGTTGAAACTGAGTTTATAGTCCATAGCAACCCCCAGGTCAACAAAATCATACACTTGCTCAAGACTATAATTTTTATTTGTATAGGAAGCGGGCTGAGAAATTCCACGCGAAAAACCCATGTGTTTACATTTTTTAAGGTTAAGTGGCATATAATTTAAATCGCACCAAGTAACAAGTGTATCTAGATCTGATTGTAGCTTATTTCTATCTTCAGATGACATGAAAAGCTTTACGTCTTTCGTATAGTTTTGCTATTTCAGAGGATCTTGTAGAGAATCGAACCCACTCACTCTGATTGCAAGCGCAGCTGCCTTACCCATGGGCTATGCTGCGTGTAGTTTTGCAAGCTGCTTAATTTAAGTTGTCCTCTAATTGTTGTTTGTTATCTTGCCAACGCTATACACAATATTTTAGACATTCTGTCTATATGTAAATCATTTATGTTGGACTTGGTTTTTGTACATTCTTCTTTCCATTTTTAGAAGATAGTTATTGTACATAACCGCGTGCTCCGGTATAAATTTATTTTGTTGTTGGTTTCATGGTCTGTTCATTTTTACATCTTTTTGTAAGTTTAAAGAGCTCAAGACCAGCTGATAATAATTCTTAGTTACTTATTATTATTTTTGATTAGAGAAAAAATTTAAAGCAACAAACATATACAGTAAGTGTATCACCAAAAAAAAGTCGGCCGTACCTCCCCCTCTTTGGTATTTGTTGTCGGATTTTAAAGTGTGACACATCAATTTTTTTGTCTCAAAGAGGAGGCTTTTCTCAAAAAAGTTAATTGAGCTCATGCGTTACTTTGTGGTACTTACCCACCATATCTCAGTTTTTACCACCCTAATGTAACAACCTAATCTCAGTTAATTGAAGACCGTAAAAAATCATAAATCTTTTGCGAAAAAAGTATTTCGATTCAATCAGTAGAACCAGAAATATAACACAATTTATTTTTAGTCTAAAGCCATACAAGAAAAAGTAAATTTTATTTATTTTCCTCGCTCGCGAAACAGTGAGTGAATTGTTTGTTTTGTAACGGAGATTTTAGTCCATAAAATTTTGTCGGGATTCAAGCTTGCTGTATTTCTGCCGGCTCTCGAGATAAGATAAAATGTGGCCCATGCGTTGTTCATCGGTGACCGCCATTGCAGATTCATGAACTGTATGAACAAATCGCTCGGTCTTTTGGGAATGACAAGGATATGCTGTGAAAAAGATCAGTGAAAATGCCGATAAAAGAGAAGCAAAGAAAAATTAATGGTTTTCGTTGTGCATACCTGGTAATTCAATTATTTCATTGGAATATTGTAATGCTTCGAGGTGATCTTTCGCGAAGAACTGCAAGCATTGTGGTTCAGCCGGTTCGAATCTATTGCGATCTATTACATTAAAAATATTTGTCACTCTCGAAATTTATGAAATTATCCTCTTTCGGACCAAACATTTGACGAACACATCCATTAGCTTCTCTGCGGGCTGCTAATCGTATCGGTTATCATCGATATCAAAATATTTACTGGGTGCAGAAAGTACGAGCTATTTTTTATGACCAGACGGACAATATTTTGAATGTCTTGTGGCAATTGGCGAATCCATGTGATGTATTTGAAAACGAGACGACATCCGTGAATTGCAAGTGGTTGGTTTTTAACCAGAAACCAAAAAGGAGCATACACTTTTACAATAAAGTCAGCAAGTGTTTTTAGTGTTATTGAGGGTTGCTCGCACGTTATATAATAGCGAATAATTCGAGACTCTGTTGTCAGCCAACGGGCTGTACTCATAGCACCGGGATTCTCGCTTGCTAAACTCTCGTCACACTCTTCTGTATGAACAGTTCGGACCAAACGATACAAATATAATTGGTCGCCCCGAATATTGAAGTCGTCAATATTATCTGGCATCTCACCCATTGGAATGCGTTTTAAATCACAATCAACAAAACGCATTTTTAAAGTTTTTGCAGTTTTTAACACGCACCACGTAAAATGACAATAGATTATGATGTCAAGGGCAAAACATAAAACAGAAAAAAGTATATAAACAACAGTCCAGTTAATTTATAAAAAAACGGTCTTCATAAATAAAAATGTATAAAGAAAATAAGGCATCTAATGTATGGCGTTCAACTAAAAACAAAATTTTTTTTATTTCGAGTTCTACTGAATTAATTGAAGTACTTTCTTCGCAAAAGATTTACGATTTTTTACGGTCTTTAATTTGCTGTTATTAGATCGGTACATTAGGGTGGTATCAACTGAGATATGGTGGGTAGGTACCACAACGGAGCACCTGAGATCAATGAGCTTTTTTTAGGAAAAACCCACTCCCTGAGACAAAAAAATTGGTGTATTACACTTTAAAATTCGATCATAAATGCCGAAGATATGAAGAAAAATGCAATTATTTTAAAATGTTTTTCAAAAACACTTCATATGAGGGGAGGTACAGCCGACTTTTTTTTTTTGCCTGTAAGGCGAGACGCTCTAATATACAGGCTATAGTTATAGTACTATTTCGAAAACAGCCACGATTTCTCGCCAGACTAATTCGTATAGTTTTACTATTTCAGACGATCTTGTGGAGAATCGAACCCACTCACTCTGATTGCAAGCGCAGCTGCCTTACCCATAGGATATGCTGCGTGTAGTTTTGCAAGCTGCTTAATTCAAGTTTTCCTCTAATTGTTGTTTGTTATCTTGCCAACGGTATACACAATATTTAAGACATTCTGTCTATATGTAAATCATGTACGTTGGACTTTGTTTTTGTACATTCTTCTTCCTATTTCTAGAAGATAGTTATTTTACATAACCGCGTGCTTCGGTATAAATTTATTTTGTTGTTGGTCTTATGGTCTGTTCATTTTTACATCTTTTTGTAAGTTTAAAGAGCTCAAGACCAGTTGATAATAATTCTTAGTTAATTATCATTATTTTTGATAAGAGGAAAAATTAAAAGCAACAAACACATACAGGCTATAATTATAGTACTATTTCGAAAACAGCCACAATTTCTCGTCAGACTAATTCGTATAGTTTTGCTATTTCAGAGGATCTTGTGGAGAATCGAACCCACTCACTCTGATTGCAAGCGCAGCTGCCTTACCCATAGGATATGCTGCGTGTAGTTTTGCAAGCTGCTTAATTCAAGTTTTCCTCTAATTGTTGTTTGTTATCTTGCCAACGGTATACACAATATTTAAGACATTCTGTCTATATGTAAATCATGTACGTTGGACTTTGTTTTTGTACATTCTTCTTCCTATTTCTAGAAGATAGTTATTGTACATAACCGCGTGCTCCGGTATAAATTTATTCTGTTGTTGGTTTTATGGTCTGTTCATTTTTACATATTTTTGTAAGTTTAACGAACTTAAGACCAGTTGATAATAATTCTTAGTTACTTATTATTATTTTTGATTAGAGGAAAAATTGAAAGCAACAAACATATACAGGTTATAGTCAGACTAATTCGTATAGTTTTGCTATTTCAGAGGATCTTGTGGAGAATCGAACACACTTTTTCTGATTGCAAGCGCAGCTGCCTCACCCATAGGCTATGTATGTATGTGTAGTTTTGCAAGCTGCTTAATTCAAATTTTCCGTTTCGTTAAACTTACAAAATTATTAAAATCTCAATATTGAATTCTTTGCTGGGTTTAGTTTTAGTTTATGAATTGTAGTTCTCGTAAAAGTTTACTAAACTAAGTATTTTATAATAGTAGCAACAATAAAAACGATGATAAGTATTATATAATAGTAGCAACAATAAAAATGATGTTTTCTAATAATAAGTAAGTAAGTAATATAGTTTGTTTGTTAGACCTTCGTTGTATGTTGTATATAAAATTTTCATACCTTATTTCATTTATTTTTGTGAACCGTTTTTTGTGTATTTTATCCACAACTATGACATTACATGCATCAATTTTAGTGACAGTATATGGTCCTTGATGTATGTTTTCATGCTTATTTCTAGGTTCTTTATCGCCTATTTTAATAGTTAACGGTCGTTTTTATTTTTTTGTTTGTTTATTAGATTTTTGGCTAGTTCGTGAGATTTTTGCATTCTATATTTTACTTCTTTTGCATAACTTTCCACGAATACGAGGTGTGTTCAAAAAGTATAGCGAATTTTGTGTTTTTTCAAAAATTATTTATTTATTCATGAATATCTATTTTGTCCCCTTCAAAGTAATCCCCTAGAGATATTATACACTTGTGCCAACGGTTTTTCCAATCTTCGAAGCACTTCAAAAAATCATTTTTTTGTATCTTGTTCAGCTCCTCCTTCGATGCCGTCTTTATCTCGTCAAGAGAAGCGTAACGTCGTCCTTTCATGGGCCTCTTCAGTTTAGGGAACAAGAAAAAGTCACAGGGGGCCAGATCTGGGAAATACGGTGGCTGCGGCATCATTAGTGTGTTGTTTTTGGCCAAAAAGTCGCGCACAAGCAACGATGCGTGAGCAGGGGCGTTATTGTGGTGCAAAAGCCAAATTTTGTTCTTCTTTGCACATCTTCTCGGCCTTCTGAGAACATTTTTTACCACCGATAAACGTTGCTTCGGTCCAAGGTAGCTTCTCCGCATGCCACAACATTCGGAATGCATCCGCGCACTTAATTTCGTTTTTCACACAAAATTTGATACAGGTTCTTTGATCCATTTTTTTGAATAGGTAAAAATCGAAGACGATCCAAAACACGTGCAAGCAAAGCAGCTGTCAACAATTAACTGAACATTCAAAATGGCCGAGCTTGTCTGCATAAGTGAGAGACATGAGTACCAACATAATGCCACAAAAAATTCGAAATTCGAATATACGTAACCAGCGAAAATTCAAAATTCGCGATACGTTTTGAACACACCTCGTACACTGGATCGATATGTTCTTTTTTCAATTCATTTGATAATGTAGTTTTTCTACCTTATATTAATTCAAATAGTGTAAAGTAATTATCAAAAACAGTACTCGTTGTCGTGTTATGCAAAAATTTCAAATATTTTAAATAGATGCCCCACCTCGGGGTAAGTGTCGTTAAGGTAAGCTCTTAAATATTCGTTTAAAACACGATGGTTTTTTCCAACATCACAAAATTAAGCAGCTCGAGTCTTTTGTACGCCCTTTATTTGTTTCGTCATCGATCGCGTTGTGACTGCTAAAATGTGTTCAGTAGAGTGTTTTGTAATAATATTGTTAGCCACTAGTCTAATCAGATTATTGACTAGATGTCACGTTTGGACTGAACTCATTCATCAATGTATTTGACAGCGAGAGATGACCCTACTTGACAGGTACCAGTTAAATGGTTGATCGGATAACCTCTCGGCCTGACTTGCGTTTTCGTTATTTTTGCTTACTTTTCTTAATTAGTTTCTGATTATGAGTAAGGCAAACATGCGCCAGGCCTAATGGTTATAAATGACGGAAACTTCATATAAAGCTAACAATGAAAAGACAATTGTTTGTATTATTAGATTTGGTTTTTAATGTTTAATAAAATTTAAAATTACCCAATTTTCACGTTCACAATAGTCAATAACAGCTATAAATACATATTTATATCATTAAACATTTACAAAACTATAATTTTACTACATTTGCCTCAAATTTAAAGTTCCTTGCTCGTCCATCGAAAATATAAAATTTTGTATGTATAAATATATAAATCAGGACTTGAATTGGTAAATAACAATATTTTGCACTATAAACTTGCCTTTTCTTGGCGTATTAGTTGCAATTTCACTGCTAATCTCCTAGTTTTACCTTTTATACATTTTTTAACGACGTACTTACACTTTGCTCACAATATCAAAGAAGAGAATACACAAAGAAAATTAAAAACTTGACAAAAGGCTTTGTGTGTGTTAGTAATTTACAATTTTCGCTCATATGTATTGTTGAGTGTGGTTAGGTCCGTCTAGTAGGGACATCTGTCTGTACTCTTCACTCTCATTATCCATAATGAAAAGTTGGGTTAGCACTAACAGTCAGGCATAATGCAAATGCACGCCGCCGCTAATGGTTATGAGTACGGCAAACATGCGCCAGGCCTAATGGTTATGAATGGCAGAAACTTTATATTTAGCTTACAATGAAAAGACAATTGTTTGTATTATTAGATTTGGTTTTTAATGTTTAATATAATTTAAAATCACACAATTTTCACGTTAACAATAGTCAATAAGATCTATAATTACATACATATTCATATCACTAAACATTTACGAAATATAATTTCACTCCATTTGCAGCAAGTTGAAAATTCCTTTGCTCGTCCACCTGAATATATGAAATTTTTGGTGCATAAATATATAAACCAGGACTTGACTTGTTTAATAACAATAATTAGCAATATATACTTGCCTCATCTAGGCGTATTAGTTGCAATTTCTCTGCAAAACTCCTTATTAAATATTTTATAAATTTTTTAACGACGCACTAACATTTCGCTCAATACGCAAGAAGAAGATACACAAAGAAAAAGCTAAACTTGACAGAAGGCTTTGTGTGTGTTAGTAATTTACAATTTTCGCTTGCATGTATTAGTGAGTGTGGTTAGGTCCGTCGAGTAGGGGAAGTTCCCCAGTTGAACGTCAACCTACAATGTATCTACACCTAAAAATATTGAATAAAAGTGCTATCAAGTTCAATAAGAACATCACTGTCTATTCATTTCGAATTACCATACATATTTAATGGTGTCAGAAGAAAAAAAAGGTAATTCTATACGACCGTACGTAACTGCTAATATACGTCCACTAATATCGGGAAAGGTATCAAACGACGCGTATCAATAATCTGAAAGCGGAGATTCGATATTTTATGTTTGTCCGGAGAAATTTGCAATTAAAGTTTCTGTCATTTTCATGTGGTTATTGTAATCACACATTAGGGTGTACCGAAAAGTGCAGAAGTGTGTTCTGCGTTGAAATAATGTGGACCGCGTAGACGGTGTTGGACCGGCTAAGGGTTATATTTTTGAAGTGCGGCCGAAGGCCTCCTATGGAGAAAGGTGTTCTGCACATAAATACCTTGGATCACATCCCCTATTTGGGATCTGACCTAGGGAATTTTTTCTTTTTTTGCCAATAACTTTTTACTCTTTACATTTCCGCTTTCGGATTATTGATACAGAGGTCAAAACGCGTCGTTTGATACCTTTCCCGATATTTTTGGACCTATATTAGCAGTTACGTACGATCGTATAGAATAACCAAGAAAAAAACTACTAAAACGTTAGTGGATCGCATTTTGGAGATCGTAATATTAGTAGAGGAGCGGAGTTTTTGGAAAAAAAGAGCGTGTGCGGTATTAAACAAAGGAACGTTTAAGGGCTACCCCACGTAGTGAAATATCGTGCAATACTGCAAGTTATGTGTGTAAAATCCTTAGATTGTGGGAGCATCATTGTCTGATGCCGTTTATATATATATACATTTAATTAATAAATATTTAATTTTTTTTTATACAAAGAAAAGCTTTATTTTTGAAAAAACAAAAATTCAATCCAATATTTTCATTTTGATAATTAACATTTAACAACACTGAACCAAAAACCATTTTAAAAATTAATAAAGGAAGATATAACGCAAGTATATAACCCTACATATACTCCCCCTCCAGTGAACCGATGAATTAATTTATGTTAAATGTTATTTCCTTTTTGTTTTTTGAAAGTGTTGATGAGTTAGTGTTAAGTACTGTATCTGTAATTATGTTTGCAGGTTTAAGTAAATCTTTTGAAATTGTTTAATAGTATTTCCATGTTGAATTTTGAATACTTTATCATGTTTAGAAGTAACTTTAAACGGACCATCAATTGTAAATTCGACTTGTGAATAACTTTAATCAATACGTATTCACAAGAATCTAAATTTTTAGGAATGAAAGAATACTCAGTGTTGTGATGTAGAACCTTTGATCTAACATGTGAAAAATATTTTCTTAGTTTAGAAAGAGTTCCAATCGTATTATCTACTTCATTACCATTATTATTGGAAACAACTAGTTCACCTGGTAATCTAAGTGTTTGTCCATATACTAATTCCGCAGAAAAACATCTTAAATCTTCTTTAAAAGATGTGCATAAACCTAATAAAATCAATGGGGGAATTTCAGACCAGTGCATTGAATCATCTGAAGAAGTGATAGCTGTTTTCAATGTCCTATGAAATCTTTCTATCATTCCATTTGATTGAGGATGGTATGGAGTTGTATGAATTTTGTGAGATCCTAATAACTTAGTTAGCTCTGTGAATAATTTTGATGTGAACTGTGATCCTTGATCCTTATGTTTAGTGGAATACCGAAACGAGGAATGTGATTATAGACAAAAGTTGTTGCTATAGTATTTGCTGAAACATCCCTAAGTGGATATGCTTCAGGCCAACGTGTATGCCTGTCAATGATAGTTAAAATGTAACGATTTTCTTTTGATACAGGTAATGGACCAACCAGATCCATATGAATGTGTTCAAATCGTCCAAAAGGTATCTCAATTTTTTGTATAGGTGTTCTTGTATATTTTGAAATTTTTGATTTTTGACAATTTAAGCAAGTAGCAGACCAATTATTTATTTCTTTGCGCATATTAGGCCAGAAGTATTTAGATTTAATCTATCATCTAGTTGTGCGAACACTTGGATGCGATAAACAGTGAATTTTGTCAAAAATAATTTTTCTCATAGATTTAGAAACAAACAATATCACACCATATATTAAGATTAAGAACTGGAATACCAATTTCTTTTAAATTACTGTTTGAATTTTGATCAGATATTATGTTTTGAAGAGTTTGGTATTTTTGCTGTTCTTCATATAAGGTCTGGAAATCTATGTCTTTAGCTAAAGTTGTGTTAATATCCGGAATACGAGAAAGTGTAACAATATTTTCTTTTTCTGAAATGTATTGAATGTCATTTGTAAATTGTGCTATGTATTTTAGATGTCGAATTTGTCGTGGTGATCTGTCTGTTTTTTAATTAAGAATTTGTGTTAAAGGTTTATGATAAGTGTAAATGGTGAATGTCCTACCTTCAAGAAAATGTTTAAAGTGTTTAACTGAATTATAAATCGCTAAAAGCTCTCTGTCAAAAGTTGAATAATTCATTTCAGTAGGAGATAATTTACGTGAAAAATAGGCGAGTGGTTCTAAAACATTGTTACTAACTTGTTGTAAGACTGCACCAATTGCTACATTTGAAGCATCTACAGCAAGAGATAATTTACCGTTTTTATCAAAATGAGTGAGTAAAGTTTTCTGTGCAAAAAGCTGTTTGACATTTTCAAAAGCATTAATAGTCTTCTCTGACCAACTAAGTTCTTTAAGTTTATGTTTAGTAGCAAATGTTAACATTTCATGCAGAGGACCAAGTTCTGCTGCTAACATTTTAACATATCTTTGGTAATAATTAACCATTCCTAAAAATTTTTGTAATTTATTTATAAAAATAGGTTTTTTGAAGTTGATTATTGTCTCAATTCTTTCTAATGATGGCCTAATTCCTTCACTAGAAATTTCATAACTTAAAAAATCTAACTTATTCGTTCCAAAGATACATTTCGAAGGTTCAATATTTAAATTATATTCCGCCAACCTTTCAAAAACAGATTTTAAATGTTCTACATGTTGATCTCCGTCATCACTAGCAACAAGTATATCATCAATATAGACAAAAACAAAATCAAACCCAGAAAATACCTCATTTATAAAACGTTGAAATGTTTGTGCGCTATTTCGTAAACCAAAAGGCATGCGGACGAACTCAAACATTCCAAATGGTGTAGTTATTGCTGTTTTATGAATGTCTTCTTCGGCCATGGGTATCTGATGATATGCTCGGACTAGATCAATTTTCGAAAATATTTGTTTGTTTTTTAAATCAATAGCTAAATCATGTATATGGAGTAATGGACATCGATCAGGTATGGTAATGAAATTCAGTCTACGATAGGCTCCACATGGTCTCCAATCATTTGGTTATTTTTTTGGGACCAGATGTAAAGGAGATGTAGTATGAGAACTAGAAGGTCTACATATACCTGTTTTGATCAAAAATTCGAATTCTGTTTTTGCAATTTTAAATTTAATTTGATCTAGACGACGAGGTTTTGAGAACGGTAAAACTCCTTTAGTTTCAATTCTATGAACCGTTTGGTGTTGCACTGGTTTGGTGTAATCTGGTTCACAAGTTATTGAGGGAAAATCTTTTAAGAAATTGGTATTTTGATAGAAAATATATCACAAAATCCACTAGAGCCAGACACTTTTAATTTTGTTTTTAAGTCAGTAATTTCTTGATTTCTAATATCAACTAGTAAACCAAATTTCTCTAAAAAGTTAGCGCCAATTATGGGAGTAGAAATATCTGCTAGTATGAAAGGAAATTCGAAATCGCGTCTTAAACCTGGATCAAGTTTTAAAAGTTTTGTACCAAAAGTTTTAATTGAAGAACCATTAGCTGCAGTTAAATTAAGATCAGATTTTCTTATATGAGATTTGAATTTAGAAGAGGTAACTACAGAAACAATAGCACCCGTATCTATTAAAAAGTTTAATTTATTAAAATTGTCAAAAATAAATAGGCGGCGAGAAGGTTTAACGTCACTTTCGCTACTAGCCACTGTCATAACGGGACGTTTAAGTTTAAAGTCTTTGAATTTGCATTATATTTTGAGCTAAAATTACATGGTTTAATACATTTATAAGCGTTGTGTTTAAATTTTTGATGCTACCAACAAACAATATTTTGATTTTGGTTATTGAAATTTCGGGGATTAGAAAAATTACGTGATGTAGATCGATGTCGTTCTCTAGATCTAGATCGAATTTGAAGTTCATTTATATCTTCACTAATTTTATTTAAATTTTGAAACATGACAGTAGTTAATTCAGTCAAATTTTTAACACATTGTGTCAGGGCAATGTTTTCAGAGCTATCTATTGCAGCAATTTTAGAAGATTGTTGATTATTAATTAAATTAAAAATTTTATCTGCTAAAGTAATAATTTCATCAGTAGTTTTATTGTTGCAAGAGATTAAATGAATCTGTATTTCTTTTGGTAATTTACTAATCCATAATTTAAAAAGAAGTTCCTTACTAATTATAGAATAAGAACTAATTAGAGAGATCATTTGTCGAAATAATTCTGATGGAGAACGATCACCAAGTTCTGATTTAGAAATAAGTTGTTCTAATCTTTTTTCTTCGGAAAGATAAAATCTATCAATTAATGCTTTTTTAATAGTTTCATATTTATTTATCAAAGGAGGTGGATTAATTATATCTATAATTTTTGAAATGGTTTCTCGTTGAAGTGCAATTAAAATATTCTGATATTTTATATTGTCATTTTGAATGTTGTTTATTTGGAATTGTCGTTCAATGAGAATAAACCAAGTTTCAGGGGATTGTTCCCAAAAATAAGGCAACTTAACTGATTTTGAAAAATTAAAATTATCTGTAAACATTGTGTTATTATCTCGAAGTATATTATCAGAATGAATATTTTGTGTGAGGTTCAAATTTGGAATTGAGTTGTTGTTTTCGTTTTGGGTCTCTGTTGATGTAAAGTGTCTTGGAATTGAGATGTTGTTTTTGTTTTGAGTTTCTGTTGCTGTGAAGCTTCTTGTATGAATAGGTGATCGAATCATTTTAGTTAACTGGAGAAAGAGTGTACACAATAATAAAAATTTAAATATCAATATTAATAAAAATAAATATTAAATTAACAATTTAATAAGAAAATTAATTAAAATATGTTAAAATAGATTATAATTTGGAAACAAATTGGGTAGAAAAACTGGACCCTAATCTCAATTATAAAGAATTAAATGTCATCAAAAACAGAACAAACTTTCGAAACCAAAAAAAAAATTATAAAAATGCAGAAAATTTGAAATCGGTAAAAGGAGTTTACATTGTTAAATATGTATATAACATAAATATTCAACATACATATATATGCAATCAGAAAATAAAAATAAAATTAAATAAACTAATACAGATGCAGCTCACCGTACGTTAAAAAAAATATTATTAATGTTGATATTACAATGTTGTTGTTGTCGTTGTATTGCAATTTTTGTTATTTATTTTTGGCCCTTCTCTTGTTATCGTTTTATCATTTTGCTTTGTTGACTGCTTTTATTATTGTTGTTGTTTAAATATTCGTTGTAAAAACACTTGATAAAGATCCAATGACGCTGCAAGATATTATGTCATCTTAATTAAGACATCGGTTTGCTCAATGATACACATATTCTAACGGCTTTTGCAGACATATAAACGTTTTAATCGTCACTAGAGTGATGAAGTGATAAATTTGTTTCAGGATATGACACGTATTTCGTTTAAAATTTACACTTGCAAAATAGTTATAATATATTATATGTCGACTTTCATGTCAATTGCCCGCATCTCGATTTGACATCATGTATCTGGTACTATCAGAAGTTATAATATGGAAGGTTCTCAGGATCGCCAATATGTCGTTTATATATATATATATTTAATTAATAAATATTTTATTTTTTTTATACAAAGAAAATCTTTATTTTTGAAAGAACAAAAATTCAATCCAATATTTTCATTTTGATAATTAACATTTAACAACAATGAACCAAAAACCATTTTAAAAATTAATAAAGTAATATATAACGCAAGTATATAACCCTACATCTGAAACGTGGATATGATCACATAGTCATCATCGTAACTACAGTTATCGTAAATATTGGGGTGTATTTATATTGTCTAACGATCGGTTACCAAAGGAATTGGATTGTACAAACGTAACAAAGGAATGGCGAGCTTGAAAAAGTGAATTTTTGATGTACATGCGGGCAACTGGTAAAGCAACGGAGACTGAATCAACAAAAATTTCATCATTTTTATGGTTAATTGGCCGTCGCGCGTGGGACATTTATAACATCTTGTTTCCAAACGATGGGACAGAAGGTGCTATTATCGGAGACAGTATGGCTGTTGCACCAGTTAGAGGTCAGAATGCGGATCGCAGTAGTCAACCAGCGTACACTAAATGATGTTTTGAAGGCGTTCGATGGATATTGCATACCAAAGAAAAAACACCTATGTAATCGTTCACGTTTAATAATATCTTGCAGAAAGAAAAGCAACCGTTTGCGGAGTTTGAAACTGAACTTCGCAGGCAAATTGAGTTTTGTTCAATACCAAGTGCGATTGCGGATACGAATTAAAACATGAAGAACGAATGTTGAAAGATCGAATCATTATTGGTGTTGAGGATAAAAAGCTACAATTCAAGCTATTAGACGGCAAGGATAAGCCATTAAGTAAAGTAATTGAAATTTGTAAAACGTATGAACCAGCGAAAGAAAATAAACTTATGTTGAACGCACATATTCAACAAAGTGTCAACAGCGTGTTAGACAATGAATCAAAGGAGGTAATAAAAGGTGGCGCAAAAGTAAGCTTCCGATGTTCAGCATATCGGTTGTGGCACGTGCAGTGTGTGCTGTTGCACCGTCTTGTTGGAACCACATGTTTTCCAATCCAAATTCATCAAGTTGCGGCAAAAAGAACTCGTTGACCATTGCTCTGTAGCGCTCACCATTCACAGTAACCGTTTGGCCCCGACCGATTATTGGTCAAATAAATAGTCAGCAATATTCCGCGTTCTGGAGCTGTGTAGCGTAACATTGTTTATTAACGTGTATTTCGCATGTGTTTACTACACAAATGTTAAAACAGAACTGACTTTAGGGGCCAATCGCAAAATTTATAGCATTTTCTGATAGGAGGTTTACTTTTGCGCCACCCTGTAGATGCAGTAATACGTCAGTGCTACAATTCTGGTAATGATTTCACGGCAAATCATCAAAAGCAGGCAAGCAGACAACAATGCAACCAAACCAGAACACAGATGTGGAAACAGGACAACAACAGTAATGGAAAACAACAACAACATTAAAACGACTGGGGTAACTCAGGTAGTTATGAACTAATCATTGATGAAAGTGCGAATAAGGTTATTAAAGTACATTACACGGCCAAAATATTCAAAAAACTGAAAGTTGAATGGGAGAATGAAAATGAAATGAAAAGTATTCAATTTATATATTATATTGGAAATAAAGTTAATGTTTGTGGAACAGTGAAATTTAAATTCGTTGACAAAAAGTTAAAAACGGAACGGTTTTCTCATTTTATTGTTGTCGATGATGTATGTGAACCGATGCTCGGTCTTGAATCAAGCGAACGATTTGGATTAGTCAAACGAACGGATGTAGGTTCTGTAGCTAGTTTGTCACAAACAAAAGAGGAATTCTTAAAAAACAATAGCGATGTCTTTGAAGGTTTGGGTAGATTTCCGGGAACGTTTTCGATAAACATAAAAAACAACTCAAAACCAGGCCTCCATTATAAAAACGGATACCAAACTCATTGTTCGAAAGATTAAAGTTACAATTGGAGAAAATGGTCCAGGATGGAATCACTTCACCTGTTAATTACCCAAATGACTGGGTCAGTAATTTGTAAATAGTCGAAAAGCCAAACTCAGAGAAACTTCGTATTTGTTTATATCCAAAACCACTCAACGAGTGCATTAATCGTGAACATTCCGACGATAGATGATTTAACGTCGAAGTTGGTGGATAAACACCCTATTTCGGTTTTAGATTTGAAAAGTGGCTATTGGCAGATGAAATTGGACGAAGCGAGCTCCAATTTAACCACATTTACGACTTAATTTGGTCGATATAAGTTTAATAGCATGCCGTTTGGGCAAGGGAAATTTAAAGTATCGGGATGCGATTTTAACCCTTACACGTTTATAAGGGAACCAGGGCAAAAACAATATATGTTTTAGTTTATGTCTATTTATTCTGGTCTAACTTAAATAAAAAGTAACATGAAAAAAAATTTTCTATTTATAAATATGTTTTTTTAGGGGGCATGTCCCTATATGCAATAAGAGTAACATTTTTTAATGAGTCGAAAGAAAAATAGTTATGCACTTTTATTGTAAAATAAACACATGTAATAGCGATAATAATGAACTTTTTATATATAACATTGTTTTTAATATTAACGTATATATTAGTGATATTCAGCAAAGCCATTACGTTCTGAAGTGAAATTTAAATGAACATTACATGTAGAGCACGTGTTGTTTGTGCGATTCTCTACATGATGCATGGCACACTGAACGCATCTTTTTCTATTAGCCACTTTAACCATTACATGTGAGGGAGTTCCGTGCTTATGAGCTAGGGAGAGTCGCTTTTTGGCCATAACAAATGATTTCAAACCTCTTTGACGAGATGAGAAACTGCCTATAAGAGATCGTGCTACCACCTGGCGAAATTCTAGACTTGATATCATACTTCCACCAATGCGGTTTGTACTGTGCAGCTTGCAAAAAATTATATAAGAATTATTCACAGCGATATCCAGCATGTCGAAAAAAAGACGAAGGTAGAATTTTATTTTTGCCTTTCTGTCCACTCGTAACACGCCTTTTTTAGTCCATAAGATCGACTCCTCCCATGTTTTTATTGTACCTTACAACAACTTCAGGGCACTTTACATTTATCTTCTCACCACTACCTTGAGCCCGCCTCTTGACAGTTGTTGTGGGTATAGGAGACAAGAAATTTGTTAATAAAAATACGGCTTTATTATCCATCCATTTTATGAATGAAATTCCGTTGCTACTGGTGGTGAAAATGTCTCGGCGCTTCATATTTTGTCAGTTGGTATGTTTTTTGGAATATTTTTCCTATTTGAACGAACTTTTCCACAAGCTTTTATATTCATCTTCGTCAATTCATACTGAAGGTACGGAGAATTGAAAAATTGTCGAAGTATATTTCGCAACCTATACCTTGTAAACCTTCGCCCAATTTCAGCACGACAGATTCACCCAATCCAACTTCAGGGCCGCTATTCTTTCTTCCAGTATACGAGTATAATGCACCATAATTTAAATCTTCTTGTTCCTCCAGAAAAGCGTGCGGCAAATATGCATTTTTTTGCCAACTAAAAGATGAGGCACTAACACTGGGTTGTTGGTTTTCTATTATGTTCTCCTCAGGAGACGCTGGGTAAGGCTCGATTTCAACAGCGGATAAGCCGGCATCCATGTCTTGTTTTGTCCTCTTCATCAAGATTCAAGGCATCCTCATCGTCGCTGTTGTCAGCCATCAAGACTTCGAAAATTTCTTCTTCTCTCAGGGAGAATTCTCTACGACGATTTGAAGACATTTTCGGTAGCAATATATAAGAAAATAATAGTGGCAACCTGAAAATAAGAGCAGGGCAAAATATTATTAGTAGTATTCCTTTGATGCATATAGGGACACCCGCGTCCCTTTACGTTTTCTTACAAAATTTTAATATATTTTATCAAGAAAAGAAAAAGTATGTAATTAAATAATAAGTTTACTCACCAATGAATACAATTCAAGAAAAAAAATTCGAGGAAATTGGTTTATTTAAAATTCCACAATTGAAAATGTTGACTTGCGAATCGTCTGATTTTCACTTTTTCTCCAGGACTTTTTACACACATAACTGTGTTTTTCAGGGTTGTCAGGACTAAAAACTTTCGGTTGAACCATCAACTTAAAGTAAAGCAACATAACAAGTGTTTAAGTTTGCCGGATTTACTGCGGGGACACATATGTCCCATATGCGTGAAAGAGTTAAAAATGAAAAAACCGACGGATAAGGCAGCCGTGTCGAGATTTTTGGGTATTCTTAAATATTTGGCCAAATTTATTCCAAACTTGTCAAAGCAATCGGCACATTAACGGAATCTTACACGAAACGATGTAAAATTTGAGTGGACAGAAAATCATGATTGGGAATTTAAAAGTCTGCTTGAAAGAGTAACATCGGAACCGATGTAGGCCATTTATGATCCGAAGTTGCCAGTCATTGTTTAAACTGATGCATCTAAGAATGGATTGGGTTGTGTCATCGTTCAGAATGCGCCTCGAACGCTAAGTAAACGCGAGAAAAAGTGGGCTCAAATCGAAAAGGAGCTGTTGGCAACAGTTTTCGCATGTCAAAGGTTTTATTCTTTTTTGTATGGACGTGAATTTGTAGTTGAAAGCGATCATAAACCGTTGAAAACATTGGTCAAGCGGGATATAGATGATGTGACAATGCGGCTTCAGCGAATGCTCATGTCACTTCTGAAATATCCAAAGATGATGATGACAAGCCGGGTAAATAAATGCTTGGAGCTGACTGCCTGTCACGGGCCCAATTGTCGGAGTGAACAGAAGAGCCAAGGATAACAGGAATCATTCATTCGGTTACTAAATCGGCGTCTTTGTCGGAACAAAACTACTATTTATACCGTTCAATCGTTGAGCGTGATGAAACATTTGCGCGAATTTGTCGATATGTAGAAGACGGGTGGCCAAATTATCATCTATTGAACGATCTGTGCCGTGTGTTTCACAAATTCAAAAATGAACTTCATTTTTAGAATGGACTGTTATTTCGAGATTATCGACTGGTAACTCCAAAAGGAACAAGGAAAACGGAGTAAATAGTTACATGCACCAAACTTGGGAATCGAAAAGACTTTTGCACGTGCAAGAATGCATTATTATTGGCCGATCATGAATAGTCTGATAAGTAAGATGGTAACATTTTGTGCCATTTGTGAGAAATTTACACGTAGCAATCAAAAGGAAGAACTGGTTCAGGAGGAACTACCGAGGTATCCCTTCCAGAGGGTGTCGATGGATTGTTTGAGGACAAGATTTTTGTCTGTGATAGATGCATATTCGGGTTATATAATCGTGGATTACTTAAAAAACAAAATGTCGCGACACATTATCGAGAAGTTAAAGTCTAACTTTGGTAAGTTGGGGTATCCAACTGTAATTAAATCGGATAACGTACCATTTAACTCGCGTGAATTTGAGGAATTTAGGACATCGAAGTCCCTAAATCAGTAAAAGCTGATTTTTGTACGGAGAACTTAAGAATATACTGAAAAATGGAATAATTCGTGCATCAAGGTCTCCTTTTAACAACCCCTTTTGGGGGTTGAGGCAAACCATGTAATACACTTTCACTGGGTCCTGCATAGTTTATACGAGGCCAGTATGAGGGTCTCACGTGAAAAATCACACTTTTTCAAACAAAGTGTGGAGTACTTGGGTTTTGTTGTATCCACGTCTTAGAAGAGGAGACGCAGTCTGATATGGCTAACATTCATGGCGAAATTTCGCTAGCGCATACATTAGAATCGTCGGAAAAACCACTCAATTGTTTCCGAAACCATATTGTTCTAGAATATATTTCATATATTTCGGGAAAAAAACTCGCCATGAAATTCGGTTCAGTGACAGGAGGACACTTCGCAACATATTGTGACCTGCCAATATTGGCAAGCATTCAAAACCAATTGGTTGCATCTTTTCCGGAAACAATGTTTTGAGTTTGTAAACGCATGTTGTCGGACATTGTTAATAAGGACGAGCAAAGGGAGATAGTCCTAACTGACCATAATCGTGCCCACAGGGCTGTTCAAGAAAACGTGAAACAGATCTGTGATTACTATTTTCCAAAGCAGACCAAGCTCGCAAACGAAATTGTTGCAAACTATAAAATTTGCAACCGGTCCAAATACGAGAGGCACCCCGTAGGCAGACACTAGAGGTGACTCCAACAGCGTCCTATGCTGTAGAAATGTTGCATATCGACATGTTCTTTACAGACCAAAAATACTTTCTTACTTGTTTTCTTAGTTCGCGGTGGTACAGCACATACCATCTCGCACTATTCTGGATTTGAAAGGCCCAATTCTACAGTTAATGAACATGTTTCCGATATTGTTGGCCACGTTTGAATACAATCGAACAATCCATTCTGTGACAAACAAAAACCCGTTGATGTAAATCACGCTGCCCCTGCGGGTTAGGGGTTTAGAATATGCCCGAGGTGGGCATACCGGTCGTAAGAGGCAAGTAATATGCACAAAGGTAATGACGTGCAACTCGATGTTTGATCTACAACAACCGGTTCTATCGTACCGGAATGACCCAGGGTTTTTTACCCGACCAAGGGGACCAAGATAATAGATCTGCTGCGTTTGCTGGAAAAAGATTAACGTTAAACGTTCACACTGCGTCCAATGTAACGAATGTAAAAGATGGTTGCACAAGAGAAGGTGCTCCGGGCTAAATCCTTCCACACATAGGCCCCCTAGCTTCTTCAAAACTTGTGTGGTCCCTTGCTGTTCACGCCCTAGGGCGTCCCGTTGCCAACGCCGATCCAGTGTCGCACCGCTACAAGTTCCAGACACAGTCACCACGACTAACATGTACACTGCCCAGCAAGTAGTGTGCAACTCCCGCTGCCGCTCATGCCCACCGGCGCCATCACCTCACACAGCAGCTCACGGCTGCTTTCGGCGTAGCACCTCTCTCTTAGATGTGAGCAATGCTGATCGACAGCCCACCCCCTCCCACTCACAACCTCCCATTCCAGCACTAGCACTAGCACAATTGTAAGTCAAAGCCACCAGCTCCTGGTCCCTTACACCACGTGTACTGTTTGTCGGTTGACATTATATACACCGGCGATATCGGTCAAATGCAACACTTGCCTTGGCCTATGTCACCTGCTTATATGTTCTCAACTCGGTAAGAGGAATTTATGGACCGATACGTAGGTTGCGCCATGTTGTCGAGTTACGCAACCTACAACGTCAACTAATTTGCCTCCTTCGGGTGGTCCGGATCCTTCGTCTTCTAGATTGCGACGAAGTGTGCGACCCAGATTGCTTCCACCTAGGCAAACGCACCAGTCCTTGACTCCCAGTGTGACTATTTCTCCCTCTGCGTACTTTCGTGTCCTGCAGTTGAACTGCAACGGCCTAACCGGCAAGGTTAGTGAAATAGTGAACTCCATGCAGCGGCAAAATATCAACATTGCTCCAATTCAGGAGACAAAGCTCGGTGGCCGATCAGATCTGCGGAACTGTGACGGCTACAACATGCATCGGCGTGACCTTGCGAGAGGATTTGGGGGCGGACTTGTATTCATCACTCATCAATCTGTGCAATGCGGTCTCTTTGAGCCTTATGCCGACCCGAGGGATAACACCTTAAAACGTCCGGGTATGGTTGTCTGGCGATGTCGATATCGATATAATTACCATTTATATACCTCCTGTCACCTGTTGTCCGAGTGAATACCGCCCCTACATTTGTGCGTTACTCAGAGGCGATAATCGTGTAATCCTCGGAGACTTTAACGCACACCATGACCTTTGGCACTCAAGCTTACAGGTCGATGGTAGGGGACAGGAGTTGGCTGAACAAACAGATGATTCGACGTTCTGCACTGTAAACGGGGACGTCCCGACGAGAGCCGCGGTGAATTGTTCAAGCACGACAGAGCTTACCATCGTCAGCGCTGATCTAATAAACTACGTTGATAGGCGACCGATGTTGATCAGACCATTTACCGATAGTCATCTCAATCGATCGCCCCATCGACTTTGTCACCTCTGAAAATAGCACCTTCACTAATTTCAGCAAAACCGACTGGGTTGGGTTTCTTAACTTCGCTAAGAGCTCCTTCGCTGCCCTTCCCATCCCGTCTGACGGTCGAGAGGTGGAAAGTCCAGGGGGACTCCTATCGAACGATTTCGTTCCTTTCGCCGGTAGTGAAGACCTTGGAGACAGTCCTACTCCCTTACTACACCGCTATCCTGAAACCCGCCGAACATCAGCATGGATTCCGTAAAATGCATAGCACGACCACCGCGGTTAGCGCCATTACCACTCAGATAGGTGACGGTCTCAACCAAAATCGCCCTAATGACAGGCCTGTACTGGTTGCACTTAAACTGTCGGAAGCTTTCGAAACGGTCAATAACGCGCAACTTATTAATGACTTGATAGAGTCAACTCTTCAGCAGTCATCGGTGGACCAAGTCCTCGGCCACCTTATTTACGACGTGGACAGCGCATGTGAACATCGAATTAGACGTCTACAGTCGAAGGCAATAAACTTCGGACTGTCACATACCCCAAAATCTTAGGGGTAACCTTTGATAACATGTTCAACTACGGTGCTCATGTAGTCGCGATTGCCACCAATGTACAAAGCCGCAACAAAATCTTCAAGTCACGAGGTGGCAGCACTTGGGGAAAAGATAAAGAAACGTTACTGGCAACCTACAAGCGAATTGGCCAGCCGGGTCAGATCTACGCGACGCCTATATAATCGCCGGGGCTAGCAGACACACAGAAGATTGCAGGGCTGTCAAAACACCGCACTCAGAACTGACATGGGATGCCTCCTTATGTAACCTAAACACCATTTTCGTAGCGAGGCAAAACTTTTCGGTGTTAAGGAGCATAGTGAGATGTTGACCAGGCAATTCCTGGTCAATTCCCAGGAGAATAAGGAGTCATCGCCGTAAGCACTATGATGAGATCCGGCATCACATCTTTTCGTAGTTTGATCCAAAGGTGCATCGACGGGCCCTCAAACTCATCCACACAGAATCGATAAACTCCTTTGTCAGCTCTCGTCCAGTGAAAGCTATTATTCAGGCCCAAACTCCACCTGTTGTCGAAGAGGAACGCGAACTGTCTAGGGAGACAAGGGTCATGCTGGCTCAACTTCGTTCTGGATACTGTGACAGGTTAAATTCTTACCTATCCAGACTGAACCCGACATGCCAAATGTCTGCCTGGCATGCGGCGTGTCTCCCCATGATACTAACCATTTTTTCATCAACTGAGCCTACACTTCTAACAGCAATCTCACTATGTTGAAGCCGCGTGGTTTCTAGGATTTCCGTTAGAAGAGCTGGTTGACAATGCTAGGATATTTAGGCAGGCTAACTATCGCTACAACAACAACAATCTTGTGCCGCCCAAAGGCATGCCTGGGCCAATTTGAACGCATCTACCCATCCTTGTCCATTTCCCTCTCACATTTTAGGAGATGTTTTCGAAATCACCCAGCTAACCAAAAGTGCGAAAAAAGATTCCTTTCGGAGCTATAAAACCCACATTTCTCGGAGCTTTACCGTCCGAAATGAGCTCTTTTCGATGAAATCATAATTGGCGTGGATTTCTTGAGCGAGCAAGGCATAAAGATTGCCATCAAAAACAAGATTATCAACTATAAGAATATGGATGTGCCGCTTAACTTTGGTTACGAAAAGGAGTATGTCAGTAAAAGAGTCCTCGTGGAGGCGAGCCGACAAATTCCACCGAAGTCAGAAGCAGTTATATGGGCAAAGATTGATGGAGATTATGGGACAAACAAATTGTGGGTTGTGGAGGCAGCAAACAAATCAAAGACCGATATACTAATTGGAAAAACCCTGGCTATGATAAAACCAAAAGGGCGTATACCGGTAAGAGTACTTAACTGGTTCAAATTGCCAATTAAACTGTCCAAAGGAGCTATATTGGGACAATGCCAAGAGGTGGAAGGGGTTATAAATTGTGAACAGCTCCAGGAAAATGGTTCTACCAGCAAGATTGGTCTTTCAGACGATATTATGGCATGTGCGAAAGGGCTGGAAAAAGACCATCAGAACAAGGCAAAATTACTTCTACTCAAGTACTCGAGCATATTGGACAAGGATGGTTCCAAACCAGGTCGGACCAGCGTTGTGAAATATCAAATAGATACTGGTGATGCAAGACCAATCCGCCAAGCTCCTCGTAGTATTCCATTGGCCAAACGCCAAGTGGTAAGAGAAATTATACAGGAAATGGGTGACAGCGGCGTGATCGAACCATCAGCTAGTCCATGGAGCTCACCGGTAATACTAGTGAAGTTAAACGCCGTTAGGAAGAAGAACAATTATCCGTTGCCAAGAATCGACGATACTCCGGACGCTCTTTCTTATACTAAATGGTTTTCCACACTGGACTTAAAAAGCGGCTACTGGCAAGTGGAGGTAAAAGATGAGGATAAAGAAAAGACAGTCTTCAGCGTTGGAGAAGGACTTTGGCAATTTACAGTAATGCCATTTGGACTATGCAATGCCCCAGCTACTTTTGAGAGACTCATGGACCAGGTACTAAAAGGATTGCATTGGGAAACATGTTTGGTGTACCTGGATGACATCATCGTGCTGGGAAAAAGTTTCGAGGAACACCGACTGCAAAGTTATGACTTTTCCATAAAGCATCGTAAAGGTAGCACCCACGGAAATGCTGATGCAATGTCACGAAAACCATGCAACTTGGAATGCAAGCATTGTTCCAAAGCTGAGGCCAACGAAGACATAGATGTGCGGTTGACGACTACAAACGGAGGAACAGGGAGTGAGTCAAATGCTGAAGTGTCAGCACGAAGATCCTGATCTGGCTCGTCTGATGCAAGGGATTGAGCTCAACGAACGACCAGCAAGAGAAGAGATGTCAGCAGAAAGTCCTGTTGCCAAAGCATATTGGGCACAATGGAGCAGTTTGAAGCTAATATCTTATTGTTGTTCCCCAAGCAAGAGTTCCAGATGGTATGAAAGCGTCGCATAGTTGCTCAGATGGAAAGCACATAGGGTAAAGAAAACGCTGCAAGAGGTAAAGCGGCGGTTCTATTGGATTGGTGGTAGACAATCTGTAAGGGAATGGATTACTAAGTGTGCAAAGTGTGGATAAACGACGAACATCTGGTGGTCATCTTCCGAGGAAGCAACGCAACTTAGTGGACAAAAAGAAACAGTGCACTGAGCATGAGAGAACGGAACGGATTCCTGAAGAAGTGAGGTGCAGGAATATTTGCCGGGTACCACTGGGAACGAAAGTGAAGGCACAAATCCATGCGGGACTAAGAACCGACCAAATAGTTGGAATCATTGTGGGAATCTCTGCAGGAGAGGATTGATGTTGGAGTTTCAATCCCTAGAGGAAATGAGGTTTAATAAAGCGGTGCCAACCATTGAGTGTCTAGCAGCGTTTGGTTCGGGAAATGTTTCCCGATCAGACTTAGGTGGAGGGCAGTGTGGCTAATACTCTCAAGTATGTAACAACCCTAACTCAATAACACTCCCACCACTAGTTAAACACAACAGACATAACGATGGCTACGCTTGTACCAAGGAAGAGAAAGAGACATGGCGCGAGTGTTTACGAATATAAGGCAAAGAGGAGATGGCAATAAATAACACCGACCCTTCGAAAACACGAAGAGCGAACAACCAAGAAACTTCTGGGTGCGTAGCACCCTTTTGGACTATATAAGGCAGTGACCAAGCAAGGCAGGTTGATCAGTTTATTTTCAAGTGTCGTTCAGTGAAGCACTGTGAAGTTACCAAACTCTTCAATTTGTATTGCCTTTTTTACTTATAAATAAAACTAGCTATTTGTTATAGTACTTGCACGATTGCTATGTAGAATTTTCTGCTGAACCCAAAAATGTAATCAGCTTAAAAGTAGAACGGTTTTGAGCTAAGAAAAGAAGTAGGATTACGAATCTGGAAATATCTCCGCCATTACCGTCGCGCTTTTTATGTTATTTCATTTTATTTTGAGAGGATGAAATACCATTTCCACCGAAGCAAAAATAGTAAAAATCGACGTTAAAGTGACTGAGTTAAGGTGAACAAAAAATTTTTTTATGCAAAATTAAAATTTTGTTTTCGACTTACATTTTCTTGTTTGTAATTTCTTTTTTAATGACATATTAAATAACCTCCTGGTTTCACACTGTGAGTCAATAGCCAATTCCTATTGAGTTTTTTTCACGTTCCTGATAATAATCAGTACAAAAAAGCAATGTTATAATAGATTAAGTGAACAAACCTAAGTTTATTTTGTATCACAGTCTTGTGTTTAAGTTCTTGTTTTATTTTTGTGTATATTAATAGTATTTAAAAGTTGATAATTTTCGCCGTTTTTATACATTTGGTTCTTCTCGAAGAAGGAACCGCACCCGTTCGGAATCGGCAGAAAACTGTAGAACCTGCCAATTTCTAGGAAAAATTTGAAATAGCACACAACAAATTGGTAGAGAAGATCGGCCTTAATCTCCTCAGAGGTATATATCGCGCCAATTATTTAATTTTTCTATTTCATCATCAACAGGTTAGTAAAAAAAATATATCGAAGAGAAAAACCTCAATTTTGAACTAAACCGAAATTCAGCACTTTAAATTCGAGTTATAAATTTAAAACTTTGTAAATACAACTGGTCATTAGCATGTTATATTTCATTAGTTGTCAAAATAGTCCTCAAAGTGCTACACTCGCAGATGAAGTTCCAATACTCATACACGATATAAAAGACTTTCCACTTTTTAAAACGTCTTTAAGAATCTCATGATTTTGTCTTTTAACTTTCAAACATTTATACCACTGATAGCATATAAATTGAAACTAATTAAATTTTTAAAGGCGCGGAGTCATAGTCAAAAATACATATGTATTTTGACAACCCATTCTTCATGGCTACTTTTAAAGCTGCAATAGTATTTACTATATTTTGCGCTATGACTGGGTACCGAAATAATTAAACTAAATGTATTCTCTTCAAAACGCTTTATTGGCTCAAATTAAATTAAGCAATGGTTTTAAAATAGGTCTGCCCATTACGCACTTGACAAGTCCAATGCCAGAGGTCTACCGGAAAAAGAAGCCAATGCCTCGTGGTGTCGCCAATCGTAGAGCAGCGCTTCAATGGCTAAGACAACGAAACATCACAAATGGAATTTTATATTTCGGGGATGATGATAATACTTATGATTTGAAATTGTTTTCCGAAATTCGGGATACACATAAAGTCTCCATGTTCCCAGTTGGATTAATTGAAGAGTATTCCGTTAGTGGACCCATTGTAAGAATGGTAAGTTTTTCAATACTATCCACACGTATACAAAATTTTACAACTTTCTAAGGTTTATTCTATTTCAACAGGGCAAAGTCGTAGGCTTCCTGGATTCCTGGGTAGCGCAAAGGCGCTGGCCAGTGGATATGGCCGGATTTGCCACAAATTTAGCTTATATGGCTGACCATCCAAACGCTAATATGCCTTACAAACCGGGTCATGAAGAAGACCTCTTCCTGCGAAGTATCAAATTAGAGTTGAATATTATCGAGCCTAAAGCATCTAATTGTACAGAAATACTTGTTTGGCACACTCAAACTAAAACTCGGGAACGCAGTATTTTAAAAATTAAAACCAATTACCTTGATGAGCGTTCTAACCTCGGCAGTCTCATCAAATCATTAAATATAATGGGAGTTGTTACCACTTCTGATAGCGAAGGTAATTTCATGCTTTAAACTTTTTTTCTTTCCCTAATATATAAATCTTCTTTGCAGGAAAAATAACTGTTATAAGTAAAAATGGAAAAGCAAAGCCATTAAGCTATTTTCTAAGTTGAAATCAGGGTTAAATAAATTTTCGCGTAAATTCCAATACTCAAAATGTTTTATCTAGATTTTATGTGAGAGTAAATAAATTTTAATTAATCATCATTTCAATGTCATTATTATTTATTTACTCATTTATTTTTAAAATTGTAGTTAATGTGTATATATACGAAACCTATCGGCCTGTATGCAGAGCTGGGCGATAAGGATTACATGCGTAATCGATTACAGCTAGCTAATTTAGATACCTAGGATTACGATTACGTAATCGTAATTTCAAATTTTTTAAATTACGATTACAGTAATCGTTAATTTAGGTACTTAGGATTACGATTACGTACTCGTAATTTCACTTTTTTTAAATTACGATTCTTGTAATCGTTAATTAATGTACGTAGGATTACAATTGCTATCATTTTCATACACAACTTTTGAAATTATAAATTTTTTAGCCAACCTTGAAAAAGTTTTAAAAATTTTGATACATACATATATGCTTGCGTAAATTACTTGTTCGTATTGCGGGAAAGAATGGCAGTATTTTACACTTGATAGTAAATATATAATATAGGAGTAATTTGTTAAATTTTACAAAAACAAAAAATTCACAACGTCAAAAAATTTAGTGAAAATCTGTTAATTTTAGAGATTTCTAATACTGCCGACAAAGTGAAAGCTATAAGTGATTTTATAATATGAACAGAGGAAGCTATGAATTTTATTTCTAATGTAAACTTGCCTAGCTGTCAAGTCATTACGCGCCGAGCCTGTTAGTATAGCGGTGATTATCGAGTCAATCAGGCGTTTTTGCAATATAGGTTCATATACGCTTATACATTTATGTAAGTTAGGAGTCTTATAAGCCAATATTTAAAAAACACCCCGTGGTCTACCTATTTGTATATATATTTAGCTTCATAGAGAAAATGGATCCTCTAAATTGTTCTGAAATGGAACAGTCTGATTTTTCTGCATATAAAATAATCGATCCTGATTTTCAGTGAATTATGAAAGCAGGAAACGAAAAAAGAGTCGCAGGAATTGCAATTTTTTGAACGATTCTAAGTGCTTTCGAGACAAGTTTCTTTTCAATAAGGATTACTATGAAAATTTAGAACATGTAAGTTAAATATATTTCATAAGTTTATTTAAAACAAAAAGCTAATGGTTCAAACATAATAGGCGAACAACTTTTCAGATATTTGAATGATGCGGATAATAGTTTTGAGTGTTTCGCAAAATATCCTTTGCTAAAGAAGGCTTCCTTCATCTGCACCTGTAGAAAGGTTATTCTCCCCATCGCCATACCCTTTCTGAATTTTCTTTTGAAAAAATAAGTCTTGCTTAAGGCGAATTTAGAATAAGGCTATACATGTAACTTTGAATTTCTAAAATTTGTCGATGTTATTTGCGCAAAAATGTGACAATATTAATTTCTTAATTTTATTTATTTACGTAATGTTTACTTAAATAAAGGGTCACTGAAATCCGATCTGAAAAAGAATAATCGTTACTTTTACAAGTATTTTATTAAAAAATCCTAAGCAACGAATACAGTAATTGTAATTTAATACATATGAAATTACGATTACGTAATCCGTAATTGTTGAAAGTGCGATTCCGATTGCGGTAATCGTAATTTATGTTTCCTAGAATTACGATTACGTAATCGTAGTCGCGGTTCGATGGATTAATGATTACAGTAATCGTAATTTAGTTTTTTGAAATTACGATTACTGTAATCGCAATCGTCTTGTAATCGTAATCCTTATCGCCCAGCTCTGCCTGAATGTTAGTATTTTAAATTAGGCGTGAAACATTTACATTTTTTTAAAGTTTAAGATCGCTATTCCTTGGGCGCAACACTTATCCGTTGAGAGCTCGTCGCCGCACATTTCATTCAAATTGTTGTTTTATATGTTGCCGAATCTCATCAAAGTGCTTTCGGCTTATTTGACTAGAATGCGAAAATTATACGTAAAAGTGATTCCCACGACGGCCGAGTCTACGTGCTGGAATGGCTAGTTTTACCAGACCAAGTATTTCAATGTGGTATGACCTTGTTTAATATGTATCCATAGTGGGCATTATAATTATCAGGGCAACGTACTGTTTCTATATGTTTAAGCGACATAAGCTATAACGATTTATTTCGTCTATTTTATTTACGCTGCACTCTCTTGTAATTCGCAAGCAGCTTATGAAATATCCCAAAGATATAGTTTATGTTTTGTAATCCCAAAGCGGGGTTTTTCACAACGGAAATGAGGAAGCCAATCCCGTGCAATGCCTCAGAGCCAACAGTGCTCGCCCCCAATTAATACATACAAGGTGAAACAGATGCACCGCACCCCGTTCTATATAGACCAAATAATTTAAATAAATAAAATAATAATTAAATAAATATTAGAAAAGGGCTCCCTATTTAATATGTGCTCCGCACACCCCCTTTTCCTCTCTAAACAAATAATATAATATAAATAATAAAATAAAATAAAAAATAACTCAAAAAACTACTCGCCCTCCATAAAGCTTAGACATGGTCCTTCGAGCCGGATTCGAACCGGCGACTTATGAATATCACTAGACGACTAAGCCGTCTAGGGGGGCGAGAATGTTTAAGCGACATAAGCTATAACGATTTATTTCGTCTATTTTATTTACGCTGCACTCTCTTGTAATTCGCAAGCAGCTTATGAAATATCCCAAAGATATAGTTTATGTTTTGTAATCCCAAAGCGGGGTTTTTCACAACGGAAATGAGGAAGCCAATCCCGTGCAATGCCTCAGAGCCAACAGTGCTCGCCCCCAATTAATACATACAAGGTGAAACAGATGCACCGCACCCCGTTCTATATAGACCAAATAATTTAAATAAATAAAATAATAATTAAATAAATATTAGAAAAGGGCTCCCTATTTAATATGTGCTCCGCACACCCCCTTTTCCTCTCTAAACAAATAATATAATATAAATAATAAAATAAAATAAAAAATAACTCAAAAAACTACTCGCCCTCCATAAAGCTTAGACACTATAACAACAACGAGGTTTGCTACAATTCAGTATTTCGTTATTTTTTTATAACTCGTTAACCCTTTGAGTACATTTGACGAGTGAGACTCGTCATGTGTTTACTTGGGCGAAGTTACGGTGGACGAGTCTGACTCGTCATCTGAGTACAAAATTATTAGATTTAAGTTATTTATATCACCAATATAAGCATATTCCAAATAAAATGTATTACTTTTACATATTAATCCATATAGCAAAAAATTAAATCCGTTCCATATGCATAAAAGTCTGCAAATAATTCCGTACTCAAAGTTAGGTGGTTCAAATGATTGCGACCCAGGTCGCCCAAGTAGCTTTAGAAGCAATTTTTAAGCCATAAAAAGACGTCGAACCTACTGACGGTGATACGGACTCAGTCTGCTATAAATGTTGAACAGTAGGCCACGTAGCTCCTGTATGTATGGCGAAATTCTGGAGTAGTTATTCAAAGCAAGTAAATAAAAATAATATTCACAAAAACAATATTTATACAATTGAAACGGTTCATAGTGTAACAGGGATCATTGGATGCGCGATAATGAAAATTTCGTGAGCTAAAGAAATTAAATAAATTAGTAAATTTTCAAATGGATTCGGGTGCAGCCATTTCCATAATAACACTAGAAACTTATGAAAATCTGAATAAGGTTCCTTTGACCCCGTGTAAACGGTTACTGTACGGTTTGGTAACAAAAAAAATAAATACACTTGGAGAATTTAAAGTAAATAATATCTGGTGAAAGTAAAAGCAACTGGTTGTCGCACATCAGTAAAATTTTCAAAAAATTTTTAGAGCAATTTCTTCCAGGAATTGAAGACTTCCAACTAGCTCGACGACAACATCGTAACGGCACCTACTGTCGACGAACATTTCAGGAGCTGCAGGAAGTTTTGAAACGTTTAAAAGAGAGTCGTCTGAAATGCAAAAGCAAGATGAAATCGAGTATTTGGAAAGACGAATAAGCGCTACTGGTATTTCTCCTGACTAAGCAGGCTTGGAGGCAGGTAAAAAGCTACGAAGTTATTCCGAATTTTTAAAAAAAATCGTACCAGCTCTAAATCAACTTCTTAGAAAAATGTACAAAATGGCAAAACGCTCAGGAGAATGCCTTTAAACTATAAAGGATGCAGTAGTAAAAGCAGCTCGATTCGCACATTATTAAGATCAACTTTCCCTACTCCTTGCTATCGATGCGTCCCATGGTATAGGTGATTCCGAGTATGAAGTGAAGTGAGTTAAGCTTGTTTGAATGTGGATCACTTTGAAACAGCCGTAAGAACATCTTGAATAAGGTGAAGCTTTTGTAAAGGTTCACATCTTTATACGTAATGGTTGGCCAAATCACCTGTCAATTAGCGATAGGCACATTTTGCCGTCTTTCAATAAAAAAACGTCTTAAACTCCTAATAATGATATATAATTGCAGGGCCAACCAAATCCAGTTGTTATTCCATCGTCTTTACGTAAACGAATTTTGCAACTCTTACATAACGGCCGCTGGGGCGTAGGTAAAATAAAGCAGCTAGCGAATCTGAACATTGAACACAACATTTAATTTAACTATCAATTACAGAAATCTGGCTCTTTTCGACAATTTTTTTTTTAACGGGTAAATCTATCACCCGGAAATCATTAAAAATGGCAACACTAATTATGTCACCCGCAAATTTGTTGATGCAAAACGCAAGTTTGGTTTGGTTTTATCAGCAAATCCGAACAATTTCCTTTAAATACATACATATATCGCGCTTGCGGTCACATTGCAGTTCTCGTAAACAAAACATATCCTCTGCTGTGTAAAAAATTTTTGTCAGCAGTTCTTACGCATACTAAAAGATGACAAGTACCGGTAATGTCAGTGGAATAGGGCTTGGCCTCTATAATAATTTTTTCAAGTTTTAATATACAAAACTGTGCGACGACATAAAGGTATATTGCCAACATGCTTGGCTACTACCTTTATCCCTTTTTCCGCAAAACTTTAGAATGGATAAAGCGTAATCATAACGAACCCTATGTGCAAAAGAGACGTAAGATCCATTATTTTTGATTTTAGCTTATTGATGACAATCGATCACTTATTATCACACACATAACAGATCGGACAATGGATTTTGGCCTGTTACTTTTGCAATTAAAAAGCTAGGAACGTAAAATTTCGCAGAATTGGTACATATTATATACGTAATGTGGTAAATAAAACTCAGCCAGAACGGGCCAATGTAACATATAGCTCCCATACAATCGATTGTTTTGATAAATGGGGCTTAGGCTATAATTCTTGCAATATCATAGCGAGGAACACAAAATTTGGCAGTTACAGTACTTATTACATATGTAAAGTGTATAGTGAAAATGATAGAGATTGGACGAAGATATCATGAAAGGTATAAAGCCTTCGGCACGGCCGAAGGCATCGCTTTCCTTACTTATTTTCTTTTCAAATTAATGACATTTCCTTTTAAATTAATTACATTTCCTTTTCAAATTAATGATATTTCATTGACAAAAGCAGTTAAAATGGTAAGATTCGGTATATATCGAGCCCTAACCGCAATTTTGGCATAACCAACAAAATTCTGAAAATCCGTATTGTGAAAAATATCGATGTTGTTGTTAACAGTGCTTCGCCCTGCCCAATGGGCTCAATCTCTCTAAATTGTCATCATGCTCTTCTAACGGAAGTCCGAGGAAATGCGCAGTTTCCACAGGGTTGGACCAGAGTGATGTAGGTGTAAGAAGAGCAGGTTCGACTGAACAGGAGAAGAGATGTTTGGTATCATGAGGGGACATACCACATGCAGGGCATGTTTTTGGTATGTTGGGGCTCAGTCTGGGTAAGTAAGAGTTTAACCTATTACAATATAGAGAGCGAAGTTGTGCTAGCATGCCTCTAGTCTCCCTCGGAAGTACACGCAAAGTTGAGCAACTTTGCCTCTTGATGGAGGTGAGACTCAGATGACATAACCAGACATCCCGTAGCAGTTCTGAGGGCGGTGTTTTGGCAGACTTACAATTTCCTCCTATTGGTGTCACAGCAAGGTTGAGCGACTATATCGGCGCAGCGTAATCAATAACCGGTCGGCCAATAGCCTTATATGTAGCAAGCAATGTTTCTTTGTCTTTCCCCCAAGTACTGCCCACCAGTGACTTGAGGATCTTATCGCGGCTCTGTATCTTTGAGGCTATTGCGGTGGCATTACCAGCGAAGGTGAGGTCGTTGTCAAAAGTCACACCCAAGATTTTCGGGTGGTTGACAGTAGGTAGAGGTACTTCGTCTACGTGGACATTAACCTCTTGCCCCATCTGTGCATTCCATGTCGTAAACAGGGTCGCCGTGGATTTAGTTGGAGATAGGTTCAGATTGTCTTGAAGTATAGAAATTAAACCAAAGATTTCTTGTTTCTGAATTTGACTGATGCCTGTCGTGTGATTGAGGTAATTAGCGGTCCACCTTTTAAGGCCGGCAGGGAGCGGTGTCTCTTCCAGGTCTCGAAGGAGTGTGGCAAATGCATTTGATAGGTCAAGTGCCACGAGAACCGTCCTATGGTTTGGGTGTTGATTCAAACCATGATTTATCTGTGTTGTAATGGCATTAAAAGCGGATGTAGTGCTGTGAGATTTGCGGAAACCATGCTGGTGTCGGCTAATTTCAGATTTGCAATAAAGTAAGGGAGCAGAATGGTCTTTAGTAATTTCGCAACCAGCGCAAGGAGGGATATCGGACGATAAGAATCTCCTTGCTTCGCCGGCTTCCCTGGTTTTAGTAGGAGAACTATAATGGCCTGTTTCCATATCTCATGCATGACGAAAGTAGTTTAAGATAGGTTGAAAAGAGCCGCTGAATAACTCTTTAATCATCTGCATGGCGATTCCGTCGGGTCCGATGGATTTTGAGGGTTTGGCCTTCATTATGGCCTCCTTAACCTCTGGGACTGAGACGGCAATGGGCGCAGTGGAGTGTTTGTGTTTGTGCGCACGTCGGATGACTCTTCTCTCAGTCATATCCGCAGGTGGATGCATTATAAACAGCCAACAAAAGAAGCTCGAGCATTTCCTGGCGTCCGATATGACGCTGTCGCCGAATGCAATGGCGACCTTGTCATTGTATTTGGTCGGATTGGATAGGGCCTTGACAGTCGACCATAATTTGTCGAGTCCGAGGAAGAGGTTGCATGCCTCAAGGTGTCGTTTCCGCTTGGTCAGTTTGTGTTCGATGACTGTCCTATGTATTTCCGCATTGAGATCTTTGATTCTGGTATCTGCGGGTTTGATTAGTCTCACTTGGTCACGTTCTCTTGCCATCACCGCAGCTTCTGCAGGAATATTCGAATTTCTGGTATTCTACCAGCAGGAATAAAGCGGCCTGAGGCTGTATCAACGACCTTGCTAAACTCTCTTTCACCTTTGCGTACGTCTGTTGGAGTGGGTAAGGCAGCGAAGGAGCGCTCTGTATAGTCCGTAAAGCGGTCGCAGTCCGCTTTGGTGAAGTTAATGTATGTTAGTTGATCAGTCGTTATGAAGTCGGTCGGTCGTTCAACGGAGAGTAGGATGGGTAGGTTGTCTGACGCTAATGTAAGCATCGGTCCCCAGATGACGAAGTTAATTAGGCCCGCGCTCATCATGGAGATGCCTGGCGAACTGTGGCAGTTACCTGCCACCCTGGTGTGGACATCTCCATTGACTGTACAGAATGCTGAGTTGTTTATTTGGTCTGCAATTGCATGCCCTCTGCTGTCTGCTGGAAAGTTGGAGTGCCAGAGATCGTGATGTGCGTTGAAGTCGCCTAGGATTAGATGGTTATCGCCCCTTAGCAACGCACTAATGTCGGGATAATCTCTAGGACAACACGTGGCAGGGGGAATGTAGATGTTTATAAATTGCAGGTCGACGTCGCCTGACCGGACTACTATGCCTTGGCATTCTAAGGTAGAGTCCCTGGGGTCGACGTCAGGGGAAAATAGAATATATTGTACAGAGTGATGTGTAATGAACGCAAGGCCACCCCATGACCGCTGGGACCGTCTTTTCGATGCACATTATACCCATCACAAGTTTGATCTTGTGTTCAGTTTTATCTCTTGTATCGCGGCGATTTTGATGTTGTGCGACTTCATAAAGTCAGTTATCTACGCGATCTTTCCAGCTAATGCGCTACAGTTTAGCTGTAAAATTTTTAAGTGTGTAGGAGGGGAAAGGGGGGGCATGCTAGGCGTGAGGGACGGATGAGCTTGCCTAGGTGGAGGTAGGCTAAGGCCTAAACTATGTTGCAGTCTGGAGTTGACAGCGCCATGGCCGTTATTTGGCGTGGAAGGCGGCTGTGTACTGCAACAGGGGGCTATGAACGTATCCGTCCAGAGGTTACCGTTTGCGAGCCCAGAGCACATAAGGGTGTGATACAGGCCAAGGCAATTGTTGCACTTGACCGATGTCGCAGGCGTATATAATATTTGCCAACAAATGGTGCACGTAGTGAAAGGTACGAGGAGGAGGTGGTCCTGGCCCACGTGCAAGCTGCAAGCAGGGGGGGCATTGGGGACAGGGAAAGAGGGGACTCGGCGATGCTCATATCTGGCCTATTCCGGAGGGGATAGGAGTGTTGAGCGGCCGTGCGAGATGGAGACTCTAGTGAGCGTGAGCGACAGTCGGGAGTGGGTGAGACGGGAATGGCAGCAGTGCTGCCAGTCGTGTAGACTGAGTCACCATTGTGGCTACTTAAAGTTGGTAGGGGCGGTAGGGCAGTACCAGAGCGACGACTACCGCGGGACGCCCGGAGGATGACAGTTTAAGGGTGGGACGAGACAGATTGGACAGGGTTACACTGAAATAACAGCCCTTGGCCGGGTAAAAAAACCCAGGTCATTCCGGTACGATAGAACCGGCTGTTGTGGGAATGGAAAAATATCGATAATTCTGTTTATTTTAAACCATCCCACAAAATATTGCTACTCTAATATGTAGCATTAAAAAAATTAAGCAAAAGCAGTTATGATGTAAGTAACATTTTGCCTAAAAATTTTTTATATTTGTAAACTAAAAAACCTTCTGTAAATTTTTATTTTTGTTGGTTACACTAAAATTGCTTTTATGGATCGATATACTGACTTTATCATTCTGTTAAGGATTATTTTTATAAATTTTGAAATATGCGCGTGGAACCGGTCACATATGAATGAACAAATTTTCTAATTTCGAGAGTTAATAATTTTAAACTTATTTTCGCCAGAATAATGAAACTTGGTACAGGGCATACTATTG
Source organism: Merzomyia westermanni (assembly GCA_949987695.1). Lineage (NCBI taxonomy): Eukaryota > Metazoa > Arthropoda > Insecta > Diptera > Tephritidae > Merzomyia > Merzomyia westermanni. The sequence goes on from OX465289.1 coordinate 116,046,047, forward strand.
TTGGGAAAAGTACACCCACTAAAAATAAGTTCAATCGCTTTTCGAACTGAAAATTAGGTAGCAAGACAGAGCATGCCATATCTCATTGACTTATGCAGACAGAATGCTGAAATTTGGCCTTTTCGTCCTATTATTACTTTCTACAAAATTTTGGAAAGTGGGTGACACACGGCCCATATATTATTGCACTAATAATAACAATCAATTAAATGATGAAGCTTGATACTAAACACATCATTGTTACGGAGAATGCACTCAGTGAAAATAAGCTAAATCGTATTTAACTAATTTCACATAAACTTCTACTGAAAACGAGATAGACAGAAATACAGAATATACAAAATGTTCAGGCGAGATGCCTAAAGTCTTAAAAAATGTGCCACCCTAATGTAACTTTAGCGCCCTTCCAATCACTCACACCGTGTGATTGTCAGCACACATATACATGCATGGGGTGTGCATGTGTGGATCACCTCCCCTTAAAACCGGAGGATAATTTTCAGGTTCAACGGTTGTCCTCGATTGCAAAACCGTCTACTTCTTCAGCGAACTTCGACGCAGTAACACATCACGGCCACCCCAGGATTTTCGACCTCATCAAATATTCTTAAAGGTAACCAATTGTTTATAATTATATTTTACACAAATATACGGCCTTTATTATAACGAGGATTCTCGTTTTTTTCTTATTTCTTTCCCTTTATCAAAATCACAATTCGACCGCGGTGCTTTCGAGCCACGGCCGCTCCAGCGAAGCACCACTATCGTAATTGTTCATGGTCCTTTTCCCGTAGAAAGGAACCAGCCTGCCTATACAGTCCACAACACAAGCATTAATTGTCATCATTTGGATCACATTAGCCAGAAACTGCCACACAATAAAAGTAGAAAAAACTCAATATTGTTCACGCACTGCCGCAATTACAAACATCAAAACAACTCTGCCATACACTCTGCCGCAATTACAAACAACAAACAACTCTGCCATACACTCTGCCACATACCACAACCAACAACACAAACTATATACAACAAATTCGGCCGATCACCACATCAAAGCACGTAAGTTGTATATTTCTTGCCACTTAGTTTTTTTTTGTTGCATACAATTGTATAAAAGTGCCGCCCGCGAGTGTAATCAAACGTAAGTGCGTTTAGTGAATATTTAATAATAGTGATTTTTTTTTAACAGTTAACTGCTATACTTTTCTTTAAATTTTTAATTAAATTAAACGCTTAAAAATCCTTGTGACTATCTGGATTATCCCCCCACCAACGGTAAGGTTTCCAGACGCAGTGCAAGGCAAGAGGTAACATAACCTCACTTTCAGATTAAATTCACTGAGTCTTTCGATCTTTAGTTTGTTTTCTGTTTTTCCACTTTTCTTTAGTACATTCCAATCGAAGGCTAGTTTTTATTTTTTTGGTAAATTCACTACGTTTTACCAAAATTTTTATTTATTTGTACAATTTTTCATTAAATATTCACTTTAACGCTCCTTTTGATACACCGCGCACTTTATCTGGTTTTTTGTATTCTTTTACATATACATATTTACTTACATAAACATATCCCTTTATACGTGTGGGTGGCGAGTAAGTCACAGAGATTTTGTTTAAATTTTTGTTTCTGTAGCAAACAAATATTCGTCAGAAAAATCGGCCAAGTCTGCAATATAATACAAAAATTAACTATAAATAAATATAATTGAGTTAAAATATACATTAATTGAGTTGATTGCAATTTTATTGAGTTGAGTTTTTTTGATTTTCCTGGGTAAAATACTGCCTTTACCTTTTCTAATCAGCATTTATCTTGTACGGTTGAGCATTTCATCGTACCTTCAGCTATATTTTTTCGGTTTTGTTTTGATCCTACAGATCCTCTAAGTCCAAAATATGGAAAGGTTCATTAGGCTGGCTGATTCGATTTTTGAATTCGAATCAGACTACAATGAATTAGAGGATTCAGTCCACAGCAAGTACACTCTTGGGCTTCAACAAGAGGACTTGAAAGCAATGTGGAGAAAAACCAGAACGGCTTATGACGACTTACTTAATTCAGATAAGTTAGAGGCCACTGGTATAGTTTCTGTCAAACAGAAATATAAGAGATCATATGCAGTATATTCACGCTGCATGTCAGATATGGCTACACGCCAAGCGACATACAACAAACCAGAAAATTAATCTGAAGAAAAGCCCGAATTTGAACACAGTATCCGCCTGCCTCCATGTGATACTGAAGTTTTCAAAGGCGATTATCTGTCATGGCCAACATTTCGTGACATGTTCACGGCCATATATTTCTTAAACAAACGCCTAACACCTGTGGAGAAATTGTTCTATCTGAACAATAAGACACAAGGTGAGGCAAAAGATATTGTGAAAAAATGTCCGCTCACGAATGAGGGATTTGATACGGCCTGGAGAAATTTATGCGAGAGATACGAAAACAAACGTATCTTAGTAAACTCGCAACGCCAAAAGACTTGGTACATACCAAGCAAATGTGACTAAACTACTGTGCACAAAGTGCAAATCGATTGCCCACAGATTACGAAACTGTCCCCGTTTTCTGAAATTAACTCCGGTGGAGAGAATTAACTTTGTCAAATCCACCAAGGGCTGTTTGAACTGCCTATCCCCAGGACATACTCTGTCGAAGTGCACCAGTTCTTTCGACTGCAACAAGTGCCACTCGCGACATAATACGCTCCTGCATGCGGAGTCTCTTCAGACGCAGGCAACCATCAGCCCTAATCAGTATCATGCTGATAATGCTGCCTCAACTTCAAAACAGGCACAAGAGAGACGTGAAGCTGAAAAATCTGTTTCGGCCGTAAACCGAAATGTTAAATCCTGCCATGTGCATTCAAGCGCAGGTGTGCTGCTAGGGACAGCTCGAGTAACCATTCATCATAATGGTACAGACTTCCCAGCAAGAGCACTGATTGCTTCTGGTTCAGAGTGCTCGTTTATGACAGAACGACTCAAACGCAGAATCAAATTACCGGCAAAAAGGATGCATGCTCAAGTTTCGGGCATCACTAATGCCGTCTCGGCTCAAGTCAAGGAGGCATCCAATATTGAACTCCGTTCACCAGTGGACCCTTGCTTCAGCCTAACAACTTCTGTTCTAATTCTAGCCAAACTAACTGGGAATCTGCCATCCTGCCATATCGATGCTACGCCTACGCAGGCTTTCCCAGACTTAGTCTTGGCAGATAAGCGATTCTACATCAACGAGGAAGTTGATATTACGGGACGTATATCCGCAAATTATATTGAGTGGGCTGAAAAAGAATGTACTTAGTACACTTGTCGCCCAAGAAACGGTGTTCGGTTGGATATTAACCGGGCGCATAGAAGCACCGAATCCAACCAGAAATATAGTGTCCTTTTACAGCGAAGTTGCTTTGGACAAACAGCTTACAGCATTCTGGGAGTTGGAAAATATGCCCAGAAATAAAAGCCCAAACGCAGATGACAAGTACTGCGAAGATTTATATAGGGAAACTACAAGTTCAGACCGGACTACCCAGATAGGATAAACATAGGAGGGTCTCTGAGGCGGGCGTGTTCACAATTTTTTAGAAACGAAACGCGTTTAGCAAAGAACCCGGAATTAGACATCGAATATACATATGAGGGTCCTGTGTGAATACGAGACATTAGGGCATATGCGAAAAGTTAATGCCATTGTACCAGCCGATTCGGCGGACATTTACTTTTTGCCCCATCACGCCGTAGTAAAGGCGGAGAGTACCACCACAAAGGTACGCGTCGTTTTTAATGCGTCAAGCCCGACGGCAAATGGTACAAGTTTAAATGACATTCTCCTGCCAGACCCAGTACTTCAGTCAGATCTTCCAGTACTTATACTGCGATAGAGACTATATCGCTTCGTTTTCAATAGTGACATCGAAAAGATGTATCGGCAGATTTGGATGAGCGATGATCACGTAAAATTCCAACGGATTATTTATCGAACATCACCTCAGGAACCCATAAGCCTTTACGAGTTGAAAACGGTCACTTTCGGGGCTAATTGTGCGCCTTATCTGGCAATTAGAACCCTTTTACAACTAGCAGGAAGTAGAGAGTTCTCACCCTACAGCATCTAGCATATTAAGGGAAGGCATGTACGTAGATGACGTACTAGCGGGGCGACACACACTTGCATCGGCCATTAACGCGAGGAATGAGATTCGACAAGTCTTACTCTCCGCGGGCTTCCCACTACGAAAATGGACTTCGAATGCTGAGGAAATTCTCAACGACATCCCAATATCCGATCGGCTGACCGAGGACTTTCTCGCATTCGAAGATACCAGCACCGTTAAGGCATTGGGCATAAGATGGAATGCCCATTTAGACCTGTTTTACTTTAAAGCAGGGTCACTAGAAGAAAGTGAAAAGTTGACAAAACGAGCGATTCTATCCGCCATCGCCAGACTCTTCGACCCTTTAGGATGGCTTGCACCAATGGTCATTGTGGCCAAAATTTTGATGCAGAACATCTGGTTAGAAGGCAACGATTGGGATGAGCCGGTTTCGTCCAATACATTGGAACGATGGCAAAACTTCAGACATCAATACCACGAAATCGGCATAATAAGAATACCATGATGGTTAAACTTTTCACCAGAAGATCTGGTCGAAATACATGGATTCTGTGATGCTTGGGAAAAGGCACACGCTGCAGCTGTCTACATGCGAGTCAAAAGGACTGATGACATCTTCATAAATCTACTTCTGGCCAAAACCAGAGTAGCACCAGTGAAGACCATCTCACTTCCGCGTTTGGAACTTTGCGGAGCAGTACTGTTAGCGGAAATGATGGAATCAATATTCCGAAACATCAAACTGGGACCAGTGAAACAATATCTATGGACGGACTCCACCATCGTTTTGGCATGGATAAGGAGACCACTCTGTTCCTGGTCAACATTCGTCGCACACAGGATCACAAAAATCATCGACCTAGTCGGCAGCACGGACTGGCTTCATGTCAACTCGGAAACGAATCCAGCAGACTTAGGAAGCAGAGGACTACCGGCATCGGATTTTGTGGTGGCAGGGACCTTCTTGGCTACAAGAAGACAATTCCCAATGGCCAGTGCAAGAAAAGGAGTATAATACATCCGTGGAGGAAAAGAGAGCGCAGGCCTACGCAATATCAACGCAAAAAGAGATCGAGATTCTTGACCGGTTTTCGAATTTACCGAGGGCTTTGAGGGTACTATCATATATTATGAGATTCTTTCGAAGAACTCATCCCAAGACAAAAGCTTCCTTTCAAGAAAAATCGTGCCTAATCTCATCCGGTGATATCAAGACCACGACGCAACTCTTGATTAAACTATATCAGAATCAACATTATAATGAGGAATATGTAAACTTGAAGAAGGGACAGGTAATCGATAGGAAAAGCGAGATATCGCCACTCAACCCGTTCATCGACAAAGATGATATTATTAGGGCGGGTGGTCGTCTTGGAGCGTCTCAAGACCTCGCTTATAACGAGCGCCACCCAATCATACTGCCGTACAATTGTAGGTTGAAACGTCTGACTGTACAAATGATACATCAAATCTCCCTCCATGGGGAAAACCAACTGATGCTCCGTCTCATCCGCACCCAATATTGGATTCCGAATGTTAAGAACATGATTAGGGCCACCATCCACAACTGTAAGGTCTGCACCATTTATAAAAAAAGAGCGCAAACCCAACTTATGGGTACCCTTCCTTGCGAACGCACAACGTTCACCCGCGCGTTTACCAATACCGGGGTGGACTTTGCCGGGCCTTTCGACATTAAAAGTTACCGGGGTAGAGGATGTCGATTATCAAAGGGCTATGTTTGCCTCTTTGTTTGTTTCACAACTAAAGCGATCCATGTGGAAGCGACCAGTGATCTTAGCACCCCATCCTTTCTAGCAGCGTTTTCGCGTTTTATCGCTAGACGAGGATGTCCTAGAAACATTTACTCCGACAATGGTACTAACTTTGTCGGCGCTTCACGATCTTTGGGATCTGACTTTAAAGCATTTATCTCGGAAGCCCGAGACACAACTATTTCCAAATATAGCCATCAAGCCATGTCATGGCATTTCATTCCGGCCGGAGCTCCACATATGGGGGGATTCTATGAGGCGGGAGTGAAGAGCTTCAAAAGCCACTTCAAGAAGTTAGCCTCGCCTCATAAATTCACGCATGAGGAATTCGATACGCTATTGTGCCGGATTGAGGCATGCCTCAAAGTAAACCTAACGCAGAAAGGCGAACCAATTTGCCACTGAAAATCTATCCATCTGCCACGACAGGTTGGTAGCAGATGGTCCCACCCTCGTATACATATACATATATGTTCATTTTTTCAAATGTACATTTGTTAACACCCAACAAGCAAAGTAAACTTAAAATAAATCTTTGCAAAGCTTTCCGAAATCAAGCTTACAAAATACAGATTTTTCGTTTGTAAAGCGTTTGAAATTAAACGTTGTGTACTTGAAACGACACGTTGATAAAAGCTGATTAAGTTAAACCAATAAAAAAGATTTTAAAGAAAGCTTTCTAAAAGTTTTTTTTTAAACTTTATTCAAACCAGATTTTGTATATTATTTAGCTATTGCAAAAAAATAAATAACTAAGTTCTAGTCATACATTGAATGCTGCAACTTAAACCAACTATTTCCAGTTTTTGGAAGTGGTTAAGATGCAGCAACGACCAATGGTTTTTCGCAGTCATTCTCATATAAAAATCTTGTTTGGAAAGAATTGGAAATAATTTAAGTTGAAAAGGAAAAAATTTACAATTTGAATTGAATTGAATTTTTATAAACAATTGCATTTCACTTTAAAATTGAAATAATTTGTAACTGTTTTTTCTTGAAGTTTATAGAAAGTTTACTTGAAACTTTCAAAGAAATTAAAACGAAAAAGCCTACATATCGCTTATTGCAGCAAATTTATTTTGAAAAACATTTACAGAAAGGATTGTTGGGATGTTTGTTGGGTGGGTGCACATATATCTATGTAATAATATAATAGACTTACCCTCTTCCTACGGTGCGCATCGCCTTTAGCGCTAATCTAGTAGCGTTCATAACCACCCCCTATATCGCAATTGTTACAAAGTTGTTACGTGAAGTGAAGTTTGGTAATTGTTACCTTGGAAAACTTCTGTCATTTCATCTGGTTGTTGTAATCACAGATTAGGGTGTACCGAAAGGTGCAAAAAATGTTCTGCGCAGAAATACTGTGTACGGCGTAGCCGGTGTTGGACCGACTAAGGGTTATTTCTTTGAAATTGCGTAACAACCTTCTCGTGCACTGACCCCAAAAACAACCAAAACAAGATTGATCAAAGTGAAATTGTTGGTAAGCACCCGACCATCACTTTGTTCCTTCCAGGATATGAGTTTTAGTGTCTTCAGTACACGCACCATCAGCGAACCTAACAAGTCCAAGTCTTTCGGATGAAATTCTGTTGTACTTATACGTAGCAGATCCGTTTTGGCATCGTTGGTTTTTTTTCATAAAATTTGGCAGCTGGATTAAAAAAAAAAAAAAGTAAAGATTTAAACAATTTTTCTCCACCAATCAATTTTAATTTCGTAAAGCTTTGCAAAAATTTATCTTAAACAAAGGTGGAATAAGAATAGATATGAAAAAAATGGAAACTAGAAGTAATTCGATTCGAAGCATCAGTGCCGAAAAGGAACCAAATATTGTATTTACCGAAGATAAGGTGCCTGTCTACAATGTGACCTTTCAAAAGCTACCAAGCAAAATTAATGGCTCACTGATAAAACAAAATTTTTCCAGATTTGGGAAAATTAAGAATGTGCATATAACATATGGACGGACACGTGCAACGCCGACCCACTGCATCATTCAGTATTGGAATAAAGGAGCAGGCGCAGCCTTGAAACAACGTAATCACTCACTCAAACAAGAACGTGTCACATTAAAAGCATGTCCTAGTTGGAAGCAACCATTCGAATATGAAAACTTTTTAATTGATAGCAATGTTAATTTGATAACACTTAATGACTACTGCGTAGAGATGATTTTTCAAAATCTTGATTTACATCATCAAATACGTTTGTCGTTATGTCATCCACGTTTGGATCAAATATTTCATATGACGTCACAGTTCTACAACGCATTAGCTCAAAATCATGCTGATGATTTATTGGAATTGAAATAACCGGCCAAGCGTACATACTGTTCCCAACCATTGCTACAAATATAGCACGCCTACATAAATTGCGTACACTTTGGTTGGGTGACAATGAATTTAATGTATCCAAGGGTTTATTAAAACTTGTAGCAAGTAATCTTCCAGATCTGGAAGAAATTTGTCTACATTATTCCGCCCGCATTAAAGATAGACACTTACTGCCACTCAATTTGCGTAGGTGTCGGCATATTTCAGATGAATTGATTTGGAACATATTGGATATACTGCGGAATCGTGCAGGAGTAGAAAAATCAAAAAAAGAAGCACAACCGCTTCTAATATTAGTGTATGGCACTCGCATTAAAAGCGATATTTTAGAGCGTGATTCTTATAAAGAAAATCAACATTTACTGAAGTTATTATTCCATATCGAGAAACCTTTGATATGTCTCACTAGCGAAGTTAGTGCCTTTAATTGATCCAGTCCGGATAACTTTTGTTTTTTTTTGTTCCCTCCATTTTTCTTGGTACAAAATTAATTGAAAGCTTCTCTGCCATATACACCTGCAACGAAAAAAAAGAAAAACCATTAGTATTTGCATGGAAATATATGTACATATATGCATATACATACAAAATGTGTCTCAAAGCATGCGCCGGCTGCCACAGCTTGTGAAACACATTTTTTTGGTTCCTAAGTAGTTTGCGCTGCTACCGAATCGATACAAAATTTCGGGTGGCGCTAATATATACTTACCAAACCCCGTCCATTGCCCATGCGCCAACCAGGCGATCTTCCACAGCCGCATCTCCATTTGTCCATGGGCACCTGAAAATAAAAGAAAAAAATTTGATTATATCCAGTTTAAAAATAAAAATATGCAATTTTACTACTTATCCTCGACTGCTGCTGCCCACGCGTGCCGGAAACCAAAGAAATAATGAATTGTTCCAATTCTTTCTACTACGCTAGGGCAGAGAAAATTGGAACAATGAATTTCTTTGTTTCTTTTTCACGATTTTGAAAAATCGTGAGTGCGCACATATATGTATGTGTGCAAATCATCAACCATCACACCATGCGAGCTCTCATTTACTCGCAAAATATTTGCTAGCATATGTATATATGCATAATTTTACCACCACGCTAGTGATGCTATATTTTAGTCAGCGGGTACCGAAATCCCGATCTGCCAAAATCGGTACCATTCACTGCGAGATCAATAGGGTAACGAAATCTACGTTCGTACCCGATCGGCGAAGATGCCGCTTATAGGAAAATAGGAAATTTTTATTCGAAGTTATACTTAATAAATTTTCAAACACAAAATTTGGAAAAATTTGTTTTTCAAGCTAAGGAAATTTATTTTCGTTATTCATTTTCCCGGGGTTTTGTTTTTGTTTGTTTTTGGAGGGGGCAGGACTGTTTTGCCCACAAAACAACAAAAAATAAACCCTAACAGTCACCACATTCTCACTCTCTACCCAGTTCGGTACCGAAACCAAGTACCGAAAAAAGCGAAAATGTCGCTGTGTGCACGGCACTAACGCCACTTACGACGGCGACCATGCAAGTAAGCACAAGAAATAAATCTCTGCATGAGGGCCAGTGGCGAAACGAAATACAAGGTGATCAACGCAATCAACTTGTCACCACCGTGCCGTGCGGGAAAAAATAACTAATTTCCATATATTAATAATATGCATTGTAATTATAAAATTTCTCCGTAGAATCGAGAATAATGCCACATTATATGGCATTTAGAAACTCCGAACGAGGTCGCTCGCCACCCACGTATATGGGCGTCCATACAAATATACAAATATTCAAGGGGATTTTCTTTTGTTTCTTTCTTTCTCTTCTCTGTAGTATGACTCGCTACGCATCCTTCCGCAAGTGGGCCGAACGCCTAGCCGCCCGGTACCCAAAGCCATGCCCGCTGTGGGGTGCACCCGATACCAGGGGATGGAACCTCTGCAGAGCCTCAAAGAGGTTATCCGGGCGGGCTATTGCGACAACTGTTTGTCGATGGTCCATAGTGGTGGAAAACACCACACCACCCTACATCTGCCCATGGACGACCCACAACACACGCCCATGGACGATCCACCACGCGCGCCGACGGCCTATAAAAGCGGGGCCCAACAAGTAGAAGAGGCCGAACTGGAAGCAGCTACATTGGACGCGATTGAGGAGGAGATGCTGTCATCCCTTCCATCAGAGACAGCTTGGTCGCCAAGAGAAGGCGAGATCACCGAGCCGGTACCGGAACCACGGCCGTTCCGACCGGCAGAAGGGGTATCGAAGTCACTGCCGTTCCGGCCTCTTCTAGCCCACGAGCGGCGCGCCTTCCAACGGCGCACCCCGCGGGCACCGCTACGCAACACCCACAACGCCGGCCAGCATAACAACATGGGCAACCGTACTGCACGACGCGCCCACCGAAATAGCGGCAAACGTCGACTGGCCACTCAGCCGCGCCAGCGAGGTCTCACCCACAATCGCCGCACACCTACAGACGAGCGTAGACTGGCCTTCCAGCCGCGCCAGCTCCGTACCAACGCTTCCATCGACGGTAGACTGGCCCTACAGCCGCACAAATTACTGGTTTCCGGGACGGTCTCAGCCGCGCTCTCGCCCGGGTAGGTCCACCGCTACGCCCCATGATTGCTCTTGCGCCAACCGCGATCGTGAAACTGGAAGCCGGGAAGGGACTACTGCGCATCCGTGCGCTTCTCGATGAATGCTCCCCTCGCACAGTCATCGACCGCGGGCTGGCGGAAGAGCTAGGGCTGCACACCACCTACTCGGACGGGGAGCGCGGTTGTTTCCTTCGAATCCGCGGCAACCACGGGAACAATAAAACGGTCACCGCCCACGCATTGTGCGTGAACCATATGCGCCGAATAAGTCCGGTGCATAACGCGGACGCCCAGATTGCTGTTCCGTACCAGCACATCCGGTTGGCAGACCCCCGTCTATGCCGACGTCGTAACCTCGGGCACGCTACCATCGTCTTTCGGCTCCTTGCTTGCCCAAAACACTATTTTTGGCTTTGTGCTGTCGGGGGCCTGTAGCATGTAAGATTAGATTTAAGTGTAAAATTAACATTTCCTTACAAGAAATATACAGCGTTCTTATTTTTTACAGTCTCTTCCTCCTATCTCTTAGCTCTAGGTGCGATACGATGGAGCCACCAAACTTCAAACGGCAGTTCGGAGGCATACGACTGGGACAGCGCCACCCGGCACTCACCATCCTAGTTTAAGTCCGTAGCTTAAGAGGATGCGCGGTGGGAAATCCTGTGGCGGGGTAAGATGTTCCGTATCGCAAGGGGGCCGGCATGTTTAGGCGAGATGCCAAAAGTCTTAAAAAATGTGCCACCCTAATGTAACTTTAGCGCCCTTCCAATCACTCACACCAACCCACCCACCTGTGTGGGCATGCATGCATATTCGTGTTTTGTCAGCACACATATACATGCATGGGGTGTGCATGTGTGGGTCACCTCCCCTTAAAACCGGAGGATAATTTTCAGGTTCAACGGTTGTCCTCGATTGCAAAACCGTCTACTTCTTCAGCGAACTTCGACGCAGTAAAACATCACGGCCACCCCAGGATTTTCGACCTCATCAAATATTCTTAAAGGTAACCAATTGTTTATAATTATATTTTACACAAATATACGGCCTTTATTATAACGAGGATTCTCGTTTTTTTTTTTGTATTTCTTTCCATTTAACAAAATCACAATTCGACCGCGGTGCTTTCGAGCCACGGCCGCTCCAGCGAAGCACCACTATCGTAATTGTTCACAAAATCTTTGGTCATATCAGTTTTAGGTAAAGTAATTGTTGTTGGATCAGTGACCGTTTTTAATTTTGTTTTGTTAATTGATATTAGAGAAAAGTTTGAAACGATTTGCACAGCGATAGTATGGGATGACATGTTTCGGGGTCATCAACTTCTCATCAGACCCCTTCTCGAAACCCGTCATCCCATACGTTGGGAAACACGTCATCCAATGGCGGCCGCCGTGGTGTGGCGGTAGTGTCTCTAGTTAACCCCACCGAAGGTCCAAGGTTCGAGTCCAAAGACAGGTAACATCAAAAGTGGTTTGAAAAAGTTTTCTCAAAACGGGGTCGCTCTTCAACACTGGTTTGGCAAACTATCCGAGTGTATTTCTGCCTTGGAAGGCTTGTCAGCAATATTCCATCTGCATTGCAGATGTCGTTCGGAATCGGCAAAAACGGTGGTCCCGTCAATTTGTAAAAAAAAAATTCAAAGCAGCACACCACAAATTGGAAGAGAAACTGGGCTCAAAAATCTTCTTGGAGGTTTATTCGCATATCTGTGCGAAAATTCAATAAAGTCGAGTAATAAATATTCCCTCTTTAATATAATGTCTGTTTCTGATATCGGTCATTTCGAAAAACACATAAAGGAGATTTACTTACTTACTAACTTAAATGGAGCGTAACGGTTTACACGGTTTTTGCCGTATAATATAGCACTCCAGTAATTTCTTCGCTTTGCAAACTTGCGCCAGTTGGAAACACCAAAAGATCGAATATCGGTATCACCTTGGTGTTTCCTTTATAGTGGTGGTCTCCCTCCGATTTTACAGCCGGTTGCCGATAAGAATACATGCAGGGCCGGAACATCTTCATTCATCGCCTAGCCAATGAAGCAACAGTGTTACTGTTTAGGCGAGATGCCTAAATTCCTAAAAAATGTGCCACCCTAATGCCATTCTAGCGCCCTTACAATCACCCACACCAAGCCACCCACCTGTTTGTGCATGCATGCATATTAGTGTTTTGTCAGCACACATATACATGCATGTGGGTGTGCATGTGTGAGTTCACCTCCCCTTAAAACCGGAGGATAATTTTTCGGGTCAACGGTTGCCTTCGACTTGACAACGTTCTACTTTTTCAGCGACAGTCGACACAACCACGTCACGGCCACCCCAGGAGTTTCCGAACATCATCACCAAATATTCAACCAAGGTAAAACCAATCATTTTGTAAACTATCATTATATACCAAATAAAACTGCCAATTATTTATAACGAGAATTTTCGTTTGTTTTTTATCTTTTCACTTTCACAATCACAATTCGACCGCGGTGCTTTCGAGCCACGGCTGCTCCAGCGAAGCACCAGTGCCGCAATTGTTCATGGTTCTATCTCCCCGTCTAGAGGAACCACAGCCTATACAGTCCACAACACAACAATTAATTGGATAAACTACATCAACAACCACATTTTATTTCAACAACAATATTGGGTCAATATTTTAATTTGCCACGCCTCGCTGCTGATAAATCCTAAAGTTTATATATTAAAGCACAATCAGAAAACTCTGCCAACCACATACTTTGCCACAAAGAAGCTGCCGCATTTACATATCACACCAATCAACACAACAGCTGCCACACATATCAATATATACCAATCAACAAATTCTGCCGGTCACCACATCAAATCACGTAAGTTGTGTATTTCTTGCCACTTATTTTTTTGTTGTTGCAAATCATTTTTTAAAGTGCCGCCCGCGAGTGTATTCAAAACGTAAGTGCATTAAGTGAAATAATAGTCATTTTATAGTTTCAGTTAACTGAATTTCTTAATTTTTTAAATTAAATTAAACGTTTTCAAAATCCTTGTGACTATCTGGATTATCCCCCCACCAACGGTAAGGTTTCCAGACGCAGTGCAAGGCAAGAGGTAACATAACCTCACTTTCAAATTAAATTCACTGAGTCTTTCGATCTTTAGTTTGTTTTTTGTTTTTCCACTTTTCTTTTGGTTGCGGCAAGACATATACATATTTACTTACATAAACATATCCCTTTATACGTGTGGGTGGCGAGTAAGCCACAGAGCCCTGTGTTTAATTTTTACTTGTGTAGCAAACAAAATATTAAACAGACAAATCGGCCAAGTCTGCAATAAATAAAGAAATTTAACAATAAATAAATATAATTGAATTAAAACTACCATTAATTAAGTTGATTCGAAATTTTATTGAGTTGGGTTTTTTGACTTTCCTGGGTTCTGTTTTGATTCCGTATTTCCTCTAAATCCGAAGTTATGGAAAGTTTCATTAGACTAGCTGACTCAAAAGCTGAATTCGAATCAGACTACAATGAACTAGAGGATTCAGTCCACACCAAGCAAGTTCTTGGGCTTCAACAAGAGGACTTGAAATCAATGTGGAGGATAACCAGACCAGTCTATGATGAGTTGTTAAACTCAGATAAGCTAGAAACTTCTGGTATAGTTTCTGTTACACAGAAATACAAAAAGGCATACGCAGTACGCTGCATGTCAAATATGGCTACACGCCAATCTATGTATGCTAAACCAGAAAAGAAAACTTAAGAAAAGCCCGAATTTGACCACAGTATCCGCCTGCCTCCATGTGATACCGAAGTTTTCAAGGGCGATTATATATCATGGCCAACATTTCGTGACATGTTCACGGCCATATATATCTTAAATAAGCGCTTGAGAAATTATTCCATCTCAACAATAAGATATTGTTAAAAAATGTCCGAATGAGGGATTTGATACGGCCTGGAGAAACTTATGCGAGAGATACGAATACAAACGTATCTTAGTGAACTCGCAACTCCAAATTTCCAATAAAGACATTGCAGCGCGAAATAAATAATTGCCTCTCGTCCCTGCGAAGTCATAAAATTGACACTTCCAACTGGGATGCAATTATTACTTACTTGTGTCTAGGGGAGCAAAGCATAGACCACCAAGTGGAAATATCCAAGTGGGAGGATATGGACAAATTTTTGTCCAATCGCTTCCAGACACTTGAAACGGTGTCCGGGTTCATGGGCAGTTCTTGTGAAGCGCAAAAAGCGCAAAGTACGCGGAATACCAACGAAACCCCTTCAAAAAGACTTGGTACACCAAGCAAACGTGACAAAATTACTGCGCACAAAGTGCAAATCGAATGCCCACAAGTTACGAAACTGTCCCCGTTTTCTCAAACTAACTCCGGTGGAGAGAATTAGTTTTGTCAAATCCACCAAGGGCTGTTTGAACTGCCTATCTCCAGGACATAATGTGTCGAAGTGCACCAGTTCTTACGACTGCAACAAGTGCCACTCTCGACATAATGCGCTCCTGCATGCGGAGTCTCTTCAGACGCCGGCAACCACCAGCCCTAATCAGCATCACGCTGATAATGCTGCCTCAACTTCAAAACAGGCACAAGAAAGACGGGATGTTGAGAAATCAACTTTGGTTTCAAACCGAAATGTTATATCCTGCCATGTGCATTCAAGCGCAGGTGTGCTGCTAAGGACTGCTCGAATAACCATTCATCATAATGGTACAGGCTTCCCAGCAAGAACACTGTTTGATTCTGGTTCAGAGTGCTCGCTTATGATAGAACGACTCAAACACAGAATCAATTTACCGGCAAAAAGGATGCATGCTCAAGTTTCGAGCATCACTAATGCCGTGTCGGCTCAAGTCAAGGAGGCATCCAATATTGAACTGCGTTCACCAGTGGACCCTTGGTTCAGCTTAACAACTTCAGTGCTAATTCTAGCCAAGCTAACTGGGAATCTGCCATTCTGCCATATCGACGGTACGACTATTCTATCTATCTCTATGGCGCGATATACAACAGGTATATCATCATAAACCTCCTAAGAGATTTTTGCGCCAAGCTTCTCTTCCAATTTGTGGTGTGCCGATTTGAATTTTCCCTACAAATTGGTGGGACCTACAGTTTTTTGCCGACTCCGAACGGCATCTACAAAGGAGACGAATTTTTGCTGAGAAGCCTGTCATGGCAGAAATACACTCGGAGAGTTTGCCAAACCACTGCCGAGGGGCGACCCCGTTTTGAAAAACTTTTTTCAAATCACTTTTGATGTTACCTGTACCAGGGCTCGAACCATGGACCTTCGGTGTGGTAGGCCGGCAACACTACCTTCACACCACGGCGGCCGCCGACGACTATTCTGGGAGTTGGAAAATCCGCCCAAAAATAAAAGTCCAAACGCAGATAACAAGTACTGCGAAGATCTTTATGGTGAAACTACGAGTCATAGAGAGGATGGGAGATATGTCGCCTCTCTTCCATTCAGACAGGACTACCCAGATAGGAGAAATATAGGAAGCTCCCTTAGGCGGGCGTGTTCGCATTTCTTGCGGAATGAAACGCGTTTGGCAAAGAGCTTGGAATTAGGGAGACAATATATGAGGGTCCTGTCTGAATATGAGACATTAGGGCATATGCAAAAAATTATTGAAATGGTACCAGCCGATTCGGCGGACAATTACTTTTTGCCCCATCACGCCGTAGTAAAGGCTGAGAGTACCACCACTAAGGTACGCGTCGTATTCAATGCGTCAAGCCCAACGGCAAATGGCACAAGTTTGAACGACATTCTCCTGCCAGGCCCAGTACTTCAGTCAGACCTACTAGTACTTATAACTCGGTGGAGACTATATCGTTTCGTTTTTTATAGTGACATCGAAAAGATGTATAGGCAAATTTGGATAAGCGATGATCACGTCAAATTCCAATGGATTGTTTACCGATCATCGCCTCAAGAACCCATAAGCCTTTACGGTTTGAGAACTGTCACTTTCGGGGTAAATTGCGCGCCTTATCTCGCAACTAGAACCCTTTTGCAACTAGCAGACGATGAAGGAAGTTCTTACCCTACAGTATCTAGCATGTTAAGGGAAGGCATGTACGTAAATGACGTATTAGCGGGGGGACACACACTCGCATCGGCCATTAATGCGAGAAATGAGATTCGCCAAGTCTTGCATTCCGCTGGCTTCGCACTACTGAAATGGACATCGAATTCTGGACTTTCTGGCATTCGAAGATACCAGCCCCGTTAAGGCATTGGGCATAGGATGGAATGTCCATTCTGACCTATTTTACTTTAAAGCAGGGTCACTCGAAGAAGGTGAAAAGCTGACAAAACGAGCGATTCTATCTCCCATCACCAAGCTCTTCGACCCTTTAGGATGGCTCGCACCAATAGTCATTGTGGTCAACATTTTGATGCAGAACATCTGGTTAGAGGGTACCGATTGGGATGAGCCGGTTTCGTCAATACATTGAAACGATGGAAAAACTTCAGACATCAATACCACGAAATCGGCATAATAAGGATTTCGCATATACGGAGCCAAATAATCGGCCTCGTAAGGTACAGGGTAACCTTTGAAAACTCTTAAAATTTCACCTAAGCGCCCAGCAATTTTTTTTGGTTCATGTGGGTTCTCTTAATTTTAGCTAAAACGCGTTTTGACAATAGTCGCGTTCCTATCAGCTTTCCAGATCAGTATCAAGATCAAGATCTTACGGTAACGATACGGGTCAGTTGTATGAGAGTTGTTTGTGTATATATGTGTGTCTGTGCTACCAAGCCAATAAGGGTTGACTGTCAAAAAATCTACTACAAAAAAACTAAACGAACAGAGCTTCTATACGGATCCGAAATTGATCCAGATAAATATCAACATCACAACGTTGTTGTTGCATTTACATGCAAAATTTCTATCTGGATCTGGATTACTCCTGATTGGAACACGCCTAATGTCTATGATTAACTTGAATTTTAAACGTTTTTTTTTAATTAAGTAAAGGCTTTAATTGAAACATGTTTTAGGGAATGACTATGATTACTGACCATAGCCTTTTCCTTGCTTGCATCTAAAGGTTTTCCATGTTACGCCATAATTCTTTAGAGGGAAGTGACGGAATTAATTCGTGGTCACAATAAATCAGTTTGGCTTTCCTGGTAACAGTGGTCTCATTATTACGATCGGTTTTGTATTGCGATCACGCGATGTCTGTGTTGGTATTTGATTGCAGACCTAACTCTGCCGTTGTTCCAAGGGCAAGTGTTATTAATAACCCGTACTTTACCTAAAGGGAATGTGGTCAGGAAGGAGTCATCTCCGTAAGCACTATGATGAGACGCGGCATCATATCTCCTCGCCATTCGATCCAAAGGTGCATCGACGGGATCTCAAACTCATCCATAAAGAGTCGGTAAACTCCTTTGTCAGTTCTCGCCCAGTGAATGTCGTCATTCAGGCATAAGCTCCACCTATTGATGCTGACGAACGCGAACTATCTAGGGAGACAAGAGTCATGCCTAACTTCGTTCTGAAATTTGGAACAGATCCTATCCAGACTGAACCCTGGCTTGCCAAATGTCTGCCTGGCATGCGGTGGGTCTCCTCATGACACAAACCATCTACTTATTTGCTCAACTGAGCCCACTCTTCTAACACCAATTTCACTCTTGTGCAACCCTATTGAGGCCGCGAAGTTTCTGGGACTTCCGTTAGAAGAGCTTGATTACAATGCTAGGTAAGGAAAGTGACGACTAGGCAGGGCTGTTACCTTGGTAAGCAAATTTTTAAACTGATTTTTATGAAATTTTCACAGTAGGATCATGGGTTCACGAGGTGCAGTATGAGCTTTAGTTTTGGAAGGTTCAATTCTTCATAACTTCCAATATATAAGGTTAAGTTTAATGGTAGTTGGTATATTTGTTCTAAATACCAATCCGTATAAAATTTTGGAAAAGTGATGCCACATCCCATGTAAGGTAATATCTAAATACGCTATACGGCCGCAACTATTCCATCTCGGAGTACCCTTTGCTTTGCTTCCGAATACTCTATGGAGCATCTACTAGAAAGTACTTTCAAAATTCTGCCAAAATATTACTCCATAAAGTATTCTACACCAAAGCGAGAGAGGAGTTGGTGTGCTTTTGAGGACCACCTACTCGCTCTCTCGCTTTAGTGTTGAATACTCCATGGAGTAACCCTTTGGGAGCATTTTGAGAGTACGCTCACGCAAGTACTCTATGCAGTATTCAAAAGCAAATAAATCTAAAATCCGGGATGGATTAGGTGATCCAATCGCGGACATCGCCATGTACATTGGACAAGCTTTTTTATATGAATGAGGACAAGTGTTGGAGTACTCCTTAAGGAGTATTCCTTTTTTTGCAGGGATGCGATGATTGGTTTCATGCACAGTGGCGTAGTGTAAATACGTACACCGTTGGGTACGTGGGATGCCATGCTTGAATATAGACCTAGGTGAGGCTTGTACATGCCGCCCCCCATACGGAATCCAGCAAGAAAAAATTGTCCTATTAAAAGGAATTGAGTGAATGGTGTTCATGGGTTGGAATTGGCAATCGCCAATTTTCGAAATTGAGCGCTTCTACAAACCGGTTTGCGTACGTATAGTGACAGCACATACTAACTCATCTGATCTGGGATGTAGTTTTACAATGCGTCCTAACATCCATTGGTTTGGTGGTAATCGGCAATCCTTCACTAAGACTAGTTCCACCAAAATTGTGCGAATGCGGTGGATTGAAGTGCCAGTTGATATTATATTCAGCTAATTTTGGAACAATGCTACGTTCGACATCTTCTATAAATCGTTGATGGCTTGCTGTTAAAATTGTGTCAGCTCCTATAAAGTTAGTCCCATAGTCACTGTATAAATCACTTCAGAATCCCCAGCGCCCTACAAAACGCTGTAGATCCCGTAAAAAATGTTCAGTCGTCATTCCTGTAACTGCTTCCAAATGGACCGCTTTGGTTGTTAGGCAGATAAATATTGTTATATAGCTCTTGTAGACTGTGTGTCCGCGATATCTAGTTGACTTAATTTCGACGGCCCCTGTATCCCACACCTGTAGCGATGAATGGACGGCGTGGAGGATTTATACGCTGGGTTGGTAAATCACCCATCAATTGTGTACCTAGGCTTGTTGCGGAAACATCGGATACAGTGGCGAAGATGGTTATGCACCGTTTTTCGTGCATGGGTGATCCAAAATTGATGTCGAATATGGGAAAGAGTGAGATGCGGTGGAGCACAGCGTGAGGTGATGATCATGGTAGATTAAAATCTTAGTGAATTGGTGATTACTCGGCAAAGTTATCGGGTGCCTCTGGAGATAAGGTAGCACGGAGTAGTTTAGACGACCTCGCACTCTTAAAATGTTATGGCCATCTAAAAATGGCGTCAAGCTAACCAATTTAATTTTGTTCGGTAACTGCTCTTTCTCACAGACCATCTTGATCTCGCCTCCAAATGCCTCTTGTTGCAAAATCTTAACAACAGCGAATAAACTCCATTGCAGCTCGGTTGAAGTCAGAGGTCCATATTAGGGTGCTGGGCTATCCTTTAATTTCGCAGTAAGATTGTGTATAAAATGACACAACCATGTTGTTATACGTAAAAGCTTGGTATAAGAGGAGTACCTGCATAGAAATTATTTTTCTGTGATAGTTGCATGTACGAGTACTTCTACCGTAAGGACCCTTTCTTCTGCAGCTGTTGGATCTTCACTCACACTACATTTTATCCAGGTAGACTTGATCTGTTTCAACCATACATGCCCTTTCCACCATAACTGCAAGTCTTTGAGTGGTTTCGGAGTGAGCCCACGAGTTGCACAATCTGCCGGATTCTCCTTGGTACGCCCATGATTCCATTGGTTGAGTGTGGTAGTAGCCAAAATTATGCATATTCGATTTTGAACATAAGATTTCCAATAAAGAACTATGATAGCGCCTGTCCAATAAAATATAGGAACTTCATGGGTTAGACCTTTCAGTTTCCTTTGCACCCAACTAGCGAGTGTCTTAGCTAATACCGCCCCACAGAGTTCCACTCGTGGAATGGTAACACGCATATTGGCGTGACCTTAGTTTTGGTGGCGACCAGATAGGTAGATGAGTGCACACGAAGATACACTGAGGCTGCGTAGGCTGAAGAGGAATCCTCACAAAAGGTATGTAGCTCCATGGATTCAACCTGTTGAGATGAAAGGCCAACCCAGCGAGGAACATATAGGGTATTCACCTGCGGCAATTCTGAGACGAATTTTCGCCATACCATACCGACTTTAGGTGGTAACTCTTCATCGCAGTGTAAAGCTGTGCTCTAGCCGTCTTCACGTTGGATCTTCATCGCCAAAATCTTTTTCAAAATAATTTTTTCTGTAACTGTCGCTGGGCTTAAGAATACTAGGGGGTCGAACAAGCGAGCGATGGTGGACAATACGGAACGTTTCGTCGATGCGGAATATATTTCCAAATTTATGGAAAAGGTAAAAAAGTCGCGGTTGGGCTGTCAATATAAGCCGAGTGTTTTTACCGCCTCGTTATCTTTAAGGGGTAGCGAAAAGCCGGGTGTTCGGTGCTCAGCGGGTATAGATTGCAGTAATTCAGGCGAATTGCTTGCCCACTTTCTAAGCTCCATTCCACCTGACCGCAAGGCCGAAATTAACTTATTACGCATGAGTGTCGCCATTTCAAGGAAATCGCTCCCAGTGAGGTCATCGGCCACATAGATGTCATTACGTAAAATTTTTTTGCACAAGTCCCTCCAGTTCAATATTGTTATGATGACATCGAACTACAACAGAGTGTTCTGGCTCGGCTTGGATACGGCTAGATAAAATCCATCCCAAACAAGTGTTTGTGATTTACTTGAAGAAGTTCCCCTCATGGGCCATAAAATTATGTGTAGTAGAAGAAAACCTGCATTTGGGGTTCTTCTTTTAATGTAGGGATTTATTTTGGGGATTACAAATTACTTCGATGTTGGCGAAGGTTGTTTTTCAACTGATGTTTCGGTGAAAAGCAAAAGGTGTCAAACTAAGTACATACATACGGGTTGTCTTTCATATTTTGCGCCTTCGCAACACTACATGTGATTAGCTTTAATTATATATTATGGTAAAGTTTGGTATTTTTTGGTATAAACTTGCATATAACATTTTCACTTACGAGTTATATTTGTGTTTATTTATAGTGAGTTTAAAAATTCATAATGCCTAGAAATGGAATTAACCCGTGAACATTTTCGTGCGATGATTTACTACGATTTTCGACGTGGATTATCGAGACAGGAGTGCATCAATCAACTTACTTCTACTTTTGGTGTTGAATTAACACACTTAGCCACTGTGAAACGATGGTACAATGAGTTCCTACGTGGCCGCCAATCTTTGCAGGACGAATTTTGTGAAGGTCGTCTAAAAACGGTAGTTGTGCCACAAACAGTCGATGCTGTGCGTCAATTGATAATACAAGATCGTCACGTGACATATCGCGAGATAGAGGCATCCTTGGCCATTAGTGGGACCAGCATACATCCAATATTGCATAAACATTTGGTCGTAAAGAAGATTTGTTCTCGTTGGATACCGCATAATTTGAAAAAGGACTCGTGTCGATTGGTGTAAAGAAATGTTGAAGAAATTTTGCCGCGGTGGATCAAAGCACGTCTATGACATCGTAACAGGTAACGAATCTTAGATCCGGAAACAAAGCAGCAATCGACTGTATGGGTGTTCCAAGACAAGCCTAACAACAACAACAAAAGTCTGGTCATGTCGCAACTGTTCCGCTTTACAGCCCTGATTTGGCACCTAATGGTTCTTTTTATTTCCGAGCATCAAAGGAAATGCGAGGTCAACGTTTTTCAACGCCTGAAGGAGCTGTAGAAGCCTTCAAACAGCTCGTTTTAGAGGTATCCTCTTCTGAGTGGCAAACGTGCTTCGAAAATTGGTTCAAGCGAATGCAGAAGTGTATTGACTTGAATGGAGAATATTTTGAAAAACAATAAAACTATTTTCCTTAATATTTGACTGTGTTTTCATTATTAACTGCTTCGAAGTATTGGAAGGCAAACGCTTAAATCATACGATGATTGGTTTTCATGCACAGTGGCCTAGTGTAAATACGTACACCGTTGGGTACGTGGGATGCCATGCTTGAATGTAGACCTGGGTGAAGATTGTTCAACAAGCGAAACTGCATATGAATGTTTTTGTTAAATAGATAAGAGATATGTACAAATGTAATTATTTCTTAAAATATGTTTACATTAGTCAATTTTACAGTCAACTTCCTGTTGATTCATGCCAGCTTCGTGGTGTAAACGAGTCGTGCAACAATTTGCATGTGTCGGAGCGTCTCCATCAACTCCCTCATTGTTAGCTGAAAACGTAGTAAGTCCTCTTGAAAAAAAGCTGTGCACACTGCCGAGCTTATATTGCAATGGCTGACGCAATTCCGATAAAACTCCCTTTTCATAATTTCATCTGTCCCGCACACATATTCATCATACACAACTGCGCATTAAAAACAACTGCGCCATTCTCGACAGAGTTCGGCTCTCTACCTCGCTCTCAGCAACAACGAAACAAAAATAGAACAAGACCAAGCCAATACTCCAGGAGAAAAGACTACTATGACCACAAAACACATTCACTCTACAAATTTATAAAGAACGAAACAGGTGGAATAGATCATATGACCAAAGTAAACACCATGCACAGTGGAAACAATTTCATAAAATAAATACAGTATGACTCGGCTAAGTAAAACTACAGTAGGGCTCGGTTATGCCATACAACAGTTTTCATTGTATCGACAACGGCAACAGGTGGAGCCTGTTTCACTGGGCGGGAGAGTATACCGACTCTGTATAGATGAGTTTGAGGTGCCAGTCTAGGCAACTTTGGATCAAAAGGCGGAGAGATGTGATGTCGGATCTCATTATAGTGCTTATTCTCTTGGGAGGCGGATTTTCGCCGAGCAGGCGGTTTGCCTTGTCAACATGCCACTATGCTCTTTAACTCCGATCATTTTGGCCTCACGGTGTAGATGGTGTTCAGGTGACACAATGAGGCATCCCGTGGCAGTTCTTAATATGGTGTTTTGACAAGCCTGTATGTGTCTACTAGCCTCGGCGACCATATAGGCGTCGCGTAGCTCAGAACCGGCTGGCCAATTGCCTTGTTCGTTGCCAGTAGCGTTTCTTTGTCTTTTCCCCAAGTGCTGCCAGCTAATGACTTGAGGATTTTGTTACGGCTTTGTACTTTGGTGGCAATTGCGGCTACCTGAGCACCGTAGTTCAACATGTTATCAAACTGGACCCCTAAGATTTTAGGATGTGTGACAGTCGGAAGCTTAGTGCCATCGACGTCTAATATCATGTTCACCTTAGCAGTCCACGTCGTAAATAAGGTGGCCGACGACTTGTTCGGTGACAGTGTCAGATTTTGTCTAGCGAAAAATCCGGACAGGGATGGAAGGTATGAGTTAACTCTCGAGCAGAGCTCATCTACAGAGGGGCCCGGCGCCAGGATCGTGCAGTCAGCGGCTTAAGAGACGATCGAGACACCCTCTGGTGGGAAGAGAAGCCTCGTTATGTAGGAATTAAACAAAAGCGGGGATAGGGCACCACCCTGTGGCACCCCTTGTTTAATTATACGTGGTTTTGATCGTTTGTCTCTGAGTTCCACTGATGACTGCCGACCAGTCAGATAATTAGGCAGGGGCGACCAGTACAGTCCTGTTATTAAGGCCATTGTGGTTGAGTGGTAATGGCGTTAAAGGCGGTGGTCGTGCAATGCATTTTACGGAAACTATGTTGATTTTCGGGGAGCCGCAAGTTAAACGTGTATTAAGGAAGCAAGACTGTCTCCAAGGTGTTCACGAAAGGTTTAGCTGGCTTGCCAGGCTTTAGTAGCGGTGCCACCTTTGCCTGTCTCCATTGTTCTGAAAGGACAAAGGTGGCCATGGACATATTGAAGACAGTTGTGAGGTATCTTACTCCTTCATCACAGTGATGTTTTAACATTAGCATGGATATACCGTCGGGACGAATCGATTTCGAGCCTTTAGACCTCTGCATGGTCTCCTGAACCTCTGTGGTGGTGATGGCAATGGGCGTTTGACTATTTGCGCTTCCCTGGTGGCACGTGTGATTTCCTTATCAACCGGAGGATGCAGTACAAATTGCCGACAGAAAGCGCTCTGGCATATCTTCGTTTTCGACTGGACCTTTCGCCGTAGGGTCTAGGCGTCGCACATAATCACGTTCATTTGCCAGGGCCTGGATTCTCCCTGACGGAATGTGTTGATTTGAGGCTGAAGCTATGACCATACGAAATGCTCTTCCCCTTCTCGTACTTCAGATGTTGTGGGAAGAAACATGTATTTGTTAAGCCAACTCCTGTCCCCTACCATCGACCTGTAAGCTTGAGTGCCAAAGCCTCTGAGGATTACACGACTATCGCCTCTTAGTAAAGCACAAATGTCAGGGCGGTGTTCACTCGGGGAACCGGTGACAGAAGGAATATAAAAGTTAATTATTTCAATATCGATATCGGCTGACCGGACAACCAGGCCTTGACGTTCTAAGGTGTTGTCCCTCGGGTGGACATCAGGCTCAAATAGACGGTATTTCACAGATTGGTGAGTGAGAAAAGCAAGTCCGATGGATGTTATAGCCGTCACTGGCCCGAAGATCTGATCGGACACCGAGGTTTGTCTCTTGTAAAGCAGAAATCTTGATATTTTGCCGATTCATAACGTTCACTGTTTCACCAACCTTGCCGGTTAGGACTTTGCAGTTCAGCTGCAGGACACGAAAGTAAGAAGGGGGAGAAATAGTAACGCTGGGAGTCAAGGATTGGTACGTATGCCTAGGTGGAAGCAAGCTAGGTCGCTTGCGGCATCGCAATTTAGTGGGCGAGGGATCCGGACCACCCAGCTCGGCAACATGGCGCAACGTACGTATCAGTCCATAAATTCCTGTTTCCAAGTTTAGAGCATACAATCAGCTGACAAAAGCCAAGGCAATAATTGTATTTGACAGTACATGTGGTGTAAGGGACCAGGAGCTGGTGGCTTTGGCTAACATTTGTGCTAGTGCTAGAAGAAGAAGGGAAAATGGTTAGTGGGGAAGGGTGGGCTGTCGCTCAGCATTGCTCACATCCAAGCCAGAGGTACATAATACTTGCTGGACAGTGTAAGTGCTGCTAGTCGTGGAGACTGATCTGGAACATGTGGTGGTGAGACACTAGATCGACGTTGGCCACGGGACGCCTGGGGCATGAACAGCAAGAGGCCATGAAAGCTCTGGAGAAACTAGCAGGTCTGCGTGTGGAGGGACTTAGACCGGAGCAACGGTTTTTGTGCAGCCATCTTTTACATTCGGAACATTCGACGGGGTGTGCCCGTTTGACATAAATCTTCTTCGAGCAAACGCAGCAAATCCAATCTCTTGTTCCCGGGTTATGTTCAACACCTGCCCGGAGTAAGAGGGTATTGAACAGCGCTGCTGCAAGGCACTGCTCGGAGGATCACAGTTTGATTACGAGCTAGACAGGGTTATTCGGGTAAAACACGAATCATTCCGGTACTATGGAACCCGCTGTTGTAGGAAAGGAAAAACCGCCTAATGCACCGTAGCTGATACCGTCGCCCATCCCGGCACACTTTCGTATTGCTTCAGGGTGGAGTTCCATATTTATCATTCCTTAAGAGCCCTCTATTCTACCTGTGTCCAAGTCCTGCTTTTTTCCCTGAGTGTAGTTTCTACAAAGTTGGTGATTTGCTTCCACATTTCCGGGCCGCTCAACATTTTTTCTATGACGTTATCGGCAGTAATTTGGCCGCAACTTAGTTCGAGCACTTGTCGCTCCTCGGGCTATCTTGAGCACTTGAAGAATGTGTGTTCAGCATCGTCTTCGTCTGCATCTCCATACACGCAGTTCTGGTTTTCGACATTTCCCAATCTACATAAGTACGTTTTGAAGTACACATTTCCAGAGAGCATTTGGGTAACGTAGTAGTTAACCTCGCCAAACTTTCTACTGCACACCTTACCCCCAGTGATCAGTCTTGCTGTCCATCTGCCTCGGTTTTCAGTTTCCCAGCGCTCTTGCCAAAGTCTAAACCTTTCCTAGCTGAGTTCTTGGTGACCGACTTTTAGGATCTGTTCATCCGTGTGTCTTTTAGCTTCCTACAGTCTTCTTATTTGCATCGCCATAAGGTCGGTGGGGATCGCTCCGGTGATCACTTCAACGGCTGGGTCTGATACGGTTCGACAAGGGGAGACTTCTCTCAAAGCTGCTGTTCATTCTACAGATGTTTACAGCGGCTCTCTATCTTAAGTGTATCTGACCACAACTGTTGTTGTCACAACTGTTGTAAAGTATCACCCCTCATCCAACACTGTCATCAGACCCTTCTAATGGAAGTCCCAGAAACCTCGCGGCTTCAACAGGGGTGGACCAGAGTGAAATTGTTGTTTGAAGAGTAGGCTCGGTTGAGCAGATGAACAGATGGTTAGTATCGTGGGGAGACAAGCCGCATGCCGGGCAGACATTTGGCATGCCAGGATTCAGTCTGGATAGGTATAGGTTTAGTCTGTTACAATATCCAGAGCGAAGTTGAGCCAGCATGACTCTCGTCTCCCAAGGCAGTTCGCGTTCCTCGTCGGCAACAGGTGGAGCTTGTGCCTGTAGGACTGCATTCACTGGACGAGACCTGACAAAGGAGTTTACCGACTCGGTGTGGAGGAGGCTGAGGGTCTGCCGGTGCACCATTGGATCAAACGGCGAGAAAATGTGATGCCGGATCTCGTCATAGTGCTTGCGGAGGTGACTCCTTATTCTCCTGGGAGGCGGATTTTCGTTAAGCAGGTTCCTGTTCGGACGCTGCGGTTTATAGCAGTTGAACAGGATTTGCCTGGTCAACATCTCGCAATGCTCTTTAACATAGAGCATTTTTACCTCACTGTGAAGGTAATGTTCAGGAGACATAAGGAGGCACACCCTGGCAGTTCTGAGTGCGGTGTTTTCGCAGGCCTGCAACCTTCTCCAGTGTGTGCCTGCTAGCCACGGCGACCATATCTCAGAACCGGCTGGCCGATTGCATTGTACCTTGCCAGTAACGTTTTTTTATCTTTACCCCAAGTGCTGCCAGCTGGTGACTTGAGGATTATGTTACGGCTTTGTACTTTGGTGGCAATCGCGGTTACATGAGCACCGTATTTGAACATGTTATAAAACGTCTTCTTCTTTTCTTTAAATGGTCATCTAACCGCCTGGGCGATTTTGACCGTCCAACATAGCTCGCCAGTCGTTTCTTCGCTGCGCCAACTGGCGCCAATTGGAAACACCGCGGGATCGCAAATCGGTCTCCACTTGGTCCTTCCATCGGAGTGGTGGTCTCCCTCTTCCTCTGCTTCCACCGGCGGGTGCCAATAAGAATACCTTCTGGGCTGGAGCATCTTCGCTCATTCGCACTACGTGGCCTAGCCAGCGAAGCCGCTGTGTTTTAATTCGCTGAGCTATGTCGGCGTCTGCGTAAAGTTCATACAGCTCATCATTAAATCTTCTTCGGTACTCGCCGTCGCCAACGCGTAGAGGTCCACAAATCTTTCGAAGAACCTTTCTCTCGAATACTCCCAGAGCCGCCTCATCAGATGTTGTTAGTGTCCACGCTTCTGCACCATATAGCAGGACGGGTGCGATGAGTGACTTGCAGAGTGTTATTTTCGTTCGTCAAACGTCACCCCTAAGATTTTGGGGTGTGTGACAGTCAGAAGCTTAATGCCGTCGACATGGACGTCTTATTCCATGTTCGCCTGCGCTGTACACGTCGTAAATAAGGTGGCCGAGGATTTGGTCGGTGACAGTGTCAGATTTCGTGCACCGAAAAAACCGGATAGGGATGAGAGGTAAGAGCTAATCCTTGAGCAGAGCTCGTCTACGGAGGGCCAGTCGCCAGGATCGTGCAGTCATCGGCGTAGGAGGCGATAGAGACACCTTCTGGTGGGGAAGGGAGCCTCGATATGTAATAATTAAACAAAAGCGGGGATTGGACTCCACCTTGTATAATTATACGTGGTTTTGATCTTTCGCCTCTAAATTCAACCGATGACTGCCCACCACTCAGATAGTTGTTGGTCCAACGCTTGAGACAGGGGGAAAGATTTCAAACTTCCACGTCGTTAATAAAACCTTTCGACAGATCGAGCGCAACTAGCACGGTCCTGTCATTTGGACGAGGTTGGTTGAGAACTACACCTATCTGTGTGGTGATGGCGTTTAGCGCGGTGATAGTGCTATGCATTTTACGGAATCCATGCTGATGTTCGGCTAGTCGCAAGTTAGCGGTATAATAAGGGAGCAAGACCGTCTCCAAGGTCTTCACTACTGGCGAGAGGAGTGAGATCGGTCGATAAGACGCCCCCTCGTTGGCCGGCTTGCCGGCCTTTAGTAGTGGCACCATCTTTCTGGAATTACAAAGGTGGTCATAGACAGATTGAAGACAGTTGTTAGGTACCTTACTTCCTCTTCTCCGAGATGTTTTAGCATCAGCATGGATATACCGTCTGGGCCAATAGATTTGGAGTTTTTGGACCCCCGTATGGCCTCCCGAACAGCCGTGGTGGTGATGGCAATGGGTGCTTGGCTATTTTTCCGTTTGTGTGCTTCCCTGATGGACGTCTACTTATCTTTTCAATCGGACGATGCAGTACAAATCGCCGGCAGAAAGCGTTCGCGCATCTCTTTGGTTTCGACTGTACCTTATCACCGAAGGTGATGGACATTTTGTCGTTAGGTTTGGTCGGATTTGACATGGATTTAACAGTGGACCATAATTTGCCAACCCCAGCAGAGAGGTTACAGGACCTTAGGTGCTCCTCCCATTTGGCGCGTTTGTGGTGATCAACCAGCCGTCTGATTTCCGCATTGAGATCTTGAATTTGGGGATCCGTAGGGTCCAAGCGTCGCACTTGGTCACGTTCATTAGCCAGGGCCGCTACCTGACGGAATGTATTGATTGGAGGCTGAAGCTATGACCATACCAAACGCTTTGTCCCTTCTCGTACGTCAGACGGGATGGGAGGAGCAGCGAAAGTGCTCTCAGTGAAGTTAAGAAACCCAACCCAATCAGCTTTACTGAAATTAGTGAAAGTGAGATTTTCAGAAGCAACAAAGTCATTGGGGCGATCGATTGAGAGGACTATCGGTAAATGATCCAATGCAAGAGCTAGCATTGGCTGCCATTCATTGCAGTTTATGAGACCCGCGCTGACAATTGTAAGGTCTGGCGAACTAGAATAATTTAACGGAACTCTCGTGGGAGCATCCCCGTTCACAGTGCAAAACGTTTTTTTTTTTTTTTTTTTTTTTTTCAGTGAAGAAAGCATCGAAAGCCTTAAAGTCAGTGTGGGACTTGAACCTAAGCACTATAACTCCAACCGGTACTACCGTTAAGTATTCCGTCGGGAGGTGGTTTGAGCACTAGTCTCAACGTCCGTTGGTCGGCGTAACCGCCCGTTTCAGTTCTTAACTGGGGATCTTTTTACTAGATTCTTCATTCTACTCCGTTGGCAATGATTTATCGACACTTACATTAACCTCTTTGGTACTTCCGAAGCTAGGTGGTTGGACAGGGAGTGGTTCCAATCCGCCTCTATGAATATAACGCATCTCTTTGATCAAAAACTTACACTTACTTACACGATGGCTATAATGACAAGCCCAGGCAGTTCTAATGAAACGCTTGCCCTATAGCGGTTCTAAATGTGAGCCCAGACAGTTGGACGGTCCGTGGGTCCAAAACTGTCCTCAGTGGGCAGTAATCGCCGTTCTTGATAAGGTCCTGATAATGTCCCGTGGACCAGCGGTGGAAGGGCCGTGGTTCCAATCCGCTTCAAATCTAATCACCCATGTTTCCAATAAAATAAAAAACTTACTCGTATCACGGCTCTCATTGTGCGCCAAGACAGTTGGACAGGCCGTGGGTCCAAAACTGTCCTCAGTGGGCAGTATTCGCCATTCTTGATAAGGTCCGGTGGACCCGGCGGTGGAAGGGCCGTGGCTCCAATCCGCTTCAAATCTACTCACCCATGTTTCCAATAAAACACTTACTCGTTGTGGGCCAGTGCAAAACGTCGAATCAACTATTTGTTCAGCCAATTCCTGTCCCCTACCATCAACCTATAGGCTTGAGTGCCACAGGTCGTGGTGTGCGTTGAAGTCTCCGAGGATTACTCGATTTTCGCCTCTGAGTAACGCACTGATGTCAGGGTGGTAATCCCTCGGACAGCAGGTGACAGGCGGTATATAAATGTTAATAATTTCTAGATCGACATCGCCTGACTGGACAACCATACCTTGACGTTCTAGGAAGTTGTCCCTCGGGTCGACGTCAGGCTCAACTAGACTATATGGCACAGATTGATGAGTGATGAAGGCAAGTCCGCCCCCAAGTCCTCTCTCTCGGTCACGCCGGTGGATGTTTTAGCCGTCACAAGTCCGAAGATCCGATCGGGCGTTTAACTTTGTTTCTTGAATAGCAGCAATCTTGATGTTCTGCTGCTTCATGAAATTCACTATTTCACCAACCTTGCCGGTTAAACCGTTGCAGTTCAACTGTAGGACAAGAAAGTGCAAAGGGGGAGAAATATTCACACTGGGAGTCAAGGACTGGTGCGTATGCCTCTGTGGAAGCAGGCTGGGTCGCGCACTGCGTCGCATTCTAGAAGACGAGGGATCCGAACCACCGGAAGGTGATAAATCGGTCAACGTTGTAGGAAGCGTATCTCGACAACAAGGCGCAACGTCCGTATCAGTCCATAAGTTCCTGTTACCAAGTTGAGAACATATAAGCAGGTGACATAGGCCAAGGCAGGAGTTGCATTTGACTGATGTCGAAGGTGTATATAGTCTCAACCGACAAACAGTGCACATGGTGTAAGGGACCAGGAGCTGGTGGCTTTGGCTTACATTTGGGATAGGGCTGGAAGAAGAAGGGGAAGTTGAAAGTGGGAGAGGGGTGGGCTGTCGCTCAGCATTGCTCACATCTAAAACAGAGGTGCTACGTAGAAAGTAGCTGTGAGCAGCTGTGTGAGCTGTTGGCACCTGTGGGCGTGAGCGGCAGCTGGGCATTATTAGTGCTGTTAGTCGTGGAGACTGTATCTGAAGCTTGTGGCGGTGCGGCACTGGATCTGCGTTGGCCACGGGACGCCCTAAGGCGTGAACAGCAAGCGGCCACAAAAGTTTTGTAGAAACTAGGGGGCCTATGTGTGGAGGGATTTAGCCCGGAGCACCTCGTTTTGTGCAACTATCTTTTACAGGAATTACATTGGATGGAGTGTGAACATTTAACGTAAATCTTCTTCCAGCAGACGCAACCGATCCATCCTCTTGGACTTGGGTTGGATTCGACCCCAGCCCGGAGCAGGAGAATTTTAAGCAGACCTGCTGCAAGGAACTGCTCGGAGGATGACAATGTTAGGGGAAAAGGTGACAGGTTAGACACTCAGCTCGGGCCATATAGTATAGTGTCCATTGTGTCCTTTTGCTTTCTATAGGACCTCGGATGTTTTCTATCAGATTAATTACATGCTATTTTTTTTAATTTAATGTTTGGGAGAGGGTTTCGAAACCAACCTCTAACGGTGTGACACTTGGGTGATTGAGCTTCCTGCGTGCTTCTTCTGTATTCCGTGGAGTTATGACTGCGGCAATGTCGTCTGTGTATTCGACTAAGAAGGTATAATCGGGCATTTCTATTTAAAGATTTTATCGTAGTTGACGTTCCATAGGTCAGGACCAAGAATTGAACCTTGCCACACACACCACATATTTTTAACGCTGAAGTCTTATCTGATGATTATCAGGTATTCAGAAACGATTGCATTAACAGAGTCGTGGGTGGCGTTCTGATAGCTATTCATTCGTCAATGCCCTCTGAGGAGATTGATTTTCCTGGCACCGAGTCAAGTGAATTCAAGTGCGTCCGAATACAGCTGGACAACGCTTATTTATACTTAGCGGTTTGATATATTCCTCCCTCATCTGATATCTCGATCTACATGCAGCATATCTCATTGTTGAAAACTGAAAATTTAATGAATAAACTTCCCGATCCAATGATCGTTCTGGGCGATTTTAACCTACCAAATATATCGTGGAATATCTTTGAGGGAAGCATAGTGCCAACTCCATCCAAAGCAGGGTATAATGACTTTTTAGATGAAATGGTGGAGCTTTGTCTTAATAAAATAAATGTTATCCCAAACAATTTCGTCCTGAACTTAGGTTTCGTCGATGATACATCTAACTTCTCTTTGAGTAGATGCGATCCTTTGGTTTTACCGGAAGACGTTTACCATCCTCCTTTTGAGATCGTTTACGAAATCATAACTAATGTAGAAGACAGTGATACTAAACCATGCGATTCTAGTAGTCTATTTGACTTTGACTTTGCTAAAACCAACTAAATAAAGATTTGTCTAAATTAACTTGGCCTGAATATTATGGCGATATTGAGCTTACCGTTTCACATTTTAACAATAATATTTATAGGGTCTTCGAAAAGCATGTACCTAAATGTAAATCTTTCTCTGACGAACCAGCGCAAGCATGGTTTACTAAAGAACTGAAAGCTTTAAAAAATAAAAAGAACAGTTCATTCAAGCTATACAAGAAATTCGGTCTAAACAAAGATTACTTAAAGTACTCCAACCTACGACAGAAATATATTGAAGTGAATAAAAAATGTTACACAGCTTATATCTGTAAAATTGAAAAGAACCTTATCTGTAACCCAAAGTAATTTTATGGTTTCGTAAATTCTAAACGTAGTATAAGAGGTTTTGCTTCTGCCATGAAATACCAAGATTGTATATCCAGCGATAACCATGATATTGCCAATTTCTTTGCCCAATTTTTTAATTCTAATTATTCTACTGCTACCTTTCGATTAAATAAATATCCATATCAGTTAAATACAAACAAGATCATTAATAGTCCAATAATTTCTCCTGGAATTGTTTTATCCTATCTGAAAACTCTAGAGCAATAACTTAAATGTGACCCTGATATGATCCCGGCATGTTTTCTCAAAAAATGTGCTAACTACATGTACCAGCCTCTAACTGGTATGTTTAATCTGTCTTCAAAAAGCGGCGTCTTCCCAACTGCTTGGAAAGAATCTTTCCTTATACCCCTTTATAAAAGTGGCAGTAGGTCATCTGTAGATAATTACCGCGGCATCGCAAAGTTACAAATCAGCTTACAACTTCTATATCCTCATTGATTGCAGATTGCCAGCACGGATTTTGTAAAGGAAAATCAACATGTACGAACCTACTAGAATTCACAACCCATGTTTCAAACGCGTATAGAGAAAAAATGCACACAGATGTTATATATACAGATTTCAATAAAGCGTTTGACAAAAATTTCGAAGTACGCTGACGACGTTAAGATTTTTATGTCTTACTCGGTGAGCGAAAATAGAGCTTTACTTCAATCAGATCTTGATAGACTGGGTGCTTGGTGCGATCTAAACTACATGCCACTCAATCTTAAAAAATTTAAATACATGTGTTTTTCGCGCAGAAATCCACAACTAGCTTCCTACATAATCAACAATCATAGTCTTGAATAAGTGCATGATTTTGTGGACTTGGGAATTACGATGGATTGTAAACTTAGCTTCAATCTCCATATTAATGCAACCGTCAATAAATCTAGGGCTGTTTTATCATTCGTTAAGCGATGGTCGAAAGAATTTAATGATCCATACGCAACTAAAGCCCTTTTTATAACATTAGTAAGACCGATATTAGAATATGGCTCAATTATTTGGAGTCCGAGCTACCAGGTCCACGTTGATCGGTTAGAATCGGTTCAAAAACAATTTCTACTTTTCTCTTTAAGAGATCTTTCATGGGATTCCCTGTATAATTTGCCTCCCTATATTAATCGCTTGAAACTTATTAACATTCCTACCCTTGCTAGTCGTACAGGAATGCTCGGAACAATATTTATGATTCAATTACTAAACGGGTTGGTCTCTAGCCCATTTTTGTTGGGAGAAGTAAACTTAAACATTCCTTATCGGCCATCAAGACATTTTAAACCTCTTTTTTTGAAACAGTGTAGGAATAATTTTGAATTAAATGAGCCTTCCCAATGTTTGTGTGATAATTATAACACTCACTCCAGCACATTTGATATTTCTGACTCGCTTTTTAGCATTAAAAAATCGATACTATCCTCGCTTAACCCATAGCAACTTTATGAATTTACTCTTTACAACCGAACTGATTCTTTCTTCGGTTAATACATTATTGATAAGTTTTAATTTCCTGTGTTACTAGCTGATGAGTGGTAATACTTTACATCCAACGTCAACTGTAACAAGTAAAGAAGTGTAAGTTCGGGTTGAACCGAACATTATATACCTAGTAGTGATATATTATGACATCCCAATTTACGCAGGTCTATTTTAATACTTTCAGTTCGTATTTGCGTTCAAATAGACAGAGCGACAGACAGATAGACGTATCGAGAGATGGACATGGCTACATCGACTCAGCTCTTCCTCCTGATCATTTTAGTATACTTTTTGATGGGACTATCTCTTTTTCTTCTCATAGGTACAAACCTTTCATGTTCATGAAAGGTATGAAAATCAAAAAAGATATACAACTTCGCTTATGGCTTAGTTCGCGACATGGCTTAATCAATTTCTCTTTTCGTCCTGAAAATTTTGATATGTATAAGTCAATATCTATCTCGATCCGTTTATGCCGTTACGTACTGCGCTTAGGCGACTAAAGTTAATATACCTTATGTGCGGTATAACAAATGTGTGTCTTTTATAGGCGCCAAAGAACTCAAACCAATCTTTATGAAATTTTCACAATATATACTTGGGTTCACTGGGTACAGCATAGCCAATATATAGTTTTGGAAAAGTAGGCGGAGCCACGCCCCCAGGCTATATAAAGTTTCACTTCGTCATAACTTCGAACTTTTTTGGTCTAAATTAATGAAATTTGGATATATGTTTCACTTAGTCAATATCTACATAATTTTTCAAAAGTGGGCGGTGCCATGCCCACATATTTTGTGTTTTGTTTTGCTCTTGAACTTTCACGATAGGTTCAGGAGTTCGCTGGGCACGACACAGTCTGTATATAGCTTTTGGAAAACCCCAAGTTATATAAAGCTGCACTTCGGTATAGTTAGGTGTTTATTTGGTTCAAGTTAATGACATTTTATATATAGATGAATTATACTCGTATGTATCCAAACGTTAAAACAACGTCTATAGGATTTGCTAGTGTATTATAAAATGGCGAAAGCAAACAACGAATTTCAGCATTCTTTTGTGAAACTGAGAGACTAGTTTGCGTTCAAATAGATAGACGGACAGACAGACAGACGACTCCGCTCATCGTGCTGATCATTTTAGTGAACTTTTCTCTTCTTGTTCTCATACTTACATACATTTAATGTTTATGAAAGGTATGAAAATCAAAAAAGATGTATAACTTCGCTATTGCAGTGGGCTATTAACTACGTGCCCGAATATTTTGCTGGTGTGTTACCCGATTTGACAAATTTTTGGCATACATATTACTGGGAAGCAGCTGACCAATGATTGATTGAAATATCAAGATTGATTTATAAGCGATTGCCTTTGAAAATAGCAGACATTTTATGTTGAAAAGTGACACAATTTTTTTTGCGGTCGAGTTTTTATTAAAAAAGCTTATTATATTTATGTGCAAAATCTGATTGATATACATAACTTGGTTAGTTGTAGAAATAGCCCTTTTTAAATTTCACAAAAAAAATTTTCAGAACTATGTTAAAAAACTGGGCATGGACATTATCCGATTTCGCCCAATTTTACAGCAAACAGTTAGCTTTATATATAGAACATTATCACCAAATTTCGTTTCGACAAATCAATTTTTGGCGGAGTTATGGCATAAAAAGTTTTGTTGAATAGTCCACTATAAAAGGGGCGGGCCATGCCCATTTTTGAAAATTTTAAGTTTTTGGGTTTCTTTGTTTACGGAAACTTTAAAAGTGAAATATAAATGATGTACAGCTATATTACGCAAAATTATTGCCTATTTAATATATCTACGAAACTCTTCAAACTCTTTCACATAAAAGTGGGCGTAGACCTTAACGGATCCCGCCCATTTTTTTCTCGAACATTCCCTGCATACCTGGAAAGCTTCGCGCTGAATTTTGTTTCGATATCTTGAACGGTTTTTGAACTATGATTAATATTATTTCTAAATTTGACTTAATCAAAAGTGGGCGATGCCACTCCCATTTTCAAAAGTTTCTTGAAAAATTTATTTTATGCCTCAATCTCAATGTATTCACCAGTCCTGAACATTTTGATATATATATAAGTCAATATCTACCTCAATCCGTTTATGCCGTTACGTACTGCCCTTAGGCGACTAAAGTTAATATACATACCTTGTGTGCATAGCACTACTAGGTATAAAAACTTCCCTAAAAGTCGATATTAGTAACCAGAGACGCGTTTTGGTCCCAGGAAACCTAATCCGGTGGGGGAAGCCCAATATTTTCAGTAGTTTCCAAAATTTTGCAAGCAAAGTTAACAATTTTCTGTCATTCCCATGTGGTTGTTGTAGACAAAGATATAGGGTGTGCTGAAAAGTGCAAAAGTGTGTTCTGTGCAGAAATACTGGCTGATGAATTTTGCTACATTAAGAAACTCAAATAATTTTTTTTCAGTGTATGGAATTCATTTTTCTTTTATTCATGTTAAAGCTCATTAAATTTTATTAAATATAGCTTAATTAGTTTTAAAAATAATGGAATTTAAATGCCCCCCCTGCTCGTCGATGCATGTGCGGCATCTTACCAAAAAGTTGTTCATTACTGCTTGGAGAGTTGAGACAGGAATAGCCGCAATTGTTTCTCGAATGGATTGCCTTAGTTCATTCAAATTTGTTGGTTTTGCTTTGAAGACTTCCTGTTTGCAATAACCACACAAGAAAAAGTCAGGTGCAGTAAGGTCAGGCGACCTGGGTGGCCAACGGAATGTGGAGTTTCTGGATATCAGCTTATTGGGAAATTTTCGTCGCAATTCTGTCATAACAGGTTGGGCTATATGAGGAGCTGCACCATCTTGCTGAAACCGCACAGAGTTGAAAGAAATTCTCATTCGGCGTAATTCTGGATAGAAAAACTCTCTCAACATGCTCAAGTAACGGTCTCCAGTAACCGTAACGGTGTGACCGTTTTCTTCGAAGAAGTAGGGCCCGACAATGCAGCGTGATGAAACTGCACACCACACTGTGACCAGAAGTGGATGCAATTCCGTCTCATGGAGTATCTGTGGGTTGGAAGCACTCCATATTCGACAAATTTTGTTTGTTTATGTTGCCGTTTAAATCGAAATGGGCCTCGTCAGACATGAAAAGACAGTTCAACATGTTTCCATCCTCTTCCACCATTTGAAGCATCTTCTGGCAAAATTCCAAGCGAATCGGCAAGTCTGCAGCGTTCAGTTTGTTGGCCATTTGAATTTTATATGGGAATAAGTCCAAATCTTTGTGCATAATTGACTGTAATGACTGTCTGCTTACACCCATTTGAGCAGATAAGCTTCTTGTCGAAACACGTGGATTGTTTTGTATGGCAGCAGCTACAGCAGCGATTGTTTCCTCCGTTCGAACTGAAGGGTTTCGATGGTAAGGTCTTCTGTTGACTGTCCCATGCTCGGCAAAATTGTTTACAAGTCTTATTATGGTCCATCTGCTCGGAGGATTGCCGCCAAACGTGCGCCTATACTCTCTTTGAACCGAAACTACGGACTCCAGTGCGTGATAGCGGCGGACAATCCAAATTCTTGTTTCAGTGTCCCAGTTATCCATTTTTGTTAAATGTAAAAGTCAATCTGCAAAATAAAAAAAAAATTTACCAGATTCATTAAATAGAAAAAAAGTTATTTAATTTTTTTTTGGTAGCGGCTTTCATTAGCCACCCTGTACTGTGGATCACGTAGCCGGTGTTGGACCGGCTAAGGGTTACCCGGTTTAGGTATGCGCACACATTGGTTCTGGTAGCAATAACATAACAGATCGAAATAATACCGTAAAACTGCTAAAACTCTACTCCCTCATCTCTCACGTTTTTAAAAATCCGAAATCAGGCGGTCTGAAAATACTAACGTAGGCAGGCTCATTAATTTAACCAGAGCGCCTTTTTAATCCGACACCTTCAATTTTAGTCTTTATAATAAAGTACCAGGGTGAAGTTGGAAAGAAATAGTGGATATTGAAATAAAATAGAACTGATTAAAATCTAGTCGAAGTCTGCTAGCATGTAACCTAGATGTTTATTTCACGATTTCTGTTTTTATCAATTTACTGATCATATAATAATGGAAATATATAGTCGATTCACTCAACATAAAACTATGTTTAGAGATTTTGCTTCGGGTTTTGAACAAACCACAAGCAAATTGCTACACATTGTTTCAACTCTCCCCGTTTCCACTTCTACAGCAGAACTCTCCTTTTCAACCCTTCTTCTTCTTTAAATGTCGTTTAACCGTCTAAGCGATTTTGGCCTTTTGCCATAGTTCGCCGCTCGGTACGTCTTTCTGCCAATTGGAGCCACTTGGAAATACCACGGGATCATAAATCGGTCTCCATTTCGACCTTCCATCGGAGTGGTGGTCTCCCTATTCGTCTGCTACCACAGGTGGGTGCCGATAAGAATACTCTCTGGACCGGAATATCTTCATTAATTAGCACAACATGGCCTAGCCAATTAAGACGTTGGGTTTTAATTCGTTGGACTATGCCGGTGTCTGCAAATAGCTCATACCGCTTATCATTAAATCTTCTTTGGTAATCGCCGTCGCTAACGCGTAAAGGTCCGTAAATCTTTCGAAAAATCTTTCTCTCGAATACCGCCGCCAGAGCCGCCTCATCAGATGTTGTCAGTGTCAAAGTTTCTGCACTATAAACCAAGACGGGTACGATAAGTGACTTATTCATTTTCGTACTTCGAGAGGAATTTACTTCTCAATTGCCAACTCAGTTAGAAGTAGTACTTGTTAGCGTCAGTGATTCTTCGTTGGATTTCTGCACTGACATTTTTGTTGGTGTTAATGCTAGTTCCAGGGTAAAAGAATTTAAAGTGGTTAAAAACTTATCCACGTAAATATAAGTTACGTCCCTTTAAATTATAGGGCCTAAAAAAAGTATTCTTTTCTTCGGACAGCGTGTCCGCCTTTATTGAAGCCAAATATAGAACTTAAACTTACATTTTAAGTTGATTGATTTTTATACTACTTACAACTATGATAAATTGCTTACTAAAGTATTATTAATAAATTTTGCAAAAATAATATTAACATGATTTTCTGTTTACAAATTTATTAAGTGTAGCAGACGCTGATTTTACAAAAGTAAGTTATGAAGGTGCAATTTCCTGTTTACAAGTTATTTTACTATTTACTGTTGACACAGCCATAATTGGTTGTGCTTTTCATTGTGAAATTTGACTGACGTATCGATTTTTGATATTGGTCAAAAATCGGCCCAAATGTCAAGTCAGCATCTATTGGTCAGAAATTAACAAAGCACGTGGTAACTCTTCCCCTCTTAAGTCGATTGCCCTCAATCGGCACAAGTTTCACGAAATTATACAGTGACTTGAAGATATGGAGCTTTAGGTACGTCTGCTACGTTCTCTGTTGTTACATAAAATCTTTTTTTATTTTTGTTGTAAAAAGTCAGAATGATCATAATGAAAATTGAAATAATTATTATATTGGTACTTATGCTAATTACATGTTTCATTTTATTATCTCTTACTAGCAATTGGATATCGCTCTTATGTTCTAGGTGGCTTACATATAAAGTCCCAAGTTTCAAATTTAGATTTGTTTCATTATTATCTTTGATATTAGTTATTAAATTTGGTAGAACAAATGTGTCACAAGTTTTAAGATTTAGGTTGTGATAGGTTACGTTGGATATTGAAATTTTACAGTTTTCAAATTTTATTATAAATAGGCCCTTTTGCATAAATTTCACTACAATGATGAAATACATTTCCATTAAAGTGCTGCAATGTTAGTATTCCTGGTTCAATTTCTACAACTGAGGTTTTCGTTAAATATTTTAGCTTACATTGGGCTTCTTTGAACTCTAAAATATTGCTGAGACATTCATCGTTTTTCTTTATCAAATTCTTCTCTAAAACAATGGACTTGTTTAAGGGATTGGGGAGGGGCTCGAATCTTATTTTGGATAGGATGTTGGTGGAAAATTGTGGGATAAGTAAGGTGGGAATAATGGTATC
Source organism: Merzomyia westermanni (assembly GCA_949987695.1). NCBI lineage: Eukaryota > Metazoa > Arthropoda > Insecta > Diptera > Tephritidae > Merzomyia > Merzomyia westermanni. The sequence continues at coordinate 116,087,280 of OX465289.1, forward strand.
TTCCTGAAAGATGACGGCTACCTTCATGTTCCTATAACTGTCGTAGTCTTTGATTAGGTCCAGTTCTGTTTGGGTTATTATGTCGGTGGGAACTATGCCTAACTTACTGGGAGAAATGATTTTTTCTATGTCGTCTATGTGATTTCTTAAGAGTGATATGTCATTGTTAACCCTGTATGTATGTTCGATGAATTGAATTTCGTCTTCTATTGTTTGTACGAGTATTCTGTTCAGTGTAGAATATTTAAACGTACTTATGTAGTCGGTTATAAGAGCTTGTTGCTTGTTTATGTGGGTTGTAATATTGTCTATCTGTTGTGTCAAGAAACTGTTAAAGCGTGTTAATTTGGTTGCATTGTCTGTGATTGTCCGTTCATTGCGGTGTACCTGATCTAATGCGTTTTTAGTTTCTCGTTCGTCATCTCTGTCCATAGAGTCTGCTATGAATTTCAAGCCCGTACCTAGTACGTTAACTAGTCCTCGTTTGGTTTTTGGGTGTGGTCGTAACTTATCTATTTTTGTATTTAGTAAAATAAAATTTTCGTTAATGGATTCTAAAACTTCTGTGTCTTCGAAAGAAGTTGTTTTCAAAATTTTGATGTTGTCCGTGATACGTAACATCGTGTTCTCGTATGTAGTCAGGTTAATAAAATGTAGTACCGTGTCATAATGGTTAATTGTCTTCAGTTCTCCTGTCTTGATTGGTATATATCCGTTGTTGTTCGTCAAGTCCTGCACACTCATCTGTTGGTTTTTGACACCAAGAATGAATTTCCAGAAGAAGATGGTTGTTAGTAGCATTTCCCTGTTGGAGTGAGGGTAACTGGTTTAGTATTGTCTAATATTTTTCTTGTGAACTATCCTGCCTGACTTTGTTTTAATTGTTGTGTCAAAGTTCTCCGCTACGATCCCCTTCTTATACCTAGCTGATAACTTATTTCCTTATCTTTTATTTACCTTTGCAAATATGATATCGCCTTTTGAAAAGTTTGTCTTTGTTATGATGACAAAGTCCCTGTTGTTGTTTACTAAGTAATTTCTCCTTGATTTCCTGCCTATCTTTCTCTAGAAGGTCAGGGTCGCTACTAATTCTCCTCCCAAAAAATATTTCAATTGGTTTTTTCCCGCTCGTAGAATGCACGGAGTAATTGTACTCTTTAACGGATTTTTCCAATAGTTCGCTGAAGGATCTGTGGCTCTTCTCCAATTGCAGACAACGCATTATTTCTTGCAGGGTGGAATGAAACCGCTCAACTTGCCCGTTAGAGCGACTAGAGTATGGAGGTGTTCGATATATTTCTGTATCGAATTCATTGTTACTCATGAAGTTTATTGATTCTGAGTGGAAGGATCTCTCATTGTCCATTACTATTGTTTCTGGTACTAAAGTGAAAAAAATATCCCTCAGTGGTTGCCTTATATCTTCGGTTGCTTTGGAGCGAATAACTTTTGCTACTACATATTTAGAAAATTTATCCACAGCTGTCAGAATAAGCTGTTTACCCATTATTAATATTTCTATATGGACTAATTGACCTGGAAACTGGGGTATAGGAGTAGCTTGTGTTTGAGGTTTTGGTGGATTGCGCTCGTATTTATTTTCTTTTCATGTAATGCATGCTTTGATAATTTTCTTAATTTTATTTGTCATCCCAGGGAAATAATACCTTTCCAAAATTTGTGTTTTATTTTCTTTACTATTCCTGTGGGCCCTATTGTGTGTATTAATAATTATTTCCTCCTGCTCTTTCTCATCAGTTATATCCTGAACTTCTACCTGTGTAAACCTGATGCGATACTTGCTAAAAATGTACTGGGTATAATTCCTGTATTTTTCCCATTATGGATTCCTCCGTTTTAATGCAATTTATTACTGATGGGTTGAGGTATCTCTTGAGGATGGAGATAAGCGTTTGTTGGGAGATATCTGGTTCCATAATTATATGCCGATGGTATGTTGGAAATATTATTCTGAATTAGTAAGAGGAGATTTCGTCGCTTTTAAGAAATATTTGAATTTTGAAAGCGTTAATAGGCGCTTCAAAACTATATATTAGATTATGGGATGAGCTATCATCTGAATTCGTTGCAATAGATAAAGTGTTAATCTGTGTTTCCTTATGAGGAATTCTTGATAGGGTGTCGGCCACAACATTTTGTTTGAATGGTTTGTAAAATACTTCGTAAGAGTACTCCTCGAGAGCTGCCTTCCATCTTTTAATTTTCGAGTTGTTATTTTTATTGCTAAGCGCTTTTGTGAGTGGTTGGTGGTCGGTAAAAATTTCCACCTTGGCTGATCCGTACAAAAAGTTTCTAAATGAGTTTAAGGCCCAGATTATGGCTAGCATCTCTTTTTCGTTCGCCATGTAATGTTCTTTGGCCTTACTTAACGTTCTTGAAATGAACGACAATGGCTTAGAATCTTGGGATAGGACGGCTCCAAGAGCAAATTTGGAGGCGTCTGTTACCAGCTGTACTTGTAATTGGGATATGCAAGTACAATGTCCTCAGAAGTAAGTGAGAGTTTTATATTGTTGAAGGCTCTTATAGCATCCTCATTCAAAATTATATTAACTTTCGAAGATTTATTTTTGGATATTCTACCTTCTTCCCCTCTTAAAAGAGATGTTAGGGGTTTTGCTAACTTTGCGTAGTCTTTTATAAATCTACGGTAATATCCCGACATACCGAGGAAACTTTGAAGCTCTTTTAAAGTTGAAGGTTGCGGAAAATTTGTTTTAATGCCATTTGGAGATATAATATACCCTAGGAAGTCGACTTCCGTTTTAAAAAATTTGCACTTGTCCAACTGGACTTTCATGTTGGCCTCTTCTAGGGTCTCAAAGATTTTCCTAATACGATTGAGGTGTTCGTCCTCAGTGTTACTGAAGATTATTATATCATCGATATAGATGTAGCAGTACTTTGCTATATGCTCACGCAGTTTATCGTCTAAAGCTCGTTGAAAAATAGAGGGAGCATTTTTAAGCCCGAACGGCAAACGGGTAAATTCGTATTTGCCGCCTTTTATTGAGAATACTGTTTTTTCGATGTCAGATTCCTTTAAAGGGATCTGGTGAAAACCGCTTTTCAAATCTAAAACAGAGAAAAAGTTACTTTCTCCAAGGTTTGAGATTACCTCCGATATTTCCGGTATTGGGTATCTATCGACCATTGTGATTGAATTCAATTTCCTATAATCTATTACCATGCGATATTGTTTATTACCTTCTGAGTCTGGTTTTTTGGTACAATCCACACGGGCGAATTATACGGAGATCGGAATGGCCTTATAATACCATCATTCAGTAATTTCTTCACTTGTGATTCTACCTCGCTTTTCAGCGTTGCTGGGTAGGGATAAAATTTAGAATATACAGGGGAGTCAGTTTGTGTTCTGATTTGTCCCATAACCTTCGTAGTATACGTAAGCCTTTTGTCGGGCTCGGAGAAAATATTGGGATATGTATTTACAATATCCTTCATAATATTTTTTTGGTTGGGGATAAGCCTTCCTCTTTTATATTTATCGCGTTGACGCTATGTGAAGCTTGCTGCTTAAGTCTGACCATACGGCCATCTTTTAAAACTATTTTATTTTCTGCAGTATGTGATATTGCTCCCAGTGCCCTAAGTGTCGTTTCCCAGAATGGCATCGAGTGATTTCAATAAGGACATAAGATAAAATTTAATTTTTTCTTATATGTTAAAGAGATTTACATAAGTGTGGTCCGTTAGCTTAACATCTCCTATAATTGATTTTGCACGGAAAGGTTTTTCGTTTGGTAATCGTTGTTCTGCTAAGCTTGGTTTACATAACTTTACTGGAACCTGTGTCCACCAGAAATTTTAGAATGTTTCCACTCTCCGTCTTCACTTCAATGTATGAAAGCGAAAAGCTAATTATGTTAAAAAATGGACATCATTGTATTCTTCAAATTCATCCTCGTCCTCATTTTTGGATTGGGTCTCTTCACTTGACGTATCTATATGAAACGTTCTTTGATTTTTGAGAGGTGGTTGATTGTTGACCGATTGTGGTGGTCTTTTACCCTGAAACTGGTTCTGAGGAGGTTTGTTCATATAGTTAATTCGCCGTGAATGTATGCTCTGGTCTACCTCCATTGGTTCTGGTTTAGCTTGAGGCTTCGGTGGCCTTGGAGGGGCATTTGTAGGTTGAATTTGGTTGAAGGACTGTGGTCTGGCCTTCCATCTTGGTTGATTGTTTTGTGGCTCGTGAGCCAATTGTGGGTAAAAGGACTGCTGTTGGGTGGAATATCTTCCCGAATTTGGATATCGTTTCTTTATATTTTGTTCGGTAGTTCTGGTTGTCCAGATTTATGCATAGATGAAGGGCCTGTGGAAGATCGGCAGGTTCCCTGATTTCCAGCAGTCGTGGTAGGTCCCCATTCAGACCCCTAATGAAGGTATCAAGTGCCTTATTTCTATATGATTGGGTCATCATGTGCAGAGACTCGCTACCCATATCAACGCATCGCAATTTATTTATGATTAGTGAAACGTATTTATACACCTGTTGATAGAATTTCGCTATGCTCTTGTTACCTTGTACTAAGGTCGTGAGCTAATATTCCACGGTTGAAATATCGCGTTTGTCTGCATAGTGCATTGCAAGACATTTAGTAATTGCCAGCCAATCTAGCGGCGTATTGTAAGATTCTAATGCTGTATCGGCATTGCCCGTTATCTTGTTTCGGATAACGCTAAGAATCCCGTAATATTTTGGGGTTCCCTTTAGTGGTTCGTAAATGCTGAGTATTCTGTCTACACTTTTTTTCCACGAATTAAACTCTTCAGGGCGAGTGTTGTACTAGGAAAAGAGTTTGGGTTGAGTGTGGCCTGTACTACACCTGGCCCCTGTTGTTCAAGAATGTTCGTTGCTATATTGGTTACTAGGTTTTTTAGGTCCTCCACACTTAGTTGGACATTATCTGATGCCTGAGGGGCTGGGGGGTTTTGGTTAAGGACGGGGGGCCGGACTGAATTGTTAGGGTTTGCCATTTTTTTCCCTTGGGTAATCTATGTGTTCCAATTTGTAGGGAAAATTCAAATCGGCACACCACAAATTGGGAGAGAAGCTTGGCGCAAAAATCTCTTAGGAGGTTTATGATGATATACCTGTTGTATATCGCGCCATAGAGATAGAGAGAATCTATGTGTTTATTATTATATTGCTCACAATTAGATTTTATATTATTTCTAGTAGTCTGTATTTCAGTACCTTAGTGTTGTTGCTTTAATATGTTCCGTCACGATATTCCCTCGGCTGCTGCCTGTCTTCTTTTAATACCACCAGTACTTTAATATTCCCAATATTCTGCTGCTTTTTTGTTCTATCACGATGTTCCCTTGGCTGCTGCCTGTCTTCTTTTAATATCACCAGTACACCGCTGCCTTTGTTGTTTGATGATTTTATATCAAGTCTTCCGTTTTTTTTTTTGTTAAAACGTCTTTTGTTTTTTAAGGATCTTTTTTTTTATTATTAATTTTCGCTAATTCCTTTTATTTAAAAAAAAATGTTGTTTTATTGCAGATGTTCACTGAAATTTTCGGGTATTTGCATTGTTTTTTTGTTTTTTCTTTTTTGTTTTTGAACTTGAGGTGGCTGATACGTAATATCCCTCTTTTGCTACTGCTACCATTCCTCAAAGTTCTTGCGATAGAATTTTTCTCGCAATTTTTTAATAATTAATTTTTTCACTACCGTATATTTCGGATTTTTTATGCACGCGTATCCTTACTCTTTACTTTTTCAGGATTTTTCACTACCGTATTTTCGGATTTTTTATGCACGGGTTTGCCCAAGCGTGTCCTTACTTTTTTACTTTTTCAAGACTTTTCGCGACTTTGGCATCGGGCGCCAGTTACGTCCGTTTAAATTATAAGGACTAAAAAAAGTATTTTTTTCTTCGGACAGCGTGTCCGCCTTTATTGAAGCCAAATATAGAACTTACATTTTAAATTGATTGATTTTTATACTACTTACAACTATGATAAATTGTTTACTAAAGTATTATCAATAAATTTAGCAAAAGTAATAGGAACGCGATTTCCTGTTTACAAGTTTATTAAATGTAGCAGACGCTGATTTTACAAAAGTAAGTTATGAAGGTGCAATTTCCTGTTTACAAGTTATTTTACTATTTACTGTTGACACAGCTATTATTGGTTGTGCTTTATATTGTGAAAGTTGACTGACGTCCGAAATATAGTCCAAGGGCCACTGGTCCTCCGAGAAGAAAAGCTTCTGCTTCACATTCGCAAGTAGTATGTGAAATCGACTGTAGCAAGATATAGAGCAAGAGATTTGAACTTAAAATATCCTCACTTGGCTAGCCTGGAACTAAACTGGTCTATGTAACATTTTTTCAGAAATCGAGCTATGTACAGTCTTGAACTTGAAAAAAATAAATTTATCCGTGCAAAATTGGCCTATGTCTTATTTCCAAAAGGTAAAAATATCACTTTAGAATTCACGTCCTTTTGTCATTTCAAGAAATTCTAAAGTGGTCCAACTAGCATAGATTAAGATAGCCCAGTATGATCTTACAAACTTGTTGAAACTAAACTGCGATATGTGCAATTCGATTTATTTGAATCATATCTGGCAACACGTTAAATGTCATTGTCATTCATTAAATCAGCTGATATTATCTTTTGTCAGCAATTGTGTTTGCAGGTTAATTTGCGTGTTTTGAATGAAAAGGAGACATTTGAGTAACAGTGTACATACAGGCTTATTAGTGAAAAACCATGGACGCAGACCGACCAATCACGTCTGCACGAATGAGACGTATTAATAATGTACTCCGAAACGCTACCATCCGGAATTACGGAGAAAGTGACTCTAAATTTGAAGATTTTGGCTCTAGTGATCAGGAAGATTTGTATGTGTTAATTGAATAAAGAATACAACAACTTTATACTTTTAGTTTTCTTTTAAAACTTTTTTATTTATCCACTCAGTTTTAGAAACAGTGTTTTCTTTTTGATGGCCAATGATTAATTGATGGCCGCCAGCAACGACATGTCCGTGGAACCCGAACGTTTCACGGTCATGCCGTTCCTGTCGGTCATCGGTTGTCTCTTCTCTGGACAGGTGCCAACATAGCGTACAACACTTACGCGCCATATAGTGTCGCCCCTGTCCAGCGAAGTGACAACTTTTTGTTATGCAGGGAAGTATTTTGGCTGATCACATAATGCCCTGTGGGAACCATGTGATCAGCCTCCCTTATCATTACATCATCCTTTTTGGGGAAAAAAAGAATTTGGTAGGGTGATCAGTCCTATCAGATTCTTCTTACCCATATACATACTAAAATTGTTTTGAATGAACGAATATTTTATATTGGGTGTTCCTCCCCTTTTTATTAATTCGTTCATTCCTATCAATTTTTACCAAATGCTTAAAATGTAAAAACGCTTAAAGCTTAATTATATAGTTATTTATTAAACATTAAATAGTATAAAAAAATTATATTTATATAAATGATAAAGCATATTTTTTTTTTTTTTTTTGTGTTTTTTTTTGTATGTACAGGTTTTTGTATGTATGTTTTGTATGCCTTCTTGGCTTTATAATGAAAATGGTATTTTATAATTATACTATAATTAAGTTTTTTTTTCTCAGTTTGCTAGGAAAATAATTTTTTTTTTTTGTATTTTAAATACATGTTTAGGGTTGAATTTTTTTGCCTTCTTGGCTATATAACAAAATCGCTTATATTAATAAGTGTAAATTTGAAAAATTTGATTATTTTACAGATTTTTGGAAATGAAAAGAATAAAAATGGGTTTTTTTTTTTTTTGACATTTTAAGAAAAATATGTTAATTTACTTTGCACAGCCTGTTTTTTGTACTACTTTTTCTTTATTATTTATTTCGTCAAAAATAGTTACATTAGGTTCATCAATTTTCTTTATTATAAATGGACCTTGATACATATTTTCGTGTTTGTGTCTTGGTTCTTTTTGCAATAAGACTTTATCGCCAATTTTAACTACTATCGGACGAGCCGTCTTATCATAAAAGTTTTTTGTTTGTAATTTGTTCTTATTTATTAGATTTTGTGCCATTTCATGTGTTTTTTGCATTCGAAATTTGATTTCTTTAGCATAGTTTTCGACATTATAAATTGGATCGATTTTATCTTTTTTGAATTCATTTGGCAAAGTTGCCTTTTTTGCAAATACTAATTCGTATGGAGTAAATTTATTGTCGAAAACTGTGCTTGTTGTAGTGTTGTGTAAAAATGTAAAATATTTTAAGTAAACATCCCAATCAGACGATGTTTCATTAAGATATGCACGTAAGTATTCATTAAAGACACGATGATTACGTTCAATTGTACCAACAGTTTCGTGATGGTAAGCAGTTGAAAAATTATGTTTTATGTTTAACAGTTTGGTTATTTCAGCTATTAGTTCATTTTTAAATTCTGTACCTAAATCAGATTTTATGGAATTCATTACACCGTATGTTAAAATAAAGCCTTCAAAAAATGCCGATGCAATTATTTTGGCAGATTTATCTGGTACAGGTACTGTTACCAAATATTTAGTCATGTCACAAATCATGGTTAGTGCGAACTTATTACCATATTTGGACTCAGGTAGGGGTCCTATTGTATCGATAACCAATACATCAAATGGTTTACAAGGTGTTGGAGTTATTACAAGATTTTCTTTTGTTTTTGGTTTCACCTTGTTCAAAAGACATTTATTACAACTTTTTACATATTTTGCTATATCGCGAGTCATGTTCTTCCAATAAAATTTTGTTCTTAGTTTTGCGTAAAGTTTTTTGGTACCACAATGTCCTCCTGAGATTGGGTTGTCGTGGTAAATAGTCATCAACTTAAGTCTTTTGTCATTATCTGTTACAGTTTCAACTGGATCTGTTAAAATGATTTCTAAAAATTTGAGTATTTTATTTCCGCTATCTTTTAAATTTATAATAGTATAATGATTGAAAAATAAATCATTTTTAGGCCATTCTATTTGCTTAATTTTGCGTTTGCTGGCTTCTGAATCAAGCTTCGAAAGTAATTTCTCTAAAGACATTATTTCGTTAGCAACCTCAAAACTAAGTAACTCGAGTTTTTTATGTTTAATATGCGCAAAAATATGTAAATTTGTAGTTTTTCTATTTTTATCGTACGTAATTTCAGATCTGATACGCGGTATTTTATTTGAAAAATTAAATGAAAATTTATCGTAAACTTGTAAAATTTGTTGTTTGTCTTTAGTTTTGTCGTTTTTATTAAGTAATTTTTTGTTGTTTGTCTGATTTGCCATCGCCCTTGTTTGTACTGCTAAAATTTGTTTGTTAGAATCTCGAATTTCATCGATTGTGATGCGTGAAAGTGCATCCGCGCCTACATTTGATTTACCTTTAATATATACAATAGTGAAGTTATATTCCGCTAGTTCAAGCCTAATTCTCGAAAGTTTTGAAGAGGGGTCTTTCATATTGAACAGGTATACTAGCGGTCTATGGTCGGATTTTACAATAAAGTTAGTACCATAAACGTATGGTCGAAATTGCTTTATTGCGAAGTAAATGGCTAAAAGTTCCAATTCTATGATTGGTTTTTTCTGTTCGGCATTATTAAATGCTTTAGAAGCGAAACAAATTGGTAAATCACTACCTTGATGATCCTGACTTAAAATAGCACCCCATCCAGTTATTGAAGCGTCTACTGTAATAATAAATTGTTTAGTAAAATCGGGGTATTGTAGCAATTTAGGTGAAAGCAAAGCTGCTTTCAATGATAGAAATGATCTTTCGCACTCCACGTCCCAAACAAATTCAACTCTTTTCCGACTTAAACGATTTAAAGGCGCTGCCAGTGACGCAAAATTAGGTATAAAACGCCTGTAATAGTTAGCAAATGCGACGAAACGTCGAACCGCATCTTTATCCGTTGGTTTTGTATACTTTTTAATAGCGTTAATTTTTGAGTCATCTCGCAACAGACCCTTTGCTGTACATTTGTGACCTAGAAAAGTTACTTCTGGTCGTAAAAAATTGCATTTGTTAGGATTTAGTTTGAGATTGAAAGACCTACAAGTATCGAAAACTTTTGAAAGCTTTTTAATATGGTGTGCTTCACTACAACCAATGACGATAATATCGTCGACATATAAAAATGCAACATTGGGTGGTATACCCGAAAAAGCTATAGTCATCATTCGCGAGAATGAATTTGGTGTTACATTTAACCCGAATGGAAGAACTTTCCATCTAAATGCACCACGGTCAGTGCTGAAAGAAGTAATATCGCGTGAGTCAGGATGCAAGGGAATTTGATGAAACCCCGAAAAAAGATCCAATGTCGAAAAATACTTAGCTCGACCAAGATTGTCTAAAATATCGTCAACTCTAGCAAGAGGAAATTTATTAGCAATGAGTTTTTTGTTAACTCCGGGAAAATCTACGCACATACGATAAGCTTTTTGACCATTAGTATCTTTTTTTGGGACCACAATCAAAGGACTATTGTAATTGGAATAGCTAGGCTCAATCAAATCATTGTCTAACAATTTATTTACTTGGCGATTTATTTCCTCACGTTGGGAATATGGCAATCGATAGTTTTTAACATATACCGGGTCGTTGTCTGTCACTCTTAGTGTTTGCTCGTAAAAATTGTTTAAAGTCATTTTGCCCGTGTCGAGAGCGAAAATGTCGGCATAATTTATGCAAAGGTTGATTAGTTTACTATGAGCATGTTGAGGTATTTGGTTTTTTAAAATTGAAGTTAGTTTTTTCGTACGTTTGTTTTCCGTTTCTGTCTTGTTAATTGAATAAACGTTGTAATTTGAAAGTTTTTCTGTCCGAATACTATTTCTTTTAACACACTTTACATCATCCGTTGTATTTATAACTTTAATTATTGGGTTTTTGGAATTAACAATGCATCTCGCTGTGAAAACACCTTTTTCAATTTCCTGCGAATCCACGAAAAGTGGATCGGGTGTTTTTCCTAAATCAAAAAGTCTAAATATTTCACATCTGGGCGGTATTACACAACTGTCGCTTTCTGTTCCGTGTAGGATTGGTACCGCGACTTTTTCATCACCTACCCGAAAGGAAATATTATTGTTCTCATAACTAATGACGCATTTGTTAATTTTCAAAAAATCTTTACCCAGTATACCATCGGATGGGATATTAAAGTCTTCATTTACTATGTGCAAAGTATCTTTAATCGAAAAGTTGGAAAAATTTAAATTTACGATAATTTTACCTAAAGTTGAAACAGTACTAGAAGTGACACCGGTAATGTTAATAATATCGTTTGTATTAAATGTAACATTTCTGTCTAAACTTGAGATTTTTACTAAAGAAATGTCGGCTTGTGTGTCTACTAAGAAAGAACAAAATTTTTGTGACTCGTTAATTTGCAATTCAATAAAATCTGAGTAATTTAAATTTAAACAATAAATGGCTTTTGGCGAAGTAAAATCGCTTAATCGCTGTATTCGTCCTCCCCCAGTGTTCGCTCCTGAGGGGCGTTCGCGTTTAAAGCGCGGACATTAGCGTTTCTACCTCTACCATTTGATGATCGTGAATTGTTACCGCTATTGTTACTATTACTGTTACCGGAATTTGAACGTGAATTATTATTATTATTATTTCGATTTTGATACCTATTTCCATTAGCAAGTCGATTTCGTTGACTATTATTACCGTTAGGGTTGTTGTTGTATGAAAATGATCGATTATTTCTATAGTTGTTAAAGTTTCGATTTGGGTAAAAGCCACGATAGCTACCACGCGAATTTCTGAATGTATTATTACCGCGTGAACGAAAAGCTAAAACCTGACGCTCTTTCACTTCGTTATTTTGTTCAACAATCAATTTAGCTACCACGTCTTTAGGATCAGCAAAAGCTGTTGAAGCCAAAATAGTTTTAACCAAATCGGATCTAGCATTTAAGCGACACACGTTAACCGTTTGTTCAACTGCCATTTCATGAGCTTTTCCTTGAGTAATCCCTTCAATAATAAGAGACCGCTCAAGTGAATCAGCTAATTCTTCAACTTTTTTGGCAAAATCTGTATAATTGTTACTGTTAACGTGTAACGCAGCTATTTTTCCTGCTACAACTTTCGAGTTGTCTGGCTTGATCCTATTACGCAAAGCTATTTTAATTTCGTTAACTGAATTTACTTGCGTCGGTATAGCTTCTCGGGCTTTTCCCTCTAACTTTGATTTTATGAATGCTATGAACGTACTAGTTAAGCCTTCATCTACTAATTCTTCAATCAAATTAATTTTGTCAATAAACGATTCGAGAGCTAACGGATCTCCATTATAATTTTCCCTTATTGTCGAAGCACAAAGGCTTATTAAAGATCTTTTTTCTTCAATAGTAGGCATTTTAATACAAATTTCCGTACAAATCGAAATATTTGGTGAACTATTTGAAACTATTGGTTCTTCTATTAAAGTTAACGAATCTTCTAGAGTTGAGGAATCTTTTATGTTTGGCAGAGAGGTGCTTTTTGAAATAGGAACGAGTGATGAAGTTTGTGATTTTGCATCTGAGTATTTCTCCTCAGAACCAGATTCAATTGAGTCTGTTTTGCAAATAAGCTTAATTGGCTCTAATGGAATTTTAATATGAAAATCTAATTTATCGAAACACCTTTCTAAAAGATCTCTACAACGTTCTAATTTTACTTGTGTTTTTGAGGACTCATGTAGTTTTGTATGACCTTTGACGTGTATTAAAATGTGATTATAAGAAGCTACTAGCAATTTCTTATATTCATTAAGTTTATCCTTATTCGACGAAAGCTGTCGGTTTTGCAAAACTCTTTTAGTAACTTTTATAAACTCTGAATATCTATTTGAAAATTCTTCTTCTAAATCAGTCATACTACGATAAATCAAAAAAAACAAAGCAAAATCTCGATTCTATTAACTTAATATTCACCAAAGTCCGAAAACGTGAAACATTTTTTTAAAAATCTAAAAAAATACAAAAAAAAACCGAATCTGCTGAAATTACGTCATCCGCTGAAAATTATCATGCATAGAACTTGGGATTTGGCATGCAAAAGGATTTTAGGCATTCATGCAATTTCAACCAAAAAATTTTTCTAAGTGTATTTTGTATTTGTTTAATTTTTAGGCTATTGTACAAAAATTATTTAAATCCAAAGTTAAATTTACAAAGCAAGAAACCGGCAAAATTTTAATTTAATTTAACATGTTGTAAGGAAAGCAAAATTTTAATTATTAAACAAAGTTAATTGGCAAAAGTCTATGGCAAGGGTTTTGTGTAGGGTATACACGAAGTGGACGCACCACTTTAATCAAAATTGTAATATGGTTGTTGTACGGGACCACCGTTTTGGGTACAAGCAGACGCACCGCTGTAAAAAAAATTGTAATATGGTTGTTCACGGAACCACCGTTTGTTCAAAAAAAATCTAATGTGAATGTGTACATATGTCTGTATAAGAAAAAAAACCCTAAGGGAAAAATACATATACATATACATATATACTGCTACTTCTGCTATTAAACTGCTACTTCTGCTACCACCGCTGCCGCTGCTACTACCGCTGCTGCCTTTTTTCTTGCCTGCTGCTGCGCTGTCTCGCTCGCTGCTGGTGGTTGCTGTGCAGTGTGAGTGGCGTGGGTTGAAAAATGTCCGTTAGTTAAGTGGCGTGATATGATGTACCGTTAGGTACAGCACCCGATGTACCTATTATTTCTGCTTCAATTATTTCGTAGATTAGAATTTGTTGTATTATTTTCAAAATTTTTTTAGTTTTATTTCCGTCTTTTTTAGTTTTGTAGATTAATTTTATGTATTATTTCCGTATTCTTTAGACTTGTAGATTAATTTTATGTATTATTTCCGTATTCTTTAGTTTTCTAGAATAGTTTCTTTTTGTATTATTTAAAAAAAATTTTTTTTTTTTTTTTTGTTTTTTTGATTATCTCTGTTTCTGTTAGTGTTGTAGTTTAGTTTTATGTATTATTTGAAATTTTCCATATTAAGTGATAAATTTTCTTTTTGCTATGTGTGGTCTTGTATTAAATTTTTCTATTACCTCCGTTTGTATTAAGATTTCTTTATTAAATTTTAGATTTGAATTAATTTTTATTATTTCCGTTTGTTTTAATTGGGTTCTTTATTAAATTTGGCATTTATTTCAAGGGTTTTTATTATCTCTGGTTCTATTACTTGCTTTAGTATTAGATCTTACATTTTTCCTAACTTTTATTATATCCGTTTTTATTAGTTGATAAGTTATTAAATTTTTACATTTTAGGTACTTTTATTATTTCCGTTAACTTTAGGTTTTATTTATTATAATTTGCTTATTCACTGCCACTTAACTTACCCGCGCCACTCCTGTCGATGTCATATGCGTGGAGGCTCCTGGCAGGATCGCCATGTTAATCGAATAAAGAATACAACAACTTTTTACTTTTAGTTTTCTTTTAAAACTTTTTTTATTTATCCACTCAGTTTTAGAAACAGTGTTTTCTTTTTGATGGCCAATGATTAATTGATGGCCGCCAGCAACGACATGTCCGTGGAACCCGAACGTTTCACGGTCATGCCGTTCCTGTCGGTCATCGGTTGTCTCTTCTCTGGACAGGTGCCAACATAGCGTATAACACTTACGCGCCATATAGTGTCGCCCCTGTCCAGCGAAGTGACAACCGACCGGACGGCATGACCGTGAAACGTTCGGGTTCCACGGACATGTCGTTGCTGGCGGCCATCAATTAATCATTGGCCATCAAAAAGAAAACACTGTTTCTAAAACTGAGTGGATAAATAAAAAAAGTTTTAAAAGAAAACTAAAAGTAAAAAGTTGTTGTATTCTTTATTCGATTAACATGGCGATCCTGCCAGGAGCCTCCACGCATATGACATCGGCAGGAGTGGCGCGGGTAAGTTAAGTGGCAGTGAATAAGCAAATTATAATAAATAAAACCTAAAGTTAACGGAAATAATAAAAGTACCTAAAATGTAAAAATTTAAAAACTTATCAACTAATAAAAACGGATATAATAAAAGTTAGGAAAAATGTAAAATCTAATACTAAAGCAAGTAATAGAACCAGAGATAATAAAAACCCTTGAAATAAATGCCAAATTTAATAAAGAACCCAATTAAAACAAACGGAAATAATAAAAATTAATTCAAATCTAAAATTTAATAAAGAAAACTTAATACAAACGGAGGTAATAGAAAAATTTAATACAAGACCACACATGGCAAAAAGAAAATTTATCACTTAATATGGAAAATTTCAAATAATACATAAAACTAAACTACAACACTAACAGAGATAATCAAAAAAAAAAAAAAAAAAATTTTTTTAAATAATACAAAAAGAAACTATTCTAGAAAACTAAAGAATACGGAAATAATACATAAAATTAATCTACAAGTCTAAAGAATACGGAAATAATACATAAAATTAATCTACAAAACTAAAAAAGACGGAAATAAAACTAAAAAAATTTTGAAAATAATACAACAAATTCTAATCTACGAAATAATTGAAGCAGAAATAATAGGTACATCGGGTGCTGTACCTAACGGCACATCATATCACGCCACTTAACTAACGGACATTTTTCAACCCACGCCACTCACACTGCACAGCAACCACCAGCAGCGAGCGAGACAGCGCAGCAGCAGGCAAGAAAAAAGGCAGCAGCGGTAGTAGCAGCGGCAGCGGTGGTAGCAGAAGTAGCAGTTTAATAGCAGAAGTAGCAGTATATATGTATATGTATATGTATTTTTCCCTTAGGGTTTTTTTTCTTATACAGACATATGTACACATTCACATTAGATTTTTTTTGAACAAACGGTGGTTCCGTGAACAACCATATTACAATTTTTTTTACAGCGGTGCGTCCGCTTGTACCCAAAACGGTGGTCCCGTACAACAACCATATTACAATTTTGATTAAAGTGGTGCGTCCACTTCGTGTATACCCTACACAAAACCCTTGCCATAGACTTTTGCCAATTAACTTTGTTTAATAATTAAAATTTTGCTTTCCTTACAACATGTTAAATTAAATTAAAATTTTGCCGGTTTCTTGCTTTGTAAATTTAACTTTGGATTTAAATAATTTTTGTACAATAGCCTAAAAATTAAACAAATACAAAATACACTTAGAAAAATTTTTTGTTTGAAATTGCATGAATGCCTAAAATCCTTTTGCATGCCAAATCCCAAGTTCTATGCATGATAATTTTCAGCGGATGACGTAATTTCAGCAGATTCGGTTTTTTTTTTGTATTTTTTTAGATTTTTAAAAAAATGTTTCACGTTTTCGGACTTTGGTGAATATTAAGTTAATAGAATCGAGATTTTGCTTTGTTTTTTTGATTTATCGTAGTATGACTGATTTAGAAGAAGAATTTTCAAATAGATATTCAGAGTTTATAAAAGTTACTAAAAGAGTTTTGCAAAACCGACAGCTTTCGTCGAATAAAGATAAACTTAATGAATATAAGAAATTGCTAGTAGCTTCTTATAATCACATTTTAATACACGTCAAAGGTCATACAAAACTACATGAGTCCTCAAAAACACAAGTAAAATTAGAACGTTGTAGAGATCTTTTAGAAAGGTGTTTCGATAAATTAGATTTTCATATTAAAATTCCATTAGAGCCAATTAAGCTTATTTGCAAAACAGACTCAATTGAATCTGGTTCTGAGGAGGAATACTCAGATGCAAAATCACAAACTTCATCACTCGTTCCTATTTCAAAAAGCACCTCTCTGCCAAACATAAAAGATTCCTCAACTCTAGAAGATTCGTTAACTTTAATAGAAGAACCAATAGTTTCAAATAGTTCACCAAATATTTCGATTTGTACGGAAATTTGTATTAAAATGCCTACTATTGAAGAAAAAAGATCTTTAATAAGCCTTTGTGCTTCGACAATAAGGGAAAATTATAATGGAGATCCGTTCGCTCTCGAATCGTTTATTGACAAAATTAATTTGATTGAAGATTTAGTAGATGAAGGCTTAACTAGTACGTTCATAGCATTCATAAAATCAAAGTTAGAGGGAAAAGCCCGAGAAGCTATACCGACGCAAGTAAATTCAGTTAACGAAATTAAAATAGCTTTGCGTAATAGGATCAAGCCAGACAACTCGAAAGTTGTAGCAGGAAAAATAGCTGCGTTACACGTTAACAGTAACAATTATACAGATTTTGCCAAAAAAGTTGAAGAATTAGCTGATTCACTTGAGCGGTCTCTTATTATTGAAGGGATTACTCAAGGAAAAGCTCATGAAATGGCAGTTGAACAAACGGTTAACGTGTGTCGCTTAAATGCTAGATCCGATTTGGTTAAAACTATTTTGGCTTCAACAGCTTTTGCTGATCCTAAAGACGTGGTAGCTAAATTGATTGTTGAACAAAATAACGAAGTGAAAGAGCGTCAGGTTTTAGCTTTTCGTTCACGCGGTAATAATACATTCAGAAATTCGCGTGGTAGCTATCGTGGCTTTTACCCAAATCGAAACTTTAACAACTATAGAAATAATCGATCATTTTCATACAACAACAACCCTAACGGTAATAATAGTCAACGAAATCGACTTGCTAATGGAAATAGGTATCAAAATCGAAATAATAATAATAATAATTCACGTTCAAATTCCGGTAACAGTAATAGTAACAATAGCGGTAACAATTCACGATCATCAAATGGTAGAGGTAGAAACGCTAATGTCCGCATTTAAACGCGAACGCCCCTCAGGAGCGAACACTGGGGGAGGACGAATACAGCGATTAAGCGATTTTACTTCGCCAAAAGCCATTTATTGTTTAAATTTAAATTACTCAGATTTTATTGAATTGCAAATTAACGAGTCACAAAAATTTTGTTCTTTCTTAGTAGACACACAAGCCGACATTTCTTTAGTAAAAATCTCAAGTTTAGACAGAAATATTACATTTAATACAAACGATATTATTAACACTACCGGTGTCACTTCTAGTACTGTTTCAACTTTAGGTAAAATTATCGTAAATTTAAAATTTTCCAACTTTTCGATTAAACATACTTTGCACATAGTAAATGAAGACTTTAATATCCCATCCGATGGTATACTGGGTAAAGATTTTTTGAAAATTAACAAATGCGTCATTAGTTATGAGAACAATAATATTTCCTTTCGGGTAGGTGATGAAAAAGTCGCGGTACCAATCCTACACGGAACAGAAAGCGACAGTTGTGTAATACCGCCCAGATGTGAAATATTTAGACTTTTTGATTTAGGAAAAACACCCGATCCACTTTTCGTGGATTCGCAGGAAATTGAAAAAGGTGTTTTCACAGCGAGATGCATTGTTAATTCCAAAAACCCAATAAGTAAAGTTATAAATACAACGGATGATGTAAAGTGTGTTAAAAGAAATAGTATTCGGACAGAAAAACTTTCAAATTACAACGTTTATTCAATTAACAAGACAGAAACGGAAAACAAACGTACGAAAAAACTAACTTCAATTTTAAAAAACCAAATACCTCAACAAGCTCATAGTAAACTAATCAACCTTTGCATAAATTATGCCGACATTTTCGCTCTCGACACGGACAAAATGACTTTAAACAATTTTTACGAGCAAACACTAAGAGTGACAGACAACGACCCGGTATATGTTAAAAACTATCGATTGCCATATTCCCAACGTGAGGAAATAAATCGCCAAGTAAATAAATTGTTGGCCGCCGTGGTGTGAAGGTAGTGTTGCCGGCCTACCACACCGAAGGTCCATGGTTCGAGCCCTGGTACAGGTAACATCAAAAGTGATTTGAAAAAAGTTTTTCAAAACGGGGTCGCCCCTCGGCAGTGGTTTGGCAAACTCTCCGAGTGTATTTCTGCCATGACAGGCTTCTCAGCAAAAATTCGTCTCCTTTGTAGATGCCGTTCGGAGTCGGCAAAAAACTGTAGGTCCCACCAATTTGTAGGGAAAATTCAAATCGGCACACCACAAATTGGAAGAGAAGCTTGGCGCAAAAATCTCTTAGGAGGTTTATGATGATATACCTGTTGTATATCGCGCCATAGAGATAGAAATAAATTGTTAGACAATGATTTGATTGAGCCTAGCTATTCCAATTACAATAGTCCTTTGATTGTGGTCCCAAAAAAAGATACTAATGGTCAAAAAGCTTATCGTATGTGCGTAGATTTTCGCGGAGTTAACAAAAAACTCATTGCTGATAAATTTCCTCTTGCTAGAGTTGACGATATTTTAGACAATCTTGGTCGAGCTAAGTATTTTTCGACATTGGATCTTTTTTCGGGATTTCATCAAATTCCCTTGCATCCTGACTCACGCGATATTACTTCTTTCAGCACTGACCGTGGTGCATTTAGATGGAAAGTTCTTCCATTCGGGTTAAATGTAGCACCAAATTCATTCTCGCGAATGATGACTATAGCTTTTTCGGGTATACCACCCAATGTTGCATTTTTATATGTCGACGATATTATCGTCATTGGTTGTAGTGAAGCACACCATATTAAAAATCTTTCAAAAGTTTTCGATACTTGTAGGTCTTTCAATCTCAAACTAAATCCTAACAAATGCAATTTTTTACGACCAGAAGTAACTTTTCTAGGTCACAAATGTACAGCAAAGGGTCTGTTGCGAGATGACTCAAAAATTAACGCTATTAAAAAGTATACAAAACCAACGGATAAAGATGCGGTTCGACGTTTCGTCGCATTTGCTAACTATTACAGGCGTTTTATACCTAATTTTGCGTCACTGGCAGCGCCTTTAAATCGTTTAAGTCGGAAAAGAGTTGAATTTGTTTGGGACGTGGAGTGCGAAAGATCATTTCTATCATTGAAAGCAGCTTTGCTTTCACCTAAATTGCTACAATACCCCGATTTTACTAAACAATTTATTATTACAGTAGACGCTTCAATAACTGGATGCGGTGCTATTTTAAGTCAGGATCATCAAGGTAGTGATTTACCAATTTGTTTCGCTTCTAAAGCATTTAATAATGCCGAACAGAAAAAACCAATCATAGAATTGGAACTTTTAGCCATTTACTTCGCAATAAAGCAATTTCGACCATACGTTTATGGTACTAACTTTATTGTAAAATCCGACCATAGACCGCTAGTATACCTGTTCAATATGAAAGACCCCTCTTCAAAACTTTCGAGAATTAGGCTTGAACTAGCGGAATATAACTTCACTATTGTATATATTAAAGGTAAATCAAATGTAGGCGCGGATGCACTTTCACGCATCACAATCGATGAAATTCGAGATTCTAACAAACAAATTTTAGCAGTACAAACAAGGGCGATGGCAAATCAGACAAACAACAAAAAATTACTTAATAAAAACGACAAAACTAAAGACAAACAACAAATTTTACAAGTTTACGATAAATTTTCATTTAATTTTTCAAATAAAATACCGCGTATCAGATCTGAAATTACGTACGATAAAAATAGAAAAACTACAAATTTACATATTTTTGCGCATATTAAACATAAAAAACTCGAGTTACTTAGTTTTGAGGTTGCTAACGAAATAATGTCTTTAGAGAAATTACTTTCGAAGCTTGATTCAGAAGCCAGCAAACGCAAAATTAAGCAAATAGAATGGCCTAAAAATGATTTATTTTTCAATCATTATACTATTATAAATTTAAAAGATAGCGGAAATAAAATACTCAAATTTTTAGAAATCATTTTAACAGATCCAGTTGAAACTGTAACAGATAATGACAAAAGACTTAAGTTGATGACTATTTACCACGACAACCCAATCTCAGGAGGACATTGTGGTACCAAAAAACTTTACGCAAAACTAAGAACAAAATTTTATTGGAAGAACATGACTCGCGATATAGCAAAATATGTAAAAAGTTGTAATAAATGTCTTTTGAACAAGGTGAAACCAAAAACAAAAGAAAATCTTGTAATAACTCCAACACCTTGTAAACCATTTGATGTATTGGTTATCGATACAATAGGACCCCTACCTGAGTCCAAATATGGTAATAAGTTCGCACTAACCATGATTTGTGACATGACTAAATATTTGGTAACAGTACCTGTACCAGATAAATCTGCCAAAATAATTGCATCGGCAATTTTTGAAGGCTTTATTTTAACATACGGTGTAATGAATTCCATAAAATCTGATTTAGGTACAGAATTTAAAAATGAACTAATAGCTGAAATAACCAAACTGTTAAACATAAAACATAATTTTTCAACTGCTTACCATCACGAAACTGTTGGTACAATTGAACGTAATCATCGTGTCTTTAATGAATACTTACGTGCATATCTTAATGAAACATCGTCTGATTGGGATGTTTACTTAAAATATTTTACATTTTTACACAACACTACAACAAGCACAGTTTTCGACAATAAATTTACACCATACGAATTAGTATTTGCAAAAAAGGCAACTTTGCCAAATGAATTCAAAAAAGATAAAATCGATCCAATTTATAATGTCGAAAACTATGCTAAAGAAATCAAATTTCGAATGCAAAAAACACATGAAATGGCACAAAATCTAATAAATAAGAACAAATTACAAACAAAAAACTTTTATGATAAGACGGCTCGTCCGTTAGTAGTTAAAATTGGCGATAAAGTCTTATTGCAAAAAGAACCAAGACACAAACACGAAAATATGTATCAAGGTCCATTTATAATAAAGAAAATTGATGAACCTAATGTAACTATTTTTGACGAAATAAATAATAAAGAAAAAGTAGTACAAAAAACAGGCTGTGCAAAGTAAATTAACATATTTTTCTTAAAATGTCAAAAAAAAAAAAAACCAATTTTTATTCTTTTCATTTCCAAAAATCTGTAAAATAATCAAATTTTTCAAATTTACACTTATTAATATAAGCGATTTTGTTATATAGCCAAGAAGGCAAAAAAATTCAACCCTAAACATGTATTTAAAATACAAAAAAAAAAAATTATTTTCCTAGCAAACTGAGAAAAAAAAACTTAATTATAGTATAATTATAAAATACCATTTTCATTATAAAGCCAAGAAGGCATACAAAACATACATACAAAAACCTGTACATACAAAAAAAAACACAAAAAAAAAAAAAAAAAAATATGCTTTATCATTTATATAAATATAATTTTTTTATACTATTTAATGTTTAATAAATAACTATATAATTAAGCTTTAAGCGTTTTTACATTTTAAGCATTTGGTAAAAATTGATAGGAATGAACGAATTAATAAAAAGGGGAGGAACACCCAATATAAAATATTCGTTCATTCAAAACAATTTTAGTATGTATATGGGTAAGAAGAATCTGATAGGACTGATCACCCTACCAAATTCTTTTTTTCCCCAAAAAGGATGATGTAATGATAAGGGAGGCTGATCACATGGTTCCCACAGGGCATTATGTGATCAGCCAAAATACTTCCCTGCATAACAAAAAGTTGTCACTTCGCTGGACAGGGGCGACACTATATGGCGCGTAAGTGTTGTACGCTATGTTGGCACCTGTCCAGAGAAGAGACAACCGATGACCGACAGGAACGGCATGACCGTGAAACGTTCGGGTTCCACGGACATGTCGTTGCTGGCGGCCATCAATTAATCATTGGCCATCAAAAAGAAAACACTGTTTCTAAAACTGAGTGGATAAATAAAAAAAGTTTTAAAAGAAAACTAAAAGTATAAAGTTGTTGTATTCTTTATTCAATTAACACATACAAATCTTCCTGATCACTAGAGCCAAAATCTTCAAATTTAGAGTCACTTTCTCCGTAATTCCGGATGGTAGCGTTTCGGAGTACATTATTAATACGTCTCATTCGTGCAGACGTGATTGGTCGGTCTGCGTCCATGGTTTTTCACTAATAAGCCTGTATGTACACTGTTACTCAAATGTCTCCTTTTCATTCAAAACACGCAAATTAACCTGCAAACACAATTGCTGACAAAAGATAATATCAGCTGATTTAATGAATGACAATGACATTTAACGTGTTGCCAGATATGATTCAAATAAATCGAATTGCACATATCGCAGTTTAGTTTCAACAAGTTTGTAAGATCATACTGGGCTATCTTAATCTATGCTAGTTGGACCACTTTAGAATTTCTTGAAATGACAAAAGGACGTGAATTCTAAAGTGATATTTTTACCTTTTGGAAATAAGACATAGGCCAATTTTGCACGGATAAATTTATTTTTTTCAAGTTCAAGACTGTACATAGCTCGATTTCTGAAAAAATGTTACATAGACCAGTTTAGTTCCAGGCTAGCCAAGTGAGGATATTTTAAGTTCAAATCTCTTGCTCTATATCTTGCTACAGTCGATTTCACATACTACTTGCGAATGTGAAGCAGAAGCTTTTCTTCTCGGAGGACCAGTGGCCCTTGGACTATATTTCGGACGTCAGTCAACTTTCACAATATAAAGCACAACCAATAATAGCTGTGTCAACAGTAAATAGTAAAATAACTTGTAAACAGGAAATTGCACCGTCATAACTTACTTTTGTAAAATCAGCGTCTGCTACATTTAATAAACTTGTAAACAGGAAATCGCGTTCCTATTACTTTTGCTAAATTTATTGATAATACTTTAGTAAACAATTTATCATAGTTGTAAGTAGTATAAAAATCAATCAATTTAAAATGTAAGTTCTATATTTGGCTTCAATAAAGGCGGACACGCTGTCCGAAGAAAAAAATACTTTTTTTAGTCCTTATAATTTAAACGGACGTAACTGGCGCCCGATGCCAAAGTCGCGAAAAGTCTTGAAAAAGTAAAAAAGTAAGGACACGCTTGGGCAAACCCGTGCATAAAAAATCCGAAAATACGGTAGTGAAAAATCCTGAAAAAGTAAAGAGTAAGGATACGCGTGCATAAAAAATCCGAAATATACGGTAGTGAAAAAATTAATTATTAAAAAATTGCGAGAAAAATTCTATCGCAAGAACTTTGAGGAATGGTAGCAGTAGCAAAAGAGGGATATTACGTATCAGCCACCTCAAGTTCAAAAACAAAAAAGAAAAAACAAAAAAACAATGCAAATACCCGAAAATTTCAGTGAACATCTGCAATAAAACAACATTTTTTTTTAAATAAAAGGAATTAGCGAAAATTAATAATAAAAAAAAAGATCCTTAAAAAACAAAAGACGTTTTAACAAAAAAAAAAAACGGAAGACTTGATATAATTTTTTTTGATGATTTTTGGAAATGAAAAGATTAAAAATTGGTTTTTTTTTGACATTTTAAGAAAAATATGTTAATTTACTTTACACAGCCTGTTTTTGTGTACTACTTTTTCTTTATTATTTATTTCGTCAAAAATAGTTACATTAGGTTCATCAATTTTCTTTATTATAAATGGACCTTGATACATATTTTCGTGTTTGTGTCTTGGTTCTTTTTGCAATAAGACTTTATCGCCAATTTTAACTACTAACGGACGAGCCGTCTTATCATAAAAGTTTTTTGTTTGTAATTTGTTCTTATTTATTAGATTTTGTGCCATTTCATGTGTTTTTTGCATTCGAAATTTGATTTCTTTAGCATAGTTTTCGACATTATAAATTGGATCGATTTTATCTTTTTTGAATTCATTTGGCAAAGTTGCCTTTTTTGCAAATACTAATTCGTATGGAGTAAATTTATTGTCGAAAACTGTGCTTGTTGTAGTGTTGTGTAAAAATGTAAAATATTTTAAGTAAACATCCCAATCAGACGATGTTTCATTAAGATATGCACGTAAGTATTCATTAAAGACACGATGATTACGTTCAATTGTACCAACAGTTTCGTGATGGTAAGCAGTTGAAAAATTATGTTTTATGTTTAACAGTTTGGTTATTTCAGCTATCAGTTCATTTTTAAATTCTGTACCTAAATCAGATTTTATGGAATTCATTACACCGTATGTTAAAATAAAGCCTTCAAAAATTGCCGATGCAATTATTTTGGCAGATTTATCTGGTACAGGTACTGTTACCAAATATTTAGTCATGTCACAAATCATGGTTAGTGCGAACTTATTACCATATTTGGACTCAGGTAGGGGTCCTATTGTATCGATAACCAATACATCAAATGGTTTACAAGGTGTTGGAGTTATTACAAGATTTTCTTTTGTTTTTGGTTTCACCTTGTTCAAAAGACATTTATTACAACTTTTTACATATTTTGCTATATCGCGAGTCATGTTCTTCCAATAAAATTTTGTTCTTAGTTTTGCGTAAAGTTTTTTGGTACCACAATGTCCTCCTGAGATTGGGTTGTCGTGGTAAATAGTCATCAACTTAAGTCTTTTGTCATTATCTGTTACAGTTTCAACTGGATCTGTTAAAATGATTTCTAAAAATTTGAGTATTTTATTTCCGCTATCTTTTAAATTTATAATAGTATAATGATTGAAAAATAAATCATTTTTAGGCCATTCTATTTGCTTAATTTTGCGTTTGCTGGCTTCTGAATCAAGCCTCGAAAGTAATTTCTCTAAAGACATTATTTCGTTAGCAACCTCTAAACTAAGTAACTCGAGTTTTTTATGTTTAATATGCGCAAAAATATGTAAATTTGTAGTTTTTCTATTTTTATCGTACGTAATTTCAGATCTGATACGCGGTATTTTATTTGAAAAATTAAATGAAAATTTATCGTAAACTTGTAAAATTTGTTGTTTATCTTTAGTTTTGTCGTTTTTATTAAGTAATTTTTTGTTGTTTGTCTGATTTGCCATCGCCCTTGTTTGTACTGCTAAAATTTGTTTGTTAGAATCTCGAATTTCATCGATTGTGATTTGATTTGATTTACCTTTAATATATACAATAGTGAAGTTATATTCCGCTAGTTCAAGCCTAATTCTCGAAAGTTTTGAAGAGGGGTCTTTCATATTGAACAGGTATACTAGCGGTCTATGGTCGGATTTTACAATAAAGTTAGTACCATAAACGTATGGTCGAAATTGCTTTATTGCGAAGTAAATGGCTAAAAGTTCCAATTCTATGATTGGTTTTTTCTGTTCGGCATTATTAAATGCTTTAGAAGCGAAACAAATTGGTAAATCACTACCTTGATGATCCTGACTTAAAATAGCACCGCATCCAGTTATTGAAGCGTCTACTGTAATAATAAATTGTTTAGTAAAATCGGGGTATTGTAGCAATTTAGGTGAAAGCAAAGCTGCTTTCAATGATAGAAATGATCTTTCGCACTCCACGTCCCAAACAAATTCAACTCTTTTCCGACTTAAACGATTTAAAGGCGCTGCCAGTGACGCAAAATTAGGTACAAAACGCCTGTAATAGTTAGCAAATGCGACGAAACGTCGAACCGCATCTTTATCCGTTGGTTTTGTATACTTTTTAATAGCGTTAATTTTTGAGTCATCTGGCAACAGACCCTTTGCTGTACATTTGTGACCTAGAAAAGTTACTTCTGGTCGTAAAAAATTGCATTTGTTAGGATTTAGTTTGAGATTGAAAGACCTACAAGTATCGAAAACTTTTGAAAGATTTTTAATATGGTGTGCTTCACTACAACCAATGACGATAATATCGTCGACATATAAAAATGCAACATTGGGTGGTATACCCGAAAAAGCTATAGTCATCATTCGCGAGAATGAATTTGGTGCTACATTTAACCCGAATGGAAGAACTTTCCATCTAAATGCACCACGGTCAGTGCTGAAAGAAGTAATATCGCGTGAGTCAGGATGCAAGGGAATTTGATGAAATCCCGAAAAAAGATCCAATGTCGAAAAATACTTAGCTCGACCAAGATTGTCTAAAATATCGTCAACTCTAGCAAGAGGAAATTTATCAGCAATGAGTTTTTTGTTAACTCCGCGAAAATCTACGCACATACGATAAGCTTTTTGACCATTAGTATCTTTTTTTGGGACCACAATCAAAGGACTATTGTAATTGGAATAGCTAGGCTCAATCAAATCATTGTCTAACAATTTATTTACTTGGCGATTTATTTCCTCACGTTGGGAATATGGCAATCGATAGTTTTTAACATATACCGGGTCGTTGTCTGTCACTCTTAGTGTTTGCTCGTAAAAATTGTTTAAAGTCATTTTGTCCGTGTCGAGAGCGAAAATGTCGGCATAATTTATGCAAAGGTTGATTAGTTTACTATGAGCATGTTGAGGTATTTGGTTTTTTAAAATTGAAGTTAGTTTTTTCGTACGTTTGTTTTCCGTTTCTGTCTTGTTAATTGAATAAACGTTGTAATTTGAAAGTTTTTCTGTCCGAATACTATTTCTTTTAACACACTTTACATCATCCGTTGTATTTATAACTTTAATTATTGGGTTTTTGGAATTAACAATGCATCTCGCTGTGAAAACACCTTTTTCAATTTCCTGCGAATCCACGAAAAGTGGATCGGGTGTTTTTCCTAAATCAAAAAGTCTAAATATTTCACATCTGGGCGGTATTACACAACTGTCGCTTTCTGTTCCGTGTAGGATTGGTACCGCGACTTTTTCATCACCTACCCGAAAGGAAATATTATTGTTCTCATAACTAATGACGCATTTGTTAATTTTCAAAAAATCTTTACCCAGTATACCATCGGATGGGATATTAAAGTCTTCATTTACTATGTGCAAAGTATGTTTAATCGAAAAGTTGGAAAAATTTAAATTTACGATAATTTTACCTAAAGTTGAAACAGTACTAGAAGTGACACCGGTAATGTTAATAATATCGTTTGTATTAAATGTAATATTTCTGTCTAAACTTGAGATTTTTACTAAAGAAATGTCGGCTTGTGTGTCTACTAAGAAAGAACAAAATTTTTGTGACTCGTTAATTTGCAATTCAATAAAATCTGAGTAATTTAAATTTAAACAATAAATGGCTTTTGGCGAAGTAAAATCGCTTAATCGCTGTATTCGTCCTCCCCCAGTGTTCGCTCCTGAGGGGCGTTCGCGTTTAAAGCGCGGACATTAGCGTTTCTACCTCTACCATTTGATGATCGTGAATTGTTACCGCTATTGTTACTATTACTGTTACCGGAATTTGAACGTGAATTATTATTATTATTATTTCGATTTTGATACCTATTTCCATTAGCAAGTCGATTTCGTTGACTATTATCACCGTTAGGGTTGTTGTTGTATGAAAATGATCGATTATTTCTATAGTTGTTAAAGTTTCGATTTGGGTAAAAGCCACGATAGCTACCACACGAATTTCTGAATGTATTATTACCGCGTGAACGAAAAGCTAAAACCTGACGCTCTTTCACTTCGTTATTTTGTTCAACAATCAATTTAGCTACCACGTCTTTAGGATCAGCAAAAGCTGTTGAAGCCAAAATAGTTTTAACCAAATCGGATCTAGCATTTAAGCGACACACGTTAACCGTTTGTTCAACTGCCATTTCATGAGCTTTTCCTTGAGTAATCCCTTCAATAATAAGAGACCGCTCAAGTGAATCAGCTAATTCTTCAACTTTTTTGGCAAAATCTGTATAATTGTTACTGTTAACGTGTAACGCGGCTATTTTTCCTGCTACAACTTTCGAGTTGTCTGGCTTGATCCTATTACGCAAAGCTATTTTAATTTCGTTAACTGAATTTACTTGCGTCGGTATAGCTTCTCGGGCTTTTCCCTCTAACTTTGATTTTATGAATGCTATGAACGTACTAGTTAAGCCTTCATCTACTAATTCTTCAATCAAATTAATTTTGTCAATAAACGATTCGAGAGCTAACGGATCTCCATTATAATTTTCCCTTATTGCCGAAGCACAAAGGCTTATTAAAGATCTTTTTTCTTCAATAGTAGGCATTTTAATAGAAATTTCCGTACAAATCGAAATATTTGGTGAACTATTTGAAACTATTGGTTCTTCTATTAAAGTTAACGAATCTTCTAGAGTTGAGGAATCTTTTATGTTTGGCAGAGAGGTGCTTTTTGAAATAGGAACGAGTGATGAAGTTTGTGATTTTGCATCTGAGTATTCCTCCTCAGAACCAGATTCAATTGAGTCTGTTTTGCAAATAAGCTTAATTGGCTCTAATGGAATTTTAATATGAAAATCTAATTTATCGAAACACCTTTCTAAAAGATCTCTACAACGTTCTAATTTTACTTGTGTTTTTGAGGACTCATGTAGTTTTGTATGACCTTTGACGTGTATTAAAATGTGATTATAAGAAGCTACTAGCAATTTCTTATATTCATTAAGTTTATCTTTAGTCGACGAAAGCTGTCGGTTTTGCAAAACTCTTTTAGTAACTTTTATAAACTCTGAATATCTATTTGAAAATTCTTCTTCTAAATCAGTCATACTACGATAAATCAAAAAAAAACAAAGCAAAATCTCGATTCTATTAACTTAATATTCACCAAAGTCCGAAAACGTGAAACATTTTTTTAAAAATCTAAAAAAATACAAAAAAAAACCGAATCTGCTGAAATTACGTCATCCGCTGAAAATTATCATGCATAGAACTTGGGATTTGGCATGCAAAAGGATTTTAGGCATTCATGCAATTTCAAACAAAAAATTTTTCTAAGTGTATTTTGTATTTGTTTAATTTTTAGGCTATTGTACAAAAATTATTTAAATCCAAAGTTAAATTTACAAAGCAAGAAACCGGCAAAATTTTAATTTAATTTAACATGTTGTAAGGAAAGCAAAATTTTAATTATTAAACAAAGTTAATTGGCAAAAGTCTATGGCAAGGGTTTTGTGTAGGGTATACACGAAGTGGACGCACCACTTTAATCAAAATTGTAATATGGTTGTTGTACGGGACCACCGTTTTGGGTACAAGCGGGCGCACCGCTGTAAAAAAAATTGTAATATGGTTGTTCACGGAACCACCGTTTGTTCAAAAAAAAAATCTAATGTGAATATGTACATATGCCTGTATAAGAAAAAAACCCTAAGGGAAAAATACATATACATATACATATATACTGCTACTTCTGCTATTAAACTGCTACTTCTGCTACCACCGCTGCCGCTGCTACTACCGCTGCTGCCTTTTTTCCTGCCTGCTGCTGCGCTGTCTCGCTCGCTGCTGGTGGTTGCTGTGCAGTGTGAGTGGCGTGGGTTGAAAAATGTCCGTTAGTTAAGTGGCGTGATATGATGTGCCGTTAGGTACAGCACCCGATGTACCTATTATTTCTGCTTCAATTATTTCGTAGATTAGAATTTGTTGTATTCTTTATTCAATTAACATGGCGATCCTGCCAGGAGCCTCCACGCATATGACATCGGCAGGAGTGGCGCGGGTAAGTTAAGTGGCAGTGAATAAGCAAATTATAATAAATAAAACCTAAAGTTAACGGAAATAATAAAAGTACCTAAAATGTAAAAATTTAATAACTTATCAACTAATAAAAACGGATATAATAAAAGTTAGGAAAAATGTAAAATCTAATACTAAAGCAAGTAATAGAACCAGAGATAATAAAAACCCTTGAAATAAATGCCAAATTTAATAAAGAACCCAATTAAAACAAACGGAAATAATAAAAATTAATTCAAATCTAAAATTTAATAAAGAAATCTTAATACAAACGGAGGTAATAGAAAAATTTAATACAAGACCACACATGGCAAAAAGAAAATTTATCACTTAATATGGAAAATTTCAAATAATACATAAAACTAAACTACAACACTAACCTTATCATTATATCTTTTCCCCAAAAAGGATGATGTAATGATAAGGGAGGCTGATCACATAATGCCCTGTGGAAACCATGTGATCAGCCTCCCTTATCATTACATATGTACCTCCTACTCATTAGGTCGATTCTGATGAAGGTATTTACCTATTTTGTATCGAGTTTATGACCTGTTCGGGCTGAATCCATGCGCACAGGTTACTTGCAAGGTACCTGCACGACATTGGAAACCACTTATCGACCTGTAAACTGACACCTAGTAAATGTTATATTACATTGTCTAATCACAAATACGACATTAGATTGCTCTACTCTTGGGTCTACTTACTTTTTTTTCAATTAACAGAAACATTAGATTGCTCTACTCTTTTGTCTACTTACTTTTTTTCAATTAACAGAAACAGTGGAGTTAATTAATGAGAGTATGATGAGCATGGGAGAAATTGAAGAAGTTGCGATGCACGACACACAAAACAATCAGCCTCCGCCTAGAGGACGAAAGAAGCAGAATCAAGAACAAACTTGGGGGAGAAATGAAAGAAAGCGAAAAAGAGCAACAGGTCAAGAGTATATTAACACAAGAAGAAATGTCATTCAAGCGAAAGTATTTGCAGCTATCGACTGTGCTTGTCGACTTAAGTGCAATGAGAAAGTGGGGGGCGGGGCGCCCATTCAAAAAGATATTCATAATGCATTCCAGAAGTTAGGAAGCTGGAATTCTCAAACTGTGTGGTTGTGTGGTGCAGTAACCGTCTCAGCCGATCAGACACCAAGCCTTAAGCAACATTCCCGGTAGTTCACCCTCAACAATACACCTGTTTTCAGAAAGTTTTTTTTAGGTGTTCTGCAAATCAATAACCATCGCTTAGATTATGCATTACAAGTAAAACAAACAACACCTGCTAACACTAACATTTGAGTTCCGGATCAGGGAGGACGAAAAATACCCGGAAATAAGATAAGTGAGGAGAAGGTTGAGTGGATTAGAGAGCATATACGGGGGTTTCCTAAATATAGAAGTCATCACGGAGATAGATCGACCGATCGCCAATATTTGGCCCCTTCTTTGAACCTAACTAAAATGTACAAATTGTTTGTGGAAAAATGCCAAGCTAAAGGTACAAATATATTAAAAAAATCTTTATAGGAAAAGGTGTTCCGCAAAGAATTTAATATTCACTTCTACATTCCAAAAAAAGACACTTGCAAGACTTGCGACGAATTTAAAATTAATTTGGATGCTGAAGCAGATATTGAAAAGCGTATAGAAATTAGACGGAACATGGATACACACAGAAAGTTAGATGGGAAGGCAAGAGGAGTTCTGAATCCATATAAACAAGCTAGTCTCGAAACTGAAAGTACAGAAGTATTAATTACTTTCGACCTCGAAAGGACCCTTCACTGCCTTACATAAATACGGGCTTAGTATATTAATTCGATATACACGCTTACCAGTATAACGGAGAAAAAGTTCTTAATAACATGTGGCACGAAACTACTGGAGCAAGAGGCTCTCAAGAAGTAACCTCTTGTTTATACCATTATTTAAAAAATCAACTGCCTCACCAAACATCAAAGCTTAGCCTATTCAGTGACTGTTGCGGCGTCCAAAATCGCAATTGGAATGTAATGATTTTTGCCATGTATATGGTGAACGCTTTACCTAACTTAAATGAGATTTACGCGAACTATCTTGTTGCCGGCCATACTTATTTGCTGAATGATGGAGATTTCTCGTTTATAAGCAGAGCTCACAATAAGCAATCCCACATACTTACACTAGACTAGCTGGGCCCGTGCGCTCCTTGCGCAAAAAAAAAAACCAAAATGGTTTGAAACCTTTTGTTAGTCCAGGTCCAGGATTTTTCAAACCTTCTTCTCAAATTATAAAAAAAGATTTTCAGCTACACTTGTGAGACCACAAAAAATGGTAATTCTATACGACAGCACGTAACTGCTAATATAGGTCCAAAAATCTCGGGAAAGGTATCAAATGACGCGTTTTGTCCCCTGTATCAATAATCCGAAAGCGGAAATTAAATAATTGGTTTCAGTGAAAAGTTATTAGTAAAAAACCCAAAAATTGCCTAGGTCCGACCCCAAATAGGGGACTTGATCCAAGGTATTTATGTGCACAACACCTTTCTGCGTAGGCTTCAAAAAAATAACCTTAGCCGGTCCAACACCGGCTACGCGGTCCACAATATTTCTGCACAGAACACATTTCTGCACTTTTCGGTACACCCTAATCTGTGATTACAACAACCATATGAAAATTACAGAAAAATTTCAACCTTAACTGCAAATATCTCTGAACAGACATAAAATATCGAATTTCCGCTTTCGGATTATTGATACGAAGGTTAAAACCCGTCGTTTGATACCTTTTCCGATATTTTTGGACCTGTATTAGCAGTTACGTGCTGTCGTATAGAATTACCCAAAAAATTATAAAAATATGCGCAAACAGCTATTTGAAATTCTACCACTTATATTACATTCACATTGAGCCATAAACTTGAGTTGATTGCCAACATCAATATGAATTAACTCAAAAAATGTTCCTTTAACTCGAGTTTATGACCCAGTGTGAACGCAGTCTTATTGACTTATTTTGGCAATGTTCAAGTGTAGATGGCGCGCTCGCCTTCAATTATTCTAGCACTGTTCAGTCTTACTATTCAACTGTAGATGTCGCGAGGCATGTGAATGTCAGTCACAATAGCGTTGCCGTACAAATTGATTTTTTTGTGCATTCACAATCGTTTATTTTAAAGAATTCATTTTTATAAAATACGCTTAAACAAAAGCACTCCGCTAATTAAAACATGGTTTCGCATGTAGAGCTAACCCCCAGCTTTAAAACGATACCTTATTTATTAATATTGGTTCCAAATGAGAGCAGAAAATTAGGAAATAACACAAAAAGACCTTACAGAAATAATATATATGATGAGAGGATATAATTGGTTAAAAATTGTAGAAAGCATTATCCTTTTGATGTTAATAATATGGTGGGGAAATTGATGCCATTTGACGAACTACGGCCAATGAAACATATAAATCCGTCGATCTAAAGAAATCTAGCGTGAACCTACATTATTTCATAGAGTTCTTGCAGAATTTCACACCAGATTAGGGCAGGGGCATACGCGTTTTGAAATTCAAAAAAATGCAGCACATAAAAAAAATATTGAAATTTGTACCACCGATCCATCACCCCTTTTACCTCTCCCTTCCACATGTAAACCGCCGACAGAAAACAATCCAGAAGATTTTCTACCAGCCCGCCGTGGAGTAGACTAGGTTACTGTTACTTTGAATGCAGAGGTGATCATTTACGAACACTTGTATGTTATTTTTTTAACTAAAGTAATTCCTTTAAAATATTTTTTGTTGTTTTATTTATATAATTTCCAATTTGTAGTTCAACCTTTAAAAATTAAAAATTCTAAACTGGTCTATGTAACAAGTTTTTCTGTTAAAAAAAAAACATTATATAAAAAACGTTTCTATAATAAGTTTGTTTTAATGCAGAATGTTAATTTAACTATTACGCTAACATAATAATGTACAATATTCACTTAACATACATCAACAGACGCGCACTGCATTAAAACGCGTTTCATCAGGTTTCTCAACTTTTGTATTTTGTTACATAGACCAGTTTAGTTCAAGGCTAGCCACTTTTCGTTTGTATTAATGTACGTAGAACAGTTTTCATTGTTACAACATCAAAAAAAAACCTCATATAGGAGCATATTTTGCATTTTAAGTTGTTCGAATTTGGTGTGAGTGTGAAATTATTTTGAGCTAAAGGCGAGGGATGTAATCGAACTTTTGTTAGCGGAATGATTAATGAATCAGGTTTTACACTCTTAAGCATGGTACGTAGTTCACAAGTAATTGCTCAAGAAAAATGTAGCCATATTTCTTGCGTGAAAAACCATTGTAGGGAAGTAATAAAAATCCATGGTGAATAGTGAAGGAACGAGAAGAGCACATAAGCAAGCCAAAAGCAAATAAACGAAATAAACGTTTTTTGCCAATAACTTTTTATTGCAACAAAATATTGACTTTCTGCTTTCGGATTATAGATACCGAGGTCAAAACGCGTCTTTTGATACCTCTCCCGATATTTTTGGACGTGAGAGGACACAGAGAAAACATTCAGGAAGATGATTATCCCGGAATTTATTTGAGTTTAATCAAGTTGATTTCAAGGCACAATCCAATTCTGCAGGCACCCATCGAATCTTCGGAACGTGTAAAGTATCTGAGTAAACCAATCACTTATGAGTTGCTGAATATATTGGCAAATGAAACCTATCAATAAATCGTCAATGAATGTAAAGCAGCAAAACTTTTTGCATTAAAGCTGACTCTACAACAGATGTTGCTCACCTAGATCAGATGCCTATTTTGATAAGATACGTTATGATACAAGAGGATCTGTCATACTCACTCAAAGTGGTTATTAAGGAGAGTTTTTTGTGTTTCGTCAAATTGAAGAAGGGAGACGATGAGTCCATTTGCAAAGAAAACACTGCAGTCTTATTTGGCAAATTAAAATTTCAGAAAAAATATATGTGTGGTCAGAGCTACGACGGTGCCCGTGTCATGTCTGGGTCCAGCGGTCTAGTTCAAGCTCAAATGAAAGACTATGTCGACGATGGCGATGAATCGTTTGTATCTTGCATTCACTGTCTTGCAGTGATGTCGCGATTATTCGCATGTTTTTGGACATTCGCATTTGCAAAATTTCTGCGAATGTTTTGCGAATATGAATATCAGAAAAAAAGTAATTTGAATAATAATGAACAATTACGATAGTGATGCTTCGCTGGAGCGGCCGTGGCTCGAAAGCACCGCGGTCGAATTGTGATTTTTATAAAAGGAAAGAAATAAGAAAAACGAGAATCCTCGTTGTAATTAAATGGCCATATATTTGTATGAAATATAATCACAAACAATTAGTTGACCTTTAAGAATATTTGATGAGGTCGAAAATCCTGGGGTGGCCGTGATGATGTTTCTGCGTCGAGTGTCGCTGAAGAAGTAGACGGTTTTGCAATCGAGGACAATCGTTGAACCTGAAAATTATCCTCCGGTTTTAAGGGGAGGTGAACCCACACATGCACACCCTCATGCATGTATATATGTGCTGACAAAACACGAATATGCATGCATGCCCACAGGTGGGTGGGTTGGTGTTAGTGATTGGAAGGGCCCTAAGGTTACATTAGGGTGGCACATTTTTTAAGACTTTAGGCATCTCGCCTAAATATGCCGGCCCCTTGCGATACGCAACATCTTACCCCGCCACAGGATTTCCCACCACGCATCCTCTTAAGGTACGGACTTAAACTAGGATGGTGACTGCCGGCTGGCACTGTCACAGCCGTCTGCCTCCGAACTGCCTCCCGACGTTTGAAGGTTGGTCTCTGGTGGCTCCATCGTTTCGCACCTAGAGCTAAGAGATAGGAGGAAGAGACTTTCAAAAATAAACCGCTGTATATTTCTTGCCAGGAAATTATTTATATATTTTTTTTTTTTATTTTGTAACGAGAAAAAAAAAACAAAAAAATAATTTTTAACCTTAAACCTTACCTTACATACTACATGTCCCGGATAGGACAAAGGCAAAGATAGTACTTTGGGCAAGCTGTGGCCCAAACGACGGTGGAAGAGTGCCCGCAGTTATGACGTCGGCATAGACGTCCCCACCTAGTACGAGGTGGATCGGCGCTGAGGTGAAAAACTGCGGATCAGCCAGCCCAATTTGCTCATGGGCTGGGCTGATCCGCTGCAAATTGTGCACGCATAACGCGTGCGCCGTTATACTTTTGGGTTTCCATGTTTCCCGCAGACTCGGAGGAAGCCGGAAACCCGTGGTGGCTGGCGCGGCTGAAGTGCCAGTCTGCCGTCGAAGTGCGCGTTGATGCGTACCTGGCGCGGGTGGGAGGCCAGTCTACGCTCGTCCGTAGGTGTGCGGCGATTGTGGGTGGGACGTCGCTGGCGCGGCAGAGTGGCCAGTCGACGTTTGCCGCTATTTCGGTGGGCGCGCGATGTAGCGTTCGCAGTTGCGCCGCTCGTGGGCTAGCAGTGGAACGGCAGTGGGTCCGATACTCTCTGCGCCGGTCGGAAAAGCCGAGGTTCCGATCTCGGCTCGGCGATTTCGTTGTACTCTGACGTCCAAGCGGTCTCCGACGCAGAGAAAAGAAAAGAAACAAAAAAAATCCCCTTGAATATTTGTATGGACGCCCGTAATCCTATGTGGCGAGCGATCTCTCTCCGTGGTTATAAATGCAGTATAATGTGCAATGCATATTATTCGTACATGGGAATTAGTTATTTTTTCCCGCACGGCACGGTAGCGACAAGTTGATTGCGTTGATCACCTTGTATTTCGTTTCGCCACTGGCCCTCATGCAGAGATTTATTTCTTATTCTTACTTGCATGGTCGCCGTCATAAGTGGCGTTAGTGCCGTGCACACAACGACATTTTCGCTTTTTCGGTACTTGGTTTCGGTACCCACCTGGGTAGAGAGTGCGAATGTGGTGACTGATAGGGTTTATTTTTTGTTGTTTTGTGGGCAAAACCGTCCTGCCCCCTCCGAAAACAAAAAAAAACAAAACCCCGAGAAAAATGTATAATGAAAAAAAAAATTTTTTTTTCTTAGCTTGAAAACCAAATTTTTCCAAATTTTGTGTTTGAAAATTTATTATTTATAATTTATTTCCTATTTTACTATAAGCGGCATCTTCGCCGATCGGGTACGAACGTAGATTTCGTTACCCTATTGATCCCGCAGTGAATGGTACCGATTTTGGTAGATCGGGATTTCGGTACCCGCTGACTAAAATATAGCATCACTAGCGTGGTGGTAAAATTATGCATATATACATATGCTAGCAAATTTTTTGCGAGTAAATGAGAGCTCGCATGGCGTGATGGTTGAATTTTTTGCACACATACATATACGTGCGTACTCACGATTTACAAAATCGTGAAAAAGAAACAAAGAAAATTCATTGAATTCACAATTCATAATTTTCTTGTTTCCGGCACGCGTGGGTCAGCAGCAGAGGTAAGTAAAAATTGTAAATTTTATTTAAAAAATTGTATTTAACCTAATTTTTTTTTTCTTTTCAGGTGCACCAAGGGTAAATGGAGATGCAACCGCACGTTGGAGGATCGCCTAGCCGGCGCATGGACAATGGACGTGTTTTGGTAAGTATATATTCGGGCTGCCCGAAATCCTGTATCGATTCGGTAGCAGCGCAAATTACTTAGGAACAAAAAAAATTTGTAAGCATATATGTACATATAGTTTTATGCAAATACTAATGGCGGTAATTGTTTCTTTCCGTTGCAGGTTTTCAATGCTTGATTTTTTTGTTTATTTAGCTTGTCCTAGGCAACATAGTACAGTTAGCATGAAGATATCATGCATTTCAAATAATGTATCCTTAAGACCCTATTGTTGGTATATTCTCTATAGTTCTCATATCTTTTGTTTTTCAGTTGGTGGCAATGCTATTTCTTAAGAGGACCGATTATCATCAGCAGCAAAGGCTTCATCCACATATACTGCTTCATTACCACTATCGCTCATAGCATCTACACTTCCCAAACCAAGTTCACCTCCAGTTAAAACTCCTTTGCCGTGCTGTGCACTTAATCAGGAGAGTATTGTTGAAGAACAAAAGGACTGCAACGAGGAATCGCCGTCCGAAACATCAACAGAACTACCCAAAGCCCAAAAAGTGAAGTGCACAGCATCTTAATAAGCCTCGTTTCTATTCGTCTATTTTGGGTGGAAATAAACCTTACAACGGTTGGGAGTAAGAAGAAGTAAGTCAACGCGTAACAGCTACACCTAGTGCGGAGAGCTCGTGTGATTCCGACTCCGACGCGGAAGGGTCTAAGCTAATTGTTGATGAGAAACCATTGGTTCCCGATGACAAACCTCTTTCTCTACTTTTACGAAAGCTTAAAAAGGGGCAATACAATGAATTCATCATCGTCGTCGCCGTCAAATAATTATAATGGAAATTCTAATTTATTTTTACATAGCGCGGCAGCAGCTGCTTATTTAATGACAGCATCAGGCACTAATACTGGTACACAACATTCAAATAATTATATAGATTGTGTTGGATCTGTAAATGGGAATGATGTAAGTAGTGCTGTCAATGATAGTGGTAACGGTGGTCTGGAAATTACTACATTCGCCAATGGCCAGAGCATGCGCCAATTTTTGGATAACATATTTGGTTGGTGAACGTATTACAATCGCCGATATTGTTGTGTTCAGTAGTTTGCTGCATTTGTATCAATACGTGCTAGCACCAAAAATACGTGCAGAA
Organism: Merzomyia westermanni; assembly: GCA_949987695.1. Classification (NCBI taxonomy): domain Eukaryota; kingdom Metazoa; phylum Arthropoda; class Insecta; order Diptera; family Tephritidae; genus Merzomyia; species Merzomyia westermanni. The sequence goes on from OX465289.1 coordinate 116,126,391, forward strand.
TTTGGTAATTTTAATCGTTATTTTGTAACAATTTTAAACCAGCCACAAGTTAAAGCAGTTGTAAAGAATTTTGCTTTATGCGAGACCGCGCTAGCATATGATCCCACAAAATACGCCGCATTCATTGGCAAGTCAAGTGGCACTAGCGACAAGAATCAGCAGCAACCAAAGCAGAAGGACGAGAAAAAGGCTAAAGGGGAAAAAGAAGGTTGCGGAACCTAAAGAAGAACTGGATGCCAAATCGGAAGAGACGTAACAATTAGTGCAGCAGTACTTCTCATGGACTGTTACCGATAAGGGTGGACGTAAATTCAATCAGGGTAAAATATTCAAATAAGCATAGAGCACTTAGGTAAACATTTAGAATATATACAAAATCGATGCATAACACGTAATTGAGATTTGAGCGCCGGTTTTTAATATGTTGACAGACGTTTCGTGAATTGTGTTTTGCTTCACATTTAAATTAACTAACTCCATACATGCATAGTATACCCTTTCCCGATCATCCGTAACAACAATAAATATCCAAGCTCACTAGAAATCGAACGCCTTCTGTGTTATTATACAAATTATAGGGCTTTGGCTTTTGCAAGCGTAGTTTTGTAAAACTAGCCGTTCGAAACTTCCTAACGAACGTATGTGTCAAAACAGAATTACTATCGTTCAGATGTATTGTTTGAGTCGCGCTTCAAAAAAGTAACCCTTAGTCGGTCCAACACCGGCTACGCGGTCCACAGTATTTCTGCGCAGAACACACCTTTTGCATTTTTCGGTACACCCTAATCTGTGATTACAACCATATGAAATGACAGAAAATTTCCAACTTTGATTTCGAATATCTCTTCACTGAGACGAAAACTCGAAAGTACGCTTCCGGATTATTGTTACCGAGGTCGAAACGCATCTTTTCGATAATTTCGGAAGTGATTTAGTAGTTGTCTCTTCAAGGTAACAATTACCAAAATTCACTTCACGTTCGCCATCTCCTGGTTTACCTAACGATTTGGTTTCGATGTTGTTGCATATATAGATATCTATCCCCTTGAAATATATGTACTAATGTTGTCCTACTTGCAGGTACTTGAACAATTGCGTTATAGAGGGTGGCTAGGAGCGCCACTAGACCATATGGGAAGAGATCGGTAGGCGGGTTACACCGAGGAGACAAGGGTGAATAACACTTAATTTTTTATTTTTTTATATAATTTTATATATTCATGGGGGGTACGTATCCGAGGGTTGGGCCATCTGCTACCAACTTGTGGTGGCAGATGGATAGATTTTCAGTGGCAGATTGGTTCGCCTTTCTGCGTTAGGCTTTCTTTGGCCTCGATATCGAGTGCAGTTACCTTTTCTGTGGCAGAATGGTTCGCCCTTCGGCGGTAGGCTTTCTGGTGTCCTCGTTAAGGGTAGCGAGTGAAGGGTGGAATATTTTGGGATAGGGGCGGCCAAAACGGCTAGGAGGTGATGGAAGGGGATTGTTGACATGAGGCCCCGGGCCTCTCGCCAGCCATTCCCTCCATAGGGAGCAGAATCAGCTTGACCAACGGTCGTCTGATCTAACCCTTCTCGGTCATGAGGTCCACCACACGCACTCGGTTATTTCGCCGGGGTGTACGTGGGTAACTCGGCCGAGCCTCCATTCATTAGGAGACAGATTGTCTTCTTTGATGGCAACGAGATCTCCCACCTTAATATTTTGTTTCGGATGCTTCCACTTCACTCGTTTTTGAAGTTCGGATAAGTATTCCACTTTCCATCGCCTGCAGAAGGTTTGATGAAGAGCCTTGAGTTTCTGCCACCTATTGATAATGGAGGCAGGACTCTCATTCACCTCGGGTTCTGGCGGAGCCAGGAGATGACTTCCAGTTAGGAAGTGTCCAGGGGTTAATGGCTCCAGGTCCGCGGGCTCATTTGAGGCTGGACTAAGTGGCCGCGAGTTGAGGCATGCCTCAATCCGGCACAATAGCGTATGGAATTCCTCATGCGTGAATTTATGAGGCGAGGCTAACTTCTTGAAGTGGCTTTTGAAGCTCTTCACTCCCGCCTCCCAGAGTCCCCCCATATGTGGAGCACCGGCCGGAATAAAATGCCATGTCATGGCTTGATGGCTATATTTGGAAATAGTCGTGTCTCGGACTTCCGAGATAAATGCCTTAAATTCAGATCTCAAAGATCGTGAAGCGCCGACAATGTTAGCACCATTGTTGGAATAAATGTTTCTAGGACATCATCGTCTAGCGATAAAAGGCGAAAACGCTGCTAGAAAGGATGGGGTGGTAAGATCACTGGTCGCTTCCAGATGGATCGCTTTATTCGTGAAACAAACAAAGCGGCAAACGTAGCCCTTTGATAATCGACATCCTCTACCGCGATAACTTTTAATGTCGAAAGGCCCGGCAAAGTCCACCCCGGTATTGGTGAACGCGCGGGTGAACGTAGTGCGTTCGGCAGGTAGGGTCCCCATAAGTTGGGTTTGCGCTCTTTTTTTATAAATGGTGCAGACCTTACAGTTATGAATGGTGGCCCTAATCATGTTCTTAACATTCGGAATCCAATATTGGGTGCGGTTGAGACGGAGCTTTAGTTGGTTTTCCCCATGGAGGGAGATTTGATGTATCATTTGTACAGTCAGAGGCGTCAACCTACAATTGTACGGCAGTATGATTGGGTGGCGCTCGTTATAAGCGAGGTCTTGAGACGCTTCAAGACGACCACCCGCCCTAATAATATCATCTTTCTCGATGAATGGGTTGAGTGGCAATATCTCGCTTTTCCTATCGATTACCTGTCCCTTCTTCAAGTTTACATATTCCTCATTATATTGTTCCTTCTGATATAGTTGAATGGTTGCATCGTTATCTTGATCTCACCGGATGAGATTAGGCACGATTTTTCCTGAAAGGAAGCTTTTGTCTTGCGATGAGTTCTTCGAAAGAATCGCATAATATATGATAATACCCTCAAAGCCGTCGGTAAATTCGAAAACCGGTCAAGAATCTCGATCTCTCTTTGCGTTGATATTGCGTAGGCCTGCGCTCTCTTTTCCTCCACGGATGTATTATACTCTTTTTCTTCTACTGGCCATTGGGAATTGTCTTCTTGCAGCCAAGAAGGTCCCTGCCACCACAAAGAATTGTTGACCAAGTCCGATGCTGGTAGTCCTCTGCTTCCTAAGTCTGCTGGATTCGTTTCCGAGTTGACATGAAGCCAGTCCTTGCTGCCGACTAGGTCGATGATTTTTGTAATCCTGTGTGCGACGAATGTTGACCAGGAACAGGGTGGTCTCCTTATCCATGCCAAAATGATGGTGGAGTCCGTCCATAGATATTGTTGCACTGGTCCCAGTTTGATGTTTCGGAATATTGATTCCATCATCTCCGCTAACAGTACTGCTCCGCACAGTTCCCAACGCGGAAGTGAGATAGTCTTCACTGGTGATACTCTGGTTTTGGCAAGGAGTAGATTCACGAAGATATCATCATTGCTTTTGACTCGCATGTAGACAGCTGCAGCGTATGCCTTTTCCGAAGTATCGCAGAATCCATGTATTTCGACCTCATCTTCTGGTGAAAAGTTTACCCATCGTGGTATCTTTATTTTGTCGATTTCGTGGTATTGATGTCTGAAGTTTTGCCATCGTTCCAATGTATTGGACGAAACTGGCTCATCGCAATCGGTGCCCTCTAACCAGATGTTCTGCATCAAAATTTTGGCCACAATGACCATTGGTGCAAGCCATCCTAAAGGGTCGAAGAGTTTAGCGATGGCGGATAGAATCGCTCGCTTTGTTAACTTTTCACTTTTTTCTAGTGACCCTGCTTTAAAGTAAAACAGGTCTGAATGGGCATTCCATCTTATGCCCAATGCTTTAACGGTGCTAGTATCTTCGAATGCGAGAAAGTCCTCGATCAGCCGATCCGATATTGGGATGTCGTTGAGAATTTCCTCAGCATTCGAAGTCCATTTCCGTAGTGGGAAGCCAGCGGAGAGTAAGACATGGCGAATCTCATTCCTCGCGTTAATGGCCGATGCGAGTGTGTGTCCCCCCGCTATGACGTCATCTACGTACATGCCTTCCCTTAGTATGCTAGATGCTGTAGGGTGAGAACTCTCTACTTCATCTGCTAGTTGCAAAAGGGTTCTAATTGCCAGATAAGGCGCACAATTAACCCCGAAAGTGACCGTTTTCAGCTCGTAAAGGCTTATGGGTTCTTGAGGCGATGTTCGGTAAATAATCCGTTGGAATTTGACGTGATCATCGCTCATCCAAATTTGCCTATACATCTTTTCGATGTCACTATTGAAAACGAAGCGATATAGTCTCCATCGCAGTATAAGTACTGAAAGATCTGACTGAAGTACTGGGCCTGGCAGGAGAATGTCGTTCAAACTTGTGCCATTTGCCGTTGGGCTCGACGCATTGAATACGACGCGTACCTTACTGGTGGTACTCTCCGCCTTTACTACGGCGTGATGGGGCAAAAAGTAATTGTCCGCCGAATCGGCTGGTACAATGGCATTAATTTTTTGCATATGCCCTAATGTCTCGTATTCAGAAAGGACCCTTATATATTCTTCCCTTAATTCCGGGTTCTTTGCTAACCGTGTCTCATTTCTAAACAATTGTGAACACGCCCGCCTAAGAGACCCTCCTATGTTTATCTTATCTGCGTAGTCCTGTCTGAATGGAAGACAGACGACATATCTCCCATCCTCTCTACGACTTGTAAATAGTTTCCCTATATAAATCTTCGCAGTACTTGTCATCTGCGTTTGGGCTTTTATTTCTGGGCAGATTTTCCAACGCAACTTCGCTGTAAAAGGACACTATATTTCTGGTTGGATTCGGTGCTTCTATGCGCCCGGTTAATATCCAACCGAACACCGTTTCTTGGGCGAGAAGTGTACTAAGTACATTCTTTTTCAGCCCACTCAATATAATTTGCGAATATACGTCTCCGCCAAGTATAATATCAACTTCCTCGTTGATGTAGAATCGCTTATCTGCCAAGACTAAGTCTGGGAAAGCCTGCATAGTCGTAGCATCGATATGGCAGAATGGCACATTCCCAGTTAGTTTGGCTAGAATTAGCACTGATGTTGTGAAGCTGAAGCAAGGGTCCACTGGTGAACGGAGTTTAATATTGGATGCCTCCTTGACTTAATCTGAGACGGCATTAGTGATGCCCGAAACTTGAGCATGCATCCTTTTTGCCGGTAAATTGATTCTGCGCTTGAGTCGTTCTGTCATAAACAAGCACTCTGGACCAGAATCAATCAGTGCTCTTGCTGGGAAGTCTGTACTATTATGATGAATGGTTACTCGAGCTGGCCCTAGCAGCACACCTGCACTTGAATGCACATGGCAGGATTTAACATTTCGGTTTACGGCCGATACAGATTTTTCAGCTTCCCGTCTCTCTTGTGCCTGTTTTGAAGTTGAGGCAGCATTATCGGCATGATACTGATTAGGGCTGATGGTTTCCTGCGTCTGAAGAGACTCCGCATGCAGGAGCGTATTATGTCGCGGGTGGCACTTGTTGCAGTCGAAATAACTGGTGCACTTCGACACAGTATGTCCTGGGGATAGGCAGTTCAACCAGCCCTTTGTGGATTTGACAAAGTTAATTCTCTCCACCGGAGTTAATTTCAGAAAACGGGGACAGTTTCGTAATCTGTGGGCATTCGATTTGCACTTTGTGCACAGTAGTTTAGTCACATTTGCTTGGTATGTACCAAGTCTTTTGGCAGGGGTTTCGTTGGCATTCCGCGTACTCTGCGGTTTTTGCACTTTCGAAGAACTCCCTATGAACCCAGACACTGTTTCGAGTGTCTGGAAGCGGTTGGACAAAAATTTGTCCATATCCTCCCACTTGGATATTTCCACTTTGTGGTCTATGCTTTGCTCCAATAGACCAAGCGTACTCTCCGGCAATTTCGTCTGTTTAGGCGAGATGCCTAAAGTCTTAAAAAATGGGCCACCCTAATGTAAATTTAGCGCCCTTCCAATCACTCACACCAACCCACCCACCTGTGTGGGCATGCATGCATATTCGTGTTTTGTCAGCACACATATACATGCATGGGGGTGTGCATGTGTGGGTTCACCTCCCCTTAAAACCGGAGGATAATTTTCAGGTTCAACGGTTGTCCTCGATTGCAAAACCGTCTACTTTTCCACAGACAGTCGACACGACCACATCACAGCCAGCCCAGGATTCTTCGCCCGCATCACTTATTTGTCAAGGTAAACTCATTGTTTAGAATTATATTTTACATAAATATACGGCCACTTTTTTTATAACGAGAATTCTCGTTGTTTCTTGTTTATTTTCTATTTTCGAGCACAACTTCGACCGCCGTGCTTTTGAGCCACCGCCGCTCCAAGTTAGCACCACGCTCGAATTTACATGGTCCATCTCCCCGTCTAGAGGAACCTGCATACAGTCCACAACAACAATAATTGGGTCAATATCAGAAGCTACCACACAATAAAAGTAGAAAAAACTCAATATTGTTCACGCACTGCCGCAATTACAAACAACAAACAACTCTGCCATACACTCTGCCACATACCACAACCAACAACACAAACTATATACAACAAATTCGGCCAATCACCACATCAAAGCACGTAAGTTGTATATTTCTTGCCACTTAGTTTTTTTTGTGTGTTGCATACAATTGTATAAAAGTGCCGCCCGCGAGTGTAATCAAAAGTAAGTGCGTTTAGTGAATATTTCACAATAGTGTTTTTTTTTGTTCAGTTAAGTGCTTTATTTTTCTCTAAATTTTAAATTAAATTAAACGCTTAAAAACCCTTGTGTCTATCCGGATTATCCCCCCACCAGTGGTAAGGTTTTTTGGACACAGCGCAAGGCAAGAGGTAACATAACCTCATTTTCACAAATACGTTCACTTAGCCTTTCGATCTTCAGTTTGTTTTTTGTTTTTTCCACTTGTTTTTTTTTCGTAATATACAGAACAGAATTTTAATTTTTTTTAATTTAAATTACATACACACATTTATATATACATATTCCCCTTATACGTGTGGGTGGCGAGTACGTCACAAAGATTTTGTTTAAATTTTTGCGTCTGTAGCAAACAAATATTCGTCAGACAAATCGGCCAAGTCTGCAATATAATTCAAAAATTAACAATAAATAAAAGAAATTGATTTAAATTATACATTAATTGAGTTTATTACAATTTTATTGAGGTTGTTTTGATTTTCCTGGGTAAAATACTGCCTTTACCTTTTCTATTAAGCATTTATTTTGTACGGTTGAGCATTTCATTGTACCTTTAGCTATATTTTTTCGGTTTTGTTTTGATTCTACAGATCCCCTAAGTCCAAAATATGGAAAGTTTCATTAGGCTGGCTGATTCGATTTTTGAATTCGAATCAGACTACAATGAATTAGAGGATTCAGTCCACAGCAAGTACACTCTTGGGCTTCAACAAGAGGACTTGAAAGAAATGTGGAGAAAAACCAGAACGGCTTATGACGACTTACTTAATTCAGATAAGTTAGAAGCCACTGGCATAGTTTCTATTAAACAGAAGTATAAAAGAGCATATGCAGTATATTTACGCTGCATGTCAGATATGGCTACACGCCAAGCGACATACAACAAAACAGAAAACAAATCTGAAGAAAAGCCCGAATTTGAACACAGTATCCGCCTGCCTCCATGTGATACTGAAGTTTTCAAGGGCGATTTTCTGTCATGGCCAACATTTCGTGACATGTTCACGGCCATATATATCTTAAACAAACGCCTAACACCTGTGGAGAAATTGTTCCATCTGAACAATAAGACACAAGGTGAGGCAAAAGATATTGTGAAAAAATGTCCGCTCACGAATGAGGGATTTGATACGGCTTGGAGAAATTTATGCGAGAGATACGAAAACAAACGTATCCTAGTAAACTCGCAACTCCAAATTTTATTTAACTTGAAAAAGGTAGAGAGTGAGTGTGGAAGCGCAATTAAAACACTTCAGCGCGAAATAAATAATTGCCTTTCGTCCCTGCGAAGTCATAAAATTGACACTTCGAACTGGGATGCAATTATAACGTATTCGACGATGTAAATTCGAGCGTGGTGCTAACTTGGAGCGGCGGTGGCTCAAAAGCACGGCGGTCGAATTTGTGCTCGAAAATAGAAAATAAACAAGAAACAACGAGAATTCTCGTTACCTTGACAAATAAGTGATGCGGGCGAAGAATCCTGGGCTGGCTGTGATGTGGTCGTGTCGATTGTCTCTGGAAAAGTAGACGGTTTTGCAATCGAGGACAACCGTTGAACCTGAAAATTATCCTCCGGTTTTAAGGGGAGGTGAACCCACACATGCACACCCCCATGCATGTATATGTGTGCTGACAAAACACGAATATGCATGCATGCCCACACAGGTGGGTGGGTTGGTGTGAGTGATTGGAAGGGCGCTAAAGTTACATTAGGGTGGCCCATTTTTTAAGACTTTAGGCATCTCGCCTAAACAGACGAAATTGCCGGAGAGTACGCTTGGTCTATTGGAGCAAAGCATAGACCACAAAGTGGAAATATCCAAGTGGGAGGATATGGACAAATTTTTGTCCAACTGCTTCCAGACACTCGAAACAGTGTCTGGGTTCATAGGGAGTTCTTCGAAAGTGCAAAAGCCGCAAAGTACGCGGATTGCCAACGAAACCCCTGCAAAAAGACTTGGTACATACCAAGCAAATGTGACAAAGTTACTGTGCACAAAGTGCAAATCGAATGCCCACAGATTACGAAACTGTCCCCGTTTTCTCAAATTAACTCCGGTGGAGAGAATTAACTTTGTCAAATCCACCAAGGGCTGTTTGAACTGCCTATCCCCAGGACATACTGTGTCGAAGTGCACCAGTTCTTATGACTGCAACAAGTGCCACTCTCGACATAATACGCTCCTGCATGCGGAGTCTCTTCAGACGCAGGAAACCATCAGCCCTAATCAGTATCATGCTGATAATGCTGCCTCAACTTCAAAACAGGCACAAGAGAGACGGGAAGCTGAAAAATCTGTTTCGGGCGTAAACAGAAACGTTAAATCCTGCCATGTGCATTCAAGCGCAGGTGTGCTGCTAGGGACAGCTCGAGTAAACATTCATCATAATGGTACAGACTTCCCAGCAAGAGCACTGATTGATTCTGGTTCGGAGTGCTCGTTTATGACAGAACGACTCAAACGCAGAATCAATTTACCGGCAAAAAGGATGCATGCTCAAGTTTCGGGCATCACTAATGCCGTCTCAGCTCAAGTCAAGGAGGCATCCAATATTGAACTCCGTTCACCAGTGGACCCTTGCTTCAGCTTAACAACATCTGTTCTAATTCTAGCCAAATTAACTGGGAATCTGCCATCCTGCCATATCGATGCTACGACTATGCAGGCTTTCCCAGACTTAGTCTTGGCAGATAAGCGATTCTACATCAACGAGGAAGTTGATATTATACTTGGCGGAGACGTATATCCGCAAATTATATTGAGTGGACTGAAAAAGAATGTACTTAGTACACTTCTCGCCCAAGAAACGGTGTTCGGTTGGATATTAACCGGGCGCATAGAAGCACCGAATCCAACCAGAAATATAGTGTCCTTTTACAGCGAAGTTGCTTTGGACAAAAAGCTTACAGCATTCTGGGAGTTGGAAAATATGCCCAGAAATAAAAGCCCAAACGCAGATGACAAGTACTGCGAAGATTTATATAGGGAAACTATTTACAAGTCGTAGAGAGGATGGGAGATATGTCGTCTGTCTTCCATTCAGACAGGACTACCCAGATCAGATAAACATAGGAGGGTCTCTTAGGCGGGCGTGTTCACAATTTTTTAGAAATGAGACGCGGTTAGCAAAGAACCCGGAATTAGGGAAAGAATATATAAGGGTCCTGTCTGAATACGAGACATTAGGGCATATGCGAAAAGTTACTGCCATTGTACCAGCCGATTCGGCGGACAATTACTTTTTGCCCCATCACGCCGTAGTAAAGGCGGAGAGTACCACCACTAAGGTACGCGTCGTATTCAATGCGTCGAGCCCAACGGCAAATGGCACAAGTTTGAACGACATTCTCCTGCCAGGCCCAGTACTACAATCAGATCTTCCAGTACTTATACTGCGATGGAGACTATATCGCTTCGTTTTCAATAGTGACATCGAAAAGATGTATAGGCAAATTTGGATGAACGATGATCACATAAAATTCCAACGGATTATTTATCGAACATCGCCTCAAGAACCTATAAGCCTTTACGAGCTGAAAACGGTCACTTTCGGGGTTAATTGTGCGCCTTATCTAGCAATTAGAACCCTTTTACAACTAGCAGATGAAGTAGAGAGTTCTCACCCTACAGCATCTAGCATATTAAGGGAAGGCATGTACGTAGATGACGTACTAGCGGGGGGACACACACTCGCATCGGCCATTAACGCGAGGAATGAGATTCGAAAAGTCTTACTCTCCGCGGGCTTCCCACTACGAAATTGGACTTCGAATGCTGAGGAAATTCTCAACGACATCCCAATATCGGATCGGCTGACCGAGGACTTTCTGGCATTCGAAGATACCAGCACCGTTAAGGCATTGGGAATAAGATGGAATGCCCATTCAGACCTGTTTTACTTTAAAGCAGGGTCACTAGAAGTGAAAAGTTAGCAAAGCGAGCGATTCTATCCGCCATCGCCAGACTCTTCGACCCTTTAGGATGGCTTGCACCAATGGTCATTGTGGCAAAAATTTTGATGCAGAACATCTGGTTAGAGGGCACCGATTGGGATGAACCAGTTTCGTCCAATACATTGGAACGATGGCAAAACTTCAGACATCAATACCACGAAATCGACAACATAAAGATACCACGATGGGTAAACTTTTCACCAGAAGATGATGTCGAAATACATGGATTCTGCGATGCTTCAGAAAAGGCATACGCTGCAGCTGTCTACATGCGAGTCAAAAGCAATGATGATATCTTCGTGAATCTACTCCTTGCCAAAACCAGAGTAGCACCAGTGAAGACCATCTCACTTCCGCGTTTGGAACTTTGCGGAACAGTACTGTTAGCGGAAATGATGGAATCAATATTCCGAAACATCAAACTTGGACCAGTGAAACAGTATCTATGGACGGATTCCACCATCGTTTTGGCATGGATAAGGAAACCACCCTGTTCCTGGTCAACATTCGTCGCACACAGGATTACAAAAATCATCGACCTAGTCGGCAGCAAGAACTGGCTTCATGTCAGTTCGGAAACGAATCCAGCAGACTTAGGAAGCAGAGGACTACCGGCATCGGATTTGGTCAACAATGCTTTGTGGTGGCAGGGACCTTCTTGGCTACAAGAAGACAATTCCCAATGGCCAGTACAAGAAAAGGAGTATAGTACATCCGTGGAGGAAAAGAGAGCGCAGGCCTACGCAATATCAACGCAAAAAGAGATCGAGATTCTTGACCGGTTTTCGAATTTACCGAGGGCTTTGAGGGTACTATCATATGTTATGAGATTCTTTCGAAGAACTCATTCCAAGATAAAAGCTTCCTTTCAAGAAAAATCGTGCCTAATCTCATCCGGAGAGATCAAGACCACGACGCAACTCTTGATTAAACTCTATCAGAAGCAACATTATAAGGAGGAATATGTAAACTTGAAGAAGGGACAGGTAATCGATAGGAAAAGCGAGATATTGCCACTCAACCCATTCATCGACAAAGATGATATTATTAGGGCGGGTGGTCGTCTTGGAGCGTCTCAAGACCTCGCCTATAACGAGCGCCACCCAATCATACTGCCGTACAATTGTAGGTTGACGCGTTTGACAGTACAAATGATACATCAAATCTCCCTCCATGGGGAAAACCAACTGATGCTCCGTCTCATCCGCACCCAATATTGGATTCCGAATGTTAAGAACATGATTAGGGCCACCATCCACAACTGTAAGGTCTGCACCATTTATAAAAAAAGAGCGCAAACCCAACTTATGGGTACCCTTCCTTGCGAACGCACTACGTTCCCCCCCGCGTTTACCAATACCGGGGTGGACTTTGCCGGGCCTTTCGACATCAAAAGTTACCGCGGTAGAGGATGTCGATTATCAAAGGGCTATGTTTGCCTCTTTGTTTGTTTCACGACTAAAGCGATCCATCTGGAAGCGACCAGTGATCTTACCACCCCATCCTTTCTAGCAGCGTTTTCGCGTTTTATCGCTAGACGAGGATGTCCGAGAAACATTTACTCTGACAATGGCACTAATTTTGTCGGAGCATCACGATCATTAAGATCTGAATTTAAGGCCTTTATCTCGGAAGCCCGAGATAAGACTATGTCCAAATATAGCCATCAAGCCATGACATGGCATTTTATTCCGGCCGGGGCTCCACATATGGGGGGACTCTGGGAGGCGGGAGTGAAGAGCTTCAAAAGCCACTTCAAGAAGGTAGCCTCGCCTCATAAATTCACGTATGAGGAATTCCATACGCTATTGTGCCGGATTGAGGCATGCCTCAACTCGCGGCCACTTAGTCCAGCCTCAAATGAGCCCGCGGACCTGGAACCCTTGACCCCTGGGCACTTCCTGACTGGAAGTCATCTCCTGGCTCCGCCAGAACCCGAGGTGAATGAGAGCCCTGCCTCCATTATCAATAGGTGGCAGAAGCTCAAGGCTCTTCATCAAACCTTCTGCAGGCGATGGAAGGTGGAATACTTATCCGAACTTCACAAACGAGTGAAGTGGAAGCATCCGAAACAAAATATTACGGTGGGGGCTCTCGTTGTCATCAAAGAAGACAACTTGTCTCCCAATGAATGGAGGCTCGGCCGAGTTACCCACGTACACCCCGGCGAAGATAACCGAGTGCGTGTAGTGGACCTCATGACCGAGAAGGGGCAGATCAGAAGACCGTTGGTCAAGCTGATTCTGCTCCCTATTGAGGGAATGGCTGGCGAGAGGCCCGGGGCCTCATCTTAACCATCCCCTTCCATCACCTCCCTGCCGTTTTAACCGCCCCTATCCCAAAATTTTCCACCCTTCACTCGCTACCCTTAACGAGGACAACAGACAAGCCTAACGCAGAAGAAGATCCATTCTGCCATAGAAAGCGTAATGGCTCTCGATATCGAGGCCAAAGAAAACCTAATGCAGAAAAGCGAACCAATCTGCCATTGAAAATCTATCCATCTGCCACGACAAGTTGGTAGCAGATGGTCCCACCCTCGTATACATATACATATATGTTCATTTTTTTCAAATGTACATATGAAAGAAAAAAAATATTTTTTCTGTCTCACCCCAACAAGCAAGGTAAGCTAAAAATAAATCTTTGAAAAGCTTTCCGATTCTGATTTTTTCTGTTATAAAACGTTTGAAATTAAACGCTGTGTAATTGCAACGACACGCTGATAAAAAACTGATTAATGTAAGCCAATAAACAATTTTGAAAGAAGTTTTGTTTTTTCTTTAAAAGGTGTTTTCTGAAGTGTATAAAGGGTTTATTTTAAAACTTCCAAAAAAAAAAAAATTTTAAAAGGCTTGCCTTGAATTATGCAAAAAATATATCTTTGCAGAAAGGCTTGTTGGGTACATGTCGGGATGCCCCTAGACTTAGAATTATTATTTAATATACCCTACCGCAATGAACTTTACGAACCAAATTACCTTGGGGTGTTCCGAGATGTCCGGTGCTCGTTTTTTTAAGTACCTCGTGTTTTCTTCATATTTCGGCTATATCTTTAGCCGCCACCACCGCAATATCGCAATTGTTCATTAACTTGCAGGAATTAACTGGAAACTGAGAAAGCCTACATATCGCTTATTGTAGCAAGTTTACTTTAAAGTACTTTGAAAAACATTTACCGATTGTTGGGACGTAACGCAATCAGTGTGTTTGAAAGTCGGTAATTGTTACCTTTAGGAGACAACTACTAAAACACGTCCGAAATTATCGAAAACGCTATCAAAAGACGCGTACATCGACAATCAAACTTGAAACAGGGGAACCTAGTCGTTTAAAGGACAACCTGCCTCGTCGTAGAACTTGATACAGCAAGGGGCCAGACTACCAGAACAATAACGAAGGTGGTTCTACTGTCACCCGGTAACGAGGATGGCGGAAGGCAGTGATATTCCACTTCTAATTCTTCCTAATTTCACTTCTTATTACTTGACGAATTAGGGAAATTCAAAGTTCAAGGACAACACCAACAAACCCCTCCAAAATCGGACGAACCGATCAGCCAGAAGAAAGCAAACGCACTCGTTCAAATGTCACGAGGCCAACAGAAACCCTACCGCAGACGGGCCAACCGATCTGCCACAGACACTAGACGCACTCGTTCACGGGTAACAAAACCTTACCGCAGAATGCCGCAGCTATAGCAGTGCCTACCGGTTGGGCTCCACCAGTCAAAATTACTTCTGGAAGTCACCAAAATTGTGCAGCCTTTATTATAAGTACACTGATATGAAAAGCACAAGTCACAAAGCAGATGCATAGGGTTTTCCTACAAATAATAGGTACTAAATGACTAATTAGGAGACAAAATACCAACGCAAAGAATCAAATCGCTGTACTAAATCTAAATGGTGATTTGATTGATTCATATTCACCAATACGTACGCATATTCTACAACTTAAAAATTAATGTTTGGAACGCATATGCTTAAACTTACCTTTACGCGATCAGATAAGTTTGCATACATTGTGTTAGCCAAATATCATTGAAATGTAGTAATTACCCATGTAACAGCGGTCCAATAACTTCAAGTGCAGACGTGCAGAGATGGGGAACATCAACCAATAAATCAGGTAGTTCGGATGACATTTCTGTATAGAAAGATTCACATCAATAAAAAAAATTCTCCTCAGCTACGTATTAACTGAAGACTTACATTTAAGGAATGTAAAACTAGCGCAACGTAAGGCGTGTGCCGCAATTTTTGTTTTGATCACGTCTTCTTGCTGTTGCTGTAGTATATCTTCTGATAGAACTTCATTTCTTACAAGTATATCATCATCGGCTTTTGGAAATTCGAAGTTTTTGTCTAGTTCAGCAGCTGAATTCTCTGTCTCACCCTCATCACAAATCTCCTCATCATTTATGGCAGCCAATATATATTTGCAAATAAAATTTTAATCATCTTGGCTTTTGTCGTGATGATCACGTAAGTGTTTGAAGGTGTTAGCTTCACTCGATTGCACAAAATTACATATTTTACAAGCATATCAATAAATAACAAGTACATTTATATGACTGTATATCAAATTCGAATGGTTTCTCCAATTTACAAACGCCTTATTGAAAAGCATATTAGCCCGTATGTGTTGAAAAATGTTTATAAAAATTGATAAATTTATCCTCTATATCATCATTACAGAATGCACACTTAAGTGAATACTTTTTAAAATTACTCTTTTGTTGGTTTCGTAAGTACTTGCACAAACCGTGTATTTTATCTAAATTCTTTGAGGTTTTTGCACTCAAGCGTGCCACATACGTTTCGGTTTTATGTACTCTTTTATAGTGAATTGTTAAATCGGAAGGTTGCGATTCACATAGTACACGAAATGTAGTATTTTGCTGTCATACGACTACGTACCAACCTTTTTATATTTTA
The DNA here is from genome assembly GCA_949987695.1 of Merzomyia westermanni. Taxonomy (NCBI): domain Eukaryota; kingdom Metazoa; phylum Arthropoda; class Insecta; order Diptera; family Tephritidae; genus Merzomyia; species Merzomyia westermanni. Next base: position 116,142,050 of record OX465289.1, read on the forward strand.
AGTTTAATTTAGCCGCTTTTGTTTCAATGAAATGTTGTTGCTATCGATCACCTGAAAAGAAAAGAAAACCATGAATATTTGCATGCAATTAATTGATACATATATGCATATACACACAAAATGTGTCTAAAAGCATGCGCCGGCCGCCACAGCGTTTGAGACATATTTTGTGGTTAAGTAATTTGCGCTGCTACCGAACCGATACAGAATTTCGGGCAGCGCTAATATATATATACTTACCAGCTATGTTGCACTTATGCCCATGCGCCGGCCAGGCGATCTTCCACAGCCGCATCTCCATATGTCCATCGCCACCTGAAAAAGAAAAAAAGTTTAAAGTGAGGAATATATAGAAATCTATAAAAAGGTGCAATTTTGCTACTTACCCTTGACTGCTGCTGCTCACGCGTGCTGGAAACCAAAGAAATAATGAATTGTTCCAATTCTTTCTGCTACGCTAGGGCAGAGAAAATTGGAACAATGAATTTCTTTGTTTCTTTTTCACGATTTTGCAAAATCGTGAATACGCACATATATGTATGTGTGCAAATCTTCAACCACCACTCCATGCTACTCTCATTGACTCGCACAATTTGCGAGCATATGTAGATATATATTTATATATGGATAATTTACCATAACGCTAGTGATGCTATCTTTTAGTCAGCGGGTACCGAAATCCCGATCTGACGTAATCGGTACCATTCACTGCGGGATCAATAGGGTAACGAAATCTACGTTCGTACCCGATCAGCGAAGATGCCGCTTATATTAAAATACGAAATAAATTATATATAATAAATTTTCAAACAAAAGGTTTGGAAAAATTTGTTTTTCAAAGTAAGAAAATTTTTTTTGTTGTTATTCATTTTTCTCAGGGTTTGTTGTTTTTGTTTTCGGAGGGGCAGGACTGTTTTGCCCACAAAACAACAAAAAATAAACCCTAACAGTCACCACACTCACACTCTCTACCCAGTTCGGTACCGAAACCAAGTACCGAAAAAAGCGAAAAGGTCGCTGTGTGCACGGCACTGACGCCACTTATGACGGCGACCATGCAAGTAAGAATAAATCTCTGCATGAGGGCCAGTGGCGAATCGAAATACAAGGCGATCAACGTAATCAACTTGTCGCTACCGTGCCGTGTGGGGAAAAATAACCAGTTCCCATGTACGAATCATATGCATTGTAATTATAAAATTTCACCGTAGATTAGAATAATGCCACATTATATGGCATTTATAAACTCCGAACGAGGTCGCTCGCCACCCACGTATACGGGCGTCCATACAAATATTCAAGGGAATTTTTTTTTTTTTCTTTTCTCTGCGTCGGAGACCGCTTGGACGTCAGAGTACAACGAAATCGCCGAGCCGAGATCGGAACCACGGCCGTTCCGACCGGCGCAGGGAGTTTCGGACCCACTGCCGTTCCGACCCCTGCTATCCCACGAGCGGCGCAACTGCGAACGCTACATCGCGCGCCCACTGAAATAGCAGCAAACGTCGACTGGCCACTCTGCCGCGCCAGCGACAATCGCCGCACACCTACGGACGAGCGTAGACTTGCCTCCCAGCCGCGCCAGCTACGCATCAACGCGCACTTCGACGGTAGACTGGCACTTCAGCCGCGCCAGCTACCACAGACTTCCAGCTTTTCTCGTTACAAAAAAATAAATAATATATATAATTTCCTAGCAAGAAATGTACAGCGTTTAATTTTTTAAAGTTTCTCCCTCCTACTCCTTAGCTCTAGGTACGGAACGACGGAGCCACCAGAGACAACATTCCAAACTTCGGGAAGCAGTTCGGAGGTATACGGCTGTGACAGCGCCAGCCGGCACTCACCATCCTAGCTTAAGTCCTTAGCTTAAGAGGGTGCGCGGTGGGAAATCCTGGGGCGGGGTAAGATGTTGCGTATCGCAAGGGGGCCGGCATGTTTAGGCGAGATGCCTAAAGTCTTAAAAAATGGGCCACCCTAATGTAACTTTAGCGCCCTTCCAATCACTCACACCAACCCACCCACCTGTGTGGGCATGCATGCATATTCGTGTTTTGTCAGCACACATATACATGCATGGGGGTGTGCATGTATGGGTTCACCTCCCCTTAAAACCGGAGGATAATTTTCAGGTTCAACGGTTGTCCTCGATTGCAAAACCGTCTACTTTTCCAGAGACAGTCGACACGACCACATCACAGCCAGCCCAGGATTCTTCGCCCGCATCACTTATTTGTCAAGGTAAACTCATTGTTTAGAATTATATTTTATATAAATATACGGCCACTTTTTTTATAACGGGAATTCTCGTTGTTTCTTGTTTATTTTCTATTTTCGAGCACAAATTCGACCGCCGTGCTTTTGAGCCACCGCCGCTCCAAGTTAGCACCACGCTCGAATTTACATCGTCGAATACGTTATAATTGCATCCCAGTTCGAAGTGTCAATTTTATGACTTCGCAGGGACGAAAGGCAATTATTTATTTCGCGCTGAAGTGTTTTAATCGCGCTACCACACTCACTCTCTACCTTTTTCAAGTTAAATAAAATTTGGAGTTGCGAGTTTACTAGGATACGTTTGTTTTCGTATCTCTCGCATAAATTTCTCCAAGCCGTATCAAATCCCTCATTAGTGAGCGGACATTTTTTCACAATATCTTTTGCCTCACCTTGTGTCTTATTGTTCAGATGGAACAATTTCTCCACAGGTGTTAGGCGTTTGTTTAAGATATATATGGCCGTGAACATGTCACGAAATGTTGGCCATGACAGATAATCGCCCTTGAAAACTTCAGTATCACATGGAGGCAGGCGGATACTGTGTTCAAATTCGGGCTTTTCTTCAGATTTGTTTTCTGTTTTGTTGTATGTCGCTTGGCGTGTAGCCATATCTGACATGCAGCGTAAATATACTGCATATGCTCTTTTATACTTCTGTTTAATAGAAACTATGCCAGTGGCTTCTAACTTATCTGAATTAAGTAAGTCGTCATAAGCCGTTCTGGTTTTTCTCCACATTTCTTTCAAGTCCTCTTGTTGAAGCCCAAGAGTGTACTTGCTGTGGACTGAATCCTCTAATTCATTGTAGTCTGATTCGAATTCAAAAATCGAATCAGCCAGCCTAATGAAACTTTCCATATTTTGGACTTAGGGGATCTGTAGAATCAAAACAAAACCGAAAAAATATAGCTGAAGGTACGATGAAATGCTCAACCGTACAAAATAAATGCTGAATAGAAAAGGTAAAGGCAGTATTTTACCCAGGAAAATAAAAACAACCCACCTCAATAAAATTGCAATCAACTAAATTATTTGTATATTTTTAACTCAATTATATTTATTTATAGTTAATTTTTTGAATTATATTGCAGACTTGGCCGATTTGTCTGACGAATATTTGTTTGCTACAGAAGCAAAAATTTAAACAAAATCTTTGTGACTTACTGGCCACCCACACGTATAAGGGGAATACTCGTATGTATATATAAATATGTGTATGTGTTGCCGCAATAAAGAAATACACAACAAAACACAGATAAAGTGCGCGGTGTATCAAACGGGCGAAAGTGAATATTAAACGACAAAATGTGAAAACAAAAGAAAAGTGCTATAAAAATATTGAATTTTATAAGAAAATAATAAACTAGCCTTGACTAAAATTCTGTTCTATATATTACCGAAAAAAAACAAGTGGAAAAAACAAAAACAAACTGAAGATCGAAAGGCTAAGTGAACTTATTGTGAAAATGAGGTTATGTTACCTCTTGCCTTGAGCTGTGTCCAAAAAACCTTACAACTGGTGGGGGGATAATCCGGATAGTCACAAGGATTTTTAAGCGTTTAATTTAATTTAAAATTTAAAGAAAAATTTAGCAGTTAACTGTTCAAAAAAAAATCACTGTTATTAAATATTCACTAAACGCACTTATGTTTGATTACACTCGCGGGCGGCACTTTTATACAATTGTTTGCAGCACAAAAAAAACTAAGTGGCAAGAAATATACAACTTACGTGCTTTGATGTGGTGATCGGCCGAATTTGGTGTATATAGTTTGTGTTGTTGGTTGTGGTATGTGGCAGAGTGTATGGCAGAGTTGTTTGTTGTTTGTAATTGCGGCAGTGCGTGAACAATATTCAGTTTTTTCTACTTTTATTGTGTGGCAGCTTATGGTTAATGTGATCCAAATGAAGTGAATATATGTGTGTTTTGTGGACTGTATAGGCAGGCTGGCTTCTTTTCTACGGGGAGAATGGACCATGAACAATTACGATAGTGATGCTTCGCTGGAGCGGCCGTGGCTCGAAAGCACCGCGGTCGAATTGTGGTTTTGATAAAAGGAAAGAAATAAGAAAAACGAGAATCCTCGTTGTAATTAAATGGCCGTATATTTGTATGAAATATAATCACAAACAATTAGTTTACCTTTAAGAATATTTGATGGGGTCAAAAATCTTGGGGTGGCCGTGATGATGTTTCTGCGTCGAGTGTCGCTGAAGAAGTAGACGGTTTTGCAATCGAGGACAATCGTTGAACCTGAAAATTATCCTCCGGTTTTAAGAGGAGGTGAACCCACACATGCACACCCCCATGCATGTATATGTGTGCTGACAAAACACGAATATGCATGCATGGGTTGGCGTTAGTGATTGGAAAAGCGTTAAGGTTACATTAGGGTGGCACATTTTTTAAGACGTTAGGCATCTCGCCTAAACAAATAACAAGACTAAAATCCATTTATTTCCATTGCTTTTTAACACATGAAAAAGTAACTCAACTAATAATATATGGTCAAACTAAAAATATATTATTCAACGATAAACTATAAATATATGTAATCTAAAAAAAAAAATACTTCTCTCTTAGAAAATAATGAATTATTTTTTTTTTTAACATATTTTTCCAGTTAATAATTAATTAATCAGCCACTGAAATATAACAATAAATCGCAGGACAGCTTCAAAGAAAACCCCGTGACTGACAGGCTTTGACAGAATCTGCTCCCGTTCTCAATAACGGTTGCAGTAATCGCAATCACGTATTGGCTTTCGAATGCTCAATTTTGGTGTGTAAAAGGAAATTACTTTGGAAATGTCGTTTAGAAACCAAAACTTAGAGTTATTTTTGGTAGTTTTTTGGAAAGGTGGGTAATTATTTTGCTATTGCTATTTTTTTAATTTGATTAAAAATTTCTGAAGTTTTGTAATATTCGAACACTACATAATAAAGTTGCATAACCAAAACAAAGATAACAATAGTCACTAGCTGTGTTCGGTGACAAAACTTGCAAAGAAAAGTTAGCAAAGTGAGAATGAAGTAAAACTCTCTCGAAACGCCGAACAGGAGTCAGTAACATCTGTTGCCATTTTGATTGGTCAATAGCTAAAATTTTTGAATTTTTGTTGTTACTTTCCCACGTCACGATCAGCTGTTATCACTTGCAAGTTTTATTGAGTGAAATTCCCCCAGCAGAAATTTACACCTCTCTCTCTCAATGAAATGTTAAAATGCGCTGCAAATGTTCTGTGTCACCGAATACTTTCCAGTAAAAATTTTAACATCGCCGAACACAGCTACTGCTCTTATTCTATGTCGAATACTGTGCAGTCACAGTCTCGGATCAAACTAGCTGGAATGAGAAATCATAGTCACAAGACAAACTGTTCATAAAAAAACTAACTCTAATTTCAACAGAGCGATGTGAAGATACACATTTTTTGTACCACTTTGGTGCCACTCTTTGGAAAATTAGCGAGCCAGAACTGCTTTATTTTCAATTATTTGTGAATTTTATGTGCCAATATTATATTATTTAAATTTGTTTGTTTTAATATTGAATGTCAACCACCCTGTGTTGGTTTGTGTTGTGGGGCTTGGGAGTAAGTTGCGCTACTTGTAGACATATACTCTGGCCAGAAGGGGAAAGAAACACTAGATTATTTATATTTATAAGAACTCATCGTAGACAAGTTCGTGGACGGCGCCATGAAAAATGTCGAGAGGGGTACCTATGAGCATAATATATGGAGTACCTTCATCCACTGCCCTTCAATCCGATTCGCAAAAGAAGATGTCAAACTAGTAGGAGTAAACAATGCCCAGGAGTCTTGACAGCATGTCGATCCGCAAAACAAAAAACAAACGAAACGCATGTCTATCGAACGAGATTGCATAGCCCTGCACAACTATCGACAAATTTGAACAAAAACTGAATATTCGCATTCGCGAATATAATTAGTGGATATTCGCATTCGCTATTGCGAATGTTCAAAAGTGGCAATCTACATCACTGATATCTTGCTCATCAAGCAACTTTGGTTTTGATTCATGCAGCCGAAAAAAATGCCAGTCCGAAACTCAGAAGATTTTGCCATCCAACTTCTGAGAGAATTGACACAAGAAAGTTTCGAAACAAATCTCGAATCTGGTTAAGCCGCACAAACTGATCCTGTTGGCAAAGAATCCATCGCAAAAGAAAGAATACTGCACATTAAAGGTTTGAGCACTACACTTCGGCCGTCACGATTGAAAGCTGTGGAAGCAATACTACAGAATTTTGAATGTATTATTTATTGCACAGAGGATAAAATTTCTAGAGTTGGATCTTTTGGAGAAGATATAATGAATGCAAGATCTTTACTTTCCTCCATGAATTGGATATTTTTTCTTAATTTGTTATGGTGGCATGCAGTACTGAGCGTGATGAATACTGTGCAAGTTCAAATGCAGAAAAAAAAATTGATTTGTTGGCTGTTCAAAGATGCATTTCAACAGCATTGGAGAAACTGCAAGATTTGAGGAACGACAGCAGGTATTTACAATGATTTGTACTAAAAGCGAAAGAAAAGTGGGAAGAAATGGGCTGGGAAAACGCTGATTTTCCCATTGTTAGAAAACGAAAAGTTAAAAAAATGTTTGACGAAAAAGCGGCTGATTCACCACTGGAAACACATGAAGTACATCGATTGAGTTACTACAAAGTTTTGGATTTAATGAATCACGAATTGCAGGAACGCATAGAAGGGTTACGACACGTGAACGAAGTTTTTGGCTTTTTGATGCCCGAGAATTTGAAAAATTTTAAAGAAGACGAATTGGAGAAGAGTGTCATTACTTTGATGCCACAGTACTCAGAATTTTTCACCACGGATCATAAGTGGCTTGTTTCACAAGCATGTATTTTTCGCAATTCGTGATTTTACGAACGACAGTCCGATACATTATTTGGAGTTCATTATCGCAAGCAATATAGTGGACAGTTTTCCCCAAAGCTGCAGTTTATTTAGATTGTTTCTGACTTTGCCCATAGGTTCAGCTAGTGCTGAACATGTCATGAACTCTTTGAAAATAATCAAAGAATATCGTCGAGCTACTCTGGCTGAAGACACAGTAAATAATTTCTGTATTCTCTACATCGAAAGATCAGTAGCAAATTTACTGAATTTGGATTCTGCGATGGAAGTTTTTGCTGAACGAAAAGCACGACGAGGATTCAAAGTTACATAATTCTGTTTTTTTTTCTGTATTCAACAAACATTTTTGATCTCACAATTTATCAATTGATTTATTTATTGTACCGAACAACTGGGCCCCTCTTAGGAAATTGCCGCCTGAGCATTTTTTCTTAAATCCGCCACTGCGGAGAAGTAATAAAATATTGATATGTACAGTATGCTTTACAATTGTTGAATATCCTATTTTATTTATACCTTCTCTTTATACAAGAAGATTAAAACTCGATTTATAAGTAATATTGTTTTGGGGACTTCTGCATTTTCCTCAACGCACGGTTATGAAAGCATAGTCTTTTATATGAAAGAAAACACTTTAGCTCTTCGAAAAAAAAAAATTCCAAAAATCAGTAAAATGTGTCGCGACTATAAGATTGACCCATTACTGTATTAAAATTCAATGAACTACAAAACTGCATACTCCCAAAAATTAAACAAATTCTGAAAAAAATGTAAGATTGATAAGATTGCTTTGAATTTTCGCGAATTTTGTGTAAATTTTTAAAACAAAATTTATTGTGTGTCTCAAATTTCAGGTTTCGCATAAAATTTTTTGACCCCCCTTTTCCCAAATCCTGGCTGCGCCACTGCTCGGACCTGTTCTCTTGTGTTTGGCGCTGTGACTCTGACTTTCATCTCTTCCGAGTCAATGCTGAAATTTCACTTCAAAGCGCCGATTACTACTTCCTTTTCTTTTGGTTAAAGGTCAGATTTGTCCAGTTTGACCTTGAGCGTTTCACAAAAGGCGGGCTTTATGTACTCTCCTCTTTCCAGCTCGACCAGTACTGATCCGATTCTCGCTTTCCTAACAGCTTTAACTTTAAACTCGTCACGCTCCCGAGGTTTTTAAATTTATTATTAACACTGCCTCGGCTTGATGCTTTTTCCTGTTAGATTGCTTTCCCTTCTTTGATTTTTATACCTTAATTTGGTTTTGGAAAGGTTTTGCAGGTGCTTCGGTGGTTTTCTGGAGAAGCCTCTTTTCCCCGTTTACTACTTGCCATTTTCTGCAATAGCCGCTCGGTTTTTGAGTTTCCACGGAGCTAGTCGCACGTCGTTTCGACCGGGTTAACGCCGGTGTGGCCATGTCCTCCGTTGTTCCGACAATGCATCTCTCTAGTGCATCGGTTTTTTTTCTCGAGCTCGGCTCTGATCCAGTTACAACGGTAGCTGCCGATTACGTCGATTGTTTCTTCCATCTCTGAGAGTCCCGTTCCAATGTCTTATATTCTTTTGGCTAGTTAATGCTTGCTTCATCTCTTTTATTATAGCTTTGCATTTTCTCCAAGCTGCTTCCTCCTCTGTGGGGAATCTTCGCCGTTTCCCGCTGCTTTGAGGGATATATGAGCGTCAACGTTTGCCCTCGAGACCAGTGTTGCTGCTGTAGTTGCTTTCGGTGTCGCTGTTGTTCTTAGCAGCGGTATCCCCGGAAGCGGTAAGCGTTGAATTTTGCTGCTTCTTCTGAATGCAGCTCTTCCGCTTGGCCATACGTCTTCTTCTTCTGGTTTTTGTGTTTTTTGTTTTTCGTTTTCCATTTTCGTCTATCGGGGCCACGCTCCTGGCCGCTTTCTCTGCCCGTTGTACAGTCGCCCAGCAAAAGATCCCACTGGTTATTTTTGCAAGCAAGAAGGCCACGCTAGGGGTGGCACTAATTTTTATGAGATTTTGTGTTCAGAGCCGGGACAGGCGGTAATCAGGAGTACACTTGAACCTGTACGGTTACGCTAATGGCGACGTGTCATCGAACGTACTTGGAGACGTGCCAGGGTTTTAATGAGAAAAAAGCGGTTAAGCACTACCCCAACAGCCATTTCACCCTACCGTACTAGGTGGTAAGATTCTATTTTCATCAGCCCTGTATTCACATATTTAACTATTGTATATCCAATATACCATAATCAGATCATTAGTGGTCTCGGCACTGATGGGCGTTTGCCCCGAAAAATACTTATCTGTTGAGGTATTAAAAACTTTTGTACGAAAAATATAAATGTCAACCACATCTCACGTCATCACGAAATAAACTTTTTCTCGCACACGCGAAGACATAGACGCATAGTCATAGTTATGTATCACATAAATTTAGATGAAGTTTTTTGACGAATGGCCCATATAAAATTGCGTCAAAGAGTTTCAAATAAATTGAAGTCATACTTAAATTTGACCATGACTATGCCCCCTAACCTTTTAACTAGTTCAATCATGGATCAGGATCCAAATATCGTGAACCACATTGTGATGAATTCGAAGATTCCTCGATTAATAATCCTGGGTTAGCTATTTTTATTTACTAGTAATAAACGCAATACAAATTCAAGAGTTCGGTAACTTCACAGTAGTTCCCCGAACAACACTTGAAAATAAACTGATCCCCTGCCTTGCTTGGTCACTGCCTTTTATAGTCCAGGTGGTACCCCACGCATCAAGAAGCTTATTAGTTGTTCACGCTTCCTGGTCTCCAAGGGTCGGTGTTATGCACCGCCATCTCCTACTTGCCTCATATTCGTAACGTTACTGATATCTCTCTTCCTCCGCTGGCAACCGAAGCTCGTTTTCAAAAATTACCTTTGTAGGAGTCTTACCAACTGTTTCATGTTTTGCAGAGCGTTTTGCCACCAGTAACAAAAAAAATGTGGGTATCCTTTTGGAATTTATCCACCAATTTTCGTATGTGTTCCTCAAGGCAGTGCAGTTGCTCAAGTTCTTTGCATGCCTAATGTCTTGCACATTTCCTGGGATACAGCTGATTCGAAATTCCTGCCTTGGTCAGAACGTGGCTTCACCGGTGCGCCAAACCTCGCTACCCAATTGTAAGTGAACACTTCTTCTGTGGTTTCTGGCTCTTGATTTGGAATAGGGTACACTTCTGGCCATTTGCTGACATAATCCACAACTACTAGGACATATTTGTTTCCGAGTTGGCTAGTAGGAAATGGACCAGCTACATCCATGGCTATCCTCTCAAATGGCGCACCTGAGTTATACTGTTTCATTTGGCCATGTCTCCTTGATTTCGGTCCTTTAGCTTTGATGCATACCTCACAGTTGGCAATCCACTCCGCAACCGGGTGACGGCAACCAACCCAATAGAATCTCTGCTTGATTTTCTCTGAGATCACAGTGACCCCAAGATGACCTCCACTTGAACCATTGTGTAGTTCCATTAGAACATCAGAGAACCGATTCCTTGGCACAGCTATGAGCTTTCGGGTGCATTGACCATCTTCATTCCCCCATATTCGATGTAAGCAACCGGATATCAATTACAAACTGTTCCACTGTGTCCAATACGACTTGTCGGCAGGATTTTCTGCTGACATCTCCTTTTTTGATAGGCGCTAGTTTCGTTCGCTTCCTTCATCACGCGTGCAATGTCAGAATCTTCTAGCTGACACTTTCTTAACCGATCCACCTCCCATTCGTCCATGGATGTTATAGTAAGCAGCCGTACATATATAATGTCTTTTTTGGCCTCATATTTCGAACAATGCTTGCATTCTTAGCTCCATGGTCGGCTTGTCATTGCATTAGTATTTCCATAGGTGCTGCATTTGCGATGTTCCCGATTAGTAAGCTATAGTACGCAACTACCTTATCATGGCCATCGACAATCTGGGACAAAACACCTCCTATAGCATAACCACTCTCATCTGTATCCAGAATAAACGTTAAATCTGGGATTGGATATGTCAACATTGGAGCAGTACACAGGTTTGAAAAGCCACTTCATGTTCCTGCTTCCCTTCAAAACACATATTTTTACTGTTGAGGTCATGAAGACTATTATCTACGCTGGCAGTATTTGGTACAAATACGTGCGAAGCTTCGGTCTTTTCCTTAGCAGGGCAGAGGCCGTCCTACTTACCTTGTGACCCAAATAGCTTACATACTTCTTCAGCAAGGAACACTTTTTGGTACTTCATTTCAGACCAGCACCAGTCATCCTTTGGGAAACTTCCTCCAAAAGCTGAGTGCGATAAAAGTGGAATGAACTGTCCACAATGCTGAATAGCCTTGACGGTGCCGTAAAAAGCGTTGAGCTGTTAAAACCTTAAATTGTTATAATAGTATTTAGAACTAAAAATTACTTAGAATTGCATGATTTACCTGTTTCTCTGTCGATATCGCTGTTACTCTAATTAACCATCAAGTTAAAAAACTATATCTTGTGAATAGTCTGGCGTAAAACGATACAGTTTCCGGAATTCCGTAGGACTCAAGTGAAAGGGTCATCCTCTTCTCTAAGTATTCGTCAGTCCACTGGCGGAGGGCTGGGAGATTTCTCATCCCGCGACAAAACGTACGCTAAGTACTCAGATGCAATTTATTTGATAATAATAATATTAATATAATAGTAATATTACTTTAATTTTCCCGAAAAACCTCAAATTATGTGTTGTTTATTTAACGACACAGTTAACAACCTCGAATTGTGTATTGTGTGTTGTCTCCCCTGCGGGTTAGGGGTTTAGAATATGCCCGAGGTAGGCATACCGGTCCTAAGAGGCGACAAATTTGCACAAAGGTAATGACGTGCAACTCGACGGTTGATCTACGGATATGATGCCTCTCACCTCTCATTACCCATCTTGTCCTTCCTTACGGAAGGAGAGGTGACATGACCTAGAAGGTCATAAATCGCTACCGCGACAGTTGGGCAGTACCGCAAGGGAGTACCGGAGTGTACCGTGTTCAAATCCGGCCAAGGACTGTTAATTCGACAAGACTCCCCAAAACCTTAGGGAAGTGTTTTTGTCCCTACCACAACAACAACAACAATTGTGTGTTGTTTACTTAACGAGAAAAGTTAGTGAATACCGATATCATTATAGTCATCGTTTCGATAAAAATATCTATTGTGAATATCGTTATAGAAGTTATTGAATTCTTTCACTTCTATAACAACATTTGCAATCGATATTTTATCCTAACGATGACTAAAACGATTCAGGCCGTCACTATTCATTCTTTATCGACATTGCTTTATTGTGTCGTTAAATAAACAACAAAGAATTTGAGTATGCTAACGAAAATTAAAATAATTTTACTAGTATGTTAATATTATTATTATAAAATAAATGGCATTCTGGAATCCTAAGCCGGAATCATTATAGCTAAGTTAATGAGTATAACAGTCGATAATGCAGGCGACAAAATCGTCAATTAAGATCTGGAAAAATCGAATCGTTATAAGTTAGTGAATTCCACTACAGAGTAGTTATCTTGAGATGGTAGTAGTTACTGTGTGGGGAACTCTTGCTTTTAGGATTGATGACTGGCGCTCCTGATCCTTATGTCCACCGATAAAGTTGCGTACTATTGCTTGGTATTGTGGATTGAAACTAATTGTTTAATTGTTAATTTTTGCAGGCGTTCCGCCGGGACTTTATTTAGAACGATTTTTTGCGATAAGCGTGATATCATGGAACACAGCGATGCCGATTTTGTTAGTAATTAATTCTTGATTGGTTGGGGGAAATATTCTATACTCTCCAGCAAGCCTGTGATCCTATTCATATGATGGGCGGCTTAACTCCGATCTGTAGAGTTGTCATCAAACGAAACCTGTCTTTTTAACGCACTCTGCGTGGAAATCTTTATTGTTGCCTTGTGTGTGGCTGTAATTAGGCATTTTTGTGGGCGAGTTTATGTGTTTCACTAGGTATATCTCGCTTAGATATGATGACTCAGTTTAATTAAAGTAGTTCGACTTAAAAATTCGGTATTTCAAGATGTACGAATGCAAGGAAATATGAATGCGTTTTTTTTTATTTATATAATTTATAACATTGATAATAATGAAAAATATGGTTGCTGCGGCGAATTGGTGTTGGGTGTTTTACCCGCCAGAGTACTTAAACACACACATAAGTTGAGGTGATTAAATATAATATAACACATTCGTTATAGTAAAAAATTTGTACAATTCTAGAAAAATATATGTATAATGAGGATTGGGACGTGTGGCTGCCTAGCCACGTTACGTCTTCAGTTAGATTAAATGAATCCAAACAGAACTCCATTTTTTCATTCTCGTCTTTTACTAGTACTATCGGTGAGCTCCATGGACTAGCTGATGGTTCGATCCCGCCGCTGTCACTTATTTCCTGTAAATATCCCCTACCACTTGGCGTTTGGCCAAAGGAACACTACGACGGGCCTGGCGGATTGGCCTCGCAACACCAGTATCAATTTAATGCTTCACAACGTTGGTCCGACCGGGTTTGGAACCGTCCTTGTCAAATATGCTCGCGTACTTTCGTGGAAGCTGTTTTGCCTTATCGGATGGTCTTTGCCGAGCCCTTCTGCCCGTCATCTGAAATATCAACCTTGCTGGCAAAAACATCTCGCTGAAGATGTTGACAATTAATAATTACCTTGATCAGGAAAATTGCGACTTGAACTCATTGAGTACCCCTACCGGTATATCAACATATTGTTTTCTCGTATCAAGGGTTTTCTCAAATAGTATATTCGTCTTTGATTTATTTTCTGCCTTCACAACCCAGAATTTGTTTGTCTCATATTCTCCATCAATATTTGCCCATATAACTCCTTCTGACTTCGTTGGAATTTGTCAGCTACCCTCCGCGAGTACTCGCTTACTGACGTACTTAGTTTCGTACCCAAAACTAAGGGGCACATCGATGTTATTTTAGGTCATAATCTTGTTCTGCATTTCAATCTTTATACCTTGGTCCATTACGGCGTTCACACCAACTACGATTTAGTCAACAATGTCTGCCACATAAAATTATGGACTAGTTCCCAATCGCGATTTCACGTGTTACTTCTCCTAGGACTTGGGCGTCCTCACCAGTGGCCGTACGCAAGTTTGCTCCATGCAATGGTCTCACCTTCAGGTTGAATGATGGACTGAGATGCGAACGTTTACACAGCCAGTATCCTCCAACAGTAAAGTTACTAGCTTTGTGTTCCAATTCTTCACCGCCTCTATTTTTTTATACCTTGTGGGCGTAGCACTGTCGCGTAACGGCAGTAAGTAACGGTATAAACGGACGAAAAGATAAATTGATTAAGCCATGTCCGTCCGTCCGTCTGTGTACACGATAACTCGAGTAAATTTTGAGATATCTTAATGAAATTTGGTATGCGGGTTCCTTGGCACTCATCTCCGAGCGCTTTTTAAAATGGCCGAAGTCGGATGATAGCCACGCCCACTTTTTGTGTATAGAATATTTTCGAAACACACAAAAAAAGTGATTACTCAGTGCATTTTAATGTCCACGCCCAGTTTTTAACATAGTTCTGAAAAGTTTGTTTGGATAATTTAAAAAGCGCTACTTCTACAACCAAGCAAGTTATATCAATCAGATTTTGCACACATAATAAGCTTTTTAAGAAAAACTTGACCGGAACAAAGTTTGTCAATTTTGAAGAAGTAGGCGTGGCGCCGTCCACTTTTCAGCATAAAATGTCTGCTATTTTCAAAGGCCATCGCTTATTATTCAATATTGATATTTCAATGAAAATTGGTCAGCTGCTTCTCAGTAGTATGTTTTATACTCCTGCCAAAGATTAGCGTAATCGGAAAACACGCAAACAAAATATTCGGGCGCGTAGTTGATAGCCCACTGCAATAGCGAAGTTATATATCTTTTTTGATCTTCATACCTTTCATAAACATTAAATGTATGTAAGTGTGAGAACAAGAAGAGAAAAGTTCACTAAAAGGATCAGTACGATGAGCGGAGTCGATTTAGCCATGTCCGTCTCTCCGTCCGTCTATCTGTCTGTCCGTCTGTCTTTGTTACAAAAGAATGCTGAAATTCGGTGTTTGCTTTCGCCATTTTATAACATACTTGCAAACCCGGTAGAAGTTGTTTTGAACCAAATAAACCCCTAGCTATACCGAACTGCAGCTTTACATAACTTGGAGGCTTTTCCAAAAGCTATATCCAGACTGTGTCGTGCCCAGCGAACTGCTGAACTTATTTCATTAATTAGACAAAAAGAAAGGAGTTAAGACGAATTGAAACTACATAGCCCGGGGGCGTGGCTCGGTCCACTTTTCCACACCTATATATTGTCTATGCTGTACCCAGTGAACCCAGGTATATATTGTTAAAATTTCATAAAGATCGGTTGAGTTCTTTGGCACCTATAAAAGACACACATTTTTATACCTAGTAGTGCTACGCACACAAGGTATATTAACTTTAGTCGCCTTACCGCAGTACGTAACGGCATAAAGGAATCGAGATAGATATTGACTTATATATATCAAAATGTTCAGGACGAAAAGAGAAAGTGATTAAGCCATGTCCGTCCGTCTGTGAACTCGATAACTTGAGTAAATTTTCAGATATCTGAATGAAATTTGGTATGCGGGTTCCTTGGCACTTAAATCCGAGCGCATTTTGAAATGGGCGAAATCGGACTATAGCCACGCCCACTTTTTATATAGAATATTTTCGAAAACACAAAAAAAGTGATTACTCAGTACATAATACACCTATAAGGATAAAATTTGGTGAATACATTGAGATTGAGGTATAAAATAAAATTTTCAAGAAATTTTTTAAAATGGGCGTGGCACCGCCCACTTTTTATAGAGTAAAATTTAGAAATAATATTAATCATAAATCAAAAACCGTTCAAGATATCGAAACGAAATTCAGCAAACAGGTTTCCAGGTATGCAAGGAATGTTCCAGGAAAAAATGGGCGGGATCGGTTAAGGTCTACACTTACTTTTATATGAAAGATTTTGAAGAGGATCGTAGATATATTAAATAGGCAATAACTTTGCGTAAAATAGCTTTACATCATTTATATTTCACTTTTGAAGTTTGTGTAAGCTAAGAAATCCAAAAACTTTAAATTTTCGAAAATGGGCGTGGCCCCACCCCTTTTATAACGGACTATTCCACAACACTTTTTATGCCATAACTCCGGCAAAAATTGCTTTATCGCAACAATATTTGGCGAAAATGTTGAATATGTAAAAGTAACTGTTTGTTGTAAAAAAAATTATTCTGAAAATTTTTTTGTAAAATGTAAAACGCGATATTTCTATAACCATGCATGCTATATCAATAAGAGCTTGCACACATAATAAGCTTTTGTTTATATTGGGAAAGTAGGTGTGGCGCCGCCCACTTTTGAGCATAAAAATTCTCCTATTTTATATTCGATTTCTTGTAATTTCAAATAGGCATTTCAATGGAAATTTGTAAGCTGCTTTTCAATAACATTTAGTACACTGCTGCCAAAAATCAAGCAAATCGGATAGCGTACAAGAAAAATATTCGGTCAAGTAATTAATATCTTTTTCTATTTTTATACCCTTTCATGAACATGAAATGTTTGTAAGTATGAGAAGAAAAATAGATGAGCCCATCAATAAGTATACTGAAATGATTAGGACGATGAGCTGAGTCGATTTAGCCATGTCCGTCTGTCTTTCTATTTGAACGCAAATTTTTCAAACATATGCATGTATTGGAATTTTGAAAAAATGTGGGAAGCAGCGGTTGGTAGAGAACCTATTTATATACAAATAAATTAATTTCCCACTCAGAACTCATAACGAACTATAAAGTATTAAAATGGGCCTGCCTAAATTGGGATGTCATAATAGATCACTACTAGGTACTTAATGTTCGGTTCCATCCGAACTTAGACTTCCTTCCTTGTTATATATATTATTTTTTTATTGTTTTAACGAGCTCAAGAGCAGTTGATAATAATTCTTAGTTATTATTATTTTTGATTAGAGGAAAAATTAAAAGCAACAAACATATACAGGCTATAGTTATATTACTATTTCGAAAACAGCCACGATTTCTCGTCAGATTAATTCGTACAGTTTTTGCTATTTCAGGTCACTTTAGGGCATGCTAGGCAGGATACGATAGTTTTTGTTTATACGAGTATACTTCGCATGCTGCAATCTTATACTAGATTTACACTACACCAAATGCGTCATTTTGGGCGAAAAAATCCAAATGCGTCGAATTTTCCCATACAAATCGCATTTCCCAAATGACTGATTTCATCGCATTTGGGCCGCAACAACAAGAAATTTTTGTGGAACGTACGAGTATTGCGCTTGAAGTTTCGTCTGAAGGAAAATGTCAAACAAAATGCAAATTATTTGAGTAGTATTAGTTGTGGCTCTAAAAGCTTACATAATAAATAATAGTTATAACTATTACATGTTTATGTTTTAGCATCGCTTCAGCCTTGAGGTAACTGTAAGAATTTGATTTTGTGAAGTGAAATGAGTTGTAAACAAGGCGAATTTATACCAGATGATATCACGGCGAATTTGTTGCTGTATACACATACATACTTTATTTGTTTTGTTTTTCCTTTGGCGGTTTCTCGTGTAGGTAAGAAAGTAAAAATGGGTGCGACTCAGGTCGCCCAAGTAGCTTAAAGAAGCCGTTTTGATGCCTTGAAGACTCGTCAAACCTACTAAAGTAGTGTGAATATATGTTACAACCAACCAGAGTCTTGTTTATAAACCCAGCGATACTAGGAATCCGTACACCCGATATCCTCCCCTGGTTCACCAAGAAGGGCCTCCCACCCCTGAATCCATCTTGGATCAGTCGGTGTACATCAGTCGCGCCCCTCTTTCAATCATTCCTACTTGGATTGTTAGTAGTAGCACTGCTCTCAAACTTCAGTTGGTGAGGATAATAGTCGGTTTTGGTACTAATTGTGTCAGCTGGGAGCTTTTTGAGAATACTAGTATGCCCGTGCTTGGATCCAAAGCCGCAGTTTGACAACTACACAGGACCCCGGTGGCACCAACGCACGCAGTGCGCTGGACCTTCTGCAGGCTGATGAGATTGTAGTTCTTCTGAAGAACTTCCCACCACACTACAGATCCATAGGTCAGCACTGGCCACACCACCGCCTCATACATCCATAGCACCATCTTCGGCTTGAGACATCATTTCTTAACAAACATCGATTTGCAGGCGTAAAAAGCTATACAGGCC
Source organism: Merzomyia westermanni (assembly GCA_949987695.1). Lineage (NCBI taxonomy): Eukaryota > Metazoa > Arthropoda > Insecta > Diptera > Tephritidae > Merzomyia > Merzomyia westermanni. The sequence continues at coordinate 116,160,535 of OX465289.1, forward strand.
TTTCGCACCCGCTCTTCGATGCACGCTTTCCAATTCAATCTACTATTAGCCCCAAGTATCTGATGCTAGTAGATAGAGAGATAGTTCGAAGGTAGATAGCTTGTACTTCCTCGTGAACAGTAACATATCTGCTTTATCAGGGTTTAGCCTAAGGCGACATTCTTGTGCCCACCTACTTAGTTTTGCGAACGTTCTTTCCACGATTTCACTCATCACGGAAGGGAAAGGACCCAAGATCAGGATCGCCACGTCGTCGGCATACGCCATAATCTTTACCCCACTGGTATTGAGTTTTGCTAGGATGTCACTTATTGTAAGGAGCCACAGCAAAGGTGAGAAGACCACGCCCTGCGGTGTGCCCCTACATATTCGCTTACTGACGTTTGACCCACCTAGCTCAGCTGATATTTCACGGTCAAGAAGTAGGGACGATATATAATTTCCCGTTGGTTCCTCCACCCCACCCTTACGAGTGCTGATGATATTGCGTCGTCTCTTTCATTATTGAACGCGCCCTTCACGTCAACAAACGCAGCTAACGTAAATTCTTTATACAGAAGGGACCTCCCAACTGTTCGCACCACTTCATGTAGTGCCGTCTCCGTAGATTTCCCCCTGAGATACGCATCCTGCGCGCTCGAAAGGGGGGCATCTAGAAAAAGTTCCCGTATGTGGGTGTCTAAAAGTCTCTCGAAAATTTTTAGCACAAAGGATGTTAGGCTTGAGTTGATTTGATTTTCTTAACAAAACAAAGGATACGGTCAGAACAGCACAAATTACAAATACACTAAGAACAACTCTACAGCAAAACTACTTAAAGTTCAACAATAAAATAACAGACAAACGGACTGGGAATGGGTAACCCAACATCATCCATTCTCATGGAGGCATTCATGCAGAACTTGGAAATAAAATATATGCAAGAACTAAAAACCAAGATGGGAGTGACATTTTACGCAAGGTACGTCGACGACATCATCTGCGTATTGAATACCAAGAATGAGGTACGAATACTAGAATTCCTAAACAAGCAGCATGACAACATAAAATTCACTATGGAAACTGAGAAAGATGGAGAACTGAGCTACCTGGACCTAACAATCAGAATTGACAAACTCACAAACAAATTTATCTACGACATCTATAGACAACCAACAACCACGGACACCATAATTCATTCTACATCAAACCATCCGCAACAGCACAAGAAAACAGAATTAAGACACCTAGTAGACAGACTTCAAAGAACGCCACTCACTCAGGAATCGTAGAAGAAAGAGCTCAACACCATACACAGCATAGCTACGAGCAACGGATACAAAAAATCCCTAGTGGCTAAACTCCGAAGGAACCATAGGGCGCAGAAAAGAGAAAACGCAGAGGACAAATCCAAAATTTGGACGACGATGACATACACTGGAAACACGACTTACAAGTTGGCAAACTTTTTCAAAAAACACAACATTAACACAGCGTTCAGAACATCGAACAACGTAGGACAAAAATTAAACCAACACTTACTCAGAGGAGCCGTTTAGCGAATATGGGGTATACAATCTTACCTGCGAATGCCAGCACAGCTACATAGGACAAACAGGACGAAAAATAAGTACACGATTTCGGGAGCACATCAGGGACTACAACAAGAAAGTACGGAAATCCACCATCACACCAGAATAGAATTTTGCTGATCACCTGTTTGAAAACAAATGCACCCTGGCAAACATCAAAAACACAGCCAGAACACTTCACGTACAAAGAAAAGGTCGACGCTTGAATGTGCTTGAAAACATGGAAATATACAAACTAAAGACTTTTGACGGGAAAATCATAAACGGACAAACAAGCACCAATTCTGTTGCAATATATGAGCCGCTAAAACTTATTTACAAAAAACAAAACAACGCAGCAGGTACGATAACCAAACGACTAACAATAAACGAGCGAACACAGAAAACAAACCAAAAGACAAAAAGCACCGACTTCTACCTAAGTAACGAGCTACAAAAACAAACTTCAATATAGACTATTCAAACACACGATTAACATTACCTGACCTAACATCCACAAACCAATTAACGAGCGTTAAAAACAACCATTATTACAGGTACCCGTACATAACAACGGATAGACACAGATCGGAACGAAAACATACACTGAAGATGGCGGATCGCCGAACCCGGTTTGTAACAAAACAAAAATTGACAAGGGATGACGAAAAATCGTTCCAATATACATCTGATTTTGGGCTTATTGGCCGATATTCCTTGGTCAGCTCATGCCCTCTTCTTCCGGGCTTCGGAATGAAAACCACCCTTGTTTTCTTCCATGTGACCGGAATGTAGTTACGAATGATGCATGCTGCGAAAATCTCCTTTAGCTCCCTAACCAAAGATGTCTGGGTCTTCTGCAGCATTATGGGGATTATCCCATCCACCCCCGGCGATTTATACGGTGAGAAGCTGTTTATCGCCCAAGCGATTTTGTCTTCTGCTAGGACTTGGTCTATTACCGAGTTAGGTGCTTCCTGTTGCACCACTTCTCTTCGCTGCTCCAATCCTCCGGAGTCTTACGGAAAGTGGGCTTCTATAAGGATGCCAAGGGTTTCCGCTGATGATCCTGCTCATGTTCCATCAGCGCGTTTAACGTAGAATTTGTTTGAGTGATTCCTGGCAAGGATCTTCCCTAGTCTAGCTGAGTCCTTCGTGGACTCAATCGACTCGCAGTGTTCCTGCCAGGATTTGGTCTTTGCGATGCGCACAGCTTTTTTATACTCCCTCAAGCAGGTCCTATACTCCTGAAAGTTCCTTCTTGAGTAGCAGTCATTGAAGACTCTCCGAAAATTTGACCTCAGGTCGGCAAGCCTTTCATCCCACCACGGTGGGAGATTCTTTTTGCTCCTGGATATTGGGCTGGCAACTTTATAGGCCACCTGAAAGCTTTCTTCTAAAGACCTAATTCGATCGTCCAGACAGTTGGTTGATTGTTAGGATGTTTTGTTCCTACAGAGCCTATCACTGACTATCTTGTCAAATAAGCCCCACGAAGTTCTCTTCGGGTGTCTATATGATTGTCTTATCTCCCTCTCTCACTCTATGCCAAAGAGAATCAATTTATGATCACAAAGGGATAAACGTTTGGACACCCCCCAGTTTCTTACTATAAGTTCCTGGGAATCAGATGTCACAGTGATATCAAGGACTTCTTCCCACCCTGCGAAGTTCTCTGAACTTGGAAAAGCAAAGGTGGGAGAGCTGCCCGTGTTACATATACATAGGTTATTTGCTAATAAAAAGTCAAAAAGAGACTCACCCCATTCGTTTGTCTCGCCGCTGCCCCACATCGAGTGTCTTGCGTTGGCGTCACAGCCTACGAGGATCGGTTCCTTACTTCCATTCACCAACAGTTGTACTTCCACAGGAGGTGCTGGTCGATCATGAGCCATGTACGCCGAGGCGTTCGTCAGGCTACGCCCGCCTCGTGACTCGTGACTCGTGACGGACGAAACGCCAACCCAGCTGGTCCTGCCAAGCTGAGCTTTTCCAAGAGTTTGTTGGCGTCGTCCACCTCCTCCAGGTTGTTGTCGGACGCCGCACTTTAAGCGGTTTTCCCTCTCCTCGAGTACCCCCAGGGACTCGTTGGAGATCAACAGTAGCACCGGCTGGCTGTTCGTCTGCTGCTCTCCAATTTTCAGAACGCCCAGTCGTCCATCGGGACACCCGGGTTCTGAATTTTTAGACACTGGATTATTTTACTCGCATTATTTTACGGGGCCTCCTGGGGATCTCCGAAGCATTGATGATCTTTAACGAAAGACCATCAAGTGCGTTGCTAATCTTAGCAATGCACCTCTCGAGAAATTCTCTGGAGAACCCGTTGAAGGCAGGTACTGGAGTTTGGTTCTCCACGAGGTATTCGGCGACCATCTCAGATAGCCGTCCCACTATGGAGCACCTTCCACTAGTCCCACCAGCATCGACAAGTGCCACCTGGAGGTGATCTCTAACTTCCTCGCTATGGGTGTGCCTTGCCGCTGCTGCAGCACTAGTGGAAGGGCCATCGTGCTGGAGGGGTGGTATTTGCCCTTCTTAACGTCGCGCTCGTTCACTTCGGTTGCGCTTCGCCGACTGCTTTGCTTTTGGCTGGTTCGGTTTTTGCTTTGGCTGAGCCGCGGGCTTGTTAGCATGGGTGCTCTCATAGTCCTTGACCACCGCTTCACACCATACCCGGTCCTCTGCATCTCGCACGTGGACCTCGCCCGTTGCCTCGTTCCTTCTGATCTTCTTCAGCAAAAAGAGAGCCTTGTGGTATCTGGCTCTTTCCAGGGTTCCCGAGGATTTTTTTGATTTCCTCTCCGGTTTATTGTTTGGGGGGACCGGGGTACTATGGCTGGTACCCTTGTTCTCCTTTTTAAGGTTGGTAGTCATTTGGCTTGGGATGACAGGGGTGCTATGGCTGGTACCCCTGTCTTCCCTTGTATTGACGCTCCCCTGGCTACTTGCCAGGAGTTCGTCCTCCGAAAGCGTTCCCAGAACACTCTCCTCATCCCCATTGTTTTTTACTTTATTTTCAAAATTCTTGTCCATTTATCTCCCACGAGTGAGCTGGAAGGGGTTCACCAGCCCCGGCAGAGCCAGTATACCGGGGTAAGGCACTTATACAACCGACCTTGCCCTGGCATCGGAGGTGACCGTTAGCGAGTTATTCAATTCCAACCCGCTGATCATTCAGCCCTCGGCACGGGTACCTCAACACCTTGGCTTAGGGGTGGTGTTGGTGCGGCCATCTTCTCTTCTTCCGCAGCAACGGGTGCAGTGGACTCACAGAGAACACGCAAACGAGGCTTTGGGAGAAACGAAGCTTTCCTCATAGTTCTTCTCACATTGGAACCCGCCTACAGGAGGGATGCGAAAATGACACTTAAGCCCCTTCGCCAAGGCAGGGCGACCAACGTAGAAGAGGTTTCTCCTGTCAGATTGCATAGAATTTTTTTTATTGACAGAAGAAGCCACTGCTCATATGTTCTTATGAGAGCACCTGTAAGTGAATTCGCCTTGGTTGAAAATAAAAAAAATTTTGGATAATATAAGAATGCTGATGACTTGTTTAAATTGAAATTTGAATGATAGTTTTCGGTTTCTTTTTGATCTCAGTTTGATTTTGAATTTTCTATCAATATAGTTTTCGATTGAATTTAAATTTAAATTTCATTGTCAGTTTTCCGGTTTAAATTTCAATTTGATTTTTAATTTAAATTCCAGTTTTGTTTAGTTCCGTTTTCAGTTATTTTAAACTTTGATATAAACCTTTAGTTTGGCGATTCGTTTTTTTTATTTAGAATTTAAATCTGTCCATGGAATCCGGTAGTGCCGAATGTCGTTTTCCGATTGTTTTATCGATGTTCCATATTAAGCGTTTTGAATAAAATTTGTGTTGTTTTCATTTGATTTTCTAAGGCTTGATTTGAGTTTGGTCTGCTTATGGCATAGGACGGTAATGTTGATAAGAACGCGCCTCAGCCGGAAATCCACAGACCACCATTGATATTATGCCGACCGCCTTCATTATCGATCCAACTTTGCTCTGACAACCAGAACATTGATTCTCTGTTCATATTTATGTTAAAATCATCAATTATTTTTTATTTTATTTTTATTTTTATTTTTATTTAAATTGTTTGTACAAGTAAGACGTAAGTCTTTTAGGTAGTACATCAATCTGGTAAAGTTATTACGATAAAAAGCTTACAAGATATAGATACAAAAACAGAAGAAATACAAGTTAAATAGGTAGATAAAATTTTCAGAATGCATTATTCACTTGATATTGCAGATACAAATTTACATATTTTCAATCCCGCAATTTAACATAGAAATTGCAACTAATAAATAATTTTAATAAATTTAGAATACAGAAGATAAAATACAATTTAAAGTAAGTTAGGAATTGAGAAAAGATATTGCTGCTAGTTTGAAACATCTTGCTTTTTGAATAGCTTTTGTTTTGGTTGGAAGTGAGTTCCAAAGACGGATTGTACTGACAAAGAACATTCTGGAGGATGTCATGTATCTAAAATTTGGGACCAATATATTCAGAGTCCGAGAAGACTGACACAAATTTAACTTTTCAAACAAGTAAGGGGGATATTGAGAGTGGAGTAGCTTATGCAAAAAGCAAAGATTTCTGATCTTTAAAAAATTGTTAACGTCGCTCCCAAGGTTTTGCGTAGCGTATGAAGAGATATGATCAAATTTTCTTTTAGAATAAACAAACCGAGCAGCATTGTTAATGGCAAGCTGCAGCTTATTGAGCGAAGACGAATCAAGGTTACCGTATACGAGTTCACCATAAGAAATTTGAGGTATTATTAGAGTTTTGACTAGCCTCATCTTAGTATCACGTGGTAGTAAATAGACTGTTCGGTACAAGTTGCGAAGGTTGTTATATATTTTGCCGACCACAATGTTCATATAATCAACACATGTTAGCTTAGAGTTGAGTCTAAAGCCTAAATTGGTGACCACATCGTTTAGAAGTATTTTATCCCCATTAAGTATAATATCAGGAAGGCAACTCAGGTCATAAGTTGTGTTTGATATTGCTATCGCCTTTGACTTTCTTGCATTAAGAGATAATTTGTTTACGTAGGCCCAATGTCCAATACGCGCTAGGTCTTCATTCAACCTAGCAAGCAAGTCTTCAGTAAGCCCGATTGGCCGGGACAGGTATAATTGCGTATCGTCCGCATAAAGATGTATCGAGGCATTGTGACAGCAACCAACAATGTCGTTAATAAAAATTGTAAAAAATATTGGACCTAAGATAGATCCCTGTGGGACGCCAGACGTTATGCGCTTTAAGCTTGAGACTTTATCACCACATTGAACTTGTTGAGATCGGCCGACGAGATAGTTTTGTATTAATTTTATAGCATAGGAGCTGAAGTTATAAACCGTTTCGAGCTTGTGGAGAAGTATTCTGAAATCCACCATGTCAAATGCTCTTGAGAAATCTAAAAGTACAAGAACTGTGAGATCATTACAGTCATAGGCAGGACGTATGTCTTCAAAAATCTTTAGCATGGCAGTTGCACAACTATGCCCTCTTCTAAATCCCGACTGGATCCCTGATAACATGTTGTTATTATGAACAAAATTAACTAACTGCTTTGCTAGTAGCTTCTCAAACACCTTAGATAATGCAGGCAATAGGCTTATTGGTCTAAACTCTTTGAAAGAACAGGAAATTTCGTTTTAGGGACGGGGATGCCATTAGCTATTTTCCATTGACTAGGAAACGCACCGGACATAATTGAAAACCCAAATATATGTGTGAGCAGGGGTATGACAAGAGGAAGAATAAGTTTGACAAATCTTAAACTAATGCCATCGATCCCTATAGCGCTAGACTTAATGTCAAATATAGCACCCAACACATCATCTTCTGTTACCACTGAAAAATCAAAACTATTAACTTTCGGTCTATTATCTATACTAGTTCCAGCTATCATTTCATCATGTACGAAATTTATGGTACGGTCATTGTTATGCGTTGTATTCTGAGAATAAGGGCTATATAAAGTAAAATAAAGTCCACGCAAGTGGGGAAAGTTTCTGATCGCCATTCACCTGGGAATGGCCAGAGCGATTCTTTTGCATGCGGTTCAAGCAGCTCACTACTTCCGGACTTTGCGCCCATGTATCCTCTGGGTAACCACCGAACACCCGTTTGGTGGTGAGCTAAACGTGAGAAGGCGACAACCTGGTAAGGCCACTCCGACATAATCGGTTTAAGGGCTTGATGGGGGGTTCCAGCAGCAGCGTCTGATCACCATGTGGTGCGGCTGCAAGCGGGCGTCTGTCTTGGATCAAGCGGCTCGCTATACAAACGTGTAATAGAATTCAACCTCCCGTGAAACGGGTTGTGCGTTGGGTTTGGGACCCACCATATAAAACAGCGTTCCAATGAAATTCAACAACAAAGCCCCGGATATGAGAGCCCCTTTTTTAGATGACAACACCCGCAAACGAAATAAGGATTATGAGATAAGGGCATGTACCTGGAATGTCCGGTCCCTTAAGGGGGAAGGTGCCGGTGCCCGGCTGGTTGAGGTCTTGAGGAAAGCAAAAGCTGATATCAACGCCATAAAAGAGATGCGATGGACGGGGCGAGGAAACACGATCAAAAGACCTTGCAACATCTACTGGAGTGGGGGGAGACTCCGCCGCCGAGTACTGCCGTTCACACCCGTGAACGAGCGTCTCGCTGCAATCCGCATAAAGGTACGATCTTTCACCACATCGTTTATCTGCGCTCATGCACCGACGGAAGAGAAGGACGACGTGGAAAAGGATGCATTCTACGAGCGCCTGGAAGAAGCGTACGAGCGCTGCCCCCGTCATGATATCAAAGTCGTGATTGGCGACTTTAACGCCAGGCTGGGTAAGAAGGGTGTATTTGGCCCCACTGTCGGGAAGTTCAGTCTCCACGATCAGTCTTCGCCAAATGGATTCAGGCTGATCGACTTCGCCGGTGCCCGAAACATGGTCATATCCAGCACTAGGTTTATTCACAAGAAGATCTATTAGGCTACATGGCTGTCCCCCGATAGAAAAACACGCAACCAGATCGACCACGTTATGATAGACGGACGACATGCCCCCAGCGTTTTAGATGTTCGCACAATACGAGGAGCTAACATCGACTCTGATCACTACCTAGTAGCAGCCAAGATTCGTACCCGCCTCTGTACGAAAAAGCAGGTGCTACAAAAAACGCAGGGAAGGCTAATTATTTCGCAGATCGCCTCTCACACCTGCTCTACGAGAGCGCAATTCAACCTAGTGGAATGCATGAGCAGTAGGATCATATCTCAGGAGCACTCCGTACCGCAGCCGAAGAAGTAATTGGATTCCGGCGAACACGAAGAAACAACTGGTATGATGATGAAGAGTGCCGCGCTGCAACGAAAAGAAAGGACGAAGCCTACAAGGCAACGCTGAGATCGAATGCAACGAGGAGTGTGTGTGAACACTACCGCGAGTTGACGAGGGAAGCGAGGCGGCTTTTCCGGGTGAAAAAAAGAGAAGCAGCAAAGCGTAAAATAAAGGAGATTGAGATGCTTGCCAACGGGAATAATGCACGAAAATTCTATCAAAAAATTCGGCGAATGACAGAAGGTTTTAAACCCGGGGCAACCTCCTGTAAGAATGAGAACGGCGACCTGGTGGCAGATGTTCAGAGAGCACTCAGAATATGGAGGAATCACTTCTCTGCCCTTTTAAATGGAGAAACTGAGCAAGAAAAAAGAGAAGAAGCCGAACCCGAGCCCACAATCGAAGATGATGGAATTGACGTTCCACAACCCGACTATAATGAAGTGCAAATAGCAATATCCCGATTGAAAAACAATAAAGCAGCTGGCTCTGATGGTTTGCCTGCTGAGCTATTCAAACACGGATGCGAGGAGCTGGTAAGGCGCATGCATCAGCTTCTATGCAGAATATGGTTGGATGAATGCATGCCTGAAGATTGGAATCTAAGTGTTCTCTGCCCAATCCACAAGAAGGGCGGTCCTGCAAACTGCGCCAACTATCGGGGAATCAGCCTTTTGAATATCGCATATAAGGTCCTATCAAGCGTATTGTGCGAAAGACTGAAGCCTGATATGAACATACTGATTGAACCTTATCAGTGTGGCTTCAGAGCTGGTAAATCTACCGTCGACCAGATTTTTACAATACGCCAAGTCTTGGAAAAAATCCGTGAAAAAAGAATCGGCACACATCATCTCTTTGTTGATTTTAAAGCCACTTTCGATAGCACGAAAAGGAGCCGCCTATATGCCGCTATGTCTGAATTTGGTTTCCCCGCAAAACTTATACGGCTATGCAAAATGACCTTGAGCAACACCGCCAGCTCGATCAGAATTGGGAAGTACTTTTCGAGCCGTTCGAAACTAAACGAGGTTTCAGACAGGGTGACCCCCTATCGTGCGATTTCTTTAATTTTATGCTGGAGAAAATAATACAAGCTGCAGAACTTAACCGCGCGGGAACAATATTTTATAAAAGCGTGCAACTGTTGGCATATGCTGACGATATTGATATCATTGGCCTTAACAACCGCGCCGTAACTTCTGCTTACTCCAAATTAGGAAAAGAAGCGGAGAAAATGGGATTGGTGGTGAACGAGGGCAAAACGAAGTACCTGCTGTCATCATGCAAAGAGTCAGCGCATTCGCGCCCTGGCAACCAAGCCACTGTTGGCAGCAATAATTTCGAAATAGTAAAGGACTTCGTTTACCTGGGAACCAGCATTAACACCAACAATAATGTTAGCCTAGAAATCCGACGAAGAATTACTCTTGCAAACAAATGCTACTTCGGACTGAGTAGGCAATTGAAAAGTAAAGTCCTCTCTCGACGAACGAAAATAACACTACAAATCACTCATCGCACCCGTCCTGCTATATGGTGCAGAAGCGTGGGTACTAATAACAACTGATGAGGCGGCTCTGGGAGTATTCGAAAGAAAGGTTCTTCGAAAGATTTGTGGACCTCTACGCGTTGGCGACGCGAGTACCGAAGAAGATTTAATGATGAGCTGTATGAACTTTACGCAGACGCCGACACAGCGGCTTCGCTGGCTAGGCCACGTAGTGCGAATGGGCGAAGATGCTCCAGCCCAGAAGTTATTCTTATCGGCACCCGCCGGTGGAAGCAGAGGAAGAGGGAGACCACCACTCCGATGGAAGGACCAAGTGGAGACCGATTTGCGATCCCGCGGTGTTTCCAATTGGCGCCAGTTGGGGCAACGAAGAAACGACTGGCGAGCTATGTTGGACGGTCAAAATCGCCCAGATGACCATTTAAAGAAGAAGAATTAGATCCAAATTTAATCAAACTAGAAGTTAATTTGCTAGAGATTTGTTGCTACTGTCTACTAAGCCATTATGTTGGATTGTTTTTATAAGTGTACCAGCCAAAATAGAATATGCAAATAACGATACTTATGTTTGCTGTTGGCTCTGTGATATCGTAATATGGCTCACCCCGCCTGAGCCGGAATCACAAGTTCAGGTGGACGGATTGTGGACCTAACATCCAGTAAAATCGGACTTAATTTGAAGTGTCATAACTGCCACATTGTAGAGAATGCCATGCGTGCTTTCATGAGGCAAACTCGGAAAGAGTTCAATAACTTAAAGACGTTTACTCAATGTCTGATTAACTGTTTAATCAATTTAAAGAGTTCAATAACTTAAAGACGTTTACTCAATGTCTGATTAACTGTTTAATCAAGAATTTTTTTTAAATTATTGACCTTCCATTATTAAAATTTGTAAAAAGTGTTTGTTGAACTCAAGGCCTTTTTTTTTTTAAATTGAAATACAACATTAAGGGCCGTTTACTCAATGTCTGATTAACTGCTTAATTAAGACTTTATCAGAGGTTGTCCCAAAAACCATGTACTCAATGTCTGATTATCGACGATGCACTGATTATCTTCTGATAAAAGTTATCAACGGATGGACCTCTGATTATTTGCCTAGCAAAACTAAAGTGACAGCTGAAAGTAAAAGTCTGAATTTTTATAAATTGTTTTGCTAACAAACTCTGATAGTAATAGAATTTAAAAATATAATAATATCCATATAAAAAAATATCACAATCGAAATTTGAACGCCAAAATGGTTCGTTTAAAATTGAAAAAACAGCAGCTGCCACTTTTTATGCGTTCACCATGCAAGTTTTGTGAATTCTTTTCAAAAACGTACGATTGTACAGCAAAATGGTTCGTTTAAATTGTGAACAAGCTGATTATCTTCTCATAAAAGTTATCGAATTTTTCTTAAAAAGCTTATTATGTGTGCAAAATCTGATTTATATAATTTGCTTGGTTGTAGAAATATCGCTTTTTAAATTTTACAAAAAAAATTTTCAGAACTATGTTAAAAAACTGGGCGTGGACATTAACCGATTTCACCCATTTTTACAGCAAACAGTAACCTTTATGTAAGGAACATTATCACGAAATTTCGTTTCCACAAATCAATTTTTGGCGGAGTTATTCCATAAAAAGTTTTGTGGAATAGTCCACTATAAAAGGGGGGCGCCACGCCCATTTTCGAAAATTTTTAGTTTTTGGACTTCTTTGTTTACGGAAACTTTAAAAGTGAAATATAAATGATGTAAAGCTATTTTACGCAAAGTTATTGCCTATTTAATATATCTACGATCCTCTACAAAATTTTTCATATAAAAGTGGGCGTGAACCTTAACCGATCCCGCCATTCCTGGAACATTCCTTGTATACCTGGCAACCTGTGTGCTGAATTTCGTTTCGATATCTTGAACGGTTTTTGATTTATGATTAATATTATTTCTAAATTTGACTTACTCAAAAGTGGGCGGCGCCACTCCCATTTTCAAAAATTTCTTGAAAAATTTATTTTATGCATCAATCTAAATGTAGTCACCAAATGTTATCCTTATAGGTGTATTATGTACTGAGTAATCACTTTTTTTGTGTTTTCGAAAATATTCTATATATAAAAAGTGGGCGTGGCTATGGTCCGATCTCGCCCATTTTAAATAGTGCTCGGAGATGAGTGCCAAGGAACCCGCTTAAAAAATTGCATTAAAATATCTCAAAATTTACTCAAGTTATCGTGTTCACAGACGGACGTACGGACGGACGGACGGAAATGGCTTAATCAATTTCTCTTTTCGTCCTGAACATTTTGATATATATAAGTCAATATCTATCTCGATCCGTTTATGCTATAACGTACTGCCGTTAGGCGACTAAAGTTAATATACCTTGTGTGCGTAGCACTACTAGGTATAAAAATAAGATGCTAGATAGAGTATTTGTGGATGGCTCGGTGGGTACTGCTCTCACTCAAATTCCACAACAATCCTTTTCTGAAGACATTCTATGTCCTACATATGAAATTTCGCTTGATGTTATCCAACTACGTCCAACCAAAGTACGATCCTGGCTCCGTTCTACATGATTCTATAAAGCGGACTATATTAAGTTTAACGAACTGTTGGCAACAGTTTCTATATTTTACGTTGCCATGATGGCTTATTTGATAGTTGTCTTAATTTTCGCTTAGTTAGCATTGGTAGGAGTCACGGTTCTCAAAACTATATGTCAGATTTAGATATGTCTTAAATCCGCTACAGTTTTTCTATAATCCGAAAAGATTTTGCACTTTTGTTAATTCAAAACGAAAAACTTCTGGATATCCATCATCATCTACAGTAGCATTTTTCTTTTGAAGGTAGATGATAACATTGCACAACTATTTTAGAAATTATTTAAGAAGTTTTCAAATTTCGAAATTATTCAAGAAGTTTTCAATATAGGTTCTATCCAACTCCGCTGCAGAGCTTGAATTGCATGTTGAATCCTCTTATAATGATATTGTTTTTCAGAGTCTCCAAGCATTGAAACCGGTTTTCCCTCCGGGTCCTGATCGTATTCCCAGCTTCATTTTCATTTCATTCATTTTCATTTTCATTTTTTATTCAATATTATCTTATGGATTTTAACAGATTTTAACATTAGCATATTAGTGAACATACAATAAAGTAGATACAATAAGATAATAGGTAATGGCGTTGAGTGTTCAGAATGAGAACAGTGATAACGCCATTTCTTGTAATGATTACAATGGAAGCTTAGAAATGTGGGGTGCACTCCAATCCGGAGTTAAAAAGGTTTAACATTGATAAATAAATAAAAAGAAATAAGTACATTGGTTCATTACATAGCAAGCAACTTACAAGCGAGCTTATTAAATAAAATATGAAAGTAGTAAGAAATTATGTTGCAATGTTATAAAGGTTACAAGTTGATGAAAAAAAAAAAAAATTATTAAAATAAAAGTATTTTAAATAAATAGAAATAAAGTACATCGGTTCATTACATAGCAAGCAACTTACAAGTGAACTCATTAAATAAAAAGTAGTAAGAAAATATGTTGCAATGTTTTTGAGTTGGAAGCCAATTATGTGATAGGCCGTAACGGAACTTCAATATCTTCATGGCTCAACCCAAGAAGCCATAGTTTTACCTGCTTTAGGAAAACGCTTATTCTTCGAATTGTTTGTATATCTTCGGGAAGCTTATTGAAAATCATACATGATACTATGGTATAGAAGTTACGATACAGAGTTGTGCGTGAAGCAGGAACAGTAACATTCGAATTAGAATTGCTTCTTAACATAAGTGAAGTGTATATTGGACTTTGTAGATAACCACTCCTCATAAAAAAATTTTTTAATACTTTAAAGTAGTACAAGTGTCTTACAGGGAGAATATTTAATCTACTAAGGAGATTCATCGAGTGCGTTAAACGGCTAGCATTACAGATTCTTCGTATAAGACACTTTTGCAACATTAAGAGTGGTCGAATTCTACTAGAATATGCACTGCCCCAGCAACTTAAGCCATATTGAAGTTTAGACTGTACAAGTCCATAATACATAATCTTTAGTACACTACTTGCACATAGTTTTTGCAGGCGATAAAATGAGCGAACAGTTGATAGCAAGTAAACTTTCATGGCAGAGATATGCGAAGACCAGCTTAGGTTGTGATCGACTATAACACCCAGATATCTAAAATTATGGACCACTTCGACGGTGAAACATATAGCGTCACAGTCTAAATCCGGGAAATAATTAACTCGAGACTCGTTTTCAATACAAGCACTAGTACAAAGTTTGTGCCGCAAACAACTTGCAGTGTGAAAAATAATATCACCACTAGTTACTTCCTTACCACCAATACCAAAATACATTAGTTTAGTTTTATTGCGTACAATAAGCTTGTGAGAAGCGAACCATTCTCTTAGGAGGCTCACATCGTGATTTATATCCACAAAAAGATTAAAAGTATTGTTTGATCTATATGCGATTGCCAAGTCATCGGCAAATGCTGTGACTTTTCCTACAAAAGGCATTGAAAAAAGCGAGTTTATATAAATCAGAAATAAAATTGGTCCAAGGACTGAGCCCTGCGGAACTCCCAAGTCAATTAGTCTAGGTGCGCTTAGATTATTGTTTACTTTCTGAGTATGAATCATTAGTATTCGCGAAGAAATCGTCACCGGGAATATGGTAATCATTAACTTCATAAGAGTAGATCCATATTTCCGTTACAAAAACAATATCTGGAGGATGTGCAAAGGCTTCCAGGTTCAAACATAATGAATTAAAATTCTGTCTTAGGCTTCTCACTTTTTGATGAACAACGGTTAACGTATTACTTTCTACTGTTAAAAAGTTTAAATCTTCTATGACATTTATGTTGACATTTATGTTAGAGCTGTCGTCTATAAAAAACGTTCTAGTATTCATTTATGGAAACAAAAATGAAACAATAAAGAACTAAACAGAAAAATCCGCTAGGTCTTCAAACGTTCTTAAGACAACAGCTCTATCATGTTCAGATTTTTTCATAAGTAACCTTGAGTTACTTAGCCACAAATATTTAAAATTTTTCTCCTTTTTAACTTTTGTAGCTTCTAAAAACAAAGCATGGTTATGGTTAAATACAGTGCTTCAAACTTATCTAAGCCGATTTTTGAGTTATTTGAATTATCCCTTGAGTTGGCGTCATTCCTACTATTTTGGATGTAAGTCAATTAGCTAAGCTTTCAGCTATTCGCAAGACGTTTAAACAGATTATTACAAGCCAACTTCAATATTTGTGCACTTATTTACTGTCTTCTTGCTTTTAACATACGCAGGGCCGCAGAGAGCCGATCCGGGCTCCGAGGACAGTTGGCGTTTCTTTCTCTTTGAAATCCTGATTAGATTACTGTCAATACTGCTTTGCCTTGCCGGGCCCCCAAAAACCTTCCGGGCCCCAGGGAAATTGCCCTGACTGCCCCCCCATCTCCGCGGCCCTGAACATACGTTAAAAGTCATCCGCCCCAATTGGGTTGCATTTACCTTCCTAGTGATCGACGGATTTGTGAAGAACAAACATACGAATGCCATCTACACTGACTTTAAGAAGGCATTCGACTCTGTTAATCATAAGCTCCTTATTCATAAACTAGACTGTTTCATCTTTTAACATGGCTGACAAGTTATCAACAAGTTCTTTTCCAACGCAAACTTTTCAAGTCGATTGAGAAATCCTCCGGTATGCTTCAGGGCAGTCACTTGGGCCCTTTGATTTTTATTCTGTTTATAAATGACTTACTACAGATTATCTTGCATTCTCAAACCCGTATGTATGCTACACATATTGTCCTTCTAACACGGCTTCCTTGAATCTCTTTCAGGCTGATTCCTGTCATGTGCGCAATTATCTTACTTGTTTCAAATAACTCTGAATGTAAACAAATGACATTTTGCCGAGTGAAGCCAGTTTTGAGCCCTCATCTGTTAAATAATACCCCTTTGGAGCGAATTTCTATTGTAAATGATGAGGGGTTCTTTTTGATCCGTAGCTGAGTTTTAGTGTGCATATTTCATCGATTGCTAATAAAGCAAAGGCTGTACATAGATTTGTTAAAAAGTGGGCCAAGAAGTTTGATGACTCGTAACTCACTAAGGTCCTTTACACATCGTTGGTTCGTTCTATTCCAGAATATAGCTCATTTGTGTGGTGTCATATTTATCAACGTCATATAAATCGAATTGAGTCAGTACAAATTGGGATTCGAATCTATATCTTCCACTCTACAGGAGTAGGCTTCTCCTTATTGGTTTACCCACTTTGGAAAAACGAAGAAAATTAGTTATGGTAATGTGATAAGTGACATGGTAGACCCTTCTGACCTCCTTAGAATTAAATTTTGCTGTCCCTGCTAGATTATCCAGACCTTTTGTGTCTTTTCATTTACCAATTTGTCGGCTAAACTATGCGAAAAATAATCCTTTGCGCATTTGGTGTTCACACTGCAATTACTTGTATAGCTGTATTAGTATTGACTTAACTTTTGCTACCTTACGCAATGCAAAACTGTATTATCCCTGTGGGGAAGTCAATTTCTGGTTCAGAGCTAGAGATAAAGTGGATAATAAGAACTAGTGAGATAGTAATTAGATTTCACTAGTTCGAAACCGGCAGTTGTGTAATCATTAAAATTTAATAAAATTTAGATTCGTATTTGGAAAAATGTTTTGTTCTTGTAACGTTCTTTAAAATTTGAAATCATAAATAAAAAAAATTTAAAAAATGTATCAGTTGGTAGGATTCGAACCGACTCGTCCCGCATCAGAGTCGAGTGCTCTACCCACTCAGCTACGGTGCATGCATCAATAGTGTGAGAAAAGGTTACATATGTATACATTATGATAGAATGGTTTAAAATGTAGGCTCAAATTATTAGCCCTGTATAAACTAACAGCAAAGCTGTGGCAGTAGTGTTGCTGGACTATCACATCGAAGGTCCAATGTTCGAGTCCTGGAAAAGGTAACATCAAAAGTGGTTTGAAAAAGTTTTTCAAAACGGGGGTCGCGACCGTAGGCAGTCATTTGGCAAAAAGTCCCCGAGCGTAGTTCTACCATGGAAGGCTAATATCCAAATATTTTTCTTTTTAATTCTAAACTAACTACATCCAAACTCTAGAATTTGGAAATAGTTCAGAACTAGAGCAATATTAGCAATAAAGGAACTATATACCAACTGTCGAATTTTTAACTAGTGTGGAACTGCCGAAGAGGTAATGCAGCGGGGGACAATTTCCATCGCCTAGGACACCGCCATGTCAAATTCGCCAGTTTATTACATGTGAAAGAGATTGAAGGCGAACTACTTGTGTTTCGAAACGCACTAGATGCGCCCCAGTTCAGGACTAGAGATTTTACACACAGGGATCTAGCCTGAAAAAGCTTCTATATACCGCTTGACAAACCGGAAATACTTTTCCCATACAGTAAATCACACATTGTACAGAATATTGTAAAGAATAATGAAACAGCGTGTTAAGTTTTGATAAATATATTTATTACTAGCAGATCCGGCAGACGTTGTCCTGCCTATAATTTTACTTGCCTACATTTAAACAATTGTACTCTTTTCCCTCCCCACATTTCGCTTCTTGTACATTTATCCTTATCTCCTCCTTTTTATTTCAACTTTTGCTTTTCCCCCATCCCCATATACCATTTCTCTTCTTTCTTCTTACACCACCTCTATATCTCAAATTTCTATTCCTACCCCCCTTCTTATCCTATTTCCTCGGCGTGTACGGATACGTGAATACTTTCGAAGATATATCGAATTAACTTTTATTTGATCCTGGTACTGCTTTCTGTTTCCAAGCGTTTTTTGATATATAGAGCACATATCTATATATAAAATATCACTAACTTGATCCAAATCAATTCCTAGCTATGCCGAATTGCAACTTTAAATAGACTGCAAGCTTTGCCAAAAACTAGATATGGCATGTGTTGTTGTGCTAGCGACTACTTAACCTGCCTAAAGTATCACCTCTCATCCAACACCGTCAAGCTCTTCTAACGGAAGTCCCAGAAACCTGGCGGCTTCAACAGGGGTGGACCAAAGTGAAATTGCTGTTAGAAGAGTAGTCTCGGTTGAGCAGATGAACAGATGATTAGTATCATGGGGAGACACTCCGCATGCCGGGCAGACATTTGGCATATCAGGCTTCAGTCTGGATAGGTAAGAGTTTAGTGTGTTACAGTATCCAGAACGAAGTTGGGTCAGCATGATTCTTGTCTCCCTAGGCAGTTCGCGTTCCTCATCGGCAACAGGTGGAGCTTGGGCCTGTAGGACTGCATTCGCCGGACGGGAGCTGACAAAGGAGTTTACCGACTCCGTGTGGATGAGATTGAGGGCCCGCCGATGCACCTTTGGATTAAACGGCGAAAAGATGTGATGCCGGATATCATCATAGGTGACTCCTTATTCTCCTGGGAGGCTGATTCTCGTTGAGCAGGGTCCTGTTTGGATGCTGCGGTTTATGGCAGTTGAAGAGGATTTGCCTGGTCAACATCTCGCAATGCTCTTTAACACCGAGCATTTTTGCCTCAATGTGAAGGTGATGTTCAGGGGACATAAGGAGGCATCCCCTGGCAGTCCTGAGTGCGGTGTTTTGGCAGAACTGCAACCTCCTCCAGTGTGTGCCTACTAGCCACGCCGACCATGTAGGCGTCGCGTATCTCAGAACCGGCTGGCCGATTGCCTTGTACGTTGCCAGTAACGTTTCTTTATCTTTACCCCAAGTGCTCCCAGCTAGTGACTTGAGGATTTTGTTGCGGCTTTGTACTTTGGTGGCAATCGCGGCTACATGAGCACCGTAGTTAAATATGTTCACTAATTCGCGTTGAAGTTTTCGAAGATTACACGATTATCGCCTTTGAGTAACGCGCTGATGTCAGGGTGGTAATCCCTCGGACAGCAGGTGGCTGGAGGTATATAAATATTAATTATTTCAAGATCAACATCGCCTGACCGGACAACCATACGTTGACGTTCTAAGGTGTTGTCCCTTGGATCGACATCGGGCTCAAATAGACGGTATTGCAAATTAAAGATAAGCATGGGAAATCTCTCATCATGGATAAATCGAAAGTTCGCAGAGAAAAAGAGAAATGCAGACAAGAAGTGCTTCGCAAACGGTTAGATGATACGAATTTGTTAGCGTTTTCATTCGATGGCAGAAAAGATGATACTTTAACGATAGATAAAATTGATGAGAAGTATCATACTAGGATGGTAAAACTACCTCATCTTGTTGTTTTGAGAGAACCCAATTCCGAATTGATTGGTTACGTAAGACTGGAACATAAAACCGCTGAATACAAAATAACCAAATTAAATGGTTTTTTCAACGATAAAAATATATCACTGCATGCATTAATTGGAATATGCACTGACGGTGAGGTAACAAACACTGGCCTCGAATTGCTGTTAAAAAGACCATTGCATTGGTTCGTTTGCCTTCTACACTTCAACGAACTTCCGTTTCGGCATTTGTTTGAAGCTTTGGATAAATCAACCAGCACTGGACCAAGATCGGCAACCGGAAAATTGAGCCGTCGAATCGAAACTTGTGAAACTTTTCCGGTAAGTTATTGCTATCACTCATTTATTATAATTGTCAACCATTTTTAATTATTTTATTATTATATATTTTCAGGTGGTGGACGGCTTCCAGAAAATTGAGTTGCAAAATATGCCCCCTGCTCCAGAAAAAATAGAATTTTCCACCGATTCGAAGTACTTATACGACATGGCCCATGCAATTTGTAGCGGCGTGGTTCCGGTGGGTCAGGCTAACATCAAACCAGGGAAAATTGTATAGTCTCGGTGGCTCACCAAGGCCGCTAGATTATTGCGATTATATGTGACAACGGAAAATCCAGATGCAAATTTAAGAATTCTGGTTCAATTTATAATTAAATGTTATGTGCCAATGTACTTCAATATAAAGTATTACAGCTTTGTCGTGTACGGCAGTGCATTATTTTTCAAGTTCATTGGTTGGTCACGATTTCTACAACCTCGTTTGCGCAAAATTGTCAATCAAGTAATTAAAGATAATTCATATTATGCGCATTCGGAAAATATCTTGTTATCAATGTTGTTTGATGACAGGAAAGAAAAGCGCGACTGTGCCATCAAGAAAATTCTACGCTATCGAACCAATGTTGACGAGCCAATGGAACTTAGAGTTTATAAAAAACCAGATATAAACTTTAATTGCACAAGTTATACGGAAATGATCAATTTGAATGATATAAATATCGTATTTGAACCACCATTCACGCGAAGCATTCCGTACGATACATTGAAAGAATATTTAAATCAAGATGATCCACCGTTTAATGATCCAAAAATTCCATCACACATACAAGGAACGGAACGACATGTTCAATTGCTAGCTAGCGTTTCCAGACGGCTTATACCGGAAAATGTAGAGGCTGTTATGGCGACGACATTAGAGAGCCGTGCGAAATTGCCCAGACTTGAAAGTAAAAACGACTTCAAACAATAATTTTTTTTACTTTCTTTTCTATAACTCACTTAAATTAATTTTTTCATTTACATATGTTCTGACTAAATAAATTTCTTAAGAGAAAAAATAGATATTATTATAAATAAATAAAAAATACTATTATAAATAAATAAATAAAAATAAAGAAAAAACATAGGCATTTCGCTGATTTTTTCATGTAAAGTGCAAAACCGGCGATTTTTTGAAATCTTTGTATGGTGAACCCCCAGGGCGGTTCCAGGGGGTGTGCCACTGGCATCGGTGGGTCGGGCCTCCAAGGTTAGTGGGGGTCGGTCATACATTTGGACTCGATTAGAGCACTCTAAATGGGTCAAAGTGGGATTTTTCAAAATTTGCTCCTACCCAAAAGTTCGACCCAAATTGGGGGGCATCAGAATTCGTTTTAGAGGCATGGTTCCTTCGGCAAAATTTCTTATTTTGATCCCTAGAATACGATTTTCACAGAGCAATGAGCGATTTTTAAATCGACCCGCCCTAAAGAATATACTAGGGTGGATCGACAAAAAAGTTTTTCCAGTCCATCCCTAGGATTAAAGATATTTACTTTTTTTGACACTACGTCGCCATTTTAAGTCCGATTTTAATGAGCCGTACACCGTTGTTCATGGCTTGGAAGCCGCCACAATTCTTACCTCAATCATTTTTTACTCCGAGTTCAAATTCTAGTAGTGACTGTCGGTATCTCGTTTCACATCATACCTAAATTCCAATTTTTTTTAGTCTGTCGAAAAGGCCTTTAAATTCTGTGAAACTTTTTCTTTAACAGTAACTACTTTTGTTCCTAACTAAAAAAGTTATAAAGGTTTCAAAAATCCAAATATAACCCTGTGTTAAATTTGGCAACTATGCCAAATTTTTTTTTTAATAGAATTGGCAACAGTGGTTACTATTGCTTTTAATTAAATGTATTGTTTATGCTTACTCAATCTGTTATCTGACAACACTGTTATCACCTGATATTTGCATGCTTCTTTTGTTGTCTTCTCTATGACAAATTTTTGCTTTTTCCTCTATTTATGTAGAAATTATAGTTGCGTGCATTTGAATGCATTTTTTTAAAGCTTTGATCTGCAATCAATTCATCGGTTTTCAGCTTTCGCAAAGTAAACAACGTAGATTAGATTGTGGTCTTTTAAAGACAAATAAAGAAACAAAAGTGAAGTGAAGTAGAATCAAAAGCAAAAATAAGTTTAAAAAAAATCACAAAATGCCGTTTGAAGCGTGTGATATAGAAAAAAATAAATTACTAACAAACCAACAAGTGATGCAATATTTTTTACATATAAAGAAAAATGGTGCATCAAATATTAAAAAAAAATCGAACTTTAGTAAAATATATGCATATAATATGGTTTGTGAGTTGTGGAAATATACAAACATTCCGATAGTATGTAAATCTACAATTAAAAGGTATTTAAAAAATCTTCTGATGTCATATAAAGATATTGTTAAAAATCCAAGTAAATATGATAGTAACGAGATGTATTGGAATAAATTTTCGAAATTTCAAAATGCAAGTGCGACATTGAAAAAAATTCCGAGTGCTTATGTTCCGAAAATGAAAAAATTCCACCAAATATGGTAGCATTCTTTATCGATCAGAGCGGACCAAGGCTTTTATACTTTGTTGATATTCAAGTTGATAACATGAAGATCGATATGATCGATCAAGGTTCAAGCATTGCCGGAGTAAATCAATCTCCTTTTACCGTTTCATATGCACCACGTTCAAGTGAAGAAACTGAATCTGATGATGAAAATAATAACGTATCGCCGAACGAAGAGCAACTGAAAGTATCAAACATATCGCTTAATAACTATGCTGTACTTTTAGATCGCACTAATACTTCGGATCGCACTGGATCTTTACTTGCAACAACATTCATAAAAGATTTAAAAAATTCGATTGCTAGAAAAGCGAGCAAAGATTATGAAGGCGTTAGTGAAAGAATGTTGAGTTACTTAGACGATCTCGTTATTGATAGAAATAAATTCGACAACATTAAAAAAAGAAGCATCTGGGAGTATAGGACGTTCTTATAAAATTATTGAAGAACATATAAAAATTATTAAAGACCCTGAATCCACATTCATCGGCTACACAACTCCTACAGCTGGTACTGGGGTAGAAATTCAGAAAGCCATTGTAAACTTCTTAGATTCAAAAGGCTTTTCGCTGGACTACTTAGTTGCAATCAATTGCGATGGAACGGCTGTAAATACAGGTTACAAGTCAGGAGTAAACGCATGTATGGAACGATACCTGCAACGTCCATTACAGTGGAATATTTGCCTGTTTCAGTTCAACGAGCTACCACTCAAAGGTTTGTTGACCAATTTGCTTGGAAAGCAGATAGGTCCAGGAATTTGGCCTACCGAACTGGGATCTCAATTACTGTCATGTACCGAAGAGCCTGTAAGTTTTTTATCTATTTACAACATTCAAATTTGTAAATAATTTTTTTTAGGTTGTAAATGCTTATGAGCCAATTTATATGGGACCTATGCCAGAAAATGTAGGCGACTGGAAAATCCGCGACGACCAACTGTACCTTTATCATATGGTTGTAGCGATTAACAATGGTTCCTGCGATGATAAACTAGCTAAGCAGAATCCCGGACCTGTAAGTACAGCACGGTGGTTGACAACAGCATCCAGATTGCTTCGCTTTTATGTATCCAAGAGGCAGCCTTCAGAGAACTTGAAAAATTTAGTGACTTTCGTTGTCAAGGTTTATGCACCTTTCTGGTTTCTCGTAAAGGGCCAACCACCACAGTCCATACACGGAAGTCGTCATATTTTTAAGTACATAGTTTGGATTCGAGAATTACTATTTAATATTCAAATGATAATTCGTCCAATTATTGAACACAGTAGCTATTACTTACATTCCGGAAATATTCAACTGGCTATGGTAACCGATCCGGATCAAACCATACGATCTCAGGGCTATGATATTATAAGGACTGCTCGGTGTAAGCCACCCGCAAAGATTAGAGAGTTCCGCGTTCCAAAACATCAAATTAATTTCGATGCTGATGTATATACTAAAGTGGGACATATACAAATAAGCGAGCCACCATTTCTCCATTTTTATACAGACGAGATATTGGAACATTATCAATTTTCGGATCATGAAATCATTGAAATACCAGGTAGTAATCTTTAAAAGTTTAAACACATACTTATAATAAATAAAAAATTATGATTCATTTTATAGAATTTCCATGCCATTCCAAAAATGCGGAACGTTTTGTGCGTATTGTAAGTGAATCTGCTGATAAAGTAACAGATGAAAAGCGCATGGGATACATACATGCATATAAATAATATATAATATAAATAAGCAAAAAAAAAGTTTAAAATTATAGCCTAGTGTAACTAAAAAAAATTAGTGGGAAGAGAGAAAAAAAAATAAAAAATTTAGATATTATCATAGAGCAAATTGAGTAAGCATAAACAAAAAACATTTAATTAAAAGTAATAGTAACCAGTGTTGCCAATTCTAAAAATTTAACACAGGGTTATATTTGGATTTTTGAAACCTTTATAACTTTTTTAGTTATGAACAAAAGTAGTTACTGTTAAAGAAAAAGTTTCACAGAATTTAAAGGGCTTTTCGGCAGACTAAAAAAAATTGGAATTTAGGTATGATGTGAAACGAGATACCGACAGTCACTACTAGAATTTGAACTCGGAGTAAAAAATGATTAAGGTAAGAATTGTGGCGACAAGCCATGAACAACGGTGTACGGCTCATTAAAATCGGACTTAAAATGGCGACGTAGTGTCAAAAAAAGTAAATATCCCATCTGGGGGGCGTGGCAAAAAAAAAAATTTTTTTTGGGATCGCCTTCAAAATATCTCTAATCCTAGAGGGGGACTGGAAAAACTTTTTTTTGTATGGGGACCGATCCGCACTAGAATATGCTGTGAAAATTTCATAAAAATCGGTTGAGTACTTTGGACGCCTATAAAGGACACACAGACACACATTACTTTTTATTTATAAGAATTATATACCCAGTGAACGCAAAAATATACTGTGAAAATTTAATAAAGATCGGTTGAGTACTTTAACTCTTATAAAACACACACATTGTTGCTATAAAAAGCACACACATTTAATAATTTACATATTAATTTTTATTTAACACTAGCAGACCCGGCAGACGTTGTCCTGCCTAAAACTTTACTTGCCTACATTTAGAAAATTGTACTCTCTTCCCCGTTCACTCTATGCTTCTTCTACATTTATCCTTATTTCTTCCTTTTCCTTTCAACTTTTGCTTTTCCTCCATCCCCATATACATTACTCTTAATTTTTCTCTAACACAACCTCTATATCTCATATTTCTATTCCTACTCCCCTTCTTCTCCCATTTCCTCTGTGGGTACTGATATGTACATACTTTCGAAGACATATCAAATTATAATAATGTACCATTGTGGCAAGTGTAGTACAAAGTGCTTAAATGAAGACCATATAATTTGTGGCTTATGTCGCTCCAAAATGCATAATAAATGTGCTAAATTAAGTGGCAATTGTGTTAATCTTATTAAGATTAACGAAAATATGAAATTTTGATGTGACAATTGCATTGGTTTCTTATCAAATTTAAGAGAAGCTGATATATCTGATGTGTTGAAGAGCATAAAAACTCTTACTGGTATTCTGGAATCATTTACTCACTTAAATTCTGCCTTTGCAGATGGTTTACCTGATGCTAGCTATAACAACAATGCGGTTACAAATGTCATCGTTATAAGATCTAAGGCCAAGGACACTGACCTTATGGAAAGGAATAGACAAATCGATGCCCAAGCACCATACCAGTTGCAGTAATCGTATGCACAGAATCATAAAAAATGATTGCTAATAGTGCCATCTCGGATTTTCGTTTCTCGCAGCCCACGAACTTAACAGCTAATAACGATAATGCCACTCTCGCCATCGATGCTGCTGCTGTAGTTAATGGTAGTTCTCAATCTACAGCTGAGAGTTCAAATTCACACTCTAAATCTAAAGTTAACAACACCATTACGCACTTGACTGCTACTGACGCAAACGTTGGCATTCAACAAGACAATGTTGTTGTAATGCAGACATTTTATAAAGAGAATGCGCCCATCGCCTACTCCGCTGTTGTTGCTTCAGTGAGTGAGCCCAGAGGTAACTCATTATCAACTGTTAATATCAGAAAAAACCAAACTGCTGTGGTTGGAACGAATGTAGGGGGTGTTTTGGATGTTGCTGTACGTATGAAATGGGTTCATCTCTCTTCATTTAGATCAACAGGTGAAACTGCTGATATAGCAGAATATGTGGCCAAGCATTTGTAAGTGAATATCAAATTTATCTCGTGTGCGAAACTAACAAAAAAAGATGAGTCTCCGAAGATAGGTAATTTCAAACTCGGTCCCACCGTCGCTTTATAAAAAGCTCTTAAATCCTGAGTTGTGGCCAGTGGGTGTAAGAGTACGTTCGTTTCGCTTTTTTCATCAAAAAATTACGTACCATTATCTCAGCAAGGGCGTGAGAAATCTAACAACTTCAAGATTTATTATCTAAATGTTAGTGGTATGCGCACAAAATCCGCAAATATTTATCGTGACTTATCACTTCATGAATATGACATTATAGTTATTACTGAAACTTGGCTGAATGAAAATTTCCCTTCGTCGGAGTTTTTCTATGAATTCTACCAGGTCTACCGCCTTCTTCGCTGTCCGACATCATCAAGACTTGAAAGGGGTGGTGGAGTGTTGATTGCAGTACGAGCTGATCTTTCGAGTAGTATTGTTACTTTAGACTTAAGTTTTATTCAAATAGAGCAAATCTCTGTAAAAATAAAGTTTACTATTTATAACTCAGTATTTATATTGGTATCGTATATCCCGCCAAATAGTGATATTGAGGTCTATGTAAAACATTTACAAAATTTAAAACCCTTATCTAATAGTGCTAGTCATTTAGATGAAATAATTGACTTTGGCGATTTTAATCTAAGCAATATACAATGGGTATGAACAAACTTAAAGTCGGACATATATTTTTTAGTAACTAGTTCGCTCTTATCACATGGCTTTAACCAAATTAACCATGTATTAAATGATTCGAACAGAATATTAGATTTAGTATATACTTCTGCCGAATTGAATGAATGTTGTAAGGAGTGCCTATCTCCTATCTCGATTAAGACATTTCACCACACAGCACTCGAAATAGATTTTAAATTTTATATACTTCAGATCTTCAATCCGATCTAGATAATCTTCAAAGATGGTGCTCTGCGAACAACCTGCACCTTAATATCCAAAAGTGTTGCGTTGTTTTATACTCAAGAAAAAGTAATCGCTGCAACTTCGCCTACTTACTAAATGATAAAGTGTTGGGAAGGAATACGCTGTTTAAGGATTTAGGTCTAATTTTTGATTTAAAATTTACATTTACAAATCATATAAATCACTTAGTGTCTAACGCTTTTTAAATGGTCGGCTTCATACGTCGCAACTCCACTGACTTCTCTGATCCAATGATTTTAATATCACATTATATCTCGCTGGTGCGCAGTCTTCTTTATTATTGCTGCATTATTTGGAGCCCTTATTTCCAAATTCACTCGCACAACAGGCGGTTCTATCGCACCGGAATGACCCGAGTTTTTCTACCCGGCCAAGGGGTGTTTTTTCACCCCTGCCGTCCACAGACCCACTACTTTTTTTAGTACTTTCGAGTCATCATACTGTACAAATTAATAATACTCATAAAACATTTATGTTTTTAAAAATTTATTTACCACGAACGCGGTCGAATTCACTGAACCGTGGTTCCTTATGAACTGAACTTAATTTGTAATCTACTCTTATTTATTAGATTCCAAAGTTGCTTACATTCTAATTGGCCTTGAAACAAGTATATCAATTTCTACTGTATCTGAATAGATGCGCCAACATCCGATGAAGTAAACAGGATGTTTTTGTTATTACAATTCAGTAACTTGAATCATCCATTCAAGATGATAACTGCGGCTGCAATAACAAAGAAGCAAAAGATCGCTTTGCTTACATATGCCGATATGCGGCCTAATGATGCAATTTACTGAGTACCATTTAGGTACTTGAATTCTTGAATATTTGTTTATATTTGCCGTTAGGCGGCCTATTGAAGCTGGGTGTTAACTCCCCCTCCTCTAAATCGAAGCGTCCCGTCTTCGAGTAGACGTCTGGAATTTTTTGAATTTTAAAAGCAATATCGTTCATTACGGCTTCTTTATGATTTTCTCTTTCCAATTTTATTTTAGTTTGAAATATTACCAAAAACTTGTATATAACATATATTAGTAAGAACACCACCAAAACCGCAGTAAATGACCACCAAATCGGATTCTGTTTCAATTTATTTAAAACATTAATATTTCTTAATTTGAAATGTTCTTTTTTCGATTCACAATATTCTTTAATATAAAAATTTTTAAATTTCCCTTCTCTTAAATAGTTCAAAATTTTTCCAGTAGGATTCTCAAATTTCATATTGTCAATTACAACTTTATTATTAAAAGTAACCAAATATATTCCATCTATTGTGTGATTATCTACATTATGTTTTCCTGTTATTAATATTGCTCCTTCTTTTATTATTTTAAGTTGTTCATTTTTTTCTTTAATTTTTGTACAATTTGCTCTTTCGTTATTTAAAATAGTTGTTAAACAAGTTTAATTTTTTATTTATCATACAAAAGGCTTGATTTAATTCCTTTTTTCAATTGTCTATTGCATAAAATTTGTTTTCACATTTAATTACCTGATTTTCAATTAATAATTTTCCATCTTGTTGCGCAATAGCTTCTACATTGAACAGATTACCTATGTTTATAACTTTTGGATATTTAATGTATATAACAATGACGTCATTTATTTGTACAATTTTGAATTTTGATACATCCATTAAATCAAATATTGTTACATTCTTAACCTCATGATTAATTATTTTATTTATATTTAGTTTATTTCATCTAAATCTAATATAATTGGGTTTAAAATACCTATGTTTGATATAGTAATTGTTTGTAATAAATTTTCCAATTCATTTATAATAAATTTATTTCTTTGTTTCTCTATTGTTGCCTTGCTTACACTTTCCTGTAAGTCATTTATTATACGTGTTAAATCTGTTATTGTCTTAAATATTTGGGAGTTTGTCGTAAATTGTCGGTTATTATTCTCTATTATGTCGTTAACTTTGTCTGTAATCCTTAAAAAGTCATCATGATCAGGTGTGCCTAAAATCCATTTCCACAATGTTCCTATTTCATTAACTCCTCTCTTTTGTCTATTAGATTTCTGCGTTAACTGTCCTAAAAGTGTTTCCATCAATTCTATTTCAAATTTATTTATCTACTAAAACCAAATCATACGGTTTTTTATTACTTTCAATTACTTTTTTAAAAACGGATAAATTAGTTAAATGAAAAATTGATTCATATTTCTCAAATATTGCTGCGTTTTCTTCCTCTATTAGTACATAATTTTCTCTAGTGTAGTCAATCAAATCTGAGCTTACTCCCCATATAACTGTAATTAATATTATTGAAAGTTCCATTTTTCATAAAAATTAAACCTTAATGTTATCTTTATGAATGATTCTATTTCTATTTCTTATTTTAACTTTATCTCCTAAATCCTCACAAACCATTTGTTTCCTATATCTTGGCTTAAGTTTATTCCTTTCTCCAAAAAATTTTTCGTATATTATTTCACCTGGAAAATAATTTTTATTTATCCTTTTTTTATTATGAAAATTCAAAAGTTTTTCCTGCGCAACTTTCAATCTATTTTCCACATCAGAATGGGTTTCTTTGTTAAATAAAATATTATAGGGTTGCTTCCCCGTTACTGAGTGAATTGATGTATTGTATTATTGTACTGCTCTTATGATTGCTTCCAAATCACCTAATAAGTTATGTTCTTGTTTTAAACCTCGAGCTATTCAACTATTGTTGAATGAACTCGCTCCACTTGTCCATTTGTAGTGCTATGCCTTGGGGTGCAAAAGAAAATTTGGATATTTAACCTATTCATTAATGATTTAAATTGTGCGGTACAAAAACTAGGTTCATTATCCAAAATTATATTTATGATATTAGGAAATATCTGCAAAATCTCAAGAATTTTTCCATAAATATCCAATTTATTCTCTATACATTTTATAACTGTGAAATTTGAGTATGCATCTATACAAGTAATAAACTTTAATTTCTGGGCAAAAAATATATCTACGTGTAATTGTTCTCCTTCCCTACTAGGTATTAGAGCTTGACCTATAGGTATTAATTTTGGGTGTCTCTCGTATTTATTGCTATTACAGATATTGCAATTTTTGGCATATTGTTTAAATTGTTTTACCATCTGCGGCCAATAATACTGTTCTCGAATCTGTATTATATTCTCTCTATAATTGCGATGAGCCTTTTTAATCCCAAGCGGTTTAATTTTTCACTTTTCGTTTTGCCGGTAAAAACTTCGTCGGGAGCCTCAGGACTTTCTTGTCCCAAGGAGTTCACTTTATATATTTCACCATGGTTAGTTTCTTCCATGTTCATAAAACACAACTTCTCCTTATTTTTATCTCCATACATAAGTTCTGCTTTCCCTATATCTATGTTTGCCTTAATCTTTTTCAAAAAGTTGACTCCTACTAGAAAGTCACTTTCTAAGTTATCTGTTTCGTAAAATCTTTCCTTAAATCCAAATAAGTGTACACTATGGCACAAAGTAATGATGGTCGAACCATGAATGGTTCTTACCCTCTTCTTGATTGCTAATTCCTTACCGTTGTTATATATACCTTTCCTGATGTAACAACTCGTCGCACCGGTATCTATTAATATTCTCATTACTACTCCGCTATGTCTATCTGTTCGGAAAATGTAGGGCAAGTGGAGGCCTGGTCTAAAAAATGATTCTCATTTAAATTATTTATTCGTGGCTCTTTCAACTTTGGTTGACCACTAAAATTCATATTCCTTTTTACTGGCTGGTTAAATTGCCATTTCTGTGCATTATCATTTGTTGTTGACACTGAAATATTTTTGGTTGGGATGATTGATTATAACCGAGCGTTTTTTGCTGGCCAAGTGGCAGATTATCGGATGATGCATCCATCGGTTCTGGTTTTAGGAAATTTGTATTATTATTACTTCTCATTTTTGGGTATCTCAAATGGTTTTGAAATTGATTTCCCCCCTTTGTGTATTATTCCTAGGACTCCGTAAATTATTATTAAAAGTTTTATTTTCTGGAAGGTAAGTTCTCGAAAAATTCAGAGCAAATTCTGAACGCATCTGATTTGAGTGAAGCTCCTGTGCTTTCGCAAGGGCATTTGGCGTTGGTTTGTCTCAAAACCAAATTTGACAAGGGATGACGAAAAATCGTTCCAATATACATCAATCATTCACAATGTCGGAAAAACAACAAAACAAAATAAAAAAGGCATTTGGCAAATCGGCAGGAGCCAATGTGAAAAGTACTTGGTTTAAAGGAGGATTTAATCCCGTTATAAAGGTTCTTGGAGCGGTTTCGCGATTTTTAATATCTAGTTGCCTTGTAATTTCGGAATTTGTACCGTGTGTCATAATAGTTTTTTTACTAGAAGTGTTAACTTCTGGTTTACTTCATTGTAATAATCGATCAAGGATTTCGAGCCTTGTCTTAATTTACTCATTCCCTGATCAATCACGGAATGCATGAGCAGTGGGATCATATCTCAGGAGCACTCCGTACCGCAGCCGAAGAAGTAATTGGATTCCGGCGAACGCGAAGAAACAACTGGTATGATGATGAAGAGTGCCGCGCTGCAACGAAAAGAAAGGACGAAGCCTACAAGGCAACGCTGAGATCGAATGCAACGAGGAGTGTGTGTGAACACTACCGCGAGTTGAAGAGGGAAGCGAGGCGGCTTTTCCGGGCGAAAAAAGAGAGGCAGAAAAGCGCGAAATAAAGGAGCTTGAGATGCTGGCCAACGGGAGTAATGCCCGAAAATTCTATCAAAAAATTCAGCGAATGACAGAAGGTTTTAAACCCGGGGCAAACTCCTGTAAGAATGAGAACGCCGACCTGGTGGCCGATGTTCAGAGAGCACTCAGAATATGGAGGGATCACTTCTCTGTCCTTTTAAATGGAGAAACTGAGCAAGAAACCAGAGAAGATGCCGAACCCGAGCCAACAATCGAAGATGATGGAATTGACGTTGCACAACCCGACTATAATGAGGTGAGAATAGCAATATCCCGATTGAAAAATAATAAAGCAGCTGGTGCTGATGGTTTGCCTGCTGAGCTATTCAAACACGGAGGCGAGGAGCTGGTAAGGCGCATGCATCAGTTTCTATGCAAAATATGGTTGGATGAATGCATGCCTGAAGATTGGAATCTAAGTGTTCTCTGCCCAATCCACAAGAAGGGCGATCCTGCAAACTGCGCCAACTATCGCGGTATCAGCCTTTTGAATATCGCATATAAGGTCCTATCAAGCGTATTGTGCGAAATACTGAAGCCTGATGTGAACAGACTGATTGGACCTTATCAGTGTGGCTTCAGACCTGGTAAATCTACCATCGACCAAACCGCAAATCTTGGAAAAACCCGTGAAAAAAGAATCGACACACATCATCTCTTTGTTGATTTTAAAGCCGCTTTCGATAGCACGAAAAGGAGCTGCCTATATGCCGCTATGTCTGAATTTGGTTTCCCCGCAAAACTTATACCGCTATGCAAAATGACCTTGAGCAACACCGCCAGCTCGGTCAGAATTGGGAAGTACCTCTCCGAGCCGTTCGAAACTAAACGAGGTTTCAGACAGGGTGACCCCCTATCGTGCGATTTCTTTAACTTAATGCTGGAGAAAATAATACAAGCTGCAGAACTTAACCGCGCTGGAACAATATTTTATAAAAGCGTGCAACTGTTGGCATATGCTGACGATATTGATATCATTGGCCTTAACAACCGCGCCGTAACTTCTGATTACTCCAAATTAGAAAAAGAAGCGGAGAAAATGGGATTGGTGGTGAACGAGGGCAAAACGAAGTACCTTCTGTCATCATGCAAAGATTCGCTGACTCTTTTGCATTCGCGCCTTGGCAACCAAGCCACTGTTGGCAGCAATAATTTTGAAATAGTAAAGGACTTCGTTTTCCTGGGAACCAGCATTAACACCAACAATAATGTTAGCCTAGAAATCCGACGAAGAATTACTCTTGCAAACAAATTCTACTTCGGACTGAGTAGGCAATTGAAAAGTAAAGTCCTCTCTCGACGAACGAAAATAACACTCTACAAGTCACTCATCGCACCCGTCCTGCTATATGGTGCAGAAGCGTGGACACTAACAACATCTGATGAGGCGGCTCTGGGAGTATTCGAGAGAAAGGTTCTTCGAAAGATTTGTGGACGTCTACGCGTTGGCGACGGCGAGTACCGTAGAAGATTTAATGATGAACTGTATGAACTGTATTAAAACACAGTGGCTTCGCTGGCTAGGCCACGTTGTGCGAATGAGCGAAGATGCTCCAGCCCAGAAGGTATTCTTATCGGCACCCGCCGGTGGAAGCAGAGGAAGAGGGAGACCACCACTCCGATGGAAGGACCAAGTGGAGACCGATTTGCGATCCCGCGGTGTTTACAATTGGCGCCAGTTGGCGCAACGAAGAAACGACTGGCGAGCTATGTTGGACGGTCAAAATCGCCCAGGCGGTTAGATGACCATTTAAAGTAAGAAGAAGATCAATCACGTGGATTGGTCGTTTGTCTGCGTAAGCAAAGTCTAGCCTAGCAAATACAGCTTCTAAGTTTAAGACAGTGCCATGATTAGTAAGGATATCATTGGCATTTCCTACTATTTTATTTCGAAGTATGGTTAATGCTCCGAAATACTTTCTACTTCTTTCGATATACAAACTCATCGAATTTTTTGCAGCCTCTCTCCAACTAATATAAGATTTACCAGAGAATTCTGGCAGTGACTTAATTATGTCTAAACTTTCAGTACACGCTACTCCGTCATCAACAGTTTGTGCACGATATTCCGTCACTTGCGTAGCACTAGTTAATGTCTTAATTTGATTAGTCAGTTGGTTAATTTCATCCCTTAGATTAGCAGTTTGTGTAGCTACTATCCTAGCGATATCTTCTGCAGAAATATTGCTGACTGCCATTTTGGAAAACCGGTTAGTAAGTTCGTCCACTGCGCTTTTATTTATTTTTAAAGTTACTTCTTTTTTTTTTCCTAAAGGGACAACTGAGGTTGTCGTGCCTACTACTCTGACAATAGTCACAATAAAAAAGCCTCTCGTGGGATGGTTTGCCATTAATTTTTTTAAAAGCTTTCTTGATGTTATTTATTATCTTAACTTACGTCAGCTTCGTTGTTGGTTTTTGGTTGCCTCCTACGTTGTTGTCAATTGAATTGTCTGTGGTCCCACGTTGGCAACGTCCCGGCGTGACGTGCACTACCTCTATTTAATTTGGTTTTGGTTTCTTAACTTATAGTTCTACTGTTTTATTTTTTTTTGTTTTGTTTTTTTTTCTTTTTTTGAAGATTGTTTTATTATTTCTTCTCATAAAATATTTTAGTTTTGTTGAGTTTTTTTATTTCCTTAACACTTTATCCCTGTTGTAGGACACCTGTTTTTTATTAGGAAAACGTTCGCACAAAGGTTTTGTAATTTCTTTCAAAATTGGCACTTCTTTTGTTCATTTCTTCTCCCTTTTTTTTGGGATACTTGATTCTTTTAATTAGGAAAAAACTTAACATTTCCTTTCGCACAAGGATTTGTTATTGTAAGCTCTCACTTAGGTACGCCTTTCTTTCAAAATTGGCACTTGTTTTGTTAATTTTTTCTTGCTTCTTTTTGGGATGCTTGATTCTTTTCATTTGGAAAAACTTAACATTTCCTTTCGCACAAGGATTTGTTATGTTAAGCTCTCCTGGCAGGATCGGCAATTAATAATACTCGTAAAACATTTATGTTTTTAAAAATTTACTTACCGCGAACGCGGCCGAATTCACTGAGTTGTGGTTCCTTATGAAATGAACTTAATTTTTAATCTACTCTTATTTATTAGATTCCAAAGTTGCTTACATTCGAATTGGCCTTAAAACAAGTATATCAATTTCTACTGTATCTGAATAGATGCGCCAACATCCGATGAAGTAAACAGGATGTTTTTGTTATTACAATTCAGTAACTTGAATCACCCATTCAAGATCATAACTGCGGCTGCAATAACAAAGAAGCAAAAGATCGCTTTGTTTACATATGCCGATATGCGGCCTAATGATGCAATTTACTGAGTACCATTTAGGTACTTGAATTCTTGAATATTTGTTTATATTTGCCGTTATGCGAACTATTGCAGCTGGGTGTTAACTTACACGCCTAAAGGCGTCCCGTGGTAGTCGCCGCTCTGGCACTCCCCTACCGCCCCTACCAACTTCAAATAGCCACAATAGTGGCCCAGTCTACACGACTGGTAGCACTGCTGCCATTTCCGCCTCACCCACTCCCGACTGTCGCTCACGCTCACCGGCGTCTCCCAGGGCCGCTCAACACTCCTAGATATGAAGATTGCCGAGCGTCAGTCCCCTCTTTCTCTGCCCCCAATGCCCCCGCCTGCTTCCAGCCTGCACGTGGACCAGGACCACCACCTCCTCGTACCTTTCCCTACGTGCACCATTTGTCGGCAAAGATTATATACGCCTGCGACATCGGTTAAGTGCAACAATTGCCTTGGCCTGTGTCACACCCTTATGTGCTCTGGGTACGCAAACAGTAACCTTTGGACGGGTACGTTCATAGCCCCCTGTTGCAGTACACAGCCGTCTTCCACGCCAGACAAGAACGGCCAAGGCGCTGTCAACTCTAGACTGCGACATAGTTTAGGCCTTAGCCTACCCCCACCTAGGCAAGCGCATCCATCCCTCACGCCTCGCATGTCCCCCGTCTCCCCTCCTACACGCTTCAAAATTTTACAGCTGAACTGTAACGGATTAGCTGGAAAGATCGCGGAGATAACTGACTTTATGAAGTCGCACAACATCAAAATTTCCGCGATACAAGAGATAAAACTGAAAATAAGATCGGACTTACAAACTTTTGATGGGTATAATGTACATCGAAAAGACCGTCCCAGCGGTCATGAGGGTGGCCTTGCGTTCACTACACATCACTCTGTACAATATAATATATTTTGCCCGACGTCGACCCCAGGGACTCTACCTTAGAATGCCAAGGCATAGTAGTCCGGTCAGGAGACGTCGACCTGCAAATCATAAACATCTACATTCCCCCTGCCACGTGTTGTCCTAGAGATTATCATCCCGACATTAATCACATCACGATCTCTGGCACTCCAACTTGCCAGCAGATAGCAGAGGACACGCAATTGCAGACCAAATAGACAACTCAGCATTCTGTACAGTCAATGGAGATGCCCTCACCAGGGTGGCAGGTAACTGCCACAGTTCGCCAGACATCTCCATAACGAGCGCAGGCATAATTAACTTTGTCATCCACCTACCTATCATACTTTCCGTTGAACGACCGACCAACTTCATAACGAATGATAAACTAACATACATCAATTTGACCAAAGCGGACTGGGACCGCTTTACTGACTATACAGAGCGCTCCTTCGCTGCCTTACCCACTCCTACAGACGTACGCAAAGGTGAAAGAGAGTTTCGCACGGTCATTGTTTCTGCCTTAGACGGCTTTATTCCTGCTGGCAGAATACCAGAAATTCGTCCGAATTTTCCTGCTGAAACTGCGGCGATTGCAAGAGAACGTGACCAAGTGAGACTCATCAATCCCGCAGATCCCAGAGTCAAAGATCTCAATGCGGAAATTCGTAGGATATTCAACGAACACAAACTGACCAAGTGGAAACAACACCTCGAGGCATGCAACCTCTCCGGCGGAGTTGGCAAATTATGGTCGACTGTCAAGGCCCTACCCAATCCGACCAAACACAATGACGAGGTCGCCATAGCATTCGGCGACAGCGTCAAAGCGGACGCCAGGAAATGCGCCAGCTCTTTTTGCCTGCTGTTTATAATGCATCC
Organism: Merzomyia westermanni; assembly: GCA_949987695.1. Lineage (NCBI taxonomy): Eukaryota > Metazoa > Arthropoda > Insecta > Diptera > Tephritidae > Merzomyia > Merzomyia westermanni. The sequence continues at coordinate 116,197,681 of OX465289.1, forward strand.
ACCTGCACATAGGACTAAGAGAAGAGTCTTCCGACGTGCGCACAAACACAAACACTCCACTACGCCTATTGCCGTCTCAGTCGCAGAGGTCAAAGAAGCCATAATGAAGGCCAAACTCTCAAAATCCATCAGACTCAACGGAATCGCCATGAAGATGATCAAACACCTAGGCCAAGAGGTACTGAGTTATTTAGCGGTGCTTTTCAACCTCTCTTTAACTATTTTCGTCATACCTGAGATATGGAAACAGGCGATTGTAGTTTTCCTGCTAAAACCAGGTAAATCCGCGAACCAAGGAGATTCTTATCGTCCGATATCTCTCCTTTCGCCGGTTGCGGAATTACTAGAGACAGTTAACAGTGCTTCACCCTGCCCAATGGGCTTGATCACTCTCAATTGTCACCAGGCTCTTCTAACGGAAGTCCGAGCAAACGCGCAGTTTCCACAGGGTTGGACCAGAGTGATGTAGGTGTAAGAAGAGTGGGTTCAACTGAACAGGAGAAGAGATGTATGGTATCATGAGGGGTCATACCACATGCAGGGCATGTATTTGGTATGTTGGTATTCAGTCTGGATCTTGATCTGCGGAACCACAGACGGGCTCTAAATGACCTCCACACCGAGTCGGTGGACAGTTCCCTCAGATCTCGGCCTGTGAATCCCGTCATCGTTACTCAGCCACCTAAATTGGCTGAAGACGAGCGTGTACTTCCGAGGGAGACTAGAGTCATACTAGCACAACTTCGCTCTGGATATTGTAATAGGTTAAACTCTTACTTATCCAGACTGAACCCCAACATACCAAATACATGCCCTGCATGTGGTATGACCCCTCATGATACCATACATCTATTTTCCTGTTCAGTTGAACTCACTCTTCTAACAACCACATCACTCTGGTCCAACCCTGTTGAAACTGCGCGTTTCCTCGGCCTTCCGTTAGAAGAGCCTGATGACAATTTAGAGTGGTCGAGCCCATTGGGCAGGGCCTAATTATTTGGGAAGGCACAAACTGTTTGAATTGACAAGTTTAGTAGACAGAAGAAGTTACCTTTCGATATTATTTACATAAAATATTATCAATGGTGGAGTTAATTGTACCCAAATCTATGAGTTAATCAATTTCAACCATTCAAGACGCGATCTTAGACAAGCTAGACTTTTCACTGTTCCTGCGCATAAGTCCGCATACTGATATATTGAGCCAATATCGAGATGCATTCGATTATGCAATACCTATTCTGAGTTTACTGACTTTAATTTAAGTGTGTATACCTTTAAATTAAATCTTTTCGAAACATTTAATTAATCTAGTAGCCTTTAAGATTATCTGTAGACGAACAGTAATAATAAATAAATAAATTAACTTTTATTTGATTTTGGTACTGCTTTCTGTTTCCAAGTGTTTTTTAATATATAGAACACATATCTATGTACAGAATATCACTAACTTGAACCAAATAAATTCCTAGCTATGCCGAATTGCTACTTTAAGTAGCTGGAGGCTTTGCCAAAAACTAAATATGGCCTGTGTCGTTTCACAGAGATCGACAATAAATTATGGACATAAATGAAGCACAAACCAAACACAAAACATTTGAACGTGGCACCTCCCACTTTTCCAAAATTATGTAAATCTTGACCAAAGGATTGATTTAGACCAAGTAAGTTCTGAGTTATGCGTGGCACCGACCACTTTTCCAAAACTAAATATATATAGCCTATGCTTTAACCAGTGATATACTGTGAATATACTGTGAAAATTTCATAAAAATCGGTTGAGTACTTTCGACGCCTCCCTGCAAAAAGCGAATGACAAAAACACACACACATTCACATGATTTCCTGACATATACAAATACATCCATTGTACATGTAAGTATTCGAAATGGACTTGATAGAATGAAACAAAAAATTGCTGCCAAATTGGTAAAACAGGTGAATTAAAACAAGTAAGGAAGTCTAAGTCCGGGTGGGACCGAACATTATATACCTTGTAGTGATTTATTATGGCATCCCAATTTTTTTTTTTATTTATTTTTTTATTTATTTATTTTAAGTCTATGGCTTACATACCTTGCAGACAGAGAATAAGTTGAAAATTTAGGAATAATACATATACAAATTTTCCTTAAATATAATTCGATTAGCAAATATGTCTAAATCTATTTGTATACATATCAAATTAAATTCAGCTAACAGTCTGATAACTGGTTCATTTTGATCATATTTTGTTTTGCAAATATCAATAGCAAATAAATCACTATGTCGAAGATTTCTAGCTGGAGCATTAATTTTAATACAGTACAACAAATAAGAACAATCAATGGTCCCATTCAAAACATCATGTATAAAAACTAAGCCAGCTATCAAACGCCTACTGGCAAGAGTGTGCAAGCTGATCAATCTGCACCGAGGAACATAAGATGGAATAGGCAAATCAAATCTAATACTGTATAATTTTGTATCCGCTCTATTCTATTGGAATGGATTCCATATTATTGAAGCATATTCTAGTTTAGACCTTACAAATGTGTTATAAAGTAATTTTTTGTATATGGATCCTTGAATTTCAAACTATAATTCAAATGATCTATAAATGTGAAATTAAAGTCAAAAACCACTCCAAGGTCTTTTATTTTATTAGTTGAGCTAAGAGCAGTATCAGAAATAAAGTATGGTGAAGAAAGTGGCAATCTAATTTTATTGTAGGTAACCGAGCAACATTTTTCAATATTAATGGCTAATTTATTACAGCGGCACCACTCATGAAACTTATTTATCTCATTCTGCAAAATTTCGATATCAGACTGGCTCTGTATCTTTTTAAAAACCTTTCAGTCATCAGCATAAAGTAGATGTTCACATATTTGAAAGCACTCAGTGCAGTCGTTGATACAAATTACAAAAAATAAAGGACCCAAGATACTTCCTTGTGGAACCCCTGAGGTTGCTCTATATAAAGATGATTGCACACCATCAACAACAACGTAGTTAATTCTATTTATCAAATAAGATTTGACCCAACACAAGAAAGGTGAGTGAAATCAAAATCTCTCTAATTTGTGGATTAGGAGAGTGTGAGATACTCTGTCATATCCTTTAGATAAATCGATACAGATGGCATCTACCTGGAAGCCATCCTTAAATGCTGAAATGCAATAATTTGAGAAGACAGCCAAGTTAGTAACCGTGGATCGACCTGGTATAAAACCATGTTGAGATAATAATATATATGGCGTAATAGCAAAAGAAAGTTTAGAACTGATGATTTTTTCAAACAGTTTGGCAATATTAGCTATTTTAGAAATTGGTCGGTAGTTTGAGGCCTCGTTTTTTCTCCCAGATTTGAAAATTGGAGTAACAGAGGTAATCTTCCAATTATCCAAAAAATAACCCTCCTCAGTGACAAATTAAAAAGAAGAAGAAGCGGTTCAACAATGGATGAGCTGCATGTCTTCATCAGTTAAAACTACAGAGCCAAAATCTAGCGAAGACGCCAATTGTCCAAAACTAGAGATTTCCCTCGTCGCGCAGTCCTCAACAAAATTTGACCTAAAAAAGTCCGCAAATAAGTTAGCAGTTTCAAAAGCTGTGTTCGCGCTCTTACCATTGTATAACATTGAAGCCGGAATAATGGAAGAAGACCGTTTTGAGTTCACAAAACTCCAAAATGCCTTGGGGTTAGATTTAATATTAGTTTCAAATCCTAACAAATAATTTTGAAACAGAAATTTGTTTAAACAATTTAACTCTTTCTCTCCTATGGGATTTATTGCGGAGATTCTTAAGTTTGTTTAGGTCTCTATTATACCAGGGAAGTTTGTAAGCCCACCGCGATAGACATGGAATGTTTTCCAACGATATTTCGGAAATTTTACCTTTAAAAATGTCAAAGTATTCAGTTAGACTCCGATCAGCGAATAAGACAATCCAATCCTCGGCTAAAATAAGGTTGTTAACGCGATCAAAATTACAACCCGAGTAGTCAAGTTTCTTTGTTGTATCAGCACGAAAACTAGAATATTTATAAAATTCAAATTCAAGCAAAAGTGGAATGTGGTGTTTATCAGCAATAGATAAAGGAACCACTGACTTACTTATTTGGAATTTTAAGTCAGGACTAATGAAGATAAGGTCTAAAATTCTGCCAAGCTCATTAACAAAGTGATTAATTTGCCTTAATTGCAAACTAAATAGACCGTCAACTACACAAATTTCACATGAGGAATTAATATTACCATTAATGAGCATATCATCGTTACGCAGGTCTCTTCTAATACTTTCAACTCGTATTTGCGTTCAAACAGACAGACGGACAAACATATAGACGTATCGAGAGACGAACACGCCTACATCGACTCAGCTCATCCTCCAGATCATTTCAGTACACTTTTTGATGAGACTATCTCTTTTTCTTCTCATACGTACAAACATTTCATGTTCATGAAAGGTATGAAAATCAAAAAAGATATACAACTTCACTTTTGCAGTGGGGTATTAACTACTTGCCCGGATATTTTACTTTTCATCCTGAACGTTTTGATATACGAGTATAACTTTTGGAAAAGCCCCCAGGTTATATAAAGCTGCAGTTCGGTATAGTTAGGAGTTTATTTGGTTCAAGTTAATGACATTTTATATATAGATGTTTTCTATGTATCAAAACGTCAAAAGAACTTCTACCGGGTTTGCTAGTATGTTATAAAATGGCGAAAGCAAACAACGAGTTTCAGTATTCTTTTGTAAAACTGAGAGACTATTTTGCGTTCAAATAGACAGATGGACAGAGAGACAGACGGACGGAGAGACGGGCATGGCTAAATCGACTCCGCCCATCGTGCTGATCATTTTAGTGAACTTTGATGTACAAGCTATTTTACGCAAAAATATTGCCTATTAAATATATCTACGATCCTTTTCAAAATCCTTCATATTAAAGTGGGCGTAGACCTTAACCGATCCCGCCCATTTTTTCCTGGAACATTCCTTGCACACCGGGAAACCTGCGTGGTGAATTTCGTTTCAATATCTTGAACGGTTTTTGATTTATGCTTAATATTATTTCTAAATTTGACTTAATCAAAAAAGGGCGGTGCCACTCCCATTTTAAAAAATTTTTTGAAAAATTTATTATATGCCTCAATCTCAATGTAGTCACCAAATTTTACCCGTATAGATCACTCTTTTTGTGTTTTCGAAAATATTCTATATATAAAAAGTGGGCGTGGCTATAGTCCGATTTCGCCAACTTTAAATAGCGCTCGGAGATGGGTGCCAAGGAATCCGCATACCAAATTTTATTAAGATATCTCAAAATTTACTCAAGTTATGGTGTTCACAGACGGACGGACGGACGGACATGGCTTAATCAATTTCTCTTTTCGTCCTGAACATTTTGATATGCATAAGTCAATATCTATCTCGATCCGTTCATGCCGTTACGTACTGCCGTTATGCGACTAAAGTTAATATACCTTGTGTGCGTAGCACAACTAGGTATAAAAAATGGTATTAATTCCTACCGATGCCTATAGAGAACTAGCCAAATAATTTACCATCACAATGGAAGTCAATTTACAAGTCAAATAACGTGGATCGTTTTAGCAGGGCTATAAAGGACACACAGACACATTTGTTTTTATATATAAGATTGCTATGGACAAAATAATAGGTGTAAACAAGTTTTGTTCCATAACACTAAAACACTTGCAATTGACACAAAGTATCTTTTAGTAATATGAAGAAGTTTTTTGATTACATCTTAAAGTATGAAAATTGAGTAGCCAAAATAATAGGTGTACCGAACTTCTTTTCGAAATTAAAATAAGCAACTGGCTTATCAATTATTTATTCCATATTTTTTAATGACTGGCCTGTTGCATAGGAACCTATATGCTTTCTGACACAATGAAGGATTGTTCTGAAATAAAAAGACCGCCAGTCCCCTCCTTTTTTTAAGTTTCTTGGTGTATCTGGATGAAATTTCTTCGAGCTTCGGGTGACAGACAGAATTTTTGCAATCATTTCCGAACAAAAGCATCCTTGATCAAAAAAAAAGATGAATTAAAGTGGGGTTGCTTCTCTTGGCAAAGTTTTGGTCCGTTATTTTGGATAAATGACAAAGACCACTCTTAATACAGGGATATTTTGCAGTCATGATATATGTATATCTGTCTATATACAGGGTGGCTAATGAAAGCCGCTACCAAAAAGAAATTAAATAACTTTTTTTCTATTTAATGAATCTGGTTAATTTTTTTTTTATTTTGCAGATTGGCTTTTACATTTAACAAAAATGGATAACTGGGACACTTAAACAAGAATTTGGATTGTCCGCCGCTATCACGCACTGGAGTCCGTAGTTTCGGTTCAAAGAGAGTATAGGCGCACGTTTGGCGGCAGTCCTCCGAGCAGATGGACCATAATAAGACTTGTAAACAATTTTGCCGAGCATGGGACAGTCAACAGAAGACCTTACCATCGAAACCCTTCAGTTCGAACGGAGGAAACAATCGCTGCTGTAGCTGCTGCCATACAAAACAATCCACGTGTTTCGACAAGAAGCTTATCTGCTCAAATGGGTGTAAGCAGACAGTCATTACAGTCAATTATGCACAAAGATTTGGACTTATTCCCATATAAAATTCAAATGGCCAACAAACTGAATGCTGCAGACTTGCCGATTCGCTTGGAATTTTTCCAGAAGATGCTTCAAATGGTGGAAGAGGATGGAAACATGTTGAACTGTCTTTTCATGTCTGACGAGGCCCATTTCGATTTAAACGGCAACATAAACAAACAAAATTGTCGAATATGGAGTGCTTCCAACCCACAGATACTCCATGAGACGGAATTGCATCCACTTCGTGTCACAGTGTGGTGTGCAGTTTCATCACGCTGCATTGTCGGGCCCTACTTCTTCGAAGGAAACGGTCACACCGTTACGGTTACTGGAGACCGTTACTTGAGCATGTTGAGAGAGTTTTTCTATCCAGAATTACGCCGAATGAGAATTTCTTTCAACTCTGTGTGGTTTGGTGCAGCTCCTCATATAGCCCAACCTGTTATGACAGAATTGCGACGAAAATTTCCCAATAAGCTGATATCCAGAAACTCCACATTCCGTTGGCCACCCAGGTCACCTGACCTTACTGCACCTGACTTTTTCTTGTCGAGTTATTGCAAACAGGAAGTCTTCAAAGCAAAACCAACAAATTTGAATGAACTAAGGCAATCCATTCTAGAAACAATTGCGGCTATTCCTGTCTCAACTCTCCAAGCAGTAATGAACAACTTTTTGGTAAGATGCCGCACATGCATCGACGAGCAGGGGGGGCATTTAAATTCCATTATTTTTAAAACTAATTAAGCTATATTTAATAAAATTTAATGAGCTTTAACATGAATAAAAGAAAAATGAATTCCATACACTGAAAAAAAAATTATTTGAGTTTCTTAATGTAGCAAAATTCATCAGCCACCCTGTATATAAAATTCAAATTATGTATGTATCTATAGATCGACTTGCGTCCTAAACGTATAAACCGATCGTAACCAAATTTGAAACACGAACTGGATACCTTACCGGGATGGTCATGGGCTAAAAAATATTTTGATATATATAGGGGGCGTGGCACCTCCCATACAAATGGAATTTGTAACAGTCCGTACTTCTTGAAGTATTTACGTTAGACTACTGAAATTTGGTAAGGGGTTATATGAAATTAATCCCTACCACATCTAGAAAAACTGCGGCTAACGGAAAAGGGGGCGTGGCACCTCCCATACAAATGGAATTTTTAACATTCCGTATATCTTGAAGTATTTACGTTAGACTACTGAAGTTTGGTAAGGGGTTATACAGGGTGGCGCAAAAGTAATCCTCCTATCAGAAAATGCTTTAAATTTTGCTATTGGCCCCTAAAGTCAGTTCTGTTTTGACATTTGTGTAGTAAACACATGCGAAATACACGCTAATGAACAATGATACGCTACACTGCTCCAGAACGCGGAATATTGCTGACTATTTATTTGACCAATAATCGGTCGGGGCCAAACGGTTACTGTGAATGGTGAGCGCTACAGAGCAATGATCAACGAGTACTTTTTGCCGCAACTTGATGAATTGGGATTGGAAAATATGTGGTTCCAACAAGACGGTGCAACAGCACACACTGCACGTGCCACAACCGATATGCTGAACATCGGAAGCTTACTTTTGCGCCACCTTGTATGACATTAATCCCTACCACATCCAGAAAATCTGCGGATAACGGAAAAGGGGTCGTGGCACCTCCAATACAACTGGAATTTTTTATAGTCCATATCTCTGGAAGTATTTAGGCTAGACCAATGAAATTTGGGAAGGGGTTATATGAGGTTAATCCCTAACACCTCCAAAAGAGGGCGTCGCACCTCCCATACAGTTGAAATTTTTTTTTATAGAAATGTGGGGTGAAACCGACAGGTATAAGCAAGTATTATATAAAGAAAACATGGCTCTCAGATGGAGTTACCAAACCACAAACCGATCCAAAGTATGCTTCGAAGTTTGTATCACAGTGGTTCAGAAATAAATATGTGCCCTGAATGGAATGACCAAACGAATCCCCTAACCTCAACCTATTCGAGACCATGTGCAGGGATCTGAAAAGAGGACTGGTAGTATCTTTATTTCATAACAAGAATTTATTGGCTCAGAAAGTACAGGAACTTTGAAATCAAACTTCATTGGAAACCTACAACAGGCTAATCCAATTTAAGTCCAATGACATTGCAAAGTTATGCAAAATTACATAGGACATACCGGTCATTAGAATAAATATGGAATAATTATAATTGATAAGCCAATTGTTTATTTTCATTCCTAAAAGAAGTTCTGTACGCCTGGTTTTTTGGGCCCTCAAAATTGTTTTATTTTGAATAAATTAAAAGAATTTTCAGGCTTTCACTTTACCGAAAGACACTTCCCATGATCCGACTACAACAGGTCGTAGCAGCTCGACAAACATACAAACACACAAAAATTGTCCATGTATTTTGTTTTTGTAAGTTGTGAGTTTAACGACAAAATCGTACTGAGAAATGAGTGTAATGTAAAAAATTCGAGCCAAAAGTAAAAATCAGCTGGTCTATTAACACGACCTGTATTATTGGATCATGAAACTTTCCTGCAAACATACTTAAAAAAACTGACGTCTCATTAGACCATAAGTCATTCATTAAAAATTACAAGATATGTTACATTTTCTCTTATAATTTATGGATTCTTTTTCGTGAATCGGTTAATACAAATATCCCGGTTTTCGAAAGAATAAATTTGATACACAAAAGGCGTAAAATGATAAGATAAAAATTAAACAATAAAAAAGTATATAAAATGTAAAAAAATGACTATATCTTTCGGCTATCTTGTGGTTGAAAAGTAGCTATATGATAATTTTTGAAAACTAGCTACATATTAATTGTTTGAGATCTCAAGCAGAGGTAGCCATAGTTGAGTCCGAATATATGGAAAATTCCCGAGTATATGAAAATTTACAGTAAATATACAACCCTAGTTGATTCGTACGCAATTTAAAGTTACTTTTACATTAGATTCGTTTCCTGCAAGGTTCGTTTCAATTGCAAGTGTTGTAGTGTTATTCAACAAAATTTGTTTACACCTATTATTTTGTTCGTAAGTGTACATCATTTTTTAACTTTGTTAGTCGAGCCTTCACGTCGACGGTAGGCGACAGGAGCAGTTCGCCAGACTTTAGCACTGTCGGCGGAGGTCTCATTAACTGCGTTCACTGGAGATCCATGGTGACTGTGGCATCGTCGTCTTTGAAACCTCTGAATTCCGTGTCTATATTAATTTTACATATTTTTGTAAGTTTAACGAGCTCAAGACCAGTTGATAATAGTTCTTGGTTAATTATTATTATTTTTGACTAGAGGAAAAATTGAATGCAACGAACATATACAGGCTATAGTTATAGTACTATTTCGAAAACAGCCACGATTTCTCGTCAGACTAATTCGTATAGTTTTTCTATTTCAGAGGACCTTGTGGAGAATCGAACCCACTCACTCTGATTGCAAGCGCAGCTGGCTAACCCATAGGCTATGCTGCGTGTAGTTTTGAAAGCTGCTTAATTTAAGTTTTCCTCTAATTGTATATACAAGGTGGCGCAAAAGTAAGCTTCCGATGTTCAGCATATCGGTTGTGGCACGTGCAGTGTGTGTTGTTGCACCGTCTTGTTGGAACCACATGTTTTCCAATCCCAATTCATCAAGTTGCGGCAAAAAGAACTCGTTGATCAGGTATACTCGTAAGTGTACTATACGTATGTTTATTATGTGCCAAATCAGTAAGGAGGTGATGCATAGTGCAAAGAAGAGGGCGCATAAGCCAAGAAGGGTTGTAGAATAAACTCAGTAGGGAGCTGTTGAGTAGTGCCCAGAAGGAGGCACGTGAGCCAGAAAGGGCTCATCAGAATCGGCGAACACGGAGGTTGAGAACAAGAGTTTGAATTTCATTACATGTTCGTATAAATATAGATGTTGTCTGAATGGACGCGAATCCGAGCAACATGCGCTTCCAATCCTCCCATTCTTGCTTGCCAGCTCAAGACCATGGTAGAGCCTTATGATTTAGTGGCATACTTATTTAAGCGTGGTCTTGTTGTTGAGGGGTTTATTATATTTGTGATATTATGCTGTCGGAATGGACGCAATTCTGAGCAGCGGAGTACATATGTTACACAATTACACAATGTGCTCATAGCTAACATTTGGCACTGCGCTAAGGTGTGGTTGGAAAGAAGGTGTTTCCAAGCCACTACTAATTTAAAATAGTTAGCAGATATCTCTTAATAGAAAAAACCGAATCAGAGGTATCAAAATTCTTGCAGGTATTATTGTAGTCCTGGCACAAGCATCGAAAAGGTTCATGCAACTCAAAATTTGATCTGCAAGTGGTTAGGAAAATCGGCTGGGAATACCCAGATGGCCCAGTAGGGATATTAAACATAATTTCACCAAGCAGATACGGGCTACTCATCAGCTCTCTTAATAGTTTTACCATAACTAAAACACCGATCATTTTACGACGTCTTTGCAACGTAGGCGGATGAATAAGTTTAAGACGACTGCAGTAAGGCGAAAGATTCCCTACCGGATCCCAAGGCAAGTCACGTAAAGCGAAAAGCAAGAACTGCCTTTGAACCGATTCCAATTTATCACAGTGAATCTGATAACGCGGGTTCCAGACTATTGATGCATATTCCAAAATTGGCCTTACCAGCGAAGTAAAAAGTGGTTTGGTTATATAAGGGTCATTGAATTCTTTGGACCATCGCTTAATTGAAGCTAACCCTCCTTTAGCCCTATCAACACTACTATCAATATGAGACTAGATATAATTGTAACACCTAAGTCAATGCAGCTAGATACCTGCTCAATTGGGTATTCACCAATAATGTAACTAGCACCGGTTTTGATTTTCTGGTAAAACAAATATATTTTTATTTTTTCAGGTTGAGTGCCATGTAGTTCACATCACACCATTTCACTAAGTTATTAAGATCTGCTTGAATACATGCCATGTCTTCAGCGGTTTTGATTGGAATAAAAAGTTTGACATCACCAGCATACATTAACGATTTTCAGTTCCTAAGAATAGTGGGAAGGTCGTTAATGAAAAACAAAAACAAAATAGGCCCAAGATGGCTTCCTTGAGGCACACCAGAGGTAACATCGATTAGGCCAGATAAACTATTTCTAAAGGTCACTTTTTGAGATCTGTCCCTTAAATAAGATAATGTCTACCGCAACAAAACAGGTGGAAATCCCATACGATCAAGTTTAAGTAATAGAATCGAGTGAGAAACTTTATCAAAACCTTTGCTTAAGTCTGTGTGTCTGTCAGATGTCCCCAAGTTGTTTTGGAAGCATCTAGAACCATGGGTGATGAATTCTAACAAATTAGATACGGCGGATTTACCCATGCAGAAGCCATGCGGAGATGGATCGATATCAGATGATACTGAAAACGGTATGACGCTAAGCTTAGCAATGCCTCTATAGTTCACGACGCACGTTTTACTTCCACTTTCCGCGTTGAATATGTTTGTTACAATTATGTAGAGAAATTCAGCACACCTTTTCAGGACAATTGTAGGGATCCCACCAGGACCACCACTGTAAGAAGTTTTAAGACATTCTAGATGCGAAGGAACATCACTAGCTGAAGTAGTCGGGAGTTTGAAGTCCAACAATGGCAACATGCATACATACTCGTACATAGATACATCAGTAGGTATGGTCATAGAAATTTTGCGAATTCTTTGGATTGAATGCCCTGGCTAAGTATACTCACTTGTAGGTAGATTTTTCTTTATGGTTCTGTAACTGAAGGAATTGCTTAAAGCGAGACTGCTTATTGTAAATTTGGGTGTCTAAACTCGTTAATTAAATATACACAAAGGATCTACTTGCATGAGCGATTGCGAATTTACCCGGCAGTAGCAGGTAGATATTTTCTTTTATTATACTCCGTTGTAAACCATTCTATATGTATTTTAAACAATGATTAGGTATACTAAATGCGTTTGAAATAGTTAAAGTTATGTACTTATACAAAACGGTACATAACGCAAGTACCTTAGTTTTCATTTGCTAATAAAATTTAGATAATTTATTGCTCTTATATTAGGATAATGAAATTAATTTAAAGTACACCATTTAGTTTAATTATTTCGGGTATTTTGGTGTACTCGTAAAAACACTAAAGCTGATACAAGGTACGGCTTTAATTTGCTTATTGAGGGTTTAATAATATTGCCAGCACTGGAGAAAACTCTTACAGAGCTTGAAGTGGCTGGAATCGCTAGATACTTCTTGGCTAGTAGTTTTAATATTCGATATCCAAGAAGGATATCCATAGCTGTTGGTGTATTGTCTGCAACTAAAGTTGATGATGTATTTAAAATAGAATCATACAATTGTTTCGTCACCATGGAAATGTTCTCCCTTAATTCTATTGAGATTTCAAAAAGCAAGTTTTTATACCGCGGATCCAGAAAGGATGCAATGTGATGTGGTATTACGATGCGATATTTCGAATTCGTATGCAGCTCCAACCATTCGCTCAAATCAAGGGAAATTTCTGATTTGATATTTGATATAAAAATGAAAATGCAATTCGCTCTAAGGTGTTTGCTCACTAAGCTGTTTGTAATAGGTTGAACCAGAGGTATGGTTATTTTGGATTCAGAGCACAAAACGGTTGTTGCTTTCTCCAAAGGTTTGAGCAATTTTGAAAGACCACTCATTTTAAGCCACTCGTCTTCCAAAATTTCCCGCTTAAGAGCTGTACGAACATCAAATATTTACCGATCTGAAAGCACTGCCACCAATGATTATCTAAGGTCTACTATCCGCTCGATCATGTAAAAGCATGAGTTCCATCTAATCGGGCAACTTTGGATCAATGATAACACAGGTCTTTCAAGTTGTTGGAGATGCTTCTCAAGGGCGGTACTTCTTTTCGATGAGTGATTGAATGCACTTACTAGGTTGGCAGCTCTTTTTAAAAGGTTCCTTAAACCTTCCACCTTCATGCCTTTTTTATAGAATTGCAGCGTGTGTGCAGCACAAGCAAATTTCTATGACGTACCTATGTAAGTTAGCACAGTCTAATATGAACTTTAGCTTTCAGAAAAACGCTGCAACAGCAACTTTACATTTTGTTTTACTCTAATTTACTTACCTGCTCCATGTGCAAAATTGATGATTAAGCAATATTTTGTAAGCATTGAGCAAAAGCGATCGCGACGGAATAAAAGCCGCTGCGACCTCCAAGTATAACAACAAGAACAAAACATAAGAAATAAGAATTATTGTAATTTCCAAGTACAACCACAAGAAGGAAACATAAGAATAAGAATTATTGTAATTTAGCAAGTAAGCAAAACTGTGATATAAAAGATTGGAATAAATAAAACAATTAGGTTCAGTTTGGTTCTATTGATGAAGGTAATAATGTGTTCAATTCTGTTATAGACGGCGCCCTGGTAGGTATTGGCGCCCAACGTAAATATAGTGCAGTAAAGTAACTTAAAAAAAAGGATACAAATATCATTGTAAAATTGAGTGAAACTAATAAGCTGAGTGAACGGGGGCGAGGAAATACGACCAAAACACCTTGCAACATCTACTGGAGTGGGCATGAAGACAACCGCAGATTCGGCGTGGAATTTGTGGTGGGAGAGAGACTCCGTCACCAAGTACTGTCGTTCACACCCGTGAAAAAGCGTCTCGCAGCAATCCGCATAAAAATACGATTTTTCACCATAACGTTTATCTGCGCTCATGCACCGACGGAAGAGAAGGACGACGTGGAAAAGGATGCATTCTACGAGCGCCTGGAAGAAGCGTCCGAGCGCTGCCCCCGTCATGATATCAAAGTCGTGATTGGCGACTTTAACGCCAGGCTGGGTAAGGAGGGTGTATTTGGCCCCACTGTCGGGAAGTTCAGTCTCCACGATCAGACTTCGCCAAATGGATTCAGGCTGATCGACTTCGCCGGTGCCCGAAACATGGTCATATCCAGCACTAGGTTTATGCACAAAAAGGTCCATCAGGCTACATGGCTGTCGCCCGATCGAAAAACACGCAACCAGATCGACCAAGTTGTGATAGACGGACGGCATGCTTCCAACGTTTTAGATGTTCGCACAATACGAGGACCTAACATCGCCTCTGATCACTACCTAGTAGCAGCCAAGATTCGTACCCGCCCCTGTACGACAAAGCAGGTGCAACAAAAAACGCAGGGAAAGCTGGACGTCAAAAAGCTGCAATCGCCACAGACCGCCAATTATTTCGCAGATCGCCTCTCACACCTGCTCTCCGAGAGCACAATTCAACCTAGTGGAATGCATGAGCAGTGGGATCAAATCTCAGGAGCACTTCGTACCGCAGCCGAAGAAGTAATTGGATTCCGGCGAACGCGAAGAAACAACTGGTATGATGATGGAGAGTGCCGACCTGCAACGAAAAGAAAGGACGAAGCCTACAAGGCAAACTGAGATCGAATGCAACGAGGAGTGTGTGTGAACACTACCGCGAGTTGAAGAGGGAAGCGAGGCGGCTTTTCCTGGCAAAAAAAAGAGAAGCCGAAAAGCGTGAAATAAAGGAGATTGAGATGCTGGCCAACGGGAATAATGCCCGAAAATTCTATCAAAAAATTCGGCGAATGACAGAAGGTTTTAAACCCGGGGCAAACTCCTGTAAGAATGAGAACGGCGACCTGGTGGCAGATGTTCAGAGAGCACTCAGAATATGGAGGGATCACTTCTCTGCCTTTTTAAATGGAGAAACTGAGCAAGAAACCAGGGAAGATGCCGAACCCGAGCCCACAATCGAAGATGATGGAATTGATTCCACAACCCGACTATAATGAGGTGCGAATAGCAATATGAAAAACAATAAAGCAGCTGGCGCTGATGGTTTGCCTGCTGAGTCATTCAAACACGGAGGCGAGGAGCTGGTAAGCCGCATGCATCAGCTTCTATGCAGAATATGGTTGGATGAATGCATGCCTGAAGATTGGAATCTAAGTGTTCTCTGCCCAATCCACAAGAAGGGCGATCCTGCAAAAATGCGCCAACTATCGCGGAATCAGCCTTTTGAATATCGCATATAAGGTCCTATCAAGCGTATTGTGCGAAAGACTGAAGCCTGATGTGAACAGACTGATTGGACCTTATCAGTGTGGCTTCAGACCTGGTAAATCTACCAACGACCAGATTTTTACAATACGCCAAATCTTGGAAAAAACCCGTGAAAAAAGAATCGACACGCATCATCTCTTTGTTGATTTTAAAGCCGCTTTCGATAGCACGAAAAGGAGCTGCCTATATGCCGCTATGTCTGAATTTGGTTTCCCCGCAAAACTTATACCGCTATGCAAAATGACCTTGAGCAACACCGCCAGCTCGGTCAGAATTGGGAAGTACCTCTCCGAGCCGTTCGAAACTAAACGAGGTTTCAGACAGGGTGACCCCCTATCGTGCGATTTCTTTAACTTAATGCTGGAGAAAATAATACAAGCTGCAGAACTTAACCGCGCTGTAACAATATTTTATAAAAGCGTGCAACTGTTGGCATATGCTGACGATATGGATATCATTGGCCTTAACAACCGCGCCGTAACTTCTGATTACTCCAAATTAGAAAAAGAAGCGGAGAAAATGGGATTGGTGGTGAACGAGGGCAAAACGAAGTACCTTCTGTCATCATGCAAAGATTCGCTGACTCTTTTGCATTCGCGCCTTGGCAACCAAGCCACTGTTGGCAGCAATAATTTTGAAATAGTAAAGGACTTCGTTTTCCTGGGAACCAGCATTAACACCAACAATAATGTTAGCCTAGAAATCCGACGAAGAATTACTCTTGCAAACAAATTCTACTTCGGACTGAGTAGGCAATTGAAAAGTAAAGTCCACTCTCGACGAACGAAAATAACACTCTACAAGTCACTCATCGCACCCGTCCTGCTATATGGTGCAGAAGCGTGGACACTAACAACATCTGATGAGGCGGCTCTGGGAGTATTCGAGAGAAAGGTTCTTCGAAAGATTTGTGGACCCCTACGCGTTGGCGACGGCGAGTACCGAAGAAGATTTAATGATGAGCTGTATGAACTTTACGCAGACGCCGACATAGTTCAGCGAATTAAAACAGAGCGGCTTCGCTGGCTAGGCCACGTAGTGCGAATGAACGAAGATGATCCAGCCAAGAAGGTATTCTTATCGGCACCCGCCGGTGGATGGAAGGACCAAGTGGAGACCGATTTGCGATCCCGCGGTGTCTCCAATTGGCGTCAGTTGGCGGAACGAAGAAACGACTGGCGAGCTATGTTGGACGGTCAAAATCGCCCGGGCGGTTAGATGACCATTTAAAGAAGAAAAAATAAACTGCGTAACTTAAAAAGGATAAAAATATCCTTGTGAAACTATAAAATAAACCCTCAAAAAGGTATAACGTAAAGGATACAAATATCCTTGTGCACTGAGTGAAGTCCCCAAAAACTGTATAACTTAAGAAAGATACAAATATCCTTGTCGATTAAGTGAAACTATAAAACAGACTATCAAGAAGTTATAACGTAAAGGATACAAATATCCTTGCGCATTGAGTAGAATTAGTGAATACACCTTCAAAATCTGTGAAAAGGATAAACATCTTCATCACCAACCAGCTGCAGCCGCCGATCCCTATTGACCTTGAAGCCGTACCTGTACCATGAGTAGAGGAGTAAATTCCTTAAAAGGGATTCATCAGACGACAACCAAACATTACTCCAATGCGGTTCCTTATTTTATTGTAAGTGAATTTTGTCAGCTAGAAAATAATGTAAAGAAATTGCCAGAATTTATTTAAATGGGAAGCCATTAAGTGGTAAAATTTATTGAGTAAAAAGATTGTTAAATTATTTGCTTAGTTTTTATTTGAAAATCACAAAAAAATAAAAAAATTGAGAACATAGAAGACGCGTCTTTCGTGCTATAATGCAGCATCTAAGAAATAAAATAAGACGACCGGCAAATACCGCCCTAATCTCTTATAACGTATTTAATGACGACTAGGAAAAAATTAAAGCCTGCCTATCCCTACACAACGCTGACAAGCGTGATCTCAGAACTCTTGAGTATGATATATCAACTTTAAGCCAGAGAAATTCTTATGTAGACCAATTTTTCGCCAGGATTAATTACCAGCTCTCCGTTATCATGAACAGGATAAAAGCTCAAGTACATTCAGAGGAAGCTATAAGCGCTTTGATAGATAGCTACAGGAATAGGGTACTCGATGTTTTCGTGCAAATTGAACTTTTTAAGATGCTAATACCTGAAACATTACCTGAAGCCTATGCTGCCTGTTTAGAAATACAAAACATGAATTTAAGAAGTCATTCGATTTACCCAAAAAATTCTGGCAATTATTCGAAAATATATTACACGAAAGAATAAAAATATATAACTATAAAAACCAACATAATGATAGGCACACTCAGCCATAAGGACCACCTCCACGGCCTACACAGCCCAAACCCTTTGTCCCGATGGAGGTCGACCCATCATTGCATTATCAAAGAGTAAATTATATAAACAGGCCAAACTATGATCCGGCTACGAGGTCACAAAATACCTAAAATATACCAAGGAAACAACCAAAATTGTGTAATATTGAGTTAGGAGATGAACAGCTTGATGAACAGCAGAATAGGAGAAATAAATTTTATGATACGAGCCGATCAAGCCTTCTTGACATAAATTACCACATAAAAAACAATGGAATTTTTAAGCTCCTAATTGATACTGGAGCCAACAACATAATGATAGGCACACTCAGCCATAAGGACCACCTCCACGGCCTACACAGCCCAAACCCTTTGTCCCGATGGAGGTCGACCCATCATTGCATTATCAAAGAGTAAATTATTTAAACAGGCCAAACTATGATCCGGCTACGAGGTCACAAAATACCTAAAATATACCAAGGAAAGAACAGCTTGATGAACAGGAGAATAGGAGAAATAAATTTTATGATACGAGCCGATCAAGCCTTCTTGACATAAATTACCACATAAAAAACAATGGAATTTTTAAGCTCCTAATTGATACTGGAGCCAACAAAAATTGTATTTCTGATAAAATTGCTGTAGGCTCCACCAAGTTAGATAATCCATACCTGGGTGAACAAGCCTTGCTCGGTATTTTTCGAATTTATCACATAATCTCACTTACCAAGAGCATAAATTTCCAAAATATCGAACACTAACCAAAAAAAGTCACTTAAGCCTGTTTGGCGGTTAAGGCTCGATGATTCGACAAAAACTTTCTGTTTTAAATGTTTTAAATTTATTTAGGTAATGCTATCCATTTATTTCTATCTCTATCTCTATGGCGCGATATACAACAGGTATATCATCATAAACCTCCTAAGAGATTTTTTGCGCCAAGCTCCTCTTCCAATTTGTGGTGTGCCGATTTGAATTTTCCCTACAAATTGGTGGGACCTACAGTTTTTTGCCGACTCCGAACGGCATCTACAAAGGAGACGAATTTTTGCTGAGAAGCCTGTCATGGCAGAAATACACTCGGAGAGTTTGCCAAAATACTGCCGAGGGGCGACCCCGTTTTGAAAAACTTTTTTCAAATCACTTTTGATGTTACCTGTACCAGGGCTCGAACCATGGACCTTCGGTGTGGTAGGCCGGCAACACTACCTTCACACCACGGCGGCCGCCCATTTATTGAACATTACAAATTGAAAGCCTAAGCCAATACTCCTTTACACACCATGTTCCTAGTACGTCTCTCGTTCTCCTGTGATAGTAGTACTTTTAATGTAGTTGGTCGCTTAACTCTGGAAAAAGCCACATATAGCAAAGCATGCATGAAAACAGGTGAATCTAGGTCTACTCCAACAAATTCAAAAGTTTGGCCTTGAGCTTTGTGCACAGTCATGGCAAATGCTGGTCTTACTGGAAATTGGTGCCGTTGCATGGTACAGCCGAGCTGTCCCTTTGATGAGTCAAGTGTGATTCTGGGTATATGCACTTCTTTTCCGGATTACAAAGGCTTGTCACAATAAGTCTTACTCCATTACCTAGACCAACTTTAACTCATGCGGTGGTAAATCTGAAATATTGATTGTGTTAAAAAACTCCGTAGTAAATTCAAGTGCCCCTTCATGGTTATCTTTCAGGGAATCATAGCTATGGTAGACTTTGTACTCCCCCGGAAGTTTGGCTATAATTTCATTATTGATTCGATCAACATCTCTATTAAGAGCCGCGAGTATTGCCCGATCTTTCATGGTATCGAAGTTTTCATTGTAAAGTTTGAGTTTGAAATTATATCTTGTGGCAAACTGCCGTTGTTCTGGATCAACACGCATATTTTCGTCAAGGGTGAACGTCTTGAAATGTTACCATAGGAAACTTCTCTTAATGGACAAGTCCAATAACTCATTTTTGTTTGCTCGCGGCTGAATAGGAAGGCATGGACGAAAGTCCCCGTCGAGAACTATTACTTTCCCACCAAAAAGGACATCTCAAGTACCTCGAGATGCCACGAAATTATGTCTACATGCGCACTCCAAATTTCATCCAAATCGGTTAAACCGTTCCCGAGATAGTGGTCGATATAAGAAGGAATTATTAAAATGCAGTCAGGTGGCAACCCTAGGTGGCAATCCTACTTAAAAATATTCTGGTTGGTATACGGCCTCAAATACCTTCCGTTTGATACCCATATTGCCATATATTGCTTAATATTAAAAAAAAATCAGAAAGGTGGCAACCCTTTAAGCTTCCTTTAGTGGCAACACCAAAGTAGAAAATCTTAGAAGGAAGCATACTATCCATCTACCAAATTTCATCGAAATCGGTTTAGCCGTTCCCGAGATAGTGGTCGATATCTGAAGGAATAAGGTCAGGTGGCAACCCTACTCGAAAATACTTTGGTTGGTATACGGCCTAATATACCTTTCATTTGATACCCTTATTTCCATATATTGCTTAATACTTTAAAAAAATTGATATAGGTGGCAACCCTGTGAACCACCCCAAGTGGCAACACCAAAGTAGAAAATCTTAAAACAAAGGATACTACCCATATACCAAATTTCAACCAAATCGTTTAAGTCGTTCCTGAGATAGTAGTGGATATACAACTATACAAATATACAACTATACAAATATGCAAGAATAACTCGTTTAAAGTTATAAGATTTACTGTGCAATCTGCTGCCGGACAGGTGCTGATAACCCTCAAAGTAAGTGGTAAATCTTTCAAAAATTTGAGAATTATGACTAAACTCAACTTTTTCGTACTGCCCAACCTAAAATCCTTCGATGGTATTATGGGGGCGACACTTTAAAACATTTTGGAGCTTTAATTGATAGGTAAAATAATACGCTACGGCTAAATGATACCGAAATAAAATTACAAGAAAAAACGGTTAGGGAAGTAAATAATATCCTAACCACTACCACTAATAACTTCTGCTTACTCCAAATTCGAAAAAGAAGCGGAAAAAATGGGTTTGGTGGTGAACGACGGCAAAACGAAGTACCTTCTGTCATCATGCAAAGAGTCAGCGCATTCGCGCCTTGGCAACCAAGCCACTGTTGGCAGCAATAATTTCGAAATAGTAAAGGACTTCGTTTACCTGGGAACCAGCTTTAACACCAACAATAATGTTAGCTTAGAAATCCGACGAAGAATTACTCTTGCAAACAAATGCTACTTCGGACTGAGTAGGCAATTGAAAAGTAAAGTCCTCTCTCGACGAACGAAAATAACACTCTACAAGTCACTCATCGCACCCGTCCTGCTATATGGTGCAGAAGCGTGGACACTAACAACATCTGATGAGGCGGCACTGGGAGTATTCGAGAGAAAGGTTCTTCGAAAGATTTGTGGACCTCTACGCGTTGGCGACGGCGAGTACCGAAGAAGATTTAATGATGAGCTGTATGAACTTTACGCAGACGCCGACATAGTTCAGCGAATTAAAACACAGCGGCTTCGCTGGCTAGGCCACGTAGTGCGAATGAGCGAAGATGCTCCAGCCCAGAAGGTATTCTTATCGGCACCCGCCGGTGGAAGCAGAGGAAGAGGGAGACCACCACTCCGATGGAAGGACCACGTGGAGACCGATTTGCGATCCCGCGGTGTTTCCAATTGGCGCCAGTTGGCGCAACGAAGAAACGACGGGCGAGCTATGTTGGACGGTCAAAATCGCCCAGGCGGTTAGATGACCATTTAAAGAAGAAGACACTACCACTAATGATATAGAAAATATTAAGCGGAAATACCCAGAAATTTTTAGTCCTGTTTCGGTCAGCGGCACTGTTGACCCGAGTGTCCGAGCAGAAACTAGAACAACAACGGATGAACCCGTTTACACAAATTCATACCCCTTCCCTGCGAACCTTAGGAAGGAGGTGGAGAAACAAATAAAAGAGTTGCTAAGGGACGCCGTAATTAGGCCATCAAAAAGTCTTTATAACTCCCCCTTGTGGGTAGTGCCGAAAAAGCCAGGCCCATTTGGGGGAAAAAAGTATAGGGTAGCTATAGATTTTAAACACTTAAATGCGTTAACTATTCCCGACACATATCCTATACCGGATATAGATAACACATTAGCAAGTTTAGGCGAATCCAAGTACTTCACTACTCTTGATTTAACAACTGGATTTCAGCAGATCAAAATAAAGGAAAGAGATATAAAGAAAACAGAATTTTCGACGGCCAATGATAAATACGAGTTTACCAGACTGCCGTTTGGACTTAGAAACGCGTCATCCATCTTTCAAAGGATGATCAACTATGTTTTTTAACCCTTAATAGATAAAAGTTGTTTTGTTTACACTGATGATATTATCATCGTAGGAAAAGATAGGGAAGAGCATTTAAAGAATTTAGAACTTGTGCTTGAATTGCTTTAAAAATCAGAACTAAAAGTCAATTACGAAAAAACCAAATTCCTTAGGACACATGTAGAATTTTTAGGGCATGTTGTCACACAGGATGGAATCTTACCCGATCCTGAAAAAATTTCCTCCATGAAGAGAATATTGCCACCCAAAAACTTGAAGGAACTAAAAAGCTTCCTAGGACTAGCTTCCTACTACAGAAGATCTATAACGGACTTCGCGAAAGTTGCTAAGCCCCTCACAAACTTAACAAGTGGTGTTTACTCCCAAACAAAAGCAAATCAATCTAAAAGGGTGAGCATTTCACTAAACAATGAAGCTATGAAATCTTCTAATGACTTAAAATAGGTTCTTATGTCTTCCGAGATCCTTACATTTCCAGCTTTCATCAAGGCTTTCATCCTGGCAACAGATGCGCCCAATGTAGCTATTGGAGCTGTCCTTTCTCAGGGTGAAATTGGCAAAGATAAGCCTATAACTTACATGTCAAGATGGCTTAATAAAACTGAGGAGAATTTTTCGACAATTGAGAAGGAGATGCTGGCTATTAAATGGGAACTCGACAAGCTTAGGACCTACCTATACGGTGCGAAGGAAATACAAATTTTAACCGACCACCAACCCCTTACACCCAAATTATCGACGAAACTACGTAGCAAAAATAAAGCTTAGGAAAGAGGTGTTAAAAGAATTACCTAAACCCAAATTTAGTTAATGGAGTCAAAATCTCAGAAAAACACATTCTTATGTTGCAAGAAATCTTTAAAGAATGATTTTCAAGATTTAGAATTAGAATCACTCAGAGGATAGTGAGCGATGCCTCTAGCAATGAAGAGAAGTTCCGTATTATCAGGGAAGAACACAAAAGAGCTCATCGGAACGGGAGAGAAAACAACAAATATTGTAAAAATTTTATTTCCTTAAAATGGCCAAACTAATCAAAGATTACACAAGATCCTGCGAAATCCAAGCCACACCCATTCCATCGCATCCTACTGAGATCCTTCATATAGATATTATCGAAATTGCAGGAGAAAAATATATAACCTGCTTAGATAAATTCTTGAGATTTTTTAAATTCTTTCGAATAAAAAATAAATCTGTTTTACATATCCGAGACAGGTTGATAAAACTTCTTCATTTCTACTTAGTCCCAAACACGTTGGTCAGCTTTATAAGCCCAATCACATTGAACTACTTGGAGGCCTTAGGAATAGAAATCTATTTGACCCCTCCACAAAAAGGCGAAGTGGAACGCGTTCACTCTACCATAATTGAAATAGTCCGATGCCTTCAAGCCGAATATCCTGACTTTTTCTTAATGAAATCATTAACATCGCTGTTGACAGATATAATAATACAATCCATTCAGCAACAAACAAGAAGCCAGCTGACGGTTTCCTTGGCAGGCCTAACAGAATAAATTACCAGGAATTGAAGGACTTCAAAGACATTGTTAGTAACGACATCAGACACGAACTCGCCAAGAACCAGAAAAAGATGCTAAACTGGCACAATAAAAAAAAGACTAAAATTGAAAACTATGAACCAGGCGAGACAGTTTTCAAAAAAGACAAACAGATTAAACAGAAAAATAAACCTATTTATAAGAAAGAAACCGTAGGGAAAAACAATAATGTAACAATTACCACTACTAATAATAGAAGGATTCACAAATCTCATCGGAAAAATAGACAATTGTTCCGTTTACTAGGTTGATAGGGTTTACAGGAGCAGTAGTGAACATATACGAACGCAAAAAAAAACCCATTGGTGACGATAAAACAGGGCAGAGGAAAAATATCAAACGGTTACTGCAAAAATATATACACCATCGACTTGGATGATTATGAACGAATTCTAAATGGTATCAAACCCATTATTCGCTATCAGACTAGCAGAACAAGCCCTCTAGCTCCACAGCTATACTATCAAATTTTACAAATCGACAACCTTTTAGATCAATTACGGACTAGAAACGTTAAAAAGAGCAAACGATCAATCAAGTGGATTGGCTAGGCCTGGAAATGGCTCGCGGGTAATCCAGGCGCAACCGACTGGGACGAAATTTTGACTACAACGAATGACCTCACAGGAAATAGTAACAAACAGTACACAATCAATAACCACTTAACTAAAACGACCCAAAAAATACTGGATAATTACAATAGAGTACTCGACGAAATCGACGCAAACGATACAGTTAGATTCGTACAAGCAATATATAATAAGCTAGGATTAGTAAAATATGAAATCTCGCAAATAGTTTTAGCCACTCAATTTGCAAAAAAGGGTATAGTTCATTCGCATTTGTTAAATAAAGCAGATATAGCCAATATAATTTCCCAAACCGAAACTCTACCTTTCAAAAATGAACTAGAAGCTCTTAGATACGCAGAACCGTCAATGAGAGGCAAAGATTCGCTTCTCCTATATGTAATATCTTTGCCCATACGAAATATCTTTGCCTATATGTAATATCTTTGCCACAAACCGAAGATATTTTATACAACAAAATTCTTATCCAGTCAACAATAAAAAATAGCAAACAAATTTGTCTTCAATTTAATAAGTTTTTCATCGCACAAGATGGAAAATTTGGCTTTCGCGAAAAATGCATGATCATAGAAGACATAACAATATGCAAAATAAATCAATTAGAACCTTTGAATGAAAACCATTGTATTCCACAGATCCTCGCGGGAGGAAAAAGCAACTTGGGACTATCAAGTTCGAAATGATTCTGTAATAGAATTAATTACAGATGGAACAATATAACCAGAGGTATGGTTATTTTGGATTCAGAGCACAAAACGGTTGTTGCTTTCTCCAAAGGTTTGAGCAATTTTGAAAGACCACTCATTTTAAGCCACTCGTCTTCCAAAATTTCCCGCTTAAGAGCTGTACGAACATCAAATATTTACCGATCTGAAAGCACTGCCACCAATGATTATCTAAGGTCTACTATCCGCTCGATCATGTAAAAGCATGAGTTCCATCGGGCAACTTTGGATCAATGATAACACAGGTCTTTCAAGTTGTTGGAGATGCTTCTCAAGGGCGGTACTTCTTTTCGATGAGTGATTGAATGCACTTACTAGGTTGGCAGCTCTTTTTAAAAGGTTCCTTAAACCTTCCACCTTCATGCCTTTTTTATAGAATTGCAGCGTGTGTGCAGCACAAGCAAATTTCTATGACTATACCTACTTACGTACTTATGTAAGTTAGCACAGTCTAATATTAACTTTAGCTTTCAGAAAAACGCTGCAACAGCAACTTTACATTTTGTTTTACTCTAATTTACTTACCTGCTCCATTTGCAAAATTGATGATTAAGCAATATTTTGTAAGCATTGAGCAAAAACGATCGCGACGGAATAAAAGCCGCTGCGACCTCCAAGTATAACAACAAGAACAAAACATAAGAAATAAGAATTATTGTAATTTCCAAGTACAACAACAAGAAGGAAACATAAGAATAAGAATTATTGTAATTTAACAAGTAAGCAAAATTGTAATATAAAAGATCGGAATGAATAAAACAATTAGGTTCAGTTTGGTTCTGTTGATGGAAGTAATCATTGTATTCAATTCTGTTATAGGTAGACTTATTTTGTATATGTTGCTTTAGGCAAATTAACTGTTTATTTAGATACACATATGAACATAAAAAATTAGCACGAATCAGCTCTTTGCCTACGATAATAAACAGTATATGTTTATGCCCACAATGAATTTCGCTTCTGGCATCTCTTGCTCAAAGCCCTAGCACAAAACCTTCTTCTTTCTTTAAATGGTCATCTAACCGCCTGGGCGATTTTGACCGTCCAACATAGCTCGCCAGTCGTTTCTTCGTTGCGCCAACTGGCGCCAATTGGAAACACCGCGGGATCGCAAATCGGTCTCCACGTGGTCCTTCCATCGGAGTGGTGGTCTCCCTCTTCCTCTGCTTCCACCGGCGGGTGCCGATAAGAATACCTTCTGGGCTGGAGCATCTTCGCTCATTCGCACTACGTGGCCTAGCCAGCGAAGCCGCTGTGTTTTAATTCGCTGAACTATGTCGGCGTCTGCGTAAAGTTCATACAGCTCATCATTAAATCTTCTTCGGTACTCGCCGTCGCCAACGCGTAGAGGTCCACAAATCTTTCGAAGAACCTTTCTCTCGAATACTCCCAAAGCCGCCTCATCAGATGTCGTTAGTGTCCACGCTTCTGCACCATATAGCAGGACGGGTGCGATGAGTGACTTGTAGAGTGTTATTTTCGTTCGTCGAGAGAGGACTTTACTTTTCAATTGCCTACTCAGTCCGAAGTAGCATTTGTTTGCAAGAGTAATTCTTCGTCGGATTTCTAAGCTAACATTATTGTTGGTGTTAAAGCTGGTTCCCAGGTAAACGAAGTCCTTTACTATTTCGAAATTATTGCTGCCAACAGTGGCTTGGTTGCCAAGGCGCGAATGCACTGACTCTTTGCATGATGACAGAAGGTACTTCGTTTTGCCCTCGTTCACCACCAATCCCATTTTCTCCGCTTCTTTTTCTAATTTGGAGTAAGCAGAAGTTACGGCGCGGTTGTTAAGGCCAATGATATCAATATCGTCAGCACAAAACCTGCTATGCTAAATAACTGCAATAAACATACAAATGTATTAATATATATTTACTTATAGTAACTTTAAAGTAAATATCTCTAACTCGCTTCATATCTTCACAAAAATGGTAATATATAGGTACAAGCGATGAAAAAAGTGAATCTCGCTTTCTAAATCTTTTGCAATTCAGTACAACTATTCGAATACCGCTATTCCAATAATATATTCGAATAAACGAATAAATAATTCGAATAAATATATTATTCGAATTATTTATAGCCTTCGAATAAATGGATTTTTTATTCGAATCATTTTTATTCGAATAGTCTCATGCCTAGTATGATACCGTCGCATTTTTTTAATGTGAATTGCAAAATTGAAATGCAATAATCAAATAGATCCGTTTAATTTCTATGAATATACATACATAATTTTTTTTTAAATTAATTAATTTTATAAAATGATTTGCTACTACTTATAGGCACGTATTAGATATATGTTCATTACGTTCCACCTACTAAAATGGGGAATAGCCTAAACGTTTTAGCGACGTTTCTGACGTTGTAATTACGCAGCAACAATGATGTATTGTGGTTGACGCGACTGTTGCGGAACAGTGCACCTATACCCGTCTATCTTTTTAATACATTTTTTGTAAAAAGAGGCTTTCGGTTGTTATAAAACTACATTTATTTCATATTATTTGTGATGTGCATATATATTTATCATCCTTTATTTGTGCAACTACTTCAGAACCTAAAAACCACTTGCTTATGGTTATTTAGTGTATTTATAAGAAATTAAACTACATGTGTGCATATACGATAATGTGGGTATAAAAGTTACCTAGGCGCCATTAAAGCCTAACTATTTTATTAAAATAATATTTATTTCAAATAGCTAACAATGAGCAAGGAAATTACACGCTGGGAGTCAAAAAGTTTCTTTTTTTGTTCCTTAACAGGAAAAAACAACTATTGTGCATTGATTCATTACATATTGTGCATAAAACATGCACAATATATATCAAATTTCTTTTATCAATTTAACGGTGCAAAAAGATTTGTTTGATGCTTACTTGTTTTGTATAAATTTGTTATGGTTATGTACATTTCGCTCGGGGCAAAAATATCATGTTTAGTTTAGCTTATTACTTAATAACTTTAAGTTATTAAGTTTAGTTAACTAACTGTATTACAATAAACTAATGCCCAGAGTGTTAACTCCTCTGTTACTCAGCATCTTATAACTTTAAACGAGCTATTCTTGTATATTTGTATGTTTGTATATTTGTATATCCAGATTATCTCAGAACCCGTTCCACCGATTTGGATGATATTTGGTATGTACATAGTGTACTACATTCTAAGAATTTTCACCTAGGTGTTGACACGTAGGAGGTTTATACGGGGTTGCCACCTATTTTCATTTTTTTTTAATGAAATGAAATATGCCAATATGGGTGTCAAACGAAAGGTATTTTTCTAAATAGGGTTGCCACTTATTGCTGCCACCTGGGCTTATTATATCTTATAACTTTTAACGAGCTATTCTGGTATATTTTTATACTCAGAATATCTCGACAATAGCTAAACCGATTTTGATGAAATTTGGTATGTACATAAGGTACCATATTTTAAGAATATTCACGTAGGTGTTGTCCATAGGATGTTTTTTTAAAGGAAATGAAACATGCCAATATGGGTATCAAACGAAAAGTATTTTCCTGCGTATTAAAAAAAAAACATTTCTAAGTAGGGTTGCCCCTTATGGTTGCCAACTAAACTTATTATATCTATAACTTTAAAGGAGCTATTTTTGTATATGTGTATATTCAGTGTATCTCGAAAATAGCTATACTGATTTGGATGAAATTTGGTATGTACATAGGTTACCACATTCTAAAAGTTGTTACCTAGGTGTTGCCACATTGGATGTTTTTACGGAGTTTTCACCCATCTGATTTTTTTTTAAAGGAAATGAAGGTATTTTCCTGCGTATTAAAAACCCTTTCTAAGTTGGGTTTCCACTTATGGTTGCCATATAAACTTATTATTTCTTATAACTTTTAAAGAGCTATTCTTGTGTATTTGTATAATTAGAATACCTCGAAAATGGCTAAACAAATGGATTTGGTTAAAATTTGGTATGTACATAGGGTACCACATTCTAAGAATATTCTCGTAGGTGTTGTCCATAGGATGTTTTTTTAAAAGAAATGAAACATGCCAATATGGGTATCAAACGAAAAGTATTTTCCTGCGTATTAAAAAAAAACATTTCTAAGTAGGGTTGCCCCTTATGGTTGCCATCTAAACTTATTATATCTTATAACTTTAAAGGAGCTATTTTTGTATATGTGTATATTCAGTGTATCTCGAAAATAGCTAAACTGATTTGGATGAAATTTGGTATGTACATAGGTAACCACATTCTAAAAATTGTTACCTAGGTTTTGCCATAGGATGGTTTTTTTTAATCAAATGCAATATGGCTGTCAAAGGAAAAGTATTTTACTGCGTATTAGGGAAAAATATTTCTAAGTAAGGCTGCCAGTTTTGTTCGACAACAAAAAACCGGCAAATAGGTACATATGCCGAGAATCACACTCACCCATTTTTGTTTGGTTCTGAACGAAAACATACACTGAAGATGGCGGATCGCTGAAACCGGTTTGTAACAAAACAAAAATTTACAAGGGATGACGAAAAATCGTTCTAATATACATCTACCTGTCGGAAAACAGAAAATCAAATCAAATTCAGGGATAAACTTTTGAGTTTGTCGGAGTGGAGCTAAATTCATCGATGTTCATGCATGGTATGTTATATGTGGCGTTTTCAAGACAAAAAACGTTGAAAGTAATGTTTCCGAAAGAAAATCAGAGACGTACTCGGAACATAGTATGGAAGGAAATGTTGGCTTATATTTCATATGTATTAAATATAAAAACTGTATGGATAATTCTACCTTGAAAAAGAAATAAGAAATCAGGGAATGTTGACCGATATACCCATTAAAACAGACTCTCCGGTATTGCCCTTGAGGCTTTGGGCCACCTTGGCAACTGTGATTATAGGAGAGGTAGAAGTGTACCCAAAGAAATCAAAGAACGACACACCAAAAAATTTATTAAAAATAATTTTATTCTCAAAATTACCTTATTTAAACCTAATTAACTCCGTAATGCGTTTCTGAAAACTGCACTTAAAATCTCACATTTCCTTGCGAAAATCTTATCGGATAGATCTGAAAGTTGTCCTTTTAGGTAACGTTGGTCGTACAAAAAAAGTAGCATGCCGTTCGCTTCTGAAGCTTGTTCTACATAAAGATGGTAATAAATATTTTTCCCCGCAAGAAAGCTTAGCTTTTTACGTTTACGTAACCATTTCGTTAAAATATTGTTTTAAATCGCGGTTTTCGGAGTTGGCAAAAGTCAATCTTTGGAAAATTCAAGTCGGCCGTACTATTGGTTTGGAGGCAAAATTGTTATATCTTCAGTAATTTATCTTAACCGCCTAGTATTTATTTTCGGATGGCGGTGTGCGAACGATTTCTGCTGCATTAGAAAGTGTAACGCTATCTAATCATACTACAACATTACACCTATTCGTTGTTACATTCCCACAACACCCGGCCAAGGGCTGTTATTTTAGTGCAACCCTGTCTAATTTGTCACGTTCCACCCTGAAATTGTGATCCTCGAAGCATTCCCTTGTAGTACGGTTGCTCCATGTTCTCTTGTTACGGGCTGGTATCGAAGCCAATCCCGGACTATTCCCTTCGGAATAGGTCAGAAATGAGGATTTCCGAGCGTCAGTCCACTCTTTCTCTACTTCCAATGTCCCTCCACACACACTTGCATCATGCACGTAGGCCCTTGTGCCTTTCACAACGTGCACTGTTCGTCGGCAAAGATTATAGACGTGTGAATACACGGTAAAGTGCAACAATTGCCTTGGGCTGTGTCACGTTCTTAGGCTCTCTAACAGAAACCTCTGGACGTGCATGGCGCCCTATTGCAATACACCGCGGCCTTACACGCCAGATAATCTAGCCTCACCATCAAATGCTTAAGTGTCATTAATTTCTTAGCCTACCCCACTTAGGTAGACTTCACCTCAGGCGTACTTCAAAAATGTATAGCTTACAATGTATAGGGTACAATGTACATCGAAAAGACTGCACCGTAATGGGGGTGATCTCACGTTCATAACACACCTCACAGTGCAATATAATCTATTTGTTCCTGACATCGACCCCAGGGACTTTACCTTAGAATGCCAAAGCATATTTTCCATATTTCGAGGCTTCCTCTGACAACTGCACGAATATGGCTTCGGATCAGGGCCTCTACATTGACGAACTCTGTAGTAGGATAAACTGTTACATCCGAGACCTTTCCAGCTTCTTCACCAAGCGAAATCTGAAGCACAGATGGGGCAAAAGTTACACGTCCACGTAACTACTGTCAACCACCCCAAAATCTTGGGTGTGACGTTTGAGAAAGACATCACCTTCACTAGTCATGCCACCGCAATAGCCTCGAATGTACAGAACCTCTAGGCACTTGCCGGAGAACTTGCGGAAAGATAAAGAAACATTGGTTGCTACATATAAGGCTATTGGCCGACCGGTCAGTGATTACGCTGTCCCCATATTGTCGCCCAAACTCGCTGACAGCAACTGGAGGAAGTTGCAAGTCTGACTAAAATGCTCATTGTCTCTAAATTTTCCTTCTCTATTCGAATAAAGCTTTATATAATAACTTAAGAAGTAATTATACTTAAAAAGTAACTATTAAAGAGAAAATAAAAACCATAAAAAATAAAACTCATAAAAAAAAATATATTAATTTTTGTCTTAGATTTTATTTATAGTCTTGAATTCTTTAAAATATACAGACCGTAAAACATTATTTCAGAACAAGGACTCATTGTGTTAGAATGCAGAGAAACTCTGAGAACAAACTCTCTTGAAAACATAGCACAGGCTCATCGAATTTACGTCCAATAAACTTGGCAAACTTTTGTAAAATTATGGGGACATACATACAAAAATTTTGAATAAATAATTGATAAATCGGTTTGTGCAAAAACCTTATAAGTCCCAAAGTTAGAATTTTACAGGAGGCAATAAAAACAGTTTAATTCGCAAATAACCGGGAATTTGATTGCTTTGTTAAACCTTATATCTATAGCAATAAGTAAAAACTACCAAAGTATTTTTTTAATTCTTTCAGTAGAGCGCTTTGAAACTTGAAAATGAAGTGTAAATGTATGGAATTGATATTTGATTTTTTGTCCATAAAATCCACAATTTTTGGGCAAACGCCGTAAAATTTTTTTTGATTATGGATCCCAGCACGGAGGACACAATGATGCTTCTATCTCATTTTCGACCAAACTCGAGTTTGGCTTTTCCGCTTATTGCTACAGATATATGGATTAAGTGTTCGAAAAAAATTCTGAGCCCCGAGAAATAGTAGTTAAGCTGCGAGGGACTTATGAGGTTTTTGTTTTGGCACGAATTAGGCTTGATGGGCACCAAATGGTTAATTTTTAATTTTGGAACACATTTTGGGTATGTACCCATGTACTATCATCTTCAATATTTGCTGTCGGCAAACTAAAAATGCCCTGGTAAAATTGAAATATACTCTTGGATAATGATATCTTTAACTTGCCTTAGATTATTTAGTTTTTCGTTATTGATTGTTACCATTAAATCATAAGCTTTTCCTGATGGAAATGATACACGAGTTGTTAGTTTTTTTATTAAAATGACTGAATGCTTGTTAAGTCCATCAATGGATTACTGGCTACGACAGTACCTTTATAACAGGATTTGTAATACAAGCTCATACAGGATATCGTTCTAACAATCCCGGGATATTCGGGATGAGCAACATATCACTAAGTATTAGAAAAAGGGACAGAAAGTCCCACTTTTTTAGCAAAGAAGCATTGAAATTAGTGTTAGCGTCTACAACACTGTTGTGGTAGAAATCAGCTGGCTTTGATATGCTTTTTGAGTGAGGTAGGGTTATGTTTTTACTTCATACAGGAAAATCTGCTGAAATCAAATAAATTTAAAAAAAATAAAGTAAGTGAAAGCCGTCAGCTCTTTATAAATCATAGTGCAACAATTAAAGATAATATCTCTTTTGACGGATGTCAAACCGAACGCCTTTAGTACTTCCGAAAAACATGTTGTATTTTGGAAGTACAAAATAATGGGGGCATACAAAAAGGCCTGTTAGTACAATAGTATTGAATTTCATACTTTTTTGTTATCGGTCGAATGTAGATTTCGGCGTAGAAAAACTAGTTTTAAGAAAATAACAATTTGCTGATTTATTTTCGCCAGTGTGACAATCTCTGCAGCCAGTCTATGAAAGTTTTTATATACCTATTGCTCTTTTTTATAAGGAATATATGATTAAAACTATAAAACGTAAAGTTTTCAACTTAACCCGAATATACAAGGTGGCGCAAAAGTAAGCTTCCGATGTTCAGCATATCGGTTGTGGCACGTGCAGTGTGTGCTGTTGCACCGTCTTGTTGGAACTACATGTTTTCCAATCCCAATTCATCAAGTTGCGGCAAAAAGAACTCGTTGATCATTGCTCTGTAGCGCTCACCATTCACAGTAACCGTTTGGCCCCGACCGATTATTGGTCAAATAAATAGTCAGCAATATTCCGCGTTCTGGAGCAGTGTAGCGTAACATTGTTTATTAACGTGTATTTCGCATGTGTTTACTACACAAATGTCAAAACAGAACTGACTTTAGGGGCCAATCGCAAAATTTAAAGCATTTTCTGATAGGAGGATTACTTTTGCGCAGTAACCGTTTTTCACCGACCGATTATTGGTCAAATAAATAGTCAGCAATATTCCGCGTTCTGGAGCAGTGTAGCGTAACATTGTTAATAACGTGTATTTCGCATGTGTTTACTACACAAATGTCAAAACAGAATTGACTTTAGGGGCCAATCGCAAAATTTAGAGCATTTTCTGATAGGAGGATTACTTTTGCGCCACCTTGTATTATTTAGTTATATATTGGGCACCTCACAGGAAATCTCTCGAAGGGTAGAGAAGAGCTGTTGATGGAACAATATCACTCCAAGGTTAGGCTAACGTTAAAAGCTACGGTGATGCATATGCATTCGGAACAATGAGCAAAACTTTTTATTTTTTTTTAAGTAGGCTTACAAAGAAAATTGTTGGCAGGCTCCATGGTAAAAGCATTAACAAATTGGCAAAGGACTCCCAGGATTTTCCTGATCTAAAATCAAGATTGTCGAGTTAAAGTTGTTGTTGACTCTTTTTATTTATTGAAATAAGTACACAAAAAAATGGGCAAATAATATTAAATATATTTCACAACTGAAGTTTAACTATCTTGGGAAATTGTCAACTGCTTTATAGTGGCCAAACATCGCTATCCACACTGTAACGCAGTCAACTTTGTATATTATCCATCTTCTGCGTATGGTACTTTGTACGGCGAGCTTACCACATACTCTGTTCTTTACCCAGAAGGTGTTATTACCGGCGATCGCAAAACGAAATTATTGAAAATTTAAAGTGCGCAGGCTTTTTATACTCTGCAGTATAGCGAAACTGTTCTAAGGCAATCTGCTCAAAATATGTTATACAATGCAAATACAAAAGAGGAAAAGAGACAAACATAGTTCTTTAGTTACTATGGTAACCAAAATTTAAAACAAAAGGAATTGTCATTTTCACCAAAAACGAAAGAAATGTGTGGCTGTTTAAAATGTTGACTGAAGTTAAAATACAATTCAAATCAAAATGTCTGTGTCTCCGCCTAGCAAAAAGAGTAAAATATCTGCAGTATGGACCGCCTTTTCGCAAAAGTAGTGAAAACAGGTCCATAGCTGTGTGGTATTACTTCCTGCATGGGCATCGCTAAAATGCGACAATTGCCTTGGCCTGTGTCACGTTCTTATATGTTCTGTGCCTTTACTTTGTAATTCTATTCGAAATGCTGTTCTACTCTAGCAAAAAGCGATTCTAATACACATAGGCACTCTGTAGTTCGTTAGAATTTATTTTAGAAAATAGTAGTAGGTATCACTGTTTCACAAATTCCAAGCGGAAATAAAAATACGAAAACACTTTGCATAAATCTTAAGTGCAGTATTAGGCAGCGCAGTTTTACGTGTCGCAGTAGCTCAGGTGCTAAGAATCTCGACTACCACGCGTGTGGTCGCAGGTTCGAACGTAAGTGCTTGCAGAAGTAATTGAATTTTTGTATTTTATTTTTATCAAATGACATTTTATTTTTTTAAATATATGAATACTTTTAATCTATAAAAATGTTGTTTTCTTGAAATTTTCCAATTCTTTACCTAGAATTCTTCAATTATTTTCTGCCAACAGCGATTGCCTAATTCTTTTTGCGATAAAAATGATTTCTTGATGGAAAAAAATACTAATTGTTTTAATATAATTATAAGAATATAAATTTTTGTAGAATATCGATAATGTCCATCGATAGTTTTCCACCTCCACCATACAGGGCATTGCCATACCAGGCTTTATAATATATCATGAAATAAATGGCATGCTATAAATATATATCCTGCTATGTTACAAGTTTAATTTGCTCTACTGGCTCCACCAATGAAAGCTGTATCCGTTCTAACAAGGGAAGCGTGACAGAGCTCTAAAGAAATTGGAAAAGCTCTTAAAATTTACACTTGAAAACAGGCGATTCTCACTGCAATTATAAATACGAACTTCATCTAAATCGGGGCGACGAAGACGGTATGAATTAAGCAGCGAAAACTTTTAAAAAATCTGATAGGGGCATCTTCGAAACGTGCAGAACCAATGCATAACTTAGTAAACTCACATATCCCCTGTCGCATATCATATCCTTCGTTTGAATTAGATCTGTTTTCTCATTTTCAGGTACTAGCCCAATGCTAGAACATCAGATTTTCATTGATTTTTGTGGTATCGATTCATCATGAGGTTGGAAATAACCTTCAGTTCAACTACTCTACCACTAAGTTTTGTACTTAGAGGAACTACGACATTCGCAGCCATTGAATTATTCGTCTATAACCTTCGCAGTACATTTCATCACCCGCTAAGGCGTCCATGTTACAAGCCAAATAAGGACAAATATATTATTATTAAATTATACTTGGCGGAATAAAGCTAGTCATCGAAAGAGCATCGACTTTGAAGAAGTTATGCTCTCCATGTCTCATGTTTGTCAGCCGGACAAACCTCATGGTAAAATGCAAAAGCTCCTAAAGTTTGCAAATAGTTAAGTATATCGAACTACAACCAACCCCTCCGGGTTAAGGGTTTAGAATATGCCCGAGGTACGCATACTGGTCGAAAGAGGCGACTAAAATGCACAAAGGTAATGACGTGCAACTCGATGGTTGATCAACGGATATGATGCCTCTCATTACCCATCTTCTCCTGCCTTACGGAAGTAGAGGTGACATGACCAAGAAGGTTGCACTGGGCATACACCGTAAGGGAGAGCGCAGCAGGTTCATATCCGCCAAAAGAACTGTCACTTTCGACAACACTCCCCAAAACAACTGCAACCATAACCGGCCTCTAAATCGGGATGACTATGTGAAGGTAGTCTGATACCAAAAAGAAGCATCGTTCCCTAGTCAACAATCCACGCAAGATCATACATAACGGCGAGTCATATATTTGCTATAACTCATACATGTTAGCCTAGGTCATTATATTCTGTTATTCCCTTATAAAAGACGCTCTTTTTCTCAAACTCAGATCTTACAAAAGGCAATTGAAAGTCGTTCATATTTCGAGTTTGATAACTATGAATGTCATTATTACACCCCACACGATCTTTGATATAATTTGGCAGGTTACCTAATTTCATGTTGTGCATGAATTTCAATGTGTGGTATTTAACAATTTGCTTCACACTAAGCCAGTTCAAGCTCTCAAGCAGTTCCTGGATTGGCGCATCGAAACGTTTTTTGGGTATAAATCGCAGTATTTGTTTTGCTTTATCTGTAACTTAGTTATTTTTGAGGAGGCCAGAGTGAAGAGGATCGTGGAACAATATATAAAGTGAGGTTCTATAATGGACCTATAAACCATTGTTTTGTAGTACATGCTAACATATTTACATGATCGAAACATAAAACCTATATTTTTAGATAGTTTTGCATCTATGTATTTCAAATGCTCATCAAACTTTAGTTTGTCGTCCATTATTATTCCCAAATATTTCATTTCCGTCACTCTTTGTATCGGGATATTTGCGATATTTAGGGCTACATTAATTTTATTGTTTATGTATTAATGTTTATGTATTATTTGTTCAGAGAGGAGAACGGGGGTGCGGAGTACATGTTGCATATGGGGAAACTTTGAGTAATATTAATTTATTTTGTTCTATATAGAACGGTCGTAGCGACGGTCAAAATCGCCCAGGCGGTTAGATGACCATTTAAAGAAGATATAGAACGGGGGTGAGGGACACCTGTTACACCAGATATGTATTAATTGGGGGGAGCACTATTGACACTGAGGCATTGCGCGGGATTGGCTTCTTCATTTTCGCTGTGAAAAACCCTCTTTTGGGATTACAAACATTAACTATATCTTCGAAATATTTCATAAGCTGGTTGCATATTACAAGAGAGTGCAGCGCAAATGAAATAAACGAAATAAATAATTGTAGCTTATGTCGCTTAAACATTCTGTTTCCCCTAGGCGTACAAAGCGCATAGTGTATGCTGCAACTCCTGCAAGGCACGAAGGGCGTCTTGGATTAGGATCCTTCCAGCCTTATTTTTGTAGGTGGCGGTGCGTAAGCCGGTTGAGGTGCTTCGGATGATGCGGTAGGCGACGCTGGTTGGTCGCGGTGGCTGACGTGACACCGGCTCGACGGCGTGGCTTCTGGCGGCGTGGTGGCGGAGGTACTCCCGCTACAGGTGGTGCGACGTACGTGGGCTGGCGACCTCCGGTGTCACGGTGAAGGAACGTGAACTGCGTACTTTATAGTACGTCCGAACTTTTGTAAAAAAAAGAAGTTATTTTGTTGAAAGCGAGCTGCCGCTTGAAGTGGTAACATCAGACTCCCTTTATTGATTTCTTTTACTTAAAATGTAACTTATACATTTGTATTAACTATGCTTATTTGTTATTGTAGAAAATGCTTACTTATCTTTAAGTGGAAATGCTTGGTTTTGTTTATTCAAATTACAATTAATTGATTTCTGCAATTCTACATTTTTAGGTAAGTTTAGCTTGAATTTACTGAATAATGCAATGCTGCATTATCATGTTAAAATGGGACCGGAAGTTGGTTTCGATTTTGTTATTGAGTTAATGAATTTATCTATATCATCAGAAAATGATATGTATGTACTAGGAGGGTCATTGTCTTTATATGTAACTACCCCCCTTTTAGCTTAGAATTCTCCTGAACTCTACTATTTAATTTAATTTTAATGTATTTGTGCTTTGATATCAAAATTGCAACAACCAACAAAATCATAATTGCAAGAAAAATATTTAATCCATATGTTATTTGACTATGCCATTTCAATTGAAAAATGCTTTTGTTATACAATTTATTTTGCTGATCTATTTCTTCAAATGTAATTTATGTGTAAAATTTTTTATATTTTCATGTTTCATGCTTACAATATTTTCTTCTACAGTTTCGACAATGTTGGAAAAATAATAATCATTTATTTTTAATGAGCAGTTGTTAAATTTCAAAATATAATTTCCATTAAGAGTAACGTAATCTTTTTTGCATGTGTTATTTACAATCAAATCAATTGCGTTTTTTACAACTATTGTTTTTTCATCAAGAGATATAACTTCTAATTCTTTATTTGTCACAAGTTTACAATTACTTTTTATTACACAATGGGTGCTAGGTTTTAGTTGTTTGAAGTGTTTATTTTCTTGGTATTGTATTGACATATTTTCATAAGAAAAAATTTCCTCTATTTTCGCTTCTATTTCTTTTTGTTCTTTATTAGGAATGGGAATGATTTTTCTTATATTTACTTGTATAAATGATTTTGGTATTTTGATTCCTAATATAAGAAAAGTATTATTTAAAGTTGCTGTCCCTAATTGTAAATATTTGAGTTTATTAAAATCTATATTGTATTTTGTTATTTCATGGTTTGTTAAAATGTTTGGGTGAAGTATTCCATATTTAGCTGATACCACATTATCTTGTATTTGTTCGATTTTATTTTTTTAACAACTGAATTTTCGCAATTTGTTCCAAGTACATATTTTGTTCATGATCCTCATTTACATATTTATTAATTTCATTAAATTCTTTTTCAATTATTCTTCTATCGCTCTTCACAATATTTTTTAATTGTTCTAATGCTAAGTTAAAATGTTCATTTACATATATTTGGTTATTTAAATTTTCGTTCGTCTGTAGGAAATGGTTTTGAATTGTTTTTCTATCGTCGTCATCCATCGTCCCGAATATATATTTGGATACGCTTCCTACTGCATTTATTAGTCCTCTTCTTAGTCTTCTATTTTGTGGTATTAATGTTCGTAATTTATTTCTAGTGTCTACAAGTTCTGTTTGTAATATGTCTTTGTTTTTAATTTTCATTAAGCTAATATTTTCGGCCATTTCTTTTATTATATTGCCTATTTCTTCTAAGTTTATTACATGTATTGCTATGTCTGCATCTTTTACTATATCTTCTGTCTTTATTTGAATGTCAACAAACCCTACCTGGTCCGTTAATTTTGTCGCTGTAAGTGATCCCTCAACTAGAAATATCCATGTCAGTAGTATCATCGTTATCGTTAGGAATTTCTGAAAATTTAAGAGGTTTTTTATATTGCAAGGATGAATATTCTTTAGATACGCCTTCTTATATCTAGGTTGTTCCTTATGTCTAAGTGCTTTATAGTTTTTAATAAAACCCTCTTTTCTCCTTTCTTCATAACTTATCCTGTTTTTATTAAGTTTATCTATTATTTTTCTTTTAGTATTTTCTATATTATTTTTTATTTTTTGTATGTCTACTTTACCTAGGTGTACCTCATTGGGAGTACATTTAATAGTAGAATGGTATCTATCATTATAATTCCTAATTGCTTTTTGGATTAACTGTTTAATAGGCGTGTCTTTATTTGCTTTATATAATATTCTAAACTTTTCGGCTATTGTGTTATGTAATCGCTCTACATCAGCATTACCCGTGTGACTATTTGGTTTAGTGAGATGCAAATCAACATTTTCACTACTTAAAAATTCTTTCATTCTTAATGCGTTAAATTCGTTGTCTGCTATTATTTTCTTTGGTTTCCCTATTTTTGCAAAATGGTCTTCGAGTTGTTCGATTATTGTAATGGGATTCCTATCATTTAATGGATATGCTACCCCGAATTTAGAAAATTTATCTATTATAGTTAAAAACCGGAATCCTTTCATCACATAAGTGTCTACGTGAACAATTTGATTTTTATCTAATGGAGTTTCAGTATAATAGAATTTAGCTTTTATCGGATTCCTGTCGTATTTCCCTTCTTTGCATATGTCGCATTGATTAATTACTATTTGAATTAATTCCATAATTTTTGGATAATAAATTTTATATTTTATTTGATTATATGTCTCTTGTATCCCCGAATGCATACTTTCTTTTACATGATAGAAGGATATTTGCTTAATAGCTTGAACTTCTGTCTCTATATCTTGTGCTCTGTGAGTGCATTTAATAAATTTAAGTTGGTTATCATTTGAATACATAGAAATTAGTTTTTCCTGTACTATATTATATTTGTGATCGCTGAGTTCAGAAAATATTCCTATATTTCCTTTCTTTATATACGTTCTAAATATATCGCCCATTTTTCAAAATCATTTTCTGCTATAAAGATTTGCTTTTTTCCGTGAATTATTTTCAATTCTTCAGTTTTATTATTAGTTAGGATTATTTGCATTTTATATTTATTTACGACTTCTTCTTTGATAGGAAAATAGTCACCTAAATTTTCTTCTGCGGAATGTATAGTAGCAATTGTTACATTATCCTCTATGTTATCGATTATATTCAGATCGGAACAATCATCTTCCGTATTTTTTGAAAAAAATTCTGAAATCGACTTCTCTTTTTCGTTTACTTCATTTTCATTTTCTAATCGACTTAGAAAATCAGCTACCTTATTTTCCTTTCCTTTTAAATACTCTATTTCGCAATCATACTCTCCTAGTTTTAAAAGCCATCTTTGATGTCTAGGAGATATGTCTTTCCCTTTGTATTTTGAATGAAGATATTTTATCGGTTGATGATCAGTTAAAATTTTAAATTTTCTACCCTAAAGGTAAGGTCTGAAATATCCTACACTCCAGATGATTGCCAGAAATTCTTTATCCGTTGCTGAGTAATTTCTTTCATGATTATTAAGTGTTCTTGATGCAAAACAAACTGGGTGTCCTTCTTGGGATAGTACCGCCCCTAACGCATAATTTGATGCGTCGGTCGTTAACGTAAATTTCTTTTCGAAATTCGGAAATCGAAGTATTGGATGAGATTTAATTAAATTTTTTAGTTTTTCGAATGCTTCAATATATGTAGGATCTTTGGTGTTAATCCTTACACCCTTTTTTAAGTATTTAGTAATTGGTTGTGCAACTTTAGCATAGTCTTTAATAAATTTTCTGTAATATCCTGTGACTCCTAGAAAACTTTTAATTTGCCTCTCTGTTCGTGGCAATTCTAATCCCTCTATAATTTTTATTTTATTGGGGTTGGGTTTCATTCCTTCATTGGTTAAAATGTGTCCTAAAAACTCTGTCTCTTTTTTTAAAAAATTACATTTATCTACCTGAATTTTTAACTTGTTTTTCTCTAGTTCACTAAAGATTTCCGTAACTGCTTTGACATGTTCTTGTAAGGAAGTACTAAAGATTAATATGTCATCTAAATATACGACACAAGTTTTGTTAATATATTCTCTTAGGATCTCATTCATAAGCCTTTGAAATGTGGCTGGAGCATTTTTTAACCCAAATGGCATCCTTATGAATTCATATAATCCGTGTGGAGTGATAAACGCTGTTTTTTCTCTATCTTCTTCTTTTACTAATATTTGATGGTACCCTTTCGCTAAGTCTATTGTAGTAAAGTATTGAGCTCTTCCTAACTTATCTAGGATTGAATCAATATTTGGTAATGGATATTTGTCATCTATTGTGACCTCATTTAATTTTCTATAATCCACTACTAACCGATATTTCTTTTTACCAGAATTGTCAATTTTTTTCGGTACTACAATAAGGGGGCTTGAATATTTTGATTTACTTTTTCTTATAATACCCTGCTCTGACATTTATTTTATTTGTCTCCTAACTTCCTCTTCATGTTGTGGTGGGTATCTATATAACTTTGAATTGATTTGTTCATTTGTAGTTGTTTTTATTTCATGTTGCACTGATGTAGTATTTGTTAGCTTATCGCCCTCCTTAAATAATAACTTTTTAAAACGTTTTAGAATTTTGATAACTGCCTCATATTCTTCTGGGTTTAAATGATTTAGTTGTATTCCTCCAATCCTTTCGTCATTTGTTTCTAGTGTGCAAATTTCATTAAATGTGTGTGGTTTATTTAAAATTAGCGATTCTTTGTTATTAAGAATTAATTTTCCCTCTTCGACATTTATGATTGCGTTTAGATAGTTTAAAATATCAAACCCTATAATGAAGTCATATTTTCTTTCTGTTAAAGGTGTCATTTTCCATCTTACTCTAGCATTTTTTGGTAAATTAAATTCTTCGGGTGCTTCTGTATGTGCTTCGTAATTAATTGTGTCCTTATTCGTTAAGGTACTAAATGTGATTGGATTCTTTAAATTTTTTATTGGAAAATCTTTTATGCCGCTATTTATAAGGCTTAGTGCTGCTCCCGTATCTATTAGCGCTACATATTTTCTTGTATTTATTGTTAACGCTATTTTTGGTAAGGATTCCGAGGCTGATTCATAAAAAAAAATTGTATTTACTTCTTCACAAAAATTGTCTTCAGGTTCTCCTTTGCTTTGCCTATCCTCATTTAAGCGATCTTGGCTATAATTTGGACTATGGTTTCCTGCTCTTTGAGTCCCTATGCAATTAACTTCGACGTTATCTACTTCCATTGGTTCTATATTTTGTTTCCTTTGACCTGATCTATTATCCTGTCTTCTTTGAAACGAATTATTTTCATTATACTCCTTATTTTTAGGAATATATTGGGGATTATGTTTAGACTGTCCCGAATTATTAACCCATCTCTTCTGGTCATATGTTTGGGGATTTTGTCTAACTTGACCCAAATTATCTTTATTAGCTTGCCCTTAATTTGCATTGACATTAGGTTGATTGTAGTTGTTTTTATAATATCTATGATCTGAATTATTTGATCTGTTAGGGTATTGTCTATTATATTTCCTGTCGTCTCTGGCTATTTTTCTGTATTCTGGTCTAATACATGCGTCTTCAAATCTTCTCCTAGTCAGAAGTCTTAAAATTTGATTTAAATTTGTTTCCTCATAAATTTTGTCGAGTAGCGTTCCCTGAGTAATTTCTTTTACTGTGTTTACTAATAGACTGTCCACGTTTGTCAAGTCTATGTAATGTTCGCCCCTATAATAAACTGTCAGTTCGTCTGCTTTTTATTTAATGTTTTGAATTTCAACAATTAACTCATTCACTGTATTTACTTTTAGATTGGATATCATCCTATATATATGGTGGGGTTCTACATTTGGCCTATATCTCAATTTTAACGTTTCTTTAATTAGTTGCCAATTGTCTGGCTCGGATATATTTATGACTACATCTTTTGCCTGTCCCTGGATAGTCTTATAGATTCTCGTTTTAATGCTTCATTGTGTATTGTAGATAAAAAGTATTCGACGCTGCTAAAGAAACTGTTTACGGTTATATCACCTGTACCCGTGAACGTTGGTAGATTATTTATCGCCTTGAATATATTAGCCCTGTCGGTACCATGACTTTGTTGTTGTTGATGTTGTAGTTCCAAGTATGCACTTCGAAGTTGCTCGATTTGTTGTTCTCTTCTCGCTAGTTCCTCTACAAGTTCTACTGGAGACATATTTGACTGTTCTTGAGTCTGTGCCATCCTTACTTCGTCAAATGCTCGCTGTCGGTTGATTCGCTTAATGATGATTTTTGTTTTTATTTTTGTTTTCGATTCAGTGGTGTAAGCTACGTTTTGTGTCCACTACACTGACCTTACACTTTCAAAATTTTTGATCTTCTGTTCTTCAGTGGTGATAATAGAGATTTATGTTCACTGCACTGATATTTTTGCTTTTTTAAAAATCTTCTGTTCTTTAGTGGTGATAACAAGGATTTATGTTCACTGCACCAATATTTTTGCTTTTTAAAATTCTTCTGTTCTTTAGTGGTGATAACAAGGGTTTATGTTCACTGCACTAATATTTTCGCTTTTTGTAGTTAAGTGTTTCAAGGGTTATAATTCTGGAGGGTCTGGTCAACTCCTGAGTTGGCTACAGAATCGCAGAATTTACTATATGTATTTTATTAACGAATCTTTTTATTTTCTTTTACGGTTCGATCACTGGATTCCAAGTTGTATTGAAATCCTACCGACTGCGCCAACTGCGTACTTTATAGTACGTCCGAACTTTTTTAAAAAAAAGAAGTTATTTTGTTGAAAGCGAGC
This sequence comes from Merzomyia westermanni, assembly GCA_949987695.1. Classification (NCBI taxonomy): domain Eukaryota; kingdom Metazoa; phylum Arthropoda; class Insecta; order Diptera; family Tephritidae; genus Merzomyia; species Merzomyia westermanni. The sequence goes on from OX465289.1 coordinate 116,242,506, forward strand.
TGCCGCTTGAAGTGGTAACATCAGACTCCCTTTATTGATTTCTTTTACTTAAAATGTAACTTATACATTTGTATTAACTATGCTTATTTGTTATTGTAGAAAATGCTTACTTATCTTTAAGTGGAAATGCTTGGTTTTGTTTATTCAAATTACAATTAATTGATTTCTGCAATTCTACATTTTTAGGTAAGTTTAGCTTGAATTTACTGAATAATGCAATGCTGCATTATCATGTTAAAATGGGACCGGAAGTTGGTTTCGATTTTGTTATTGAGTTAATGAATTTATCTATATCATCAGAAAATGATATGTATTTACTAGGAGGGTCATTGTCTTTATATGTAACTCGTGTGATAGTGCTGCGTGCAGACTCGGCAGGTTTCTATGGAGGTGCACTGGTTGGTGAGATGGGAGAGCGCTGGGCAATCGGTTCCATCCTGTTGCGCCCTGGCGACCAAGAACCATTGTTGCGGCTGCATGTTCGTGAACACAGGCCGCATCAGCAGCCCGTGATGACGCATACACAACCGGCATTTCCGGTTATCCGGTACGGGTTCGATATGATGCAGGCAGGCTGCGGGCAGAGTCACCTGCCCTGCCAATGAGCAGCGTGGTGTGGGAACCGAAGCGCGTTGACGATCCATCTGTAGAAAAAAGAGATTAAGCACAATTTTAGGGAGTGCCTAAGTGGGTGCCTGGGAGTTTGCGATAGCACGAGCTTAGTGGACTGTATTACGTTCGGGAGATTCGAGTGGGCACTGAGCCCCCGCGTCACTGTCAGATGACGGTAGAAAGCATAGTTTCGTGAGAGGTCTCGTGAGAATACCGTTTTGGGAGCTTTTGACAGCGGATTCCCATAATCCGCCCATGTGAGTCGGGGGGTATAAACTTCCAATCGATGTCCGATGATAATTCCTTCAGGAACGACACGAATCCCAGTTCCGTAGCACGCTTGGCGCCGATGAATATTTTGCCTTTGTCGCTCATCATTTGGTTAGGGTATCCTCGGCGTCCTACGAATCGGGCGAAGGCAGCAAGAAAAGCCTTGCTGGTGAAGTCTGAGTATAATTCCAGGTAGACCGCCTTGGTGGTAAAGGACAGAAAAATACGTCCACGTAGCCCTTAACGGGGGTATGAGATCAGAGCATGGAGGCCTTTATATGATATGGGCCAGCGAAATCTACACCAGTCGTGGTGAAGGGGAGAGCGAATCTACATAGTTCGGGGGGCATTATTTGTGATCACTTTTGTTGTTTGTGAGTGGGGCAGACTTTGCATTGGAATATGCACTTTTTTTAAAAATGGTTTAAGTCGGAAAATATAAAACTCTTTCCGTAAGATTTGTTGCATGAGGCGAGCTTCCGCATGTAAGAGAATTTCATGAAGGAATCGTATGTATATAGTACAGAGCCGAGAATTTTCGGGTAGGATAATGGGATGACGCTCATTATAAGTTAAAGTTGCATGGGCTAGTCGACCATTAACTCTGAGAACTCCGCTCTTGTCTAGGAAGGATATACGAGTAGGGAGCTCCGTTTCCCAATGGGTTTTGAGTCCCATAGACATGATCTTTGCAGAGCGATGATGTTTCGATCGTTTGAGATCGCAATGAGTAAGCGAGGCGTCGGCTGGGTCATGAGCACCGTTCACGGCGTCTTTTAGCCGACGTACAAATTTGAGAACGTAAATGGTCCTCCTTTGTATATTTTATTTTTTATATTATAATATTGATTTAGAGAGGAAAACGGGGAGTGCGGAGCATATGTTTAATAGGGTCCCTTTCAGTTATATGTATTTAATTATTTTATTTATTTCAAACATTTGTTCTATATAGAACGGGGGGTGCAGGCACCCGTTACACCTTTCATGTATTAAATGTGGGCGAGCACTATTGGCTCTGAGGCATTGCGCGGTATTCCCTTCCTCATTTTCGCTGTGAAAACCCCCCTTTGGGATTACAAAACATAACCTATATGTTCGAAATATTTCATAAGCTGGTTAGTCGTCTAGTGATATTCATAAGTCGCCGGTTCGAGTCCGGTTCGAAGGATCATGTATATGCTTAAAGGAGGGCGAGTAGTTTTTTTAAGTTATTTTATATTATATTATTGGATTAGAGAGGAAAAGGGGGAGTACGGAGCACATGTTTAATAGGAAACTTTCAGTTATATTTTTCTAATTGTTTTATTTATTTAAATTATTTGTTCTATATAGACCGGGGCTGCAGGGCACCTGTTACACCTTTTATGTACTAAATGGGGGAGAGCACTATTGGCTCTGAGCCATTGCGCGGGATTGAATTTTTCATTTTCGCTGTGAAAACTCCCCTTTGAGATTACAAAACATAAACTATATCTTCGAAATATTTCATAAGCTGGTTGTGAATTACAAGAGAGTGCAGCGCAAATGAAATAAACGAAAAAAATAATTATAGCTTATGTTGCTTAAACAAACATAATTGCTGCAAGTACTGAGCCTTGAACCTTGTACTGTTCAATGTCTATTTCCATCGAGACTGCATTTCTTATGGCAGTCCTCTGTTTTCTTCCAGTGAGGTAGCTAATGATATTCGCGAATGCGATTGCGAATATTCAGTTTTTATTCAAATTTGTCGATAATTGTGTAGGGCATTTTGTTCGCGAATCGACATATTGCCAAGACTCCTGGGCATTATTTACTCCTACTAGTTTGACATCTTCTTTTGCGAATCGAAGTGAAGGGCAGTTAATTAAGGTACTCCATAAATTATGCTCCTGGATACCCCTCTCGACATTCTTCATGGCGCCATCTACTAAGTTGTCTACGATGAGTTTTTATATATATAAATAATCTAGTGTTTCTGGCCTTCCTGGCCAGAGTATATGTCTACAAGTACCGCAACTTACTCCGAGCCCCACAACACAAACCAACACAGCGTGGTTTGCATTCAATATTAAAACAAACAAATTTTAATAATATAACCCGTAAAATTCACAAATAATTGAAAGTAAAGCAGTTCTAGCTGGATAATTTTCCAAAGATTGGCACCAAAGTGGTATAACAAATGTATATCTTCACAACGCTCTGTTGAAAGTAGAGTTCGTTTTTTATGAACAGTGTGTTTTGTGGCTATGATTTCTCAGCCGCAGCTATTTTGATCCGAGACTGTGACTGCACAGTAATAGACATAGAATAAGAACAGTAGCTGTGTTCGGTGAGGATAAAATTTTTAAAAAGAGATCGCACTTTGACATTTCATTGAGAGAGAAAGTTGCAAGTTTCTGCTGGTGGAATTTCACTCAATAAAACTTGCAAGTGATAACAGCTGATCGTGACATGGGAAAGCAACAACAATAATTTTTAAATTTCAGCTATTAACCAATCAAAATGGAAACAGAAGTTTTACTTCATTCTCACTTTGCTAACACCTCTTTGCAAGTTGTGTCACCGAACACAGATAACGACTATTGTTATCTTTGTTTTGGTTATGCAACTTTGTTATACAGTGTTAAAATATTGCAAAATTTAGGAAATTTTCAATCAAATTAAAGCAATAGCAATAGCAAAATAATTACCCACCTTTCCAAAAATAACTATAAGTTTTGCTTTTAAACGACATCTCCGAAGAAATTTCCTCTTGCACACAAAAAGACAATATTTACATTAATTAAAATTAAGCATTCGAAACTTGAAGCAAGCAAGATAATTCATGTTGCAATAAACATTAAAAAACAGTGGGGAAAATCATAAATTTTTTTAGTCTGCACGTATTTGTGTGTGTTATAAATTTAAATCAACCATCTAAATAACGCAATACACAGATTCATATTGACGAAGCCAAAACGTGATTGCTTTTATTTCTACCGTAATTAAGAAAGGTGTTCGCACGTAAATACGATAACCCATAACTTTTCACAGAAATAACATTTTGAATTTCCACTTTCTGATTATTGATCCTGACGTTAAGGCATTTCTTCTGACACCCCTACCGACAGTTTTTGATGAAAATTAGTCATTGAACCGTCTTGTAAAATAGTACCATGTTTGTTTACGTCGGCGCTCATTTTAAAGACACTTTTTTAGTTTTTTGGGGCCGAAAAAATCCGTGGCAGTGGGTGCGGAGCCTTAAGAGTTTTCATTTCTGAGAAGCACAACATTGATTGGGTGATACTGCGGCGGTCAACAGAAGACAGAATAGTTCTCCCTAACGGCGTGCAAGTGATACATTTAGGTATTTGAAGCCACTTTTCTAGCCTGTAAAACAAATTTAAAACACATTTTCAATACTACTTAACTAACTATCACATCTTATTCCTCCCTTATTCGCAGTGAAAAAATGCTTTTCTTTGCAATTTAATAATATAAACAAACTTATTTTCTAAGAATTGTCACAGAATTGTTTAATATAAAAGTCAACACAAAGCATATTTGGAGAAAAACGTGATGCCGTTGCATTCCTTTTCAGAAAAAATTGTTTTGTATGCTTTATAGTACCATTTCTAAAGGAATATATTCTGAATAAAAAAGTAGTTTTATAAAGAGTCAACTTTGTAATTACTAGTAGCGTTCAAGATGGTGGCGTTAGAGCGAGAACGTGCGAACCGAGACCACCTTTTATTATTACACTATGCTTATAAATAAATAATATATTATTTAAATAAATGACTATAATGCAAGTGAAAATCATTTCATACAGGTTTTGTTCCCCATAAATCAAAGGCGGAAGGCATTTTTTAGCTGCGCGCGACAAAAACGAATCAGCGAAGTGCAAAAAAAAAATTAAATCAAGTTTTATTAACGAAAGGAAGTTCCACAAGAGGGTTGCACAACCATTTGAATGCCATGAAACAACAGGTAAACAGAAAAGTACCAGAAGACGATCCTGTCCTTGGAAACAACAAAAGTTGCATCAGTACTTTTGTAGTACAATAGTCAGAAGTATGGATGCTGTTTTAGCCAGGATGACAGCTGTTTACGGCTTTGCCTTTTCAACATTTATCAACTGGAAATATCTACGCTTTATTATACAGGGTGGCGCAAAAGTAATCCTCCTATCAGAAAATGCTATAAATTTTGCGATTGGCCCCTAAAGTCAGTTCTGTTTTGACATTTGTGTAGTAAACACATGCGAAATACACGTTAATAAACAATGTTACGCTACATTGGTCCAGAACGCGGAATATTGCTGACTATTTATTTGACCAATAATCGGTCGGGGCCAAACGGTTACTGTGAATGGTGAGCGCTACAGAGCAATGATCAACGAGTTCTTTTTGCCGCAACTTGATGAATTGGGATTGGAAAACATGTGGTTCCAACAAGACGGTGCAACAGCACACACTGCACGTGCCACAACCGATATGATGAACGTCGGAAGCTTACTTTTGCGCCACCTTGTACAATATAGTGGCTTCCAGCTACCAAAATCGAGGACCGCCATACGATTGCACCGTAATTCAAAGGTAGGAAGGGTGGTACGAACTTTTAAAAAAACGCCAACAAAGAACAAAGTTCTGCAAGGATACGCTGCATGGAAAAGAACTGAAGTTAATGTTAGACTGCAAAACCCGATGAAGCAGCCTGTTAGACATGCTACAGCGATTCGTTCTTTTGAAAAATTGCAAAGACAGTAAGTTTGAAATTATTGAAAGAGTGGCATATATTTTGAAACTAATTATAGTAACGGAAGAAGCGTTATGTAGTCGCGACATGAATTCGCATAGAGCCGATATTGTTTTTCATTTTATGTTGGAGGTAGATGGCTCAAATTTAAGCGCTCTCTTGCACAGCAAATTAGAAGAGAGAATAAAGCATTCCGGGGTTCGAACTTTTTTCATTTTTTAACATATCCTAGTCCCTTAGTCCCTAGATCCCTTTGTCGAAAAAGAGTACGAATTTTGTGAAAAGTTATCTATACCCGATATAAAATATATATGTCGAAAATGATGACAATATTAGTAAGACGAAAGTAAGTAGCGAGCCATCAGATTTAAAAGAAAAATTTAACTGTATTTTAACCGAAAGTCAGGAGGATTGCGCCAAAAAAAACGAATACACTTTTCATTAATAATTAGCTGGGGAAATATACTTGTTTTGTAATGGGGGAGATAAAGTCTTCTTTTTACAAAAAACGTTTAAATATTTGTATGCCGTTCAACCCACACGTGCTGAATCGGAAAGGTATTTTTCATTCAGGTCAAGACTTGAAGATAATTCACTAAATACTTTAGTGTTTTTAAGATCGTTTTTCAAAAGTAATGCGAATAAATTTAAACAAGTAAGGAAGCCTAAGTTCGGGTAGAACCGATCATTATATACCTAGTAGTGATCTATTATGCCATCCCAATTTACGCAGGTCTATTTTAATACTTTTTAGTTCGTATTATAAAGCCAGCTGATTGTTTTCAATAAAAATACTTTCCTTTTCTATTCTATTAAAAACTTTTAATAATTAAATAAATTATTAAAAAAACAATAATAATTTTCGCTATAGAAAAATTATTAGTGGTTTTGAGCTCATTCATATTCATGATACTTGAAAATGTATAGGCCGTAAAAACCAACAAATTATTGGAATAAAAAGCAATAATTAAAAATACTTCTGTTATAAGTTTTGAGTGGCAAATTAATTTATTTCTTTATAAATAACTTCCCTACCAACCACTGCTACCTACATTTTTCCAAAATACCAATACATGCACATTTTATGTTTGAAAAATTTGCGTTTAAATAGACGGACGGACAGACGAACATGGCTAAATCGACTCAGTTGTCGTCCTGATTATTTCAGTATAATTATTGATGGGCCCATCTTTTCTTCTTATATTTACAAACATTTCATGTTCATGAAAGGTATGAAAATCAAAAAAGATATAAGGCGCTTAAACTAAATCTTGACATTGATATAAAGTTTCTAGTAAAATACGTGGACGACATCCTTGCAATAGTGAAGAAAAAAAGTAGAACAAATTCTGAACACCATAGAAACATACAATTTACGCATGAAATGGAGAACGATCGGAGCATTCCCTTTCTGGACATAAAAATATTCAACAACAATGGAATCGTCTTATTAATTTTTACTCATCGCAGCCCTTAAATTACAAAATTAATACAGCAAAAAATCTAATTAGCAAGGTGTTAACAATAAGCGACAAGAAATTCTGGGATAAAAATATTGGAAAAATAACCGAAATATTTAATAATAACAATTATCCGAGTCCCCTTATAAAGAGTATAATTGACCAGAAAATAATGGAAATAAACAGCAAACAAAGTAAAACAAATAAAGAAGTAGAAACAAAACAATACTTTAGCGTCACATACATACCCAAACTTACGGAGTTTTTCAGCAAATCTCTTACCAACAACAAGCCGAAAATATCACTTGATCGACGATCTGCACACAAACAAAAAGCCCCATAGAAAAACTACAACAAAACAATGTGGTATACGAAATTACATGCAAAGGCAACGAAAACGAAAACTGCAACAAAGTTTATATTGGTACCACGAAGCGCAAACTAGAAGTTCGGCTAACCGAACACACAGCTGATATTAAGAAAAAGAGATTGAGCACAGCTTTATCAAAACACATAACAGAAAATGGGCATACAGATGATTTAGCAGGTGCACGAATATTAGACAAAAACATGAAAGGAAAAACTAGATATACGCTGGAAAGCCTAAAAATTCTGCAAAATAGAGAAAAAACGATAAACAAAAAGGAAGATACCGATGACGTAGCAGCAGCGTATGCTTTATGCCTTTATTTGAGAAGTTTATTCCTAAACGTAAAGTAACTTATGATCATCCTACGCAAGCTTGCTTTACTAAAGAGCTTAAGGCTCTTAAAAATAGGAAAACGCGATCATTTAATTTATATAAGAAATTCGGATTAAATAAACATTACTTACTGCATTCCATTCTACGTCAGAAGGACATAGACTTAAATAAAAAGTGCTATAAAGCTTATATCTCTAAAACCAAAAGAGACATTATTCTCAATCCAAAGTCATTTTATGGTTTCGTAAATTCTAAACGTAAAGAATCAGCGTTTCCCTCAGACATGAAATATCAAGACATTATATCTAGCGATAATCAATGTATCGCAAATTTTTTTGCTCAATTTTTCACTTCTAACTATTCTGCTGTCACCAATTCAAACTTTCAAAACCATCCCTATAAGCTACACGGGACAAATCTTATATATAAATAGACAAGATGAATGCAATGTAGAACCGTTTTCTGCTAAACTATAATTCTAAGGTATACAAATTATATATGTATAGATAGGAAATTTTGAGTTGTACTCTTATCCGTAAATAAAAAAAATTTTAAAAATCATTTTAATATAAAAACTTTAACATAAAAGTCACACCACTACACATTTACTTATTCACACTATAGACACGCTGTGTGTGTGTACTTGCTTTTTGTGTACTATGCTGAATCGTGAGCATGGCCGAGGAGTTGCTTTGTAGGAAAAAATTAAGAGCCGTAGTAGTGTGAGTAGACTTGCCATGCATGTTTTTGTGTTATTCGTGTGGTCGGCTCTCACTGTGAGTGCGAAGAGTTGGTAGTGGACCAATGAAAAATAAGTATTCGCACTATAGATACTAGGCCCGATCACATTCAAGACGGCGACTGCAAAGCGCCATCTGTCATATTATTTGTACACACGTTCTTATGTAAAGCATTATTTTAAGCGCGTCATAGCTACATGGCTACAAACCACGAATGCCGCTGTCGCCAGATTAAATCTATTTCTATTTTTACAAGCGACAGATCGTGGCGTTGTTTTCTTTTGGTCAATAAAAACGAAAGGAAAAGTGAATAACTTGTAACATAAGTTTCATTTATTCAGGTATATGTATCTTTCACACAATTTGTACTTTTTCTATAATTCTTTGCTACTTTTTAAGATAATTCACACCTGTCGCTGCTGCTTTCATTGTAATCAAGTAGCCAATGCTTGACTACAGTTGTCGCATAAATTTGTTTTATTGTAGCTGTGGTTCGTAGCCACCGTATTCAATGTGTTCAGCCCTACTCTGTTGTGTCGTGCATTTTTGCTTTAGTTGTTGTTATTGTATTGATTACTGGCTACGATGCCCAGTGTCAGCTGCTCTCCTGAGAGCACGAAAAGTTGCTTTGTTGGATATATTAAACAAGCAATGTAAAATATGAGCAAATATGTAAAATTCATTGCTGATACCTACAAACAGGGTTTACAAAAATAAAATAAATGATTACTCATAAAGAGTATTAAACACCGAAGAAAATTAAAGGAAAATAGAGGAAAGGAAAAGAAAGGAAAGAAAAGGAAAGGAAAGGAAAGGAAGGAAAGGGAAGGGAATGGAAAGGATGGGAAAGGAAGGAAAATTAAAGGAAAGAAAGGAATGGTAAGGAAATGAAAGGAAGGGAAGGAAAAGGGAATTAAAGGAAAGGTAAGAAAACGAAGGGGAAAGCAAGAAAACAAAAGGAAGGGAAGGGAAAGGAAAAGAAGTTTGAGGAAAGTAAAAAATAAAATAAGAGTAAAAAAAAAAATAAAGGAAAATAAAAATATGTTAGAGGAAAGGAACGACATAGAAAGGAAGAAAAAAAGGCGGATAAAATATACCTACAGCAAAAAAATAAAATAAAATAAAGTTTATTGGTTGAATTTCAACCACTGGGCGAACTCTAGTTCAATTAATTCACCAATTATATGCGCCAAAGATGTTCTAATTTACCTTAAAACCTTAAAAGAATCTTTTAAATATGGTCCTGATAGGATTCCTACATGTTTCTTGAAAAAGTGTGCGAACCATATTTACCAACCCCTTACCAATTTGTTCAATCTATCACTAAAGTGTGGTGTTTTTCCAACTGCGTGGAAAGAATCGTTTCTTCTACCGCTGTATAAAAGCGGGAGTAGGTCTTCTATAGAGAACTATCGTGGCATCGCAAAGCTTTCTGCCATCCCAAAATTGTTTGAAGCTATTGTTACAAATCAACTTACGGGTCCGATCTCTTCTTTCATAGCTGACTGCCAACACGGGTTCAGTAAGGGAAAGTCCACAGTTACGAATTTACTTGAGTTTACCAGTCATGTCTCAAATGGCTTTAGAAAAAATCTGCAAACCGACGTTATTTATACGGATTTCAGCAAAGCTTTTGACAAAATGTGTCACTCATTACTTATTCATAAACTCGATCAGTTGGGCTTCCAGCCGAGTCTCAATCGCTGGATCTCTTCTTACAAAGAGTAATGTTTAAAAATTTAGTATCCGATGTCATTTATGTCTCTTCGGGGGTTCCTCAAGGAAGCCATCTTGGCCCGATTCTGTTCTTGTTGTTTATAAATGATATTTCTACAATAATAAAATCTTCAAAAATGTTAATGTATGCCGACGACGTAAAGCTTTTCATGTCATTCGCGTCTTTTGAAGATAGAAACAAGCTACAATCAGATCTAGATACACTTGTTACTTGGTGCGATTTAAATTATATGCCACTTAACTTTAAAAAATGTAAACACATGGGTTTTTCGCGTGGAATTTCTCAGCCGGCTTCCTATACAATTAAAAATTATAGTCTTGAGCAAGTGTATGATTTTTTTGACCTGGGGGTTGCTATGGACTATAAACTCAGTTTCAACCGCCATATTAACACAACAGTCAATAAGGCTAGAGGTGTCCTAGCATTCGTTAAACGATGGTCTAAAGAATTTAGCGACCCTTATGTACCTAAAGCCCTCTTCACTACATTAGTCAGACCGATACTTGAATACGGTTCTATAATTTGGAACCCGCGTTACCAGGTTCATGTAGATCGCCTTGAATCAGTTCAAAAACAATTTTTACTATTTGCCTTAAGAGATTTTCATTGGGATCCCTTGTACAATCTGCCACCCTATACGAATCGTTTAAAACTCATTAATCTGCACACACTTTCTAGTCGGAGGGAAATGCTTGGAATTATTTTTATGATTAAATTGCTAAATGGTTCACTATCCAGCCCATTTCTTCTAAGTGAAGTGAACTTCAATGTACCGTCTCGACCTCTAGTCTTAAAACAGTGCCGAACCAATTTTCAGTTAAATGAGCCTTTTCGCTGTTTGTGTCAAGAATGTAACTCTCTTTCTGGTAGATTTGATATTTCAGACTCGCTTTTCAGCATAAAAAAATCAATTCTTTCTATCCTAAATTCATAGCTACTAATTTTTAATTATTCTTTGACTTCTATATTAACTTCTAACAATAATTTTATTCTGTTAACTAGTTATTTCTTAATGTATAATCTATCCTATATCTACTTTACTTAGCTGATGAGGTTTCCTCTGTAGCTGAGCAGTTTTAGATCTCGACGATTAACAAACCAAAGCCTTTCAACGACTCGGCACGAACGAATAATCCGCGCGTTATGCGGATGCGCCCCTCGCGCCGGTCGGGCGGGATATGGTGGGTAATCCGTTGGGAATTATTATTATTATTATTATAGTTAGTTTAATTAGTTTAGTTTGACAATGCTACCACGAAGAAATGGTACAAACAAGCTTAGAATAATAATTTATAATAATTTAACGTCATATGTAAGTGTTGAAAATGTTTGTTAGAGTTTTTAATTGTTGAACTGTGATTTGAATTATGTAGTTATGTGCAAAAAAATTAATAATTGTAATATTTGTTTTTTCATGTCTGTGTTTTTTACTAAAAAATTTTATAATGTTTTTTGTTGTTGTTTTTAAATAAATAGATCACCCCTGAAGAAGCTAGGGAGACTAGCGAAACGTCGGGTTGAAATGATGAAATAATAATCTTTTATTTGCATCAAAACCACAATTGTCAAAAAAGTCTAAACAAAATATAATATATAATAAATTGACCGGAAAATCTTTATATATGCATAACTTTCCTATTGCAGTGGGGTTTTAACTACTTGCCCGGATATTTTGCTTGTGTGTTATCCGATTTGCCAAATTTTTGGCAGATCTATACTACATTGAGAAGCAGCTGACTAATTTTCATTGAAATATCTAGTTGAAATTACAAGCAATCGCCTTTGAGAATAGCAGAACTTTTTCGATGAAAAGTCCGCTGCACCACTCCTACCTCCCCAAAATCCATAAAAGTTTTTGCCGGCCGAGTTTTTCTTAAAAAGCTCATTATGTGTGATCTTATTAATATAGCTCGAATAGTTATAGAAATATCACAACTTAAATTTCCCAAAAAAAAATTATCAGAACTATGTTAAAAAACAGAGCGTGGACGTTACCTTTATATAGTATATTCAACATTTTCGGTTAGTTTTGTTTCGACAAATAAATTTTTTGCTGGAGTTATGGCATAAGAAGTTTTGTGGAATAATCTACTATAAAAGGGCCGGGGTCACGCCCATTTTCGAAAATTTATATTCATCGAATTTCTTCGTTCACGGACACTTTGGAAGTGAAATAGAAATGATATAAAGCTATTTTTCGCAAAGTTATCACCTATTAAGTATACCTACGACCCTTTTCTAAATCGCTGACATAAAAGTGCGCGTGGAACTTAACCGATTTCGCCCAGTTTTCCCGAAACATTCCCTGTATTTGAATTTCATTTCGATATCTTGAAAGGTTTTTGTTTATGATTAATAATTTTTCTAAATTTGACTTAAGAAATTTACTTTCTGCTTTAATGTTTATATACACACCAAATTTTATCCTTATAGGTGTATTATGTACTGAATAATCACTTTTTTGTATTTTCGAAAATACTCTACATATAGAAAGTGGACGTGGCTATAACCCATTTAAATAGCGCTCGAAGGAACATGAATACCAAATTAAATTTCTATCTATCTATGGCGCGATATACAACAGGTATATCATCATAAACCTCCTAAGAGATTTTTGCGCCAAGCTTCTCTTCCAATTTGTGGTGTGCCGATTTGAATTTTTTCCCTACAAATTGGTGGGACCTACAGTTTTTTGCCGACTCCGAACGGCATCTACAAAGGAGACGAATTTTTTGCTGAGAAGCCTGTCATGGCAGAAATACACTCGGAGAGTTTGCCAAACCACTGCCGAGGGGCGACCCCGTTTTGAAAAACTTTTTTTTCAAATCACTTTTGATGTTACCTGTACCAGGGCTCGAACCATGGACCTTCGGTGTGGTAGGCCGGCAACACTGCCTTCACACCACGGCGGCCGTCAATTAAATTTAGATATCTTAAAATTTTTTCAAGTTATCGTGCTCACAGAAGGACGCACGGACGGAGATGACTTAATCAATTTCTCTTTTCCTCTTGAATATTTTGATATACATATATATTAGTTAATTTCCATCTCGATTCGTTTATGCCGTTACATACTACCGTTAGGCGAATGAAGTTAATATACCTTGTGAGCGTAGCACTACTAGGTGTAATAAAAATAAGAGACGAGCTCATATATTCTAAATATATTATTTAGTAATACCTTTGTTCACATATTTAATCCTTCTGAGTGGGCTATACTATAGTATTTTCTCATAAATTTTTTTAAATTGAAATGATATTTTTGGTATATTCCTTGCCTGATCTCATGTTCTATTTTCCATATTTCTGGACTCTGGTATAGGCGAGTGCATCGTGTTTTTTGTGTAGCAATATATACGTATTAAATATATGCTTATGTTTGATCTCAGAGGTCTTAACTTCAAGCCCTGCTACCTCAGCGAGGTCGTAGAGAAACGGTTCACCTAGAATAGCCAGCCGCCGTCTGCTGAGTGCTGGAAATTGACAAAGGAGGTGCTGGACGCTCTCCTCTTCTTCGGTACATCAACAACTGCGACAATAATCATAGGACGTTACCACCATTCTACCACCGTGAGCCTATTAAACAGTGCCCTGTTAGAACCCTCATCAAGGATGCCAAGCCAGATTTTTGTAGATTTAGAGGGCCAAGTTAGCCTGGATGTCTCACACGACGAGGTGGCTGAACATAGTACATTTGCATTCCTTTTAGTGCTTGGGTTCAAACGAAGCCGGCCATGGGTATACCTACCGAGTCCTTTCCCGGGAGGATATGGTCGGCGGTGTCTCTCCTGGCCAGCTCTGCAGTTGCCTTCAAAGTCCCTCTGTCCACGTACCCATATAAGGCTGACACTGAAGTTCTGAGCCATCTGGTTAAGAGATCTGCGGATTCAGTGACCGACTTTGTCTTTTCGACTAATGGGGCCAAGGCCTTTAATGCGGCCTGGCTGTCTGAGAAAATAAAAACCCGTTCGCCATCCTAAGGCATAAACACCAGATGGTTCACAGCCCTGTGCATTGCCAGCATTTCTGCTTGGGAGACCTCATAACCCAGATCCGGTGATAACATGCCCCCCCACCTTCCCATCAAGCAAGAGGTTGTAGGTACAGCAATGTGTTGAGTGCTTCCGTCGGAGTAGAACAAAGAGCCCCGGTTATGAAGAGCTCCGAACTCCGTTGGACTTTTTGCAGCAGTTTGAGGTATGTATTTTAAGGTAGTGCAGGCCACCAGACCAAGACACTATATAGAAGAATCAGGCACACAATGGCTGTATATATCCAGTATACCACCTTAGTGTGAATAAACTCAACCAGGCAAGAGTCAAACCGCAAACCCGTCAGCGCCGAGGTAATAGCTTCTGGAAAAACGTTGTTAAAGACGCCCGCTATGTGCAGGAATGCCACCAGTTCCTTGAGGTCAAGTGACCTTTCTATAACGGATACCAGTGAGTGCAAGGCAGTTTCAGTTGACCTGCCCTTTGTATAGGCATGTTGTGCTTGCGATATAAACAATGGGTCAATCAGCTTCCGGATAAAGTCCACCAGGAGTCTTTCAAGAGCTTTAAAAAGCAACGAAGATAGGCTTATAGGCCTATAATCATTTGGGTTCGAGTGGGAGGTTTTTCTTGCTTTCGGGATAAAAACCACTTTGACCTCCCTCCATGGTGCTGTTATGTAATTGAGCCTAAGGCAACTAATAAATATCTGCTTTAGCCAGGGCTTTATAAGCTCGGCAGTGTGTTAAAGCTGAGCCGGATATATTCCGTCCAGACCCGGTGACTTATAGGGCTTGAAAGTGTATAGAGCCCAGTCTAACTTTTTATCATCTGTGATTCCCTTTATTAGCCGATCTGAGGGATTTCTACAGTAATAATATTTGCAGACACGCGCGGCATGTCGGGAAGTGTGTATCCATAAGCAAGTGACTAGTACCGGGATTGGAAAATCAGATCCCGTTGGCATATACGAGGTGTATTCAAAAAGTATCGCGAATTTTGAATTTTCGCTGGTTATGTATATTCGAATTTCGAATTTTTTGTGGCGTTATTTGAATGTTCAGTTAATTGTTGACAGCTGCTTTGCTTGCACGTGTTTTGGATCGTCTTCGATTTTTACGCGAAATTCGTACCAAAATTGCTCAATTGTGACCAAAAACAGCATCGCATGAACATTGCTAATGAGATGTTAAACTCTGTCCGCGACGAGCCAAATTTGCTCCAGAGGGTCATAACTGGTGACGAATCGTGGGTTTATGGTTAGGACGTGGAAACCAAAGCTCAATCATCTCAGTGGAAGCTGCCGCACGAACCAAGACCGAAAAAAGCGCGCCAAGTTCGGTCGAATGTGAAAGTTTTGCTGACAGTTTTCTTCGATTGCAGAGGCGTGGTGCATCATGAGTTCTTGCCACAGGGAAGAACGGTCAATAAGGAATATTACCTGCAAGTTATGCGCAATTTGCGCGAAGCAATCCGCCAGAAACGCCCGGATTTGTGGAAGAACAAAAATTGGCTTTTGCACCACGATAACGCCCCTGCTCACGCATCGTTGCTTGTGCGCGACTTTTTGGCCAAAAACAACACACTAATGATGCCGCAGCCACCGTATTCCCCAGATCTGGCCCCCTGTGACTTTTTATTGTTCCCTAAACTGAAGAGGCCCATGAAAGGACGACGTTACGCTTCTCTTGACGAGATAAAGACGGCATCGAAGGAGGAGCTGAACAAGATACAAAAAAATGATTTTTTGAAGTGCTTCGAAGATTGGAAAAACCGTTGGCACAAGTGTATAATATCTCATGGGGATTACTTTGAAGGGGACAAAATAGATATTCATGAATAAATAAATAATTTTTGAAAAAACGCAAAATTCGCGATACTTTTTGAACACACCTCGTAGTACTACTTTTGTATATACAATCGCATTTTCCGATCTTTTTTTTTAATACTCCAAAACCTCGATAATTTGGATGATAACATGGATGACCACATGTTGGAAAATATTGGTGAATTTTTTCAAAACAGTAAGAGTCAGCAATGAGAAAAGAAATCGCAACAAAACAATAAACCGACCCAATGCAAAATTGTTTTATCCGAAGAATGTGTAACGCGAGCCGTTTATCCCACTCTATGGACTTTTTCAAAAAATTAAATATTCTTCCCGTGCGACATTTATACTTTTTCCAAGTTTTACAAATTGTCTTTATAAGGAGTGGATAAACACAAAGCCCGATCTATAGCCCTTACTATCTAAGAAGTAGATCGTTATCCCACATAAAAATTCCTAACTTCCGCACCACACTTTTCCGCAACTTCTTCACTATCGTTTCATGTAAACTGTTTCATAAACTACCTGCTGATATACGACTCATTAGAAGACTATGGGCCTTAACTTAACTAACTTAAGTCGAGTTTTTCACTTTTTCAGTCTCACTATCTAACTCAACTAAGTCACAACTTAGTCAGCCTGCAAGCTTACTTATTCTCGACTAAGTCAGTGTTGGTGTCGTTCAAAATCTAAGTGTCAGTAATGCTCCTAATTTGTTTTGTAAAATGTCCCAGCCAGAAAATTCGTCAAGCATAACTTTTACGACGTATGCCTAGATGCATGTGAACGCTTGTTTCTAAAGGGTGTTTTTTTTAGGGGTATAGAACTTCGAATTGAAATAAAACACAAGAAAATCGTTTTAAGGTCCATCAATTTGGCTTTATTGGAAGGATAATTTTATGCCATTAATGTTTAAATATGATTTCGGGCATGTGGCCGCCGCGGCTGGCTCGAATAAAGCCAATTCTACAGGTCTAATTTTCAACCACTTTTTCGAGCATATGGGGCCGTATGTCGGCAATAACGCCACGAATGTTGGCTTCCAATTCCCCTAACGTTTCTGGTTTGTTGGTGTAGACGAGCGACTTCACATATCCCCAAAGAAAATAATCCAATGGTGTCAACTCACACGACCTTGGTGGCCAATTGACAGGTCCATTCCGCGAAATTATGCGCTCATCGAATGTTTCCTTCAATAAATCGATTGTGACGTGCGCTGTGTGGCATGTAGCGCCGTCTTGTTGGAGCCACAACTCATCCACATTCATGCCATCCAATTCGGGAACAAAATAGTCGGTTATCATGGCTCTATACCGGTCTCCATTAACGGTAGCTGCCTCTCCAGCATTATTGCGGAAGAAGTATGGCCCAATGACTCCACCAGCTCATAGAGCACACCAAACAGTCAGTTTTTGTGGATGTAATGGCGTTTCAAGGGTCTCATGTGGATTCTCTTCACTCCAAATGCGGCAATTTTGCTTGTTGACGTAGCCATTCAACCAAAAATGAGCCTCATCACTGAACAAAATTTTGCGATGAAAATCAGCATCGAAATCAATCTCATTTTCGGCCCATACACCAAAATCACGACGCATTGCATGGTCTCGCGGCTTTAATTCTTGCACAAGCTGGATCTTGTAAGGTCGCAAGCCAAGATCTTTGCGCAAAATCTTCCATAAAGTTGATGGACAAAGCTCCAATTGCTGTGCACGGTGGCGAATCGATTCATTCGGGTCCTCTTCAACACTTTGCTCTACAGCGGCAATTGTTTCTTCGGTGCGCACTGTTCGACGTCTCTGCGGATGCGTATTATCACATAGAGTAAACGTAGTGCGAAAACGATCCATGGTTAACCGAATTAATTGCTCTGATGGACGATTATGTCGACCATAAAATGGACGGAGCTCACGGTAAACTTCGCGAACTGAACCATAATTTTCGAAATAAATTTGCACGATTTGCAAGCGTTGTTCTTTTGCCAACCTGTTCATGATGAAATGGCAAACCAAACTGAACATAAATGACATTAGAGTTGCCAGATTTGACCACAAAATGCCAGTTTTATCTCTATTCGAAAAACAAACCTGTAAAAAAAACACCCTTTAGCATGCAACCAATACGAAACTATCTTCTTCAATTAAGCGCTAATTTTAGTACCTTCCAATGGGTGTAAGATCAATACATTCCTCCGTGTATAGCCATACATGCCCATGCCTATGTGCATACCCCGACATAGCCCAATGAATTAAAACCCAACGTCTTAATTGGCTAGGCCATGTTGTGCGAATGAGTGAAGATGTTCCGGCCCAGAAGGTATTCTTATCGGCGCCCACCGAAGCATCGGGAGTTCTACTGTAGAAGTGGAAACGGGAAGAGTTGGAGAATGGATAAAAGCAGAAATCTTAAAATCAGCATTTAGCTTACATTCTTGCAGTCTTTGACTAGATTTGAATCGGTTCTATTTGATTTCAATATCCATGTCACAAATTCTCAACACGTAACTCTAGTACTAAGTTTTTGCGAAATTCACTACAGGCGCTAAGTATATATATTTTTGTTGAAGTTTATTACACAAAGGCAGAACGCTTGTGTTAACAAAGATGCTAAAATCTTCGTTTATTATTTAAAAAAAAAAGGGTTTAAATGTTAACCTAAGAATTTTATAATACTAAGGGCCGGTTTCACCAGCTCGACTTAACTTAGTTAAGTCAAGCTTCTGGCTTAGTTAGTTTCACCACATAACTAAGCTAAGTCACACATTAGTCAACCTGCCAGCTGACTTATTCTCGACTAAGTCAGTGTTGCTGTCGTTCAAAACCTAAATGTCAGTAATGCTCCTAATTTGTTTTGTAAAATGTCCCAGCCGGAAAATCGTCAAGCATGACTTTACCGGCGTATGGGTAGATGCATGTGACCGCTTGTTTTCTAGCATGCAACCATTACGAAACTATCGTTCGTGTATGGCCATACATGCCCATTTCGCACTGGGGTATTGGGATGGGCAGAGTTGTATGGTATGAAAAAATACAACTATGCATAAAGCATCTGATCGGGTTGTTGTGTTAAAAATTATTTAAGTCGCTCAGTTGGTGAAACCCAAAAATAAGTTAGTCTCGAATACCATAAATTTATCAATAAATGCCCATAATTGGCACAATTTTTTGCCAACTTCACCCCGAAACTCTCTTATAAATAGTAAAATTTTATAAGTCATAAAATTGTGTATACAAAATTTCTATAAAATTAGGATTAACAAGTGTGGAATTTTAATGAAATTTGGTTAAATTTTCATAGGTTTTGAACAAAGATTGAAATTTGTTCTTGAATATTTTTTATCAGATAATGGACTATACTTTTATAAAAAACATGTAAAAAATTATCGTCGCTATCTATTTTTCCGCCGTTGTGTGCTCTGATTAAATTAATGAGCCTGCCTACTTTAGAATTTTCAGACCGCCTGATTTCGGGTTTTCAAAGACGTGAGAGATAAGGGAGTACTACCAGAACCAGTGTTTGTATCTATCCCTCCAATCCACGCTCGGAGATGAGTGCCAAGGAACCTGCATACGAAATTTCATTAAGATATCTCAAAATTTACTCAAGTTATCGTGTAGACGGACGGACGGACGGACATTAATCAATTTCCCTTTTATCCTGAACATTTTGATATGTATAAGTCATTATCTATCTCGATTGGCTTATACCGTTACATACTACCTACTAGGTACAATAGTAGTACCTATGAAGGATCTGTTCAGAAAAGTAACGTAATCTAACTTTAAAGATTTTAGCTTTCTTTTTATATCAGCTTTAAAACGCGTTTGCACGCTACATGCTTTTCAATGACTCCACCTCTGTTCATTCTCACCAGCCCCAAAGGTTTCAAAATCGCTCCTACTATTTTTCTGTAACCCGAGTATTTTCACTGAACAAATTGATAGGTAAGCGTCTCACACTATGGGTTTCGATATTTGAACTGAAACCTTAGCCGACCTAATACTTATTAGTAGTTTTTTGGAATTTGTCATCCTTTGGTGCGGCCTTGGGTTTTGACATATTTTTTGTTGTGTTGCCAATTATTTTATTAAATACTAGCAGACCCGGCAGACGTTATCCTGCCTAAAATTTTCCTTGCCTACATTTAAAAAATTTCACTCTCTTCCCTCCCCACTTTTCGCTTCCACATCCCCATATAACATTACTCTTCTTTACCCTCTTAAGTTTTCTGTAACGCCACAGCTATATCTAAAACTTCTATTCCTACTCCCCTTCTTCTCCCATTTCCTCAGCGGGTACTGATATGTACATACTTTTGAAAATATGTCGAATTAACTTTTATTTTATCCTGGTACTGCTTTCTGTTTCCAAGTATTTTTTGAGATATAGAACACATATCTATATATATAAGATATCATTAACTTGAACCAAATAAATTCCTAGCCATGCCGAATCGCTACTTTAAATAGCGTGGAGGCTGGGGGCGTGGCACCGCCCACTTTGCCAAAACTATATATCGCCTCTGCTTTAACCAGTGATCCCAAGAAAATACTGTGAGTACTTTGGACGGCTATAAAGGACACAAAGACACAAATGCATTTTTATTTATAAAATTTAATTTTTGGCAAGATTTGGCTTAGTATATTTTTAAACAAACCTGTATCGATTAAAAATTTTCCCGTTACTGTCTTTACATTGAAGCTACGGCAATGTGGAATTCGTCAATCTAAAAAATGGATATCGGGAAATTCATAAGTGTTCTCTTCTAGTGTACGTATTGTCGTTAGTCCTATTATCATAGGCGGTGTATTGGTTATAATAATCCTGAAATGTTTGTCGGTCTGGTTCTTCGTTTTGGAGTGTGGATTCTGCCACTGCATTTTCAGTGGATTCTTTATTATTTACCCTATTTTGTTTGAAGGGCTGTTGTATTTTATTTTAAGGTGTGATATGTCTTTTCCGGCGAGGGGGTTGATCGGTCGATTCATGTAATTGACATTCTTAATTTTAAGTGTTTCGTCTATTTCCATTGGGATTGGCGGTATTGGTTGGTTGGGTCTTGGTGGAGGATTTGTGAATTCTTTGGGCCTGGGCTGTGTTGTGTTGGAAATTGTTGGTATTCAGGTTGTGTGTTCCTATATCGTCCTGGCTGTCCTGGGTTCCCTACGCGAGGTATTGGCTGGAGTAGGTAAGTCAGGCTAGGGTAAAAAGATAATTGTTTCCTCGGCGAAAGTGGAAATGCGTTTTTCATCGGATTGGGTTGATTGCCGAAGGCATGTTGTGTTCTAAAGTTCTGGTTTTGTAATTTCATACATAACTGAAGTGGGAGGTCAGTCGGTTCTTTGATTTCAAGCAGTTTTGGAAGTTAGCCGTTCAATCCTCTGGTGAATGTGTCTAGAGCCTTATAAGCCCGATAATTTTTTTCTAAAACGTTGAGGGATTCCTTGCCTATTTTGAGGCAAGATATTTTATTTAAAATGAGCAAGAGGTGGCAAAATATATCCTGATAAAATTCGTTAATGGATTTATTTCCCTGGTATTCGAGAGTACTCTCTTGTCAGCATAATGGGTATTGAGGCATTTTCAGATAGCATCCCAATTAAGAGGAGTGTTGTAAGATTTCAAAGCTACGTCTTCACTTCCGGTTTTTTTGTTTCTTATAACGTTTAAAATCCCAAAATAACGAGGAGTGCCTTTCTCACTATCGAATATTCTTAGTATCCGTTCGATGCTTTTTTCGAGGAAGCGACTTCTGTAGGTCGCCTGAAAATCTCTGAGGCATCTTACGACGGCTGGTACCCTATCGAGTCCTGCTAGATTATTGGCGTGGCTGGGGTCGATTATTTGATCAGTCACAGTCCCACATGAAAGGTTCACAACACTACGTATTAAGGTTGACTCTTCTGCCGGGACTACTCGTATTTGTGAAATTATATTTCGGATTGCACTTGCTAATTACGGGCTCACCTGGGAATTAGTAGGGGGAGCATTGACACTGGGACTGAGGACAGAGGGCCTCATTAAATTATCTGGCAGTTTTAGCTATTCTATGTATCTAAAACTATCGAGCTATTCCATTAAAGTTCAAAGACTTTTTTTTACATCAATTTGTGATGTTAATAGTTAATCAGATCATCTCTGGAGGGTCCCGTTTGTGGCGAATCGCAGAGTTGTTTTTAAGTTTATTTTTATTTAAATTAATTTTTATTTTATTGGCTGTACAAACCTTTTATTATTTGGTAAAGACGATAGATCTAAAGAATGTATGTGATATTTCTAATTTTCACTTTTTCTTTCTAAAAAAGGGAAAGAAAATTTTCTATTTTTTTTTTTTTTTTTTTTTATTGTGCAAGCTTCCTTATCATATTAACTTATTATATTTTCATTGATTGACACTTAAAAACTTCAACTTAATTTCTAAACTTACATTAATCTTATCATTCCACCGACGTACACCGGATTGATCCTTTTTGAGCGTTGGTGCTTTACTTGGGTCCAGTGATGCGCGGATGCGGATGATGGTTTCCTAAAGGATTTTATCACTTATTCCAGACGCGTTGGGGTACTTCTTGAGGGCCGCTTTTTCGATATTAAGCTGCACTTTTCTTTTAACGTTAAACGCGAGCACAACTTAAGTGCTTCTATTTTGTTTCGAGTTAAAGCGACTGGGCCGTTGGGCCCCAGTTAAGGGGATTACTAATGAAACCCCAAAAAATATATATTTTGGACGACTTGAGTCGTCTTTATTCAATTATATCAACTTAATTTCATTTTTCATGTCACAAGATCTGAACAATTTTTTAAAGTCATGTTCGTCGGAACGAATACGTCGTACCTCCAGTACTAAATCTTTTGCGAAATCCACTAGAAGCCCCAAGTCTATCTTTGTTGGTTGAAGTTTATTATACAAAGGCAGAACGCATTGTGTTAACAAAGATGCTAGAAGAGTACGTTTAGTATTTAAAAAAAAATAATTTTTAATGTTTACCTAATAATTTTATAATACTAAACAATAGCGAAAATGTTGAAATTTTTTAAATTTTAAGCCTTTCACTTATCAAAACTGACACCATACATTTATCAATAAATGCCCTTAATTGGCACTATTTTCTACCAACTTCACCCTGGCACTTTATTATAAATACTAAAATTTAATAGGTCATAAAACTGCAAATGCAATTTTTTTATAAAAATTCGGATTAAAAAGTGTAGAATTTTGATAAAACTTGGTTTAATTTTCCTTGGTTTTGAACAAAGTTTGAAATTTGTTCTTGAATGTTTTTTATTAGATAATGGGCTATAATTTTATAAAAAACATGTAAACAATTCTCGGCGCTATCTATTTTTCCACCGTTGTGTACTCTGATTAAATTATTGAACCTGCCTACTCTAGTATTTTCAGACCGCCTGAATTCGGATTTTTGAAGACGTGAGAGATAAGGGAGTAGAGTTTTAGCTCAGCAATATCAGCTCTCGAAAACTACGGTATTATTTCGATCTGTAATTTTATTACTACCAGAACCAATGTGTACGCATCTCGTCTTGAAAGCCTTGTGAATTTTGTAGAAGGTCTGAAAAGAAGCCTATATGTATATAGGCTCAGTATTCAAACCCATAAACCACTAACCGATAGTTTCATATATTCATAAACTGCCCTTTGTCATTAGTAAAATAAGAAAATTATAAATCAGAATCATAAAATGGTATTGTGTTATTCAATCGAAAGTAAAAAGAATAGTGGCTCATTGACGAAAGGGGAAGGGGGGTGGCTCTATCCCCTCAATCCACCCCCGCCCTGGCTACGCCACAGCCGTAGGGGAACAAAGAGGGCCGCCCAACAGTACCCTTATGGGAACAAAGGGGATCTGCCCGACACTATCCTTTCAGGTATAAAAGAGACAAATTAGTGTCTTCATAGGACATGCTTTAGGAAAAGGGATCACTCCAACCTATACAAAGAGATCAAAACTGGAATTGGTCTCATGCTCCTTTGCGCCTCATCGCGGATTCATCCAAGACTAATCGCATTTTTTGCAGGGTTGTAATACAAACTAGTGTATCCCGTGGTGGAAATTCGACCATCTTAAATTAGTTTAAGTTATTAAATCCTATGTTCATATTTTTTTCAGCACTGCCTAGAGGCCGAAATATTTGAGAAATTTTTGTTACTGAAATTAATTATATATAGTTGGGTAATTTAGGGCCGCTTTCAAAAAAGTCGGTTCACACTAAACGGCGGGTAATTTGACAACTAACCGAAAAAAATCAGTCCATTAAAGACCGGTAATTATTAATAGGAGATGGCAGAAACAGTGCTTAGGAATGTTTGAAAGTCCACCATCAGAGCCACCAGTCCTTTCAGATTCGGTCAATATTTCAATAAAAAAATTAGGATTTGATGGACATATACCAACAACATAGTTAGACTTACAATATATACTAGTATATCCCGTGGTCGAAATTCGACCACCTTAAATAAGTTTAAGTTATTAAATCCTCTGTTCATATTTTTTCCAGCACTGCCTAGAGGCCGAAATATTTGAGAAATTTTTGTTACTGAAATTTATTATATATAGTTGAGTAATTAAGGGCCGCTTTCATAAAAGTCGGTTCACACTAAACGGCGCACATAGGTAGATTTTGAAGATTTAGGCGGCCAAAAATATTTGACTGCATATATCCTCTTAAAACTGTTTAATAATTACAAATTTATAATAATTTGTTTTACTAATCGGTTATATTTAAAATAATATAGGTATTACACTGTGTAATACTGAAAAATGCCTTCGCAGTGAAATTCCTTTTCTTGTAGTAGAACAAGAACTGTAATAACTTGTTTGTGTCTTATTGTGGGCTACACATTAACTTTATACAACAAATTTGGACCTTTCCAGAAGTAAAAATGCTAGTTGAATAAATTCTTGAGACAGCAAAATAAAAGGACTTCGCTTGTTACGGATTTGATTTTTTAACTTTGTTAATGTTATTCAACAGGAGTTTAAATAGAGCCCATATTTTACTAGTATTTGCATAAAAATAAACTACGTCGATTTTGAAAAATTGGTTTCATATTGACTGATTTTTTTAAATTTTAATGTAAAAACCCTATCACTAACTATAAAAGAATAATATTTACACAGATATTGTATAGTCTTACCTTCGATATATTAATTACCACTTCTCAAATAAAACTCACAACATTTTTATTGCTGGGAAAAAATACATTTTAAAAAATCCAACATTTATTGTCATCACTTCACTATTCACCTTCCTATCACACATTCTCTTTTTCAACTGACTATCTCTTCTTCTTACAATTCATTGCTGGCAAGCGCAGTATTGCCTCGTATATGCAGAAATTGATTGATATATTAGTTTTCGCTTCTAGAATTAGCGCTGACATCAAAAGAGTGTTCTGTCACATCTTTGGCCACGTACTGAGAGGGTAAGAGCAGCTTTATTGTGTTTGGGGAAAAGGACTTTGATGCTTGCTTCTTTCTTCGGCGATGAACTGAAATACTGCTGAAAAAAGGGGTCCGAGCTTGGCAACAATCGGTGATATATGTCGCGGTTGTATTCTTCACGAGAAAACTACCGTGCATAATTTTCTCGGTACATCCGGAAGTGCTTGTTGCGAGCCTCTTGCGCCTCCTCTGACAGCTTACCTATTGGTAATAATGAATTTTCAATTATAGCAGCGCCATGGACTAGTATCTTAGTATCTTGTGCATTGTGGGTGTCATCGGATGCCACGCGTAAAGCTGTATATACAATTTGGCGATATCCAACGCATATTCGTCATATTTTGCAGAGTCAATTTCATAGCCACTAGATATGGCTTCCAATAATATTTTAAGCCTGTAAATTAAATTATAATCAACACCTGTGATACCTGCAGCCAATTGTGGGTTTTCGAAAAATCGCCGGCTTGTATTGCCATCATTGGTGTTGCCATAATTTGCTTTGGGCTTGTCTATAAGTAAACCTAACTCATCTCGAAATCTTTTTTGAATAGTTTCTTTTGTCGTTTTTTCCATCAAATCTTCCTCAGCTGTTCTCTTTGCTCTATACTTTTTCACTTGCAATTTGTAAGTCAAATGCAGAATACTTTAAAATAATTTTATTCTAGCATGCAGGACAGACAGTCCAAAATCAAGGGAATCTAGGCTAACTTCATGCATTTTGTCTAGATTGTTAAAGTCTGTCGATGTCGCTTTACATAAATAAGATCGGCTAGTGGATTTAGTATCAAAGCAAACCTTACCATCAATCATCGTCATCTTAAAAATATGCCGGAAAACGATTTTATTTCCTTGCAGCTCTATTTCAGAAGCAACTAAGTTTTTTACTGAGGATTCAACAAAATTGATTTCTTCTTTTGTGACGTCTATACTTTCTTTCATAAACCTAAATCTTATCGGTCTACAAAATCTGCCAAACAATTTTTCTGTGATGAGTACCTCCTCTAGGTTGGTCGCCGTGCCGTGGCGAAGGGGCTTAAACGGTGGCCTGTGGAATCTCTCCAACGAGCGAACCACAGACTGCGGTGAACTAAGAGGAAAGCCCGTCACTTCCTTCATTCGGGGCGGTGGCACACTTACCCAACGGTCTGTTGTAACCACGCAACCGCGGATGTGGGAATTGGCGGGATAGCCGCACCACCACCGCCCTAATCCAAGGTGTTTAGGACAACCGTGCCGAGGGATGTATGGTCAGCGGGCGGCTTTATAAGTTACTGATCTCGAACGGTCCCCTCCGACGCCCGGGTAAGGTCGGTTGTATAAGTGCCTTCTCAACGCATGCCGGCTCTGCGGACGAGTGACGAACCCCTTTCCGGTATACTCGTGGGACCAAACATGAACTCCAACAAAAATAAAAACAAAAATAAACACAATGAAACGACGGACAAAACGGACGTGACTAACAAGACGAACGTGACCGCGGACGTAGCAACGGCGACAAAGACGACGACGGACATGACGGGGTACAGATCTCCGGACCTTGTGGTAACGGAATCTGACGAGGACGCTTTACTCGCCTCCAGTCAGGAGACGATCAAAAGTGTTACGGGAAGTACCACCCATAGTACACCGTTAGCACAAATAGTCACAACAGATGTAACTGTATCTGAAGGTACCAACCATAGTACCCGGGGACCAACTCTTCCTTCCACCCCAGTGAAAGTCGGTAGTGCCAACCGCAGTGCACCGAACGGACCTGGGGTAAAGAAAAAGAAGAAGAAGACCCTGTTTCAGATACGGAAAGCAAAGTACCAGAGGGCCCTGTACTTGCTCGAAAAAATCAAGAGTGGAGACGCTCCAAGTGGTTCCAAGGATGTCTAGCAGTACAGGACGGTAATCGCGGAGTTCGAAGCCTTTAATAGGGAGTTTCGAGCCACCCGCGGAGAGCCCTTGCCCGCAAACAGTAAGAAAGGAGACGGTACTCAAAAGAGAAACCGCTCCAAAAACGACAATGCTAGCGATGCGGAACCGAAGAAGCCCAAACGGGCGGAAGCGGTAGCTGCAAACCATAGGCATTTCAGTGATGTCGCCGGGGACCACTTGCAAGTGGCCATAGTGGATGCCAACAGCAGATCACCGACGTCGATGCAACAGAGCTGGGTGCAGGTTGAGGTCGAGCTGTCGAAGCTCGCGATGCGTCGCCTGCGAGAGAGCCCGGCTGGACCTCACCCGGTTTTTGACTCCTCCGAGACCCGACCCTCCGGGGGTACAGAGTGATCAAATGCGCCAACCAGGCCTCCTTGGAATTCCTGACTGAGTGTGTGGCTAAAATTAGTGACGGGCTCAATAACCTGGCACTTAAGCTCATACCAGTGGCGGAGATTCCGAAGAGACCTCGTGCTCGCATCTGGTTACCTCCTCTGGAGGATCCGGGGGAGGAACTTCTGAGGTGCATAAAGCTGTACAACGGCAACATCCCGCCATAGGAGACTGGCAGCTCATTAAAGATGAAGCGCCCACGAGAACCTGCAAGCCGATACTGGTCGCGATATGCGAGGAGTCACTCGAGGCTCTGGCAAAGGCTGACCACAAGGTCGCCTTCGCCTTCCGCATGGCCAAGGTGAAGGTATTTTCAGGGCGAAAAACCCCCAGATGAGGACGAGCCTGAAGAGGTAGATGGCGCCAGCCAACTACTGCAGGGGGTCACCATCAATGATGGGGGTGACAGCAAGACCTCGTAAGGGAGTTCAGATTAATCTGCAGCACTCAAAAAGTGCTACAGACAATCTGGACGCCCCCTGTTCGAGGAGGGCATCGACATCAGCTTCATCCAAGAACCCTGGGTCAAAAATGGGTTGATTAAGGGGCTAAACAGCAGCACACACAATCTGTTCTACAAGACGGATGAAGGTAACCCGCGAGCATGCATTGTAATCAAAAAAAGTTTTAATGCATTCTTATGTTCCAATTACAGCACACCAGATTTAACAGTCGTAAAGCTTGAGGAAGATGGCAATCGGGGAGTGTTCTTGGTGTCGGTCTACATGGCACATGACAGGGACGCCCCGCCCCCCGAGCTCGCACGATTCGTCAACATCACGAGAGGATCGCATATGATAAAATGCTGTGATGCCAACTCCACACATACTATTTGGGGGAGCAGCACCACGAACGAGAGAGGTGAGTCCCTTTTTAACTACATATGTATTACACTCGAATCTATGTATATGCAATAGTGGGTCCACACCCACTTTTATTTTTCCAAGCTCGGTAAGATGCCAAGGCTGCGAGGAGGTTCTGGATCTCACTTTGGTTTCGGACGATGGCCCGGCGATGGTAGACAACTGGAGGGTGTCAGAACAACCTTCATTCTCGGATCATCGCTGGATTCTCTTCGACATAAGGTGCGAATCAGGCCTCCCTCTCCGCTACAGAAACCCCAAGAGAACAAAATGGGAAAAATTTGTACGCTTAACATCTAGATCTATATCAGCTGCTAACTCTAGACTCTGTATCGACAACCCGCAAGAATTGGACGAAACGGTTGAAAAACTGGAGTGCGCACTCACAACAGCCTTCAACAAATCCACCCCGGTAAGCATCCAAAAGAAGAAATCCCCTCCATGGTGCAATGGGGAGCTCAGGAGACTTAGATCGGAAGTCAGAAAATTATTCAATGAGTGCTTCAAAACCAAGTTGTGGTAGCATATAAAGTGGCACTCAAACACTACAAATAAGGCTATTAGAAAAGCCAAGACGGAGTCGTGGCAGAATTTCTGCTCATCAATAGAAAATAGCCGAGAATCCGCAAGGCTTAGTAAGATTCTGTCAAAAGAACACCACAATGATCTCTTTGTGAGAAGGGAAGGTGGTGTTTGGACGGAATCTGCGGAAGAATCACTAGAGGCTCTGCTAAGCACACACTTTCCTGGAGACGATAGCCTACCAGCACCAATGGCAAGGACTAGCCAACCACTTCTCGGCGACGTAGTGCCGGAGTCTCTCATCAACAGGGAAAAGATAAGATTTGCTATCAACAGCTTTGCCCCCTTCAAGTCACCAGGCCCTGACGGTGTTACTCCGGTAATGCTTCAGAAGCTTGGTGAGCCAATTATCCTCTGGTTGGAACCAGACTTTAGAGCCAGCATCGCTCTATCACACATTCCAAAAAGCTGGAGGAGGGTGAAAGTCATCTTCCTACCAAAGGTAGGTAGAAGAACACATGAGAATGCCAAAGACTACAGACCAATAAGCCTAACTTCCTTCGTGCTGAAGGTCCTAGAGAGGCTTGTGGACATCCACATAAGGACGGTTCTAATAGGACCCAAGCTTTCTGTGGCACAGCATGCGTACATGAAGGGCCGGTCAACCGAAACCGCCCTGCACGAACTCATCGGTACCATAGAAAGATCCTTACAATTCAAGGAATACACCCTCGCAGCATTTCTAGACATGGAGGGAGCATTCAACAATATAAAAGTTAACCCGATCACTGGTGCCCTCCAAAGGGCGGGAATTATCTTCCCTATCTGCAGCTGGATCCAGTCGATGCTTGAAAATAGGGTAATACTAGCCAATATGGGTTCGGTGTCCGCAACCCGCCAAGTGGGCAGGGGCACACCCCAGAGCGGTGTTCTCTCCCCACTTCTATGGGTCGTTGCACTGAACGAGTGACTACTGGAGCTCAACAAGGATGGAGTAAAAGTAGTCGCATATGCAGACGACATTGTCATTGCAGTATCTGGCCCCTTCCCCACAACCCTGGTGGACTTGCTAGAGGGAGCGCTCCGCAAGCTACATGCAAGGGCAGTTGCGAACGGTCTCAGCGTTAACCCTAGCAAGACGGAACTGATGCTGTTCACCAACAAAACCAAGATACCGCATTTCAGAATGCCCACACTAAAAGATACTACACTATCCCTGTCCACGAGAGTTAAATATCTGGGCGTGGAAATAGATAGTAAGTTAAGTTGGAAAAACAATATAGAAAGAAGGATTGAAAAGGCCTACATAGCATACTACGCGTGTAAAAGAATAGTCAGCAGACATTGGGGTTTGAAGCCCAACCTCATGATGTGGCTCTACACAGCTGTGGTTAGACCCATACTAACCTACGGGGCGGTAGTATGGTGGCCTGCCTTAGACAAGCAATACAACACCAAAAAACTAAATAAACTACAGCGGGCGGCCCTCGGCGGGGTGACGGGAGCGTTACGGTCGTGTCCAACAGACGCACTGAACGTTATCCTCAACCAGTTACCACTGGATCTTCACATACGTGAAACTGCAGCATGTGCGGCGATAAGACTCCGCGAGTCTGGCTGCTGGAACTCGAGGCAGTATGGTCATGGTGGTATCCTCCGAGAGCTGCCCGGTATAGTTGCATCAACGACAGACTATCACGCACCTTTGCTGAACTTCGGCAGGAAATTCAAGGTGATGTTTCCCTCAAGAAAGGACTGGCAGAGGAACAGAGTATGCGATGACGAGACACTTTCACTCTACACCGACGGGTCCAAAACGGTCTGCGGGGTTGGAGCGGGTGTGTTTTCGGAGCAACTGAATGTCTCGCTTTCAGTCCGTCTTCCGGATTCAGCCAGTATCTTCCAAGCAGAAGTGCTGGGGATCGAGAAGGCTTGTACCTTCCTGTCGGAGGACACAGTAGGAGGACGTAACATACATATCTACACTGATAGCCAAGCAGCGATTAGGGCGCTTGAATCCCAAATCACATCCTCTGAGACGGTCAGCAGCTGTAGGAGGATGCTAGAGTCGGTTGCAGACTTCTCAAGCATTACACTCGTTTGGGTTCCCGGCCACAGGAATATCACGGGTAATGAGAAGGCAGACGAACTGGCTAAATTGGAGGCTGAAGCAGAGGTCTCCGATGCGGTGATGTTACATCCACCAATCACATCCATTAAAAGGCACATTCATTGCAAGTACAGAGAATTGGCAGCCCGTAATTGGCTCTCCACCGATGCCTGCAAAATCTCTAAGCAAACGTGGCCCACCTACAACAAAGAGAGAACAGAGGACCTGCTCAAGAGGTCAAGAAAGGAAATATTCAGAATCACATCCACACTAACGGGGCACTGGCCTCAGGGCCAACACGCCGAAAGAATGGGCATCCCGTTCAACAACAGATGCAGGATCTGCAACGAAGAAGGGTGCAAAGAAACAGTTGAGCACTTCCTATGTGAGTGTCCAGCTCTAGTGCACATCCGGTTTGTAACTCTGGGCAGCTATCTAATACCAGATCTTAACGGCATCGCGAATTGCTCTATAAGGGATATTAGCGACTATATAGGAACTCAATGGTTTGCTCGTGACAACAACTAACGCTTAGCCCAACTTACCTACAGCAGCATCCAAATATGTGCATGGTTCCAAGAGGAAGTGCATCAAAATGGCGCCCATAGCGCTACTTGAGCTCGGGAGTATTTCCTCTCCCGAGCAGCACAGCAACCAACCAACCAACCTCCTCTAAGTACATTGATTAGCGCATAATTGTCTTATCGATGAGGCTTTGCAAGTCAGTTTCTGCGTAAGAACTAGTTACCCGTATTTGCGTTTGGTAACATTCTTTTTTAGCTTCTAATACGCGATCGTAACAGGGATAAAAATACGGACTTTTATTTCGAATTATTTCTATTGCTCTCTTGTTAAGTCTGCTTCTACAAACATAGCTAAAGCTGCATGTGGTGTCAATATATTACCTCTACCCGGGCTTGTTGATTCTTTGTATGCGCTTTTGTATTTTACTGCACGTGGTGGTGATTCTGCGATTTCTTTCAGAATTCGCGAATCGTCCCTCTGCCCTTTTGCTATTAGAAATAATAACTGCATCTTCTACCATGGAACGGACTTCTTCCGTTTTCTTACGTTTACTTCGCTCACTTGACTCTTCGAATGATTTCGATGGACGGCCAGGGCGAAAATGTGACTCATTTGGAATTTCGATTGTTCCATTTAACAAAGACTGGTTAGCTTTCTGAAAAGTATCTTCCTTTCTTCTGGCTTTAGTCCACTTTTCCTTAAGCTGTGCTTTATAATAAGATAAGCTTTTCTTAAATTTTTGCATATTTTCAGCGGAATAAGTATGAGAAGACAGCAGGTTATTTTCTAAGGATTCTAATTTTTCATCCAAAGATGTCGAATTCTGCACTTGCATTTGATTGTAGAGATATTGACGAGTAACTTTTCTATTGCCTGATGAGCTTGCAATACCTAAGATAAGCAAAATTGGATTAGAATTAAAAACAAATGCAATTATTTTTGTATAAACTTTAGACAAGCGTGTATCAAACCCTTTATATGACACCCGATCTGCAGCTAATTTTTATGCACGTGGCGAGCTAATTGTACCAGGTATCATGTTCAACACTAACTTTCACTTGGACGGACTTGGAAACATAAGAAACCAGGTTTTCAAAAAAAAAAAAATATATATATACAGGGTGGCGCAAAAGTTATCCTCCTATCAGAAAATGCTATAAATTTTGCGATTGGCCCCTAAAGTCAGTTCTGTTTTGACATTTGTGTAGTAAACACATGCGAAATACACGTGAATAAACAATGTTACGCTACACTGCTCCAGAACGCGGAATATTGCTGGCTATTTATTTCGGTCGGTGAAAAACGGTTACTGCGCAAAAGTAATCCCCCTATCAGAAAATGCTATAAATTTTGCGATTGGCCCCTAAAGTCAGTTCTGTTTTGACATTTGTGTAGTAAACACATGCGAAATACACGTTAATAAACAATGTTACGCTACACTGCTCCAGAACGCGGAATATTGCTGACTATTTATTTGACCAATAATCGGTCGGGGCCAAACGGTTACTGTGAATGGAGCGCTACAGAGCAATGATCAACGAGTTCTTTTTGCCGCAACTTGATGAATTGGGATTGGAAAACATGTGGTTCCAACAAGACGGTGCAACAGCACACACTGCACGTGCCACAACCGATATGCTGAACATCGGAAGCTTACTTTTGCGCCACCTTGTATATATATATCTTAAAAACAATAGGTACCACTTATCCATTTATAACTATTAAAATCACAAACACCAACACAATAATATAATATTCACCTGAAATATCACAATCCATCACGATTACTTAGCTCGGTAGCTTAGATCAGTAAATATTCACGTTAAAACAGACGATTTACAGCGGTTAAAAAAAACTATAACGTGCGTTTCAAAAATAGCTAAGTTTTGGTTAACTGACAGCTAACGCTAAGTATGGGTCGATTCTCAAGTTGTGGTAGTGCTTTTTTTTAAGTTGTGACAAGTTTCTGAAATCCAATTATGGCCGCCTAAATAGCTTAAATCTACCTATGTGCGGCGGGTAATTTGACAACTAACCGAAAAAAGTCAGTCCATTAAAAACCGGCAATTATTAATAGGAGATGGCAGAAACAGTGCTTAGGAATGTTTGAAAGTCCACTATCAGAGCCACCAGTCCTTTCAGATTCGGTCAATATTTCAATAAAAAAATTTGGATTTGATGGACATATACCAACAACATAGTTAGACTTATAATATATGTAATGGTTACTTTAACTCAATGTGCTCAGTGAGTGAAAATATGTCCACCGTTTGGACGTGGTTGCCATATTGTAATTTTTTGGGTATTAGTATACAGGCAGTCCTTTTTCTAATCCATTTACCGAAAGAAAATTAAAAATTCAATTTAGGAATTCCGACTCAACGTCGTACCTTCCTATTTTGACTCTGCTTTCTTTTTGATCTGAAATTTTGAATTATAGGGCGGCCATGGCTGGTTTGGAATCCCGTTTTAATATTGGAGTTTTATGAACAGTAAAAATCTACCTTTTATTATAAACACTTAGGTGCATCTAAATACCCGACCGAAAATAGAGGCCATGAATACCTTTGAATCTCATTTTAATTATGGAATTTTACAAAAAAAAAAAGTAAAAGTTTCATTGCGCATAAAAATTTTTTTTTTTTAATTATATGAACAGGGGGCGACTATGGGTGTTTTTGAACCTCCTTTTTATAATGGAGTAAACATTTTAATTTTGAACTATTGTTTGCAATAAAATATGCGAGATATGTTGCAAACAAATATTTTATAATGCATCTACATACCCGACCGAAAATAGTGGCCACGACTACCTTTGAATCTCATTTTTATTATAGAACTTTACAAAAAATAGAAGTTTGATTGCGTTTAAAAAAAAAATTTTGAATTTTGATTTTGTGAACAGCAGTGACTTTGAATGCATTTGAATCTCATTTTTATAATAGAGTTCTATTAAAAAAATTAAGCTTTTGTTGTGTTTTCCATAAAATTTTAATTTTGAGCTATTGCTTGCAATTAAACGCGCGAGATATATTGAAAACAAATTGGTATTTTTTTTAAAGATTTTGGTACAGTTTAGTATAGTGGAAAACCAAATTGGACAGACGCGCCGACACTGGTGTATACTTTAACTCAATTTGCTTAATGAGTAAGAGAATGAAAATATTTCTACCTTTTGGAGAGCAAATGAAATATGAGTTGGACGCACCGAACCCACTACTTTAACTCAATATGCTCAATGAGTGAGAGAATGACAATTTCACCGTTAGGAGTGTGTCCACACGTACATATTTTGAGTGAAAATAAATTTAGCGTTAATTTTGGAGTTCCTTAATTTCTCAATACGAGTATAAAGCCTGTTTCCATTTTGTTTTTGTTTTTTTTGTTTTGGATATACAGACAGTGCTGTCAATTTAGCAATTTTCCTTTAGATCTGGTTTTTTGAAACCCATTTTGCGGGGGAAAATTACAACTTCAGTATATGGTTTTCTGATTTTTTTCTTGCGGATTTTGCAAAAAAATTGGTTTTAAGAAAATATGGCCTTAAAAACTTAGCAAATTCATGACAAGGTAAGAAATTCAATTTTATAAGAATAAAAAAAAATTATTGTCCGGAACCTGGGCGCGATGAATATATATGAAAATTCTAATATTATGACATATGGGCTGCATATAAGTTTACCTTACTCGAAAGTTATTGAGAAAAAAGTAAATTTCTTCTGGCGGTTTTTGAAAAAAAAAATTCGTTTTCTCACTTCAAAATAGAGGTCTTAAACCGAAAAATATTAGGTTAAAAATCTAATAAATTAAAAAAAAAATCAAGATAAAAAGTTTTCACATATTTAAAAACAAATTCAATTTAATAAAAAAAAAAACAAGGTTGTCCAGAGAGCCTGTTCTCGAACGTTGGCACACACGCGTTCTACCCCAGACGCTTACCACCTGCGCTACTTCGGTATGTAGAACAACACAGTCAAATACTGTAGTTAATCGCCATGGTTTTATGAAGAAAGTTTAGTGAATTATTCCAAATAAATGAAGCACTATTATGTTAAAGATAATTTGCCTATGTACCGCTCCTCATCCATAGGAAGATACCAAAATACATTTAAATAGGAATTATGCATGTTTAGGTAAGATATATTCTGGCAATTGATTGTATGGAAAAAATGTTAGCCTATTAATATATAGATAATGGTCAAATAGAATGATTACATATCTAACAAATTGTCCACCGTTTGAATTTTTGATTTATATGGCGCAAGGGATGCATTTGAATCCCATTTTTATACCTTTCCTGAACATGAAATGGTATATTAACTTTGGTCCGATGTTTGTACCGTTTAGAAATATAAGAGATAGACCCACCATTAAGCATACCAAATTGATCAGGACGATGAACTGAGTTGATACAGCCATGTCCGTCCGTCTGTCCGTCCGTCCGTCCGTCTGTTTGAACGCAAACTAGTCCCTCAATTTTGGAGATATCTCGATGAAATTTGGCACACGGATGTATTTTATTTTATTATATTAGATATTTGTCGGATCCGGTATAATCGGCTCACTATAGAATATATCTCCCATACAACCGATCGTTCAAATAAGAGGATTATGACCATTCCTCCCTCATTTTTGAAGATTAAAACTTGAAACTTGGTGAGATATTTTCTTATGGATAGTAAAAGATTTCGTAAAACAATCACCAAGATCGGAGCTATATATAGTATATATCCTATACAACCGATCCTTCAGATAAGAGGATTATGGCCATTTATCCCTCATTTTGGAAGATTAAAACTTGAAACTTGGTGAGATATTTTCTTATGCATAGTAAAAGATTTCGTAAAACAATCACCAAGATCGGAGCTATATATAGTATATATCCCATACAACCGATCGTTTAGATAAGAGGATTATGGCCATTTATCCCTCATTTTGGAAGATTAAAACTTGAAACTTGGTGAGATATTTTCTTATGCATAGTAAAAGATTTCGTAAAACAATCACCAAGATCGGAGCTATATATAGTATATATCCCATACAACCGATCGTTTAGATAAGAGGATTATGGCCATTTATCCCTCATTTTGGAAGATTAAAACTTGAAACTTGGTGAGATATTTTCTTACGCATAGTAAAAGATTTCGTAAAACAATTACCAAGATCGGAGCTATATATAGTATATATCCTATACAACCGATCCTTCAGATAAGAGGATTATGGCCATTTATCCCTCATTTTGGAAGATTAAAACTTGAAACTTGGTGAGATATTTGCTTACAGATAATAAAAAATTTGGTAAAAAAAATCGGTAAGATCGGAGCTATATATAGTATATATCCCATACAACCGATCGGTCAGATAAGAGGATTATGGCCATCTCTCCCTCATTTTAAAAGATTCAAACTTGAAGCTTGGTGAGATATTTTCTTATGGATAGTAAAAGATTTCGTAAAAAAGTCAGCAAGATCGGAGCTATATATAGTATATATCCCATACAACCGATCGTTCAGATAAGAGGATTATGGCCATTTATCCCTCATTTTGAAATATTAAAACTTGAAACTTGGTGAGATATTTGCTTATAGATGGTAAAAGATTTGTTAAAAAAAAATCACCAAGATCGGAGCTATACATATATAGTATATATCCCATACAACCGATATATATACATATTTTTTCCAGTTATTTCAAGGCAAACTTGATAGTAAGATAATGGGCAAATTAATCAGTTTTTGATTAACCATTTTTGAAATTACTCGAGTAACGCTCGTTTTGATTACTCATAATTTTTATTAATCAAGTAATCGATTAATTGAGCAATTGACTATTCAACTTACTCAATTAATCGAATAAAGGCACAGCCCTAGTAAATACTTCCCTTAAACAAATAAAGCTTATTATAAAAGAAAATGAAATGTATTGCTGTTAAAGTTTTAGAGACTTTTAAACAGTGCGTATTTAAGTTTGCACGTATTCATGAAAGGTATAAAGCCTTCGGCACAGCCGAAGACAGCGCCGTCCTTACTTGCTATGTTATAGTTTTATGGTCAAATTCAATTTTATTGCGTTTTCAGGATGCACTTAAATTACTCACCGGAAATAGTGGAATTTAACAAAAAAGTGCAGTTTGATTGCGTTTTTGAATCTGAACTTATTATGTCTTATGGCTATTCGTATAAGTTTACCTTAAGTCCTATATCAATCAGAAAAAAGGAAATTCTTTAAAAAAAAAATTCATAGAACTATGTAAGTATTTATTTTACATATTTTGTTATGGTAAATTTTCAGTAATTTTCTTGCGGTTGTTTTACAAAAAATTGGTTTTAAGAAAAGATTGCTTTAAAAATTTAACAAAAGGAAGAACAAGGGAAGAAATTCAATTTTATAAAAAAAAAATTATTGTCCGGAACCTGGGCTCGAACCGTGGAACGTACGCGTCAATTGGGTTGTGATATATATGAATATTCTAATATTATGACATATGGGCTGCATATAAGTTTACCTTAAGTCGAAAGTTATTGAGAAAAAATTAAATTTCTTCTGGCGGTTTTTGAAAAAAAAATTCGTTTTCTCACTTGAAAATAGAGGTCTTAAACCGAAAAATATTAGGTTAAAAATCTAATAAATTTAAAAAAAAATCAAGATAAGAAGTTTTCACATATTTAAAAACAAATTCACTTTAATAAAAAAAAAAACAAGGTTGTCCAGAGAGCCTGTTCTCGAACGTTGGCACACACGCGTTCTACCCCAGACGCTTACCACCTGCGCTACTTCGGTATGTAGAACAACACAGTCAAATACTGTAGTTAATCGCCATGGTTTTATGAAGAAAGTTTAGTGAATTATTCCAAATAAATGAAGCACTATTATGTTAAAGATAATTTGCCTATGTACCGCTCCTCATCCATAGGAAGATACCAAAATACATTTAAATAGGAATTATGCATGTTTAGGTAAGATATATTCTGGCAATTGATTGTATGGAAAAAATGTTAGCCTATTAATATATAGATAATGGTCAAATAGAATGATTACATATCTAACAAATTGTCCACCGTTTGAATTTTTGATTTATATGGCGCAAGGGATGCATTTGAATCCCATTTTTATACCTTTCCTGAACATGAAATGGTATATTAACTTTGGTCCGATGTTTGTACCGTTTAGAAATATAAGAGATAGACCCACCATTAAGCATACCAAATTGATCAGGACGATGAACTGAGTTGATACAGCCATGTCCGTCCGTCTGTCCGTCCGTCCGTCCGTCTGTTTGAACGCAAACTAGTCCCTCAATTTTGGAGATATCTCGATGAAATTTGGCACATGGATGTATTTTATTTTATTATATTAGATATTTGTCGGATCCGGTATAATCGGGTCACTATAGCATATATCTCCCATACAACCGATCGTTCAAATAAGAGGATTATGACCATTCCTCCCTCATTTTTGAAGATTAAAACTTGAAACTTGGTGAGATATTTTCTTATGGATAGCAAAAGATTTCGTAAAAAAATCACCAAGATCGGAGCTATATATAGTATATATCCCATACAACGGATCGTTTAGATAAGAGGATTATGGCCATTTATCCCTCATTTTGGAAGATTAAAACTTGAAACTTGGTGAGATATTTTCTTATGCATAGCAAAAGATTTCGTAAAACAATCACCAAGATCGGAGCTATATATAGTATATATCCCATACTACCGATCCTTCAGATAAGAGGATTATGGCCATT
Source organism: Merzomyia westermanni (assembly GCA_949987695.1). Taxonomy (NCBI): domain Eukaryota; kingdom Metazoa; phylum Arthropoda; class Insecta; order Diptera; family Tephritidae; genus Merzomyia; species Merzomyia westermanni. The sequence continues at coordinate 116,282,112 of OX465289.1, forward strand.
TATCCCTCATTTTGAAAGATTAAAACTTGAAACTTGGTGAGATATTTGCTTGCAGATAAGAAAAAATTTGGTAAAAAAATCGGTAAGATCGGAGCTATATATAGTATATATCCCATACTACCGATCCTTCAGATAAGAGGATTATGGCCATTTATCCCTCATTTTGGAAGATTAAAACTTGAAACTTGGTGAGATATTTGCTTGCAGATAATAAAAAATTTGGTAAAAAAATCGGTAAGATCGGAGCTATATATAGTATATATCCAATACAACCGATCGTTTAGATAAGAGGATTATGGCCATTTCTCCCTCGTTTTTAATGATTAAACTTGAAACTTGGTGAGATATTTTCTTATGGATAGCAAAAGATTTCGTAAAACAATCACAAAGATCGGAGCTATATATAGTATATATCCCATACTACCGATCCTTCAGATAAGAGGATTATGGCCATTTATCCCTCATTTTGGAAGATTAAAAATTGAAACTTGGTGAGATATTTGCTTGCAGATAATAAAAAATTTGGTAAAAAAATCGGTAAGATCGGAGCTATATATAGTATATATCCCATACAACCGATCGTTCAGATAAGAGGATTATGGGCATTTCTCCCTCATTTTTAATGATTAAAACTTGAAACTTGGTGAGATATTTTCTTATGGATAGTAAAAGATTTCGTAAAAAAGTCAGCAAGATCGGAGCTATTCTTCCAGCAGACGCAGCAGATCCGGGTTGGATTCAACCCCAGCCCGGAGCAGGAGAGTTTAGAGCAGCCCTGCTGCCAGGACCTGCTCGGAGGATGACAATATTAGTGGAAAAGGTGACAGGTTAGACAGGGTAGATTTACGTTAAGCGTTCACACTCCGTCCAATGCAATTCTTGTAAAAGATGGTTGCACAAAACCAGGTGCTCCGGGCTAAATCCCTCCACACATAGGCCTCCTAGTTTCTATTAAACTTTCGTGGCCCCTTACTGTTCACGCCCTAGGACGTCCCGTGGCCAACGACGATCCAATGTCGCACCGTCACAAGCTTCTAAAATAGTCTCCACGACTAATAGCACTAATAACGCCCAGCAAGTAGTGTGTAACACCCGCTGCCGCTCACGCCCACAGGCGCCAACACCTCACACAGCCGCTCACAGCTACTTCTTACGTAGCACCTCTGTCTCAGATGTGAGCAATGCCGAGCGACAGCCCACCCCCCTCCCACTTTCAACTTCCCCTTCTTCTTCCAGCACTAGCACAAATGTAAGTCAAAGCCACCAGCTCCTGCTCCCTTACACCTTGTGCTCTGTTTGTCGGCTGAGACTATATACACATGCAATATCAGTCAAATGCAATTCTTGCCTTGGCCTGTGTCACTTGCTTATATGTTCTCAACTTGGAAACAGGAACCTATGGACTGATACGTACGTTGCACCATGTTGTCGAGCTACGCATCCTACAACGTTGACCGATTTCTCACCTTCCGGTGGGTCGGATCCCTCGTCTTCTAGAATGCGACGCAGTGCGCGACCCAGCCTGCTTCCACCAAGGCATACGCACCAGTCCCTGACTCCCAGCGTGAACACTTTTCCCATTTCGCACTTTCGCGTCCTACAGTTAAACTGCAGCGGCCTAACCGGGAAAGTGTGTGAAATAGTGAACTTCATGAAGCGACAGAACATCAAGATCGCTGCCATTCAGGAGACGAAGTTAAACGCCCGATCACATCTTCGGACTTGTGACGGCTATAACATCCACCGACGTGATCGAGAGAGAGGTCTTGGGGGCGGACTCGCCTTCATCACACACCAATCCGTGCAATATCGTCCATTTGAGCCCGACGTCGACATGAGGGACAAACTCCTGTCCGGACGGGCGACGTCGACCTCGAAATCATTAACATCTATATACCTCCTGCCACCTGCTGTCCGAGAGATTACCACCCTGACATCAGTGCGTTACTCAGAGGCGATAATCGTGTAATCCTCGGAGACTTCAACGCACACCACGATCTGTGGCACTCAAGCCTACAGGCCGACGGCAGGGGACAGGAATTGGCTGAACAAATAGACGATTCGACGTTTTGCACTGTGAACGGGGACGCCCCCACGAGAGTCGCGGTAAATTGTTCCAGTTCGCCAGACCTTACAATTGTCAGCGCAGGTTTCATAAACTGCGTTGAATGGCGACCAATGCTTACTCTTGCATCTGACCATTTGCCGATAGTCCTCTCAATCGATCGCCCCATTGACTTCGTTACTTCTGAGAAGCGCACCTTCACTAACTTCAGTAAAGCTGACTGGGTTGGTTTTCTTAATTTCACTGAGAGCACCTTCGCTGCTGTTCCCATCCCGTCTGACGTACGAGAAGGGGAAAAAGCGTTTCGCTCGGTCATAGCTTCAGCCTCCAATCAATATATTCCGTCAGGTAGAATTAAGGAGATACGTCCGTACTTCCCCGCAGAGGCAACGGCCCTGGCTAACGAACGTGACCACGTGCGACGCTTGAACCCTACTGATCCTCAAATTCAAGATCTCAATGCGGAAATCAGACGGCTAGTTGATCAACACAAACGCGCCAAATGGGAGGAGCACCTAAGGTCCTGTAACCTCTCTGCTGGTGTTGGCAAATTATGGTCCACTGTTAAATCCTTGTCTAATCCGACCAAACCGAACGACAAAATATCCATCACCTTTGGTGATAAGGTACAGTCGAAACCAAAGAGATGCGCGAGCGCTTTCTGCCGGAAATTTGTACTGCATCCTCCGGTTGACAAGGAAATCAGGCGCACCATCAGGGAAGCGCACAAACGCAAAAACAACCAAGCGCCAATTGCCATCACCACCACAGAGGTTCGGGAGGCCATACGGGGGTCTAAAAACTCCAAATCTATTGGCCCAGACGGTATATCCATGCTGATGCTAAAAGATCTCGGTGATGAGGGAGTAAGGTGCCTAACAACCGTCTTCAATCTGTCCATGACCACCTTTGTCATTCCAGAAAGATGGAAACAGGCCAAGGTGGTGCCACTACTAAAGCCCGGCAAGCCGGCTAACGTGGGGGAGTCTTATCGACCGATATCACTCCTCTCGCCAGTAGTGAAGACCCTGGATACGGTCTTGCTCCCTTACTACACCGCTAACCTACGATTAGCCGATCATCAGCATGGATTGCGCAAAATGCATAGCACTACCACCGCGCTAAACGCCATCACCACACAGATAGGTGTCGGTCTCAACCAATCTCGCCCAAACGACAGGACCGTGCTAGTTGCGCTTGATTTGTCGAAAGCTTTTGACATTGGTAATCACGCACAACTCATTAACGACCTGGAAGATTCAAACCTTCCCCCCTGTCTAAAGCGTTGGACCACCAACTATCTGAGTGGCCGGCAGTAATCGGTGGCATTTAGGGGCGAAAGATCAAAACCACGTATAATTAAGCAAGGGGTGCCACAGGGTGGTGTCCTATCCCCGCTTCTGTTTAATTATTGCATATCGAGGCTCCCTTCCCCACCAGAAGGCGTCTCGATCGTCTCCTACGCCGATGACTGCACGATCCTGGCGACTGGACCCTCCGTCGATGAGCTCTGCTCGAGAATTAATTCTTACCTGCCAACCCTTTCCAGTTTCTTCGCTGCACGGAACCTGACATTGTCACCGACCAAATCCTCGGCCTTATTTACGACGTGGACAGCGCAGGCGAACATGGAATTAGACGTCTACCTCGACGGCATTAAGCTTCCGACTGTCATACACCCCAAAATCTTAGGGGGTCACGTCTGATAACATGTAGCCACGATTGCCACCAAAGTACAAAGCCGTAACAAAATCCTCAAGTCACTAGCTGGCAGTACTTGGGGGAAAGACAAAGAAACGTTACTGGCAACGTACAAGGCAATCGGGGTTAGCAGACACACATTGGAGGAGGTTGCAGGCCTGCCAAAACACCGCACTCAGAACTGCCACGGGGTGCCTCCTTATGTCTCCTGACCACCATCTTCATAATGAGGCAAAAATGCTCGATGTCAAAGAGCACTGCGAGATGTTGACCAGACAACTCCTGTTCAACTGCCATAAACCGCAGCACCCGAACAGGAACCTGCTCAACGAAAATCCGCCTCCCAGGAGAATAAGGAGTCACCTCCGTAAGCACTATGACGAGATCCGGCACCACATTTTCTCGCCGTTTGATCCAAAGGTGCACCGGCGGGCCCTCAACCTCATCCACACGGAGTCGGTAAACTCCTTTGTCAGGTCACGTCCAGTGAATGCAGTCCTACAGGCACAAGCTCCACCTGTTGCCGACGAGGAACGCGAACTGCGCAGGGAGACAAGAGTCACGGTGGCTCAACTTCGTTCTGGATACTATAACAGACTAAACTCTTACCTATCCAGACTGAACCCTAACATGCCAAATGTCTGCCCGGCATGCGGCGTGTCTCCCCACGATACTAACCATCTGTTCATCTGCTCAACTGAGCCCACTCTTCTAACACCAATTTCACTCTGGTCCACCCCTGTTGAAGCCGCGAGGTTTCTTGGACTTCCGTTAGAAGAGCCTGATGACAGTGTTGGATGGGGGGTGACATCCTAGGCAGGTTAAGTAGTCGCTACAACAACAACAACAACTATATATAGTATATATCCCATACAACCGATCGTTCAGATAAGACGATTATGGCCATTTATCCCTCATTTTAAAAGATTAAAACTTGAAAGTTGGTGATATATTTTCTTATGCATAGTAAAAGATTTCGTAAAAAAGTCAGCAAGATCGGAGCTATATATAGTATATATCCCATACAACCGATCGTTCAGATAAGAGGATTATGGCCATTTATCCCTCATTTTAAAAGATTAAAACTTAAAAGTTAATGATATATTTTCTTATGCATAGTAAAAGATTTCGTAAAAAAGTCAGCAAGATCGGAGCTACATACAGTATATATCCCATACAACCGATCGTTCAGATAAGAGGATTATGGCCATTTATCCCTCATTTTGAAATATTAAAACTTGAAACTTGGTGAGATATTTGCTTACAGATGGTAAAAGATTTGTATATATATATAATTATATACACAGGGGCTGCTTTATGCTCTTGAACATCATTTTTATAATAAACTTTTATAAAAAACTTAACTTGTGTTTACTTTTATTGTGTTTTCTCTCAAAATTTTAATTTTAAATTATTGGTTGCTTGCAATACAACGCGCGAAATATGTTGAAACAAATTGGAATTTTTTTTTAAGATTTTGGTGCAGATCAGCATAAAGGGGGGGAGGGGCAACTCTCGCTCAAAATCAATTTGGACAGCCCTGTCGAAGCTACTCAACGAGTAAGAGAACGAAAATATAGAGCGAATGAAACATAAGTTTAACGAACCGACACCACTCAATGTGTTCAATGAGAGAGTAGAAATATTTTACCGTTAGGAGTGTGTCCACATAAACATATTTATTTTTTTTAAATGAACTTAGCGTTTATTTTGAAGTTTCTCAATATGAGCAGACAGTGCTGTCCCTTTAGATCTGGCTTTTTGGAAACCCATTTAGCGAGGGATTATTACAAAGTCAGCAAATGATGGTGTTTTGGCTTTTTCCCTTAACTATATGTATAAAAGACACTTTATCTCTTTACTTCACTTCATATCATCAATTTTAATTGTGAACCATTGTTTGGAATAAAACGTTCGAGATATGTTAAAAATAAATATTTAAATTATATCTAAATAACCGGCTGAAAAAAGTGGCCATGACGCCTCTGAATCTCATTTTCATTACAGAATTTTACAAACAAAATAGAAGTTTGATGGCGTTTTTGAAATTTATTTTAATTTGGAATTATATGAACAGCATGTATGAAAACTTTTATTGTGTTTTTTCTAAAAACTTTTAACTAATATTCTTTGTAATAACACGTTCGAGATATGTTGAAAACAAATATTTAAGGATGTATCTAAAAACCGGACGATGAAAATCGCCATGAAAACTTTTTCATCTAATTTTTACTTTGGAATTTTACAAAAAATGAAGTTTATTGCGTTTTTAAAAAAACAATTGAAATTTGAGTTATATACACAGGGGCTTCTAAGCATGCTCTGGAACAGGGATGGGCCTATTTTCGGCTCCTAAATCAGTTTGAGTGACAGCGAGTGCTAGGTGAGACGTTTGTGTGTTCGGGGGTGCTAGGGGAGGAAAAAAATGCATTGCCAATATCGTACGTTTCGCCTCAAATTATATTCATCGCAAGGAGGTTGCGGAAACACTAAAAAACTGAACAGAAAACATTCTCTCTCAACCTCGAAAACCAATTCTCAATAGTACGAAAATAAAAACATACATTTTTTTACAAGAACTACGAAAAACGGAATAGCCATAGACTGAAGTCGACTTTATGTTAAGCAGCGCATTATTGACATTCATTTGACCTTAACATACATTTAATTATATGCAAGCCGATTCATTTTGCAATATATACATACAGATATTTAAAAAAGTATTTTCAAAGGAGTAGCAGGAAGTAGTAGTACAAATGCACGTTTCTCATACAATCATGTGAAAACGAAACCCTTTTCAGATTTGTTGGCAGTGTTGCCATGAGCCTAGAAAGAAATGTATTAGTTTCCAAATATAAAAAGGTACAAATCGCATAAACAGTGACAAATTTTACCAGTTTTATTCTAAATATAACTGCTTTTATTTAAAAATACGGAGAAATTTACAAATTTTTTCAGCTCATATACATATGTCGTTAAATCCACACTACAAAAATTGTTGGAGCATGTCTTGCATATGTGTTTAATATACGGTGACCATTTTTTTATCGATAAAATACTTGACAAAATATCTAATTTTTGATTTTTTTATATACAAATATTATGTTATTAGGGTGCCTCACAAAAAAAAGTTGCACATTTTCCATCGGAAGTGCAATATTTTTTTGGGAATATTTCTTCAAATCCTTATTACCTTTCTGACGACACCTCAAAAGCTGAAATCGGTCAAATATCGGTCGTGTTTTCCTGAAACATACCTTCCGAAAAACTACAAATGCAGCATCAAAAATCTCGTGTCCTGATAGCGTTGATAATTTTTTCAAATATTTTTAGACAAACCTTTTAAGCTTCAACTTTTCTTTCATCAAATAAGATTTTTTGAAAAAAATATGTTTAGAAACCACTTTTCATTTGCGGTACAAATACGAAGCCGCCGGTAAAGGCTAGTTTATCTAAAAACGCGTAATAATTTGAACATAGTAAGAGTGGTGGCAGCTCTATTTTCCACATAGCTTGGTAACTGTTAAATATGTATTAAGCAAGATGAGCAGTGTTCTTGATGATGCTTTTGTAAAGGGAAATGGGGTAAAATTATTCGTACATACATATTTCGTAAGAACTCAAATTGATTGAATTTGTATGTCAATAGGTAGATTTATGAATGTATGAAGTGGACTAAATATACATTCATGAACACATTGTTATGGTATAATGATTGGGCCCGAATTGTAGCTCTATAACGTTTTAATACGTATTATAACTTATTTAAAAATAATGGGCTTTTCTAATTTCTCTTACGATCAATTTTGTCTCCAAGTTCTAAATTTAATTCCTCGCCATTAAGTCGTTTTGTAAATTCCAAACCGCAAATGTTACAAACAGTTCTGTGGAATGTGGAACGATAGTTGAGTGTTCTGAGGAAACGATACGTTTCAGCGAACTGTCAACAAGCAATCGATAAACCCGCTGAGTGAATGTAGCGGACAAATTTGCGCTCATCAATTCGAAATCAAAGTTTTGGTTTGAGTGAAATGGGGATGTACGAAAATGTTTGTAAAAAAAAGGGGACTTTTTTTCGCCGGAGTAGGAAGAGTTAGAAACACTGACAAAATATTATGACGGTGTTCAAAAAGTGTAATTCGCAGGGTGGCGCAAAAGTAATCCTCCTATCAGAAAATGCTATAAATTTTGCGATTGGCCCCTAAAGTCAGTTCTGTTTTGACATTTGTGTAGTAAACACATGCGAAATACACGTTAATAAACAATGTTACGCTACACTGCTCCAGAACGCGGAATATTGCTGACTATTTATTTGACCAATAATCGGTCGGCGAAAAACGGTTACTGTGAATGGTGAGCGCTACAGAGCAATGATCAACGAGTTCTTTTTGCCGCAACTTGATGAATTGGGATTGGAAAACATGTAGTTCCAACAAGACGGTGCAACAGCACACACTGCACGTGCCACAACCGACATGCTGAACATCGGAAGCTTACTTTTGCGCCACAAGAAGCATATAGCTTGCAAAGTTTTTAATATTAAAAGGCATTACGAAAAATTTCATAGTGATTGTGATAAGTATTCAGACGAAGCACGATTAGAATTATTCCAGAAACTAACTTCTGTAGAAAGCAGTGCTCAAGAGGTGCGGTCATTAATAAACGCGTTTTAAAGCGCAAAGGTTGGCTCAGCTGATTTGTGATCACGGAAACGCACTGTAGTTGCATTTTAAAAAATAGGTGGAGCTTTACGTCAAATTGGTGATCATTTGTCATCAGTTAGCTCAACGTTTCATTTCCAAAGTTGTATCACTCAACTGACCTTCCAATGGAGTCAACGGCTGCTCACCTATTGCGCATCGGAAACGCGTCCAATTACGTGACTTGGAAATTTGTTACTACATACATATAATCATTATTTGCTACATTTTATAGATTGCTGTTGATGGATATGGAGCAACTCGTGTAAGCTATGCTATTATCCACAAAATGAATATGGGTAATCATCAATTTTCGGATGGGGACTTTATAAAATCTTGTATTTTGGAAGCAGTTGACACTTTGTCGAAAGAACATATTCACAAATACAATCAAATATGTTTGTCGCGTCGAACTATCGGTCGAAGGGTGCAAGATATGGCTAACGACTGCCAATTGCAGCTAGACCGAAAAATTTCAAGTTTTATACATATATGCTTCGTTGGCTCTAGATGAGAGCACAGATATTTCTGATGTTGCGCAGCTAGCAATATTCATTCAGGGAGTAGATATTGATTTCAATATAACCGAAGAATAACTTGATTTGATACCTTTGAAAGGAACTACGACGGGTCAAGACAGTTTTGATGCGGTTTTAGATTGTGCTGTCGGAAGAGGGTTGGACTGGAGTAAAGTCTTTAGTGTGGCAACTGATGGCGCGCAGGCGATGATGGGATGCAAGCAAGGATTCTTTGGGCGGCTTAAGGCAAAATTTGCTTCCGAATTGAACTGAGATTGTATTGCAGTGCATTGTCTTATTCACCAGGAAGCTTTATGTGCCAAATCCTTAAGTTTCCAAAGTGTTATAGGTACTGTAGTAAAATGTACCGCCAGTTTAAGGGACTTCTTGAGTCCGTGGGAAGTGAGGAAATGGATATCCCGTATTTCACAGAAATCCGTTGGCTGAGTCGGGGAGAAACACTGAAAAGATTTTTTGAGTTACGATCACTTATCTCAGATTTTATGGTATATTCCACCAGCTTATATTCTTAGGTTTGAAACTAATTTTATTTTTTTTATAACCTGCAGATTTCTAAAAAACAATCGTTTAGCGAACTTAATGACCCCGAGTGGATAGCTGACTTAGCTTTCTTAACAGATATTACCGAGCATCTTAATATTTTGAATTTGACTTTGCAAGGTAAAGATAACCTTATATATGATTTGGGTGACGCAATAAAAGGCTTCAAAACAAAGCTCGAATTAAGGGTAAGCAGCACGCAGTGAAAAATTGTCATTTCTTTCCACGTCTAAAGGCTGTTTCTCTGGACAATGCTATCAATGTTAAAAAATACTGCGAAGAAATTCAAAAACTACTGATGCAGTTTAGAGACCGGTTTGAAGTGCTGGATACTCTTCAAGGAAAGTTTGATATGTTTGTATCTCCTTTCAGTCAGAATATTCAAACAGCCCCGGCAGAACTACAAATGGAATTGATAGAATTGCAGTGCTCCACTCCTTTAAAAAACAAGTTTTTAGAATACGGAGATGTGATATAGTTCTACAAAATATTGGATACGCAGAAATTTCCAGCGTTGCGAAACTTTGCTGCGAATATAGTTTCAATGTTTGGGAGCACTTACACATGTGAACAATTCTTTTCGAAAATGAATTTAACAAAGACTACGTTAAAATAGGCTTTCCGAATGCGATAATGCGCATTGCAGCAGCAAATTCTATCAATCCAAATATTGACTTAATTGTTGGTCAAAAACGAGGTGCATAAAGGCTCATAGGAGCCGTTTTGCCCATCACTGCTCTTTAACATCATTTTTATAATAGATTACTATAAAAAAATAAAACTTTTATTGTGTTTTCTCTAAAAATTTTAGTTTTGAATCATTGCTTGTTTGTAATACAACGCGCGAGATATGTTGAAACAAATTGGAATTTTTTTTTTAAGATTTTGGTACAGATCAGCATAAAGGGGGGCAACTCTAAATCAAATTAGACAGACGCGTCGGAGCTGCAGTATACTTCAACTCAATTTGCTCAATGAGTAAGAGAATGAAAATATAGAGCAAATGAAATATGAGTTGACCGAAGCGACGCCACTCAATGTGCTCAATGAGAGATTACAAATATTTTACCGTTAGGAATGTGTTCACACATCCATTTTTTTTTGAAAATGAATTTAGCGTTTATTTTGAATTTTCTCAATTTCTCAATATGAGCATGATGCCGGGGTTTCCTTATCGTTTTTTATAGGCAAATAGTGCTGTCCCTTTAGATCTGGTTTTTTTGGCGGGGGAAAATTGCAACTTCAGAATATGATGGTTTTTTTTTGCTTTTTTCCTAAACCCTAATTAAGACATATTTTGCCATTTCATATTGACTTTTATGGCATTTCAATAATATTTTGTGATATATATATGGCCTCAACTTATTATTTATCATATAAGTATACCCTAAGTCCTATATCCATCCAAATATAAAGGCAGTAAGAAAGCAAAATCCTTAAAAAAAACCATCAAACTTTGTACGTAATTACCTTACATTTTTTGCTATTTTAAATTTTTGTTATTTTCTTGCGTTTTGTTTGCATAGATTTTGTTTTAGGAAAATATTGCTTTAAAATCTTAATAAATTGTAAAGTCAAGATAAGAAGAAAATCTATTTAAAAAAAAAATTACTGTCCGGAACTTGGGCTCGAACCACAGAACGCACCTGCGCTGTTCCGATACATAGATATCTGCTGTCAAATACCACCGTTGGGAGTATACCTACATACATACATATATGGGTATTGAAATAAATGAAGCGTTCATTTTGAAGTTCCGCAAATTTCTCAACATTAGCCTGACGCCAGTTTTCGTATCGGTTTTTTTTTTATATACAGGCAGTTTTCGCAATTTTTCCTTCAAGTCAGGATTTTATTACAACTTCAACATGTGATAGTTTTCTGGCCTTTTTCCCAACCACAACTTGTACCCAACATAACGGGTCAAATTTAGTTTACATATATGCAAGGGCTCAAATTAAAATATTTGAAGAAGAAAACAATTGATATATTTAGAAAAATGAACACGAGTTCTAACCCTTTTTAAATATAAATTTGAAGTAGCTACACACTGTGTTTTCTCTTTTTGTATTTTATATGTAGGGTCTATGTCATCGGGAAACCCCGATAGAAATAATGAGCTAAGATATATTTCGAGAGTACTATAAAATTTCTCGGTCCAACAGAATTTGCTTTTTTGCTTTGATGTATATAGTGCATATGAGCTGCATATAATCATTTTCTGGAGTTCTTTTGAAAAATTGGGTTTTTTCACTCTCATGAACAGAAAAATATTGGGCTAAGAATATAATAAATTAGAGAAAAAAGCAACATAAGAAGTTTTCATATATTTAAAGACAAATAAAAAAAAAATTAAATGGTCCGGAACCTGCCCTCGAACCTTGGAACGTACGCGTCCTAACCGAGACGCTTATCACCTGCGCCACTGCTGTATGTACAATGACACAGTCAGATACTGTAGTTATCAGCTATGGATTTTTGCAGAAAACTTGAATGAATTATTACAAATAAATGATGCATTATTTATTAAATATAATATGCCTATGCACCGCTTCTGAGCCATATGAAGGCATCAAAATACATGTTAATTGTAAATATGCATGTTTAAATGAGATACACTCTGGCAATTGATTGTATGGAAAAATTGTTAGCCTATTAATATATAGATAATGGTTACTTTAACTCAATGTGCTCAGTGAGTGAAAATATGTCCACCGTTGAGACATGGTTGCCATATTGTAATTTTTTGGTTATCAGTATACAGGCAGTACTTTTTGTAATTCATTTACCGGGAGAAAATTACAAATTCAATTTAGCAATTCCGACTCAACGACGCACCTTCCCATTTTGACTCTGCTTTCTTTTTGATATGAAATTTTGAATTATAAGGCGGCCATGGCTGGTTTGGAATCCCGCTCTCTTCTCGCTCAAAATTAAATTGGACAGACGCGCCGACGCCGGTGTATACTTTAACTCAATTTGCTTAATGAGTAAGAGAATGAAAATATTTCTACCTTTTGGAGAGCAAATGAAATATGAGTTGGATGTACCGACGCCACTACTTCGACTCAATATGCTCAATTAGTGAGAGAATGAAAATATTTCACCGTTGGAGTGTGTCCACATATATATATTTTGATTGAAAATTAATTTAGCGTTTATTTTGAAGTTCCTTAAATTTCTCAATATGAGCATGACGCCGGTTTCTATTTTGGTTGTTTTGTTTTGGATATACAAACAGTGCTGTCAATTTAGCAATTTTCCTTTAGATCTGGTTTTTTGAAACCCATTTTGCGGGGGAAAATTACAACTTCAGTATATGGTTTTCTGATTTTTTTCCTTAACCACAACTCAGACATGTAGAAAGACATTTCATATTGACTTTTATAGCATTTCAATAATATTTTGTGATATATATGTATATGACCTGAACTTATTATTTCTTATGGCTGTGCGTATAAGTTTACCTTACGTCCTATATCAATCAGAAAAAAGTAAATTCTTTAAAAAAAAGTTTATAAAACTATGTTACTATGTAAGTATTTATCTTATATATTTTGTATGGTAACTTTTTAGTAATTTTCTTGCGGATTTTTTGCAAAAAATTGGTTTTAAGAAAATATTGCCTTAAAAACTTAACAAATTCATGTCAAGGTAAGAAATTCAATTTTATAAAAATAAAAATAAATTATTGTCCGGAACCTGGGCTCGAACCTGGGAACGCACGCGTCTCACCCGAGATGCTTATGCCTGCTTCAGAAAATATTTCCACCATTAGGAATACACACACATATCCATATGGCATTTGAAAATTAATGAAACGTTCATTTGGAAGTTCCACAAATTTTGTTTTTATATACAGGCAGTTTTCTCAATTTTTACTTTACATCTGGCTTTTTTGAAGTCAATTTAGGTGGAGAAAATGACAATGAAAGGATGGTTGTCTGGCTTTTTTCATTAACCACAACTTAGAAATATTTAAAATACATTTCATGTTGATTTTTAAGGAAGGTTATCATATTAACTGGTCAAATTTAGTCTACATATGTAAGGGTTCGGGTTATATGTCTGGCCTTTTACAAATTAAAATATTTGAAGAAGAAAATAGTTGATATCTTCAGGAAAATTAACATGATTTCTAACCACTTCATAAATAGAAAATTGAAGAAGCTACAAACTGTGTTTTCGCGTTTTTGTATTTTAAATATAGGGTCTATCAGCCATTCCGTCTCATCGGAAAACTCCGATAGAAATAATGAAACTATCCAAATTCTCTATTGAGTTTCTCGTTTCGACGGAATTGGGTTGTGATATATAAAATTATTATAATATTATTACATATGGGCCACATTATTATTGAGAAAAAATTTTATTTCTTAAAAAATTTATGAAGCTATGAAGGTATTTTTTTAAGTATTTTGTTTTGATAAACTGGAAACATTTTCTGGCGTTTTCTTGCAAAATTTAGATTTTTTTCACTCCAAGATAGAGGTCATATACAGAAAAATATTGGGGTAAAAATATAATAAGTTTAAAAAAATCATGATAAGAAGTTTTCATATGCATATTTGAAATCAAATTAAATTTAAAAAAAAAACTGCTAAGCGTCATTTCCATAATGCCGAGTTAACTTACATTCGACAGCTAACTATCGATTCCCAATGTTATTTAAGCTATTTAGCTAAATATTTACTGCCCAATGCACACCTTATGATTTTTAATTAGAGTTTAACTCACCAATATTACGCGGTTAACTTGAAAGAGTAAACAGTGAATTTAAGCAAATAACGTATAACCACAAAAATGTTCAAAGCGACGAAAAGTAGGAAACAGTAAACCATCAATTCACGGGTAGGTTATTCACCACTGGAAAACATTTCATTTTAATCGCGAGTTTTAAGGCTATTTGCACACTTATTTTGATGTGATATTCACAATTAAACGTTTTTGTAACTCAAACTATAATTTTTGGTGTAATATACAATTAAAACACAGTGAATTTAAGCAATTTACACGCAGGTACATTGGTGAATTACCTACCACCGATTTGACAGCGTCCACTGGCAGTCGCCCTTGGACCATCTTATGGTTATACGTTCTTTGGTTTAAGTTAGCTTGCCACAGTAAAAATGGCCCTAAGGGTATAAGCCGATGCTCTGTATGTCGACTAGCACCGCTACCGGTGAACGAACATGTTTGAAAGTAAGACATTTCACGGAGAGAGCGTGTTGGTCGTGGTACACTTAACTCATCAAGTTTTCATGTAACAATCGAGTAACTAATCATTTTATCGACTAAGGTATATTATTGTTCTTTTCCATTCTAATTATGTAGTTGTAAAAATTTACCTTTTATTAATCATCATGCTAATTGAAGTTAGATGGCAATCTTGATAATGAACTACATTATTTATACTATTGAAGTTAATAGATGAAATCTATAAGCAGTCTCTAGTTACTCATGCTTAAAATATTGAGTTATGAATTTAATAAATTAAAAGAAAACTAGTCTTAGATAATTATTTGTAGTATACGAGGTGTGTTCAAAAAGTATCGCGAATTTTGTGTTTTTTCAAAAATTATTTATTTATTCATGAATATCTATTTTGTCCCCTTCAAAGTAATCCCCATGAGATAGTATACACTTGTGCCAACGGTTTTTCCAATCTTCGAAGCACTTCAAAAAATCATTTTTTTGTATCTTTTTCAGCTCCTCCTTCGATGCCGTCTTTATCTCGTTAAGAGAAGCGTAACGTCGTCCTTTCATGGGCCTCTTCAGTTTAGGGAACAAGAAAAAGTCACAGGAGGCCAGATCTGGGGAATACGGTGGCTGCGGCATCATTAGTGTGTTGTTTTTGGCCAAAAAGTCGCGCACAAGCAACGATGCGTGAACAGGGGCGTTATTGTGGTGCAAAAGCCAATTTTTGTTCTTCCACAAATCCGGGCGTTTCTGGCGGATTGCTTCGCGCAAATTGCGCATAACTTGCAGGTAATATTCCTTACTGACCGTTCTTCCCTGTGGCAAGAACTCATGATGCACCACGCCCCTGCAATCGAAGAAAACTGTCAGCAAAACTTTCACATTCGACCGAACTTGGCGCGCTTTTTTCGGTCTTGGCTCGTGCGGCAGCTTCCATTGAGATGATTGAGCTTTGGTTTGCACGTCATAACCATAAACCCACGATTCGTCACCAGTTATGACCGTCTGGAGCAAATGTGGGTCGTCGCGGACAGAGTTTAACATCTCATTAGCAATGTTCATGCGATGCTGTTTTTGGTCACAATTGAGCAATTTTGGTACGAATTTCGCGTAAAAATCGAAGACGATCCAAAACACGTGCAAGCAAAGCAGCTGTCAACAATTAACTGAACATTCAAAATGGCCGAGCTTGTCGGCATAAGTGAGAGACATGAGTACCAACATAACGCCACGAAAAATTCGAAATTCGAATATACGTAACCAGCGAAAATTCAAAATTCGCGATACTTTTTGAACACACCTCGTATTTAAAAAAAATTAATTTCATTTAGTAAAGATAAAATAAAAAATGAAAATAAATTGCCGTACATCCTGGGTTCGAACCTATCACGCAAATGTATGCAAGTTAACTGCAGCCTCCACACATCAGCCTTACCGTAATTGTAAACTAAATTTACTTTTCCAATTATTCGTACTGCAAGTCTAAGCCTAAGTCTATTGTTTATTCCGTTTTTAATGAAATTTTTTCATTAATAACAAATTGATATTTTCATTTCGGCCATTTCACAATATGATGAAATTAGTTTTAAGTAAAAATTTTGCAAACTCAAAGAATCCGCTGTCAAATCCAAAATGAAATAAGAATAATTTTAATTTTCAAAAAATTAAAATAATTTTAGGATATATGGGTAGAAAATGGAAAATAGAACACCTTCAATGCGTAAGAACTAAATAATGTGATAAAATTTTGTTTATTTGTAAAATCTTTACATGCATGCCAGCAGGAAGACCCTCTAACAGCTAGACAACGTAGCGCAGTGCCAAATCAAAAAACAACAACTAAGGAAAGGGCTGTCTTCGACTGTGCCGAAGACTTTATACCTTTCATGAATACGCATCACGGTTTTAAGTGTCCGATCCTTACTCACATTTAATAAAAACTCTGTAAAACTGATAATTTACAGATACATAGCCCAAAACCCATTTATCGAAACTATCGCTTGTATGGGAGCTATATCTTCTGGTGGTCCGATCTTGCTGATTCCGACAAATGATTAATCTCATGCAAAATGGCGGCCGCATACCATCATCAAGATACATTAAAAACTGAGGGACTAGTTTGGGTACAAACAGACAGACGTACATAGCTAAATCGACTCAGCTCATCGCCCAGATCATTTCGGTATACTTATTGGCGGGTCGATCTCTTCTTCTTCTCATAGTTGCAAACATCGGACCAAAGTTATAATACCATTTCATGTTCATGAAGGGTATAAAAAGTGGTATATTTTCAAATTAAATTAATCCTTTTTTATGCTTACTAATTTTAGTTCATTCGATTTGATGATACATTTTTTCTTCGAATGAAATTACTCTTCATTTCACCGAAAAACTCTTTTTTTAAAGAGCAAAAATTTATACAGCAATTTGGTGGTGTGATTGCCAACAAATTGGCGGTAAAACATATTTAGAATTAGACCCTTAGTTCATATCCATTTTGAATTTTATTTATGTGAGAGTGTGTAAAGCATTTTGTGAGAGTTGTTTAAAAAAAAGTTTGAAATAAGCCAATTTTTGTAAGAAATAGAAAGTGAAGATTTTGTAAGTTTAGACGCGTTAACTATAGACATACATTTTAAAGAAAAATATAGGTTTTTGGAAAGTCTAGAAAATCGTAGTCAAGCTCCTCCAAAAAGAGGTTTTGAAGCAGGAAAAGGTGCAAGCAGAGAGAAAGGGAAGGTAAATTTTAATGGGGAATAAGCGAAGCGGTCCAAAGTATCATAGACTGTATTTTGACAAATTCGACGAGTCTTCGATTATTTCTTGCTGAGTTCGATCACTGTAAAGTCCAATAAACACACGCGCAAATACTGTAACAAATAGCTAGTTTTATTTACTAGTAATAAACGCAATACAAATTCATGAGTTCGGTAACTCCAGACTAAGTTCACTTTAAAACACTTGAATATAAACGGATCAACCTGCCTGCTACCCTACGCACCCTGAAGTTTCTTGGCTGCTTCCTCTTCGTGTTCTCGAAGGGTCGGGGTTATATATTGACATCTCTTTGCCTTGTATTCGCAAACACCCGCGCGATCTCTCTTTTTCTTGCTTGCTTCCATAAGCGCAGCCATCGTCTCGACCAGACACATTTTCCGACCCAAATGCAGCTAGCCTTTCAAGCTGGACTACCTTCATCTTATTTCTTGGCCTTGCAAACGTTTGTATGCGATAGACAACATCGTTTATCCGTTGGGCCTTCCCAGTTACAGTGCAATTTTAGGGACTGTGGGTTGTAAAGCAACAATAAATCTCCATACAAAAATCCTTCCAAATTTATTGCTTTGGTTTACCTGGATTTCATTTTATCACTCATGATCTAAGTCCGTTGTCTCACAAAGGGTCATGGATTTCTCTCATTTCCTCTTCCAAGACGCTAGTATATTTCCGAGCATTTATTGCTGCTTCATCATTTATTCCAAACTTCAAGTCAGCTGGCTTCCCAAAAATTACCTTTAAAGGAGTCTGACCCGTTGTTCCATGTACTGCAGCGCGATGTGCTATCAGTTGGAGTTTTCCGAGTGCCCCATGTCTTGCACAATTCATGGAATACAGCTGGTTCCCAATTCCTGGTCAGAATGTAGCTCCATCGGTGCACCAAACCTAGCTATCCAGTTGTTAGTGAACACTTTTGTTATGGTTTCTGCCTCTTGATTTGGAATACGGTACACTTCTGATCATTTTCTGAAATGGTCCATACCTACCAGTACATATTTGTTTGTGAGTTTTATAGTTGAAAATGGCCCAGCTACATCCATGGAAATGCTCTCAAACGGTACTTCTGAGCTATTATGTTTTATTTGCCCATGCCTTCTCGACTTCGGTTCTTTAACTTGAATGCACACCTCACAGTTGGCAATCCACTCCACGACCTATTGACGGCAGCCAACCCAATAGAATCTCTGCTTGATTATTTCTAAGGTCTTGGTGACTCCAAGATGACCTCCTCTTGGACCGTTATGTAATTCATTGAGAACATCAGCGATTTTCTTACGAACACATTGACCATCCTCACCATCCCATTTTCGATGCAAATAACCGGATTCCAATTGTAAACTGTTTCACTGTGCCCAATATGACTTGGCAACAGGGATTTCTGCTGACAACTCCTCTCTTGATGGTCGCTCGTTTCATTCGAGTCCTTGCATCACACGTGTAAGACCTGGATCATCGTGCTGACACTTCCTTAATTGATCCATGTCCCATTCGTCCATAGATGTCATAGTCATCAGCCGCACACCTATAATGCCTTCCTTGGCCACAGCTTTAGAACAATGCTTACATTCCAAGGTATATGGTCGTCGTGACATTGCATCATTTCCGTGGGTGCTACCTTTGCGATACTCTATGGAAGAGACATAACTTTCCAGTCGCTCTATCCACCGTGCCATCCGGATTACGCAGCTGCAAGCGTCCTTTCAACACTGCGTGGTCTGTCCTGACTTGGAATCGCTGCCCATAGAGATATTTATGAAAATGTTAAACGCACTCTACCAATGCCAACAGTTCTCTCCGCGTTACACAATAGTTATTTTCAGGTTTCCCGATTGTTCGGAAATAGTACGCAACATTCGCATGTCCATCAACAATCCGGGACAAAACACCTCCTATAGCATATCCTCTGGTATCCGTCTTTAGAATAAACGTTAAGCCTGGGATTGGATAAACTAACATTTGGGCAGTGCATAGTCGCTCCTTCAACGTTTGGAAAGCCACGTTTTAAAAGCACGTATTTTTCCTGGTAAGCTCATGGAGACTACTAGCTACGCTCGCGAAATTCGATACAAATCGGCGATAATACGTGCACAGCCCAAGGAAACTTCGTAACTCACGCAAATTCCTAGGTCCTGGCCAATCCTTTACAGCTTCGTAAATTGCCAAAGCCCTTCTCCAACGCTCAAGGCTGTCGTTTCTTTATCTTCATCCTTTACCTCCACTTGCCAGTAGCCTCTAGATAACCAGTCCAGAGTATCGTCGATTCTTGGCAATGGATAGCTGATGGTTCGATCATGCCGCTCACTCACTTTCTGTATTATTTCTCTCACCACTTGGCGTTTGGCCAATGGGATGCTACGAGGAGCTTGGCGGATTGGCCTTGCTCTTTTTTAATCTGCCCGAGTATTTTACTAGAAGTTGTTTCGCCTTATTCTGATGATCCCTTCCGTCCACGCCATGATATCATCTGAAATATCAATCTTGCTGGTAGAAACATCGTCTTGAAGCTGTTCAGAATCGATAACAACTTCGACCTCTTGGCATTGTCCCAATATTGCTCCTTTGGAAAGTTTAATCGGCGATTTGAACTCATTAAGTACTCTTACCGGTACACGTCCATCTTGTTTTGTCATGCCAGGGGGTTTCCTACTAACATATTCGTCCTTGAATTGTTTGCTTTCTCAACAACCCACAATTTGTTTGTCCCATAATCTCTATCAGCCTTTGCTCACATAAAATTGAATAGAATTATAGTTCAGGTACTGCACTGCGACGTTTAGGTCTATTGTGCCCTCTTCTCTTTAGAGTACATCATCCAGGCCGATCTCCTTTATAAATTCAAGGGTTGTACTCGGCTTCATGGAGTGTACATCACTTTTCTGTGACTTTTATGTGCCTAGACTTTATGCCTCCTACGCGTAGGGGCGTCGCATTCAAAAACGATGTCGCACTGTCGCAGAAGCGACATAGATTACTGGAGCAGATGCCCAGTTTGTGCATGTGACCCTTAAACCTGCAATGCTCTCTGAGTATTCCTGTTAGGATCTTCCGGCTGCTATTGGGGGAGTGATCAGGGTTCTGTATCGCTTGCCGTCATATCCCCCAACAGTGGCTTTCCTTGTTGCAGCCCTGTCGTTTGAGACCAGAGCTGATTTCTCAAGTGTACTTCGTCCTGGCGTAGCATCTCTTTGATGATGTGTTTCCCTATTGCTATGCCAGGTTCCAGCCCGATGATACTTTCAGAAGCCGCCTTTCTGGCCACACTGTCCGCGTACTCATTCCCATCTACCCCTTTGTGATCCGGAATTCAGGTAAGGCGGATGGTGTTTTTGGCTGTCAAGCGATTTAGCTTCTCTGCCCATTCAAGGACTAGTGCAGATCTGATATCGACTGAATATATTACCTTGAGCGCGGCCTGGCTGTCGCTAAGGATAGCGATCCTCTCATTTGTGGAACCTCGTTTCAGATTTATGTCTGCGCAAACGGTTATTGCGTAGACCTCTGCATCGGGAACTGTCCCAGTGATATGGATACCTGGGCCGAAGATTTCTGCTCCAATGCCCTCTGTGTTCTTTGAGCCGTCTGTGTACCACACCAGCGTGGTCCTAGTGCAGACTCTCAATTTTGGCATCGTTCCATGTTGCTTTAACTCCCAGCTCTATTTTGAATCTCTTTTCAAGCCTGACGATCTTGTTGATGTCATTCCTTGGAAGTTGGATGAGTGGGAGCTGGTCCCAAAGCTTCTCGATATTGTGGGATTGAATTATTTCTCCTTAGCCAAAGCCTTCCCTTGCTATATTCATAAGGGGTTCGCTTGACCGTGTGCTCTATTACCATGTGTAGTGGGATCAGGTCGAGCATCACCTCTAGAGCCGCCGGTGGGCACGTCCGCATGGCTTCAGTAATGCACAAACATGCAAGGCGTTGTATTCGGGTGAGTGATTTCTGTGTTCTAATTAGATTTGCTCGCGGGGCCCATATTATAATGGGTCTGACTATCATAGCGCATATCCAGCGTAGGATCTTGGGGCTGTATCCCCAAGATTTTCCTGCTACGCGTCTGTACACCTTTATTGCTCTAGTCGACTTAGATGTTGTGTTTTCCATGTGCTTCTTTCATAGTAGCTTGGAATCGAACGTGACCCCGAGGTACTTTGTTTCGGTTACACATTCAACCAACACTCTGTCTAAAGCGACTGGTCTCATTTCCCTAAGGGATCTTCTCTTCATGATTGAAATTATTCCCGTCTTTCTGGGGTTAATATTTAGTCCCACTTCGTGCGCCATTCTTTAGTCAATCTTAGTGCCCTATGAATTATGTCGCATAGAGTGTTCTCGAAGTTTCCCCTTGAAATGGGTACAATATCGTCCGCATAGCCCTGGCAACATATTGCACTGTCTGACAGTCTTTGCAAGAGTTCGTCTACAACCAGGCTACACAGGAGAGGTGACAGGACTCCACCTTGTGGACATATGATTGCTACCGACTTCGGTGGAATTTGTTGGCTTCCTCCACGAGCACTCACTCACTAACGTATTTGTTCTCGTAACCAAAATTAACGCCTTAATTCTAGTGTGGTAACAACTTTCGTTTTACAGTGAAATAAATAGCTTACAAACTTTTACACCCTTTTGGTATTCTGCCGGCTTAAGTTGCAGTTCAACTTCGTAACGTAATTTCAAATAACGTCGCGAACCGCGAAAAATTGCACATGTTTTGTAAATATTTTTGTGGACAGAAAATACCTCAAAATTTTGTACACATACTAGTTCACAAGAATTAATAAATAATATAAGCACTTTTTTACACGAAGTTTCGTTCCCGTTTGCATTTATTCTATATGGCGCATTTTTTGTTTTTGACAGCATTCCTATGCGCGCTAGAATCGCGGTTACATGACCTGCACTACCAACGGTTACGTTTTTCGGTTGGATAATCTTCCAGGTACAAAATTACCGGTTACGAACAGAATTGACCCGTAACTATATCCATAATACTCTTCCAAATCGTTCGTATAAAAGTTGGCGTGGACCTTAAGCGATTTCACCCATTCTTTTCCGGAACATTCCTTGTATGAATATAAATACGTGTGCTAAATTTCGTTTCGATATCTTTAACGGTTTTTTATTTATGATTAATATTATTTCTAAATTTGATTTGATCAAAAGTATGCGGTGCCACTCCCATTTCCAAAAATTTCTTGAAAAATTCACTTTCTGCCTTAACATTAATGTACACACCAAATTTTATCGTTATAGGTGTATTATGTACTGAGTAATCACTTTTTTTGTGTTTTCGAAAATATTCTCTCTCTCTCTCTCTATGGCGCGATATACAACAGGTATATCATCATAAACCTCCTAAGAGATTTTTGCGCCAAGCTTCTCTTCCAATTTGTGGTGTGTCGATTTGAATTTTCCCTACAAATTGGTGGGACCTACAGTTTTTTGCCGACTCCGAACGGCATCTACAAAGGAGACGAATTTTTTGCTGAGAAGCCTGTCATGGCAGAAATACACTCGGAGAGTTTGCCAAACCACTGCCGAGGGGCGACCCCGTTTTGAAAAACTTTTTTCAAATCACTTTTGATGTTACCTGTACCAGGACTCGAACCATGGACCTTCGGTGTGGTAGGCCGGCAACACTACCTTCACACCACGGCGGCCGCCAAAATATTCTATATATAGAAAGTGGGCGTGGCTATAGTCCGATTTCGCCCATTTTAAATAGCGCTCGGAGATGAGTGCGAAGGAACCCGCATACAAATTTCATTAAGATATCTCAAAATTTACTCAAGTTATCGTGTTCACAGACGGACGGACGGACGGACGTGGCTTTGATATACATAAGTCAATATCTATCTCGATCCGTTTACGCCGTTACGTACTGCCGTTAGGCGACTAAAGTTATATACCTTGTGTGCGTAGCACTACTAGGTATAAAAATAGAAAAATAGAAATAATTAAAGATGGAGCTACTTTAATTTCAGGGAAACATATAGGTAATGGAACCACTCTTAATGACACATATTTAGTAACTTTTGATACAAGCCTTAAAATAGACAATGCAACCTTTGAAAACCCAACTGGGAAATTTGTAAAATTCTTAAAACAAAATGATTTGAAAAATTATGAAATAATGGAATTCGTTGATTTAAAAGAGGAAATGTTAAAATTTAAAAATATAAATCTACTAGAAAAAATCAATAACTCTTACACAGAAAATCCAGTCTCAATGTCACTCATAAACTTTTATGCCATTCTTAACATTTGTATTTGTTAGGTATAACACAGGTCAACAAAAAAAAATTTTTTTCTGTACATGGGTTTTGCTCTATATATTCGGATTCTATGTTCAATTCTATAAAAAACATATGCAATTACGAATAAAAAACTATTGGTTTTGTAGAAGTTATAGCGGTTTGAAAATTTTGCATTTTTGCACAAGGCTAATGTAGGTCCTTTCGCGCTATTTCGGTCGATAGAGGGCGGCGGGTAGCTATCTGATGCAGCGATGCATCGAGAAAAGATCTACTTAAAGCACAACATACTCATCTTAAAAAAAAACCCAAAAAATGTGGCTGAGAAACATTAAAAAGGATATAAAAGATCCCAGATACACATGATTTTAGGTACATAGATTTGGCAATTCGTTAAGTACATATTAAGAAACTCATCGAAACTTTTACGGACGGATTGGCAGGCGTAGCAATAGAGCATACCAGCTACCTGAGAGCGTTTTTGTAAGTAACATTTTTTTTAAGAAGCTGTTGTTTCTTGGGTCACTCGTTGTGGGCGACACAATGTTTTTGCATATCACAGACGAATGATGTCTTCGAGAAGTTGTAAACGAGCGGCTAATTCGTTTTGCTATATATGTGGCGAATGTATTAGAGAAGACAAAAAAAGTTTGATTCAACTAAAAACACAAGGATTTGCGTGACCTACCTAGCTTACTTCGGTCTACCTGTTAAAACGAGGACAAAAAATGGGCTCCACATGTTTCATGTAACTCTTGCAGAAGCATTCTGGAGCGTAAGTTTATTTTCTCTTTTTTATTGTACTAACTGTTTCATATACATATATATACATATATCTATATATAATTGCATAATAACTGAAATTGTTATGAAATGCTTTACGTTTTATTATAGTTTGGTACCAGGTTGAGAAAAGAGCCATGAAGTTCGCAGTGCCGAGGATTTGGAGGGAACCGAGTAATTATGACACTGATTGCTATTTTTGTGTAGTGAAACCACTGAAAGGGAAACGTTTAAGGAAAACAATATATCCGGAACTACCATCGACACCCGCTCCAGTACCACATTCGGAACAAAGTCCTGTACCTGATCCACCTGTGTTGGAAAAGCAACTATTCCCTCAAGGCAGCTTTCAAACACCGAGTTCATCTGCATCTGTACATTCCGAATTTGTTCCTCAATTTGAACCAGGAATACACATCTGATCAACTCTGAAGATCTCAATGACTTAATAAGAGACTTAAATCAACGAAATTTACTTACTTCTGATGTTCGAATATCTCGGCAAAGAAAGCGTCATGAAGAATTTTCTTGTTTCTACAGTAAGGAAGATGGACTCTGTTTTTGCTATGACGTGAAAGGTTTATTTGAAGCAATTGGTATTCCTTGTAATACAAATGAAAAGCGCCTCCTTATCGACAGCTCAACAAAAAGTCTAAAAGCAGTTCTACTACACAATGGGAACAAATTTCCATCTATTCCACTGGCACATTCCATACATCTCAAAGAAAATTATGGCAGTATTAAAATGCTATTAACTGCAATCAAATATACGGAATACAAGTGGGAAGTTATTGGAGACTTCAAGATGGTTTGTTTTTTTACTGGAATGCAAGGTGGATATACCAAACACTCCTGTTATCTTTGCCTATGGGATAGCAGAAATGATGCCGCCCACTATCGCCAAAAACATTGGCCTGAACGTACTGAATATGGAGTGGGAAGATTTAATATTAAACATGAAGCCATTGTCCATCCCAAAAACATATTGATGCCGCCATTGCATATTAAATTGGGCCTTATTAAACAATTTGTGAAGGCTCTTAATATTGAGTCTAAAGCTTTCAAATATTTGCAGACTTTTTTCCAAAGCTGTCAGAGGCGAAAATTAAAGGTGGAGTCTTTGCTGGCCCTCAAATAAAAAAAATTATGAACTGCGATATTTTCCCGGACCTACTTAGCAATGAAGACAAACCAGCGTGGAACAGTTTTAAGGCAGTAGTTCATGGCTTTCTTGGAAATCATAGGGATGAAAATTATGAAGAGCTGATAACTGGCTCGATTACGAATTTTTCCGCCATCGGATGTAGAATGTCGCTAAAGATGCTCATGTTACATTCACATCTGGATAAATTTAAAGATAATATGGGAGCTTATTCAGAAGAACACGGGGAGCCATTCCATCAAGATATAATGGAGTTTGAGAAATGCTACCAAGGCCAGAATACGGAAAACATGATGGGGGACTATATTTGGACGTTAATAAGAGAAAATGTTACCGAATATGGCAGGAAAAGCAGGAAAAAGCATTTTTAAACATTTAAACTATATTCTAAAACTAAATTTATAAGAATAAATCTTAAATTGATTTTTACTATACTAGAATAAATCAAATCTATGTCAAATTTTGATGAATTGTCATGTTTTTCGTTTTTCTCATTTTTTTCGAACAAAACCAAATCAAAAACTTTTTTATGTTCATATTCTTATTTCTGGGTGCAAAAGCAATAAAAAAATATACGCCCGACCCATGTACAAAAATGTTGTTGACCAGTGTAATTTATTATTGTTAAGTAGTTTAAATTTAAAAGTATTGAACTCTGAAAAAACCTATGAAAATTAATTAAAAAGGGTATTTCTCTTTAAAAGGAGGCATTAGAGATCTTCCTTATTTCACAGAAACTCTGCATGGATGGATTTTAACCCCGGCATAAGGAAAAGTCTATCCCAATTTGCGCCCGAACAGGGACCTTAAAAAAGAGTTTAGGAAAGCATAAGAAGAGCATATGGAAGATTCCTAGAAAGTACACCATAAATCGGAGAAACAAAATGCAAACCGGAAGTATGCAGATAGCACCAGAACAATCAGTAAATGAATCAAAGAGAACTACGACGAAAGCCAAGGGTACAACAGGAGACATACAATGGGAAAGGTCACGTGGGAATATTATCTCAGCCGCTAGAAGCTGGTAAAATACAAGGCTGAACTCGACTTGGAAATGGGTGGACCAGTAGACGAACTGCGGAAGCGCTTGGCAAGCTTTATTCAAGCGCAGTGCAGCGAAGTTGTTGTTATTGTTGTTGTTAACAGTGCTTCGCCCTGACCAATGGGCTCGATCACTCTAAATTTTCATCAGGCTCTTCTAACGGAAGTCCAAGGAAACTCGCAGTTTCCACAGGGTTGGAGCAGAGTGATGTAGGTGTTAGAAGATGCAGCGAAGTTCGTTTCACCTACCTAGCTCTTCGACATGCTCGACCGGCGAGCACTATAAGCGCGGCAACACCAAAGAATAGCAATCAACTAACGTTACCATGTGCCAGCCGGCCATCATCGGCAGGTATCACAGCAGAGTCCGGGTAAAGTTTGCACGACGCACACAGGCACGAGGAACAACCACCGATGTGCGTGATGCACCAGCCAGTATCTCACGCGAACATTATAGATCGAGTGCGTCATTGGGGTCAAAAATACGACGGCGGAAAGAATCCACAGGGATTTATCGCCACGTCCGCTCCCTGAACTATTGAAGGATAGGGCATTGGTGTGGTATCGCAACAACAACCGCCACTGGCAAAAAAAGATTTAAAAAATTTTTTCTCAAGATAGTTTGAACAATTAGGTAACGAAGTCCGACAGCGTGTCCAGCGAACAGGTGAGGCATTTAAGGATAACGTGTTATCTTTGCAGGGGCTTGTGCTACAACAGGGAATAGAAGTTTTGCAGGATATGCAGGAATTCCCGCTAGTAATACCAGCTTTATGTGAAGCGTAGCGGCTAGAGGGAGGAACGGCGGCTACAGCAAGAGATCACAGAAAGGAGCTATTGACCCTCGGAACGGACAGGTCACTTATGTGTTCTGCAACGAGCGACGTAAATTTCGTTAACAGTGCGGCCTACCGGGAATGCTTACGCAGGACTGCTGCCGAAGGCAACAGGGAAACGGCCAGAGGCCTCATTGGTGAGGTGGCGTCTGAAATCTCAAATCCTGGAACATGACAAATACATTTAGGCAGACGAAAAGTCGAATCTTGACTGCAATAACACTGTGCAGAGAAGAAATGATAACATCAGTAGACACAGGAGTAACAAGGAGCTTTAGAAGCGAGAAGGTAGCAACTGGCCTGGACGCGCAGAAGTTCAGTGAGGTAGAGACGCGAGTGGTAATGAGCAAAGGTAGAGCAAAGAGGATATTGCAAGCAGTAGACGCGGAGATAAAGTTGGACCGAGTGAGATGCTAGTCCTACCTGGAGTGGTGGATAGGATAGTGATCGGGACAACTATCTGGCAAAGGCAAAACTGGAGTTGGCGTGTTGTAACGAAGCAATAAGCGATGTCCGGGGTGTCCAACGTTGTCACCCACAAGATAGCGATGAGAGATGATCGACCGATCAAGCAGCGGTATTTTCCCAAACATCCAAAGATGCAAAAGGTCATAAACAAAGAGGTAGAAAAAGCTTGCATCGAACCAACCCACAGCCCACACAGTGCACCAATAGTTCCTGCCCAAAGGAGAGACTATGTGTCGACTGTCGACAGTTCAACGCTTGCTCAGTGACGCATGCCTACCCGCTACCCCGAATACAGAATATCCTGGATCGACTACGAAGCGCGCCTTTTATTAGTAGCCGGGACCTTTGCGCGAAATTATCGTAACGATCATTTTTTTCGAAATTTACCATTATATCCAAATTTGTTCTACATCCGCATCACAATAGCTATAAGCGGAATGACGCTATACGTGAGCAATTGGCTGGAAGTACAGGCCGGATCAATGTACGCAATATTACTTTTTTTTTAAAGTTGAACAGTTACAAAGTCAATCACTTAGCGAGCCCATACATTTACATACACGAACTACCTGCAACACATTCGAGACGTACCTAAATAAGCGACACAGCAGAACGAAGGACTACAAACCAACCACTAACTTAATGAACGCATTCGTACACACGCAAACTACCAACTACCTGTCGCACATACAAAACGCAAATAAATAAACGGCACAGCAAAGCAGACAAACAAACACGAACGCAACAGGACGAAGAAGGACACTGATGATGGCACAACGCCGAACCCGGTTTGTCTCCAAACCAAAATTGACAAGGGATGACGGAAAATCGTTCCAGAAAAACTCATATTCTTACCCTGTCGGAAACAGCAACAATAAAAAGGGGAAGTTTCAAAGTTATTGTGATTCAAAAACGGTTTACGATCACGGAACGTATGTTGCAATTCGGCCCTTGGTTAAATATTATAACTGAAATCCGTATGGTTGTGCCATAAACTGGATTTCTTTTTTTATCGTAAAGGAAAACTAAGTTTTTTCTTGCTCGCGAAATTATCGTATCGCCCATATAAAAATATTGGGAATATAGCTAGTAAGTAATTTGATGTACTATTTTTTGCTCAACTTTGAAGTAAAGTGTGAAGGGGATTACGAACTTAATGTTACCATCGCTACAGAATAATATTTGCATTACCTTATAACTTTAAACGAGCTGTTCTTCTATCTATATTTGTATATTAATTTATTTAGATATTTCTATATCCACTACTAATTCGGGAACAGCTGAACCGGTTTGGACGAAATTATATGGAATAATTTGCATTTTGACATTATAACCAGGGGCTGCCACTAAAGATGGTTTACAAGGTTGCCCTATTTTTGGAACTAGAAAATTGCTATGCTAATATGGGTATCAAATTAAAGGTTTTTTGCCACGTATTATAACTAAAAAAAGCTACAAAATATATAAATCCAAATAATAGGGAGCATTTAGCTCTAATATGAATTATTGGTTTTCTAACAGGTACATACGGAAGTTGCTGTTGCAAATTAACTTTCAAAAATCTTATATTGTAAACTAGAAACCTGGATAGACGTTTTTTATTAATTTAAAATGGTTATTTTTTTTGACTTGTCAAGAGTTTGACGGGGTTGGCCTCGGATATGGACGACAGTTCTCTCCCTCCATGACCTGAAGCCGGCAAAACATCCAATTTTAAAATAATAATTTATAAATAAAATCGTGGGGTGAACCCCTACTACTGAGACATGCAATTAGTTGACTGTCTCAGTTTCTTTTCACCACATATCTTAAATTCAACTTGCATTTCATGAGATTTACTCTTACGGAATACCAAACCATCTCAAGTCACTTAGTAACTTGAGCTGAGACTGAGTTACAGAATACAGGTGTTACAGCAATTACCCTGCCCAGTAGAACCAGGGATCATCGTTTTAATAATCAAGGAGTACTCCCTTGAGAGTATTGGATTACTCCCTATACTTCGGTCTATTACCATATAATTTTGTGTACTCTCTTTTAACATTGCATGTCCTAGGAGGGCGAGTAATAGAAAAACTCCCTTCCACCTCCCAAAAAACAATAATGGAGTTTTAGTTATTACTTTTTTATGAATCGCAATCGAGTAACGGGGAGTTTTGGTGAATTTCAGAAGACCTCCCAGGAGAATAATGAGGAAGATATTTCATATTCCTCCTAAAAGATCAACAAAAGTTCTTTGTAGAATCATGCCTCAACCCTTCTATGGAAGCAAATAAAGAAATGGAAGCAAGTATTCATGAAATGAGCTCAAGGCCAAGAATAATAATTTTTCACTTTTGGAATTTTTTATGAAGATTATTATTGTTTTTTATTTATTAATAATCATTTTTATTAATTATTAAAAGTTTTGGATTGAATAGAGTAGGAAAAATGTTTAGAGACAACTGCCATAGCTTTTCTTATAGATCCATTTCGGAAGCTGCTAGACTTCACTCATCAGAGAAATTTTGGCACGCATTGCTAACCATTAAGCTAACAATACGCTGGTTTTGATGTCATCTAAACTCCTAGTTCTATTCTTATTTTTACCATATGCATGAACCACTTCCGCCATTTGACAGTTAGTAGTGTGATCATGATGGATTTTTGACAGATCTGTTTTATCATCAGAACTGCCTTTCCGTGTGCTCTCGGTTTTTGTTATTGCTTTTTTATACCAACAATTTTTTGTTGATTTACGGCCTGTACATTTTCAAGTATTCATGAAATGAGCTCAAGGCCAAGAATAATAATTTTTCACTTTTGGAATTTTTTATGAAGATTATTATTGTTTTTTATTTATTAATAATCATTTTAATTAATTATTAAAAGTTTTGGATTGAATAGAGTAGGAAAAATGTTTAGAGACAACTGCCATAGCTTTTCTTATAGATCCATTTCGGAAGCTGCTAGACTTCACTCATCAGAGAAATTTTGGCACGCATTGCTAACCATTAAGCTAACAATACGCTGGTTTTGATGTCATCTAAACTCCTAGTTCTATTCTTATTTTTACCATATGCATGAACCACTTCCGCCATTTGACAGTTAGTAGTGTGATCATGATGGATTTTTGACAGATCTGTTTTATCATCAGAACTGCCTTTCCGGTTGCTCTCGGTTTTTGTTATTGCTTTTTTATACCAACAATTTTTTGTTGATTTACGGCCTGTACATTTTCAAGTATTCATGAAATGAGCTCAAGGCCAAGAATAATAATTTTTCACTTTTGGAATTTTTTATGAAGATTATTATTGTTTTTTATTTATTAATAATCATTTTAATTAATTATTAAAAGTTTTGGATTGAATAGAGTAGGAAAAATGTTTAGAGACAACTGCCATAGCTTTTCTTATAGATCCATTTCGGAATGGCGGAAGTGGTTCATGCATATGGTAAAAATAAGAATAGAACTAGGAGTTTAGATGATATCAAAACCAGCGTATTGTTAGCTTAATGGTTAGCAATGCGTGCCAAAATTTCTCTGATGAGTGAAGTCTAGCAGCTTCCGAAATGGATCTATAAGAAAAGCTATGGCAGTTGTCTCTAAACATTTTTCCTACTCTATTCAATCCAAAACTTTTAATAATTAATTAAAATGATTATTAATAAATAAAAAACAATAATAATCTTCATAAAAAATTCCAAAAGTGAAAAATTATTATTCTTGGCCTTGAGCTCATTTCATGAATACTTGAAAATGTACAGGCCGTAAATCAACAAAAAATTGTTGGTATAAAAAAGCAATAACAAAAACCGAGAGCAACCGGAAAGGCAGTTCTGATGATAAAACAGATCTGTCAAAAATCCATCATGATCACACTACTAACTGTCAAATGGCGGAAGTGGTTCATGCATATGGTAAAAATAAGAATAGAACTAGGAGTTTAGATGACATCAAAACCAGCGTATTGTTAGCTTAATGGTTAGCAATGCGTGCCAAAATTTCTCTGATGAGTGAAGTCTAGCAGCTTCCGAAATGGATCTATAAGAAAAGCTATGGCAGTTGTCTCTAAACATTTTTCCTACTCTATTCAATCCAAAACTTTTAATAATTAATTAAAATGATTATTAATAAATAAAAAACAATAATAATCTTCATAAAAAATTCCAAAAGTGAAAAATTATTATTCTTGGCCTTGAGCTCATTTCATGAATACTTGAAAATGTACAGGCCGTAAATCAACAAAAAATTGTTGGTATAAAAAAACAAAAACGAAATGGAAGCAATGCAAATGCCTCACTTACCAGCAAAAAGGGATAAATTAAGGAAAATGGCACAAATAACTTCTTTCTTTCTTTAAATGGTCATCTAACCACCCGGGCGATTTTGACCGTCCAACATAGCTCGCCAGTCGTTTCTTCGTTGCGCCAACTGGCACCAATTGGAAACACCGCGGGATCGCAAATCGGTCTCCACTTGGTACTTCCGTCGGAGTGGTGGTCTCCCTCTTCATCTGCTTCCACCGGCGGGTGCCGATAAGAATACCTTCTGGGCTGGAGCATCTTCGCTCATTCGTACTACGTGGCCTAGCCAGCGAGGCCGCTGTGTTTTAATTCGCTGAACTATGCCTGCGTCTGCGTAAAGTTCATACAGCTCATCATTAAATCTTCTTCGGTACCCGCCATCGCCAACGCGTTGAGGTCCACAAATCTTTCGAAGAACCTTTCTCTCGAATACTCCCAGAGCCGCCTCATCAGATGTTAGTGTCCACGCTTCTGCACCATATAGCAGGACGGGTGCGATGAGTGACTTGTAGAGTGTTATTTTCGTTCGTCGAGAGAGGACTTTACTTTTCAATTGCCTACTCAGTCCGAAGTAGCATTTGTTTGCAAGAGTAATTCTTCGTCGGATTTCTAGGCTAACATTATTGTTGGTGTTAATGCTGGTTCCCAGGAAAACCAAGTCCTTTACTATTTCAAAATTATTGCTGCCAATATTGGCTTGGTTGCCAAAGCGCGAATGCGCTGACTCTTTGCATGATGACAGAAGGTACTTCGGTTTGCCCTCGTTCACCACCAAACCCATTTTTTCCGCTTCTTTTTCTAATTTGGAGAAAGCAGAAGTTACGGCGCGGTTGTTAAGGTCAATGATATTAATATCGTCAGCATATGCCAACAGTTGCACGCTTTCATAAAATATTGTTCCAGCGCGGTTAAGTTCTGCAGCTTGTATTATTTTCTCCAGCATTAAATTAAAGAAATCGCACGATAGGGGGTCAACCTGTCTGAGACCTCGTTTAGTTTCGAACGGCTCGAAGAGGAATTCAAATAGGCGCACTACAGGAGACAGAGCTCTGTGTCCGACCAGATCTTGGGACCTGTGATAGCCACAACATCCATCGTCGCTATCGTGTAAGAACATTCGTTCATTACCCATCAATCTGTGCTGCATCATCTTTTTGAGGCCGATATCGATATCAGGGTACGGTTGTCCCGTCAGGTGATGTCAATCTTCACATGTTATTCGAGTGATTATCTCCCTGACATTCGTGCGTTGCTCAGAGGCAAGTATCGTGTAATCCTCGGAGACTCTGGCACTCAAGCCTACAGGTCGATGGTAGGGGATAGGAGCTGGCTGGGGAAAAAGACGAGTCGCGGTAAATTGTACAAATTCCCCTGACCTCACCATGGTTAGCACTGGCCTTATCAAGTGTGTTGACTGGCGACTGATGGTGACTCTTTCATCGGACCACTTACCGATCATCCTCTCAATCGATCGTCCCATAGACTTCGTCACCTCCGCAAAGCGAATCCTTGTCAACTTGAATAAAGCTGGCTGGGTCAGGTTTCGTAATTTCATTTAGAGCTTCTTTGCTGCTCTTCCCACCCCGGCTGGAAAGAGGGTTTTACACGATTATAACCTCTGCCTCAACTCAATCATCCCATCATGGAGAATTAGGAAAGTTCACCCGGTTTTTTTCTGAAGAGGCAGCTGCCTTGGAAAACGACCATGCGCTAGACTATGATCCTGCAGATCCTCAAATCAACGATCTCAATGAGGAAATCAGACGGTTGGATTTTGAACACAAACCCGCCATGTGGGAGGTAAATTATGGTTCACAATCAAATTGCCTTTAGCGATCAAGTTCAGTCGAAACCGAGGGAATGCTTAGGCTCTTCTTGCCGGCAATATGTATTACATCCTCCTGTGGACAAGGACGTGCTACCAAAGAAGCGCACAAACGTCACATCAACAAAAACAGTCAAGCTCCCTTTGCAACCACAACCGCAGAGGTTCAGAAGGCCATACGGAAGTCTAAAGGCTTCAAGTCCATACGGCCAGACGGACTATCCACGATTATGTTAACACATCTCGGTGATGAGAGGGTAAGTAAAGCTGGCAAAGGTGGTCCTACTACTAATTCCAGTTTTGCTGTGGACTGTTATGCTTGATCTGCCGAAGGCATTCGGCATGGTTAGCACGCACAATTTCTTAAAGACCTGGAAGCCTCAGCACTAGCCCCTATATAAAGCATTCGACTACCACCGACAGTCTCTTTCGCTGATGATTGCACGATTTGGGTAACAGGCCATTCCGTCAATGAGCTGTGCTCAAGAATAAATTCTTCCGTCCTCGCCCGGTTTTTCGCTGGGCGAAATCTGGCACGGTCACCGACGAAATCCTACGCAACCTTATACAGGACGTGGACAGTGCAAGTGGACATCGAGTTAGATATCTACCATAAGGACCATGATGAAATTCGGCAACACATTATCGCGCCGTTTGATCCAAAGGTGCATCGACAGGGCCTCAAATCAAACTCCTTTGTCAGCTTTCGCCCAGTGAATGCCGTCATTAAGGCACAAGCTCTACCGCTTCCCGAAGACTACCAAGGGGGACAAGAGTCACCCTGGCTTGTAACAGGTTAAATGCTTACCTATCCAGACTGAACTTTGATATGTCAAATGTTTACCCGCCATCTGTTCATCTGTCGCAAGAAGCTATATCTCGACGATAGCTCTACCTTCTCTGGAGAGTGATGCATAAGATCTAGCCCCTCCCAATCCATGGTGCTATGCGGTGCCGTGGCCATTGGACGTTTGCTGCCGGGGAGTCAGTCGTGGCTGTATTCATACGGGGCTTCTCTGACACCGGACCGCCACAGATTAACTTGGTCTTACCGCGGTATTGGGCTCTGTCGCGGTGGACGACACCTTTCCCCCTCTTAACCTTTGACCATAAGCTTGCCTTGACTAGCGAGTGGTCATACGAAGAAGATGATGCACAAAAATAACCAAAATTCTTCCTCTTCCTCACGGGGGGCTTCGTGCCGAAGGCACACTCACGCCTTAAGGCCGCTTCGGGGAAGAGGGTAAACACACCAACGAGCGACTTGGTGGGCGAACAGAGTGGTACTTCTGATGCTGTACGCTCTTCAGGACCCGGCACGGCAACCGTTCCCAGTGGGGTCACTTATATATATGAGGGTGCTCAAAATTCTGAAACCAATTTTTTTCCATCGGAATGGCTTTATCAACACTACCACAGTTAATCTGTAGTATCTTAACCAATAAACGGTCACGGATTAACCCATGGGCGACCAATTTTTTTTTTTTAGTTTTTAAACCAATTTTTCCATCGCAATGGCTTTATCAACACTACCACAGTTAATGTGTAGTATCTTAACCCATTAACGGTCACGGATTAAACCATTGGCGACCTGTGTTCTTTGTTTTAGTTGTGAAACAAATGTTTTTAAATTAGAATGGCTTTATCCACACTAGTAGTACATGTAGTACATGTGTTGCATCTTAACTTATCTTTAATGGCGATGTATAAACCACATATACTAGAGTGGTACATATATATGAAGCATTTAATCCTTTAATAGCCATGTATTAACCCAATTTTGGCCTGCTTTTTTAACCCTGAAATCAAAACTTTTTGATTCAGGACTGCTATATACATATGTACCCACTAAAATAGAGAACGTGCATTACCCTACTCATTAACCACATATTAACTTATTATAGGCTTTTTTCAATTTATTTTAAACTCAATTTTTTATGCTAAGAACTAAATATTACTTCACACATAGAGCTCTTGTTTTTAAAGCAAGTGTTTGTTCTGTTTTTTGCCGAAAAATGATTGCAAAAAATCTTAAATAACTAGGGTAGGCTAAATATATTGCATTCTTTTATATCCACCATTAACAACCGCCTTAATGGTGCTTGAAGACTTAGAAGCTGCCATCACCTTTGTACCACTTAAAACACAATTAGTTGAATTGATTTACGTAGAAACAATCACTTTTGCAACCCAATGTAGTATAAATAACGTTATAAATCATTTTATAGAAGTTTTCTTCTTTAAGGCATATATGTAGCAGGTGGCTTACTTAAAATATATTTATATAAACATACATATTACAGTACAATCTACAAGCCAAAACTATAAAAAAATAACCTTACAACAACCTGGTCCGCTTTTTTAAATATAATCAAGCATAAATTAATGGATAATTTTACTTTAAGACAAAACAGAATTGAATTCATCCACATATAATTGTTTTTTGTTTTTTTACTAAACTCGGAATAAAATTTTTAAACTAATTTTTTTTTTTAAATGCGCACGTTTTTGCGCGAATTTGAAAAAAGTAATTTTGAAAATAAATATTGAAAAAATAGAGGTATGTTTTGTTTTATTCTGAAAACTAATTTCTTAAAAGTCGTAGTTCCAAAAAATAACCACTAAGCAATTACTTGAACTTCTCCTAACGTAACGTATAATGTATTTTGAAATCCTTCTCTTGCACCATTAATTTGAAATACACACTAAAATTTCTCAGTTTAAAAAAAAAATTTTTTTGGCAAAATTTCTCAACTTTTCGCATGTATATCTCGCAGAAAAAAACAGTTAGGAAGCTGAAAATATGGTGGAAGGTGCAGAATTTTATGGAGAACATGACTACGTTTTTATTTTTTTCACAACTCAATTTTTCATAAATCGAATTTTGAGCACGCTCAGCCCCACTGTGCGTTCTCCCCACGGCTTCGGCAGGGGTCTCACGACCTGGCCACAAGGAAACAAAGGTGAAGGTAGCCGCAAACATACTCTGAACCGGGGGAACATCGACAAGGGGGATACCATTGGATACATTGGTAGGAATGCGGTGGTGAGGGCGCGAGCTCTACTACCGGAGTAACATAGCACTGCGGTGGCAACTGTGGAAAGCGCGACCCCCTTCACCGTGGTGTCATCCTGAAAGACCAGAGGCCGTACGTTCGAACTGCCATAAACAACGCCATTCTCGAGGTGCTTATGGAGGCTCCAGGTAGTTCTCGGCGAGGTGCTAATGCGGGATGGTACCAGGGTCATATTAAGATCCTCGTTGACGAATGTGCAAAATCTCCTGCACTTGAAAAGGCAGCAGCTGCAAGGTTGGGGTCAGTGTACCCCGTGGTGAAAATAGAGGTCGGCGAATGGAGGGACATTACAGCTCGGCCAAGGGAAAGGGCATGGATTCGAGCGGAACCCGAGAGAATTCTCAGGATGACGCAGGTCATGAGCCCGGTTCTCCCGGAGCAGGACTGGAGCGTCATTCAGGTCGGGAGCATTGTTGGGCCCAGAAGGGAAGTTGTTCTGGCCCTGAATATTGAGGCTTTAGAGCCTTTAAAGCGGCCGAATGGGCGTGTATATCACGGCGTCGGCTATGTCGTGATACACTTATACCGTGGCGAGGCGCAGAGCGCATCCTCTTCGGGTGCTCCGATGGACATGGACATCGAAGCATCCGAAGTGGAAGCGGAGCCCTCCGACGCGGAGGGCATGGTATCGGCCACGTGAAATTGAGCAGGTGCTCTGAACAATTTGACAATAGAAAATACCCTGCCGCACAGCGACGGGGAAGACCTCAGTGTCACAGTGGCGGTAGGGCTGTCTGAGCACACTCATGCTAATGGTGTCACAGATAAACCTACACAAATCTAAGGCAGCTTCGGCTGCTTTAGTAAGTCGCCTTTCTGAAGGCGACGTTGACGTAATCCTCATCCAGTAACCCTGGGTAAACAACTCATGGATCTGCAGTCTGAAGACTAAGGATTTTGAGTTCATCCGAGCTGACACTGCGGTGGCTGGTTAGGTCTGAACTTATCACTTTTCTCATACCTAACTATAGCAATGGCGACGTCACAGCGGTCCACGATGCGGAGGAGCCTCCACCGCAAGATACCGTGGCACCAATGGTGGCTAACTGCAGCATGGACCACTGACGAAACTACACGTCACGTCCAATGGGAGAGTTCCGATATAAATGTTCGAGGTCAGTCAGCATTCGATTTCCTTTTAACGACTAACCTTGTAGTTTGCAACATTGACTTTATCATCTGTAGCGAAAGAGTTTCTGCGTTATGGAAATGGCGGGTACTTGATGAGCACTCATTTTCAGATCCGCGCTACATTGAAGTTGTTTTGGACTTTGTCGTTGAACAACCCATATAATGCGTTGTTTGTTAGGGGTCTGTCGGAACTACCTTCGCAATGGGCCTCATCCGTGCAGGAGCTGGAAGATATGGTCACGACCTTCACATCAGCGCTCTCAAAGGCCTGTTCTATGCTAAGCCGCGCCGCAAACGTAAACCTCATTGGTGGTCCCAGGATTTGGAGTCACTTCCCAAATCCTGTAGAGCCAAAAGCCTCGATAGTCGGCCTCAGCGGATTATATATAAGGATAACCTAAGGGCATATAAGAAAGCCCTGAGACAGGCGAAGAGAATTCTTGGAGAATTTCTGTACTGGAGTCGAAAGAGACGCCGACACAGTAAGACTAAGGTGCGTGCTATCAAAATCGCAAACGACCTTGAGCTATTTGCGGCGAGGTGCCGGTACCTTGAACGGCTTAGAAGGGGAAACTCTAGAACTGCTCCTGGATACTTATTTGCCTCTCAATACGAGCCGAAATACTACACACTAGAGTGGGTTGATTTGTAGGGAGGGAAAAAAGTGAAAAATCGCCATAGCGGGAACTGTTCTAAGGGTCATTATAAGCAACTTTGCTAAAGAAACTATAGGTCTAAAGTTGGCTTGGAACCCCCGGAGATCGCGTTGAAGTTTCATAGTTAGCTATTGAAAATTTTTGTATGCGACATTTTACGGGACATACCTTAAGTTGTAGTTCTAGTCAATCACACAAAAACTACACAGCGAGAATTTCAAATACATGGTCAACATCTGGAAATAGGGGGCAAAAACCCCTTTTGTGTTGTTTGATGCATACTTTACCAAACACACTGAAAGTTGGTGGAGTTTGTGAATATCGCATAGTGTGACAAAAAATTAAATTGGAACTACTTTTATCCAAGCCTACATATCGCACGTTCTGTTGTTAAGATAAACGTAAATAGCCGACTGACCTTTGAATTTAATTTTTATAATGGAATTCTATGAAAAAATAAAAGTTTGATTGCTTTTTCCAAAAAATTTAAATTTTGAGTTACATCTGTTTACAATAAAAGTGCGATATGAAGTATAATTGGGATTAACGTTTTAAATGACAAAACCAATATACATATCTCAGGAGAACAAAATAATATTTATTGCCTGTACAAATAATTTTATATAACTACATTTTTTCGGAAATACATAAAGAACTAAATTTGTAAGTCCTGCTTGCTCTCCATGCGTGGTATTTTCTTTCGACTTATATCAGTCACAGCCATGACACTTATACGGGTTTTCTCCGTATGAACTTAAACTGGATAGATGAGACAAGTGTCCACTTTTTTGTTTTCACTCGGTAGTTCCACCAAAACGGCACTAATCACAGCGATAATCACAGTTTTCTCACACTTTTTCAAGTAACAAAAATTTCTCATTTGAGACAAATGTTTACGAGCAACCACAGTGTAACAGTGCTTATTTGACAATTCGCTTGAATGTATGAGTTAAAAATTTTCATTAAATTAGAAAAAGAAAAGATATTGACATTGTATTATATTAAAATACATGGTGCGCAAATCGTTTTATTTGCACAGTGGTTTATTCCTAATTGTTACAGGGATCGGAAATTTTCGCAGTAGAAGCTTTATTACTTCTAAAGATATCGGAAGCTAATAATTGAACTTGGAATGCACATCATCTGCAATCTTCTAGTCCTTTATACAGAAAATTACATACTCCTATCAGTAGAATTCAAGCAATTTATTGAGAAAGGGAAGATTAGAAGCTATATTACGGTAAATTCAAAAACAAATGCAGTATGTACGAGTATGTGGCAATCCTTAGGTGTGTTCGGCGAGAAAGCTTGCAGGAATTCTATGGCCCTGCCGATTAGCACAAGGCCTAAGTAAAGAAAGAATTGAGTCAATTGTGAATTGGGAGAACCATATAATATATATATTTAATTCCATTCAGCAGTTTTCGAGTGATGCGACCACAAACATTTAGACAGAGAGACAGACGGATATTGGCTTAATAATGATTGACCGTATAAATTTTTTTGGAATATCTGCAATGTACAGACATCGACCTGTTAAAGTTTCAGATATATCCTTCAAACAAATAAAAAGGGGGTTTTGCCCCCTATTTCCAGATGTTGACCATGTATTTGAAATTCTCGCTGTGTAGTTTTTGTGTGCTTGACTAGAACTACAACTTAAGGTATGTCCCCTAAAAAGTTAATGCTCACTGTCACACAGCGTGATAGGTCGCATACAAAAATTTTCATTACCTAACTAAGAAACTTCAACGCGATTTCCGGGGGTTCCAAGCCAACTTTAGACCTATAGTTTCTTCAGCAAAGTTGCTTAAAATGACCCTTATAGCAGTTTCCGCTATGGCGATTTTTCAATTTTTAAATCAACCCACTCTACTACACACCGATCAGTCTTTCGTCTTTCGCTTTCAAAACCCTAGAGAGCATAATCAACAACTTCCTAACTTCCACCATTGACAGCAACCTTATCTCTAGCTATCAACACGCGTACCTTAAAGGTAAATCTACCGTGACCTAGTCTCTACCATAGAATTATCCTTGGATGAGGAGGACTACCGTCTGGTGGCCTTTATCGATATCGAAGGAGCCTTCAATAATATTAGCCACAACGAATCTGTAAATAGGTCCCCGGTGGGACTGATCGATCAACTACTCAAGGGAAGAAAAATACTTCCATCTCTGGGGACTGTTGGTATGGCATGTTATGTCACAAGGGGCACACCACAAGTTGTTGTTCTCTTCCCACTTCTGTGGAACCTAACAGTTAACTCGCTGCTACGAGGGAAGGGAAGGTTGTGGCATATGCTGATGACAGAGGCAAATTTCCACAAACTTGTGTGATCTGATGCAAGTAGCAATGATGGACCTGGTCCTATCTTATATACTAAACGCTATAAAATACCACCGTTGAACCTACCAGAGCTAAATGGCCGGCGCCTCAATCTGGCTGATAAGGCCAGATTCCTAGCTGTGATTCTGGATAATTGGCTGAACTGGAAGGAAAATGTCATTCAGCGTCAAAAACGTATATTGCATTATACAAGTGCAAAAGAGCCATAGGCAGAAAATGGGGTCTTAGCCCCATTATATGCAAACGGATGTATACCGCGATTATAAAACCCATACTGCCATATGGGGTCATCGTATGGTGGCCTGCTTTGGGCAAGGCTTCAAACATGAATTTGTTAGGGAAAGTTCACAGGTCTAGCATGATTAGCATAGGACATGGTACAATTAACAGGTAGAGGCATCAGAGTTGCATTTAATTATTTTTTTCATTACACTTTAGGTTTTGTTTACATTTTTGTTTTGTCTACATTTACCAGTAATTTTCTAATTTATACTTTTTCTGTTTTTTGAAAATAAAATGCAAGTCACAAAAAAAAATATTGAATGACGGAAAGGTGTAACACAGATAGGGAGGCCGCTGATAGTTCTTTTATGTCTCCCAAAGATCCCAGAAAGAAGCGGGAGTTGGACAAAGCTTGTATCTTTGAGGCTTCAAGTTCTAACTAAAAAAACTTCGGATTTTGGAGAGGCATTTGAGCTATCACATCTTTGTAATTAATATATTAGCGCCACACTTCTATAAATAACCACGGAAAGCACAAAATTATAATAATTGGCTGAAAAAAGTTTTCTTTCCTTTCGTTTATTTCTGAGAACATGTAAACAATAATAAAACGTCAACTTCTTCAGTGAAAGCTGTGTAACGCTGCGGGGGTTTGTGTTATTCCGTTGGTACCGATGCCACTGGACCTGATGCTTTAACGTGATATTTTCTTAAAATATTAATCCTGGCACGAAATATTTGAAAACAAATTATTTTTTCGGGGTCTATCAGCAGTTCAAGCGGAGCTCCCGCCGGGAAAAAATCTGATATCACGCAGTTCCGAAAAATGCTTTCACCAATTATGACATTTTCGTAGTTAGTGCAGAATCATAACAATTAGGCTAAATCGGTCGGTTAGCTACCAAATTAGCCGTTGCCTTGTGCTAACAGATTTTCATGGAAGCTGCACTTAAAGCCAGATATTAAAATTGGTTTTAAATTTTCGCATTGTATTTTTTTATGTAAATAAAAATTTGTGATGGCAAGTTACCACAAGGAGATTTTCCTGCTTGTATTTTTGCAGACTGCGTACGGCATCGGCAAAGCAGATGAATTCTTTCTGAAAAGCCTTCCATGAAAGAAATACAATCGGAGAGTTTGGCAAGCCACTGCTGAGGAATGACCCCGTTTTGGAAAAACTTTTCCAAACCACTTTTGATGTTACCTGTCCCGGTACTCGAACCTAGGACCTTCGGTGTGGTAGCCCAGCAACCTCAACATTACCGCCACCAAATAGAATTAATTTTAACATAGCAAATAATAATGGCGGCCGCCGTGGTGTGAAGGTAGTGTTGCCGGCCTACCACACCGAAGGTCTATGGTTCGAGCCCTGGTACAGGTAACATCAAAAGTGATTTGAAAAAAGTTTTTCAAAACGGGGTCGCCCCTCGGCAGTGGTTTGGCAAACTCTCCGAGTGTATTTCTGCCATGACAGGCTTCTCAGCAAAAATTCGTCTCCATTGTAGATGCCGTTCGGAGTCGGCAAAAAACTGTAGGTCCCACCAATTTGTAGGGAAAATTCAAATCGGCACACCACAAATTGGAAGAGAAGCTTGGCGCAAAAATCTCTTAGGAGGTTTATGATGATATACCTGTTGTATATCGCGCCATACAGATAGATAGATTCCGATATCGAATTCTTTATCTTAAGATTTTTGTATCAGTTTTCGGTAGTGATTCCTAAACTGCGCCATCACCAAAATGATATCAAAATTTGTTCTAAGCAAAAATACCATTGCGTAAACACATTGCGCTGATACCGGCATTGCGATGGTTTCATGAAATCAGCGCTACAAAATTTTGTACCAATAACCAGCCTTACGTTCTATCATTTTTGACACAATAACCAACAAAATACACAGTAGGGTTGCTTTTCTATTTCTGCTTTTACCTGTTTATTGTACCATGGCATAGGCTGAGCTGTAAGAACTACTCCAAGCGAAGCTCTACAGGTCGTTTAAGACCTTCTTCCCCTAGATAGAGAAGGATACCGAACAGCGGCGACGTCAGCCCTGCGCCTACGGGAATCGTCCAGCTGGAACACACGAACCAAGGGACATTCTAGCATACTAACCTATTTCAGTTTTCTTCCCGGAAGTACGGATCGCTGCGCGGCTACTGCAGTTTCGTATAGTAACTTGACGGTAAATATCCTCAACAGCGAGGATCAGTGGACTCGGATCGGTGCTACCTTGCAGAAGGCAGCGTATCCATAACACCGAT
This sequence comes from Merzomyia westermanni, assembly GCA_949987695.1. Classification (NCBI taxonomy): domain Eukaryota; kingdom Metazoa; phylum Arthropoda; class Insecta; order Diptera; family Tephritidae; genus Merzomyia; species Merzomyia westermanni. The sequence goes on from OX465289.1 coordinate 116,325,991, forward strand.
GGCTCTAATTTAAATGGGAGCGTCGGGGGAGCGTCTTTTCAAAGGATCGGGACCTAGAACTCTCTTTCAGATTACCTGATCATTGTAGTGTCTTCCAGACTGAGGTCTCTGCAATCACTGAAGCCACGGCGTAGATAGGAATGTACACTATCGGCAAGGAAATTTTTATTTCTAGCGATAGCCAGGCCGCCAAAAAATCCATTGGTTGTCACTCATTCAACTCTGAATAAACACTAAACTGTCGCCGATCGCTCCATGGCCAAGCAGAATTATGTGAGCCTTACGTAGGTCCCGGGACACAGTGACATTGGGGGAAACTGTAGGACATATGAGCTTGCTAAGCAGGGCACGCTTAAGCAGGTTCTTCCTGACAAATAACTCTTAGCTATACCCTTTGTCACATGCAGGCTACTTCTAAACGAATATACCTAGCGACAAGCTAATGAAAGATGGCAACAAACGCCGGGTGTTGGATATCAATTCAAACCTTGCCAAAATTGGATCCCAATAGGTATCGACAAATTTACACCCTAAGAAGGGCTGATATTTCCAAGTTAATAGGATAACTAACTGGGCATTGCGTTATTAGGAGGCATGCAGATAGGCTAGGTGTCCCCTATCGTCGCTGCTGCAAAGACCACGAAGAGGAATAAACTGTGGAACCCCTCATCTGGATAACATTCGCCAAATTGCGGAGTATGACATCAATGACTTGATAGCCTTCATTACCTACCTGGCAGTCTTTTGCGGATATGATTTCGAGACGCTCCCTGCTTTCACCTAGGCATATTGAAAACTTTGCAATCTTCCAAAATTTTCTCGATACTAGATTTGATAGACATGCCTAGACGATCAGTACGGCTCACTAAAGTAGTTGCAGTTGAAGGAGCAGCTTGAATCCAATCGGTGCCGTAATTTAATTAAGGGGTTGAATCGTTTGTACGTATACAAATGCGGAGAGCATGATGACGGAAAATATAGGGGCCAAATGTCGAGCTATGTATAGGGTGTTTTTTTTACAGGTTTGTTTTTCGAATAGAGATAAAACTGGCATTTTGTGGTCAAATCTGGCAACTCTAATGTCATTTATGTTCAGTTTGGTTTGCCATTTCATCATGAACAGGTTGGCAAAAGAACAACGCTTGCAAATCGTGCAAATTTATTTCGAAAATAATGGTTCAGTTCGCGAAGTTTACCGTGAGCTCCGTCCATTTTATGGTCGACATAATCGTCCATCAGAGCAATTAATTCGGTTAACCATGGATCGTTTTCGCACTACGTTTACTCTATGTGATAATACGCATCCGCAGAGACGTCGAACAGTGCGCACCGAAGAAACAATTGCCGCTGTAGAGCAAAGTGTTGAAGAGGACCCGAATGAATCGATTCGCCACCGTGCACAGCAATTGGAGCTTTGTCCATCAACTTTATGGAAGATTTTGCGCAAAGATCTTGGCTTGCGACCTTACAAGATCCAGCTTGTGCAAGAATTAAAGCCGCGAGACCATGCAATGCGTCGTGATTTTGGTGTATGGGCCGAAAATGAGATTGATTTCGATGCTGATTTTCATCGCAAAATTTTGTTCAGTGATGAGGCTCATTTTTGGTTGAATGGCTACGTCAACAAGCAAAATTGCCGCATTTGGAGTGAAGAGAATCCACATGAGACCCTTGAAACGCCATTACATCCACAAAAACTGACTGTTTGGTGTGCTCTATGGGCTGGTGGAGTCATTGGGCCATACTTCTTCCGCAATAATGCTGGAGAGGCAGCTACCGTTAATGGAGACCGGTATAGAGCCATGATAACCGACTATTTTGTTCCCGAATTGGATGGCATGAATGTGGATGAGTTGTGGTTCCAACAAGACGGCGCTACATGCCACACAGCGCACGTCACAATCGATTTATTGAAGGAAACATTCGATGAGCGCATAATTTCGCGGAATGGACCTGTCAATTGGCCACCAAGGTCGTGTGATTTGACACCATTGGATTATTTTCTTTGGGGATATGTGAAGTCGCTCGTCTACACCAACAAACCAGAAACGTTAGGGGAATTGGAAGCCAACATTCGTGGCGTTATTGCCGACATACGGCCCCATATGCTCGAAAAAGTGGTTGAAAATTGGACCTGTAGAATTGGCTTTATTCGAGCCAGCCGCGGCGGCCACATGCCCGAAATCATATTTAAACATTAATGGCATAAAATTATCCTTCCAATAAAGCCAAATTGCTGGACCTTAAAATGATTTTCTTGTGTTTTATTTCAATTCAAAGTTCTATACCCCTAAAAAAAACACCCTGTATATGCAAAATAAAAATGCTTAAAGCAGTAAAAGCTCGATTTTATTGAATATAGTAAAAAAAGTTCACCCTAAACCTTAATTTTTTTACTTGGGGGTGTATAAATGATTTAATCTTGAAAATAAGCTTCAATAGTAATAGTTCGGAATTGGTCAAAAAGGGAGGCACAAAAGGATGGTAAAAAAAATATGTATATTTCAAAAAAATACTTCCCATGATTATATTAAAGTAAAGTATTTGAGAATTTCACGTGCAGTCCCGAAAAAAGATATTAAAATTGCCCCAACGTCGTGGCCTGAGTAAACCTAAATCTACAGCTATGCTGATCATTTGTTTGGGCTAGTGCCCGTAACTGCAGTCAAACCAACTAGTTGCAAACTACTTTACAACTAGTATATGCACCAAGCCCAACTAGTCAGCCAACTGTCATATTTTCATATAAGTAACTGGTATTTTTAACATGGCGATGTCCTACGAGATGTCCATTGTCAGACTTTGACCAGAACATACCAGTCATCTACATGAAATACTAGTTTGTACATGTATATAGTGGAAATATTGGTCGTAAAATACCAGTTTCATAGTAGTTCAAAATAGAAGGAAATGTACTAGGAAAATTGCAGTCTAATCATACCAGTATCATACTAGTTTGAAAATGTTAAAAGAATACTAGTCCAAATGTGGAACAAAACCTCTAGTATCGATTAAAATAAGAAAATGAACTCATTTATACATCATTGTAATTTTTCATAATTTTCGCTGTAGAAACCCTGATTTGGGATTGCAAAACATAAACTATATCTTTGGAATATTTCATAAGCTGATTGTGAATTGCAATAGCATGCAATGCAAATGAAATAAACAACAGCAATAATTAAAGCTTATGTCGCTTTAACACATTCTATGAAAATTGTAGTTATATACTGGTATGGATTGCACTTTATCTGACTAGTATGATTTCGACCAGAATATTATAGTTGTATTCTAGTATACACTGGCCTTTTTCTGACTAGTATGATTTCAACCAGAAAATTCTAGTTGGATACTAGTATGTTTACTGACTATTGTGATATTTTACTGCAGGGTGCTTTTAAAGAGGGATGCAAAAGATACATCTATGTTTTTAAAACACTGATAGTATCGGAGAAAAAGTCAATGCTTGAAAATTACTCATTATCATTCTACCTCTTTATTTTGTGAACTCCCAGCAAATCCACATTAGGGGTCGAATTTGCATTAGAGTTTCGAAATGTGTGTCTCGCAGCCCTTTAATTATAAATATCACCACATCCACGTCCATGTGGTTCTTAAACAACTTTGAAATCCATCGATGTACCGATGCTTTTCACAATCGAGGTGATAGTTACTTGACTACCGCGCTCTTCTTAACACTGCTGTAATTACTCTTTTAATAATCTCTGTTCAAAATTTTATATTTGCTCGGGTAGATCCGACTAAGCAGGACGAAGTAATGCTCCAATAACAATAACAATGGCCCTAAGTGCAAAATCCGCGGTATCTAACTAATGTCAGGGCGATAATCTCTCGGGCACCTGGTGACTGGGGGGTATATGCTTATTACTTCGACAAGGAACAGGCCAAGCTCAGAATTTCATTTTAAGGATGAAGCAGGCGCAGTTAGTCTTAACCGTAAAACAATGCACTTAGTGGAAGGGACCAAAACCTGGTATTAGAAGAAGAGTCGGAAGAAAGTGAAGGGGGAGAAGAAGACTGTCGTCGAGATTGCTGACATCCAGAAGGGACTTGCCACGCAGAAAGTAGTTGACGTTTGAGGTGATCACAATTGGGCCCGATTGACAGCGGGGGTAGTTAATACACAGCTTGCTGGGAAATTGTAGTATTGCCAGACGTGGAAGCCGTATTCGGGATAAGCGGTGCTTCTATGGTCGAGCGTAGGGGGTCACGGCACGCCTTGGGACGTGAACAGGAAGGACCACAAAATATCTAGAGAAAGTGAAGTGCCTGTGTGTAGCGGAATTCAGCCCGAAGTAGCTTGAATTGTGCAACCATCTTTCACATGTAGCACAGTTAATAGAATGTGAACCTTTTACGTAGATATTCTTTCAGCAGAGGCAGCAGACAGATCCCGTCCCTTGGTCCGGGGTTGGGATCAACAACCGCCAGGAGCAAGAGCAATTAGCAACCCCGCTACAAATAAAAGGAGTAAAAAACCAAACCGGTATTATAAAGCCGGCTGTCGTGGGAAAGAATTCTTGTTTTCCAGATACCGTGTTTAAATTTTTGACTCGGGATGAGCTCATAAATTAGTGCCGAAGATTTTTCGTAGTGGTAAGCAGTTAAAGAAACACATTAAAGTTTAAAATAAATAAAGTTTAAAGTACTTCAATAAAATTAAACCGCTAATGTAATTTTGAAGACCTTATTCAACAAATAAAAGGATAACATATTTTTGTAGTTATTTCTTTCACGCAACTTAGTTAGTACGTTTCTTTTTTTTCTTTATTGGGAGTCCGACATGGCGAAAGACGGTGAATTCGGAAAGGATCACATGTTTTTGACTTTATTGTTGAATATATTAAGGCTGGCAAACGAAATAAGGATTACGAGATAAGGGCATGTACCTGGAATGTCCGGTCCCTTAATGGAGAAGGTGCCGCTGCCGGATGGTTGAGGTCCTGAGGAAAGCAAAAGCTGACATCACCGCCATACAAGAGATGTGATGGACGGAGCGAGGAAACACGATCAAAACACCTTGCAACATCAACTGGAGTGGATGCAAACAAGTGCAGCTTCGGCGTGGGATTTGTGGTGGGAGAGAGACTCCGTCACCAAGTACTGTCGTTCACACCCGTGAAAGAGCGTCTCGCAGCAATCTGCATAAAAATACGATTTTTCATCATATTGTTTATCTGCGCTCATGAACCGACGGAAGAGAAGGACGACGTGAAAAAGGATGCATTCTGCGAGCGCCTGGAAGAAGCATACGAGCGCTGCCCCCGTCATGAAATCAAAGTCGTGCTTGGCGACTTTAACGCCAGGGGGGGTAAGGAGGGTGTATTCGGCCCCACTGTCGGGAAGTTCGGTCTCCACGATCGGAATTCGGTAAATGGATTCAGGCTGATCGACTTCGCCGGTGCCCGAAACATGGTCATATCCAGCACTAGGTTTATGCACAAGACGATCCATCAGGCTACATGGCTGTCCCCCGATCGAAAAACACGCAACCAGATCGACCACGTTGTGATAGACGGATGGCATGCTTCCACCGTTTTAGATGTTCGCACAATACGAGAATCTAACATCGACTCTGATCACTACCTAGTAGCAGCCAAGATTCTCTGCCTCTGTACGACAAAACGCAAAAAAGAACGCAGGAAAAGCTGGACGTCGAAAAGATGCAATCAAAACAGAGAGCGACTTATTTCGCAGATCGCCTCTCATACCTGCTCAACCTAGTGGAATGCACGAGCAGTGGGTTCATATCTCAGGAGCACTCCGTACCGCAGCCGAAGAAGTAATTGGATTCCGGCGAACGCGAAGAAACAACTGGTATGATGATGAAGAGGACCGCACTGCAACGAAAAGAAAGTGCGAAGTCTACAAGGCAACGCTGAGATCGAATGCAACGAGGAGTGTGTGTGAACACTACCGTAAGTTGAAGAGGGAAGCGAGGCGGCTTTTAAGGGCGAAAAAAAGAGAGGCAGAAAAGCGTGAAATAAAGGAGCTTGACAACAAATCCACAAATTCGGCGAATGACAGAAGGTTTTAAACCCGGGGCAAACTCCTGTAAGAACGAGAACGGCAACCTGGTGGCCGATGTTCAGAGAGCACTCAGAATATGGAGGGATCACTTCTCTGCCCTTTTAAATGGAGAAACTGAGCAAGAAAAAAGAGAAGATGCCGAACCCGAGCCCACAATCGAAGATGATGGAGTTGACGTTCCACAACCCGACTATAATGAGGTGCAAATAGCAATATCCCGATTGGAAAACAATAAAGCAGCTGGATCTGATGGTTTGCCTGCTGAGCTATTCAAACACGGATGCGAGGAGCTGGTAAGGCGCATGCATCAGCTTCTATGCAGAATATGGTTGGATGAATGCATGCCTGAAGATTGGAATCTAAGTGTTCTCTGCCCAATCCACAAGAAGGGCGATCCCGCAAACTGCGCCAACTATCGCAGTATCAGCCTTTTGAATATCGCATATAAGGTCCTATCAAGCGTATTGTGCGAAAGACTGAAGCGTGATGTGAACAGACTGATTGGACCTTATCAGTGTGGCTTCCGACCACGTACATCTACCATCGACCAGATTTTCACAATACGTCAAATCATGGAAAAAAAAACCGTGAGAAAAGAATCGACACACATCATATCTTTGTTGATTTTAAAGCCGCTTTCGATAGCCCGAAAAGGAGCTGCCTATATGCCGCTATGTCTGAATTTGGTTTCACCGCAAAACTTATAAGGCTATGCAAAATGCCCTTGAGCAACACCGCCAGCTCGGTCAGAATTGGGAAGCACCTCTCCGAGCCGTTCGAAACTAAACGAGGTTTCAGACAGGGTGACCCCCTATCGTGCGATTTCTTTAATTTATTGCTGGAGAAAAGAATACAAGCTGCAGAACTTAACCGCGCTGGAACAATATTTTATAAAAGCGTGCAACTGTTGGCATATGCTGACGATATTGATATCATTGACCTTAACAACCGCGCCGTAACTTCTGCTTACTCCAAATTTGAAAAAGAAGCGGAGAAAATGGGATTGGTGGTGAACGAGGGCAAAACGAAGTACCTTCCGCCATCATGCAAAGAGTCAGCGCATTCGCGCCTTCGCTACCAAGCCACTGTTGGCAGCAATAATTTCGAAATAGTAAAGGACTTCGTTTACCTGGGAACCAGCATTAACACCAATAATAATTTTAGCCTACAAATCCGACGAAGAATTACTCTTGCAACCAAATGCTACTTGGGACTGAGTAGGCAATTGAAAAGTAAAGTCCTCTCTCGACGAACGAAAATAACACTCTACAAGTCACTCATCGCACCCGTCCTGCTATATGGTACAGAAGCGTGGACCCTAACAACATGTGATGAGGCGGCTCTGGGAGTGTACGAGAGAAAGGTTCTTCGAAAGATTTGTGGACCTCTACGCGTTGGCGACGGCGAGTACCGAAGAAGATTTAATGATGAGCTGTATGAACTTTACGCAGACGCAGACACAGTTCAGCGAATTAAAACACAGCGGCCTCGCTGGCTAGGCCACGTAGTACGAATGAGCGAAGATGCTCCAGCCCAGAAGGTATTCTTATCGGCACCCGCCGGTGGAAGCAGAGGAAGAGGGAGACCACCACTCCGATGGAAGGACCAAGTGGAGACCGATTTACGATCCCGCGGTGTTTCCAATTGGCGCCAGTTGGCGCAACGAAGAAGCGACTGGCGAGCTATGTTGGACGGTCAAAATCGCCCGGGCGGTTAGATGACCATATAAAGAAAATTAAGGCTGTCAATTGATTGCCAATCGCATTGGTTTATTTACAAATACAAATATAAATAATTATACCTTGAAATGCTTGTGGCTCGGAAAAGATTATAAAGCTTTGCGAAATTATGAATTACACAGTACCTAACAGTGCCTAAAGATGTAAATAATACAATGACTAAAATTCCTGAAAGTGTAAAGTTAACAAGAGCTCTAATTTTAAGGTGGTGGTCGTTTCCAGCTTCTGTTATTTTTCAAAGGATTGTTTTGAAAAATAGCCTATAATTCTCTGCAGAACACAACACGTGACCTTTCCGTATACATACGCACCATGGGTAAAACAAAGTCAAACCGATCTGCATACGCACACATCTGTAGCAGAAATATTTTTTTCTCTGCTAATTCAAAGATGTGGCGGTGAACCTATATTGGGTTGGTATTACGTTATACCGGCCCCTAAGTTTATAAATATATCATCCACTGAATAACAATTTTGGATTGCAGCCTTTATTCAATTTTTTGGAATAAGGAATGCAAATTTGCAGTCCTTATTCCTTTTGTTATTCCGGAATTCCTTTTGCATTCTTCATGTGGAATAAAAAAAATTTAAAAGCATTCCGCATGTGAAGAATGAAGTCAGAAAGCGGCCTTTAGGTGAAAAGTATGGTTTTTAAAATTTTTTTGAACTGATATATGTATTGCACTAATAGCCAAAATGACGCATCTCTAGATTTTCTATTTTTGGTATAGATTCGTAGATCTAAAGGGTGGCTGATGAATTTTGCTACATTAAGAGACTCAAATAATTTTTTTTTCATTCATGTTAAAGCTCATTAAATTTTATTAAATATAGCTTAATTAGTTTTAAAAATAATGGAATTTAAATGCCCCCCCTGCTCGTCGATGCATGTGCGGCATCTTACCAAAAAGTTGTTCATTACTGCTTGGAGAGTTGAGACAGGAATAGCCGCAATTGTTTCTCGAATGGATTGCCTTAGTTCATTCAAATTTGTTGGTTTTGCTTTGAAGACTTCCTGTTTGCAATAACCCCACAAGAAAAAGTCAGGTGCAGTAAGGTCAGGCGACCTGGGTGGCCAACGGAATGTGGAGTTTCTGGATATCAGCTTATTGGGAAATTTTCGTCGCAATTCTGTCATAACAGGTTCGGCTATATGAGGAGCTGCACCATCTTGCTGTAACCACACAGAGTTGAAAGAAATTCTCATTCGGCGTAATTCTGGATAGAAAAGCTCTCTCAACATGCTCAAGTAACGGTCTCCAGTAACCGTAACGGTGTGACCGTTTTCTTCGAAGAAGTAGGGCCCGACAATGCAGCGTGATGAAACTGCACACCACACTCTGACACGAAGTGGATGCAATTCCGTCTCATGGAGTATCTGTGGGTTGGAAGCACTCCATATTCGACAATTTTGTTTGTTTATGTTTCCGTTTAAATCGAAATGGGCCTCGTCAGACATGAAAAGACAGTTCAACATGTTTCCATCCTCTTCCACCATTTGAAGCATCTTCTGGCACAATTCCAAGCGAATCGGCAAGTCTGCAGCGTTCAGTTTGTTGGCCATTTGAATTTTATATGGGAATAAGTCCAAATCTTTGTGCATAATTGACTGTAATGACTGTCTGCTTACACCCATTTGAGCAGATAAGCTTCTTGTCGAAACACGTGGATTGTTTTGTATGGCAGCAGCTACAGCAGCGATTGTTTCCTCCGTTCGAACTGAAGGGTTTCGATGGTAAGGTCTTCTGTTGACTGTCCCATGCTCGGCAAAATTGTTTACAAGTCTTATTATGGTCCATCTGCTCGGAGGATTGCCGCCAAACGTGCGCCTATACTCTCTTTGAACCGAAACTACGGACTCCAGTGCGTGATAGCGGCGGACAATCCAAATTCTTGTTTCAGTGTCCCAGTTATCCATTTTTGTTAAATGTAAAAGTCAATCTGCAAAATAAAAAAAAAATTTACCAGATTCATTAAATAGAAAAAAAGTTATTTAATTATTTTTTGGTAGCGGCTGTACTGCACTGCAACTGCAGGATAGTTCCAACCCTGACTTTCGCGTTTCAGATAAATTTTGGCTCGCTCAAGTAATAATCTGCTAAAATTGATGTCATTGTTGGGGCGGGGTCGGAAAACGGAAGGGGGGGAGGGGGGGCGAGGTCGATCTCTGGCAAGATTGTGGTAGTCTTCACTCCATTTTCGCTCACCTTTATAAATTCGCCTTGGAATCCGAAAAACATGGTTTTAAAATTGAAATCATTACTATAAGGAAATTGAAAACCAGGGTTCAAAATGTTTAAGCCATAATAGCACAAGCAGCGAAAATGTGCTGATACTATGCTTTTGATTTTTTCTTGCTTAGAAAGCAACATGTTTGCTTTTGCTTGAAAAAAATGAGCAGCGCAAGCAGAAGCTTTTGCTTTTGCTTGAAAACAACGAGCAGCAAGAGCAGCAGCATGAAAAATGCTGATAAGTTAACGATCGATTGCTGATGCTGCTTATTGAAAATTAGAAAATGCAGAAAGTTTCACTTAACACATTGAGTGGCAAGCGGTTTTGACGAAAACCATCACCGTACTGTCTTTTATTTTGGATTTTATAAGGATTTTTATGAAGTTTAAAACATTGATTTAGCTTGTGCTTTTGAAATTTTCAATAGCAAGCAACAGCAAACTCATAGGCTGCCAAGCATTGAACATTTGCTTAACAGCAATCCATCTTTTGCTTATAATCATTTTTCATGCAAAAGCAAAATCCTGTGCTTTAAACATTTTTAAGCATTTTCGAACCCGGTTGAAAACAACATAGTTTTCAAAACTCATGAGGTGGACACTTTTTTTTTTACCCCGACTATTTAAATGTAGGTGAACGGTTTAGGTCAGGGTCTATTTTTAATGTTAATCTTAGTGTTTAAACTTATTTTTGACGACAACAAACACTGTTTTGCACTTTGTCATAGGAGGGATATGTGGAGTTCAAAAGAGAAAAAAAGGTATAGGAAATTTTATACATTTCTACAAACGACATGAAAACAGTATCAAAAACCGTGTATATTTTACCTACCTCTTTCCTTTTGTTTGACAGACCATCGGGTGGCCCATCACCATTTGAAAGGTAATCCATGAATTTCTGTAGATATATGCAAAAAAAAAAAATAGTGCCGCTGAAAAACCTATAACTGGTTTTCGTGACGCAGAGACATGTTTGATAGAACAAATTATTTATGTGTATATAAGTATATGACTACAGAAATGTGATATCCACCGTGCAAAACATATATATAATATTTGAATTTCAAACCGCTATTCTCTTATTCTAGAACTAATATCTTTGCTAATTCAACAATCTTAAAAATATTAAACCCAAAATTATATTGAGAAAAAGTACTAATAGCAGCAGTTGTTGACGTGAGAACCAATCCTGCAATAATTAATTTTATTAAAACTGACTAATTTTAACTGTTCAAGGGGATAGTTTACCTTAACTTGTGGACTGAAAAGGTATAGAAGAGGATTTGCTCTAAGTTCTTCATTAATTTGTATTTGCTTTCTTACGGCTTCACGTCTAGCCGAACCTAAAGCCGATACCTCCTCGCGACTCATGGCTCCTGTAGCAAGTGGAAGATCCTGAAAATCTGGTAGAGATTTCTTTCGTTGAATGGATGCATTTATTGAGATATTCTGAAAAAGAGATATTCTGCTTAGTTTTTATACATTATGTTACTAAACAAATGATCTTAATGAGCTAGCTGTACATTAATAATATACTAATATGTGTATTAAGTAACCTCGATCGGTGGCTCAACAATCCAGCTTTCAGATGCTCTTCTTGCTAATAATGCTGGCGAATACATCAATTCTGCTTCATCATCTTCCGGATACCACTCCATTTTATTCTAATACTCCGAACCATTAAGTATGCATTACTAACTCATATTAAACTAAAAACAAATTAGATGTTAATTTATAAACATGTCGCAGTTGTACAAATTTATAAAATATTTGCTTGGCGCATTCGATATTTTTATGATTGTGAGTAGAAATACACCCTGTTGGAAATGTATGCATACGGCATCAATATTTCAGGCATGAATTACATCTTTGTATACATGCCAGTATAAATGCTCCTTCAATTCCACTTCACACGTGTTGTTTGCATACTCTATCTCTTTGTACTACTTTTGTATACATGTAACTGTATTTATTTGAAAGCATACAGAAATACCAGTGCGTACACATGATTTATGGGTACAAAGTCACTTATACTGCATGCGTCAAATAGCGTGGGTTCTTCATACATCAATAATATTTGTGTTTATACATATTTGTGTATGTATAACAGGAGCAAAATGAAGGCAAATTGTATATCTTTGAACCATCGAAATAAGAACCAAATGGCCCTTACACCCTTCACACATCTCTTTGTCCCATCACGCACTTTGTTCCATCTAACCCATGTGAGTTAGTCATGTTGGGTTCCAAACATGACTTTTCACTGCCACAGCATGCATATACATAACTCATTCAGCACGCATACCTTGTTAGTGAACAAATATGTCCTCTACTTCAAAGTTACGTATTTTGCATACTTTTTCATTCAATAAAAATGCATGCCCCGTGCTTGCATACAACTGATTTCAACTGGGCAGTAACCGCACCGAACTTTGTCTTGTCAAAAATAGAAAAAGTCCTTACAAATACATGAAATTGTATGCAATCAAAACAAACACCGAAGCTAGTCCGGTGATATTGGGCGAAATATATATTTTTTTCAAAAACTTTCTAAATTCAAAATGCATACAAACTACATATTTTTGATAATTTGTAACAAAATGCTTCCTCATAAAATCCCTTTTTTTTAGTTAACACTCCGCCGACATGAATCAAGCCTAAGAAATAGAAATTATCCTTGACGGATTGTCGGCAAAAGACGGGAACGAAACGTTGTCATACTAGACCGTAAGCAAATTTTGTATCGTAAAGGAAATATGACCAAAATTTCAATCCGATCGCTTCAACAGGTGCAACATAATGTGATGTAGTTGGAAGTTAACCACCTGAAAGAATCAAAATTTTTTCTCATGAATACCAATACCAGAGCATTTGTATGGGAAACAACCCTACCAACCATGGCTAACCGTGGTAAATGTCTAATTCCTTACAATGATAAATTCTTACTAAGGCCCTGTGCCAATCGGTTGAAAATTGTAAATTTTGACAGAGCGAAAGGAATTTCTGACATTTATCGCGGTGAGTATGAACGTCAGAATTTACCCTAGCTATGTAAAATTTTGACAACTACGAATGTGTACACATATATGCATTCGGTATTGCCAATCATATTATTTCAAATGAATTTATATGCCAACACGTTATTAAACGACAAAATATAATTTAACGCAAAAAATACGAAACATAATGGTGAGAAAAAAGTACATTTAAAATTTATTCACAGACTATTTGCTTTCGCACGTGATTTTTTCAGATGTCAAAATTTACAACGGTCAAAATTTACCATTTCATTTGGCACAGCGAAATGAAAAATATTTTTACAACATAGATAATGTGTTCACCTCATTTTTCCTCTGAGTAAAATGTTTCCGATTAGCACACGGCCTAACACCACGGCATTCCTATGTAATTTGTATGGAAAACAAAAAGTGCTAAAATGTATGCGGGTCCTAAAACCTCACCACAACACGGAAAAGTGAACATCTCCGAACGAAACTACCCACTTTTCTATGTCCTTTTTTTTTACGCTACCATCCAGGTTTTTACCTGTGGCAGGGCACACATTTTTACTAACTCTAACGCATATTTAAGGAGTTTCCTTTTAAAACAACAACAAGCTTAAAGGATGCAGACTCTCAGACTTCACACATATACGGAGAAGCAATGGTTTATAAGTGAACCTTTCCAAACAAAATTGTCAACTTTTTTATCTTTTTTTTGTAGGACGATTGACTAACTGTTTATTCAGATTTTTACCCGTTGGTGTTTGGCAGAGAACCAGTTCACGCATGCACGCTTGCGCACTTATGTACCTCTAAAGAAGTTCTCACATAATCAGTAAATATCAGGCAGGCGCACCGTAGTATTGAAAACATCCATCAAATTTTACAATAATTTTTCAAACAATAACTTGAAAACAATCTTTTTATTTGAAGACAAATAAAACGACCCAAATAAGAGCCCTTAGGACAAGTCTTATAAATAGAAATGAATGTGTGTCTGTGTGCCCTTTATAGGCGTCCAAAGTACTTGCTTTCCGGCCAAGGTAGGTAAAATGGGCGAAATCGAACCATAACCACGCCCCTTTCTTCGATATCGAAAATTTCGAAAAACGTATAAAATGGGTTAACTCAATAATAAAAGCAGCTACAATGATGAGATTTTCTAGATTTATTAACATGGTTGCCCCATTGCCGATTTTATCAAAGTTTTGGAAAAAGGGCGTGGCACCGCCCACATATGAGTGAAGAAATTTTCCAATTTTGACTTTATGCTAGTATAACGAAATTTCGTAGGAGGCATACTTTGTTGTGGTACATACACCCATAGAAAATAAGCGAAATCGCTTCTCGGCCACGCCTACTTTTTCATAAAAGTTGTATGGAAATCAGGTAAAAATATTGAACTGCCTATATCTAATTAACTGATACAGGTATAATAATATAATATGGTACTTACTTCAATCGTCTTATTCTTTATATGATTTTTGCAAAATTTTGGAAAGTGGGCGTGGCACCACCCACTTATGAGTCAAGCAAATTTCAAAGTCGACTGCTAATAACTTCAGAACGGTGTAAGATAGAATTATGATCCTTAATACAAGGTATACTATAGACATGTAGAGTACGCCCACTTTTTGGACCAAACTTTTCTAAAAGAGAGGTAGGAAACCGGAGCATGCCATATCTCATTCACTGATGCAGATCGAATGCTAGAATTTCGTAGTTACCATGGCCTGATGATCTTATTAATGATTTTTTTAATTTTTGGAAAATTTTTGATATAAATGAACAAAATATCAAATTTAAGCTATTATTAACTTCTGATCCGTGTTAAATAAAATTGTGAAACATGACACGAGGTATATTATCTACGCTTTTCAAAATTATATATGGCCTATCCTGGAACCAGTGAATCCAAGAATCTACTGCGCAAATTTCATAAAGATCGGTTAAGTACCTAGGACGCTCATACAAGATAAAAATTTTATATAGCAGGGGGCGTGGCACCGCCCATTTTTCCAAAATTATATATAGCCTATAATGTAACTAACCCAAGAATCTAATGAAAATTTCATAAGGATCGGTTAAGTACTTTGTACGCCAGACACACAGACACGCATTCATTTTTATACCTAGCAGTGCTACGCACACAAGGTATGTATCTTATAACTTTAAACGAGTTATTTTTGTATATTTGTATAGTTGTATATTTGTATATTTGTATATCCACTACTATCTCAGGAACGACTTAACCGATTTGGATGAAATTTGGTATATGGGTAGTATCTTTTGTTTTAAGATTTTCTACTTTGGTGTTGCCACTTGGGGTGGTTCACAGGGTTGCCACCTATATCATTTTTTTTTTTAAACTAAGCAATATATGGGAATATGTGTATCAAATGAAAGGTATTTTAGGCCGTATACCAACCTAAGTATTTTCGAGTAGAGTTGCCACCTGACCGCATTTTATTTATTCCTTCAGATATCGACCACTATCTCGGGAACGGCTAAACCGATTTCGATGAAATTTGGTAGATGGATAGGATGATTCCTTCTAAGATTTTCTACTTGTATGTTGCCACTAAAGGAAGCTTAGAGGGTTGCCACCTTTCCGATTTTTTTTTAAATATTAAGCAATATAAGGCAACATGGGTATCAAACGGAAGGTGTTTGAGGCCGTATACCAACCAGAATATTTTTAAGTAGGATTGCCACCTAAAGTTGCCAGCTGACTGCATTTTAATTATTCCTTCTTATATCGACCACTATCTCGGTGCTCAATCTATCTGAGTGCTCTTGATAAGTAAGATTATGCGACAAATTCGAAAAATACCGAGCAAGGTTCGGTGACCCAGGTACTATTAACTTAAGTCGCCTAACGGCAGTACGTAACGGTATAAACGGATCGAGATAGATATTGACTTATATATCAAAATGTTCAGAACGAAAAGAGAAATTGATTAAGCCATGTCCGTCCGCCCGTCCGTCCGTCCGTCTGTGAACACGATAACTTGAGTAAATTTTGAGATATCTTTATGAAATTTGGTATGCGGGTTCCTTGGCACTCATCTCCGAGCGCTATTTAAAATGGGCGAAATCGGATTATAGCCACGCCCACTTTTTATATACAGAATATTTTCGAAAACACAAAAAAAGTGATTACTCAGTACATAATAGACCTATAAGGATAAAATTTGGTGTATACATTAAGACTGAGGCGTAAAATAAAATGGTTAAGAAATTTTTGAAAATTGGTGTGGCACCGCCCACTTTTGTCAAGTCAAATTTGGAAATGTTTTAAATCATAAATCAAACACTGTTTTAGATATCGAAACGAAATTCAGCACGCAGGTCTTCAGGTGTGAAAGGAATGCTCGAGGATAAAATGGGCGAAATCGGTTAAGGTCCACGCCCACTTTTATATGAAAGATTTTGAAGAGAATCGTAGATATATTAAATAGGCAATAACTTTGCGTAAAATAGCTTTACATCATTTATATTTCAGTTTTAAAGTTTGCGTATACTAAGAAATCCAAAAAATACAAATTTCGAAAAAACGGGCTCGGCGCGCCCCTTTTATAGTGGACTATTCCACAAAACTTTTTACACCATAACTCCGCCAAAAACTGATTTGTCGAAACTAAATTTGGTGATAATGTTCAATATATAAAGGTAACCGTTTGCTGTAAAAATGGGCGAAATCGGTTAATGTCCACGCCCAGTTTTTTAACATAGTTTTAAAAAATTTGTTTGTAAAATATAAAACTCGATATTTCTATAACCATGCAAGCCATATCAATAAGATCTTGCACACATAATAAGCTTTTTAAGCAAAACTCAAACTCAAAAAAATTCTGTGGATTTTGAGGAAGTAGGCGTGGCGCCGCCCATTTTTCAGCATACAAATTCTTCTATTTTCAAAGGCAATTGCTTGTAGTTTGAACTAGATATTTCAATAAAAATTGGTCAGCTGCTTCTCAATAGTATCTCTGCCAAAAATTAAGTAAAGCGGATAACACACAACTAAAATATTCGGGCAAGTTTTTAATACACCACTGCAATAGGGGCATTATATACCTTTTTTGATTTTCATACCTTTAATAAACATGAATTGTTTGCAAGTATGAGAAGAAGAAGAGATGGGCTCATTAATAAGTAAACTGAAATAATTAGGACGATGAGCTGAGTCGATTTAGCACTGTTCGTCTCTCCGTCCCTCTGTCTGTCTGTCCGTCTGTCTATTTGAACTCATATTTTTCTAACATAAAACGTGCATACAGTAGTTGGTAGGGAAGCTATTTATACACAATTCAATTCTGGTTTTGCGTTATCACTTGACGTTCTCCTTTCTACACTTCGCTGAGCTCTAAAACACGATTTTGATATGTGCGGTGAAAACTGTTAACATTTTTAATTACGTTGACACATGTTGTGCTTGATAAATGATAGTTTATTATAGAATTGTCAAAATGAAAGTCATTTTTATCACTAAAAATGTTTCTCTCTATCTATATGGCGCGATATACAACAGGTATATCATCATAAACCTCCTAAGAGATTTTTGCGCCAAGCTTCTCTTCCAATTTGTGGTGTGCCGATTTGAATTTTCCCTACAAATTGGTGGGACCTACAGTTTTTTGCCGACTCCGAACGGCATCTACAAAGGAGACGAATTTTTGCTGAGAAGCCTGTCATGGCAGAAATACACTCGGAGAGTTTGCCAAACCACTGCCGAAGGGCGACCCCGTTTTGAAAAACATTTTTCAAATCACTTTTGATGTTACCTGTGCCAGGGCTCGAACCATGGACCTTCGGTGTGGTAGGCCGGCAACACTACCTTCACACCACGGCGGCCGCCGTTTACATTTGCAAAAAATCCGATGTTTGAATTTTTTGAAATTTTGATGTTAACACCAATTTTTTTATTGGCGTTAATTTTTTTCACTTCATTTCAAATCCTGAACTTGAAGTAGAACGAGAATCAAAAATCGTGGTGAATTGACGCATTTACTTTTCACTACACAATAACGCAAAATCAGAATTAACCCCCAGAAGTATTTTTATTGAAAACAATCAGCTGGGTTTATAATATGAACTGAAAAGTATTAACCCAGATAACCCTAAAAGTTATGCAGTGGAAATTATTACACTTTTTCCCTTCCACACTTCTTAAAACAGATATAAAAACGTATTTATATGCTTTAACCAAAAATTAATAAATGATTTTTATGTTTTTGGAGGGGTCATATATGTAGTAAAAAAACATTTTTTCATTGAAATTTGCCATAAAAAATTAAAGATAGTCCATTTCAGTGAATGTATTCGACAACACACTTATTTTACTCTGCTTTTCCAATATAAAACATTAATAAAAGTTTAATTTTAGCACCCTTAAAGTAACTTACCTTTCAAAGCTTATGTTATAATATTGCATTTTCCAAGTTTCACAAACTTCAAAATCAAATATCTCAGACTTCTTTAACAAAAGACCAAATGACAACTATTAACGCAGTTGCGCAATATCTGCTGCGTAATCCAGCGCTTTCCCGTTATTTGTTAACGTTCGCGCGTGTGCGTTATAATATATAAACTTGCCATCCTATATATAGGACATTAGGGTTAACTGGGTTAAAATAGACCTGCAGAAATTGGTATGTCATAGTAGATCACTCCTAGGTATTTAATGTTCGGTTCTCTATATTTGTGACGCACACAAGGTATATTACTTCATTCGGCATAAACGAATCGAGATATATAGTTATTAATGTATTTATATCAAAACGTTCAGGACGAAAAGTAAAATATCCGGCCAAGTAGTTAATACCCACTGCAAAAGCGAAGTTGTACATCTTTTTTGATATTCATACCTTTCATGAACATGAAATGTTTGTACGTATACTGAAATGATCAGGAGGATGAGCTGAGTCGATGTAGCCATGTCTGTTTCTCGATACGTTTATCTGTCTGTCTGTCTGCCTATTTGAACGCAAATAGGAACTGAGAGTATTAAAATAGACCTGCGTAGATTGGGATGCCGTAATAGATCACTACTAGGTATATAATGTTCGGTTCCACCCGAACTTAGACTTCCTTACTTGTTATTTATAAGATTGCCCACATGGTATTAGAAAAAGTTACAACCCTCGATTGGACATAGCTCCACAACAATTTAGCAATTTACCACGACCACTTTAAGACATCTGGGTATTTAATGTTCGGTTTCACCCGAACTTAGACTTCCTTATTTGTTTTTGATTATTCTTGATTTTTATTGATTTTTTCTTTAAATTATAAAAAATAATGATTGTGTTTTAAAATAATCATTACACCCCGAAAAGAATGGGTAATCCATCATTAATATGCTTTTCCAAAAAATAATCAATCAAACCGGTAATCATTATGATTATTAACATTCACTTAGCAGGTCTGATCAAAACTGCAACACTAAAAAATGTAAACATTCAATCCCTCGCTTGCCTGTTAAAAAGTGCACATAATTAAAATCAATAAGTTTCTTAAAACCAAACAATTCTTCAATTTAACTTTTCGTTGCGTGAACAAACTCATAATACGCAGCAGCGCTTGCGTTCTACCACCCTTTTCCTTAAACTTAATTTCACTGCGATATTCATTCCTACAAAAGGTTATGGGCGATAGCAAGAAGGACTCATCTCATGGAACTTTACAGTTTCATGGAAAAAATTTTAAAAACTGGAGTTTTCGCGTGCAACTACATTTAGATGCACTGGACCTTCTAGAAGTCATTAGGGAGGATCCGCCAGCAGAGCAGAACTTGGCAGCGCAGTTCAGCAAAAAGGATAAGAAAGCGAAATCAGTTTTGGCAGCTTAATTGCTGCTGAATACCTGGAGTATGTTCGAGAGAAGACAACATCCAGAGAGATGTAGGCAGCGTTGGAATGCACTTTTGTGAAGAAATCTGTTTCGAGTCAGACATTAGGCGTATTTTCTTCTAAGCGAGTGTGAAGAAAACGCCCAACTCGGCAAAAATTTCCCTGTGTGTATTTAACAACACTGCCACATTTCAACTGTCAAAATCATCTGTTGTTTGTTTTTGACAAATTGTTTGTTTATTTTTGCGCCAAAATTTAAATATTTTATTAAAGCATAAATATATATTTGCTGAGTTTGTAACTTCTTTTTGTATTAATTTTCATACAACAATTTTTATAAAATGAGTGATTCTGAAAATGTTATGGTAAATTATGAAATAATTAAACAAGTTTTGAAAAAAATAGTCTTATGTGCAATTTTGCAGTTTGGATCTTTTCTCTTGGATGACCAGAGTGAAGTGCGAGCCCATAGGTACGAGGAAGTAGTAAATGAGATCCTGGATACTGTTTTCGCAAGTTCCAGCTCTTCAAACGAGTCGGATACTGAAAGCGAAGATCATCCCAAATGTGATAATTTCGAAGCTACGCTGGATGCGATGAATGATAAGGATTTCAAGATGCATATGAGATTAAAACGGGAAACTGTGGAGTACCTTATAAGTAATGTTCAAAAAATTATTTATATACTTATTTATATACAAAAGACTGCAAATTATTTTTGCTTTCCACCACCAGTGACACCAAAAAAATCTGTATATGTATACATTTGGTACGTGAGCAACACAGTGACCTTCAGGCAGCTTGGGAGCTTGTTTGGCATA
Organism: Merzomyia westermanni; assembly: GCA_949987695.1. Lineage (NCBI taxonomy): Eukaryota > Metazoa > Arthropoda > Insecta > Diptera > Tephritidae > Merzomyia > Merzomyia westermanni. The sequence continues at coordinate 116,346,686 of OX465289.1, forward strand.
GCTCAATCGGCAGCATGGTCGATAGTGCAGCGAGTTACTGAATTCTTAGTTTCCATAAGCGATGAACATATAAAGTGGCCAGAAGAACCTTACCTACACGAAAACGCAGAAAAGTTTTTTCAGAAAAAAAGAATTTCTGGTGTGATTGGGGCAATCGATTGCACACATATTCATATTAAGGGACCGAAAAATTCAAAGGAAATGTACTTCAATAGGAATAAAACCTACAGCATAGTGCTCCGTAGTCGATGCTAACAAAAGTTTTATTGATGTTACCTGTGGTGAGCCGGGGTTCTAAGAAGGTCGAAACTATTTGAGGACGCAGAAAATCATTACGAAGAGATGTTTCCAAATTCACATTTTATAATTGGGGACTCCGCTTACCCTTCGACAAAGTGGATAGTATCACCGTTTAAGGACTATGGCAATTTAAATGAGGCACAAAGAAAATTCAACGAAATACTTTCATCTACACGAATGGTGGTTGAAAACGCGTTTGGCTTGCTAAAAGGTAGATTTCGAAGACTTTTGATGTTTACAGAGCAAACTGACTTGAAAATGATAGCCAAAATTGTAGTCGGCGTATGCGTTTTACACAATATTTGTATTTCTTTCGACGATTTGCATGACATTAACGAACAAAGTCCCCAAAGTGACGAAGCCCAACTCGATAATGAGGATGCAGATGATGAATCTAATATGGATGAAGCACTAGACAGGAGGCAAAATCTTTTTAACCATTTACTACAGCATAATATTATTTAACTTAGAAAATGCGTAATATCATGAAAAAAATAAATATATTTCTTTATTTCACATGTTCTTTTGTATCATTTTGTATTCGATTGATAATTCATTTTATAAAAAGTCTGAACTAGAGCTTATGCCTTAAACCATGTAAATCGATAATTTTACCATCATAAAAATTCAAAACAATTATATAGGACATGTACTTCTCTAAATGTTTTTAAAAATAACTTAAAGTAAAGCTGCTATAATAAGCGATACATATGTAAGCGTTTTGAGTATTTTTAAAGTATATTTTTTATAAACTTACAGAATAAATTTTTATATGTTATTTGACTTTAAAAGTGAAATGAAAATGTTAACAAAAAACAAACAATAAAATTTTATGCAAATTTTTCCTTTCAACAAAAAATATTTAATTTGAAATTTACATGAAAATTAAAAATACATCCGCTAAATTTGAGAACAATTGGTTTAGGTATACTGTGTGTGTAGAATGAGAAGCTTCATCCAATTACTACCTAGAAACAGTCGATTAATCCGGTATTTTGCTTTAAATCTCATATAAAAAATTGTGTGTTTTGTACCGGTTGGTTGTTGTTGTTGTTGTTGTTGTAGCGACTACTTAACCTGTCCAGGGTGTCACCCCCCACCAACATTGTCATCAGGCTCTTCTAACGGAAGTCCAAGAAACCTCGCGGCTTCAACAGGGGTGGACCAGAGTGAGATTGGAGTTAGAAGAGTGGGCTCGGTTGAGCAGAGGAACAGATGGTTAGTATCGTGGGGAGACACGCCGCATGCCGGGCAGACATTTGGCATGTCGGGGTTCAGTCTGGATAAGTAAGAGTTTAGTCTGTTACAATATCCAGAACGAAGTTGAGCCAGCGTGACTCTTGTCTCCCTGGGCAGTTCGCGTTCCTCGGCGGCAACAGGTGGAGCTTGTGCCTGTAGGACCACATTCACTGGACGAGACCTGACAAAGGAGTTTACCGACTCCGTGTGGATGAGGTTGAGGGCCCGCCGGTGCACCTCTGGATCAAACGGCGAGGAGATGTGATGCCGGATCTCATCATAGTGCTTACGGAGGTGACTCCTTATTCTCCTGGGAGGCGGATTTTCGTTGAGCAGGTTCCTGTTCGGATGCTGCTGATTATGGCAGTTGAACAGGAATTGTCTGGACAACATCTCGCAATGCTCTTTGACATTGAGCATTTTTGCCTCATTATGAAGGTGATGCTCAGGAGACATAAGGAGGCACCCCGTGGCGGTTCTGAGTGCGGTGTTTTGGCAGGCCTGCAACCTCCTCCAATGTGTGTCTGCTAACCCCGGCGACCATATTGGCGTCGCGTAGCTCAGAACCGGCTGGCCGATTGCCTTGTACGTTGCCAGTAACGTTTCTTTGTCTTTCCCCCAAGTACTGCCAGCTAGTGACTTGAGGATTTTGTTACGGCTTTGTACTTTGGTGGCAATCGCGGCTACATGAGCACCGTATTTGAACATGTTATCAAACGTGACCCCTAAGATTTTGGGGTGTGTGACAGTCGGAAGCTTGATGCCGTCGACGTAGACGTTAATTCCATGTTCGCCTGCGCTGTCCACGTCGTAAATAGGGTGGCCGAGGATTTGGTCGGTGACAGTGTCAGGTTCCGTGCAGCGAAGAAACTGGAAAGGGTTGGAAGGTATGAATTTAGTCTCGAGCAGAGCTCATCGACGGAGGGTCCAGTCGCCAGGATCGTGCAGTCATCGGCGTAGGAGACGATCGAGACGCCTTCTGGTGGGGAAGGGAGCCTCGATATGTAGTAATTAAACAGAAGCGGGGATAGGACACCACCCTGTGGCACCCCCTGCTTAATTATACGTGGTTTTGATCTTTCGCCTCTAAATTCAACCGATGACTGCCGGCCACTCAGATAGTTGGCGGTCCAACGCTTTAGACAGGGGGGAAGGTTTGAATCTTCCAGGTCGTTAATGAGTTGTGCGTGATTAACAGTGTCGAAAGCTTTCGACAGATCAAGCGCAACTAGCACGGTCCTGTCATTTGGGCGAGATTGGTTGAGACCGTCACCTATCTGTGTGGTGATGGCGTTTAGCGCGGTGGTAGTGCTATGCATTTTGCGGAAACCATGCTGATGTTCGGCTAATCGCAGGTTTGCGGTATAATAAGGGAGCAAGACCGCCTCCAAGGTCTTCACTACTGGCGAGAGGAGTGATATCGGTCGATATGACTCCCCCACGTTAGCCGGCTTGCCGGGCTTTAGTAGTGGCACCACCTTTGCCTGTTTCCATCTTTCTGGAATGACAAAGGTGGTCATGGACAGATTGAAGACGGTTGTTAGGTACCTTACTCCCTCATCGCCGAGATGTTTTAGCATCAGCATGGATATACCGTCTGGCCCAATGGATTTAGAATTTTTGGACCTCCGTATGGCCTCCTGAACCTCTGTGGTGGTGATGACAATGGGCGCTTGGTTGTTTTTGCGTTTGTGCGCTTCCCTGATGGCGCGCCTGATTTCCTTGTCAACCGGAGGATGCAGTACGAATTGCCGGCAGAAAGCGCTCGCGCATCTCTTTGGTTTCGACTGTACCTTATCACCAAAGGTGATGGATATTTTGTCGTTAGGTTTGGTCGGATTAGACAAGGATTTGACAGTGGACCATAATTTGCCAACACCAGCAGAGAGGTTGCAGGACCTTAGGTGCTCCTCCCATTTGGCGCGTTTGTGTTGATCGACTAGCCGTCTGATCTCCGCATTGAGATCTTGAATTTGGGGATCCGTAGGGTTCAAGCGTCGCACGTGGTCACGTTCATTAGCCAGGGCCGCTGCCTCTGCGGGGAAGTACGGACGTATCTCCTTAATTCTACCTGACGGAATGTATTGATTGGAGGCTGAAGCTATGACCATGCGAAACGCTTTTTCCCCTTCTCGTACATCGGACGGGATGGGAAGAGCAGCGAAGGTGCTCTCAGTGAAACCAAGAAAACCAACCCAGTCAGCTTTGTTGAAGTTAGTGAAGGTGCGCTTCTCAGAAGTGACGAAGTCATTGGGGCGATCGATTGAGAGGACTATCGGCAGATGGTCAGATGCAAGAGTGAGCATTGGTCGCCATTCAACGCAGTTTATGAGACCTGCGCTGACAATTGTGAGGTCTGGCGAACTGGAACAATTTGCCGCAACTCTCGCAACGTCGAATCGTCTATTTGTTCAGCCAATTCCTGTCCCCTACCATCGGCTTGTAGGCTTGAGTGCCACAGATCGTGGTGTGCGTTGAAGTCTCCGATAATTACACGGTTATCGCCTCTGAGTAACGCACTGATGTCAGGGTGGTAATCTCTCGGACAGCAGGTGGCAGGAGGTATATAAATGTTTATAATTTCAAGGTCGACGTCTCCTGTCCGGACAACCATTCCTTGACGTTCCAGGAGGTTGTCCCTCGGGTCGACGTCAGGCTCAAATGTACGATATTGCACGGATTGGTGGGTGATGAAGGCGAGTCCGCCCCCAAGTCCCCTCTCTCGGTCGCGTCGGTGGATGTTATAGCCGTCACAAGTCCGAAGACTTGATCGGGCGTTTAACTTCGTCTCCTGAATGGCAGCGATCTTGATGTTCTGACGCTTCATGAAGTTCACTATTTCACTCACTTTCCCAGTTAGGCCGTTGCAGTTTAGTTGTAGGACGCGAAAGTGCGAAGGGGGAGAAATATTCACGCTGGGAGTCAGGGACTGGTGCGTATGCCTTGGTGGAAGCAGGCTGGGTCGCACACTACGTCGCACTCTAGAAGTCGAGGGATCCGAAGCACCAGAAGGTGGCGAATCAGTTGACGTTGTAGGTTGCGTAGCTCGACAGCATGGTGCAACGTACGTATCAGTCCATAGGTTCCTGTTTCCTAGTTGAGAACATATAAGCAGGTGACACAGGCCAAGGCAAGAGTTGCATTTGACTGATGTCGCAGGTGTATATAATCTCAACCGACAAACAGAGCACAAGGTGTAAGGGACCAGGAGCTGGTGGCTTTGACTTACATTTGTACTAGTGCTGGAAGAAGAAGGGGAAGTTGAAAGTGGGCGGGGGGTAGGCTGTCGCTCGGCATTGCTCACTTCTGAAACAGAGGTGCTACGTAGAAAGTAGCTGTGAGCGGCTGTGTGAGGTGTTGGCGCCTGTGGGCGTGAGCGGCAGCGGGTGTTACACACTACTTGCTGGGCGTTGTTTGTGCTATTAGTCGTGCAGACTGTTACAGAAGCTTGTGACGGTGCGATACTAGATCGTCGTTGGCCACGGGACGTCCGAGGGCGTGAACAGCAAGGGGCCACGAAAGTTTTGTAGAAACTAGGGGGCCTATGTGTGGAGGGATTTAGCCCGGAGCACCTGGTTTTGTGCAACCATCTTTTGCAAGAATTGCATTGGACGGAGTGTGAACGCTTAACATAGATTTTCTTCCAGCAGACGCAGCAGATCCATTCTCCTGGACCCGGGTTGGGTTCGACCCCAGCCCGGATAAGGAGGGTTTTGAGCAGCCCTGCTGCAAGGAGCTGCTCGGAGGATGACAATATTAGTGAAAAAGGTGACAGGTTAGACAGGGTAGAGTCGAAATAACAGCCCTTGGTCGGATGTAGAAATCCGAGTCATTCCGGTACGTAGAACCGGCTGTTGTGGGAATGGTACCGGTTGGTTCAAATTGGTTAATGACTTAAAGCACCAATGCATACACATTTTCAATGTATTTATTCTCAAATAAGCATATACGTCAGTACTACTGTATACTGTATTTAAAGTTAATGGATAAAAAAATAAAAATATGTTCCACTCAAATGTTCAAATTACAGGAGGTGTAATGTTGTTTCAGTCCTTGCTAACAAATTTTTCAAGCAGGTCAACTTTTCGTTTTTCCAGCTCAGCTTCCTTTTCAAACCTTAATTTTAATATTTCTTTAAAATGCTGTATAGCTTCGCTTCTTGCTTTTTTCTTCTCTTCTGCTTCAACCTTTTTTAATTCAAGTTTTTTTTCATAATATAATTCACGAGCTGTACGTTTTTTACGCCTTACTGAAGCAGGAGAAGAAATAGTTGTTGAAGATATTGTAAGGCAATTTGAGCAGGAAGAAGCAGGAGATTCCGGCGATTGTGCCGAATTCGACAATTCCATTGATGGCGATGAAAGCGGACACAAAGCTGATGATGTCGACGGAGCTGGAGATTTCGATGGAGTTGGTGACGACACATTTACCGACAACTTTTCAAATGGCCTGCGACCTACGCAAACGGTATGATGGTTTTTAATAATTGGAGTATTCCCAAAAATTTCGTCCATGAGCTCCATATACGGAGCAAAACATGGGCTTGCACCTGTGCTGCGATTGTTGTCTCGTGCCGCTTTATAAGCATGAAGGAGGGTCCGCATCTTTGACTCCAAACACACCGGAGTCAGTTCCGAGTCCTAAGAATGGCATTGATTATTTCATATTGATTATTAACATATATTTATAGCATACCGTGATACCCAATGAAACCATGTCCTCCAAAACATTGGCGTATGCCAATCTCTTTTTTTTCGTTTGCTCAAATTCTGCTTTTCGCGCAAGGTAGCATCTTAAAAATCCCGTTGTTTCTTCGCGTGACCACCTCCTACGTTTTTTTTCACCAGACCTAAGTTAAAATAAAGTTTTAATATTTTATTGCCAACTAGCATACCGGGCAGGCCTCCACCCACCTCCATATCACCTTACTCTTCTTTGCCCTCTTCATTTTCCTCTATTACCTCCTCTCAAATTTTTTTTTCTTACTACCCTTCTCCCTTTTTATCTGCAGATACTGATGTGCACAAAGTTTCGATGATATAGCCCGTTCCACCCTCAAGTGTCCCCAATTGCAACATAGTTTCTACGACTAGCAGCGCTGCTGCGGTGCCCTCCTCACCTACTCCAAACTGTAGCTTACGACAACAGCGTTTCTATTTCTGCCCGTTCGCACTTTCATGTCTTACAGTTGCACTGCAACGGCCTAACAGGCAAGGCTAGTGAAATAATGAACTTTATGAAGCGACAAAATACCAAGTTTGCTGAGATTCAGGAAACAAAGTTCGGTGCCCGATCAGATATTCGGACCTGAGACGGCTGCAACTATCGGCGTGACCGTGCGAGAGGACTTGGGGGCGGACTTGCTTTCATCACTCATAAATCTGTTTGAGCCTGATGTCGACCCGAGGGATAACACCTTAGAACGTCAAGGTGTGGTTGTCCGGTCAGGCGATGTGGATCTTGAAATAATTAACATTTATATACCTCCTGCCACCAGCTGTCCTAGGGATTACCACCCTGACATCAGTGCGTTACCCAGAGGCAATAATCGTGTAATCCTCGGAGACTTCAACGCGCACCACGACCTGTGGCACTCGAACCTACAGGTTGATGGTAGGGGACAGGAACTGGCTGAACAAATAGAGGGCTCGACGTTTTGCACTGTGAACGGGGATGACACGAGAATCACGGTAAATTGTTCTAGTTTGCCAGACCTTACTATCGTCAGCCCTGGCCTCATAAACTGCGTTGACTGGCGACCGATGCTAACTCTTGCATCGGATCATTTACCGATAGTCCTCTCAATCCATCGCCCCAATGGCTTTGTCAGTTCTGAAAATCGCACTTTTACTAATTTCAGCAAAGCTGATTGGGTTGGTTTTCTTAACTTCACTGAGAGCACCTTCGCTGCTCTTTCCATCCCGTCTGACGTACGATAAGGGGAAAAAGCTTTTCGCATGGTCATAGCTTCAGCCTCTCATCAATACATTTCGTCAACTAGAATTAAGGAAGTACGTCCGTATTCCCCCGCAATGGGAGTGGCCCTGGCAAATGAACCCGACCATGTGCGACGATTGGACCGTACGGATCCCCAAATTCAAGATCTCAATGCGGAAATCAGACGTCTGGTTGATCGACACAAACGCACCAAATGGGAGGAGCACCTAAGGTCCTGCAACCTCTCTGCTGGTGTTGGCAAACTATGGTCCACTGTTAAATCCTTGTAAAATCCGACCAAACCTATCGACAAAATATCCGTCAAAACCGAAGAGATGTGCGAGCGCTTTCTGCCGGCAATTTGTACTGCATCCTCTAGTCGACAAGGAAATTAGACGAGTCACCAGGGAAGCGCACAAACGAAAAAATAGCCAAGGGCTCATTGCCATCACCACCACGGAGGTTCAGGAGGCCATACGGGGCTCCAAATCGATCGGCCCAGACGTTATATCCATGCTGATGCTAAAACATCTCGGAGAAGAGGGAGTAAGGTACCTAACAACTGTCTGCAATCTGTCAATGACCACTTTTGTCATTCCAGAAAAATGGAAACAGGCGAAGATGGTGCCACTACTAAAACCCGGCAAGCGGAGGGGAGTCTTATTGACCGATATCACTCCTCTCGCCAGTAGTGAAGACCTTGGAGACGGTCTTGCTCCCTTACTACACCGGATGGATTCCGTAAAGATAGGTGTCGGTCTCAACCAACCTCGTCCAAATGACAGGATCGTGCTAGTTGCGGTTGGTCTGTCGAAAGCTTTCGACACTGTCTATCATGCGCAACTCATTAACGACTGCGCAGTGAATGGGGACGCCCCTTCCGAGTGGTAGGAAAGGCTTACAAAAGTTAACCATTAGTCGATCCAAGGCCGGGTATGCTATCCGCAGTGATTGTTGTTATTGTTAACTTTGCTTCAACCTGGGTAATTGGCACGATCAAACCATCAGTTTAAACATCGTTGGACTCAAACGAAATTGGTGTTAGAAAAGTAGGTTCTATTAGAAATTTGAAGATTGTTGGTGTCAGGAGGGAATAGTTGTTAGTTTCTCTTGGGATACTACTGCTAAAACACATCCTGAAATATCCGGAGAAGTATAAAAAGACGCGCTTTGACCTCGGTACCAATAATTGGAATGCAGATTTTCGATTTTTGTTTTTATCAAGATATTTCATATTTCTTTATTCATATATGTATATTTGCAATTAAAATTTAAAATTTTCTGTCATTTTCATGTGGTTGTTATAGCCATAGATATAGGGTGTACCGAAAAGTGCGGAGGTGTGTTCTGTGCAGAAATACTGGGAACCGCGTGGCCGGTGTTTTACCGGATGAGGGTTATTTTTTTTAAGCGCGGCCGAAAGTCGACCACGCAGGTGTTTCTGCACATAAATACTTTGGATCACGTCCCCTATTTGGGATCGGACTAGGAATTTCTTTTGTTTTTTCCTATAACTTTTCACTGAAACAAAAAATTGAAGTTCCGCTTTCTTATTGTTTATACCGAGGTTAAAACGCATCCTATGATACCTCTCCCGACAGTTTTAGACGTGGTTTAGCAGTTGTCTCCTAAAGGAAACAATTACCGATAATTTTTTTTTAAGCACGGTCGAAAGCCGCATACGCAGAAAGGTGTTTCTGCGCATAAATAGCTTGGATCACGTCCCCTATTTGGGATTTCTTTTGTTTTTTCCTATAACTTTTCACTGAAACAAAAAATTGAAGTTCCGCTTTCTTATTGTTTATACCGAGGTTAAAACGCATCCTATGATACCTCTGCCGACAGTTTTAGACGTGGTTTAGCAGTTGTCTCCTAAAGGAAACAATTACCGATAATTTTTTTTTAAGCACGGTGGAAAGCCGCCTACGCCGAAAGGTGTTTCTGCGCATAAATAGCTTGGATCACGTCCCCTATTTGGGATTTCTTTTGGTTTTTTTCCAAATAATTTTTCACTGAAACAAGAAATTGAAGTTCCGCTTTCTTATTGTTTATACCGAGGTTAAAACGCGTCCTATGATACCTCTCCCGACAGTTTTAGACGTGGTTTAGCAGTTGTATCCTAAAGAAAACAATTACCGGTAATTTTTTTTGAAGCGCGGTCGAAAGCCGCCTAAGCAGAAAGGTGTATCTGCACATAAATAGCTAGGATCACGTCCCCTATTTGGGATTTATTTTGGTTTTTTGCCAATAACTTTCACTGAAACAAACTTACATTTCCTCCATGTTGTGTTTTCGCTTTGTTTATTTATTTTCTTGCCGCAGTTTGAGTGAAGTTGGCTGCGATAAATTAATCTGCCAAAATATTTCCCTGGTATATTTCAAGAGCTCATTCACAATGGAGCAGTTTTTTCACAGTCCAACACTACGTTTCAAGTCGCGTATTGAATAGCCGACTTTATTAGCGAGTGCTTAAAATAGACGAGTTGTGTTGTTGCTTTGAAGGTAATTCAATAAATAAGCGAGCATTCTTTTCAGACTCGCTTCGATTAGAATACGCCTATTGATACGTAAACAGTTAGCCAATTTAAAAATGAAGAAAAATTATGATTTACGCAAACACTTTTTGGTTTTTGATGAGCTTGTACGGAAATTGAAATCGTCCGGAGCAACCATTACCGAGAATGATGTCGTTTCGCCATTATTTGCAACACTACCCGAGGTTTTTGATCCTGTTGTTACGGCGCTGGAAAATATGAACGAAGCAGATCTTACCGCTGACCTTGTGAAACGTATCTATCGTGAAGACTTACAGACTGATATTAATAAAGTTGCAGCGTTTTCTGGAGAGCATAAAAAGTTCACTGGGGTGTGTCATAGGTGCCAGAAGCGAGGTAATATGAAAAAGGACGGCCGCGTAAAATTGCCGCAAAGCAAAGCCAACATGACATCGAGCTTCAAATCAGTTTGTTTTATGACCTCGCTTTTATCAACCAGTGAGCAGGAATCTTTGCAGAGCACTGTTGTTTTTAAAATTGACTCTGGGGCAACTTATTATGTCTCTTGGCTTGGGATTAACTCTTTTTATACCTTTCATGAACATGAAATGGTATATTAACTTTGGTCCGATGTTTGTAACGTTTAGAAATATAAGAGATAGACCCACCATTAAGTATACCAAATTGATCAGGACGATGAACTGAGTTGATACAGCCATGTCCGTCTGTCCGTCCGTGCGTCTGTTTGAACGCAAACTAGTCCCGCAATTTTTGAGATATCTCGATGAAATTTGGCACACGGATGTATTTTTGTATTATATTAGACATTTGTCGGATCCGGTATAATCGGGTCACTATAGCATATATCTCCCATACAACCGATCGTTCAGAAAAGAGGATTATGACCATTTATCCCTCATTTTGGAAGATTACAACTTGAAACTTGGTGAGATATTTGCTTACAGATAATAAAAAATTTGGTAAAAAAATCGCTAAGATCGGAACTATATATAGTATATATCCCATACAACTTATCGTTCAGATAAGAGGATTATTGCCATTTCTCCCTCAACAACAATGCGTATTTAAGTTTGCACGTATTCATGAAAGGTATAAAGCCTTCGGCACAGCCGAAGACAGCGGCGTCCTTACTTGTTTATTTTGGATTATGAGACTATGTCATGTCACCCATCTGTAATTATATTTTCCAACAATTTAGGTATGAAAATCAAAAAAGATTTATAACTTCCCTATTGCAGTGGAGTATTAACTACTTGCCCCTATATTTTGCTTGTGTGTTGCCCGTAGGTGACCAATTTTCATGGAAATATCTAGTTGAAACTAAAGGGTGTTTTTTTTAGGGGTATAGAACTTCGAATTGAAATAAAACACAAGAAAATCGTTTTAAGGTCCATCAGTTTGGCTTTATTGGAAGGATAATTTTATGCCATTAATGTTTAAATATGATTTCGGGCATGTGGCCGCCGCGGCTGGCTCGAATAAAGCCAATTCTACAGGTCCAATTTTCAACCACTTTTTCGAGCATATGGGGCCGTATGTCGGCAATAACGCCACGAATGTTGGCTTCCAATTCCCCTAACGTTTCTGGTTTGTTGGTGTAGACGAGCGACTTCACATATCCCCAAAGAAAATAATCCAATGGTGTCAAATCACACGACCTTGGTGGCCAATTGACAGGTCCATTCCGCGAAATTATGCGCTCATCGAATGTTTCCTTCAATAAATCGATTGTGACGTGCGCTGTGTGGCATGTAGCGCCGTCTTGTTGGAACCACAACTCATCCACATTCATGCCATCCAATTCGGGAACAAAATAGTCGGTTATCATGGCTCTATACCGGTCTCCATTAACGGTAGCTGCCTCTCCAGCATTATTGCGGAAGAAGTATGGCCCAATGACTCCACCAGCCCATAGAGCACACCAAACAGTCAGTTTTTGTGGATGTAATGGCGTTTCAAGGGTCTCATGTGGATTCTCTTCACTCCAAATGCGGCAATTTTGCTTGTTGACGTAGCCATTCAACCAAAAATGAGCCTCATCACTGAACAAAATTTTGCGATGAAAATCAGCATCGAAATCAATCTCATTTTCGGCCCATACAACAAAATCACGACGCATTGCATGGTCTCGCGGCTTTAATTCTTGCACAAGCTGGATCTTGTAAGGTCGCAAGCCAAGATCTTTGCGCAAAATCTTCCATAAAGTTGATGGACAAAGCTCCAATTGCTGTGCACGGTGGCGAATCGATTCATTCGGGTCCTCTTCAACACTTTGCTCTACAGCGGCAATTGTTTCTTCGGTGCGCACTGTTCGACGTCTCTGCGGATGCGTATTATCACATAGAGTAAACGTAGTGCGAAAACGATCCATGGTTAACCGAATTAATTGCTCTGATGGACGATTATGTCGACCATAAAATGGACGGAGCTCACGGTAAACTTCGCGAACTGAACCATTATTTTCGAAATAAATTTGCACGATTTGCAAGCGTTGTTCTTTTGTCAACCTGTTCATGATGAAATGGCAAACCAAACTAAACATAAATGACATTAGAGTTGCCAGATTTGACCACAAAATGCCAGTTTTATCTCTATTCGAAAAACAAACCTCTAAAAAAACACCCTTTACAAGCAATCGCTTTCGAAAATAGCAGAACTTTTTTGCTGAAAAGTGGGCGGCGCCACGCCTACTTCCCAAACATTCACAACATTTTTTTTGCGGTCGAGTTTTGCTTAAAAAGCATATAGCTGGCAAAGTTTTAGAAATATCTCGTTTTAAATGTTACACAACCAATTTTGTTCATTTTTACAATAAAGAACCTTTATATATTCAACATTTGCGACACATACATTTTTTTCGAAATTATGGCATAAAAAGTTTTGTGGAATAATCCACTATAAAAACAGCGGGGCTACTCCCATTTTTGAAAATTAAAATTTTTTCGAATTTCTTCACTAACGGACACTTTGCAAGTGAAATAGAAATAATATAAAGCTATTTTACGCAAAGTTATTGCCTATTAAATATATCTCTCTCATAAATAAAAATGAATGTGTGTCTGTGTGTTCTTTATCCGATTATTGTGAAATTTTCACAGTATATTCTTGGGATCACTAGTTAAAGCATAGGCTATATATAGTTTTGGAAAAGTGGGCGGTGCCACGCCCCCGGCTACATAAAATTTCAATTCGTCATAACTCTGAACTTATTTGGTCTAAATCAATGGTATTTGGATATATGGGTCCTTTAGTCAAAATTTACATAATTTTGGAAGAGTGGGCGGTGCCACTTTGTTTTGTTTCCGCTTCATTAATTTCCAAATTTATTGTCTCTCTCTGTGAAACGACACGGGCCATATTTAGTTTTTGGCAAAGCCTCAAGGCTATTTAAAGTAGCAAATTCGGCATAGCTAGGAATTTATTTGGTTCAAGTTAGTGACATTTTATATATAGATATGTGTTCTATATATCAAAAAACACTTCGATATATCTTCGAAAGTATGTGCATATCAGTACCCGCAAAGGAAATGGGAGAAGAATGGGAGTAGGAATAGAAATTTGAGATATAGAGGTGGTGTTAGAGAAAAATTAAGAGGGTGAAGAAGAATGATGGTATATGGGGTTGGGGGGAAAAGCAAAAGTTGAAAGAAAATAGAGGAGATAAGGATAAATGTAGAAGGAGCGAAAGGTGGGCGGGAAAAGAGTAAAATTTGTTAAATGTAGGCGAGTAAAATTTTAGGCTGACTTGACGACCTCTTTTAGTCGTAGGTAGTACACCAGTGAACTCTTTAGTTTCCATTTGGTAAGGCCTTCAGCCCGTAAAGTGTATTCTTACAAGCAGTTCTACAGTTTCTGTGGAGCTGAATATATTTTCAGTGAATGTATTCCTCTAAATCATTCCAAAGGTGGGTAAGAGAGGTCATGAAAAGCCTAAGGACTTCAGACCCATTAGTCTTTCGTCGTGAATAACTCAGGATTGTCAACAGCCAGCATGCATATCACAAGGGATGCGCTACGGACATTGAGGGATCCTTCAATAATGTTAAACTGGAGGCGATAAAAGAGCCGCTTTCTATCCTTGGTATCGAGGACCCTACAATAAATTGAATAGGGATGGCACTGCGGTTGTTGTTATTAACAATGCTTCGCCCTGCTTTATGGGCACGATCACTCTGAGAATCGTCATCAAGCTCTTCTAACGCGCAGTTTCGACAGGGTTGGACCAGAGTGATATTGTTGTTAGAAGAGTGGGTTCAATAGAACAGGAAAAGTGATGTTTAGCAACATGAGGGGACATAGCACATACACGGCACGTATTTGGTACGTCGGGGTTTAGTCTGGATAAGTAAGAGTTTAGCCTGTTATAATATCCATAACGAAACTGTGCTAGTATGACTTTGGTCCCTCCGCGATCACCGGGGCGATTAGATCCTACCCCACAGAGGCTCTGAACGTGATCTGTAACATGCCACCGATCGATCTCTTTTTCAAGGAAACAGCATTTAGATGCAAAATGGCCTGTGGAGTATAAGCTGGCATTTTTGCCACACTTCTGGCCATGTCCCTATCTAGGTGTCTCTCAGATTCAGTGAGCATTTTTCAATCCGAAATTTACGTTTATCAGGAGGCATGCAGGGAATCACTGTGTATGGACATTAACGGTAATAGGATTGCAATTTTTTTTGTTTCGGGTCAGCAACGATTACATCGAGCCTGATTAGTCAGTGCAGGGAGTGGACCATGAACCTGGCAAGTTGACATATCGTTCCTCTAATATGGATGCCGGGACATCGTAACATACAGGGAAACGAGATGGCCGATGAGCTGGCAAGACAGAGAGCGCCTCTCTATGCCTCAGAGGCGAAGGAGGTCCTTTCATCTCCTTTGACTTTTCAAGGGTTGGATCTCTTAGAACTAGCTTAGTGATTCTAAGGATAGGTGGAAGCGTTTAAAGCCCTGCAGAGTGGCAAGAAATCTGTGGGTCTAGAACACAATACCTCGTGCAGCAGTTGCAAATTGCCATTGGCGGAAGAGACGGTGGAGCACCTGATGTGCGATTGTCCAGCGCAACGCCTCTGCACTTTACTGATATTGTAATCCAACTGGAAGCACAAAATGTCAAAATTTCTTTAATTTTCATTGGAACTACTGCATTTGCTTTTCCTCTACTATATCTATAAAATTCAAACCACAACTTTCGTTAGAGCAAAACAGGCGATCTACGGCGCAGATTTTTTAATTCAAATTGAAAATATCATACTCCACCCACAAGAGGCCTTTGGCTGTTATTTTAATGGAACATTTATTAAAAACAACAATGTTTAATTTAAGCTTTAAATTTATCAGTAATGCTACGCATTGCTAGACCATTTGTCATATAAGCGTTTGTGCCTAGAGAGCATCAACAAATAACATATTGCTCTCTTAACTCCTCTCTTTTAGTACTTAGCTACAGTGTTGCCACAGCAATAAAAAACAAGTAACCAAAACTTAAAAAATTAATTACCAAAAAACTACCATTTTGTTTGAAACTGCAGGCACGTACATAGGTAAATCAAATAATATAAAAATATTGCATCTTAGATGGATTTGTGAAAAGAAAAATCAACAAAACCTCTTTGAATTTCCTTAACTAAATATACTTCAAAAATTATACGTTTTCTTAAACCACTGTACCTTTTTTAAGAAAAAACTATTGATTTTATTTCATAACTTAAGCTGGTTTTTCTGAAAAGACATTCTTCCAGTATTTGCGGGATATTTTACCTAAAACCTTATATTGGTCTCAAGACATCTAAAAAAATTACCAAACCTTGAAAAAAATTACCAAATTGCCAAAACCGTTATAAAGTGAGAAAATTACAAATTTTGGTTAAAAATAATCAAAATGACAACACTGCTTAGCTGGCGCAGCCTCAAAATATGAGTTCGCTGACAGAGTAATGCAGATTGACGCAGGCGACATACATACATCCATTCAAACACGCAGTTCGACACTCAAAACAATCGCAAATGTGTTAGAACTCATTGTTAATATTCATCCAAATATTTAAAATATGCAAGCTGTGAGCTCCACTTGGCTTCGTTAACTTGCAATTATCACTTCTCTCTCTATGGCGCGATATACAACAGGTATATCATCATAAACCTCCTAAGAGATTTTTGCGCCAAGCTTCTCTTCCAATTTGTGGTGTGCCGATTTGAATTTTCCCTACAAATTGGTGGGACCTACAGTTTTTTGCCGACTCCGAACGGCATCTACAAAGGAGACGAATTTTTGCTGAGAAGCCTGTCATGGCAGAAATACACTCGGAGAGTTTGCCAAACCACTGCCTTAGGAAAGTTATTAATGAAGCAAAATATGTGCAAAATATCGTCGGAGTACAAACTCTATAGGCGTGTTCCAATTAGTAGTGATCCAGATAGAAATTTTGCATGTAAATGCAACAACAACGTTGTGATCTTGATATTTATGTGGATCAATTTCGGATCCGTATAGAAGCTCTGTTCGTTTAGTTTTTTTGTAGTAGATTTTTAGACAGCCAACCCTTATTTGCTTGGTAGCACAGACACTCATATGTAAACACACATCTATACACAAACAAGTCTCATACAACTGATCCGTATCGTTCCCGTGAGATCTTGATCGTGATACTGATCTGGGTAGCTGATTGTACCACAACTTATAAGTCTGTAAATACATGTGGTATGCTTCCAAATAAACTGAAACTTAAAACTGGTACACCAATAATCCATTTGCGGTATCTTAAGCAAGGCAAACATTTTGACTGGTCCGGAAACGGGCGAAATTACGATGATTCCAAGGATACCAATGATCCCAACGAGTTTTCCATTAACGTTCAAACGTGTCCAGTTTCTAGTTAATACTCAAGGCTGCTTTATTAATTTCAGCACATTTTCGATTGTTTTCATCTTCATGTTTGAACAGATGTATGTGCGAAGTTAGATTTTTGTAGCTGAGCACAAAAAAAGTTATAATGGACAACGGTTTTCAGCAGAATGGCCTGAGCCGTTTAACTGTAAACTAGTAGTGGGACTATTTTCGAATAATATTCGAATAAATACTATTCGAGTAAACGAATAAAAATATTATTTTCAAAAAATAAACGAATAAAATATTCGTTTAAAAAAATTTGAATAATTTATCCGTTTATTCGAATAGTTGTATTGAAATGCGAGAGATGTCGGAAGCGAAATTCACTGTCTTCATCGCTTGTACCTAGGAGCATGCATTCACGTTTTGTATGTAAGGCTTGCGTGTACAAATGTGGGCATAAGCTGTAGTGATATTTGTTTAACTATTCGAATATCTACCTATTATCCGAATAGTTGTCATTTATTGGAATAATACTATTCGAATAAAAGTATAAACTATTCGAATAAATATTATAGGTAAATACCTACTGACCTACTTTACGGCCAGCCTATACGAGTATATACTCAGATTACCCTTTTCCATTCACACCAATCAGCGACTTAGTAATGACTTAGCATTACCTACTTATTAGTTTACGCAAAGTGTGTTTGTTTCTCAACATGGCGGTCCTGCCAGTTTGTGTTTTTATATTATATAAAGAGGCAAGTATAAACATTTGTATATTAATAGATAGCTCTACTCAAACTGCAATGCAGGGCTTTAAAAAAAAATTCGAAAAAGTTCAATACAGTACATAAAAATGAGTTTAAAAATGACGCTGCAACAAATGTCAAACACGTTTTGTTACAGGACGATGGGTGTACATTGCCGATACTCCAGAAAAATGTATGTAACCAATACAAGACAAATCAACAATTTTTAGAATTTGGAACTCCTTGCATTACTATACGTCTAACTTAAAATTTAAGATATCGCTAATAAAATTAACTATATGTTCGCCACTTCTCGCCACATGTTAGCCAAAACAATAACCCACACTTTAGCCAAAACACGAACCAGTTCAAGAAATATTGTTAACTACATGTTAACCAAAACATTAACTGGTTTTGGAAAGGGAAATTTTTAAAGACTGGAAGTTTTGAAAAGTACAGCTATAGTTTTCAGCAGATGGAGAATTCTGTAAGTGCAAGCGAGATGCGAAGTCACACATATGGTTAAAATCTTCACGCCGCCTGAACAAAATTAGCCACTTTGTATACCGTATGAAACCAAGTATTCAGCTACATTCCCTACAAACCACTGCTAACCACATTTTCCAAAATTACCAATACATACGCATTTTTAGTTTCACAAATTTCCAAAATATTGGAATGTTTTTTTTAACCTTAAGCGACCAAAAAAAAATTGTTCTAAGTTACATTAAAATAAGTGCCCATAAGTACCAAATATCTATTCTAGGGTTAATGTGCACAAGATTTGTGAAAAAGAGAAAACCTTGCTGATTTTGTAACATTCATTATTTTATGAGTGCGAATGAAACAGCATGAGATATTGCAAAATATCCCAAAAACCAAATTCAGCGCCATTTGTTGAAAAAAATTTACAATTGATTCGAAAACCAAAAATTCAGAGAAAAACTTTTTAATCAAAATTTTATTTAAAATAACAACAAAATATTCCAACAATTTGCAGAAAAGGACAAGCGGCAGCAAACAAGGTATGTTATTAAGTTTTTACCATGAATTTAATATTTAGCCAACAATATTGGCTGAAGATTAAAAGACTATTCGGTAACTCTCTACGAGAGGACGCAACCGCTAAACAATGTCCAAAAATGTCTGGAGAGGTGTCAAAAGACACATTTTGACCTCCGCATCAATGATCCAAAAGCGGAAAATAGATTTTATATTTATGTTAAGATGTATTTGCAATCAAAGTTAAAAAATTTCTGCCATTTTATTAAGTTCTTGTAAGCCCACATTTTGTTATTCCGAAACTTGCAGAAGTTAATTTTTGATCGGCTAAGGGTTCTTTTTTTGCAATTCAATTTCCCATTTTGGATTATTGATGCCGAGTCATTCCCACAACAGCCGGTTCTATCGCACCGGAATGACCCGGGGGTTTTCACCCGGCCAAGGGCTGTTATTTCAGTGTAACCCTGTCCAATCTGGGGCAGGGCGAAGCACTGTTAACAACAACAACAACAGGTCAAAACGCGTATTTTTACACAGCTTTTTGTGCGTTGTTTACCAGTTGCGTCATTTCGTATAGAATAACCAAATAGTAATTTGATTTGTTGCGATAAATGCACTGCAGTCATCCATTATATTGCTACCAAATACCACTTAAGGTTCTCATTTACCTACTACATCAGCATTCCCACAACAGCCGGTTCTATCGTACCACATTGACCGGATCTGCTGCGTCTGCCCCGTTCAATGTTTCGTATGTAAACGATGGCTGCACAAAACAAGCTTCTCCGAACTAATTCCCTCAACACGCAGACCCTATAGTTTCTTCAATACTTTTGTGTCCACTTGCTGTTCACGACCCAGGAAATCCCGTGCCTATGGCGCCTCTACATATTCCAGATACAGTCTCCACGACTAGCATCACTAGCACTGCTCCGCAAGAAGTGTGCAATTCCCGCTGGCGCTCGCGTCCCTTGGCGCAACCACCTCACACGCCCGCTCACAACTACCTTTTACGTAGCACTTCCACCATGAATGTGGAATGCTATAAATTGCTATTTTTCTTTCAGCACTTGCACGAATGTAAGTCAAAACTACAGAGCGTCAGGGGGCAGGCAAAGATGGTGCCACTACTAAAGCCTGGCAAGCCAGCAAAACTACAGCACGTTTGATAAAATGTTCAACTACAGCGCTCATTTAGCCCCAATTGCCAATAACGTCCAAAGTTCTCAAATCACTGGCTGGCGGGAAAAGGGTGGGGGAAAAGCCAAGAAAGAAATGTTACTGGCAACGTAAAAGGCAATTGGCTAGCCGGTTCTGAGCTACACGACGCCAATATGGTCGCCGGGGCTAGCAGACAAACATTGGAGGATGTGGCAGGCCTGCCAAAACACCGCACTCATAACTGCTGGATGCCTCCTTATGTCATCTGAACGCGATTACACAGCGAGGCTAAAATGCCTGTGTTAAAGAGCATCGCAAGATGTTGACCAGGCAATTCCTGTTCAAGTACAGACGTCTACTCAACGAAAATCCGCATCGCAGGAGAATAAGGACACATTTTCGTAAGCACTATGATGAAGTCCACCCAGACCGGCTAAGGGTTATTTTTTTGAAGCGCGACCGAAGGCCGCCTACGCAGAAAGGTGTTGTGCCCATAAATACCTTGGATCAAGCCCCCTATTTGGGATCGGACCTAGGCAATTTTCGGGTTTTTTGCCAATAACTTTTCACTGAAACAAATTATTTAATTTCCGCTTTCGGATTATTGATACAGAGATCAAAACGCGTCGTTGGATACCTTTGATTTTTGGACGTATATTAGCAGTTACGTGCTGTCGTAAAGAATTACCGTATTATCTTCGGCACTTATAAATTTTCGGCGTTGAACTCCTTACTTTATAAGTTGCTTTGGGCTAACATTAAAAAGAAATAACACGAAAGAAAGCTTTTACAATTTTTTTTTCTAATGATTTATTCCACTTTTTATTAGGAAAAGGTACAATTTGTGGTAAAACTTTACTTCCAACGTCAACTGTAACAACTGCACTAAAAATGTCGATATTGGTATGTAGAGACTAAAAACATTGGGTTTCTTCCATAAGATTATGGTTCCTGGGAACGTAACGCCTCTCTGGTTACCAATATCGACATTTTTAGTGCAGTTGTTACAGTTGACGTTGGATGTAAAGTATAACCAATTTGGTTAAAAACAATTTACAACAATACAACAGGCAAACTCGCATAATAAAGCATTTGGTAATTCTATACGACAGCACATAACTGATAGAACACGTCCAAAAATATCAAAAAATGTCTCAAAAGACTTGTTTACCTCTTTATAAATCAACACTAACGGGAGGCGTTAACCACGGTATTTATATACACTATCTCTTCGGACATGTTTTAGCAGTTAGGCGGTGTCGTATAGAATTACCTTAATACAATTAATGAACAAAAATCTTTCTTAAGCCGAGTGTTCAATGTCTCTTTTCTTTTCCAACGCTTGCAGCAAATCAAAACAAAGTCATCAAATCAAGCAGCTGTTTGTTATGTGATGGAATGTGTTTATCGATCTGTTGCAAAGGTATCGATAACGTCTGCTAATTAGTCGGGTTTATGCACTAGTTATGTAAGAGTAGGTACACACTACAGCATAACATGCCTGTTTTCGTATAAAACCCTTCACATAATACAAGTGCGTTCATATCTGCGATTCTTGTTTTCACATGACAGCGATCTAGCAACCCTACGGGACTATTTAACTTAATTAATTAAAGGACGGCTATACGTGAGTTAGGTAATACTTTACATTCAATGACAACTGCTAAAACACGTCCAAAAATGTCAGCATGCTTTGCCTCGAAAATGAAAATTAGCTCCAAAACACGTCAATGTATACGAGTACATACTATAACATCCCTCATATGTCAACTGCTAAAACACCTCAAACCTATATACGAATAAACATTTCATTAAAGCATAAACATAATTTCATTCTATTACAGAACACGATCCACAGAATACGATCCACCATTGCATTTGGACGACACCTTCGACTGAAATTAAGTATTCGTTCCTTTAAGTATGAGTAAACGAACGTTGTCCAATCTACTTAGCAAAGAAAACATGAAATACAAGGAAAATATAGCGAAATTTCGCAAATTAAATTTGTCTGAAGATGTTTCCCTGGCAAGTAGATTAGAAAACGACGATATTCCGTCTACAAGCAGAGCGGTATTGGGGTATTCTGATGTACATAGGTTAGACGATGATGATGTTCCGTCTACAAGTAGAGCAGCATCAGAATATTCCTGTGCAGAGCAATGCGATTCGAGTGACGGGGAGGATGATCGTTTTCTATTCGATGATTTTGAAGTAGAAAATGATGAAGGTGAAGGGGTTGAAATTAATGTTGACAAGTTTGCGAAGGTAAAGGCTTTTGCTCTAAGGCGCAAGCTTTCGCAAGCTGACATAACAGATTTGCTTAAAACAATGCGCGAAATTGGTTGCAAAGGTTTGCCACTGTCAGCCAGAACTCTTTTGGGAACAAGTAGAGAAAAAGTTGAATTGAAATTAATTCCAGGTGGCGAATTTCTCTACATCGGTATTGAATTCTACTTGAAAAGTAACGAGTATAATTATTTAGAGGACCAAGAAGAAGTCAATATCGATGTAGGAATAGATGGTTTGAAGTTATTTAAAAGCTTAAACAGAAGTCTTTGGCCAATTTTGGGGTCTGTTGTGGGTAGTAATTTCGACCCCTTCACAATAGCCTGCTTCTCTGGGATGAGCAAACCAGAAAATGTTAATGACTTTTTAAGAGACTTTTGCGAAGAAGTAAATTTATTGAAACAAAACGGAGTTAAAGTTGGCAAAAGAGAAACTCCTAAACCTTTTAACGTGAGGCTTTTTACTTGCGATGTACCAGCTCGCGCTTTTATAACGGGGGTTAAGTCTCACACTGGTAAAAACCGTGCTCAAAATGTATTTCCCAGGGGCAGTATTTGCAAAGGCGGGTGAGTTTTCAAAAAACTGTTGGGGAATTGAGAACTGACTTGTCTTTTAAAAATAAATTGGACCCAAGTCATCACACATCTGAATTTAGACAAGAGAATTTGCTAGAAACTGCAAACTTTGGTATGGTTTCACAGTTTCCTGTAGAGCCTATGCATTTAGTGGATTTAGGTGTAACTAAAAAATTACTTCAGTTAATTGTAAAGAGAGGAAACGTTACGCAAATGGATCAAAAGCTTTCGTTTCTAAATAGATTCATTCCCTCAGAATTTTGTAGATTAAGCCGAGACCTCGATCAGTTAAATAATTGGAAGTCAACTGAATTCCGGCAATTCCTTTTATATACAGGTCCATTTGTTTTAAAAGATTGCATTCCAGATGATTTGTATTGCCATTTTAATTTAGGACATGCCGGTATACGATTTATTTCTTGTGAGAAATCTTATAACGTAGAAGCGAACGTCGCTAATGAATTGTTAAAAGAGTTTGTTACTTTATTCGGGGTTATTTATGGCGAACACCTAATAAGTTATAATATTCACGGTTTATTGCATCTTTGTGATTGCGCTAACCAATTTGGTCCTTTAGACAGTATCTCTGCATATAAGTTTGAAAATTTTATGCAATATTTAAAGAAAATTTTTAATAAGCCTAATCAAATTTTGCAGCAAATGTATTTAAGAATTCTTTAAAGAATGGATGTTGTTGCAGGTTCTACCAAAGTTTCTAAAATGGGGTCGTTTATAATAAATTTTAAAAAAGAAAAAGATAGTTTTTTTCATAGTAATAAGGGACCACTTAAAATTGTTGGAGAAGAACAAGGATCCAGCAATTTTAATGCATTCCTTATATCAAACTTACAAAATTATTTTTCAGAACCTATAGAGTCAATGCCTGCTTTAGGTATTTTAGTAGGTGTGATGACTGAAGATATGGTAACAGTTAGTCCGAGAGATATAGATTATAAATATTTTTGCATTCCAAACATGAACACATTTATTTTAGTTCCGATTCTGCATAATCTCTTTTATTCTTTTTCCTAGTGATATGGATTCCGAAATTTTTACTGGGGAAAGCGAAGCACCATGCTCGAGTAGCCAAATTGCCAGAGGTATTTCGATCCTTTGTCTTTCGCATAGTTTTAAAACTAACATTTCTTTTTTTTGACTCAACAGTTTCAAGGAGAAGTTTTGAAGTGGCGGTTACCCACCAGGAGCGCTTTTTTTGCCAGCCCCCATCAACCACGCAAGGTCAAGAGACTACTCTCGCCCAAAAGGACATGCGCGACGAGTTATTGGCCGTCCTTGCCAGGATAGAGAGGAAGGTGGATAAGGTGGAGAAATCCCTCGCTGAAAAGGTATACAAAAATTTAACATTTCCTTTATACGACAATTTTTCAAACACAGGTCGGTTCGATTTCGAGCGCTCGGTGCTCGAAAAGCAAGAACGATGACTTAATTCACGTTTTTTCTTATCGAATTACACGAGGCCATACTTGATTATTAATATTGTTAGTCTTTCTCCATAATACCATAATATGCTTCCAATTATTACCTACTTTACTTAAAGATAGTTCTGTCTGATTATACTTAAATAAGTATATTTCTAAATATTATAGTTATTGTTTTTTTTTTAATATTACAGAAGCCCTGATCGCGCAGAGGTCCAAGCGCAAGGCGTGCAATTGCGCGAATGCAAGATGGTAACCTCAAGAGTTCACCAAAGTATTTCCAAGATAACTGGAGATGTTATCAGTGAGGAGTATACTAAAATTAAAAGTATGCTCCCACTGGCATCCCAGGAAAGCTTAAATACTTTGGATGAGCTCTTGGGAAGCAAGGCTTATTCAGACACAATGGTAACTTTTGTAATCCGTGTACAAACTTCATATATTTATTTTTTTATACATTCCAGCTCAACATACTCCTTAAAATGAAGGGAGCAAAGGGTTCCGTGAAGGATGTCCTTAAAGGCATATTAGCGGACCCTTTGACCTTCCACTACAACTATGAAGGGAGAGGGAAGAAGGCAGCATTATTGGGGTTGAGAATTATGGACCTAGTCTTCGGTAAGTATTTATAAGTACAGTTTTTATGCAAATTATAATGTTATATTTTCCTTACAGATGCTTTTGCTAGTACGCCTAAAAACGTACTAATCGACGACATTCGGAAGTTTGTCGCCCTTAGCCATAACCGGCATAAGCAGGTTGTTTTAAAAAAGAAAAGAATGCAGTCATAAAGTGCTTATTACGTATGCATTTTAAGACTGCATTCTTTTCATTTTTATAGTGAGTCAAACTCTATCGAGTGGGCCCAAAAATACTACTTGATGTTGACATCAATGCTCCAAATTTTTTTTTCGGATAGAATTTTTAGGTACTTATTTTTTTATAAGTCGTTGAAAATTTTTTTAGAAACTGTTTTGGGACATGTATATTAACAACTGAGATTGCAAATATCCGCTAAAGGATACACAATATCGACAAAGTAGTATTTAGTCACCCACTTTATAGTGTTTGACCAAATAATGTATATAGTTTCCTATATAATTATCTTAACTAGTTTTATAAATACTTATTATATTATCCTGAATTGACAATAAAATATGTATATTGTAAATAGTACCACTTTTGTAAATAATCCTTGAAATAATTAACTGTTAAAAAAGATGCATTGTAAATAATATATCTTTAAGTTTTATTGCATTGCAAATAACAGATTTTTACTTTTTACATGACAATAAAATATGTATATTGTAAATACTACCACTTTTGTAAATAATCCTTGAAATAATTAACTGTTAAAAAAGATGCATTGTAAATAATATATCTTTAGGTTTTATTGCATTGTTAACAATACATCTTTACTTTTTTTAGTACAATGAACGACAATAAAATCTGAATAATGTAAATAGTACCGCTTTTGTAAATAAATCTAGTAATGATAATAGATTTAAAATATTGTAAATATTATCTTCTATTATATTTAAAAATCATAATACAATTTTAGCAATGTTTTTAATCCAAAATAAACAAAAAATATATTACTAAATACTTAGGGTCCTATCCTTTTCTACTCTAAATTAATGTTTATATACTTTACAGATGTAAATAAATACTAGTTATGATATCCTCATGGTACTCTAAATTAATTTTTATAAACTCCAGCAATGTAAATAAGTCTTAGTCTTATTAATAATCGAATAACACTACTTAAATACAAAATTATAATAAAGTTTTAATATTAATAGTGGTAAAATAAAATACTATTTATTATTTATAACAATTATAATAATTACCTATTTGGTTTTACTTACTTTTTCCCACAAACTATTCAAATTTGTAAAATATTGAAAACTTTAGTTTTAATATGATTTATTCGAATGTATTAAAAAATAATTTCAATAAAATACAGGGAGTTTTTTTTACAGGTTTGGTTTTCGAATAGAGATAAAACTGGCATTTTGTGCTCAAATCTGGCAACTCTAATGTCACTTATGTTCAGTTTGGTTTGCCATTTCATCATGAACAGGTTGACAGAAGAACAACGCTTGCAAATTGTGCAAATTTATTTCGAAAATAATGGTTCAGTTCGCGAAGTTTACCGTGAGCTCCGTCCATTTTATGGTCGACATAATCGTCCATCAGAGCAATTAATTCGGTTAACCATGGATCGTTTTCGCACTACGTTTACTCTATGTGATAATACGCATCCGCAGAGACGTCGAACAGTGCGCACCGAAGAAACAATTGCCGCTGTAGAGCAAAGTGTTGAAGAGGACCCGAATGAATCGATTCGCCACCGTGCACAGCAATTGGAGCTTTGTCCATCAACTTTATGGAAGATTTTGCGCAAAGATCTTGGCTTGCGACCTTACAAGATCCAGCTTGTGCAAGAATTAAAGCCGCGAGACCATGCAATGCGTCGTGATTTTGGTGTATGGGCCGAAAATGAGATTGATTTCGATGCTGATTTTCATCGCAAAATTTTGTTCAGTGATGAGGCTCATTTTTGGTTGAATGGCTACGTCAACAAGCAAAATTGCCGCATTTGGAGTGAAGAGAATCCACATGAGACCCTTGAAACGCCATTACATCCACAAAAACTGACTGTTTGGTGTGCTCTATGGGCTGGTGGAGTCATTGGGCCATACTTCTTCCGCAATAATGCTGGAGAGGCAGCTACCGTTAATGGAGACCGGTATAGAGCCATGATAACCGACTATTTTGTTCCCGAATTGGATGGCATGAATGTGGATGAGTTGTGGTTCCAACAAGACGGCGCTACATGCCACACAGCGCACGTCACAATCGATTTATTGAAGGAAACATTCGATGAGCGCATAATTTCGCGGAATGGACCTGTCAATTGGCCACCAAGGTCGTGTGATTTGACACCATTGGATTATTTTCTTTGGGGATATGTGAAGTCGCTCGTCTACACCAACAAACCAGAAACGTTAGGGGAATTGGAAGCCAACATTCGTGGCGTTATTGCCGACATACGGCCCCATATGCTCGAAAAAGTGGTTGAAAATTGGACCTGTAGAATTGGCTTTATTCGAGCCAGCCGCGGCGGCCACATGCCCAAAATCATATTTAAACATTAATGGCATAAAATTATCCTTCTAATAAAGCCAAATTGATGGACCTTAAAAGATTTTCTTGTGTTTTATTTCAATTCGAAGTTCTATACCCCTAAAAAAAACACCCTTTATATAAATATTTAATAAAAATGGTGCATTTTTGTGCAATTTATTTGGAAAAAATGTGTAGGTATCTCCATTTGACAATAACCACTATAACTGGTATTTCATTAACCAATTCAGCTAATAAAATTAACCATATGTTAGCTACTTTGGTAACCGATTCAGCCAATAATTTTCACCACATGTTAGCCAAAACAATAACCAACTGAACGAATATTTTTCACCACAATTTAGCCAAAACAAAAACCAATTGAGGAAATATTTTTAACTACATGTTAGCCAAAACATTAACTGGTTTTGGAAAGGGAAATTTTTTAAAACTGGAAGTATTGAAAAGAACAGATATAGTTTTTGTCAATCGGTGCAAGGGAGATGCAAAGTCAACCATATGGTTAAAATCTTCACGCCGCCTGAACAAAAATAGCCACTTCGTAGACCATATGAGAAATTATTGAAACCAACTATTTAGCTACATTGGTAACCGGTGTCTGGTTTGTAGGGTTGTGTAAGTTAAACTTATTTACACATACATACAAATCACAATTTACCAATTCCCACTGGGATACATATATGTACATATTTCATATAAACCTGAACATATACAATATTCAAACAAACAAAAACAACCAGTACATATGTATGCACACAGGGCAAATTTAAATGGAAATGTTGTTCAAATGTACAAAACTGAGTATGAGCAGAAAATGAAAGATTTGCTTACTGACAAACAAACATACAAAACTATTAGAAATGATCCCACACACAAAAGCTTTTAAGGAAGAACAACGCTATTACTAATGAATTGTGCAAACAAAACAAAGTCGATGCAAAGCAAAAATTACAATTGATATCATCTGCTGCAAATGCACCTCGACTTTATGGCCTCCCGAAAATCCACAAACCAAATACTCCTCTACGACCGATATCCTCTTCTGCAAACGTCCCATGCTACAAGCTATCAAAATTTATTGGAAACATTTTGAAAAACGTAATATCTGAGAAACGTAATATACCCAATTCATTCCAATTCAAGGACCAAATAAAAGATATGATAGTGGAAAAGGACGAAACACTTATATCCTTCGACGTTATATCGCTGTTCACGAACATCCCGATTCACCTGGCAATACGCACTACTATGCAAAAATGGGAAAAGTTGGAAAAATATACAAAAATTGACAAAAAACATTTTCAGACAATATTAGAGTTCTGCTTACGTGACAGCAATTATTTCATGTATAACAATACCCTATATCAGCAAATCTTCGGGATGCCTATGGGCAGTCCCTTATCTCCACAGTGGAAGACATACTAAAAACATTAAATGCACAAAATACCAAAATAAAATTTACTACAGTGAGAGAACAAAACAACAAAATGGCCTTCCTAGATACAGAAGCACACCGAAGAAACAACAAAATTATGCTAAATTGGTATGCGAAAACTGTTGCGTCGGGTAGAATAATAAACTACCACTCAAACCATCCATATAATCAAAAAATCAATGCTGCGAAAAGCCTCATACGAAAAATACATTGACTAAGTGATGAGGAATTTAAAGATGAAAGCAATAGAAAAATAAAAAATTTACTATTAAGAATAGCTACCCGAATGCGCTAATAGACAATCTTATCGAGGAAACACTGTATAAAGCCGACCATCCAAACAACGAAAATGCACAAGAGAACAACCAAAACAAAAACTACATTGGAGTAACTTATGTACCTGAGCTTACGAATAACCAAGTATTAAAAAGAATAATAAAAAATCAAAACACAACATATGCCCACAGACCCCACAGCACACTTAAACAAATATTCACGAAAACAAAAGACAAAATTGACAAAGATCAACAAAACAACATTGTCTATGAAATTGCATGCAAAGGCAATGAAAGTGGTGGCTGCAATCAATGCTATATTGGTACAAGAAACGATCGCTAAACATAAGAATACACGAACACCAAGCCGATGCTAAAAACAGAAAAACAACAACAGCGCTTGCACACCACCTGACGTCTAACAATGACACAGCTGATTTCGCCAACGTAAGAATATTGGACATTGAAGGAAAATATAGAAGAAGAATGACACTTGAAAGCTTCCGAATACAACAACAACAAAACCGTGTAATGAATTTTAAATTGCGCCTACACAGCAATCATACAAAAGAAGCAAAACAAAAGTGCAAGTGATGCGATGCGGCGAAATGTCATAAATGTGTAATTTTGTAGTAATAATAACAATTTAAATGTGAGTTAATGTTTATTGTTAGATTTAAATGTTGCGTATGTGAAATAATTATTGTATTCATGTTTATTGTTTGAAATATACACAGATTTCACTGAGGAAGACGCGAAAGCGTTGAAACGCGTAGGAAAGAAAGAAAACTTTTTGGTTTTTTCTTTTGTAATATCGGCCGAAGCAGCTCCAACCCAGCAAACATAATTGTTAGAACTTGGCCCTATAAATAATACATATCTTTGAACATTTTTAAACATTTATGCATAATTTGGTAAGTATAACGAGCTCAAGACCAGTTGATAATAATTCTTAGTTAATTATTTTTATTTTTGAATAGAGGAAAAATTGAAAGCAACAAACATATACAGGCTATAGTTATAGTACTATTTCGAAAACAGCCACTACACGCAGCATAGCCTATGGGTTAGGCAGCTGCACTGGCAATCAGAGTGAGTGGGTTCGATTCTCCACAAGATCCTCT
This sequence comes from Merzomyia westermanni, assembly GCA_949987695.1. Classification (NCBI taxonomy): domain Eukaryota; kingdom Metazoa; phylum Arthropoda; class Insecta; order Diptera; family Tephritidae; genus Merzomyia; species Merzomyia westermanni. Next base: position 116,376,718 of record OX465289.1, read on the forward strand.
GAAATAGCAAACCTATACGAATTAGTCTGACGAGAAATCGTGGCTGTTTTCGAAATAGTACTATAACTATAGCCTGTATATGTTTGTTGCTTTCAATTTTTCCTCTAATCAAAAATAATAATAATTAACTAAGAATTATTATCAACTGGTCTTGAGCTGGTTATACTTACAAAAATATGTAAAATGAACAGACCATAAAACCAACAACAAAATAAATTTATACCGGAGCACGCGGTTATGTACAATAACTATCTTCTAAAAATAGAAATGAAGAATGTACAGAAACAAAGTCCAGCATGCATGATTTACATATAGACAGAATGTCTAAAATATTGTGTATACCGTTGGCAAGATAACAAACAACAATTAGAGGAAAACTTGAATTAAGCAGCTTGCAAAACTACACGCAGCATAGCCTATGGGTTAGGCAGCTGCACTGGCAATCAGAGTAAGTAAGATCCTCTGAAATAGCAAAACTATACGAATTAGTCTGACGAGAAATCGTGGCTGTTTTCGAAATAGTACTATAATTATAGCCTGTATATGTTTGTTGCTTTCAATTTTTCCTCTAATCAAAAATAATAATAATTAACTAAGAATTATTATCAACTGGTCTTGAGCTCGTTATACTTACAAAAATATGTAAAATGAGCAGACCGTAAAACCAACAACAAAATAAATTTATGCATAATTTAATACAGTCCACTAAAATTAAGAAAAAGATTGTATACAAACAAATATTTCTCTTCGGCAGTATGCTCAAATATATGTATATGTATTTGAACATGCTTATATACAAACATGCAAATAGGATAGGTTGCATAAACACCATGAAGTCAAACCAACTAGTTGCCAACTACTTTGCAACTAGTATATGCACCAAGCCTAACTAGACAGCCAACTGTCATATTTCCATATAAGCAACTGGTATTTTAAACATGGCGATGTCCTACGCGATGTCCTACGAGATGTCAATTGTCAGACTTTGACCAGAACATACCAGTCATCTATCACTCATGAAATATTAGTTTGTATCTAGTGGATACTAGTATCATGCTGGTCCTAAAATACCAGTTTCATAGTAGTTCAAAATGGAAGGAAATGTACTAGTAAAGTTGCAGTCTAATCATACCAGTATCATACTAGTTTGAAAATGTTAAAAGAATTCTAGTCCAAATGTGGAACAAAACCTCTAGCAGCGATTAAAATAAGAAAATGAACTCATTGATACACCATTGTAATATTTCATCATTTTCGCTGTAGAAAACCCCGACATACACTATATCTTTGGAATATTTAATAAGTTGATTGCGAATTGCAATAGCATGCAATGCAAATGAAATAAACGAATGATATAATTACAGCTTATGTCGTTCAAACACACGCTATGAAAATTGTAGTCGTATCCTAGTATGGATAGACATTTTTCTGACTAATATGATTTCAACCAGAAAATTATAGTTGTATTTTAATATCGACTGGACTTTTTCTGACTAGTATGATTTCAACCAGAAAATTATAGTTCGATATTAGTATGTTTACAGACTAGTTTGATATTTCACTGCAGGGCATATCCGTACACACACACACACACTTTCTAATATAAGTAAACGCAGCGCTTCACAATAAAAATAGTCAATAACCCCGTAAGCAACGAAATGCCTCCGGTCAAATTGGGAATAAACAACAGTCAGCAATAAACAACACAAACAACAGTCAGCAATCAGCTACCGGCAACTATTACTACAACAGCAATATTGGTTGTTGAATCAGCAAGTTAATAATTTAAGCTAGGTATAATGTAGGAGTAGGGAATTAGTTGTAATGATTCTTAAGCTTGATTTCAATCAATAAAGTGGAAAACAGCGGATATTAGTCCGCTTATTTTTTTAAAAAATTAAGTTTAATATATAGAAACTTAACTTATACAAACATAAATAATGGTAAATCAATAACATGCTGGACATTAATTGCCACAGCTAGCATTCAAACCCAAAGGGACTATTTTTTGCCATAATAAAAATGCACTTTTATGCACTTAAGAAAATGAACGAAATACTGAAAAGTAATAAAAATGCAATAAAAACCAAATGATCGCCTAAACAAGATTAGGATCAGTCCCTTCATACCAATATTCACACAAATATACAGAATCAGCAAATACTAAATAAATCAGTGCCAAATAAGAACTCAAACAAATTGTTTTATTTCCCCCCTACCAGTGGTAAGTAAATAAACAATTAAGAATACAATTGTACATTTCACCAATTCGAGCCGGGTTGACAATTTATTAATAATAATTGAACAAATGTATTGACTTCATTGTTAAACATTTAAAATATAGCTTCCTAGAACAAACACGAAAACAAAATATGTGACACAGTACATAAACTCCTGTGAACATACTACAATTCGTTTCGGTTAAGATCTCCTGATCTCTCAAAATATAATTACTTCCCCTCTTTAACAAAAGAAAATAATAAACTACATAACAACTGTACTACAAAAATAGACTGAAACTTACATGTACCACAATTCGACCATCCTGACAATTTAGATCCGCTGATCTCCACATTTCTCTTGAGTTTTCTCACATCCTGAAAACCATGGTCGCATATTTCCTATTGCCCAAATACCAACATAAGGTGTCCGCGATTGCTGAAAACCTTCAACATCTTCCTTTCAATAATATGGATATCATATAAGGGCCTTTAAATTTTGGAACAAGTTTCTTAAGAACACCAGTATGTTAATCACAATTTTTTAGCTTTACATAGTCTCCCTCTTTATATGTAGTCGGAGCCTTCCTCTTACCGTTCACATACTCTTCATTATATTCCTGTACCCTTTTTTCATTTTCTGCTGCACTATTTCTGACATCCACAAGAGACTTTGGTTCCTGAATTTGTTGACTCAATTAAATTTTCTTTTAAAACATTTAATACTTTACCTCTATGCTTTACTCCAAATAACATCACACTGGGATATTGTTTTATAGATTTATGCACAGTATTATTTAAAGCAAATTCAACAGTTTCTATCATATTATCCCAATAAATATTGCTATCTAAACTGGATAATTTCGCAAACATAGGACCTAAACTTTTATTTACTCTTCCAACTTGACCAATCGCTTGAGGTGAACCTGTAGCTATCTTTATGTGACATTATTTTCTCTTAAATAATCTAAAAGCTCACCTGAAGTAAAACAACTACCTCTGTCAGATACTGTTGCTTTAGGACGATTATATGATGGAAAATAATCCTTGAACACAGATACTCCTTCTTTAGTTTTTGTTGTTTTCGTTGGATATAACTTCAAAAACTTTGTTGTTGTTGTTGTACCGACCAAAACACTTCCCGAAGGTTTTGGGGAGTGCTGTCGAACTGACAGTCCTTTGCCGGATATGAATCCGGTACGCTCCGGTGCTCCCTTGCGGTACTGCCCGACTGTCATGGTAGCGATTTCGTATGACCAGCCGAACCTTCTAGGTCATGTCACCCCTCCTACCGTAAGGAAGGAGAGATGGGTAATGAGAGGTGAGAGGCATCATAGCCGTAGATCAACCATCGAGTTGCACGTCATTACCTTTGTGCATATTAGTCGCCTCTTACGACCGGTATGCCTACCTCGGGCATATTCTAACCCCTAACCGCAGGGGTCTCAAAAACTTTGTGAATATATCTACCACAACCAGCAAATGTTTCACTACTCTTGTGGCCCATGGCGATCTAAGTGAACTACGTCAAAAGGTAAACTCTCCTTTGGAATAGCTTGTAAAAATCTTCTTCCCTACCACACTTAGCTGAAAATATTATAAATTGTAGACAATTTTGTATATGACTCATAATTTTCTGTTTCATTTTGGGAAACCAGTAACTTTTCGAAATAACATGCAATGTTTGATTTATCCCCAAATGTCTTATCTCATCATGATATTTATATAAAACGTGATTTTCCATATTCTCTGGAAGATAATATAATACCGATCGATTAACCGTTTTCCTATATATTATTCCATTACGCATTTCATATAAACCATGTTCCTCTTTTTCTAATAAATTACGTAATTCCTTCTGATCTTTATTATGACATGTTATCTTCAAACGCATTCGTTTCTATTACTAAAATATTACTACAACGCCTAAGCGCATCTACGCTCAACTATCTATTCTTGGATTCATTTCTTTTTTATTTAAGTTAAAAAATTACAGTCTGTTATAATTTTGAATTTTCAACCTTGCAAATAAGTCCTAAATCTCTTAAGTGCATATATTATTGCTAGAGTTTTAAGTTCAAAACTACGATACTTTGACTTTGCCTCACTCGTTCTATTTGAAAAATAAATACCAGATGCGTTTTGCCGTCTTTTTTTATCTGCATCAAAATTGCCCCAAAACCCACACAACTAGCATCAATATGCAACTCGTTCTAATTATTTGGATCATATAAAGCTAAAATAGGCAAACACAGCAGCTTTTGTTTAAGATTTTCAAAACACAACAATTCATTTTCCCCAAAATTAAACTTTTTGTCTTTTTTAGTAAAATCATACAATTTGCAATTAAAGAAAAATCGTGTACAAACCTTCGAAAATAAGAACAAAGCCCAAGGAAACTCTGGACTGGACTGAACAAATCTTTGAAATGTTGACGGAGCATTCCTTAACCCAAATGGCATTCTCAAACTTCCCAAGTGGAGTTATTAATAAAGTAAACTTAACTGAATCTGGTTCCATAAAAACATTAAAAAAAATAAATTTTTAAAGTCCAATTTTGTAAAAACCGTTTTTATGCACCAACCTTTCAAGTAAATCATCCATTAACGGAATCGGGTAATTATCTTTAGCTGTCGATTTATTAAGAGTTCTGAAATCAATACACATCCTAGGATTCCCAGTTTTCTTTCGAACGACCACTATTGGCGTTACAAACTCAGACTCACTTTGCTTAATAATGTTTTTCTCCAAATACCTATCTAACAATTTCTGAAGCTAATTTTTTTCACTATATGATAGGCGTCGAAATGGGCTATTAAACGGTTTAACACTAGCTAATGTCAACATCTGACACTTAACCTTTGGTTCCATAGGACGTGGCCATTCAATATAATATTTTTTAAATAAACCAAGAAGTTTTTCTTGATCCGAAAATTTAACTTCTTCCCCAATCTTAAAATTTAAATCATTATCATCACTCAGAGAAATTGTTAATAGTTCCCTATCAAACAAAACTTCATCATTATTTTTCAAATTAATATCACACACACTCTCATTTCAATTTTCCCCATTTACACTGTAACTTTCTATTGCAATATCTTTCTTTTTTTTCATAGTTTTTCAATTTTATATTGTCATTATGAAGATCTTTATTTTCACAACCTTTTCTTAAAATTTTAATTCGTCCTACCTTCAAAAGATCCCTACCTAAGGCTGCATCATAGCCCATAGTCCTATCAGAAACTACAACAAAATTTATCGGAAACTCTTTCTCATCCAACGCAACGAAACACAATTATTTTCCATAAACTTAAACTCTTGTTTTTTTTAAACGAAAATATTCTGCATTAACATTTAAGAATTAATTAGGGTCAATCTCAACAGGAGACTTCTCAAATCAAACTAATAGTACTTCCGGAATCTACCAAGCAGTCTAAAGAAAAACAACAATTACCAACAAAAGAAAAAGATATATATTGGAACGATTTTCCATCATCCCTTGTCAAATTTGGTTTGGAGACAAACCAGTTTCGGCGATGTGCCATTTTCAATGCCATTTTTCGATCTGATCTGTTGTCTATGCTCATTGTCGCGTATTTATAGTTTTTTTAGGTGCCGGCCCAGGTATTGTCAAAAGATGTGTATGCATGCGCGTGTGTAAATTATTGCTTAGCCTTTCGGCTAAGTCTTTTTAAAAATAATACAAATTTATTGTCAGTATAACGGATGAGCGAGAACATTTTCAGAACTAACTTTATTTATAAATTTACTCTTATTTATAAGTTTACAAATTATTTATCTTAAAAGTATTTCATAATGTTGTGAAATAGTTTGGCCTTCAAATGCCTTAGCCCTAAATCAATTCATATTGATCAAATTCTATTACCGGAAGAATAAAAATCTAAAAATATGAGTTTTGTTTACAATTATGCTAAGGATAGAGGCTGCCGCTATTTTCACTGTCAACTCTTATTCCATAACTTTTTGTTTATAAATGCAATATGTACCGCTAAGTGGAGGTTGTCTTTAACTCTCCCTTTCCTAAAATTAATCGTCCCTGATTCTTACAAATCTTTGGACGGTAATAAATTCAATTTGTTGCTCAATTCCACATATAAATTTTCTTGATATTTCTGTTTAAATTTTCTTGCCCTCTTATTTTTAGGTACAATATTAGTGATGTATATTGGAACGATTTTTCGTCAGCCCTTGTCAAATTTGATTTTGAGACAAACCGGTTTCGGCGTTGTGCCATCATCAGTGTCGATTTTCGTTCTGATCTGTTGTGGTCGTTTGTCTTGTATTTATAGTAGGTAGCAGGTAACGTCAGCATGGGTGTCTGTTTGTGTACGTGTGTGCATGTGTTGTGTGTGTACGTTCAGAAACGGGGGTGGTTTTGCATCGATCGGTTTTTTTTTTTTGGGTGGTTGACTGAGGCAGGTAAAAGTTGGTAATTTTTGTTGTTTGACCTTTTTTTCTTGTTTGTTGGTTTTGATCTTTTGCTGTTTTGTGCTTATTTGTCGGTGCGTGTGTGTTTGTGGTACCTGAGTGGGTGCTTGGTTTTTTGTAAACCAATTTTAAAGGTTCGAATATTGTGTCGGAAACAGTTATTAGTTTCCTTATTACATACGTTAGTATCATTATTGACATAAAAGTTAACAATTACATCGACATTGAATTTTCTGTGTATGAATTATTAATTCTCTCTAGCAAATTAACATTATTCAATTTTAATGATGCTTCATTTGATTCTATGAATTTCAGTATTTCGTAATTTTTTAAATTATTTTGTTGAAGGAATTGTATGATCTTTCCAGTTGGATTTTCGTATGTTTTATTGTCTATATTTACTATTGTATCAAAAGTTACTAAATATGTACCGTTTACATTTATTTTATTAACCGTATGTTTTTCCGATATTAATATAGCTCCTTCTCTAATTACGTCTATTAGCTGGTTTTTATTCAAAAAATTTATCAAGCACTTTCTTTAAGCAATTTTTTACAACAAATATTATTTATTTCCATTTTACATCTTTCAATAGATGTAAATGTGTTGTTACGTAATGCAACCTGATTTTCAATTAGTAATTTTCCATTATTCTGTGCTATCGGTCGTATTTTAAATAGTGTACAACTATCCTTGACTATAGGATATTTAATGTATAGTTATGATTAGATCTCATTTTTGTATAATTTTGAATGTTGAGACATCTCCCAAATCAGTCAAAGTGACCATTTGTAACTCATTTTGAATTTATTGTAATGGATAGCATAATGCTCATATTTCATTGATTCCTCTTTTATTCCTATTGTTCATTATTAAATATAGTACTGTAGTATGTTAAATTAGTAACATAGAAAATGTCGCCGAAATTCTCATACATGAGCGCTTCTCCGTCTTCCAACAATAAATATTCATCATTTCTATAATCTATTACATCGGCCGTTGTTAAGCCAATCAATGCTGATATAATCAAAAGTATCACCCTGAAAATCTATAAATAAGAAAATTTGTATGATTTTATATTATCCTTATGAACAATCCTATTTCTATTATTAATTATTATTTTATTTCCTAAGTTTTCCTTAAGCTGTTGTCTTTTATATCTGGCCCAAAGTTTATTTTTTTCTCCTATCACTTTTTCATAAGCGGATTCCCCTGGGTGAAATTGTTTTTTCATTCTATTTTAATTATGTATCGCAAGCACTCTTTCCTGTGCCTGCTTTAGTGCTGTAGGCAAGCTTTCATGACTTACCTTATTATGAAAAACGTATCTTTGTGATAAATTAGTAACTGAATGTATTGTTAAATTATATTGCTGATCAGCTCTTGTTATAGTTTCTAAATCGCTAACAATACCATATTCTTCTTTTATAGATCTTGCTATTTCTATAATTGTTGAATGGAATCTCTCAATTTGTCCATTGGTTGTGCTATGACGTGGATCGCAAAAATAAATGTCCACCTTTAATCTCTGCATTAGTGATTTAAATTGAGGTGTTGTGAAATTTGGCTCATTATCCAATGTAATTTGTTTTATCTCAGGAAAAGTCTGGAGCAATTCCAAAACTTTTTCCTCTATAACTGATTTATCCTCAATGTGCTTTAGTATTAAAAATTTAGAATAAACGTCTATACATGTGATAAACTTCAATTTCTGGGCATAACAAATATCAAGATGCAATAGTTTACCCTCTTTATCTGGAATGGGTGCTTCTTTTATAGGAATCCTTTTTGGATTACGCTCATATTTATTCCTATTACATGTTACGCAGTTTCGTGCATATTCTTTAAACTGTTTCCTCATTTCTGGCCAATAATAAATTTTTTCTATTTGCCTTATATTTTCCCTGTAACTACGATGAGATCTGTTAGAAGTTTGTTCAATTATTCCTAATTGATCCTGCCGATTTACTATATCCATTGGAAAAAGTCCAGTATAAACAAACTTATTTTAAATGTTTGTCTCTGGGGTCCCTGTACTTCATATAAATCCTCTACAGTGCAATGAACTGTTGTTACCTAATTTGCTTTGATAAATTCCTTTAAAATTGTTAGCAAATTTTCGACTGTATCATATTCTATGAAATGTCTTTTATTGCCAAAATTTTCTATATGTTCATGGATTGTGAACCTGTTTTTACATAAAATTATTTGCTGCTTAAATTGGTTTACTGGTTTCTTGCATTGGAAAATTGTCACTACTTTTTAATTGTTGTGCCATTTTTGGATTAGGGTTACGTTATTGAAAGCTGAAACACCATCTTGATCTGTATCTATTTTGAATTTTCCAGACTTTTTTTAGAAATCCTACCATTTTCCGCGAAATATAGAAATTAAACAAAAGGGGAGAGAGAAAACCACCTTTCGGCACCCCTTGTTTTATTCTTCGTGGCCTAGATTTCTTGTTCCTGAATTTGACTGATGCCTGTCAACCATTGAGGTAATAAGTGGTCCACCTTTTAAGGCTGGCAGGGAGCGGTGTCTCTTCCAGGCCTCGAAGGAGTGTGGCGTGATTGACCGTGTCGAATGCATTTGATAGGTCAAGTGCCACGAATCAAACCATAATTTATCTGCGTTGTAATGGCATTCAAAGCGGATGTCGTGCTATGAGATTTGCGGAAACCAATTTCAGATTTGCAATGAAGTAAGGGAGCAGAATGGTCTCTACTAATTTCACAACCGGCGAAAGGAGAGACTCGGGCGATAAGACTCTCCTTGGTTCGCCGGCTTCCCTGGTTTTAGTAGGGGAAATGCAATCGGCTGGTATGACGAAAGTAGTTAGAGAGAGGTTGAAAAGCACCGCTAAATAACTCTGTCCCTCGTGGCCTAGGTGTTTGATGATCTTTATGGCGATTCCGTCGGGTCCGATAGATTTTGTAGATTTGGCCGTCATTATGGCTTCCTTGACCTCTGCGACTCAGACGGCAATAGGCGCAGTGGAGTGTTTGTGTTTGTGCGCACGTCGGAAGACTCTTCTCTTAGTCCTATGCGCAGGTGGATGCATTATAAACAGCCGGCAAAAAGAGCTCGCGCATTTCCTGGCATCCGATTTGACACTGTCGCCGAATGCAATGGCGACCTTGTCATTGTGTTTGGTCGGATTGGATAGGGCCTTGACAGTCTACCATTATTTGCCGACTCCGCCGGAGAGGTTGCATGGCACGAGGTGTTGTTTCCACTTGGTCAGTTTGTGTTCGTTGACTATCCTACGAATTTCCGCATTGAGATCTTTGATTCTGGGATTTGCGGGATTGATGAGTCTCACTTAGTCACGTTCCCTTGCCATCGCCGCAGCTTCTGCAAGAAAAGTCGGACGAATTTATGGTATTCTACCAGCAGGAATAAAGCGGCCTGAGGCTGAATCAATGATCTTGCGAAACTCTCTTTCGCCTTTGCGTACGTCTGTAGGAGTGGGTAAGGCAGCGAAGGAGCGTTCTGTATAGTCAGTAAAGCGGTCCAAGTCGGCTTTGGTGAAGTTGATGTATGTTAATTTATCAGTCGTTATGACGTGGGTCGTTCAACAGAGAGTAAGATGGGTAGGTGGTCTGAGGCTAATGTAAGCATCGGTCGCCAGATGACAAAGTTAATTAGGCCCGTGCTCGTTATGGAGATGTCTGGCGAACTGTGGCAGTCTAAGGTAGAGTCCGTGGGGTCGACGTCAGGGGAAAATAGATTATATTGTACAGAGTGATGTGTAATGAACGCAAGGCCACCCCCAAGACCGCTGGAACGGTCTTTTCGATGTACATTATACCCATCAAAAGTTCGTAAGTCCGATCTTGTGTTTCATTTGGCTCTTGTATCGCGGCGATTTTGATGTTGTGCGACTTCATAAAGCCAGTTATCTCTGCGATCTTTCCAGCTGAAAATTTTTAAGTGTGTAGGAGGGGAGCCGGGGGACATGCTTGGCGTGAGGGACGGATGCGTTTGCATAGGTGGAGGTAGGCTAAGGCCTAAACTATGTCGCAGTCTAGAGTTGCCAGCGCTATGGCCGATGTTGTCTGGCGTAGAAGGCGGCTGTGTACTCCAACAGGGGGCTATGAACGAATCCGTTTGCGAGCTTAGAGCAAATAAGGCTGTGACACAGGCCAAAGCAATTGTTGCACTTGACCGATGTCGCAGGCGTATATAATCTTAGCCGACAAACGGTGCACGTATTAAAAGGTACGAGGTGGTGGTGGTGCTGGCCCACGTGCAGGCTGGAAGCAGGGGGGAGCATTAGGGGCGGAGAAAGAGGGGACTGACGCTCGGCAATGCTCATATTTGGCCTATTCCGGAGGGGATAGGAGTGTTGAGCGGCCGTGCGAGATGGAGACGCTGGTGAGCGTGAGCGACAGTCGGGAGTGGGTGAGGCGGAAACGGCAGCAGTGCTACCAGTCGTGTAGACTGGGCCACTATTGTGGCTATTGGAAGTTGGTAGAAGCGTTAAGAGAGTGCCGGAGCGGCGACTACCGCGGGGTGTCCTTGGACGTGTACAGCATGGTGCCTCAAAAGTACTAAAGAAAGTGCCGGATCTGTGGATGGCAGGGTTAAGCCCTGAGCATCCAGATTTATGTAGCCATTTCTTACACTTGGCGCATTGTACCGAATGCGACCGTTTAATATAAATTTTCTTCCAGCAAACGCAGCAGAGCCAATATCTTGGTCCAGGGTTGGGTTCGACCCCAGCCCGTAACAAGAGACAATGGAGCAACCCAGATGCAAGGGTTTGCTCCGAGGATGACAATTTAAGGGTGGGACGGGACAGATTGGACAGGGTTACACTGAAATAACAGCCCTTGGCCGGTAAACAAACCCGGGTCATTCCGGTACGATAGAACCGGCTGTTGTGGGAATGGAGTTTTAACTCTCATCAATCTTATTCCTCACATATTTTTTTTATAATTCGGCAACTCCTCGTTGTCAGTACCAACATCATCCTCAGTCAATTCTGAATGATTTTCGTTCATCATTGAATAATTATCAATTATATTCCCTGTATAATCATGCGCTGAAACTTCAGGATCCACCTGTCCCAAAGAAACAAAATAAGTTTTTATTAGAAAATTGCCGGTAAAATCTTTGGCTGGCCTTGTAGAAGGTTTTTGTTCCACAATATTTTGGAATTTAGTTCTATTATTGGCGGTTACCTTGGAATGTTTATGTTCCAAAAGTTTTAAATTTTTTTTGGTTTACACATTTTTTTGTGTTAGCATTAGTGTTAGCCTTGGAAGCTTTTTGTTTCAAAAGACCAATATTTTTTGTATTGCTGCTAAAATTTTCAGCGGTTGCCTTGAAGTCTTTATGTTCCAAAGGTTTTACATTTTTGGGGTGAATGTTAATATTCATGCTATTTCTAGCACCATCACCATTTGTCTTATAAAAAATTTTCCCATTGGACACATCAATATGCGCCTCAATTTTTTTCAACAAATTGTATTTCATATTTCATAGAAGACCTATTGCAACCCGAATAGGTTTATTCAATGATAGTATTTTATTATGGAAAATCCGTTCACTGTTTTCACTTTTTGTATATAGCTAATTCGTTCATACATATTATCGTAGACCGTTGCTAAACATAGCTAGAGGTAGCCCCCATGTCAATAAGGGCTTTTACATTTTTTTTTTTGACTTTGCGTCTTATAAGTTAATGTAGGGGAGTTTATCAAATTCATTTAAAAAATAATTATCATTTAGGTAATTTACCCTTTGAGACTTCTCTTGTGGCCCAAACTATTATTACTTTCTCTAGGCCTTTCAATTCCCTGCGAGTTTTGATTGTTGCTGTGGTTTATAAGCATCAGCACTTGTGCTGGCTTTATTAAAATTCGCATTACCAAAGCCACTACATACGGTATACGCATTTTTTTTTACCTTGATATAGATGGATCTACATCCATCGGTTCAGGTTTAGGGGCATTATTCCTTGATGGGAATCTTAAATTATTGCTAGGGTAATTTGTAGACCTAGCTTTATTTTTTTCATTGGCGAAACTTTGAGCAAACAACGCCCTTTGATTATTTGATTCTAACTCCTGCGCTTTAGCGAGAGCATCCGGCAAGCCTTGGGGATTCAATGATTAATCCATAGGGTCAATTTTTTATTGACCACATTATAATACTCGACGACCGTCATCGAGCCCTGCCTCAGCACGCTCAATTGCTGTTCAATAATATGAACAGGACTTTTGTCCGAATATGCAAAATCTAAACGTGTAACTATTGCATCGAAATTGAGGCTGGTTCCATGGTTAGTCAGGACATCGTTTGCGTCCTATGAAATTTTATTCCTAAGTATAGTTAGAGCCGCAAAATACCTACGACTTCCCCTAACGTTTATTTTACCAGAAAATTCCGGCAATGACTTAATAACGTCCAGTTACTCTTGACACACTACATTTTTACTGATAACTTCAGGCTTAAAACTGGTTGCCCTACGGTTGCTTATTTCTAATTGAGACTTCGGTCTCTCTATTTCCCGTTGCAATGAGATGCTGCTATCTGCAATCAATGTCGTAATTAAATAGACTATCAAACCGTCTCCGTTTTCCATTTTTAATATTTCATTTATCTTATTAACAGTTAAGAGTTGTGTTCGTTTTTTTTTCCTACACAGTAAGGGGCAGTTTAATCCCCACTACAGAAATTACAATAATATAACCTAACCCACTAGCACAAAAGAGGAATTTATTATCAATGGATATGTTTATTTCTTTTTCACTTTTAATTAATATTTATTACATTAAGATTTTTTTTTTAAATATTTTATATGCTAATTACTAAGTAACTATTACATATAATTAGTATGTGCCAAATGTGATCCATCTCCTCCTTAAATTGTCATAGTTGTTGTTATCGTTCATAACTCAATCCTTGGGCGGAATTACGGCATACGTTTCGTGATCGTAAAGTGTTTCTTAAATCAGAACAATTTAAAAATTGTCCAACGGTTTATTACTTGCAGATTTTGTGCTATATCGACACTGTAATGCAACTAAATTATTACTTTAAGTTTATATTATGTTATTTTGGTTTTCACGCGAGAGCCCTTTTTGGGTACCAAGGATACTTTTGTCAGGTCCCTTTTTTATTTCGAGCTTAAAACTTTTGTCGCGCGTGCCCCACGTTGGGCGCCCATTATTGCTTAGCTTTTTGGCTAAGTCTTCTTAAAAAGAATATGAATTTATTGTCAGCATAACGGATGAGTTCCAAACTCGTTTGCGACGTTTTCAGAACTAACTTTATTTATAAATTTCCTCTTATTTATAAGTTTAAAAATTATCTAAGAAGTATTTCATAATATTGTAAAATAGTTTGGCCTTCAAATGCCTTAGCCCTAAATTAATTCATATTGCTAAAATTTCATTACCGGAAGAATAAACATTTAAAAATATGAGTTTTATTTACAACTATGCTATTCCATAACTTTTTGCTTACAAATGCAATATTTACAACTTAGTGGAGGCTGTCTTTAACTTGTACATGTGCGTTGTGAATGTATCTGGCGTTGGGTACCTGCATTTAGGTTGTTCTCGTGTACGCAAAAGCGGTGGTAGGTAAAAGTCAGAAAGCGGTAGTCTTTTACAATTCATTAACTTGTGTGGTAGGTTGAGGTAGGTAAAAGTCAGTGATCTTAGTGTTTGGTTTATTTTGTACTAGCAGAGTACCCGACGTTGTTCGGGTATAAATAAAAGCAACACTATGTACATACCTTACCTTAAACTACATCCAAATAAAAATAAGTTACTTCTTGTTAGCAATTGCGTTTTTTAATTCATTCAAAGTAAAGATTCTTTATAAACTATGTTTTTATACCCAGCGTGTACTAGTACAAAGCGTATTAAAGTTTTTGTTTGCGCCTAATTGGCATCTCTATATTTGATCCATCATCGATCAATCATATCAAATGTCAATTAGTGGCATTGGCAGCACTAACTGTCAGCCGTCAATGTTCATTTCCTTTTTTCTATCCTTACAATCAAACAAACCAAAACAAGTGCAAGTGTTTTTTCTAAATCGGATCTAATCCTCGCGTAAGTAAAACTTACAACCCGCAACCCGCTATTTAACGCCCACAATTTGGTCCATCGAGCCGGATCACGCAATATTTCCGCGAAATACAGTCCACATCGCGTTATTTTTAATATTTTATAAAAACCCGCACATAAAAAATGTCTTCGCTTAAAGTTCGCGATTCTGCTTTAAAAGCAATAAAGCGATATTTGCAAACAAGCAAATCCGATGCGCTTGCAGACGATGCAGAGGCTGCAACTATATATTTACAATTGCTAGAAGAGCAATGGGAACGCTTCGGTGCAGCACAAGAAGAGGTGGAGGTGTCCTGTGGTAACGAGAACGTCGCAGTGGAAGAGGGGCACGCATTCAAGGTGAGGAGTGGTATACTCTCGCTAAATCAAATTTTAAGCGCATTCTTGCGCCACAAAAGCAACCAACTCCTGAATTGCCTCCGACTGCACCAGCACGCATGCCACTACCGAAGCTGCAACTACCATCATTTAGTGGCGATCCAACTGAATGGATCACTTTTCATGACGCATTTTGTTCGCTAGTGAATTCCAATGCAAGTCTGCCGGATGGACAGAAGTTGCAATATTTGCGCAATTGTTTGAAAGGTGAAGCATTGGAATTAGTTAGTAGTTTTGCTGTAAGCGACAGCAACTACAGTGAAGCCTGAGATATGCTGACAGCATGTTATAAAGTTATGCGTATCATAGTGGACAGTCATATTAAAGCATTATCATCGATTGAAAAAGCATCAAAAGACTATGCCAAAACAATTAAACACGTTCTTAATTTAACATTGCAACACGTTGGTGCGCTACGTGCCCTTAAACGTCCGGTTGAGTTTTGGGACGACTGGCTCGTCCACTTAACCGAAAACAATGGGAATTATCGCTTGTGATCGACGATGTGCCATCATTCACATCGCTTCGTGATTTCTTGGAAACGCGAGCCCGCTCGTTGGAGATGGTGCCCGCAGCCGCAAGCGCACGTACAACCGCAAAGAACGTGCTATATTCAACGTGCAACCAGGCAGAACCAAATAATAATTTATCATCAAAACCGCTAAAATCGTATCCTGTACATACTGTAAGGGTGAGCACAGAATCTATACCTGTGAGAAATTCAACCAGGTCGACGGAAGGGCAAAGATATCAACCATCAAATCGCAAGGTGCATGTTTAAACTGCCTTAGTAAAGGACATGCTTTCGCAAACTGCCGCAGTTCATCATCATGCCGCATATGCCAACGCCGGCACCACACGCTTCTTCATGCTGGCCTCAATACAAATGAGGCAGCCCCCGCTATTCAAAACGCCGTCCAAGGCACCAATGTAACTTCGCACTTCGCCGATGCTGAACGAGTGGTATTACTGGCCACTGCTGAAATTCTACTGCAAGACAACTCTGGCCGCTGGCAGCCAGCCAGGGCACTCTTCGACAACGGCTCACATGCTTCGTTTATCACGGAGCCCTGCGTTCAACGCCTTCGTTTGCCAAGAAGTACATCATCAGCTTGTGTCACGGGTATTGGATCAGCACAAGGAGGTCGGACAAAGGGTGAGGTTAAGTTAGCCATAGCTCCAAGAACACTAAACTCTACATTTCACGTGAGTACATTCATATTATCTAAAATTACTAACGACCTACCAACAAATGCACTGTCCGAATCACGGTGGCCACATGTCAGTGGCTTACCCCTTGCTGACCCCAACTATTTCAAACCTGGTCCGATAGATGTCTTGATTGGCATGGACGAAATGGACAAGTTTTTACTCGACGGCCTAAAAAAAGGGTCAAAATGGTACTCCGATGGCACAGAATACCGCGTTCGGTTGGGTGCTGTTTGGCAACGCGACTCCCTCACAAGTAAAACCTGGTATAATCTCAACGCATCATTGTAACACGCAACTAGCTGACCTTCTCACAAAGTTTTGGGAGCTGGAAGAGCTACCGCCAAGAAAGTTCTATACGCCTGAAGAGTTACATTGTGAGAAGCTATTCGACGATACAACTCGGCGCCCATCAGACTGCCGATTTATTGTACGTCTACCGCTCAAACCGGAGGTTGTGATTGGTGAGTCCCGTAACGCAGCCGTTCGGGCATTGCTGCGCATGGAAAAGAGGTTCGCCGTTAACAAAGGTCTTTACGAAGAATATAGCAAATTTATGAAAGAGCTTGTTGACTTAGGTCATATGGAGCTGGCCAACCCAACAACGCAAACCGCATACTATATGCCACATCACGCAGTGGTAAAGGAAACAAGTTCCACGAAAAAGCTTAGGGTCGTGTTTAACGCGTTAATGAAGACGTCGTCAGGGCACTCGTTCAACGACGCGATAATGGTTGGTCCACAGCTCCAACAAGATCTTTTCTCGATTTTGGTTCGATTTCGCACCCATCGCTATGGTATAATTGCTGACATCGAGAAAATGTATCGACAGGTCTACGTCGATAAACGGGACGTCGACTATCAACGCATTGTATGGCGCGAACATCCATCGCAGCCTTTACGCGACTATCGTCTATTACGGGTCACCTATGGGGTAGCCTCCGCTTCTCATCAAAATGTCGCAAAGATCATTACCGCAGACTTTTACATGGAGGATTGCTTTCAACATAGAGCCACTTCAGTGCGAATTAACGAAACGCATTTTCCTATCCGATATCAGCAAGATTTTCGACCCTCTCGGCCTCATTTCTCCATGCACCATTCGCTCAAAAATCTGGTTGCAGAGAATTGGGCGTTCCAATGTCGATTGGGATAAGTTAGTTCCACCTGAGATATCTACAGATTGGTTAGCACACAGAAAGGAGCTGGCCACGCTTTCATCGCTCAAATTAAACCGCTGGCTTGGTATTAGCCCAATCACTGACGCAGAGTTCCATGTTTTCACTGAGGCATCAGAAGCTGCCTATGCAGCTGCTATTTACTTACGCACTCAATCATCGGACGACGAGGTAAACGTCGTGCTCATCGCTGCAAAAACTAAAGTAACACCGCTAAAAACTACTTCGCTACCCCGCCTGGAACTCTGCGCAGCTCATTTGGGGGCTAAGCTGGTCCGCCTAATTCAGCAAAGCTTTGGTCACAAACTCGAAAAGCTGTATGCGTGGTCAGACTCAACGATAACGTTGGCATGGCTGCAATCAAACCCAAGTCGTTGGGCAACATTCATCGCAAATCGTGTAGCCGATATACAAGAAGTCTTGCCGTCATCGAATTGGAGACACGTCGCCTCCGAGCACAACCCTGCAGATTGTGCTTCTCGATGTCTCACACCTGCACAGCTCCTCGATCACCGCTTATGGTGGCAGGGCCCCCACTGGTTATCCGAAACCAAACGCTTTTGGTCGCAACATTAAACGTAACATACTACGAAGTTGGAGCTGAAATCAGTCAAACCTAGCGCTCATGTAACGCAAACGCACGAAGATTGGAATTTACTAACGAAATTTCACTCATACAAAAAGCTCAAACGAGTGACAGCATACATACTTCGTTTCGTAAGCAACGCTCGCACATCTGTTCAGAAGCTGAATGCACAAGAACCAATATCGGGACCATTAACTTGTTCCGAAATCCGCAACGCTGAACTATTCTTGGTAAGGTATTCCCAAGCTAACGTGTTCGCACAAGAAATTTCTAATTGCATATCAGGGAAGCCAATACCAATACGCAGTAGCCTCGTTCGTCACCAACCATTTTTAGACGACGCAGGCATTTTACGGGTAGGAGGTCGAATTAAAAACGCATCGTGCTCAAACGACATCAAACATCCGATGATCCTACCTAAAAATTCACCCTAGCTGAAGCTATCGCCGCTGAAACTCACATCGCCATGTTGCACGCTGGTCCGCAAATGATGCAAACCGCAATACAACGTAAATTTTGGATCCCTGGTATTCGAACTTTAGTTCGGGGCATATACAGACACTGCGTACATTGCAAACGCTTGAACCGCAAACCGCTACAACAACAAATGTCCGATCTACCACCTAGTCGCGTTACGAGTACGCGATGTTTTCTTCAAAGTGCGGTCGATTTTGCTGGCCAATACAACATAAAATTCACACATGGTAGAGACGCGAAATCAACGAAATCATACATATTGTTATGGTTTACTTTCAATTGATAGTCATTTATATTTGGTGCAATGCGGTTGGTTGGATGACAGCTTTGATTCACCTTCCGGTTTGACGTTTAGCTACGGGAAAGTGCGTGATTTTTGCTGAGGTGGCAGCACCAAATGGTTCAATCCGTTCATATCAATCATCTGAAGGTAACGACCAATCAGAATGTTCCACCTGGCAATAATCACGCCACGTCAACGGGTAACGGAACTTTTCCATTGCGCAGTCGCGTTAAGCGAATAATTTTGGCCATAGCAGCGTCACCGGCATTCGACCAATTCAAAAAGATACATGATTTGAACGGGAGCGGTCGTGTCGCGGAGTGTGAAAAAGAAAATCGTGCTGTCGCCCAATTGCAATTTTTACTGGTTTTAATTTGTGAAAACTGAATCTTACATAAAACTCCAAGTGCTAAAGTTACGACAAGAAATTGTCAAGTTAAAACAATTGGATTACAGCCAAATAAAATACAGCTTAGTACGTGTTTTCATTTTATCTCAATTATTCACTTTTACAGTGGTGCGCCTTGATAAATATAAAAGAAAGAAAAAAAAAAACTTAAGTTTAGTGTGGTGAAGTGGTTATTCAATTTTTTTGATTAAGTTGGTGAAGCAATTAAGAAAAGTTCTGTAAGAAAAATGTTTGTAGTGGCACCCTGACTTATAAAATTATTGTATAAATTGAAATCTTTTCATTAAATGGATTTGGCCTTGCTATTTTGGCATTTAAGTACTTGGGAAGGGGGTCTTTTTAACAATAATTTCACAAAAACGTTATCTAGTTTGTACAGTTTTTTTTTATACTGTAACTCGTTTAGAAAATTACTTCTTTTCGAATTAAATACGCAGCCCACTTTTATGAAAGCATTCTGAATCAAGTTTAAATTGAGCTATTGAATCGGCAATTCTGTACGACGGCACGCGCTGCTGATGTGCGTCCGAGAGTCTCGGGGGGTGTATCGAGCGACGGGTTTTGGCCTCCGTGTCGATGGTCCGGGGGCGGGGGTTCTATATTTTGGGTCTGTTTAGAGATATTTGCAATCCAAGTTGAAAAGTTTTCGTCATTTTCAGGTGGTTGTTGTAATCACAGATTAGGGTGTACCAAAAAGTGCAAAAAGTGTGTCCTGCTCAAAAGATTGTGGACCGTGTAACGGGGGTTGGACCAGCTAAAGGTTATTCTTTTGAAAGGCGGCCAAAGGTCGTATACGCGAAAAGGTGTTGTGCACATAAATACCTTGGATGAAGCCGCCTATTTGGGATCGAACCTAGCGCATTGTGAGTTTTTGCTGATAGCTTTCCACCGAGACAAATTATTTGATTTCCGCCTTCGGATTGTTGGTGCGGGGGTCGGAGCGCGTCGATTGATGCCTTTCCCGAGGGTTTTGAACGTATATTGGCGGTTGAACGCTGTCGTATAGAATTGCCATTGAATCTGAAAATTTTAGCACACTTCCTTGAAAACCTATCAAAACTTCATAAGTTCCATTTTGTTTTTTTAAAACGAAAGTGAATCGGAAGGACTCAGTCCTAAACTACAAAAACAAATATCCAAAGATATCAAGTTCAAAAGCGCTATAAGAACAAAAGCAAACAAAAACAACGAAAATAAAGTTTCAAAGTACAAAACGCAATAAGAAAAGAATTACAAATCAACATAAACCCAATAATTATAAAAAAATAAACTTTAGAACCTTCTGAATAGAACGTGTGCATCGTAATTAGATAGCAGCGCTTAGGAATCAGGAAAAAAAAAAAACACCTAGTTTTTTTTTGAAAAGGCAACGAAATTATGAACAAACCGCATTTGATGTATTGATAAATTGATTGAGCTGAAATTGTATCCTTGATAACTAGTTGTGTGGTCAATAAAAATATAATTAACATAGATACACATATAAACAAAAAAATCTACAAAAAGAATATAAAAACAAAATAAAGCTACAAAATTAAACTACAAAAACCACCGCAAAAATAACAACTTGGTGAGAATAAATAGCTAAAACAAACAAACCAACAAACAGAAAAGTTCACCAAACAACAAAAATAAATCACAACAACAACCACATCAGTAGCAGCAGTTGCAGCAGCCACAACAACATTCCTGGATATTCATCAGCATTGACAACAGCAGGGGCCGCCTTCACATAGGCCCACCGCCATAAACCGCAACAACAACAACGCGCACCAGGGCGCACGACGACCTCCAGCAGTGACATCAGCGAAGGCCGTTCTCATATAGGCCCACCGCACTATCAGCAACCACAACAATACCAGCAGCAGCAATTACAGCGAAGGCCGTTCTAATATAGGCCCACCGCACTAGCCTCAGCAGCAGTAGCAACAACCAAAGGTAACAACACAACCAGTAGTTAAATTAGCGGGGGCCGACGTATTATAGGCCCACCGCAGTAAACCATCGGCAACAACAACACCAGCAGTAACAACAGCGGGGGCCGCCGTAATATAGGCCCGCCGCACTAGCAGCAGCAACAACAACACCAGCAGCGACAACAGCGGGGGCCGCCCTAATATAGGCCCGCCGCCCTATACAATGACCAGCAACCACCAACAGAGACAACAACCATAGTAGCGCCCTACTAACGGCCTACTGCAAGAAGAACCGGGTGAGACCTATCTGATGTAGACGTAACTTTTTTTTAATTTATTCATGTGCTAGTATACCATGATGTATACGTAATGTATAAATTTTTAAATTTTTTTGTATTACTTATAATTAATTTTTACCCAGTACATGCGAAGCGTATGACTGCAATGGAAGTTTCAAACTAAAAAAAAAAAAAAACAAAAAAAAAAAAAAAAATCTGGTAGAGTTAAAACTAAAGTATATTTTCAAAACTAGAAAAAAAAATTATTTACAAGATGAAGCATTAAAACTGTCAAACTGAAGGGGGGAAACGGTTAGGTATGTAGAAATAGAAATAAGGTGAGGTATTTAAGATACAACTAGAAACAAAAAGCGTAACTACTTAAAATAAATAATGGATTTTGTTTCATAAAAATAATAACAAATAATAACTATTAAAGAAAGCTATTCCAACAAAATATTAATTACTTAAATTAAACTAACTTGAAATAAAAATAAAATAAAATCAAATACACAAGAAAATAAAATAATGTAACAAGGCCACTAAATGAATAATTAATGCGGTAAATCGAAATAAAGATAAATCGACTAAATAAAATAAAGCTTAGTGATTACAAATAATATTAGTAGATACATAAATAAACTCAACGAAATAATTAAGAAAAATTAAGCCCAGTAGAGATTTTTTTCCTTGTTTCGTGGTTTTTTTTTGATTAGTCTTAATAGTTTCTATAGAGTTTAATTCGAACATAAATACCTAGTATTTGATTTAAACCTAAATACCCGGGGACTTAAACTATGTATAGATATACGTAAATACATTTTCTTTTACTTTCTTTGTTGCACCCTAATGTGGTAAAAGCTAATTTAAAATAGCCAAAATAGGGCTGAATTTAAAATATCTTGTTATGAGTTAAGCAAAACAATGAATTGTAAATAAATTTTGTATAATATGGGAATGCTGACGTTTCACGTTATTTAGAAGGCATGTAGGTTTTTATAGGTAAGGGGCCATCGGGATTCGGTTTGGTGCACCGGTGGCCATGGATGAGGGTGGGTCAGCACCAGGGCGTCGCAACCACACCCGCGGCGCCCCCTTATAATGTTCGGCCTCTTTTTTTTAATTTTTTTCTTTTGCAGCAGGGTAACCGGTCATTTCCGGTTCGTTTAAAATTTCAGGGTTTCTTTTCGGTTAATTTAAATTTATCTTTGTTTTCTTTTTCCGTTCGTTATTTCAGTTTTAATTTCGTTTCATTTTCGGTTATTTTTATATTTGAGTTAGTTTCGCTTTCGGTTATTTTTGAATTTTGATTTTCATTTTAAATATTTTAGTTGCCCGTTTCTTTTGAATTTATTTGATTTTCCGTTTTATTTGAGTTTTTATATTTTGAATGTCAACGGTCTGTCCGTGGCATCCGGTGTTTAACCGGATGTTGTTTTAAAAGTTGTTTTGCGCGGTTTTGCATTTCCCCGCGTATTTAAAGGCACGATCTGACCTTTTCTCTGATTATGGCGCAGGACGGTAAGGTTGGCAAGAACCCACCCCAGCCGACAATGACTAGCCACAGTGCGACCTCATATCGTGCCGACCGCCTTCCTTACTGCTCCATTTTGACGCGTACCATAACAGATGGCGCCCAACGTGGGGCCCTGAAGCGCTGATCGCGGTGACTTTTCGGGTCAGCTTGTGAGGTTTCACCATTCCGTATGTCCCAGGTAGGCAGGCCCAGGAGCCGCCACCTGCGTTGCGACGGGATGGTGGGACTGATCAAGTTGTCCGGATTAGTCATCGTGTTCGGTAGCTATGGGCGCCTGCGATACCATAACAGATGGCGCCCAACGTGGAAACCGAGGCGCTGACCGCGGTGACTTTTCGGGTCAGCTTGTGAGGTTTCACCATTCCGTAAGTCCCAGGTAGGCAGGCCCAGGAGCCGCCACCTGCGTTGCGACGGGATGGTGGGACTGATCAAGTTGTCCGGATTGGTCATCGTGTTCAGTAGCCAAGGGCTCCACGAGACTGAACGTCATGTCCACCGGAAGTTTTCATTTCACCCGGTGAGGCAGTGCTAAACGCACTTAGTTTTTTTGTAGTTTCAATTTTTTTGTCCCGGGTCTGTTGTCCGATGTCGGCTTCGGGAAAATATTATGTCCGCTAAGTGGGGTTTAGTTTTCTTTTGGGATTATTCATATTTATGTTTTTGCCGAACGTGATGTTTTGTTTTGTCTTCGTTTTTTTGTATGCATTTTTTTTTGTAGTGATCCTTACTCCTCCAACCAGTCTCAGGGAGGCAGCCCTTAGCAGCCCCTGCATTGCGGGAGGAGGAGTAGGGACCCCATATCCACCCCCTTCCAACTGCGCAAGTCTGGGGAAAAGCGGTACCAAACCGCATCCTTTCATTGCGGCGTGGTTGAGGAGGGGTGTTTCAAAAAAAAAATAAATAAAGTTTTGACGTTTTGATCGCTGGTGTCCAGTGCTCCGACCAGTCTCAGGGAGGCAGCCATTAGCAGCCCCTGCATTGCGGTCCCGAGTACTGGAGTCCAAATAAGTTTAAAAATTTTGCCAATTTTCGCCATGGTACACCAACATGTCTCAGGGCGAGGTGTCTTATAACCACCCCTGCATTGCGGTAGGTGTACCTGGAAGAATGTCCTTGTCTAGTGTTATTTCGTTTTTTTTGTTATGCCTATGCCTTCTAATGATGGGATGTCAGCATTCCCATTCAATATATAAATACACAACTAGCCTTTGCAAACTTTATACCGTTTTTTCTTTTTACATAGTACATTTCAACACGTATATTTACTAATAATCTAATTCTTTCAGCATATATATATTTATATGTATATATTTATTTTTTTTCGACATATTCGCGGTAATCAGTTGATGCAAATATCGGTTAGAAAAATTTGCATTAATTAAATTTTTATTTTTCAAAACCTTGCAATCGTCGGTATTATAGGGTGGGGGAGTGAATCTTGACTTGTTATACCTTCCAACCGCCCCTTGTAACCGAATACTTTTTTTTATATTTTTCTTGTTTATCTAACGTGGTTGGAGATTTTTCCTTTCAATATGGATCAGTCGGCTGAACGCATGACTACTAGGAACTCGGTACGAGGAAGTGGGGGCAAGCCTAGAAGTCAGGGTAGAGGGGCGCTTCCGAAGCAACCCACCAATCGACCTCTGGTACTGCATTCTCCAATAGGTAGTCCGGGCGGGGGAGATCCGACCAGGAAAGTGTTGAATCCTGCTTCCAACCACAAAATAGATAGACCAGCTAGTACTAATATCCTTGACTCGTCCATGACAGCAGATCCAATGCGAAATATTTTTGACTCTTCAACTGGCGTGTTAACAGGTATACAGGGGGAAACTAGAGCTTCGGTTCAAGACCGTATACCTCCTGACACTTTAGGTGATAGGATCACTACGCAAAGGAACAATGCCGAGGTCCCTCCTGTAGATTCGTGGGTGAACGTGCTACATCAGCTGTTCAGGACATCGCAGGAGGAGATGCGGAACGAAATGAGGACGATCAGGGAGAACATGGACTTACTCAACGCCGCAGTAACATCGTCGCAGGGTAGTGCGACCTATAACAGGAACACCAATAGGGAGGAAAGGAACCAAGCCCCTACATTCGTTAGTAACCAGGCCAACATCGTTTCGAATAGCGTGGCAGTGAAACCACAGGATTGGAAGGTTTCCTTCGATGGTACTGGAAGCGTTGCTGATTTTTTGTTTAAGTTGGACACCCTATGTGAGCGGACTCAATGCTCTAGCGACCAACTTATGGCGAGTTTTCATCTCTTTTTGTCAGGACGGGCGGAAGAATGGTATTGGCTGTTCACAAAGCAGAATCCAACCGCGAATTATCCCTTTTTGTGCTATTCCCTGAAGCGTGAGTTTGGAACATTGAAAAGTGACCACGAGATTATGATGGAAATCTCAATGCGTAAGCAGAAGTTAAGTGAGTCATACGACGTGTTCCACACTGACATAGTAGCACTTAACGCACGCCTCAGAGAACCGATGTCTGAAGCCCTGCTGATTGACATAATAAAGCGGAACGTCAACAGTGGCCTTAAGCTAATGCTCTTCAATGCGGATGCTAGGACATTGCATGATCTACGCGATATAGCACGAAGAGGGGAACAAGTTCTGAAAGAAAGCAAGATATTGGGAACCACTTACCATGGACGTCAGGTCAACGAGGTCCGCACGATAACACCGGACATGAGGATGGAAGGCGAGGATTGCGAAGCTGACCCGCAGATAGAGGCGTTGGAGTACCGGCGCAATAGAAAACCGGATTATTCCGGAATTCAATGTTGGAATTGTCAGGCCATGGGGCATTCGTATATTTATTGTGAGGAACCCATTAGGAGTCCCTTCTGCTTTAAGTGCGGGCATAGAGGCGTGTTTACCCCAAAATGTCCAAAGGACCATCGCCGGCAGGGAAACCAATATCCGAACGAGAAGATGGGGGAAACTCGCTCGGTGCCATAGCCCCCATATCATCCAGTGCTCAAGGAGTCGCCTCGAGTACTGAACCAAGTGGTAGGTCCCTCGCGAGCGGAGAGTTACAAGGCAGTGTTGAACTTCCAAGGAGCAGTCGCACTCTGGCGAAGGAATACCCAAAAATAGTTGTAACTTTTCCTGACAGTACAGACGGTTCTGATTCCGATAGTCCGAGGTCATCAGCGGCAATTTGCAAACCAATACAAATTTTGAAAGCCCCGAGTAGGGAGGTCGCCTGTCAGATGCAATTTCCACCTAGTTTGGAACAAAGGGTAACCAATTACGAGCTAGTTAGGTCGAGAATTTTTCATAACCCAGAGTCATTTGTATCGGAAGATATTTTGAAATGTAGGAAGAGATATAACAGCCGAGTACAGGAGCGTAAACTTTTACAAAGCACCACGTTAGTTCTTACGGAGGATGAAAGGCCTCTGGTGCGAGTGCAAATTGAAAACAGTTTTCTGGTAGGATTGCTGGACTCGGGTGCGAATGTTTCTATTCTCGGAAAAGATTGTCAAAAGTTTTTGGATGCAAATGGGCTTAAGTACCACCCACGGCAGGCTTTCGTGTATACGGCGGGTGGGGGAAAACAGAAAATATTAGGTTCTATCTCTTTACCAGTAACTTTTAAAAATACTACCAAAACTATTCGTTTTTATCTTGTTCCCTCCCTTATTCAAGAAGCCTATTTCGGAGTTGACTTCTGGAGAGCGTTTGCGTTAGCTCCCAAAATATTTCCGAGCATAGCATGTCTAGAGGTTATCGATGAAAAGGAGGAGGGACATAACTTCCGTGAGTTGACACAAACCCAGAAGGCCAAACTGCAGAGGGTAGTAGATATGTTTCCGTCGTTTGAGAAGTTAGGATTGGGGCAAACGAGATTGGTTGAGCATCATATTGATACTGGTGATGCAGTCCCAATCAAAAGTAAACATTTTCCTCTTTCGCCACCGAGGCAAGCCGAAGCTTTTAACGAAATAGATAGGCTGCTCGAAATGGGAGTTATAGAAGAGTCAAACTCGCCTTGGTGTAGTCCAGTTGTTCTAGTTCGGAAGCCAGGGAAAGTCAGGCTCTGCATAGATTCCAGGAAGGTCAACGCGGTAACTAAAAAGGACTCGTACCCGTTGCCTCATATCAACGGCCTATTGAGCAGACTGAAGGACACGCACTTCATTAGTGGCATTGATCTGAAGGACGCGTTCTTTCAGATCAAGCTGACAGAGTCTTCCAAGGAAAGAACAGCATTCGCAGTTCCTGGGAAGCCTCTGTACCACTTTAAGGTGATGCCCTTTGGTCTGTGCAATGGACCGCAGACTATGAGCCGCCTGATGGACAAGGCAATTCCCTCGCGGTTGCGGGAGAATGTCTTCGTCTACCTGGATGACCTAATGGTATGCAGCACTAACTTTGAAGACCACCTAAAGTTGTTGGCGGAAGTGGCGAATTGTTTGAGGGACGCAGGCCTCACAATCAATGTGAAGAAGAGCAAATTTTGTCAGAAGGAAATTCGGTACTTAGGGTACTTGATAGGTAGCGGGTGCTTGAAGGTGGATCCTGGGAAAATAGAGGCAATGCAGAACTTTCCGATCCCTAAATCTCCGCGACAGGTTCGTAGGTTTGTGGGCATGGCAAATTGGTATAGGGCATTTATTACAAATTTTGCTGACCTAGCAGGTCCTTTGACTGATTGTCTTCGCAAGTCAGCAGGCCCATTTAAGCTTACCCCTGAAGCGGTAGAAGCATTCGAAAAGTTAAAAGAAGCCTTGAGCTCCGCTCCTGTCTTGGCCCAACCCGATTTCTCGAAGGAATTTGTTATTCAGTGTGATGCTTCAAAAATAGGTGTAGGGGGCGTGTTATTCCAGGTCGATGACGAGGGCGATGAGCATCCAATCGCGTTTGTTTCAAAAAAACTTAACAATGCGCAGCGCAATTATACTGTAACCGAACTGGAATGCCTCGCCGCCATTATAAGTGTCAAGCGTTTTAGACCATACATAGAGGGTTTGCCATTCCGAATCATAACCGACCATTCAAGTCTCAAGTGGTTGATGACTCAGAAGGACTTGAGTGGCAGGCTGGCTCGATGGTCACTCCTACTGCAAAGATACGATTTTGCCATGGAGCATCGCAAGGGAACCCTGAATATAGTACCGGATGCCCTCTCGCGTTTTGATGTAGACGAGCTAACCTTCTCCGCCCCACCTCACGAAATTGACTTAGCATCGCCGGAATTTGGAAGCGCGGAATACTTGGATCTTTGCAGAACCATTTTGGAAAACAAAGATGCGCTACCTGATTTGAGTGTAAAGGACGGCGTGGTTTTAAAAAGGGTTAAATTTCGTAAGGGTGTGGCGGATGAGGAGGACTCGTTATGGCGGGTGTGGTTACCGACAGGGTTAACTGAGAAAGCGATAAGTCTTGCACATGATGCGAATAGGAGTTACCATGGGGGTTGGCAGAAAACTTTAGAGCGTGTCAGACAAAATTACTTCTGGCCTAGGCAAGCTAAAGACGTTAGAGACTATGTACAGAAATGCGACACTTGTAAGGCTGTTAAGTCAACAAATCAGCAGTCAAGACCACCTATAGCGAACACTTTTGCTTCAGAAAGACCATTTCAGCGGTTCTATTGCGACTTTCTAGGACCTTACCCGCGATCCAAGCGGCGCAATCAGTTTCTCTTCATTGTTCTAGACCATTTTGCAAAGTATGTTTGGTTGAAGCCCATGCAGAGAGCAACAACTGTTAATGTTATGAATTACTTTACCTCTGAAATTTTTCCATCGGTTGGGGTTCCTGAATATATCCATAGCGATAATGGTAAACAGTTTATCTCTAAGGAAATGAAACAATTCCTCGAGAATTATGGGGTGACCCATATAAAGACGGGGTTATACTCGCCGCAAGCAAACGCGTCGGAACGCGTAAATAGAGAAATTGTGTCAAAAATAAGAATTTTCCTTAAAGATAAACCGGATCATACCGACTGGGACAAGCATATACCCGAAATTTTAGCGGTGTTAAGAAGCGATTTTCATACCTCAATTCAGTGCTCTCCATACTTTGCCTTATACGGTCAGAACATGGTCCAACACGCCTCAGCCTATAATATATTAGATAAACTCGGTACTCTTAGGGAAGATGACATTCCAATAGTAACTAGGGCGGATAAGTTGTCCTCCATTCGCGAGCAAATTCGTAGGAATCTAGATCAGGCGAAGGATAGGGGAAACAACGTTTATAACAAACGTTCTAGGCAAGTTAACTATAGGGAAGGTCAGGAGGTTTTTAGGAAAAATTTTGCTTTGAGTAACTTTAAACAAGGCATAAACGCCAAATTCTTGCCGAAATACCTCAAGTGCCGAGTGCGTCGAAAAGTAGGCAACGCGTTGTACGATCTAGAGGACCTGACAGGGAAACTGATAGGTCGCTTTCACGCTTCGGATATTCGCCCGCAATAACAATTTTGATTTTTTTTACATATATACATTTTGACATTCGGAACCGTACCTGGGCGTTTTGGCGGTCGGGGACAACTCGCCCAGTATCCTCCCCGAGCATTGACTTAATAGGGTATTTACATACGCTTCCATCGGAAGTAGTGGATAACCTGGCAATCCTTGGTTATGCGGATTGTCTTTCGGAGTTTTGACGAGTTCTCCTTAATTAAAATGTCTACCGGGTGACAAGTTTTTACCATGGAACAAGCTTCTCCGGTTAATTTTTTTTTGCTAAACCTTTTTGTGGGGGTGAAACCACTAGAATCAAAAATTTTCGGAGTTTTGACGAGTTCTCCTTTATTAAAATGTCTACAGCAGCGAAGCATTGTAACTAGGAAACCAAAATAAATTCTCCGTTTGCCTCGGAGTTTTGACGCGTTCTCCGATATCAAAATGTCTAACTAAATTACACGTTTTTCTTATAAGCCTATTTCGGTGGGGGTAAAGCCACTTAACCAATTTCCATTTGCCGCAAAGCCTACTAAACTATGAAACAAAATACTTCAAAAAAAAAAAAAAAAATTTTTCCTTTACTGGCGGATCTTCTTGCCCGGCTAGCTCGTGGTAGAACTAGAGACTCTTATCTAGGGGTGAGTCGTGCCCCACGTTTTACCCAGGAATGGCTTCCTTGCAGGTAAACCTTTTTCCTGTTCGCTTCATCGACCGGTCTTCGAAGCGAAGCAGGCCTGTTATGGTTTACTTTCAATTGATAGTCATTTATATTTGGTGCAATGCGGTTGGTTGGATGACAGCTTTGATTCACCTTCCGGTTTGACGTTTAGCTACGGGAAAGTGCGTGATTTTTGCTGAGGTGGCAGCACCAAATGGTTCAATCCGTTCATATCAATCATCTGAAGGTAACGACCAATCAGAATGTTCCACCTGGCAATAATCACGCCACGTCAACGGGTAACGGAACTTTTCCATTGCGCAGTCGCGTTAAGCGAATAATTTTGGGCATAGCAGCGTCACCGGCATTCGACCAATTCAAAAAGATACATGATTTGAACGGGAGCGGTCGTGTCGCGGAGTGTGAAAAAGAAAATCGTGCTGTCGCCCAATTGCAATTTTTACTGGTTTTAATTTGTGAAAACTGAATCTTACATAAAACTCCAAGGGCTAAAGTTACGACAAGAAATTGTCAAGTTAAAAAAATTGGATTACAGCCAAATAAAATACAGCTTAGTACGTGTTTTCATTTTATCTCAATTATTCACTTTTACAGTGGTGCGCCTTGATAAATATAAAAGAAAGAAAAAAAAAAACTTAAGTTTAGTGTGGTGAAGTGGTTATTCAATTTTTTTGATTAAGTTGGTGAAGCAATTAAGAAAAGTTCTGTAAGAAAAATGTTTGTAGTGGCACCCTGACTTATAAAATTATTGTATAAATTGAAATCTTTTCATTAAATGGATTTGGCCTTGCTATTTTGGCATTTAAGTACTTGGGAAGGGAGTCTTTTTAACAATAATTTCACAAAAACGTTATCTAGTTTGTACAGTTTTTTTTTATACTGTAACTCGTTTAGAAAATTACTTCTTTTCGAATTAAATACGCAGCCCACTTTTATGAAAGCATTCTGAATCAAGTTTAAATTGAGCTATTGAATCGGCAATTCTGTACGACGGCACGCGCTGCTGATGTGCGTCCGAGAGTCTCGGGGGGTGTATCGAGCGACGGGTTTTGGCCTCCGTGTCGATGGTCCCGGGGGCGGGGGTTCTATATTTTGGGTCTGTTTAGAGATATTTGCAATCCAAGTTGAAAAGTTTTCGTCATTTTCAGGTGGTTGTTGTAATCACAGATTAGGGTGTACCAAAAAGTGCAAAAAGTGTGTCCTGCTCAAAAGATTGTGGACCGTGTAACGGGGGTTGGACCAGCTAAAGGTTATTCTTTTGAAAGGCGGCCAAAGGTCGTATACGCGAAAAGGTGTTGTGCACATAAATACCTTGGATGAAGCCGCCTATTTGGGATCGAACCTAGCGCATTTTGAGTTTTTGCTGATAGCTTTCCACCGAGACAAATTATTTGATTTCCGCCTTCGGATTGTTGGTGCGGGGGTCGGAGCGCGTCGATTGATGCCTTTCCCGAGGGTTTTGAACGTATATTGGCGGTTGAACGCTGTCGTATAGAATTGCCATTGAATCTGAAAATTTTAGCACACTTCCTTGAAAACCTATCAAAACTTCATAAGTTCCATTTTGTTTTTTTAAAACGAAAGTGAATCGGAAGGACTCAGTCCTAAACTACAAAAACAAATATCCAAAGATATCAAGTTCAAAAGCGCTATAAGAACAAAAGCAAACAAAAACAACGAAAATAAAGTTTCAAAGTACAAAACGCAATAAGAAAAGAATTACAAATCAACATAAACCCAATAATTATAAAAAAATAAACTTTAGAACCTTCTGAATAGAACGTGTGCATCGTAATTAGATAGCAGCGCTTAGGAATCAGGAAAAAAAAAAACACCTAGTTTTTTTTTGAAAAGGCAACGAAATTATGAACAAACCGCATTTGATGTATTGATAAATTGATTGAGCTGAAATTGTATCCTTGATAACTAGTTGTGTGGTCAATAAAAATATAATTAACATAGATACACATATAAACAAAAAAATCTACAAAAAGAATATAAAAACAAAATAAAGCTACAAAATTAAACTACAAAAACCACCGCAAAAATAACAACTTGGTGAGAATAAATAGCTAAAACAAACAAACCAACAAACAGAAAAGTTCACCAAACAACAAAAATAAATCACAACAACAACCACATCAGTAGCAGCAGTTGCAGCAGCCACAACAACATTCCTGGATATTCATCAGCATTGACAACAGCGGGGGCCGCCTTCACATAGGCCCACCGCCATAAACCGCAACAACAACAACGCGCACCAGGGCGCACGACGACCTCCAGCAGTGACATCAGCGAAGGCCGTTCTCATATAGGCCCACCGCACTATCAGCAACCACAACAATACCAGCAGCAGCAATTACAGCGAAGGCCGTTCTAATATAGGCCCACCGCACTAGCCTCAGCAGCAGTAGCAACAACCAAAGGTAACAACACAACCAGTAGTTAAATTAGCGGGGGCCGACGTATTATAGGCCCACCGCAGTAAACCATCGGCAACAACAACACCAGCAGTGACAACAGCGGGGGCCGCCGTAATATAGGCCCGCCGCACTAGCAGCAGCAACAACAACACCAGCAGCGACAACAGCGGGGGCCGCCCTAATATAGGCCCGCCGCCCTATACAATGACCAGCAACCACCAACAGAGACAACAACCATAGTAGCGCCCTACTAACGGCCTACTGCAAGAAGAACCGGGTGAGACCTATCTGATGTAGACGTAACTTTTTTTTAATTTATTCATGTGCTAGTATACCATGATGTATACGTAATGTATAAATTTTTAAATTTTTTTGTATTACTTATAATTAATTTTTACCCAGTACATGCTAAGCGTATGACTGCAATGGAAGTTTCAAACTAAAAAAAAAAAAAAAACAAAAAAAAAAAAAAAAAATCTGGTAGAGTTAAAACTAAAGTATATTTTCAAAACTAGAAAAAAAAATTATTTACAAGATGAAGCATTAAAACTGTCAAACTGAAGGGGGGAAACGGTTAGGTATGTAGAAATAGAAATAAGGTGAGGTATTTAAGATACAACTAGAAACAAAAAGCGTAACTACTTAAAATAAATAATGGATTTTTTTTCATAAAAATAATAACAAATAATAACTATTAAAGTAAGCTATTCCAACAAAATATTAATTACTTAAATTAAACTAACTTGAAATAAAAATAAAATAAAATCAAATACACAAGAAAATAAAATAATGTAACAAGGCCACTAAATGAATAATTAATGCGGTAAATCGAAATAAAGATAAATCGACTAAATAAAATAAAGCTTAGTGATTACAAATAATATTAGTAGATACATAAATAAACTCAACGAAATAATTAAGAAAAATTAAGCCCAGTAGAGATTTTTTTCCTTGTTTCGTGGTTTTTTTTTGATTAGTCTTAATAGTTTCTATAGAGTTTAATTCGAACATAAATACCTAGTATTTGATTTAAACCTAAATACCCGGGGACTTAAACTATGTATAGATATACGTAAATACATTTTCTTTTACTTTCTTTGTTGCACCCTAATGTGGTAAAAGCTAATTTAAAATAGCCAAAATAGGGCTGAATTTAAAATATCTTGTTATGAGTTAAGCAAAACAATGAATTGTAAATAAATTTTGTATAATATGGGAATGCTGACGTTTCACGTTATTTAGAAGGCATGTAGGTTTTTATAGGTAAGGGGCCATCGGGATTCGGTTTAGTGCACCGGTGGCCATGGATGAGGGTGGGTCAGCACCAGGGCGTCGCAACCACACCCGCGGCGCCCCCTTATAATATTCGGCCTCTTTTTTTTAATTTTTTTCTTTTGCAGCAGGGTAACCGGTCATTTCCGGTTCGTTTAAAATTTCAGGGTTTCTTTTCGGTTAATTTAAATTTATCTTTGTTTTCTTTTTCCGTTCGTTATTTCAGTTTTAATTTCGTTTCATTTTCGGTTATTTTTATATTTGAGTTAGTTTCGCTTTCGGTTATTTTTGAATTTTGATTTTCATTTTAAATATTTTAGTTGCCCGTTTCTTTTGAATTTATTTGATTTTCCGTTTTATTTGAGTTTTTATATTTTGAATGTCAACGGTCTGTCCGTGGCATCCGGTGTTTAACCGGATGTTGTTTTAAAAGTTGTTTTGCGCGGTTTTGCATTTCCCCGCGTATTTAAAGGCACGATCTGACCTTTTCTCTGATTATGGCGCAGGACGGTAAGGTTGGCAAGAACCCACCCCAGCCGACAATGACTAGCCACAGTGCGACCTCATATCGTGCCGACCGCCTTCCTTACTGCTCCATTTTGTTGCGTTACCATTACAGATGGCGCCCAACGTGGGGCCCGAAGCGCTGATCGCGGTGACTTTTCGGGTCAGCTTGTGAGGTTTCACCATTCCGTAAGTCCCAGGAAGGCAGGCCCAGGAGCCGCCACCTGCGTTGCGACGGGATGGTGGGACTGATCAAGTTGTTCGGATTAGTCATCGTGTTCAGTAGCTATGGGCGCCCGCGATACCATAACAATATGTTCATTTATATGCATGAGTACAGGCGCTATGCACTTAGAATTGGCCGAAGATCTCACATCAGCAATCTTTATCGGTGCATTCAAACGTTTCACCAACCGTACAGGATATTGCCAGCATATGTTTTCCGACAATGGCACGAATTTTGTCGGTGCCGAAAGGGAACTTCGTGCCGCGTTCGAACGGTGCATCAGCGACGACAAGTTGGCATCCTACTTCGCCGATACGCAAATCACTTGGCATTTTAACCCTCCGAGCGCTCCACACATGGGTGGCTATTGGGAGGCCGGAATTAAGCGCATAAAATATCATTTAAAGCGCGCATTAGACTCGTCAATACTATCGTACGCCTGCGTCAATTCTCGACTCCTCTGCTGGATACCTTCTGACATTCAAGATTTCGAAGTGCTAACACCGGGGCACTTTATGGTCGGCGAACCTATAAAGGGGTTACCGGAACCTGACTTAGAACCTTTCAAAGGCAACCTTCATCAGCGGTGGCAAGCAATCACAGCAATAAGGCAACATTTTTGGGAATATCTCGCGAATCTTCAGCGGCGATCAAAGTGGTTTCGTCCAACGCAAAACCTACAACGAGATAACGTCGTACTTATCCACGACAACAATGCTCCTCCTACCAAATGGAAACTTGGTCGAGTTCTCGACAGCTATCCCGGCTCAGATGATCGCGTACGAATCGTCAATCTACGAACATCCGAAGGAGAACTGCTGAGGCCTATCGCGAAACTATCGTTGTTACCAACAAAAACAGATATATTTTCAATTTAAATTTTGTCAATGTTAAATCAAATGTAATGTATTATTTTCTAATTTTGAACGGTCGCTCAAGGCGGCCGGCATGTTTGCGCCTGATTGGCATCTCTATATTTGATCCATCATCGATCAATCATATCAAATGTCAATTAGTGGCATTGGCAGCACTAACTGTCAGCCGTCAATGTTCATTTCCTTTTTTCTATCCTTACAATTAAACAAACCAAAACAAGTGCAAGTGTTTTTTCTAAATCGGATCTAATCCTCGCGTAAGTAAAACTTACAAAAGGTCGATTCTGAGAGTGAGGGGTGAAAATAGAGGCTACATTAGAAGACCCGGGTGTTTGTTTATGTTAGTTCGAATTTTTTTTTAATCGACCTTCGAACTTTGCAGTCAAATGCCGATTTTCAGCATATTGTTTGCATGGTTTTTTGGCTATAACTCGTCGACTAATTGATTTTTTTTTTCAATCTGTTGAAGCCAAATTATTGCTAGAGCCCTGTGCAACAATAAAAATTAAAAAAAAATTGATTTATAAAATTTTTGTAATGCTTATGAAGCAAAATGTTTTAAACTTTTTTTCAGGCTTTTTGAACATATTTTCCACAAAACTAAGCCTTTTTTCTTTCTGTTTGATCTAAACTATGCTTCTCAATTTTTTCTGTGTTGGTTTTGAAGAAACATTGAAAAAGAAATAATAAAAATAGGGGAAAAAATATAATTTTGAAATGTTAGTTATGAAAAGTTTTAAGTAAAAAAATTAAATAAATTAAATTAACGATTTGGCCAGTTGCCGTTTAGAAGGCGGCTGTGGATCAACATCACTGCTCTCCCTAATATCTTGGTCATCGTCATCATCTTCAGAAAGGTCGATAAATTCGTCCAACTGATATTCTGAAATTTCATCTTTGTCTTCCCCTTCTTCCTCGTCTTCCTCTTCTTCAAAGGTGTTTTTATATCACCAACAAATTTCAGCGAGTATTGCATCTGTAGATTTCTGTTCTCTGTACCTGAAACGAAAATAGTTTTCAATCGTTAACATGTTTAAATTGTGTACTCTGACAAAGATATTAGAAAAATCTAGTTACCTTATTTCAAATGGAAGCGCAGTTTGATGATAACGTTCGCCTTGCTCATCAGATTCAGTTGGCAACTGTTGAGCGAGTTGATCAAGATGCTGATGCAAGAGATGAATTTTGTACGACATATTAACCCCAATTTCATCGAAAGCTGCCAACATGTTTGCAACAGATTCCCTGTAGTTGTCTTTGCGTTCTTTACCCAAAAGTCCTTTAATGACTGCTTTCAATGCGAGCCACGCATTTAATTCTCGGTCTGTCAGAACTTGGTCAAAATCTGGACGACTCATTAGTTTCCGTATGTCGGGATCATTAACAACCACTTCCTGAATTTTGACGTTACTTAGTCTTGGGAAAATGTCTTTTAAGCGGTTGAATACTGCTGGTCTTTTTGCGATACATTTCAAAAAATTTTTAACAATGCCAAGTTTAATGTGGAGCAACGGCAACAAAATTTTCGTTTCAGGAACAAGACTTTCGTGTAGCCTATTGTCGTTAGGCCATTTCAGTCCAGTGCGACTATTCCAGTTATGCTGTTTGTACTGGTTTCTTCCTCTAATACCTTCTCCGTATTGTGAATCCCAATCGCACAAAAAACACGGATATTTTGGACGGCCAGATGCTGTTAAGCCTGTAATCAATGAAACTATTTTGAGGTCGCATCAAATGCGCCACAATACTTCGGTATGTTGGTCCTGGAACGAATTCTGAGTGCGGTAATGGTAATTGGACACTTGGCACTGCTACATAAGTTTTATTCTTTGCTTTCCTTCTATTCAAAGTTTTAGGGTAGTTGATACATCCATACCAATTTTCTTGTTGATGCGGGCTGTTGTCTAACCACATCATCGGTATACCAAAAGGCATTGCCTTCTTCTTTTCACTTTTACATTGCATAACACATGAATACCAATTAAAGCATACTTTTTTAGGGGCATAGTTTACGTCAGTGATAAACTCTTGCGAGAAATATTGTTTATAGGCTTACAAAAAACAATCACTCGCATTGCCACATTTTTCATCGCTTGCTATGAAACGTCCACAAACATTACAAAAATGGTCCATTTTACATTTTGGTTCCGACATTTTTAATACAATATATATTATACAATGTTGTTTTTGTTATTTTTATGAAACCGATGCAATTAACTTAAATCACTCAGAAAATGAAATAAGTTCCAAAAAAATTAATAGCGAATTTTATCACGACCAAGCGAAAATTAAAAGACATCAGCTTCGGCTGAGTTTCGAGTCTTAACTGAATCTTTATTTTTGATATGCTTAACTTAAGCATATTTGTTGGAAGCCAAAACTGACATCAACAGTTCATCGCAATGTCCCTTGGCACAGTGGATGTGATCGAACCAAAATCTTCTTAATACATTTTTTTTAAATTAAGTAGCGAGTAAAATGTAACTATAAAGTTAATTCCATTTGCCAATTAAATACCAGGATAAAAATAAATACAATAAAATGATGTAGCAACAATAGTTAAACAAAAAGTTACGGCTAATAATAAGTATGCAATGAGAAGAGAATTTAAAAGAAATTGAACCTCTAAGCCAGGAGTTTAAACAGTCATACAAAGTATAATAAGTACACATTCCAACACAGAGAATCAGAAGGTCAGATATTTCTAAAAGGCAGCAAACAAAAATTAGTTGAAAAATTCATGTGTTTTAATAAAGGCACTTATTTTTGAACTTATAACAAAAGCTGTAAAAAATAAATGATAAACTCATTGTCCTCTTGTTTTTAACTTTGATTCAAATCGAGCTTTAAACTCAAAAGCCTTATTCTCTATAGTTGTGGTAACATTGTACCAGAAGATGCATCTCAAAATTTTCCGGTAGCATTTTCATTCGATTATCGCGAAGAACGGCCTTAAATATACTTAAACTGGGCTCGAGCTGCGTTGATACAAGTGGTGCCCAATTAAAATATGAAATATTGGAAGTTTTGAAATTATCACGGATTAGGACATTTTGTCCGTCATCAAATATTTTATCCATTATTGTATGGCGTGTTCGCAATTTAGTAGTAAATTGAATCAAACAAACGGTCTGGAAAATTATTTTTAATTAAACAGCAGTGCAATAATGTGCAACGCAGTGTAATTTAAAATTATCTATTACTTCTTAAAATTTTAAAGAGGAAATAATTGTTCAAAAAGGAAAAAGTGTATTTCAAGTGGTTATGTGTTTTAAGTGTTTAATATATGCTTGAAAAATTAAAAAAAGGTCTTCAACATTTGCAGAAAATGTAATCTAAAGCTGCACCGGGATAAGTGCACATTTTTCCACATAACTTACCTCGGGCATAAATGCACAGCAAACGGTATATTGCCCGATGAAACCAAATACACTGTGGAACAAATTCAGGTTAGCAAAAGTTAGGTCGATTCTGAGAGTGAGGGGTGAAAATAGAGGCTAAATTAGAAGACCCGGGCGTTTGTTTATGTTAGCTCGAATTTTTTTTAATCGACCTTCGAACTTTGCAGTCAAATGCCGATTTTCAGCATATTGTTTGTATGTTTTTTGGCTATAACTCGT
This sequence comes from Merzomyia westermanni, assembly GCA_949987695.1. Lineage (NCBI taxonomy): Eukaryota > Metazoa > Arthropoda > Insecta > Diptera > Tephritidae > Merzomyia > Merzomyia westermanni. The sequence continues at coordinate 116,415,759 of OX465289.1, forward strand.
CGATTAATTTCAGATGTTTCAATGTGTTAAAGCCAAATTATTGCTAGAGACCTGTGCAACAATTAACAATTAAAAAAAATTGATTTATAAAAATTTTGTAGTGCTTATGAAGCAAAGTAGTGGAAACTTTTTTTTTCATGCTTTTTGAACATATTTTGCACAAAACTAAGTCTTTTTTCTTTCTGTTTGATCTATAATATGATTCTCAATTTTTCCAGTGTTGGTTTTGAAGAAACATTGAAAAATAAGTTATAAAAATACGGGAAAAAATATAAATTTGAAATGTTAGTTATGAAACGTTTTAAGTAAAAAATTTAAATAAATTAAATTAATGATTTGGCCAGTTGCCGTTTAGCAGGCGGCCATGCATTTCTTCTTAGAATACGACCCTGGTGAAGGTACATCCTCTGAAACATCAAAGGACCCAATCCTAGTCACACAAAAGCAATTGGATGGAATTGTTGCAATTTTATGTTTGACTCAGAAGAAATCAGAGGAACTGGCTTCATTTTTGAAAGGAAATAATTTTGCTGGCGAAAGGTACCTAAGTAACAGCATATCGAAAACGCCAAAAAGAGTTAGAAAAGTTCAGCAATGTGAATGATGCAAAAAATTTCGCTTATTGCAACGATATCGATAGGGTTAACCTATAAAAAAGATGATTGGCGTTTATTCATCGATAGTTCACTAATCAGCTTAAAAGTTGTGCTTTTGCACAAGACGAATAGAATAGAATGCCTTCTGTTCCAATTGCATATAGCACTGACACTAGTAAAAATTTCGATAATTTGAAACACATTCTGAAAGTAGTCAAATATAACGAACACCAGTGGCGCATTTGCTGCGACCTCAAAATAGTTTCATTGATTACAAGCTTAACAGCATCTGGCCGTCCAAAATATCCGTGTTTTTTGGGCGATTGGAGTTCACAATACAGAGAAGGTATTATAGGAAGAAACCAGTACAAACAGCTTAACTGGAATAGTCGCATTGGACTGAAATGGCCTAAATACAATAGGCTACACGAAAGTCTTGTTCCTGAAATTAAAATTTTGTTGCCGTTTTTCCACATTAAACTTGGCATTGCTATAAATTTTTTAAAATGTATCGCAAAAAGACCAGCAGTATTCAACCGCTTAAAAGACATTTTCCCAAGACTAAGTAACGTCAAAATTCAGGAAGGGGTTGTTAATGGTCCCGACATACGGAAACTAATGAGTCGTCCAAATTTTAACCAAGTTCTGACAGACCGAGAATTAAATGCATGGCTCGCATTGAAAGCAGTCATTAAAGGACTTTTGGGTAAAGAACGCCAAGACAACTACAGGGAATCTGTTGCAAACATGTTGGCAGCTTTCGATGAAATTGGGGTTAATATGTCGTACAAAATCCAACTCTTGCATCAGCATCTTGATCAACTCGCTCAACAGTTGCCAACTGAATCTGATGAGAAAGGCGAACGTTATCACCAAACTGCGCCTCCATTTGAAATAAGGTAACTAGATTTTTCTTATATCTTTGCCAGAGTACACAATTTAGACATGTTAACGATTGAAAACTATTTTCGTTTCAGGTACAGAGGAAAGAAATCTACAGATGCAATAACCGCTGAAATTTTTTGATGGTATAAAAACACCTTTGAAGAAGAAGAAGACGAGGAAAAAGAGGAAGAAAGGGAAGACAAAGATGAAATTCCAGAATATCAGTTGGACGAATTTATCGACCTTTCTGATGATGATGACGATGACCAAGATATTAGAGAAAACAGTGATGTTGATCCACAGCCGCCTGCTAAACGGCAACTGGCCATGTCATTAATTTAATTTATTTAATTTTTTTATTTAAAACTTTTCATAACTAACATTTCAAAATTATATTTTTTTCCGTATTTTTATAATTTCTTTTTCAATGTTTCTTCATAACCAATACTGAAAAAAATGAGAAGCATATTATAGATCAAACAGAAAGAAAAAAGACTTAGTTTTGTATAAAATATGTTCAGAAAGCATAAAAAAAAATCTCCAACATTTTGCTTCATAAGCACTACAAAAATTTTATAAATCAATTTTTTTTTAATTTTAAACGCCGCGATACGGGTCTTCTAATTTAGCCTCTATTTTCACCCCTCACTCTCAGAATCGACCTAACTTTTGCTAACCTGAATTTGTTCCACAGTGATATGAGACAATAAAAAACTACCCAACTCCGAAAAATGCCGATGAGGCAAGACGGTTCGTTGTCTTTTGTTATTACTATAGACGCTTCATTAAAAAGCTTTGCCTACTATATAAAACACCTCTGGAAACTAACAAGGAAAAACATTTTTTTCATATGGTCCAGAGAATGCGACAAAGCATTCATTATTTTAAAAGCTCACCCTTCACTCTTAAAACTACCCTTGCTCCGGTAACCAGGTTTTTAAAAATTATTTTGCACCACAACTCATACTAGCAAGGAAGCCTAGAATACAATGGAATACAACTACCAGTTGATTATGCATCACCAGAGAATGTCAATGATATAGAGAAGGTCCATGAACGAATTTCAGTGTGAATTGTCAAAACTCGTCAATTCACGGCTAGGGAATTCACCACCGGCTGGCTGGTTGGGCATGTTAATTTAACAGAATTTAATGTGATCAATGTTGATTAACATGAATTAATGTTGCTTAGCATGAATACATTTCTGTAGTATAAATTCAGCACTGTTAATTTCTGATGGCTTTCAGTTTATATTTCAAGAAAGCAATAATGCAGGTCAACATAAAATTGTTATCGTATCTCATATATTTATACCATAAAGAATAAAAAATATTTCCCTTGAACTCCATTCGTTTGATGTTAATAAAAATCACAAAAAATTTTCTAATAATTTTAACATTTAATTTCAAATCAGTAAAAATCCAACATTTGTGGGTATATGAGCAAATTAATGATTTGGGTGTTTTGGCTCAAAACTTTTAGTTTCCTAAATTTGAGTTTTTTTGAAGTCGAAATAATCATATGATAACATACAAAAGGAATTTTGCATGTATCAAGTGATTTTGTGCAAAAGAAATAATCACATGATAATATACAAAAGGAATTTTGCATGTGTTGTACAAAATCGATTAAATTTTACAAAACGAACAAATTTATGTAATAAACGTTAATAATGTATTATGTAGGTCTCTTTATAAATTTCCAGGTAATATTTTTTATCATCTTATAAAAATATTTCCAAAAATTCATCATATGACATAGTGTTTTGCCGACGGCAATTACACCAAAATCCCAAGAAGTATAAATGAATTATAAAATGAAATTAATGGTTTTTATGATGAAATGTATGTCTTTGTGTAATGACAGAATCTTTTGTAATGTTTTTATGTAATGACTTATAGCGTTTTGCCGACGGCAATTACGCAAAATGTATAAATGAATGTAGTTATAAAATGTAATGAGAGCAGGTTAGTATAAAATGTATATGCTTGAAATGTAACACAATTTCGATAATTTAAAATATTTTAAAATACATACATATAAATAATTAATAAAAACATCTGTCACAATAAATATGTTATGGTATGGAAAAATTAATGAATGTAGAAATGCTTTTAAAAAAATGTATGGAAATGAATGTATACTTCGATACGAATATTAATAAATATTAGAAAACCCATTTTTATTTGTTGAATGTTTTACTTCAGAATGGATTTTTCACCGTCGAAATCGGAAGCAAATAACTTTACTAACTTAATCTCGCAGTTCAAATCCACCCTTAAATTTGACAACCCACTTGCCACATAAAACCCAGTGCATCCTTCTATATACATGTAATGTATGTAACATATGCACATATATTCATATGATCCAAATTCGATCAATGCACATGCACATCTGTTTGTATGACACACAAAATTACATACTTCACGCGCCGTCACAAAATTACAAACACACATCACATACATGCGTGCATCATAAATTATTATTTTATTTATGTATGTACGCATATTCACATACATACATCTGCACATGACATGCGCGCGACGAGCTAAATAGCACAAAGTTTGATTCTTTTGCGCCGGTCAATATTAGCAATTGCGGCGGGCGCAGGCCATATTTCTTCAGCACGGCCCGTCAAAACCACAAATTCTCTTCCGAACACACGTACAGTGAAAAAAAGTTTCATGTATCAAAAGAATATATTTTTAACCCAATTTTGGCCAACTTCACATAATTTGGTTGCTCGCATAGTGGCAATACGAGCAGACAAATAAATTGTGATAGGGCCCGATCCGCCCCTACAAAAAGCAAAGCCAAATCCCATCCCCAAATGGCAAATTCTGCCGCGCGATGGCTTCGATCGTCAAAAGTACTGCCAACCCCAAATTTCAGACACTATCACAAGCAAGTTATGTAGTAGGGGGAAAAATTGTGTAGTATGAAAATAATCTAAATTATTACATAATTCTTGAATAAGGGCATGTACTTTGGTCATACGGTTAGGGATATTAAGTCACTACTTCTGATGCATGTTTTCATTATAAAAATTTCTAAAAGACGTACATAATGTTGATTACGAGTGAAAAAATACTATTTTTCAAGGAGATGTGCAAGTGCGCATTTGTGCCTAAAAAGGGCAAAGTTAGCACTTATGTGGCACAACGGCAACATTCCAGCAAACAAAACATGGCTGACAAAATTTTCGACCGAATTTCAGCAAGAACAAGAAGAAACTCAAGAGTCACTCCAAAGTGTGTTGCAAACGATATCCCTTATACTACAGCTTATGCAAATAAGCAAACTCCTTATGAATAAGGGAATCTTTTATTAAATTATTAAAAATATGTAGAGAAACGTTTTCGTAATTATTTTTTCACAATTGTTTGGGTCTGTTGCTGAGCAATAGCTATGCATTTTTTTTTATTTTTTTCTATGACATAAATACTTCCTTGAAACAAACTAAAGTTTTTGTACCAACTTTTGTTCGCAAAGGCGCGCATTTGAAGGAGCGCTATGTGTGGAATACCCCGTATGGATTCAAGTTGGATTTTATAAAATCGACAAAAATTGAATATTTCATATTTCTGATGTTGTTAAAATGCTTTGTTGCAACATTTCATCATAGCTTCCTCGACAAGGTTTTACGTTTTTATGAATGAATGACTTTGTTGGTGGATTCTGAGGTTTGTGCGTAGAAATATGTAGTTTTTGTTGTTGGATATAAGTTTTGGTCAGACATCATGTGCTTGTGGAGGGGTTAGCGCGGTGATGTGAGGAAATGCATGGAATGGGTTTTGTTCTTGTAGGTCATTATACATACAGTATATATATGTATGTCGGTACGTTTGCATATTTGTGTTCACATTTATGTGTGTATATTTATGTTTACTTCTTTATAGGCTGTATATTTGGTATTTGGGTTGATGAAGCAGATTTATTTGTTTACGTTGGATATGGGACTGACTTTGTTGTTGTGTTGATAATTTTGTATGCATATCAGCGTGCGTAAATGCTCGTATGAATGTAAATATTTCTACGGCCATTCATGATAAGTTTTGTAGTTTCTTTGTAGGGTTATTAAGGAACTAAAACAAAGTAAAAGGGTAATTGTTTCCTTTAGGATCCAACTGCTAAAACACGTCCGAAATTATCGGGAAAGGTATCAAAAGACGCGTTTTGACCTCGGTAACAATAATCCGGATTTTCCAGTTTTTGTTTCAGTGAGGAGATATTTGCAACCAAAGTTGAAAATTTTCTGACATTTTCATGTGGTTGTTGTAATCACAGATTAAGGTTTACCGAAAGCAAAAGGCCGCCTACGCAGAAAGGTGCTCTGCACATGAATACCTTGGATCAAGGCCCCTATTTGGGATTGGACCTGGGTAATTTTTAGGTTTTTTGCGAATAACTTTTCACTGAAACAAAAAAATTAAAATCCGCTTTCGGATTGTTGATACCGAAGTCAAAACGCGTTGTTTGATACCTCTCTCGATATTTTTGGACGTGTTTTAGCGGTTGTCTCCTAAAGGAAACAATTACCTGTAAAAGTACAAGGGATGACATTCACAGCTCAAATGCTAACAAAATTATCCTGCTGCCAAAAGCTTTAAATGTGGGAGGAATTGGCCTACCTTTAAATTATGTAAATACATAAAAGCTTTTTTATGAAGTATTCTATATACGAGGTGTGTTCAAAAAGTATCGCGAATTTTGTTTTTTTTCAAATATTATTTATTTATTCATGAATATCTATTTTGTCCCCTTCAAAGTAATCCCCATGAGATATTATACACTTGTGCCAACGGTTTTTCCAATCTTCGAAGCACTTCAAAAAATCATTTTTTTTGTATCTTGTTCAGCTCCTCCTTCGATGCCGTCTTTATCTGGTCAAGAGAAGCGTAACGTCGTCCTTTCATGGGCCTCTTCAATTTAGGGAACAAGAAAAAGTCACACGGGGGGCCAGATCTGGGGAATACGGTGGCTGCGGCATCATTAGTGTGTTGTTTTTGGCCAAAAAGTCGCGCACAAGCAACGATGCGTGAGCAGGGGCGTTATCCTGGTGCAAAAGCCAATTTTTGTTCTTCGACAAATCCGGGCGTTTCTGGCGGATTGCTTCGCGCAAATTGCGCATAACTTGCAGGTAATATTCCTTATTGACCGTTCTTCCCTGTGGCAAGAACTCATGATGCACCACGCCCCTGCAATCAAAGAAAACTGTCAGCAAAACTTTCACATTCGACCGAACTTGGCGCGCTTTTTTCGGTCTTGGTTCGTGCGGCAGCTTCCATTGAGATGATTCAGCTTTGGTTTCCACGTCATAACCATAAACCCACGATTCGTCACCAGTTATGACCCTCTGGAGCAAATTTGGGTCGTCGCGGACAGAGTTTAACATCTCATTAGCAATGTTCATGCGATGCTGTTTTTGGTCACAATTGAGCAATTTTGGTAAAAAAATAGGTAAAAATCGAAGACGATCCAAAACACGTGCAAGCAAAGCAGCTGTCAACAATTAACTGAACATTCAAAATGGCCGAGCTTGTCGGCATAAGTGAGAGACATGAGTACCAACATAACGCCACAAAAAATTCGAAATTCGAATATACGTAACCAGCGAAAATTCTAAATTCGCGATACTTTTTGAACACACCTCGTATTTATACGCATGCAATGCAATGGTAAAATCATTCCTCTATAAATTTAGAAGTGCATGGACGATTTTTATAGTTACCGTATCAGATATTTCCCAAATAAAAACTTAACACCAATTATAATTTTATATGATAAATGTGCCTACACATATATTTATTGCCAATTTGTTAATATGACATGCACATAATTTTGAAATATAATTATTATAAAATATACTATTGAACCATAATTCCGCCGTCTTTAAAATGTAACCATCCCCTATGTTAGCAAAGAATTCTGTTGTTCCCTATGTAAGCACAAGAATTCTGTTGTTTGTGCTAGTTCCCTATGTAAGCACAAGAATTCTGCTATTGTGCTGCTAAACAAAAATAGCATGGTGAATTCCCTACCCGCGAATTGATGGTCTACTGCTTCACACGAAATTCGTTCATGGACCTTCTCTATATCATTGACATTCTCTGGCATCACGATCGTTTACGAAGGGCAAAAGTAATAAGTCAAAAAAAGAAAGGAACTAATGTCCATACACTGGGCAATTCGCTTTGTTCAGGGACGTAACGGCTATTATAGACATGAGGTAAATATTGGCATTCATTGGTAAAGGTAGTATTTAACCATTAAAATTGATGAATGCCAAATATTAGTTATAATTAACCATTAAGATAAAAAACAATTATTTTTGGTTCATTAACCATTATCAAGAATTTTTTTTGAACCATATATTTATGGTACGAAATTTCGGATTAAAATAAATAGATCGAAATTTCGGATTAACTAACCTACCTTTTTGCCATGAAAAACCCATCCTCCAAACTCACTAATCATAATTGGGCTTGAAAAAGTTGATGTCGAGTACATCAAAGGAAGAGATAATTGTGGTGGTGACGCTTTATCTCACATTTATTTTGCAAAAATCGAAGGAAATAGGGGAGAAAATTCGACAATCCTGCAGGTATTACGGTGAACATCCAAAATTACATATCCGAATATAAAAGAAAGGACAACACACAATTAAAAACTTCAAGGAAAAAGTTTTCAACACAATTACGACACACGAAGTGGAAAAGTTACCTTGCCATAAACCAGTGAACTACTATTTTTTTTTACTTTCGATTGAACAACACCATACTATTTGACGCTTCTGATTTATAATTTTTTTATTTTAGACTAATGACAAAGTGCAGTTTTATGAATATATGAAATTATCGGTTAGTGTAATATTAAGCCTATATACAATTATTAGTTTTTTCAGACCTACGAAATTCACTAGGCTTTCAAGAGGATAAAACCGGTTTCGAGATATGCGTACGCATTGGTTCTTGTAGTAATAAAATAACAGACCGAAATAATACCGTGAAACTGACGTCCGTAATCTCTCACGCCTTTAAAAATCCGAATTCAGGCGGTCTGAAAATACTAGAGTAGCCAGGCCCATTAATTTAATCAGAGCACACAACGGCGGAAAAATAGATAGCGACGAGAATTTTGTACACGTTTTTTATAAAAGTATAGCCCATTGTCTAACAAAAAACATTCAAAAACAAATTTCAATTTGGAAAATCTAACCAAGTGTAATCAAAATTCTACACTTTTTAATCCGAATTTTTATACAAACTCCGATTTGCAGTTTTATGACCTATTAAATTTTAGTATTTATAATAAAGTGCCAGGGTGAAGTTGACAAAAAATAGTGCCAATTATTTGTATTTATTGAAAAATTTATGGTGTCCGTTTTGTTATGCGATAGGCTCAAAGTTTAAAAAATTTCAACATTTTCTCTTTTGCTTAGTATTATAAAATTCTTAGGTCAACATTAAAAGTATTTTTTTTTAAATAATAAACGCATCCTTTTAGTATCTTTGTTAACACAATGCGTTCTGCCTATGTGTAATAAACTTAAACAAATAAATGTATGTTATATGAGCTTTACGGCCGTTTTGGTTTTTAAGGCAAAACAAAGTTTTCCTTCTTCCTCCTACGCGTTTCGGTGCTATTTTGCACCTTCCTCAGGGAGTCTGTAAATTTTTTTATTTTTAAGGAAGACGTAGACAATATAAATTGTGCTTATTCAATAGCGATAGCAGAACGGAGAAGATGTACGCGCAAAACAAAAAAAATGAATGTTGTTTTTAATGTTGTTTGTGTGTTTTCTTTTGTATTACTGCTACCTTTATACTTGTTATGTGAAAAGATAAATTGAATGTGATATAATGTAAGTTAATTATTTAATGTCTTTTTTATAATTCAATTGTAATTGTTTTATGTTTTGTTGAATAAAAAAATTTACAGACTCCCTGAGGAAGGTGCAAAATAGCAGCGAAACGCGTAGGAGGAAGAAGGAAAACTTTGTTTTGCCTTAAAAACCAAAACGGCCGTAAAGCTCATATAACATACATTAGACATACAAATTATTGGCCTAACAAAATATTCTAATTAAACAAATAAATATAGGCTAGTAGTGGATTTTGCAAAAGGCTTAGTACTGGGGTTACGACGTATTCGTTCCGACGAACATGACTTCGAAAAAATGGTTCAGAACGTGTGACATGGATATTGAAGCCCAAAAGAGCCGATTCTAATCTAGTCAAAGTTTGCAAGCATGTAACCTAGATGTTTATTTAAAGATTTCTGTACAGTAGAAACTCCCCTTCAACTGTAGAACTCCCCTTTTCAACCCTTCTTCTTCTTTAAATGCCGCTTAATCGTCTAAACGATTTTGGCCCTTTACCATGGCTTGCCACTCGTTACGTCTTTCTGCCAATTTCCGCCAATTGGAAACGCCACGGGATCACAAATTGGTCTCCACTTCACCCTTCCATCGGAATGGTGGTCTCCCTCCTCCTCTGCTACCACCGGTGGGTGCCGATAAGAAAGCCTTTTGGGCCGGAACATTTTTATTCATTCGCACAACATGGCCTAGCGAATTAAGACGTTGGGTTTTAAATCGTTGGTATTTGTCGGTGTCTGCATATAGCTCATACAGCTCATCATTAAATATTTTTTTGTACTCGCCGTCGCCAAAGCGTAAGGGTCCGTAAATCTTTCAAAGAATCTTTCTGTCGCATACTCAGATGGTGTCAGTGTCCAAGCTTCTGCACCATAAGCCTTATTTATTTTCGTTCTTCGAGAGAGGACTTCTCAACTGTCAACTCAGTCAGAAGTAGAACTTGTGTGCGTGAGTGATTCTTCGTTGGATTTCTAGGCTGACATTATTGTTGGTGTTAATGCTGATTCTCAGATAAAAAAGAGGTTAAAAACTTATCTACGTAACTCCAATGGAGAAGTAATTAAAATATTGATGTGTAAATTATGCTTTACAATTGTTGAATATCATATTTTATTTTCCTCAATACAAGGTTATGAAAGCAATTTCTTTTATATGCAAGTAAACGCTTTAGCTTTTTGGAAAAAAACAAATTGCCAGAAATCGGCAAAATGTTTCATGACCTTAATATTGACTGAATTTAATGAACTGCAAAACTGCACACTCCAAAAAATTCCAAAAATTCTAAAAAAAACTAAAGACTTCGATAAAATTGCTTGTGTCTCAAACTTCAAGTTTCGATTTAATATTTTTTTAATCAATGAAGTTTACATATATGCTTATATTTTAAAGTGCTTGTTTAAAGTCTCCAACAGAGCAACTCCTCGTGCTCTCAGGAGAGCCCCTGACACTATCAATGACCAATACAATACCAAAAATGCATGATACGTTTACTTACACAACAGCGCATCTATAGTGCGAGTATTTGCTTTTCATTGGTCCACTACTAACTCTTCGTACTCACAGTGAGAACCGATTACACGAGCAATACAATAACATGCATGACATGTCTGCTCACACAACTACGGCTCTATAGTGTGAATTATAAGTCGGACTATTTTCGAATAATATTCGAATAAAACAATTCGTTTAAAAAAATTAAAATAGTAGCTTATGTGTATGGCGTTGAGCAATTTTTTCATTCAAATTCACTATGGAAACTAAGAAAGATGGAGAACTGAATTACCAGGACCTAACAATAAAAGTTGACAAACTCACAAACAAGTTTATCTACGACATCTATAGAAAACCAACAACCACGGACACCAAAATTCATTCTACATCAAACCATCCGCAACAGCACAAGAATGCAGCATTAAGACAGCTAGTAGACAGACTCCAAAGAACGCCACTCACTCAGGAATCGTACAAGAAGGAGCTCAACGCCATACACAGCATAGCTACGAGCAACGGATACAAAAAAGCCCTAGTGGCTAAACTCCGAAGGAACCATAGGGCGCAGAAAAGAGAAAACGCAGACACAAATCCAAAATTTGGACGACGATGAAATACACTGGAAACACGACTAACAAGGACAAAAACTGAGAACCAGCACTAGCTCAGAGGAGCCGTTTAGCAAATATGGGGTATACAAGCTTACCTGCGAATGCAAACAAACAAACAGGACGAAAAATAAGTACACGATTTCGGGAGCACATCAGGGACTACAACAAGAAACCCACCATCACACCAGAATCGAACTTTGCTAATCACCTGTTCGAAAACAAATGCACCCCGGCAAACATCAAAACACAGCCAGAACACTTTACGTACAAAGAAAAGGTCGGCGCTTAAATGTGCTTGAAAACATGGAAATATACGAACTAAAGACTTTTGACGGGAAAATAATAAACGAACAAACAAGTACCAATTCTGAACCGCTAAAACTAATTTACAAAACAACGTAGCAGGTACAATAACCAAACGAATAACAATAAACGAGCGAACACAGAAAACAAACCAAAAGACAAAAAGCACCGACATCTACCTAAGTAACGAGCTACAAAAACAACCTTCAATATAGACTATTCAAACACACGATTAACATTACCTGACCTAATATCCACAAACTAATCAACGAAAGTTAAAAACAACCATTATTACAGGTACCCGTTCGGGAGCATTCGTAACACATGAACCTAACACACAAACCATATACACGCATATTAACAGTACCTGGCACAGCATCCAGACTATAAATACATAACAACGGATAGACACAGATCAGAATGAAAACATACACTGAAGATGGCGGATCGCCGAAACCGGTTTGTAGCAAAACAAAAATTGACAAGGGATGACGAAAAATTGTTCCAATATACATCTAATATCCACCCTGTTGGAAAAAAAAATCAAATCAACGTAGTGGATGAAGGTACTCCGAGGGAGTGGAATGAAGGAAATCGCGTTCAGAGTTGTTTCAAAGTATTCATTACAACTAAAAACTTGAATATAAACTGAAATTTACATTTTATAGTAACTGATAAGGTGTTATAACTAGTATATATTCACTAATTTCGGAGTTTTATTTCTTCACGTTCAATATTTCACTATTTAAATTTGATTATTTTATTATTGCATACAAAACACCCTGTGTGGTTTGTGTATGTGTGCAGATTCGGAGTAAGTTGCGTTACTAGTAGACACATATTAATTTTCTTCTTCCTCTTTAAATGGTCATCTAACCGCCTGGGCGATTTTGACCGTCCAACATAGCTCGCCAGTCGTTTCTTCGTTGCGCCAATTGGAAACACCGCGGGATCCCAAATCGGTCTCCACTTCGTCCTTCCATCGGAGTGGTGGTTTCCCTCTTCCTCTGCTTCCACCGGCGGGTGCCGATAAGAATGCCTTCTGGGCTGGAGCATCTTTGCTCAGTCCCGCTACGTGGCCTAGGCAGCGAAGACGCTGTGTCTTAATTCGCTGAACTATGTCGGCGTCTGCGTAAAGTTTATATAGCTCATCATTAAATCTTCTTCGGTACTCGCCGTCGCCAACGCGTAGAGGTCCACAAATCTTTCGAATACTCCCAGAGCCGCCTCATCAGATATGGTTAGTGTCCACGCTTCTGCGCCATATAGCAGGACGGGTCGGATGAGTGACTTGTAGAGTGTTATTTTCGTTCGTCGAGAGAGGACTTTACTTTTCAATTGCCTACTCAGTCCGAAGTAGCATTTGTTTGCAAGAGTAATTCTTCGTCGGATTCATAGGCTAACATTATTGTTGGTGTTAATGCTGGTTCCCTGGTAAACGAAGTCCTTTACTATTTCAAAATTATTGCTGCCAACAGTGGTTTGGGTGCCAAGGCGCGAATGCGCTGACTCTTTGCATGATGACAGAAGGTACTTCGTTTTGCCCTCGTTCACCACAACCCATTTTTTCCGCTTCTTTTTCTAATTTGGAGTAAGCAAAAGTTACGGCGCGGTTGTTAAGGCCAATGATATCAATATCGTCAGCATATGCCAACAGTTGCACGCTTTTATAAAATACAACAATTTAATTTTATCTTCAACTAATATTCTGAGGTCATGTACGTACGTGCTTGTCAACAAAATCACCCTTATTTTTTGCGACGTCGCTACTGCATAATGGCGTACCAGCGACGCAGTAAGCAGTGCTCAAATGAAACCACGAATAAAAGTGAAAACGAAACGATCACTTGTCAAAGCAATTGAGTAAGTATAAAAAAGTTCTCAAAAAATTCACAAAAGGAATATTTGATATGTGATTGCGAAACGCAGTTTCCATAACTAAAATAACAAGGAATAACGGAATCGTTTAGAAGCTGCAAAAACGGAAATGGCGAACAGTGACACGTACAATATCAAGGTGGTTAAAAATAGCACTGTAAAAAAATGTTGTTACTAAAAACTTGCACATTATGTACTAGAATTCCATACTCGCATGGTTATTTACAAAGAACTCCGAAACTAATCATTTTCTCCATAAAATCCTAATCTTCCTTGAATTTCCTCAATTTTATGTAAAGATATTTTTACAAGTATGGATTAGTTTCTACAGGGTGTTTTTTTTACAGGTTTGTTTTTCGAATAGAGATAAAACTGGCATTTTGTGGTCAAATCTGGCAACTCTAATGTCATTTATGTTCAGTTTGGTTTACCATTTCATCATGAACAGCAAGAACAACGCTTGCAAATTGTGCAAATTTATTTCGAAAATAATGGTTCAGTTCGCGAAGTTTACCGTGAGCTCCGTCCATTTTATGGTCGACATAATCGTCCATCAGAGCAATTAATTCGGTTAACCATGGATCGTTTTCGCACTACGTTTACTCTATGTGATAATACGCATCCGCAGAGACGTCGAACAGTGCGCACCGAAGAAACAATTGCCGCTGTAGAGCAAAGTGTTGAAGAGGACCCGAATGAATCGATTTGCCACCGTGCACAGCAATTGGAGCTTTGTCCATCAACTTTATGGAAGATTTTGCGCAAAGATCTTGGCTTGCGACCTTACAAGATCCAGCTTGTGCAAGAATTAAAGCCGCGAGACCATGCAATGCGTCGTGATTTTGGTGTATGGGCCGAAAATGAGATTGATTTCGATGCTGATTTTCATCGCAAAATTTTGTTCAGTGATGAGGCTCATTTTTGGTTGAATGGCTACGTCAACAAGCAAAATTGCCGCATTTGGAGTGAAGAGAATCCACATGAGACCCTTGAAACGCCATTACATCCACAAAAACTGACTGTTTGGTGTGCTCTATGGGCTGGTGGAGTCATTGGGCCATACTTCTTCCGCAATAATGCTGGAGAGGCAGCTACCGTTAATGGAGACCGGTATAGAGCCATGATAACCGACTATTTTGTTCCCGAATTGGATGGCATGAATGTGGATGAGTTGTTGTTCCAACAAGACGGCGCTACATGCCACACAGCGCACGTCACAATCGATTTATTGAAGGAAACATTCGATGAGCGCATAATTTCGCGGAATGGACCTGTCAATTGGCCACCAAGGTCGTGTGATTTGACACCATTGGATTATTTTCTTTGGGGATATGTGAAGTCGCTCGTCTACACCAACAAACCAGAAACGTTAGGAGAATTGGAAGCCAACATTCGTGGCGTTATTGCCGACATACGGCCCCATATGCTCGAAAAAGTGGTTGAAAATTGGACCTGTAGAATTGGCTTTATTCGAGCCAGCCGCGGCGGCCACATGCCCGAAATCATATTTAAACATTAATGGCATAAAATTATCCTTCCAATAAAGCCAAATTAATGGACCTTAAAACGATTTTCTTGTGTTTTATTTCAATTCGAAGTTCTATACCCCTAAAAAAAACACCCTTTATATGGGATTAGTATTTAAATTTTCATAAAATGTTTCAAGAAAAAGATTTCTGCCTTTGAAATCAATTATAAAATTTTTGAAAAAAGGACTATTTAAAAAAGAAGAAATTGCTTTTTATAAATATTTTCCAAGGGCAAAATTGCTGTGAATAGCGACTATATTTTTATTAAAATTTGTTTCAATTGTTCGATAAATATAGTGATGACTGAATTCTCATTAAAGTGGCTTGTAATGTAATTTTGAAACTTTCGTGTATTTTTCAACCCAAAATGAACTAACTATGAAGTGGTGCAGTAATTGGTATGATACTGAGGCATGGGCTAACTAGTATGACGGCGTATGTACTGACTAGTATGTAAACTGGTATGATCCTGATGTATATACGGACTAGTATGTTGAATGGTATGATCTTGATGTATATAATGACTAGTATGTCAACTGGTATACTGCTGATGCAGAGACTGACTAGAATTCCAATTGGTATGGTGCTGATGCAGAAGCGGATAATTGTATTGAAATGCGAGAGATGTCGGAAGTGAAATTCACTGTTTTCATACCTACGAGCATACATTTGTATGCGTTTTGTATGTAACCCTGCAGTGAAATATCACACTAGTCAGTAAACATACTACTATCCAACCATAACTTTCTAGTTGAAATCATACTAGTCAGAAAAGGTCCATTCGATATTAGAATAACTATAATTTTCTGGTTGGAACCATACTAGTCAGAAAAGTCTAGTCGATACTAGAATACAATTGTAATTTTCTGGTTGAAATCATACTAGTCAGAAAAAGTTCAATCCATACTAGTATACGACTACAATTTTCATAGTATTCGTTCGATTTTCGCCACTGATAATGGCACAACGCCGAAACCGGCTTGTCTCAAAACCAGATTTGACAAGGGATGACGGAAAATCGTTCCAATATACATCAATTATTCACCCTGTCGGAAAAACTACAAAACAAAATAAGACAGTATTGAGAGTCCTTTTTCTTATTTTAATCCCTACTAGAGATATTGGTCCACATTTGGACTAGTATTCTTTTATCTTTTTCGAACTAGTATGATACTGGTATGATTAGACTGTAATTTTACTAGTACATTGCCTTCCATTTTGAACTATCATGAAACTGGTATTTCACGACCAGTATGATACTAGTAAGAGGCCGTTGAAGTGAACAGACGTGTTTTTTCGTGCTCGATAGTCTTCTTAGTTTTTTCTACTTATTTTCTTCACTTGTCGTTTATATAATGGGAAAGTGCTCACCGGGCGATTTTCTATTTTGTGGCGTTTGTCACTCCAAAATTCATATAAATTGCCAAATTTACCGAAAAATGCAATTTATTTATTTAATACCAATAACAACATTATGTACAAGTGTGGCAAATGCGTTGCTATGTTTTCGCGCTCTAGAATTCACAAAGCGCTAAAAAGTGTTGGTGCGCTGCAGAGTTTTTTTGACATGCTAATTCCGGGTGGAGATGATGCGGATAACGAGAGAAATGAAATCAGTACGCGCTCAAAGACAAAGGTCAGTGCACCTAAAGCAACAAAAAATAGTACAGCACAGGGCGAAACTGCACAAGATAAATCACAAAACAAATCAACTCAGCCAGTCCAGCTCAAGGCAGTGAATTCTGTGGGGAAAGATAAGCCGTATTCGTCTTTAACAGTGGGTGATAATAATAGTGAGACAACAAATATGACAACAACCACAGCTAGTGTTGTTCCTAATAGTGACGGCTCTCCGTTGAATGCGCTCGCTGAAGCCAAAACCAGTTTTAGCAACTTGAGCAACAATAACACTAACATTGACTTGTTGAGTGCTCCCGGCACTCACTCTTTCGCTACTGTTGCTGGCGCTGCTAACTTTCCTATGGCACCTATTGTTCGAGCAACCTACCGATGCGGGCAAAGCAGCAAGGCAGATGTCACATGCAGTTGTAAAGGGTAGCAATAATAATGCTGAGTTAAATATTTTTGTTAAATACAAATGGATTCATATATCGTCTTTTAAGCCCTCTGTCACGGAAGACCATATTATTAAATACATCTCTGAGCATGCTCTCATAGATGCTGATAAGATTGCTTGTTTCAAGTTAGTTAAGAGAGATGTCGATGTCAAAACCTTGGTCAGAGTTGCTTTTAAAGTACGAGTTCTATGTAATGACTACAGTAAACTGTTTAATGATGAACTGTGGCCCTCTAATATGACGGTAAAGCCATTTCACCTTTTTCCGAAGAAGCAATAAATCTTGCCGGAGACGTAGTCTCACAGGCTGCTATTCAGCGCAACTAAATATTTATTTTCAAAATAGATCTGGCCTGAGAACTAAATCTAAAACGCTCTTCAACATGAGCTCTCACACTGATTACGATGTATTTGTTCTGGTCGAAACTTGGCTCAACTCCGCTTTTTATGATGGTGGTGGTGTTCTGACCGCTGTGCGCCGTCAACTTCGCTCATCATTAGTGGATATTAGTGTTACGGATTCACTACTAGATCAACTCTGTGTTTCTGTTCATGGCACGGCTAAATTATTTATCTTCGCTTCCTACATTCCTCCTGGAAATTCGGATCATCTTTATAAATCGCATGTTGATAACATTATTGACATGTTACCAAATCATGATGGTGAAAATTTCTGGATCTTCGGTGACTTTAATTTGCCTAATATTGTTTGGTCATGTGTCAACGATAGTTCAACTTTAGTTCCTACGAATGTTTGCAGTACTGTTTTAATCTGTCCCAGATAAACAGCTTCTCGAATCAGTTATCTAGAACGCTAGATCTTGTATTCACTAGCGATAATATTAATTGTACGCTGACTGAAAATCTCGATCCACTTTCCAGCTCTGGTACGCACCACACACCGCTTACGCTTGTTGTAGAGTTTTACATGTTTGCCAGTATTACTGCCGATAATGAGGCCCCTAGTTTTTCTGTTAGACGTGGCAATCTGGATTTGGTTTTTTAGGAGGTCTCCTTGGTTGACTGGGAAGCTCTTTTTCTAGGTTATGATCTACCTGAGTGTTTCGAAGTCTTTAAAAATACCGTAAACCAATTTTGTATTAATAACATAACGCGAAAAAAAAATTTGTTATAAAATGCCATGGTATACTAAAAGACTAAAGCGACTAAAGAATTTGAGGAACAAACATTTTAAAAAATTCAAATTTACCAAGCTGTTTGTTCATAAACGCAAGTATCTATTCTATTCCAAAAAATGCAAAGCGTTAGGAAAGAAGCTCCACAGGTCCTTTGTCAGCAACTATGTATCTTACATCAAAATAAACCCCAAGGCATTCTGGAACTATGTTAAGGGTAAAAAACTTTGCTCGTCTAGTCCTTCATCTGTCTTCTACAATACGATGCGAGCTTCTTCAGACTTTTGCAGACTTCTTCCGGTCCAACTTCGTGGCCCAGACTGTTCTCCCAACGGATTTCCCCTCAATGGTTGACAATCCTATTAATTTTGGCACCCTGACTCTATCGCTAGACGATGTTGTAAATGGAATTCAGAATTTAAAACTATCTACCCAGGCTGATATTGACGGCTTATCGTCATATCTTCTTAAAAAATGCTTGCCTTTAGCTACCCCACTCCTTCTTATTTTCAACAAATCTCTAGAGTGCGGCGAGTTTTTGGCTACATGGAAGGTAACCTTAATTAGCCCTATTTTCAAAAAAGGTAACAAAAATAACGTTGCCAACTATAGGCCCATTGCTAAGCTGTCTACTATTTCTAAACTCTTTGAGTATGTTGTCAAACAAAAAATGTATTTTGCTGATAGGCGTCTAATCTTAGATAATCAACACGGTTTTGTGTCTGGAAGATCGACTGTGACTAATCTCTCGATTTTCTCTGAATTCTGCCTATCAGCGTTCAACAGTCGCCTCAAGTCGATGCTGTATATACTGATTTTTCCAAGGCGTTTGACAAAATCAACCATTCAATATTGATCTCGAAATTGGCCAATGTGGGTTTCTACTCAATATTTCTATCTTGGCTTGGATCGTATCTTGACCAACGGAACTGTGTAGTTGTGATAGATAATGCGCTTTCAAATTCTTATGTTGCCACCTCTGGCGTGCCAAAAGGCAGCATTCTTGGACCATTACTATTTGTAATTTTCATAAACGATATTTCGGCATGTTTCCAACACTCAAACTTTTTGCTGTACGCTGATGATTTAAAAGTTTTCTCTACCATTTCTAGCCCCGCAGATTCAGTTAAGATACAATCTGACTTGAACAATTTAGCTGTCTGGTGTAACACAAATAATTTGCCGCTAAATGTTAGTAAATGCTTTCACGTAACGTTTTCAAAATCGCGCTATCTCGTCTCGCGACTCTTACGAAAGTGAAGGATTTAGGGGTAGTTTTTGATTCAAAATTTTCGTTCATGACTCATTTTAACTCTCCAATTGCAAAGGCTTACTCTGTTTTAGCTTTTATCTGCCGTTTTAGCACAGACTTTACGGATCCTTATACTCTTAAGATATTGTTCACCTCACTTGCTCGCTCCAAGTTGGAATATGCTTGCTTCATTTGGCGACGCTATCATGAGTGTCATATCAAGAGGCTTGAACGTGTGCAAAAAAGCTTTGTTCGGTTTGCGTTGCGTTCATTGAATTTCTCCGATCCGATTCCTTTTTGCGAGGCCAGATGTGCACCCATCAACCTTCAGACTCTGGAATGCAGAAGAACGTTACTGTCAATGTCTTTTGTCTTCGACATTATTAGCGGTTCAATCGATGCACCAGCTCTCCTCGAGAGTATTCCGTTGCATGTTCCAAACTGGCCGCTTACTCGGACCCTCTATGTTTCTAACGCTCCTATTTTTCGAACATTAACGGAATTTAATCTTCACTTAAATTCTTTAGAAACCGACTTTTAAGTTTCTAAGCGTATTTTTAGATCTATAATTGCTCATGGTTTATTATAATAAATGAATTTGTATATTGTTATCTCTACGTAGTCTGTAAGTATTTTTTGCACTAGACTACTTTTGTAATTTGTAACTGATCAAATTACTAATAAATAAATAAATAAATATTTCCACTATATATAAACTAGCATTTCATGAGTAGTAGATGACTGGTATGTTCTTTTCGAACTCTGACAATAGACATCTCGTAGGACATCGTCATTTTAAAAATACCAGTTACTATATGGAAATATGACAGTTGGCTGACTATTTGAGCTTGGTGCATATACTAGTTGGTGCATACAAATAGTTGTCATTTATTCGAATAATACTATTCGAATAAAAGTATAAATTATTCGAATAAATGTTATCCCTTCTGCACCATTATGGTCATTTCATAACCTTTTTAATATAAAATTGCTACTTAAAAACGAAAAGCATTATTAAAATATCACTCTACCTTATCCTAAATGCCATGATTTTGCATAAGAATTTAAAATTAAAATGTCTTTTTTTTATTTAAAATAGAAAATTATTTGAAAACTTGCTTATTTTACCATTAAGGTCATCTGCTGACCATTAGTAGGATGTATGCATTATTACAGAATTTCTTATGCCTAGTATTCGAAATCATGCACGTGAAGGCAGTTGCAGCAAATGGTGGATACAATTTTTGATGACGATAACGATAACGAAATTGATGAATGTATTGACATCAATGATAATAGCTACAATATTGTGACGAATTCGATGATTCCTTGATTATCAATCCTGGGTTCGATCACTATAAAGTCGAATAAACACACGCACAGATAATGTAAGTAATAGCTAGTTTTATTTACTAGTAATAAACGCAAAACAATTTTAAGAGTTTGATAACTTTACAGTAGTTCACTATTGAACGCTTGAAAATAAACTGAACAACCTGCAATGCTTGGGCACCGCCTTATATAGTCCAACAGGGTACTTGCCTACGCACCGAGAACTTTCTTGGTTATTCGCTTTTCGTGTTCTGGAAGGGTCGGTGTTATTTATTGGAATCTCCTCTTTGCATCGTATTCGCAAACACTCGCGCCATCTCTCTTCCTCTTCCTAGTTACACGCTTGCATGCATAAGTGCAGCCATCGTTATCTCACCTGTGTTTAACTAGTGCTGGGAGTGTTATTGAGTTAGGGATGGTACATTCTTGAGAATAATCGCCACACTGCCCTCCACCTAAGTCTGATCGTCCCGATCAGACACATTTCCCAAACCAAACGCTGCTAGACGCTCAATGGTTGGCACTGCTTTACCAAACCTCATTTCCTCCAGTGATTGAAACTCCGACATCAATCCTCTCCTGCAGAGATTCTCACAATGCATTGCAGTGTCAAATATTCCAACCATTTTGTCCGTTCTTAATCCCGAATGGATGTGTGCCTTCACTTTCGTTCCCAGTGGTACCCGGCAAACATTCCTGCAACTGGTTTCTTCAGGATTCCGTTCCGTTCTCTCATGCCCATTGCACTGTTTCACATTATCCACTAAGTTGCGTTGCTTCCTCGGAACATGACCACCAGATGTCCGTCTTTTATTCTCAGCACACTCTGCACACTTAGTAATCCATTTCCTCACAGTTTGTTTGCAACCGATCCAATAGAACCGCCGCTTTACCTCTTGCAGCGTTTTCTTTATTCCCATGTGCCTTCCATCTGGGCAACTATGCGACGCTTTGATAACATCTGGAATTCTTGCCTTGGGAACAACAATAAGTGCTCGATGATTCCGGCCATCATCACTTTCCCATATCCGATGCAAACACCCCGATATTAGCTTCAAATTACTCCATTGTGTCCAGTATGCTTTTGCGATGCGACTCTCTCTAATCATCTCTCCTCTTCTTGGCTATTTGTTTTCCTTTATTCCTTTCAATACACGTGCCAAATCTGGATCTTCCTCCTGGCCTTGCCGAATCTTCTTCAGGAGGCACCTGTCCATGAAAGCCTTTGGTCGAGGAGCTACCGGTGCTTTACGAGGCTTCTGTTGCTTCATCTTCAAGATCACTCCCTTGGTGGTATAGCCACTATTGTGTCCAAAGACCAGAGGAACTTCTTGGCCGTTGTAAGTCATAACCCTGTTCCTTACGTTGATGTGAATGTCTCTCTCGGCCAAGAAGTCAACGCCAATGATGACTTCGTCGACAATATTCGCTACCAAGAAGTTGTGATAAGTAGCTACATTCCCAATCACAATCTTACATGTCACCTCTCCCAGGACTTGCTTGCTTTCACCAGTTACTGTCCACAATTTAGTTTTCCGCAATAGTCTCACCTTCCCGCTGACCAAGTCACTCCGAATGATAGAATGTGATGCACCCGTATCCACAGTCAGCAAGCGCTCTTTCCCGTCCACGTAGCCTTCAACAGTAACATTACTCGCTTTCCGTTCGAGTTGTGACACAGAGATTATAGGGCATTCATCTTGCTCATCTTCTCCAGCTTTGCGTTTACTTCCACTTAAATTGCCAGGATTACTGGAGCCAGTGCCGCAATAACGTGCTATGTGACCTGGTTTTCCGCACTTAAAGCATTTAATGGCACCATCACTATTTTTCTGTACTCCGTTCAACGCTTTCAAAATTTTGTCTACCCAAGCCGGAGTGTCCACTTCTACGCGATGAGCCTTGTATGTAGGTTTACTCAAAAGCGAGGCTGTTTCCTGCGTCAGAGCATGCGATACCGTTTCAGCGAATGTCCCTTTGGGGTTTGCATATGTGGCCCGCTTCGTCTCCACATCGCGTATTTCATTTATGAAACACTGGATTTTCACCCTCTCCGTATATTCTACAGGTGCGTCCGCATTTGCTAGATGGGCCAACCTCTCGATATCCGATGCAAATTCCTGCAATGTCTCATTAGCCTTCTGACAGCGATTCTGTAGCTCTATTTGGTATATCTGTTTTCGATGTTCGCTACCATAGCGTCTCTCAACTGCACCCATCAATGCTTCATAATTATTGCGTTCACCGTCTGGAATCGTCTGTAAGATTTCGGCTGCAGGACCCTTCAATGCCACGAACAGTGCAGCAACTTTGTCTTCAGTGCCCCAATTATTCACCGCTGCCGTCTTCTCAAACTGTAGCTTAAATACCTGGAAAGGAACAGAACCATCAAATGACGGGGATTTTACCTTGGGAGTATTCGCTGAAGCAGATGGACGGTTCAGTTGCAACTCCTGGATACGGCCCCTTAACGCATCTACCTCGGTCTCTATTTTATCTTGAAATTGTGCAATTTTTGCATCTTGTGCTTCCAACTGCGATGACATATACGCCTTTTGTTCTTCCAGTTGAGCGGAGAGCTGTGATGAAATATTGGCCGAAATTTGAGACGACATTTTTATAATAGGAGTCTCTTGGGCCTCCATTCGACATGCAATGTGTGTTTTCTGTTCTTCCAGCTGAGATGCCATGCAAGTTTTCTGTTCTTCGAGCTGAGATGCCATTGGAGATGTAATACGCGTCTCTTGTTCTTCCATCTGAGATGCCATTTGTGTCTTTTGTTCTTCCAACTGAGATGCCATGTGTGTCTTTTGTTCTTGCAACTGAGATGCCATGTGTGTCTTTTGTTCTTGCAGCTGTGTCGATATGCTAGATGACATCTGAGTCAATACAGTCAACAACGCATTAGTGTCCACACTTGCGGCTGGAATTGTAGACTCCTTCTCTTCCATTTTTGTCGATGCTTCTTCATTCGATGCAACTCATTTTTGAGTTGCTGGATCTTCAGCTCATTCAACTTTGCCATGCCTTTGTTATCCTTGAAAACTCTCGGTATTTATTTAACAATATCACTTCTGACACCAATTGACACTGCCCTCCACCTAAGTCTGATCGTCCCGATCAGACACATTTCCCAAACCAAACGCTGCTAGACGCTCAATGGTTGGCACTGCTTTACCAAACCTCATTTCCTCCAGTGATTGAAACTCCGACATCAATCCTCTCCTGCAGAGATTCTCACAATGCATTGCAGTGTCAAATATTCCAACCATTTTGTCCGTTCTTAATCCCGAATAGATGTGTGCCTTCACTTTCGTTCCCAGTGGTACCCGGCAAACATTCCTGCAACTGGTTTCTTCAGGATTCCGTTCCGTTCTCTCATGCCCATTGCACTGTTTCACATTATCCACTAAGTTGCGTTGCTTCCTCGGAACATGACCACCAGATGTCCGTCTTTTATTCTCAGCACACTCTGCACACTTAGTAATCCATTTCCTCACAGTTTGTTTGCAACCGATCCAATAGAACCGCCGCTTTACCTCTTGCAGCGTTTTCTTTATTCCCATGTGCCTTCCATCTGGGCAACTATGCGACGCTTTGATAACTTCTGGAATTCTTGCCTTGGGAACAACAATAAGTGCTCGATGATTCCGGCCATCATCACTTTCCCATATCCGATGCAAACACCCCGATATTAGCTTCAAATTACTCCATTGTGTCCAGTATGCTTTTGCGATGCGACTCTCTCTAATCATCTCTCCTCTTCTTGGCTATTTGTTTTCCTTTATTCCTTTCAATACACGTGCCAAATCTGGATCTTCCTCCTGGCCTTGCCGAATCTTCTTCAGGAGGCACCTGTCCATGAAAGCCTTTGGTCGAGGAGCTACCGGTGCTTTACGAGGCTTCTGTTGCTTCATCTTCAAGATCACTCCCTTGGTGGTATAGCCACTATTGTGTCCAAAGACCAGAGGAACTTCTTGGCCGTTGTAAGTCATAACCCTGTTCCTTACGTTGATGTGAATGTCTCTCTCGGCCAAGAAGTCAACGCCAATGATGACTTCGTCGACAATATTCGCTACCAAGAAGTTGTGATAAGTAGCTACATTCCCAATCACAATCTTACATGTCACCTCTCCCAGGACTTGCTTGCTTTCACCAGTTACTGTCCACAATTTAGTTTTCCGCAATAGTCTCACCTTCCCGCTGACCAAGTCACTCCGAATGATAGAATGTGATGCACCCGTATCCACAGTCAGCAAGCGCTCTTTCCCGTCCACGTAGCCTTCAACAGTAACATTACTCGCTTTCCGTTCGAGTTGTGACACAGAGATTATAGGGCATTCATCTTGCTCATCTTCTCCAGCTTTGCGTTTACTTCCACTTAAATTGCCAGGATTACTGGAGCCAGTGCCGCAATAACGTGCTATGTGACCTGGTTTTCCGCACTTAAAGCATTTAATGGCACCATCACTTTTTTTCTGTACTCCGTTCAACGCTTCCAAAATTGTGTCTACCCAAGCCGGAGTGTGCACTTCTACGCGATGAGCCTTGTATGTAGGTTTACTCAAAAGCGAGGCTGTTTCCTGCGTCAGAGCATGCGATACCGTTTCAGCGAATGTCCTTTTGGGGTTTGCATATGTGGCCCGCTTCGTCTCCACATCGCGTATTTCATTTATGAAACACTGGATTTTCACCCTCTCCGTATATTCTACAGGTGCGTCCGCATTTGCTAGATGGGCCAACCTCTCGATATCCGATGCAAATTCCTGCAATGTCTCATTAGCCTTCTGACAGCGATTCTGTAGCTCTATTTGGTATATCTGTTTTCGATGTTCGCTACCATAGCGTCTCTCAACTGCACCCATCAATGCTTCATAATTATTGCGTTCACCGTCTGGAATCGTCTGTAAGATTTCGGCTGCAGGACCCTTCAATGCCACGAACAGTGCAGCAACTTTGTCTTCAGTGCCCCAATTATTCACCGCTGCCGTCTTCTCAAACTGTAGCTTAAATACCTGGAAAGGAACAGAACCATCAAATGACGGGGATTTTACCTTGGGAGTATTCGCTGAAGCAGATGGACGGTTCAGTTGCAACTCCTGGATACGGCCCCTTAACGCATCTACCTCGGTCTCTATTTTATCTTGAAATTGTGCAATTTTTGCATCTTGTGCTTCCAACTGCGATGACATATACGCCTTTTGTTCTTCCAGTTGAGCGGAGAGCTGTGATGAAATATTGGCCGAAATTTGAGACGACATTTTTATAATAGGAGTCTCTTGGGCCTCCATTCGACATGCAATGTGTGTTTTCTGTTCTTCCAGCTGAGATGCCATGCAAGTTTTCTGTTCTTCGAGCTGAGATGCCATTCGAGATGTAATACGCGTCTCTTGTTCTTCCATCTGAGATGCCATTTGTGTCTTTTGTTCTTCCAACTGAGATGCCATGTGTGTCTTTTGTTCTTGCAACTGAGATGCCATGTGTGTCTTTTGTTCTTGCAGCTGTGTCGATATGCTAGATGACATCTGAGTCAATACAGTCAACAACGCATTAGTGTCCACACTTGCGGCTGGAATTGTAGACTCCTTCTCTTCCATTTTTGTCGATGCTTCTTCATTCGATGCAACTCATTTTTGAGTTGCTGGATCTTCAGCTCATTCAACTTTGCCATGCCTTTGTTATCCTTGAAAACTCTCGGTATTTATTTAACAATATCACTTCTGACACCAATTGTGACGAATTCGATGATTCCTTGATTATCAATCCTGGGTTCGATCACTATAAAGTCGAATAAACACACGCACAGATAATGTAAGTAATAGCTAGTTTTATTTACTAGTAATAAACGCAAAACAATTTTAAGAGTTTGATAACTTTACAGTAGTTCACTATTGAACGCTTGAAAATAAACTGAACAACCTGCAATGCTTGGGCACCGCCTTATATAGTCCAACAGGGTACTTGCCTACGCACCGAGAACTTTCTTGGTTATTCGCTTTTCGTGTTCTGGAAGGGTCGGTGTTATTTATTGGAATCTCCTCTTTGCATCGTATTCGCAAACACTCGCGCCATCTCTCTTCCTCTTCCTAGTTACACGCTTGCATGCATAAGTGTAGCCATCGTTATCTCACCTGTGTTTAACTAGTGCTAGGAGTGTTATTGAGTTAGGGATGGTACATTCTTGAGAATAATCGCTACAATATATACGAGTTTTCGGATGATAGCAGCTTGGAGTTTATATATGACAGCCAAGCTGTGCTTGCCGATGAAGTTAATTTAGCCTCATATTTTTCTAGAGATGGTGTGGTCGTTATCGCCCAGTACAATCGAAACTTCTAGGGCGACGAAGGACAATATTATTCCAGGATAAACTGAAATCACGCCATATGATGTGCATCGTATTTCGTATTTCTTCTGTCAAGGGCTCATTTGACCTTTGTTTTACAAAGCAGATAAAAAAAATGTGTGCAGGTGTATACCGGTCTCATGGAGAAAGCCTGCGTAGTCTTTGGGATGATAAGCATGGAAGGCCAATATTTGGAGCTATTATGTCCAAAGGTCGTTTTCCCGTTGAAGAGGCCGAGAGATGCTCAAGAAAACCTTCCTGACTCGAATCTGATCATGCGAAATAAACATTGAAAGACATTTTATAAAGACAATTCTTGAAGAAGGTCATATACAAACTTTCAAATAGAAATAGCTTAAAATTTGCCTTCCAGGTAAAAAATAAAAAAATTTATTGCGAACTGCATTCAGCCCTTTGTGTGGAAATACTCTTCTGGCATCGAGAAATTCGAAGTGAAAATCAGTTTGGTAAAAAAAAAAACTGTTCATGTTTTTTGGTTCAATCAGTAAGGTCTAATACACATTTGCAGTATGCCAAACGTATGTTTCTTAGTTGGTTTTCATAGTTTTCTGAAATATGTTTTATTTGCATACGACAACAGCACGAAAGGCGGAGTAGACACAATCGATCAATAGATAGCGACTTCCTTCCTGCACAAGGGAAATGATATATCCGCTTTGAAATGGCTTTTTTTTTGTAAAATGAAATAGCTCCCGAATGGAGCTCGTCTAAAACATATAAAAGAATACTTTATTTAGAAGAACTTTAGCAATATAATTGATATATCCACTCTGAATTGGCTTTGTTTTGTGGACTGAAAGAGGCTCCGAATGGAACTTGTCTAAAACATATAACAGAATGCTTTATTTAGAAGTGCTTGGATTATCTCTCGCACTTACACCGTAGCACAGACAACGTAAAAAGTAAGGGCAGAGTCCTAGCAACTAAACACTTCCATGACTGAACCTACTCGCAAACGGAAATCGAAACAATGTGTCTTATTGCAAAAAACCTTCTCAATAGGCCTTAAAATAAGTAATTTTAAGATATTATACAGATCTTGTAATCTGAAGTATATTAAAGCTGAATTCATCATTTTTTAAATAACATTTTATAATTTTTGAACTGAAATATATGGGTGGTCATTTCGTGACCGTAATGGATAATGTGAAAGTTTTTTTTAATGGTGCAGAAGGGTTATTCGAATTTATTAATTTTTTATTCGAATAGTGTGAGTACATGTTTGGTATTTGTGTTGGTGTATTTTTAAACAAATTTTTCTATCATACATTTTCTTAAAGTTTTTTTCATTGACGGCACTATAGTTGGCAATACCTATCCATACCTATGGAATTGTTAATACCTTAGCCTCTTCAGACCCTGGGTACACATATGTGCACTTTAAATTTCATAGAACTTAATCATCTTAGTAACATCTTATGGTAAAGGTTTGTACTACAAATTCTTCTAAAGCTATCAAAGTTTCCACTATTTATCACTATGTGGCCCTAAACACTAATTTTTTATGTATTTACCTAATTTGAATTTGACAGTTGAGAATTTTTGCAAGAGCCGCCTACTCAGTGACTTTGAAATTCTATAAAAAATCAATTGTTCACTTTTGATTAGTAATTCAAAGTGGATACTACAGTTGAAGTGTTGGATTATCGTGTGAAAAGGTAAGTTTTACATTTTTCTTAATTCTACCCGTGTAACTTTTCCTTATTTTCTGTGGTGCACATATGTGTACCTCAGGACTAAACATTAGTTTTGTGTAATGTATGACTGATTTTCAGTTTTAACATGGACGACCGAGAAATTGAGGCTTTATTGAATGATAGCGACTTGGACTTATCTGGAGATAGCGATGATGAGTACCTACCTTCAGATTTCATGGAAACGGACAGCGAAGAAGGTGCAGATGTCATGGAAATGGATGGCGAAGAAGATGCAGGTGTGGAATTGGTACAGAACGAGACGAATTCAGGACAGGAATCGCAGAATACACTGCGTTCAGCGTTGTGGCGCACAACTGAAATGACTCCTCGTGGGCCAGACATTTCAGAGGATGTACTTGTTTCGGAGGGTACTTCAGACATGAATATATTGTATTGCTTTTTTGAGTATCTGGGCCTAGAATTCTGGGAGTTAGTAGCAGAGCAGAGCAACCTATATTCGGCACAAAAGCGGGATTTAAAATCGTTGAACACGAACGCTATTGAAATGATTAACTTTGCAGGCGTGCACTTGATGATGGGCAACCTCAAATATCCTCAAGGTAAGCTTTACTGGAATAGAGATTTATGTGTGCCTATTATTGCGGATACAATGAACCGAGACAGATTTTTTGAGCTTCGGAATTATCTACACTTTGTAGATATAAATAAGCCAAATGCTGATGACAAACTATGGAAAATAAGACCACTAATAGACCCCATTTTGAAGAAATGCCATAAGTTGCCACGGTCTAAGCATATGTCCATAGACGAACAAATGATTCCATTTTCAGGACGATGTGAATTTCGCCAATATGTGCCATCTAAGCCAAATCCTCTTGGTCTTAAGAACTTTGTACTGGCTGCCCGAGATGGGCTGGTGTTGGATTTTGAGATCTATGTTGGCAAAAATACTCTACCACAAGAAGTTGTGAAAAGTCTAGGACTAGGAGCAGGCATGGTAGAAAAACTTTGTCGCACAATTGTAAACAGCTGTGTCCTGTACACCGACAGGTTTTTTACTAGTCTAAAACTGGCCGAGCTTTTGATAGAAAAAAATGATGGTATTTTTCTGACTGGGACTGTGATGACAAATCGCATTGGACCAGTAACAAAGAAACTGAAGGCTGATAAGGCTCTGCAAAGAGGACAGTGGGATGAAAAAGTAAGGAGTGACGAACGAGTATGTGTCGTCAAATGGATGGATACAAAGCCTGTAACAATGCTGTCGACATGTACAGGAGGTACTCCGGCAGATACCTGCAAACGTTGGTGTAAAAAACAACAGCGAAAAATTGACGTAGATCGGCCAGCAGCTATTAGAAATTACAATACCTGTATGGGTGGGATTGACTTATGCGACAGGCTAATCGCTTACTACCGGTGTAGTATGCGAACAAATAAATGGACAGTTAGAACTTTCTGTCATTTCCTTGACCTAATTGCCGTCAATTGTTGGATTATGTACAGGCGTTGCTGTGCTGAAGAAGACATCCAACGCAAGGACAAATTAGAACTACTGCCATACAGACTTAATCTGGCCAAAGAGATGATGAACTATGAAGGCGGAAGAGTTGAGCTTCCTGGAACTAATTATCGTTCCAGCACCAGTGCCTCGAAAAGATCCCGTTTGAATGTTACAGACGACGAATTAGACTATGTCGATGAGCTTCCTGCAAAGAAACGCCGCAAGATTATTCCACAGCCACAAACCGAAACCAGACTGGACAATGTGGGTCATCAGCCGAGATTCGTAGACAATAACTTCGCCTCAAAATGTCGTCATCCGAAGTGCTCTTCACGCTGCCGCACCATTTGTGTAAAATGTAATATCTACCTATGTATTTTAAAAAATAATTGTTTTGAAGACTATCACACCGTGAAAAAATAACATAAGTGAGACCTGAAGTACACATATGTGCACCCGATTTTTTCCATACTTACAAATAAAAATTTTTATATCTTTTAAAACATGTTTTTTTTTTATGCCTCCACAACTACAAAAAACCAAAAAAAACATTAAAACCATGTTTAGATCATGCTCGGGTCTGAAGAGGTTAGATGTATAGTTTGGCCATAAAGTGGGACAATTTCCCTCAACTTGCGCATTTATATTATAGAAATGCCGACATTGAAGAAAATATAACTTCAGGCGTGAAAGCTTATATCCGAAAATGTAAGAAATGCAAACAAAATAAATATGGCGAAAATCATATTGAACCTATACGTATATATATATATAATTAACATGGCATCTGAGCTAATAGCAAGGTAACGTGGGCCCGGACCTCATCATAGTGCTTACGAAAATGTTTCCTTATGTCTCTAGAGGGCGGAGCTTCATCCAATAGATGGCGGTTTGGATGACTAGGTTTGTGGCAGTTCAGTAAAAACTGACTGCTCAACAGTTCCGCATGCTCGCGTGTATTGAGCATTTTGGCCTCCTGATGGAAGTGAGACTCCGATGAGATAAGGAGGCATCCCGTGGCAGTTCTGATGGCGGTGTTTTGGCAGACATGCACCTTCCTCCAGTTGGTGTCAGCAAGGTTGGGTGACCATATGGGCGCAGCGTAATCAATAACCGGTCGGCCAATAATAATAAGCCCAACGGATTATTCACCATCCCGCTAAACCGACAAGAGGGCCCCATCCGCATAACGCGCGGATCAAATTTGCCGATTATTTGAAAGGCGAAGGTTTGTCAAATAGTAGGTTTGAAATGTCTTGAAGCTCGGGGCGGTATATTAAAGTGAATTTCGTTTAAAAGAAAAGGACTTGAAATATATCCGTTTAATAGTTTGACTATAAATATTACGCCTAGCATTTTCTACGACTTGCAACGGTTGGGAGATCGATAAGTTTTAACTGACTAGTATAAGGTGGAATAATATACAACGATAAAAGATTGTATCCAGGAGTTGCAACTGAACCGTCCATCTGTCTCAGCGAATACTCCCAAGGTAAAATCCCCTTCATTTGATGGTTCTGTTCCTTTCAAGGTATTTAAGTTACAGTTTGAGAAGAAGGCGGCGGTGAATAATTGGGGCACTGGAGACGAAGTTGCTACACTGTTCGTGGCATTGAGGGGTCCTGCAGCCGAAATAATACAGACTATTTCGAAGGTGAACGCAATAATTATGAAGTATTGATGGGTGCAGTTGAGAGACGCTGTGAAGCGAGCCACATATGCAAATCCAAAGAGATCATTTACTGAGACGGTATCCCATGCTCTAACGCAGGAAACAGCCTCGCTATTAAGTAAGCCAAGCCGGCGTACAAAGCTAACCGCGTGTAGGTAGAACGGAAAGACTGAGTAGACACAATTCTGGAAGCGTTGAGTGGAAAATAACAGAAAAATTATGGTGGTATCAAATGTTTTAAGTGTGAAAAATCGGGTCATATTACGCGTTATTGCAGCACCGGCTCCAGAGACTCCGGCAACGCAGGTGGCCGGAAGCGCAGAGCTGAAGCAGATGAGCAAGTCTCCCAATCCAACCAACCGTTAAACTAGAGAGAGTCAGCCGCAAGGGGCGAAGGCTGGGCTCCCACAATTGAATGCCCCATAATCTCTGTCTCACAAATCGGAAGGAAAGCCAACAATCTCACTGTTGGAGGATATGTGGACGGGAAGCAGCGTTTACTGACTGTGGATACGGGCGCATCTTATTCAATCATTTGATCTGATTTAGGCAACAAGGAAGTGAGACCATTACATTGAGCAAAGTTGCGTTCGGCGACTGGTGAGGTCACCTAAGTCCCACGCGAGGTAACATGGGAACGTCACCGTACAGCACAAATTCACAGTGGCAGACATTGTTGATGAAATCATAATTGGCGTGGATTTCTTAAGCGAGCAAGGCATCAAGATTGACATGAAAAACAAGATTATGAACTATAAGAATATGGATGTGCCCCTCAACTTTGGTTACGAAAAGAAGTATGTCAGTAAGAGAGTACTCGTGGAAGAGAGCCGACAAATTCCACCGAAGTCGGAAGCTATCATGTGGGCAAAGATTGATGGAGATTATGGGACAAACAAATGGTGGGTTGTCGAGGCAGCAAACATATTAGTAGGAAAAACCCTGGCCATGACAAAACAAGTTGGACGTGTACCGGCAAGCGTACTTAGGGCCACTTTCATTGAAGCCGGATAAGCCTAATCGGCGATTAATTTGACAGCAAAATGTGCAAAATACGTCAATTAAAACCCGGTTAGCGTTAACCGGCTTTTATGAAAGCGGCCCCTAATGAGTTCAAATCGCCGATTAAACTTTCCAAAGGAGCAATATTGGGATAATGCCAAGAGGTCAAGGTAGTCATCAATTGTGAACAGTTTCAGGAGAATGATTCTATCAGCAAGATTTATCTTTCAGACGATATCACGTCAGAAAAAGGCAAAGGAACTTCTAAAGAAGGATGGAAAAATGAGGTTCTGTGTGGATTATCGGAAATTGAACGACGTAACGAAGAAGGACATTTATCCATTACCAGGAATCGACGATACTCTGGACTCGTTATCTGGCAGAAATGGTTTTCCACACTGTACTTGAAAAGCGGCTACTGGCAAGTGGAGGTAAAGGATGAAGATAAAGAGAAGACGGCCTTCAGCGTTGCAGATGGGCTTTAGCAATTTACAGTAATGCCCTTCAGATTATGCAATGCTCCAGCTACTTTTGAGAGACTCATGGATCCGATACTAAAAGGATTGCACTGGCAAACATGTTTGGTGTACCTCGACGACATCATCGTTCTGGGAAAAAGGTTTAAGGAACACCTGAAGAACTTGGAGGATAACAAAGAATAGCTGGTGCTGGTCTGAAACTAGCTCCCAAGAAGTGTTCCTTGTTTAAAAAGGAAGTAAGTTATTTGGGTCCCAAGGTAACTACGGAAGGAATCTGCACTGCTAAGGAAAACATCGAAGCCGTAAAGGATTGAGATATCTTAATGAAATTTGTTATGCGGGTTCCATGGCACTCATCTCCGAGCGATATTTAAAATGGGCGAAATCGGATGATAGCCACGCCCACTTTTTATATATAGAATATTTTCGAGGTGAAACTCAGATGTCATAATCAGACATCCCGTAGCAGTTCTGATGGCGGTGCTTTGGCAGACTTGCAATTTCCTCCAATTGGTGTCAGCAAGATTGGGCGACCATATGGGCACAGCGTGGTCCATAACCGGTCGGCCGATAGCCTTATATGTAGCAAGCCATGTTTCTCGGTCTTTTCCCTAAGTACTGCCGGCCAGTGACTTGAGGATCTTATTGCGGCTCTGTACCTTTGAAGCTATTGCGGTGGCATGACCAGCGGAAGTGAGGCCGTTGTCAAATGTCACACCCAAGATTTTCGGTGGTTGACATTAGGTAGAGGTACTCCGTCTACGTGGACATTTAACTCTTGCCCCATCTGCGCATTCCATGTCGTAAACAGGGTCGCCGTCGATTTAGTCGGAGATAGGGTCAGATTTCGCTCGGTGAAGAAGCTGGACAGGTCACGGAGTTAACTGTTGATTCTAGTACAGAGTTCGTCAATGGAGGGACCCTTGCCCGAGACCATTATCGTAGGAAACAATGCAGATTCCCTTTAGTGGGGGGGTTGTCGGGAATCACGAAATATAGAAATTAAACAAAAGGGGAGAGAGAACACCACTTTGCGGCACCCCTTGTTTTATTCCTCGTGGTCAAGATTTCTTGTTCCTGAATTTGACTGATGCCTGTCGACCATTGAGGTAATTAGCGGTCCACCTTTTAAGGCCAGCAGGGAGCGGTGTCTCTTCCAGGTCTCGAAGGAGTGTGGCGTGATTGACTGTGTCGAATGCATTTGATAGGCCAAGTGCCACGAGAACCGTCCAACGGTTTGGTGGGTGTTGATTCAAACCATAGTTTATCTGCGTTGTAATGGCATTAAAAGCGGATGTAGCGCTCTGAGATTTGCGGAAACCATGCTGGTGATCGGCCAATTTCAAATTTGCAATAAAGTAAGGGAGCAGAATGGTCTCTAGTAGTTCCGCAACCGGCGAAAGGAGAGATATCGGACGATAAAAATCTCCTTGGTTCGCGGATTTACCTGGTATGACGAAAGTAGTTAGAGAGATGTTGAAAAGCACCGCTTAATAACTCAGTCCCTCGTGGCCTAGGTGTTTGATCATATTCATGGCGATTCCGTCGGGTCCGATGGATTTTGAGTGTTTGGAGTGGAGTGCTTGTGTTGTGCGCTTGTCGGAAGACTCTTCTCTTAGTCCTATCCGCAGGTGGATGCATTACAAACAGCCGGCAAAGACCTTGTCATTGTATTTGGTCGGATTGGATAGGGCCTTGACAGTCGACCATAATTTTACGACTCCGCCGGAGAGGTTGCATGCCTCGAGGTGTTGTTTCCACTTGGTCAGTTTGTGTTCGTTGATTATCCCACGAATTTCAGCATTGAGATCTTTGATTCTGGGATCTACGGGATTGATGAGTCTCACTTACTCACGTTCTCTTGCCATCGCAGTAGCTTCTGTAGGAAAATTCGGGCGAATTTCTGGTATTCTGCTAGCAGGAAAAAAGCGGCCTGAGACTGAATCAATGACCTTGCGAAACTCTCTTTCACCTTTGCGTACGTCTATTGGAGTAGGTAAGGGAGCGAAGGAGCGCTCTGTATAGTCCGTAAAGCGGTCCAAGCCCGCTTCGGTGAAGTTGATGTATGTTAGTTTATCAGTCGTTATGAAGTCGGTCGGTCGTTCAACGGAAAGTATGATACGTAGGTGGTCTGAAGCTAATGTAAGCATCGGTCGCCAGATGACAAACTTAGTTAGGCCTGCGGTCGTTATGGAGATGTCTGGCGAACTGTGGCAGATATCTGCTACCCTGGGGGGGGCAGAATGTTGAGTTGTCTATTTGGTCTGCAATTGCATGTCCTCTGCTGTCTGTTGGCAAGTTGGAGTGCAAGAGATCGTGATGTGCGTTGAAGTCGCCTAGGATTAGACGGTTATCGCCCCTTAGCAACGCAGTAATGTCGGGATGATAATCTCTAGGACAACACGTGGCAGGGGAATGTAGATGTTTATGATTTTCAGGTCAACGTCGCCTGACCGGACTACTATGCCTTGGCATTCTAAGGTAGAGTCCCTCTTATATTGTAAAGAGTGATGTGTAATGAACGCAAGGCCACCCCCATTACCATTAGGACGGTCTTTTCGATGTACATTATACCCATCACAAGTTCGTAAGTCCGATCTTGTGTTCAGTTTTGTCTCTTGTATCGCGGCGATTTTGATATTGTGCGACTTCATAAAGTCAGTTATCTCCACGATCTTTCCAGCTAATCCGTTGCAGTTCAGCTGTAAAAGCGCTGCAGGGTTTTGCTCCGAGGATGACAATTTAAGGTTGGAACGGGACAGATTGGACAGGGTTACACTGAAATTATATCCCTTGGCCGGGTAAAAAAATCCGGGTCATTCCGGTGCGATAGAACCTTCTGTTGTGGGAATGGCTGTTTCGACATCAGCCTGAATAATGAATTTGCCCTGTTTTCATACGATTATACTAGTTGCTTTTCGATTCTCAATTTTGCTCTTTTATTTAGTTTTGTTTTCTTCAGCTCACCAGTATACAGCTTTGTATACCAGTTGCCTTTAATTTTCATTCGTTTTGCTTCTTTGTGTTTTAGCTCACCAATACACGCTATTAAGAGATTTTCATTGGGAAACGAATCGTTTAAAACTCATTAATCTGCACACACTTCCTAGTCGGAGGGAAATCCTTGGAATTATTTTTATGATTCAATTGCTAAATCTTTCACTATCTAGCAAATTTCTTCTAAGTGAAGTGAACTTCAATGTACCGTCTCGTCCTTCAAGGCATTTTAAACCTCTAGTCTTAAAACAGTGCCGATCCAATTTTCAGTTAAATGAGCCTTTTCGCTGTTTGTGTCAAGATTATAACTCTCTTTCTGGTAGATTTGATATTAAGGACTCGCTTTTCAGCATAAAAATATCAATTCTTTCTATCCTAAATTCATACTAATTGTTTCTTCTTCTTTGACTTCTATATTAACTTCTAACAATAATTTTATTCTGTTAACTAGTTATTTCTTAATGTATAATCTATCTTATATCTACTTTACTTAGCTGATGAGGTTTTCTCTGTAGCTGAGCAGTTTTAGATCTCGACGATTAACGGTAATCCGTTTGGGAATTATTATTATTATTATTATTATTATGGCATGTCGGTTGCTTTGCTCGGCGGCATTTTCTCTTTTATGCCAGTTGCTTTACTCCTTGGCTTATTTTGGTGCAACCCAATTTTATTTTCCGTTTTAATTTTTCTATCTTTTATATGCTTTTTTTTTTCTTTTCTGCGCAATCCCATCCTCGTCGCCACTGTAACGACTCACACTTACCGCAAGTTTCATACTCAACCGAACAATAAGAAACCAAACACGTTTAATTTAATATTCAAGAAGTTATTTAGCAACCTATCGCTTTCTTTGACCAACCGTGTCTTGATGGTTTTCATTACACACATTACATATTTAATAAGTACTGTAGCTGCCAAATTTCATGTTAATTCTAAACTAACTACATTCCAACTGCCGAATTTTTAACTAGTTTTGAACTGTCGAAAAGTTAATGCAGCGGTGGACAATTTCCATCGCCTAGGACATCGCCATGTTAAATTCGTCAGTTGATTACATGTGAAAGAGATTGAAGGCGAACTACTAGAAATTTTCCCCACAGGGTAACCAAGCTGCTTGCGTGTATTAGTACGAATAGCAAACAGTCTTTTATGCGCATTACATTAGTGTTGATGCACATTTCATCTTGTGGAAAAATATAGTTCGGCTGCCTTTCAGTGTGTTGCATAAAATAAGTTGTAAGTTGGTAATCCAGTGCGTTTAAATTATAGTTTTAAAAAGCATGAGAACGGAATGTCATCTAATTAATTAAAATCTAGAGAATCGATAAATTGTTGCTGAACATATCTATCAGTACACATATGTTTACAAGTAGCAAGTGTTCTGTTAAATTAAAAATATTGTTGTGGTGTTTTACAATTTCTGTGAAGTAAAAAGTGCGTGTTACAATGAGCAGCGAACGTAATATGAGGAGGTTTTACAAGAGGATGTTGGGAGCGCAGAAAATTTATCTGTAGAAGACTTCAATGTCCAACATACAGGATCTGAATTGGATATTCGTTTACAAGAATACGTTGAAGATTCAAGCGTTTGTGACCGGCAACGTCCTCTTAATGAAAATATTCTTCAAAGTAGCATTTAGACCGACGCGTAGGGCATTTGAAAGACTTCTTTGTATTTTACAAGAAAAGAATCTGGACATACCAAGGAGTGCGGAAACACTATATGCCAAAAAAAGACAAAAGGCAGTAATTAAATCCATTATACCTGAACTTTATTGTCATATTGGTTTAGGCAGTATAAATGTCTGCCTTTTTATATGCTTCAAGAAACTAAAAGAGTTTCATTCGACATCAATATCGACGGTTTGCCATTGTTCAAAAGCTCTCGCACTCAACTGTGGCCAATGTGCGGTTAGTTGATTTCCCTAAAGTTGGTGTGTTTCCTGTCGGTATTTACGTTGGGAATAAAAAACCAATCGGTGTTTCTGATTTTCTAAATCGACTTGTAACTGAAATGGGCAGTATTTTAAAAAACGGCCTTGAAATAAGTGGGAAATCGGTAGAAGTTGAGATGCAGTCAGTAGTGTGCGATGCCCCAGCCAAGGCTTTTATTTGCGGCACTCCCAGCCATGTATCATCTCATGGCTGCAGCAAGTGCACACAAATCGAACGAAAAATTGACAACGTAAACGAAAAAAACAGATGCCGTTTATAACTAAGGAGTTCGTTATCAAACCCAGGTCAATAGATGAAATTTTAAATTGGAAAGCAACAATGTTCATGATGATCTTTACTATCAATTTTTACTTCTGCATTGCACGTGTAGGATGCTCCTATGTCCATATTTAACAAATTTAGCAGTTAAAAAAAACGCTTTCTTTATTTCTGAAAAACTTTTCAACTATTTTCGGAGATGCCAGTGTAAC
The DNA here is from genome assembly GCA_949987695.1 of Merzomyia westermanni. Taxonomy (NCBI): domain Eukaryota; kingdom Metazoa; phylum Arthropoda; class Insecta; order Diptera; family Tephritidae; genus Merzomyia; species Merzomyia westermanni. The sequence goes on from OX465289.1 coordinate 116,454,839, forward strand.
TTATAACGTTCACCATTCATTGCATCTAACGGATAGTGTTGAGTCAATAGGCCTGTAGTCAAGTTTTTAAGCTTATGATTTTTAAAATTATTTACAAACTTTAGAAAAGTATGTAAAAAAACCAACTCAAATTCTTCCGCAATTAATAAATAGAATCAGTCATGAATTCTTGCTAGGAAAAGAAATCCATGACGGCTTTAAAACTCTTAAAGTAAAAGTCTATGTTTTTTTCTAACGATTAGTTTTTCTCCTCGAAAAAACCCGACACTTATTGCCTCAATATACCAATAAAAATCAAAGATTTTTCAGTGACAGACTGTCTTTAATTGGTCAGGAATTTGTAAATTCTAGAAGATTTTGTAGATCCAGTTGACTCTATGTCATTAGGTATATGTTTGGCACATTGCTCTGCAGTAGATACAGAAAACTATTACTCTGTTGAAGAAATTTAATGCAAACTGATTGGTCTTCCTCACAATGATAGTATAAGTTATCATAAGTTTCTTCCGACAGACGTCATTAACCAAATTTTTAATTTTTTTAAAATTTTTTAATTTAATTTATTTATTTCAGTCTTTAAATTCAAAAATTCTTACAGACTATCATACTAATTAGAAAAAGAAAGATCTTAAATGACTAATTAGGGTTGCATACGAAGAAGTGAAGTAAACACCTGAAGAACTAAAAAACAAATTAAGATCCGCACATGCCCTAGAGATAGGAGCATTTGCAGCATAGTCGGTCCTTGCAAAACCAATTTTAAAAGTCTCAAAATGCCGAAAATTTCTGCATGGGACATTGAGCTGAATTTTTGCCAGAAGTGATGGACAATCAACAGCTCCAGAAAGTAAGCCAATAACAAACGAGCACGATAAAATGGTTCGTCTATTTTCAAGCGTACTTAGTTCAATTAAGAGACATCGAGATTCATATGATGGTAAAGGATCAGAAAAATTCAAAGATCGGAGAGCAAAACGTAGGAAAACTTTCTGGACTCTCTCAATTCGTTTATAGGGCCCAATTTGGTAGGGTCTCCAAATGGGAGCAGCATACTCCAATCTCGATCTGACAAAAGAACAATATAGAGACTTGAGGGTGTGAGGGTTAGTGAATGCAGAACAATTTCTGCGTATGAACGCCAGCATCGCATAAGACCGAGCTACCACGTAGTTGACTTGGTTAGAGAAACTAAATTTAGAGTCGAAAAATACACCCAAGTCCTTGATTTCTTCAACGGATTCCAAGGCACAGCCGGCAATACTATACGAAGTACGTAGGGTATTAGCAGACCTCGAAAAAGTCACATGGAAACACTTTTTGATGTTCAGCATTAGTCGATTTAAACAACACCAGTTTTCGAGGTTGAAAAGGTCTGATAGCAGCCGTTCGGAGTCATGTGAACTATTTATGACAGCGAATATTTTCAAATCATCAGCATATAACAAATATTCCGCAAAAGAGAAACATGAGCCAATATCGTTGATAAATAATATAAAAAATAGAAGCCCAAGAATACTTCCCTGCGGAACACCAAAGGATGCAATGAAGGACCAAGGTGGCGTTGTCTACGTCAACAACCCAATGTCTGTTTGATAGATAGGACTCGATCCACAGCAAAAATGTGGAATGAAAACCCAACGCCGCCAGCTTTGCGAGGAGTATCTGATGGGACACCTTGTCGAAGGCTTTCGAGAAATCTGTATAAATTGAGTCAACTTGCAGTCTATTCTGAAAAGCGGAAATGCAGTAATCGGAAAAGATAGATAAATTACTAACAGTGGACCGTTTTGGGACGAAGCCGTGCTGATTGTTCGAAATTAGGCCCTTTACTGCAAAGTATAATTTGTCATTGACTATAATCTCGAAAAGTTTGGATACAGATGAGAGCTTCAAAATCGGTCTATAATTACGAACATCATTTTTGTTACCACTCTTGAATATCGAAGAAATTGAAGTTAGTTTCCAGTCATCCACAAATGTCCCTGTGGCCAGTGAGTTGTTGAATATAATTGTAAGAGGCTCAGCCAAAGACAAACAATTTTTTAGCAGTATGACCGAAAGACCATCTGTGTCCGTCTTGGATGAAGGCTTAAGCTTCCCTATACCGTTCTCGACATCCGCAACGGAAACACGCAGAGAGCCAAAATTGATCGCTGAGTTGCTCGTGGAAGGCAGACCAGTGTGTACACGAGTGTCTGGTTCAAAATTAGGGCAAAAAAAGTCGGCAAATAAATTCGCAGCATCTACTGCATTGTTTGCAGATGTGTCGTTGAAAAACACATTAGTAGGGACAGAAGAGCAGGCCTTTTTTGATTTTATGAAACGCCAAAACGTCTTTGAGTTCGAAATTATATTGTCCTCAAAGCTCACAATATAATTTCTGTAAAAGAACTTATTCAAGCACTTGAATGCCTTTAAATCGTTTTGAAATTTAGAGTAGTGCGCCGAATCTCCAGTTCTTTTATACTGGTTTAAAGATTTGTTTTTAACATTCCTCAGATGTTTTAGCCTCTTAGTATGCCAAGGCGTCTTATATGTTTTTTGTTTATAAATTGGGATATGCTTCAAGCACAACTCGAAAACCTGATTTTTAAAAATATGAAAACAAGATGTGACATCATTATCACGGAATGAATCACACCAATCAATGCTTAATAATAATTCATTAAAATGCGGCATATCGCAAGCACTATAGTTGAAATTCGTTTCAGGTTTATCGCTAATTTCAGCAAATTCATAAAACTCCAATTCAAGAAAAATAGAAACGTGATGTTTATCAGTCTGCAATATTGGTGTAAAGCATTCAGACAATGTGTAGTGAATATTGTTTGAGATAAACACTAAATCTAACATTCTCTTTAGCCTATTATAAAGCCCATTAATTTGCACTAAGTCAATACTTAAGAAGCTATCAATTAGATGAATTTCGGCTAAAGAGTTAACGTTAGAGGCCATAAAATAGGCCGTGTTTTCAATATGAGACCAATTTAAGTTACATAAGTTAAAATCCCCAAGGACACAAAGATGATTGTCACCCACAACATTCGATGCCAGTGAAAGAACATTGTCAGCATGTGCAATATATAAGGTATCTGTACTGTTCGGTGGAATATACGAGGCACACAAATACAAGATTCCAGAAGAACCAAATGTCACAGTTGTCTTCATAGCCTTCACCCAGGTCAATCAGATTCAGCCAAATTACGACAGCATGCCACTTCATGCAACTAGCTAGATCAGCAGAAATGCGATCACACGACATGATCGCTTATCGTGGTTGGCACACGTCGCTGTGTCAGCAAAACAATATGACAACATCAGAAGCGCCACAATTCTCTTCATCATGTTTAGCTGCATCGAAAAAAGCAGCTATTACAACATCATCAGGTAAACATCGTTAGCGCAACGATTGTGTTAACGTTGCTAAGCGCCAGCAGAGCAGCAGCAGCGCTACCCAACGACGTGGGTTAAGTGGACAGTTAGGGTAGCTATTAAGAATCAGTTCTAAATGTAGCTCAATAAAGCAAACACGTGCAATAAAACACAACTGCCGCCCAACGTGGGGCTGGAAAACACTTATCAGTTTGATCCTAATGGATAAATAATAATCGCAAACAGTTAGAAGGATTTGAATACGAAGTTAATGCAGCAGACTGAAGAGTAGCAAGCAACAACGGAAGGAGTAGAAACAAGAATCGTTATAACCCAAGGAAGAAAATCAAGAATTATATAGGCTAAGATAACACTTAAGTATGACGAGGTAAGTGAAGTGCTCAAAAAGAATTTAGTGAAAGGGCAAAACCGAAATTGAGAAAAAAATAATAATAATAATAATTAATAAAGAATAGGTGCTAAATAAAACTGTGTCCTTTGTGAAAATTTTCAAACAAATTTTTCATGTTTGCAGAATCAGGTAACAATAAACAAACCTAAGGTAGAAAAATATAGTACGGTAACAGTTAACCCCTAACTACCTGCGACATTACGCTAGACGCGATAAAATCCCTTCCGGAATTTTTTGGCCATCAAAGCACGTACGTATCCTGGCGGGAAGCCGCACACAGTGCCTACGAATTATTTAGGAGGTACGATGGCAGTGAACGCCACTACCAAGTTGTTACTATTATCAGAAACAAAGTGAGAGGTGCTGCAGATGCAGTACTTTCTTCTTTTAACACAGTGCTTAACTTTAAGGCTATAATCTCCAGACTTGACTTTACTTACGCGGAAAAACGGCCGATAATCTAAATCATGCAGGAATAACGACCCTGAGACAGGGATCAATGACATGCATGAATTCTACGACGAAGTAGAAAAGAAGCTAACTCTGTTAACAAATAAGACAATAACAGATTTCAAGAAAAGCCTGGCGGAAGTCAGAATCCTGCCAATCAAAAGACACCTAACTACGATCATGGGGTGGGTCATAAAAATCCGCATTTTTCAGTAAGTAAATAAAATAAACAGGCCAGTCGTCCACAGAATTATGGAAATATCCAAAACCCATTTCCCAATAGTAATTATTCGGGCCAACGGCGTATTGAGCCTATGGAAGTAGATCCCTCCATATCCCAATTCAAAAACCAAGCAAGTAATCCCAGCCAGGAACAATACGGTAAGCCAAAAGGAAACGTGCAAAAACGTGTAGCGAACTCAGGACGGTACACAGGACCCAAAATACAGCGCGTAAACGATCTTAGCGACGAGCGGGAGTTGCAAAATGAAGAAACATACAATAACGAAGTCGAGCAGGCAGCCGACAACATCTAATCCGATGAGGTTAATTTTTTACGTGTTTTTTCGGCCTTAAATTGACTATTGTATGTGTTGTTGAGCTCTAGGCCACCCAAATATATATGAATAATAACAATTTTAAATTTAAATTAGTGACATACGCATGAATTTTAAGAGCGACGTAGAGAGAGTCGCTCCAGCATACCGGTATTTGATAGAAAGGAAAAAGAGTTACACCTAGCACACAGAGAGTGTCAACAACAACAAGCAATCATCTGTTTCTATATTATTGAAGCGCCGTTTTCCTTGCATATTTTCATGTATTGTTGTTATTGGAGAAGTTTTGTTGATCATTATTGTTTTTGAAATTGTTTACATTTTTCATTTTTTGACTTTATACTGCATTCTATTATAAATGTTAAATTAGTCGATAAGGTGCAGTCAATAGTGTAAGTGTATGAAAGTGTTTTGTTGAATTTTGTTGATCTCAATGTTTATATGTTTCAGATCCTGATGATGATTTCAAATTGAAATCGAAATATCGATCATTTTAAATAAATATATAATATTAACAAATTTAAAATTGTTATTATTCATATATATTTGGGTGGCCTAGAGCTCAACAACACATACAATAGTTAATTTTTTAGAGCAAAGTCCCTCCTTCCTTGGGTTTCACGGTCACGGATTAAAATTAATAATCAATTAATTTTATTTTTTTTTTTAATTTAATCGATTAATTAAAATTGACTTTATTTTTATAGATTAATAATCGATTAGGATTAAATTTTGGTCATGATTAATGAGGATTAATTTGGATTAATTTATTTAAGAAAAAAATCCTACGATTAATACATTTAATCTAAAATATTAATTCGATTAAAATTTTAGATTAATTTGGATTAAACAGGATTAATTGTTTCTTGGCAACTCTATATGTATAATAACTTGCATATTTGTTTACTTATAATAATTTGCACATGCTTGTTTACTTTTGCACATATGTTAAAGGTGCTCATATATTTTATTGTTGTTATATGCTGTCATATGTGATCAACGTGCTTTTAAGTGTAAAGTAAATTTAATATTTCATTTTTTATGAAGTAATTTATTTTTTATAGCATTAATTGGTAAGTATCGGTTTTACATATAAACCTATTTCATATGTACCTATATTTGTATATGTACGATATAAATCGAATTAATTCTAAAATGAAATTTCTATTAATCCTGTTTAATCCAATTTAATCTAAAATTTTAATCGAATTAATATTTTAGATTAAATGTATTAATCGTAGGATTTTTTTTTTAAATAAATTAATCCAAATTAATCCTCATTAATCATGACCAAAATTTAATCCTAATCGATTATTAATCCTAAATTTGAATAACTAATCTTAATTAATCAATTAAAACAAAAACAAAAATATTTTAATTAGATTACTAATCATTAAGATTAATAGTCATTAATTAACAGCTCTGAAAAGAAGTCAATCTCCTTGTTGACACAGGGGTGGGGGTGTCAAGGAGCTACATCAGGCCCCTTCCAGGGCTGAAAGGAATAAAACCAGTAGAAAACTCATTTTTAGTAAGGTCTATTCATGGCGTTACTCCCATCAAACATAAATGCAAGGTTAAAATTTTTGGGACAATAGCAGAATTTTTTCTACTACCTAATCTCAATTCGTTTGATGGTGTGATTGGCCTTGACCTATTGAACAAGTTGCACGCTTCTATTAATTTAAAAACAAACACAATAACACATGATTTTGGTAAGGAGATTTTACTATTTGTTTCTAGCGATGATGTTAGTCACTTGCGACTGCAAGCGGAAAACGTCACACAAACTCTAGAAGAAGTATTCTCAAAAATGATGGTAGCATAAATGGGGTGTTTGCAGACCATAACGAAGCACTACCATACAACACATACGTAGTGGGAACGATTCGCACTACAAACGAAGATCCCGTGTATTCGAGGCTATACCCTTACCCAGGGCCGTCGAGATGATTTCAGGGCCCCCCCCGTAAAACCCTTTACGTTCATGTGACGGAAATTTAAGATACAACTTTTTCCAAAATTGTGCTTTAGAACAGCCGTTAGGAGAACACATTTTTGAACGATTCAATGTATTTTTACTAAGAAGGCGACAGGGGAGGCAATAAAAAGCGCTTTTCGTTTGACTCCAAACTAACCAGTCACGTTGAATTTTTTCACCGTTAGGCAAAATAGTAGACAGAAGTGAAAGTGGAAATGGCTCGCCCAACCGATCCCGAGGAAAAGTTCACGGCATTTTGGAATGACCTCGACGGAGGACTTCTTGGAGTTCTTGCGGTTGTAAGAACTCAGCTTCGAGAGTACCAATATCGTAATCATACGAATGTTTATAAACAAATTTCGTATTCAATTTTTCATTCGTATCGTATTTCACTGAGGTAACCAATTTTTCACCAGTGGTGTCATCGTTTTCGTAGTTATCTAGCTCAACATTCTTATCATCTCTGAAATGAGAACTGAATGAAGTATTTTTCTGCTAACCTTGTATGTCGTTGCTAACTGGCTGTGTTGAAGAATTTTCAGGTTTTTCAGACTGCCGAGGGCATGAGTTCTTGTCACTTGCAGGAGTCGTAGCTTGAATTCGCATTCTGCTGAAAGTTGAACGCTTCCAGAGTTCTTTGTGCCTTTTGTGCTTTTGCAAGTGCTTCTGCTCGAGTTGAGCAGTCTTTACGCTTTTGGAAACCGGACTTATGCGAATACATCTTTTCAACTAAAATTTAATGAGATTACAGTCAATCTGGGAGGTTAGTACAGTCGATCTGAGTATTTAGCCGGAAACTTTGCGGAAAACATTCAAACAGACAAATAAAAAATATCACTCACCTGTAATCAGAAAAACACTACACAAACACAAGAAATAACCACACACTTCAACTGTCACTTTTATTTTGATCAAAGACGACTAGATGTTCGACTAATTTTCTCGTGAGAGCGCTGGCAAAATGTACATTTTTTATAACATTCGCCAACACAGCCACACCACAAGTACTGAGTGGTACTTGGTCATTTTGCTTGTCAGCTGTTCACTAGCCCATCGTTTGGCAATGTTGCCAGCTGCGAAAACTAGTTCATGGGCTAAGAGCGTGATAAAATTGAGAGTTAATGAGAGAGTCGAATATCTAAACTACTTATAAAATAAAGTCGCTAAAAGCTATGTACGGAATTGGCTTCGCACAGAATGATCCGATTTGAAAGCGGTTTTTTGCATTTTAAAGCTTAGCTGTGTGAGATGGACTTTTTTTTATATAATGTGAAGGAATATATAAAGGGGGCATGGCAATCGGACAAAATGTGGTAAAAAAACATAAATTTTTGGTTTACACAGCCATACATCATAACCTAATCAACCGATTAGAATGAATCTTCCTTGAAGTTAAACTTTGAAATATTTACTTTCGTTCTGCATCAAAAAAATAGTTGATTTCTTTCTAATTTAACCAAAATGGTTTAACCAAAAGCAGCACTTTTTCCAAAAAAATCAGTGTGTTTGTTCGCTGCCAACAGAATAAGTCAGCGTGCTTTAAGCGACAGCTGTAGTGAGCCATTCATTTGATGAATTCGCGAAAGAGCTCGGTAGCGTTACTTCACTTCGGACGTATGTATGTATGTATTTGGAGCGTTTTCTGGCTCTTTTTTAATGAACTTCGGAGCCTTTTTGGACTCTGTTTGGAGCCTTTTATTGACGCTTTTCTGAAGCTTTTTCTACTCATTTTAGGCACATTTTTTCAGTTTTTTTTAATCTTTTGTTAAGATTTTTATAGGGTTTAAGACACATATCTTTATTTAAGTAATCAGAAGAAAATTGTCTTTTTATTGTTTTATACAGTATTATTTATTTAATATTAAAAATATATCAAATTCAATTAGTTCTTTATTGAAAACAAGTTTTATGTAAAAATATTTGTATAACTAAATATCGTAAAATATATTTATTTATTTTTGTAAGTATAACGAGCTCAAGACCAGTTGATAATAATTCTTAGTTAATTATTATTATTTTTGATTAGAGGAAAAATTAACTATAGCCTGTATATGTTTGTTGCTTTCAATTTTTCCTCTAATCAAAAATAATAATAATTAACTAAGAATTATTATCAACTGGTCTTGAGCTCGTTATACTTACAAAAATATGTAAAATGAACAGACCGTAAAAAACCAACAACAAAATATATTTATTTATGTGTTTTTAATAAATTTCTTTTAAAATAAAGCAAAATCTTTTACAGAAACCACATAAATCAAATTTTAGAGTTAGCACGAAGATCAGGAAAATTTATCAAGTTTTGATGGCAATTTTTAAAACGTTGATGAACTTTCCTGAACTTTGTGTTAAATTTAAAAATTTGATTTATGTGGTTTCTGTACAATATTTTGCTTTATTTTAAAAGAAATTTATTAAAAACACATAAATAAATATATTTTACGAGTAAAACCGCTTCCAATTTTGTTTCTATTATTCCTGCGACCACTTTATGTACATACATATCTACGCATAAAGGTATTACGAGTACAAAAGTATATAAATTGGTTTATACTAAATAATTTTAATTTGTTTTATTTTAAATGCACTTCAGTTGGCTTCCAAATTTCATCTACTGATAAACATTCAGAAGAAATACTACTTTACGTTCCGTTAGGTAAAATAAAAAACCTCATAAAATGCTCTAAAACATTCACTTAATTGAACGTTGCCGTTCATCCGCTCTCCAACGTTTATTTTCTCACAATTCTCTTTACGCCTACAACAAAAAGGATCAGAAAACGCTCCAAATCGCTCATATAAGTGAGCCTTGTCATTTATCCGCTCTACAATATTCATTTCTTCTCCCAAGGCTCCCTGAATCTTCATAAAAAAGTGGGTTTTTTGATGTTTACTAAATAACACTCCAAAAAAGCTCAAATTACGGACTCATTTTTGATCATTATTTCGGAGCGCTCCGACTTTGGTAAGCTGGGAAGGTGCGGGTTGCTAGTCTGGAATATGGTAGAACTATATGGAAAGCAGCAATATGTACACACATACATACATATGCATATACAGGGTGTTTTTTTTACAGGTTTGTTTTTCGAATAGAGATAAAACTGGCATTTTGTGGTCAAATCTGGCAACTCTAATGTCATTTATGTTCAGTTTGGTTTGCCATTTCATCATGAACAGGTTGACAAAAGAACAACGCTTGCAAATCGTGCAAATTTATTTCGAAAATAATGGTTCAGTTCGCGAAGTTTACCGTGAGCTCCGTCCATTTTATGGTCGACATAATCGTCCATCAGAGCAATTAATTCGGTTAACCATGGATCGTTTTCGCACTACGTTTACTCTATGTGATAATACGCATCCGCAGAGACGTCGAACAGTGCGCACCGAAGAAACAATTGCCGCTGTAGAGCAAAGTGTTGAAGAGGACCCGAATGAATCGATTCGCCACCGTGCACAGCAATTGGAGCTTTGTCCATCAACTTTATGGAAGATTTTGCGCAAAGATCTTGGCTTGCGACCTTACAAGATCCAGCTTGTGCAAGAATTAAAGCCGCGAGACCATGGAATGCGTCGTGATTTTGGTGTATGGGCCGAAAATGAGATTGATTTCGATGCTGATTTTCATCGCAAAATTTTGTTCAGTGATGAGGCTCATTTTTGGTTGAATGGCTACGTCAACAAGCAAAATTGCCGCATTTGGAGTGAAGAGAATCCACATGAGACCCTTGAAACGCCATTACATCCACAAAAACTGACTGTTTGGTGTGCTCTATGGGCTGGTGGAGTCATTGGGCTATAATTCTTCCGCAATAATGCTGGAGAGGCAGCTACCGTTAATGGAGACCGGTATAGAGCCATGATAACCGACTATTTTGTTCCCGAATTGGATGGCATGAATGTGGATGAGTTGTGGTTCCAACAAGACGGCGCTACATGCCACACAGCGCACGTCACAATCGCTTTATTGAAGGAAACATTCGATGAGCGCATAATTTCGCGGAATGGACCTGTCAATTGGCCACCAAGGTCGTGTGATTTGACACCATTGGATTATTTTCTTTGGGGATATGTGAAGTCGCTCGTCTACACCAACAAACCAGAAACGTTAGGGGAATTGGAAGCCAACATTCGTGGCGTTATTGCCGACATACGGCCCCATATGCTCGAAAAAGTGGTTGAAAATTGGACCTGTAGAATTGGCTTTATTCGAGCCAGCCGCGGCGGCCACATGCCCGAAATCATATTTAAACATTAATGGCATAAAATTATCCTTCCAATAAAGCCAAATTGATGGACCTTAAAACGATTTCCTTGTGTTTTATTTCAATTCGAAGTTCTATACCCCTAAAAAAAACACCCTTTATTTGCATGCTGCCAAAATTAAATGAACATTGACAGAATTAAAGCGAAAATATGCATGTCCGTATATACATACATATGTCCATGATCGTTTAGTAAATTAACAAGGAAACTTCTTTCTGAGCTTATAACATATGTATGTTAAGATGTAAATACGTATGTGCGTGATAATGCATTGCAGAATTATTATGCAACCGAATATTACTGAAATATACATATGTTCAATTCGTACATATGCATGCATATACAAAGTTACTTACTACAGTTGTAAAGGTACATATTAAATTTTTCCCAAATTTTGAGATTTGGACTGAAATCCGGGCCCCTAGAAACTCCGGGCCCGGTGGGAATCCCACCCTTACCCCCCCCCCCCTCTCGGCGGGCCTACCCTTACCCATTGGGCGTCTCGGATTTCGGGAACAAGGAAATTCAAGAACTGCTAGCAAACGGCATCATTCGGCCATCCAGGTCACCATATAATAATCCATATAGGTGGTAAAAAAGAAAGGCCTTCACGAACTGGGCAAGAAAAAAAGAGGATGGTTATAGATTTTCGAAAGCTCAACGAAAAAACCGTCAGCGATAAATATCCAATCCCGGATATCACGGGAATTTTATCAAATCTAGGTGGAAGTAAATTCTTTGCTACTGTAAAGTCTTCAAATGAGGTACGCAGATGTATATCGTTGAATTGATTGTTCTTTATTCAAAAGCTTTCTCTTTTATACATTTCTAGCTTAACTTACGTATACAAACTTACACTAATACTTAGACACTAAAAGTATTTGCATTGTGTGCAATGTCAGCAAATAATTTGGTAGTTCACGTTGACCAACCGATAGTGTCGATCAGTCGTGCTTATCGATACGTGTGTTGGTCAAAGCGACGCATTGAGTAATGGGTTGACAATTTGATAGGTGTCAGTTGGTATAACTCCAGTGGGTTCAACATAATTTAAGTGGGTCAATATTTGAAGTGCATTGACAGTGAAAAGCATTCTGAGTAATGCTACACCATCCGCCTTATGAATAGTCGTATACACTTGAAGGCAATTGTATACGACTATTAAAGCGACTTATTGACCTACTTAGGGTTTGTTTGCGTTTACAAAATTTTAATTGTTTTTCGGCTCTTATTGCCATTATTGCATAAGAATTTTTTTTTCTTCACTTGTTTACATTTGTTTCTCGTTTGTCATTATTGCATTTATATATATATTTTTTTTTTGTTTCTTTTTATTTTCAGTTGTTTACATTTATTTATTTAGTGTATAGTTGTATTTTGAACATAATATGTGGTTTTTATTTTCTTTGGCATGTGCCTGTTTATTAAAGTGAGTAAACTTGATTGCTGGTGGTGAGTGGTGTTATACTGTTTTAAGTCTATTCTTATGAATTATGATTTATTTTTGGTTTTTATTGCTATTTCCTATGCTATGTAGAATTAAAGTAAAATTGTTGTTCTTATCAATATTTTTAACTCTATATTGTCCATTATATCTATTTTCTAGCATATGGGAGGCCTCTTCTCTAACTAATACTAAATCTCCTATGTTAATTTCCTCACTATAGCTATTCTTATCATAATTCGTTTTTTGTTTTTCTTTAGCCTCTTGGACTAATTTCCTAGCTCTTTGCTCGGCTATTTGGAGTCTATATTTTACCTCTTTGTAGTAAGCTTCGTGATTGTATAATGGGCTGATTATATTTTCTTTTAAAAATTCGTAATTTGGTGGGTTTTTTCCAAATATGAGTTCAAAAGGGCAATATTTATGTGTGGTGGATGGCGTCATATTGTAACAATACGTGAAATATTTGAGGTATTCATCCCAATCTTCTTTGTCACTGCATATGTATGAACGTATGTACTCGTTGAATGTCCGGTGACTGCGTTCTACAGTGCCCAGAGTTTGATGATGGTACGGTGTTGAAGCTTTATGTTCAATTTTCAACAATTTCTTTGAATAAGCTATTTTTATATTCTGTGCCCATGTCCGTTAAGATTGTTTTCATTTGTCCGTAAATCAATATGCAATGTTCGAACCCGGCTTTAGCGACTGCTATTGCGTGTTTGCTTGGAACTGGGATAGCTACCAAATATTTGGTTAGATTGCATATAATGGTAACTGCATATTCGTTTCCGTTTATCGACTTCGGTAATGGGCCTACTGTATCGATTTGTACAATATCGAATGCCTTCGGAGGTGTCTCCGTTATTGTCTTTGGTTCTTTTAGATGCTTGGTAATTTTATTTTTCTTGCAGTGGATGCAGTTCTTTACGTATTTTCTTACGTCATTTTTCATATTCAGCCAGCTATATTTCTGCTTGATTTTATCTGTCATGCGATTTATTCCTGGGTGGCCACCACTAATCGGATCGTCATGATATTTATGCAGAATTTCCTTAATTTTCCCGGGATTTGTCACGTATATAACCTCTGGGGTTAGAGCGATTGTTAACTTTTTGAGAACTTTATTACCCATTTCTATAAATTTGCCTACTGCAGTATAATTCTTTTTAAACAATTTGTCCCCTAAGGACAACTGTACTTGTACAAGTCCTAAATTGCCGGCTTCTTTTTCAAGCCTGGTAAAGAATTGTCCTAAGTCAATCTTATCCTCAACAATTAGGTTGCTTGTATCTAAATTGCTACAAATTTTCTTTCCTTTTTTGAAATAACATTTCGGAGGAGTGAAAACGAGCTCGACATGTCTCTTTACTTCAAATTTATTTAGCGCTTCGTAAATTTTGGGGTTCTCTTTGTGACTTTCTTTATTTTCAACATTACTTTTGCTGATATTTTTTGCTGCTGATCTTGTTGTTATTTTTAATATTTTACTTGCTTCCACTGACATATCTTTTAAGTTTGTTATTGTTATGCGGGATAATGCATCCGCTATATGATTTTCCTTTCCGGCTTTGTACTCCACTTCAAAATCGTACTCTTCTAAATCGAGTATTACTCGTGTCAGCTTGGATGAAGGACTTTTCATTGAAAATAGGTATGTTAAAGGACGATGGTCGGTTTTAACTAGGAATTTTCTGCCATAGACATATGGTCTGAAGAAGGTTATGGCCCAATGGATTGCGGCCAATTCTTTTTCTATTGTGGCTTTGTTGGTTTCGCCTTTTGTAAAGGACCTTGAAGCGTAAGCAATTGGTAACTGTTTGCCATCATGTTCTTGGCTAAGGACTGCTCCACAAGCGTATCCACTAGCGTCTGTTGTTATGCAGAATTCTTTATCGAAATCTGGGTATTGCAAGAGTTTTGGACTAATTAATGCTTCCTTTAAGTAGACAAAAGCTTTTTGACATTCTTCTGTCCATTTGAAGGCAACATTCTTTTTGCATAGCCTAGTTAACTTTTTTGAATGTTCTGCAAAATTCGGTACAAATCTTCTGTTATAGTTGCAGAAAGCTACGAATCTTTTAACTTCATCGGCTGTTTTTGGTGTTGGATAATTTTGAACGGTTTCAAATTTGCCTGGATCGGGTAATATTCCCTTGTTTGTACATTTATGTCCTAAGTAGGTTACTTCTTGGCTGAAAAATAGGCATTTATCTGGATGTAATTTTAGGTTATATTTTCTGCAAGTGGAGAATACGTCTCTTAAATTTTTTAGCATGTGATTTTCAGAACAACCTAATACAACTAAATCATCCATGTAGAGAAATGCTTGAGATGGTTTGAGGCCTGCGAATGCTAGGGTCATCATTCTTTGGAATGAATTCGATGCTACTTTTAATCCGTAGGGTAGCCTTTTAAATCTATATGTGCCATTTTCGGCTGTGAATGAGGTTATATCCCTGGAGTCTGTGTGTAATTCAATTTGATGAAAACCTGACATAAGGTCTAGGCATGAAAAATATTTTGCTCTTCCAAGTTGATCTAAAATATCGTCAATTCTTGGAAGTGGGAATTTGTCTGCTGCTAGCTTTTTGTTTACTTGTCTGTAGTCTACCACTAATCTCCATCTTTTTTCTGTTTTGCCTGGGAGTGATTTTTTAGGGACTAGTAAAATTGGGCTATTATACTCTGAAATAGAAGGTTCTATTATATCATCTTCGATTAACTTCTTTACTTGTTTGCTTATTTCTCCTTTTTGTGTTTGAGGTAATCTATAATTTTTTATGTAAACAGGAGTGTCCTCCTTCATGTATAATTTTTGTTTGTAAAAGTTATTAGAAGAAATTGGTTCTGTTTCTAGTGCAAATATGTCTATGAATTCTGTGCATAGCGTTGTTAATTGAGAATTGACAAATTTTGGAAAATTTTTGGTTAATCTTTTTAATTTTTCTGTATTGTTGCACTTTTTACTGTGTGTTTCTGCTTTAATTAGTGTGTAATCGTCTAAATTTTCGGTATTAATCTTGTAATTTTGGATAGTTGTGTTTTTATGTGTTGTGTTGATAATTCTAACAAAGGTTTGATGTTTATTTGTGATAGTGTTTGCTATGAAAATGCCTTCAGATAATTGTTGGTGTGGTATGAAGATGTTTTTGTTATCGGTGTTTACTTTAACTTGTCTAATGACTTCAGATATAGCAGGGATAGTTAGTGTGTTGACAGACAGACAATTTGTTAGGTGCATTGTTATTGTTTGGGGAAAATCATATGACCTTAGTATTCATTTATCCTCTGTTTTGCCATAATCTAAAATGCAATTGTATTTCTTTATGAAATCTAGTCCTATTATTCCATCACATGGGATTGGAAAGTCGTCTTCTACGACGTGGAATTTATGGTAAATTAGAAGGTCATCACCTTTTAAATCAGCTTTAATTGTGCCTAATGTGTCAGTTGGTATATACTGTTGAACTCCCGTGGGTTCAACATAATTTAAGTGGGTCAATATTTGAAGTGCATTGACAGTGAAAAGCATTCTGAGTAATGCTACACTACCCTTGATTTGAAATCTGGTTTCCAACAGATCAACCTGCTCGAACGAGACAGAGAAAAAACAGAATTTTCCGTAAAAAATGGAAAGTACGAATTTTATAGATTGTCATTCGGTCTAGAGAATGCTCCCAGCATTTTCCAGAGGGCAATAGATGATGTGTTGAGAGAAGGAAGAAAGGAAATGTTTTGTCTATATGGATAATGTCATTATATTTTCCAAAGACGAAGAACAACATTTAGATGATGTGAAAGTGATTTTAAGAAGTTTATTCGAAGCCAACATAAGAGTGTCGGCGGAAAAATCAACATTTTTCAGAACCGAAGTAGAATTCCTGGGTTTTTTAGTTTTACAATTTACAAACCTGGTAAAGAGAATGTAGTCGCAGATGCATTATCTAGGCAACATATGAACGCCCTAGATAACATGAGTACCGAAACAATTTATAGATAAGTTTCGTTACTAACACGATTGAAAGAACTCATAAACCAGTGAACTGCTTTCGTAATCAGATACTAGTAGAAGAAGGCATAGAACAGGGAAAAAGAACGTTTATAATTTTTGGAAAAAAAACTAGACATCTAGTGTCGTTCAGGCGTAAAGAGGATTTAATAAGCCTCCTACAAGAAGCGGTAAAAGTAGATGTTGCTAACGCAATACATTGCGACTTACATACACTAGCACAATTTCAGGACAAACTGGTTGAACTTTTTTCAACAGTCAAATTTAGACATACGGAAAAATTTGTGAACGACATAACAGACCCCAACGAGCAGCAGGAAATTATCGCTGCCGAACATAATGGAGCACATCGAGCGCCCCAGGAGAATGTAAAGTAAATATTGGAAGACTAGTTTTCCCCAAAATGGAGAGAAAAGCCAAACAATTTGTCTCTAACTGCCGCACATGCTCTCAGGCGAAGTATGATCGCCATCCTAAAAAGCAACTTATTGCTCAGACGCCCGTTCCTACATATTGTGGAGAGATCCTCCACATCGACATATTTTCAACGGGCTCCAAGTATTTCTTAACTTGCAGTGACAAGTTTTCAAAGTTTGCTATAGTAGAGTCCTTAAAGCCCAGGACAATAGCAGACGTAAAGCCACAGCTTCTTCAGCTAATCAACTTGTTTTAAGGTACAAAAACCATTTACTGAGACAATGAAAAGTCACTGAATTCTAATAGTATCAAATCCATGCTGAAGAATCATTTCAATATTGACATCGTGAATGCCTCACCCCTTCACAGTACATCAAATGGCCAGGTAGAGCAATTCCATAGCACATTGATGGAAATATCGCGATGCCTCAAACTCGATACAAATATGGATGACATTGAAGAAATAATTCTTTTAGCCACAATCAAGTACAATAGGTCCATTCATACGGTAACGAAAATGAAACCTATTGCAATTTTTCAGTCAGGCAAAGAAGATGAACTGGTATAACCTCTCGCCTGGAAAAAGCGCAGGATAGGGAGCTTGAAATACATAACCGGAATCGACAAGACAGGGAGTTTGCGGTGAAAGAGAAAGTACTAGTTAAAAACAATAGAAGACTAGGAAATAAACTAAGGCCTCTCTACACCGAAGAGGAGATCGAAAGAGATTTCGGCACTACGGTGCTTATAAGAGGAAAAAGGGTTCATAAGGACAACCTTCGCACAAGCTAAGTAACCTATGTCGTTACTAATAGACATTTACATATTTGCTTTAGGATTTTCCTGATATTTTTTACATTGTTATCGGCATCTTTGTCAACGGGCAGACAATAACACAAGGTACATCCCAGTGGTAGACGGAGACATTATAATCTGGGAAAATTTCGGTTACATCAAGCATATCACCAACTTAACTCTTTACGAACTACTACGAGCCGAAACGTTTAACGCAACAGATCATTTCCCCCAATCGCACATGAAGAAAATATTGCACGCGGACATAAGCCAAATAGACAGACTTCTACGATTGATAAATACTCACCATAGGCAAGCTAGAAGTTTAAATGCTCTCGGGACATTATTAAAATATATTACTGGCACTCCTGACCACGATGATTTCGCCAGACTGCGTAGCACAGAGGAACCATTAATCGGCTCACAGGACAGACAGTTCATTATTAATACGGAGGTACAAAAGGAAATTAATAGCCTTACTATCACAGTGAATAAGATCCTAAAACAAGCAAAGCAAAGGGAAATAGACACAGGTTACCGACATTCTTATGGACAGAAATAGGGCAATGATAACAGAATTAGATAACTTGATCACCTCCATTACTTTCGCAAAGATTGGAACGCTCAATCCTATTCTTCTGGATAATGCGGAGATAAATTCAATAATCAAAACGAAGACCTTTACAAACCTCACGATAGCCGATATCATACGTTTAGTTAAGATAAAAATAGTCCAATACAATAACGTAATATACTTTTAATGAAATATCCTGTACCTAGATTTAGATGTAAAAAAATACGAATTTTTCCAGTAGCCCACGACCACCAAATTCTACATCTGCAAGAACCCACCTTAGCTACATGCGACAACCAAACTGTAACGGTAATAAATTGTGGAAACACAACCCGAACATTCTGCCTAGCATCATCAGCAACATCATGCGCTCTACATCTAATGACACGCAACACAGCCAACTGTGGTACAACATACAACAATCTCGCCCCTATTACATCGATAGGTGACGGTGTGATTCTTATTAACGACCAAACGGCGGTCATAGAAGAAAACGACGAGGCTCCAATTACAGTAAATGCAACTTACCTAGTGGCCTTCGAGAAAATGGTGAAAGTTAAC
Organism: Merzomyia westermanni; assembly: GCA_949987695.1. Lineage (NCBI taxonomy): Eukaryota > Metazoa > Arthropoda > Insecta > Diptera > Tephritidae > Merzomyia > Merzomyia westermanni. Next base: position 116,473,677 of record OX465289.1, read on the forward strand.
GTCACCCTATTTTAGAACGAAAATTCCACGGCGAGTTTGAAACCTGAAGCGCCAAGGTCCCCAGATATCAACTTGACACAGCAGATGGAAATTCTGAGCGCACCTTACTTTCGCCACGTAAATCAGCAAAACCTTCAGCATATTAAACATCTGCAGCAAAGCGTCAAACGCAATAACCTGGTGAGTTTCGCCGCTTTGGGAGCCCTACTCATTATAGGAATGCTCGCATACGCATTTCAGCAAGCAGCAGCGAACAGAAAGAAAGCGTCAGGGGAAAAGGTGACAGGTCCTTAGCCAAAGCCGTTATTGAAAACGCCGCCACAGGGTCCGCGGACGTCCCTTACTTAGAAGGAAAAGAGTTATAAGTTTCTTCCCACAGTTCTCATTAACCAAATGTCACAGTTGTCTTCCTAGCCTTCGGCCAGGTCAATCACATTCAGCCAAATTACGACAGCATGGCACTTCATGCAACTAGCTAGATCAGCAGAAATGCGATCACACGGCATGATCGCATATCGTGGTTGGGACACGTCGCTGTGTCAGCAAAACAATAGGTATTACTATCGACTGTGGTCATTGCGCTATGACAACATCACAAGCGCCACAATTCGCTTCATCATGTTTAGCTGCATCGGCAAAAGCGCAACGATTGTGTCAACGTCGCTAACCGCCAGCAGAGCAGCAGCAGCGTTACCCAACGTCGTGGGTTAGGTGGACAGTTAGGGTAGCTATTAAGAATCAGTTTTAAGCGTAGCTCAATAAAGCACACACGTGCAATAAAACACAACTTATATTATTGCTGGCTTTGTTACACGGATGCAATAAACTCACAGTAAATTAAACACATTAGGGAGTTAATATTTGGTTTTATTCGGTGTTTTGTATTTTTAATTTAGAAAACCAAATGCAATGACATGTCAACTGCCCTATTCTATTTTTTAAAAAGCACAAATAAACAAAAAACTGTAAAAATACAGCAATGCCAAAGGAAATAAAGAGATTAAATCGGACCGAGAAAGAAAATATACCGTCTCCTTGTAAGTTTCATATTACAAAGTCTTCTGTTCAATATGTACAAGGTGGCGCAAAAGTAATCCTCCTATCAGAAAATGCTATAAATTTTGCGATTGGCCCCTAAAGTCAGTTCTGTTTTGACATTTGTGTAGTAAACACATGCGAAATACACGTTAATAAACAATGTTACGCTACACTGCTCCAGAACGCGGAATATTGCTGACTATTTATTTGACCAATAATCGGTCGGGGCCAAACGGTTACTGTGAATGGTGAGCGCTACAGAGCAATGATCAACGAGTTCTTTTTGCCGCAACTTGATGAATTGGGATTGGAAAACATGTGGTTCCAACAAGACGGTGCAACAGCACACACTGCACGTGCCACAACCGATATGCTGAACATCGGAAGCTTACTTTTGCGCCACCTTGTACTAACAGTTGTTACCTTTTAGATAAGTTGTCACAAAATTTTGCAAAGATTTAAAAGGTAATGTTATTTAATAGTTATGGTTCTAACCGTAATTATATGCGTTAATAAAACACGGTCGCTAAGTGGTACTTCTTTCCATCGCACGTCTACTGCTCAAACGCGTAGAAAACGTCGGGAAAGGTTTCGAAGGTTTAATCAATGCAGTAATGCCGATAGTTTGCGATTTCAATACTACTGTCATCTTGTTGAAACCAAATTTTGAGAAAGAAATAAGACTACAAGTGTTGTTTTCATTCATCAAACTTAGAGGAAATTATTTTATGTAAGCATTTTTCACATATTTCTATGTGTAACACTTATTTATTTTGATATTAGATGTCATATCTTCGCAAAACACAACCGTGATGACGGCGCTTGCAGATCAGAAAGTGGTGATGAGCAAGTTGGTTTCACGGGATGCTGCGTCATGCACAATCAAATCTAGTTTTCCTCTGTTGTGTGCAGAGGATTTAACTGAGATGGAAGACAAAGTGGTTCCGGAAAACCGGAGTTTGTTTTAAGTACATACAGCAAAAATGTACGATAACAATAGTGCTCCTACGCTCTACATACGAAGTTACACAATATTTTAGTTTAGCTATCAGTTTCATATATGAAACCAAATACATTTAAAAAATGAAATGATTCTGGTTTCTGTTCGTACATATATGCAGCAGTCCATCAGTTTTTAATCTATGGTTTTTAGAAAGTTCAGTTCATTAGTATTATAAAAATAAGGTACAGGTAGCCTGTAGTCGCACGAATTTACGATCTGCTCTAATATAAATAAATTCATCATAAACTCTTAATTTATATAACTGCATTTATTGCGGTCGCCGTGGTGTGAAGGTAGTGTTGCCGGCCATGGTTCGAGCCCTGGTACAGGTAACGTCAAAAGTGATTTGAAAAAAAGTTTTTCAAAAACGGGGTCGCCCCTCGGCAGTGGTTTGGCAAACTCTCCGAGTGTATTTCTGCCATGACAGGCTTCTCAGCAAAAATTCGTCTCCTTTGTAGATGCCGTTCGGAGTCGGCAAAAAACTGTAGGTCCCACCAATTTGTAGGGAAAATTCAAAAATCGGCACACCACAAATTTTAAGAGAAGCTTGGCGCAAAAATCTCTTAGGAGGTTTATGATGATATACCTGTTGTATATCGCGCCATAGAGAGAGAGATTTATTTTCTCAATTGTGGCCAGGTTACTCCAAAATTCGGTTGGTAAAAATCTTCACAAAGTCTTGAGTAGCGATCTCATAATGGATTATAATATCGATGGGACTCATGGCCAGAAGGGTCTTAAGGGCCATAAAAATTCGGTTCTATTCGGTTTCTTTGTTAATACACACACACAAAAATATTTATTGAATCGCCAATACCTTATAATATACTATTACTTTTCAGAGTCTATAATTAGCGTTAGTTCAAACGACTATCCAGAACTGCAATTAAGAAGAGCTATTCATTGCACAAAAGCGGGCTTTCCAGAAGAAGAGCGGTGTAACTAAGGCTCTTAAACCTTCAGCAACTAAAGACTAAACTCTTTGGTTAGTGTAACCAGTAAATTCAATTTAAATTAAGTAATTGGTATTATGCAGAATCCAGGCTCATTTCTTATAAATGTGCTGTAAACATCAAAGTTGCAGCTTTTGGTAAAAATCCAGAACTTACAAAAAAAATTCGCGTATAAGGTGTGAACTAGTTAGCGAATTTTGACTTAATTTGAATACCTTATAATAAGTGTTCAAGTCATAGGCATGCAGTTCTCATACTTTCATTTAGTACTGTGAATATTAAATCCTGTGATCTCAGTATCATTTAAATGTACAAAATTCCCTCAATATACATAGTCCTTTAGTTTATTTTTCGCTTTTATATCACATAAATAATGTACACATACTTTTTTTTTGTAAGCTAATAGATAGAATTTCCTAATGAATTACATTTAATTTCGAGGCACATGTCGCAATAATGTGAAATTAACTAAGATAATAAACTTTGTGATATAATTTAAAAGTAGCAGAAGCTATCTACATGAGTAATCACGTGCCTGAAATATATATTTTAAGTTTACTTTCATAATATTTCTTGATAATTAAAGATGCATTTTGAAGCGGCTAACTCATGCACTTATATACGTACGTCTAAATATTGTTATTATTGAATTTTTTACATTTTTTATATGGAATAAAACTTATCATGACTTGAGAAAAAATTCAGGTCGATTGTTAAAAAACTTAAAATTCATTCTTTATGTTTGAAGTTTTCGAAATTTGCTTAAACTACGTATTTGAAGATGTGTACAAACCAGACCTTTTAAATTCCTATTAACATTAATAATGATTAATATCTTTGGCGTTTTTAATTTCAATGATTCATTAATTATGTGGGTATTACTCAGAAACTATTAATTAATTAATTAAAAAAATAATCAAAATTAATCATGATTAATGACCAATAAAAAAATAGTCAAAAATAATTGAAATAATTGTCCATTATTTTTAATTAAAAATAATCATATGATTAAAAACAATCAAGTAATAAAAAGTAATCAAACAATTAAAATTAAACAAAGAATTAAAATTAATCAAACAATTAAAACCAATTAAACAATTAAATAATTAAATAAATTTTTTTGATTTTTCAATTATTTAAATATTTTTAATTATTTGATTGTGATCAATTATTAGCACCTACAATAAAAATTTTAAATGTAAGTATTAAATGAATGAAACCAATGCACTTTGCACTTACATGCTTGTGCTATTTTGTACAACTCAGAATAGAATTCTTGCAAACAACTGTCAACTATTTTTGGTTTTTGTGCCTACTTTTAAAAACAAAATTGTGGTGAAAGGTTTGGGGCTGATTTTACTTTATTTGTAGGTATGTACTCGTATGTGTTCCATAACATGTCTTATCGGCGCCATGACCTGCATCCCTGAAATATCTTTATTTTTCCTGAGTTTTTTTATGTTTTGTATATGTATATGTATTTTCTTAATGTTACTGGATCGATCCTATTCACATTTAAACCGTGTTGCAATGCACTATTTTCTATGTCACATGTTTTATTAAATTGAAAATATACAGGATGTAAATAAAATTAATCATTTAATTACATTATTCAAGGTAGTCATATAATTAAAAGTAATCGAAAGTAATTGACATTAATTAAATAATATCATCAAAAATGCAATTAAACGATATTAAAAATAATCTAAAGTAATCAGACATTTTTTATTAATCATGTAATTAAAATTAAGTAATTAATTTATTAAAGCATTTTTTGAATTAATTCAAAAAAGGAAATATGGCTCCACTTAATCATGTATATCTCAAGAACAAATTGAAAAATTTAAAAGCTAATAAAATTTGCTATAAACATCGCACACAAAACTCTTCGCTAGGCCCTGTAGGTTCGAAGATAATGAACAATCAAAACGGATTTTCAACTTTTTTTGTAAAAATATAAAAAAATGTGTACTTTGCGAGGAAGGATATCGAAAACTTTTTATTTTTTTCCAGATATTTTTTTTCTTAAAAAAAAAAAAAAATAGCTTTCATCTAATAAAATCGATGGACTAATACAAAAGTTATAAGCATTCAAATAAATATAGCCATATAATACTTAAGTACCCTACAAATATTAGCATATGTACGAGTACATATGAGAAAGTTATTTGTTTTGCCTTGACACTTATCTAGATTAGGATCGGATTCTCTTATGAGAAACCAACAGTATTCACCCATCATTGCGACATCCCAAAATCCTTGATACCGACTTTCAATTAACTTTTTTGCTGATGAAACCGTTCGTCATGCTCGTCACTTTCGTCACCAAGATTTTGCCGAAAAAAATTTAAATCGGAGTGCAGAAAATGAATTTTTAAAGGCATATTTACTCCTGAAAAGAAAATAAATAAGTAAATTAGATAAATAAGCAGAGAAGTGTAACGCGTTTCTATTTCGTTATTGTTCTACAGGTAAGTAACGAAACCAAACTGTATCGTTACATGCTATACCAAAACGTCTAACAAAACTCTGAGAAACGATACTAATTTGTAACAAAACTAGGAACAATTTTCCCGGAACGGTTCTAGCAGAAACGAAGCTTGTACCGAAACTACTTACAGATTTGGTCACAATAACAGAACTGTAACAGAAGCGCTAGGCATAGAAACAAAACTTGTAACGAAACCTCAGTAACCAAACTGTCTAGAAACAAAACTTGTAATGAAACCTCAGAAACGAATTCCAAATAATAATATTAACATGCAGTACATGTACAGTGTTTCACTAGAGGAGAGGCCAGGCGGAGGGGGGATAAAAATACAAATTTTGTTTGATTCGTATAAAGATGGTGATAGAGAATAGTAATTTTAATTCACTTAAAGTATATTTTCAAAATGCTTCTGGTATCAGTTGGAGTATGATATCTTCGTAATTGTCGAAACTTGGCTGACTTCTAATTTTTATGATGCTGAGCTCTTCGATCCCAAACAATTCGTCGTTTTTCGTAAAGATAGGGATGCAGTTAAAACTGGCCGTTCAAGTTGTGGTGGTGTACTGATTGCTGTGCAACGCAAGTTTAATGTATCTCTTACAATTTTGGCTAATGGTGACACCCTGCTAGACCAGATCTGTGTCAATATTCGTGGTGCTACTTTTTCCGGTTCTCTTTTCGTGATTGTCTCGTATATTCCGCCTGGAAGTTCGGATGATATTTATACAGCTCACGTTGTAATATTTCATCACTGGTAGTAAATAAATCGAGCAATGATAATTATTGTGTACTGGGCGATTTCAATCTCTGTGATATATCCTGGTCTCCTGCTTACTGTACATCCAGTCTGGTGCCTAGTAATATTTCTAAATCATTTGATTCTTTCTTAGACAACATTCTAAGTTTAAGTCTCATTCAAATCAATAGCTTCAAAAACGAGCTCGATAGAATATTAGATCTAATTTTTCTTAGTGCTGATATTAATTTTAATATTTCCAAGTGCCACGAGCCTTTCGCTCCATCGGATATGCATCATAACACTCTGGTTCTTAAACTCGAATTTTATGAGTACGGTGCTCAAACTTTTAATGATGCAATTGATTTTAACTTTGCGCGTTTGATCATTCTAGTCTGAATCACGTTTTCGCTGAAATTGACTGGACTAACTTGCTTTCCTACTCAGACCTTGATACCTGCTACGAAGTACTTAGATCGACTTTGTTTGATTTATGTCTTAAATACGTACCAGTTTTGAAAAGAAAACCTTATAAACTACCATGGTACACTAAGGGTTTAAAAAAGCTAAAGAATTTAAGGAACAAGTTCTTTAAGAAGTTCTGCCGCACTAAGAAAGCGTTTTTTATGAGAAGTACAAGCATTATATAAAGGAATTCAATTGTCTGGATAAGTTTCTTTACAAAAACTACATAGTAAACTTTGAGACAAACATTAAATCTAACCTCAAAGCATTTTGGAATTTCATAAAGTCAAAGAAGTCTTGTTCTACGATTCCCGCTACTATTTTTTACGGTGACAAACTTGCTAACACTCCCAATGCTGTAGCTAACCTGTTCGCGGACTTTTTTGGTTCCAATTTTGCTCACGACAATAATACCCCTTGTCCTGACTTTTCATCTGATATCAATTCCTCTTTAGACTTTGGTCCGATATCAATCTCCATTGATGATATCATCGCTGGCATTTCAAAATTAAAATTATCTACTAAGACAGACACCGATGGTCTTTCGATTGCTTTGCTAAAAAAGTGTCCGGCTTTAGCTGTACCCTTACAGATAATTTTCAACTTGTCTTTTCGAACTGGTGAATTTATTGGTGCCTGGAAGGTTGCCACGATAACTCCTATTTTCAAAGCTGGAAACAAGAGCGATGTATGCAATTACAGGCCTATATCAAAACTCACCTCGGTCTCTAAGCTATTTGAATGTATAGTCAAGGACAAGGTATATTTTTCCGTGAAGAGCTTATGATGTCCCAAACAGCATGGATTTGTTGCAGGACGATCTATGGTATCCAATCTGATGGAGTTCAGTGAATATTGTATCTCAGATTTTTCCTGCGGTTTCCAGGTTGACTGCATATACACTGACTTTTCCAAAGCCTTCGATAGTGTCTCACACGAAATTCTAATTCATAAATTAGCCTGTCTTGGCTTTCACTCAATCTTCCTACAATGGCTGAGGTCGTACTTATCTAACAGATGGTGCATTGTCTCTGTTGATGGTGCTTCATCTGAACCGTTTCCGGTGACATCCGGCGTCCCGCAAGGCAGTATTTTAGGTCCACTACTTTCAATTGCATCAATGACATTAGTTCTTGTTTTTCAATCACCAGGTTTCTTTTGTATGACGATGACCTAAAAGTATACACTGTAGTAAGATCTGCTAGTGATGTGATTAACCTCCAAAATGAAATTAATATCCTCTATTCCTGGTGCATTAGATCCAATCTTTGCTTAAATTTAAAAAAATGCTTCCACGTCACCTACTCCAAAGCACGACACATTTTCAGTAGTTCCTATAGCATAGCTAACAGTACACTGCAGACTGTTTATCAAATCAAGGACCTTGGTGTCGTTTTTGATAAAAAGTTCACTTTCAATAACCACATCGACTTAATTATCTCTAAATCGTACGCAATGTTTGTTCTCAGATCCATTTACATTAAAGGTGCTTTTCGTTGTGCGGTCTCACCTCGAATATGCCGCTATTATCTGGCGACCCTCGCACCAATTTTCAGAGTATAGGTTAGAGCGAATTCAGAAAGTTTTTCTCAAGTATGCCTTACGCTCTTTAAGATTCACTGAACCAATCCCTTCTTATAATGCTCGTTTACTTCTCTCTTGATGCCAGAAGATCGGTTCTTTCATTGACTTTTATGTATTGCATTATCCAGGGGGACGTAGACTGCGCTGCCCTACTCGAGAAAATAAACTTTAACGTTCCTAGAAGAGAACTTCGTAACTTTTGCCCTTTTTATGGAATTAATACGAGGACAAATAATACAAAGGATAACGGATTGTGAAAAATTTACATTAATAATTAATTATAATTATCATTAAATATTTCATTTTCTAATGTTAGTTCATAAAAAGTGTGTTGTATTGCAATGCCTTGATCCTCATTTTGATGAAACGTCGAAGCATTTGATATCATTTTCTGTGAATATTGGAATATTAAACTTACGTTTTTCACCGCTCCTAGATCTATTTTCGCGGCATGTTGCCTTAAATTTGTCATTGCACCTGATAAGTAATATATCATTCAATATACTCGATTTCATGTTTGTTCTGAGTGACGAATGTATGTAGTGCACTCCCGAGAAGAGCCATTCCATGCTAATTTCAGCTGCAGCTGCACCATTTAAAATTTTTGCCAATTGATACAGCTGTGGGTGCGTACTTTTTTGCGTTTCCCAACAAATTGGAATATCCATCTCTGGCGGTAGTGATGTTGATTCTCGAAAGTCAATCAGTAATGCGCCAAGCAGATACAGTACTTCACCGTCGACGTATCCGTCACACGTCAAAATTTAGAGCAAAATCTACTTTGCCGTATCCGTCGAATCTGTTGTCACGTACGCCAACACTCGCATTCTACTTAGCTGTCAGTTTTTTCAACGTATTGCCGTATTGTATCTGCTTGGCCCATAATTGTCTTATACAGACTTCATGCAGAGAAGCGGTGCGCTTTGCCATGGCGGCATTTAACACTTTCATGAATGCTGGGCTTTGGTAATGCGAAATTGTCCCAGAGTTCGACTAACTAGTTGGAGTAGGTGTGGGTGTTGATGCAGCGCTGGGGTGTTATTCCTACTGAAAGCTAGTTGTATCTTCGAATTTGCTTGTTTTTTCTCAGAGATTCACCAATGTGTTCAGTGCTGTGTCTATAAGACCATGCTCTGTCAGCAGTAATGAGAATCGTGGATCCAGGTACACATATGATAATAAAGTATCATTTTCTCTGGCACACATTGTCTGATACAGTTTTGTGGCAAGAGTGCCTGGTAAATCATTTGTTTGGTACTTGCAGCACTGCGAAATGCCAAAACATTATCCAAGTGGTAGCTTTTCTTCTTGGAGTTTCTTGCTGGCTATTTTAGCCGGACGAAATGATTTAAACAAATTGGAAAAGTAAGTTACTTTTAAAAATTTTAACACTTCTTTACAACGAGATTTGATTTTAAACGGTTTTCGGCTTTAAAATGAGTAGAAAATATGGTTAAATAAAAATTGCATATGTATACATCCATAACACTGTGGAACAAATTCAGGTTAGCAAAAGTTAGGCCGATTTTGAGAGTAGGCGGTGAAAATAGAGGCTAAATTAGAAGACCAATATCTCGGCGTTTGTTTATGTTAGTTCGAATTTTTTTTTAATCGACCTTCGAACTTTGCAGTCAAATTGTATGGTTTTTTGGCTATAACTAGTCGACTCATTGATATTTTTTCAAGCCAAATTGTTGCTAGAGACCTGTGCAACAATGAAATTCAAAAAAAAAATTGATTTATAAAATTTTTGTAAGGCTTTTGAAGTAAAATGTTGGAAACTTTTTTTTCATGCTTTTCGAACATATTTTCTACAAAACTAAGTCTTTTTTCTTTTTGTTTGATCTATAATATGCTTCTAAATTTTTTCAGTGTTGGTTTTGAAGAAACATTGAAAAAGAAATTATAAAAATACGGGAAAAAAATATAATTTTAAAATGTTAGTTATGAAAAGTTTTAAGTAAAAAAATTGAATAAATTAAATTAATGATTTGGCCAGTTGGCCTTTAGAAGGCGGCTGTTTATCAACATCATCAATATCTTGGTCATCTTCATCATCATCAGAAAGGTCGAAAAATTCGTCCAACTGATATTCTGGAATTTCATCTTTGTCTTCCCCTTCTTGCTCTTTTTCCTCGTCTTCTTCTTCTTCAAGGTGTTTTTATACCACCAACAAATTTCAGCGAGTATTGCATCTGGAGATTTCTTTCCTCTGTACCTGAAACGAAAATAGTTTTAAATCGTGTTGGCAACTGTTGAGCGAATTGATCAAGATGTTGATGCAAGAGATGAATTTTGTACGACATATTAACCCCTATTTCATCGTAAGCTGCCAACATGTTTGCAACAGATTCCCTGTAGTTGTCTTTGCGTTCTCTACCCAAAAGTCCTTTAATGACTGCTTTCAATGCGAGTCATGCATTTAATTCTCGGTCTGTCAGAACTTGGTCAAAATCTTGACGACTCATTAGTTTCCGTATGTCGGGACCATTAACAACCCCTTCCTGAATTTTGACGTTACTTAGTCTTGGGAAAATGTATTTTAAGCGGTTGAATACTGCTGGTCTTTTTGCGATACATTTCAAACAATTTTTAGCAATGCCAAGTTTAATGTAGAGCAGATTGAAAAAATATCAATTAGTCGATGAGTTATAGCCAAAAAACCATACAAACAATATGCTGAAAATCGGCATTTGCCTGCAAAATTCAAAGGTTGATTAAAAAAAAATTCGAACTAACATAAACAAACGCCGAGATACGGGCCTTCTAATTTAGCTTCTATTTTCACCCCTCACTCTCAGAATCGACCTAGGTTTTGCTAAAGTGAATTTGTTCCACAGTGTAATTATAAACAACACCTCACTAGCAGAAACCGCAAAGGGGTTTGTTTCTGTTTCGTTACAGTTTCGGTACTCAAGAAACGCTACTAGTATTGTTTCTATGCCTTGGGTTTCTATACAGTTTTGGTTACGAGAAACATGTCCTAGTTTTGTTTATATACAGATATGTTTTGTTACAGTTTTGTTACAGAGGTAGCGTTTCAGGTTTCGTTTCTGTGCCCAGTGTTTCGTTACAGCTTAGGGTTTAGGTGGCCGTTTTGTTTTTGTCGGTTTCTGATTATGTTTCTATATTTATGTGTTTCTGGGAACAATAACGGCAGAAACGGAGTTTCGTTTCTATCCAAGGTTTTGTTACAAGTCTCTGTAAATAAGTGACATATTTGTGTGTAATTTTCTTAGGCTGGATTCATCGTTCAGTTCCGAACAAATTTTTTGTTTACATTTTACTTGTTTTTTTTTCCACTTCTTTGGTACAGAATGAGAAGAGAACGAGCAAAATGTGAACAAAAAATTTGTTCGGAACTGAACGATGACCTCAGCTCTAGGGCCGTTTTCTCATGTAAACTTTAAAGTTTTCATACAAATTATTGTTTATCGGGCAGATAGGTTTAAAAGTTTACTTAAGAAAACAGCCTTACATTTTTTTTATTTACCCATTTTCGCATAGTTCTTGATTAGGTCGTTCACTATCACCCCGTAGTTAGGACTTTTGGGTTTGCCAAAAAAAAAGCAACGACCTTTTCAAAATAATCCCACGCTGCTGCCTCCACTGGCGGCAATAGTTCTTTGAATTGGCTTTTGTTAAGCGTCTTTCTTATTTGCGGCCCAACAATGCCTTCCTTTATCTTGGCTTCTGAAATCTCTGGAAAGATGGTTTTTACATGACGGAAGGCTTCGCCGTCTTTGTCCAAAGCCTTAACAAAGTTTTTGATAGGGCTGAGCTTGATGTGGAGCGGGGGTAAGATAATTTTTTCTTTCTTTATAAGCGGGGGGTATTTTATGTTATTCACACCAACTTTAAATTCGATTCGGTCTGGCCAATCCTTTATGATGTAGTGGTCTTGACGAGCTCGGCTATCCAATTTGCAGAGAAAGCAACAGTATTTTGTGTACCCACGTTGTAGACCACATAGCATTCCCACGACTTTAAGATCGGCACATATTTTCCAATCAAGCTCTTCATATTTGATAAGTTTAAGTAATTTTTACAATATCTCTTTGGTTTCCTTAGTGTTTACTACATGCGCGATCGGGATATACAGATTTTAGTTTCCAATATGTAATAATACGGCCTTTTAACTTAGTTTATTGCCGTCTATGAACAATCTCCACTCTTTGGAATCATATGGTTCACCAAACTGTTTGAATAAGCCAGTAATGTCTTTGCAGTAACAAACACTATCCTCCCTAGTGTAGAGCTTGGAAAATGGTTCGAGTTCTATAATATGTTACCTTAACATCAGATGAAAGGAATTTAAATTGTTGCATACGAGAGGCGTGTAGTTCGGCCTTTACCTTGGACGATTCTAAATCTCTTATCCAATAATTGAGTTGTGCTTGTGACAAAGCGTTTCTTTCGTTTTCCGTATGAAGTTCAATACAACTTAATACCGCGTAATCAGATGCTGCTGTTGACAATAAAACTGGACCCGGAACTAAAGTTGAATGTGACAATGGCAATGTAGTTAGATGAGTAACTTCCGTTGAATTTGGTACGGGCAATGACGCTTGACCTTCCAACCCCAAATACTTTTGTAGTACAAATATAGCAGTCCGTCGAATAGCAAGTTAGTTCCCTCCACTTCATTGGTGCACTAAATTTCATATGCTGTTTAAGTAGATAGTTTCAGAAATTAGTCAGATATGCATTAAAGTAGCATTAAGTAGCAAATTCCTAAAATTACTACGCACCTTTTTGTTCCGGATTCCGAATGAATCAATTCGATTCGACATGGGGTGCACACAGTATTCGGTGTCCATGATTTTCCAGTGTTTCTAGGCTGAATGCCAAATTACTTATAGTATGTAACTTTCAAAGGATTTGAAAACACCCGTCGCATCCTTTTAACAAAATATTGACCGCAGATGAAACAGAACATATCTGGATCATTTTTACACTCAAACTCTCGCGCCCTGTTATTCATATTATTTTTTTAAGTAAATGATGGGTTATAACGTCTATATATTATGAAGGAACAATGCGCATTTACTCATATTTATACTCAGATCAAGTAAAAATCGAAGCCTACTTAGACAAAAAGGTTCCTTAGTTATACAAAGAAATATGCTTTTGCTTCAAATGTACCTGGGTTTGAAATTTTAAAGTTTACATACTTGAGCAAACGGCATTAACAGTTTTTTGTATCTAATAATCCTTCGAAAAGCTACCTACGTACTAACTAATATATGAATACTAATACACATGTACGAGTAGGTTACTTATTTAAATGCTTACAATTTTTGTATTGGTCCATCGATTTCATTGAATGAAAGCTCATTTTTTGTAAAAAAAACAGAGCTTACAGAGAAAAAAAAATTCTGGAAAAAATAAAAAGTTTTGATATCCCTCCTCGCAAAGTACACATTTTTTTTATATTTTTAACAAAGAAAAGGTAAAAATTCGTATCGATTGTTCATTATCTTCGAAACTACAGGGTCATTTTTGTATACACTGTTTATCGAAAATTTTATTAGCTTTTAAATTTTTCAAACCGTTTTGGAATTGCTCAAGTTGTTCTTGAGATATACATGATTAAGTGGGGCCATCTTTTTTTTTTTTTAAATAACGGTAAATCGTAAATATCTCAAAAACGGTACCATAGAATCAAAAATAACTTCGGAATCAGGGGGTGGTTTTACATACGAATTTCATATTCGCGTCTCTGGTAGAGAAAAAAAGTTGGAATTTGTAGACCAGTGTAATAAAAGAATTTTCTGAATACGTCACAATATAATTAATAATCATTAAAATATTAGATCACTATTTAACAGGTCTGGTAAAAAGTTTATTTTACAGATTTATAGGACTTTTTAACTATATTTCTATTGAAATTTAAATGATATTATATAAATGAGTGAAACTTGTTAATTTTGAGGGTGCTTTAGTTATAAAATGTACTATAAACTTTATATTTGTTGAATAAAATGGTTTATAAAGTTATTTAGAATATTTTGTGTATTTTTAACCCTTCTATTATTTACCCAGACTAGACTGCTAACTGGTGTGATACTGGTGCATAGCCTGAAGAGTAAGCTATCTGGTATGATACTGGTGTATATGCTGACTAGTGTGTGTACTGGTAGGAAAATGATGCATATACTGACTAGTATGTCAACTGGTATGATACCGATGCATATGTTGGCTAGTATATCAACTGGTATGGCCTTGGTATATTTACTGACTACTATGTCAATTGGGGTAATACTGATGCAGTGGCTGACTAGTCTGTTAAGTGGTATGATGCTAATGCAGAGGCTGGCAATTGATATTTCGTAAGCCAACGCCATGTTAAATCCGTACAGCTGCTAATATGGAAATACGGCAGAACTTTGAGGGGATGGACTGTCTGTGCCCACCAGTGTTAAACTAATAGCCCTGCAGTCAATCGTTCTAGTTTTATTCTAGTCAAATACTAGTTTGTCAAACCGGCTCAACTAGATAGAGTTCTGTAATTTGTCCATATAAGCAACTGGTATTTTTAACACGGCGATGTCCTACGAGATGGCATCAGCACCATACAAATCTGCCTACTAGACAGTCTTTGCATCAGCAATATACCATTGGACATATTAGCCATTATACACATCAATATCATACCATTCAACACACTACTCCGTATATACATCAGGATCATACCAGTTTACATACTAGGCAGTACATACACCGGTATCACACCAGCCGTCATACTAGTTAGCCTAGGCATCAGTATCACCCAATTACTGTACCACTTCACAGTAGCTTAGTTCATTTTGGGTTGAAAAATACACGAAAATTGCAAAATTACCTTACAAACCACTTTAATGAAAATATAGTCATCATATATAAAATATGTGTCTATCAAAATAATTATCACTTTACTATATTGAAAAATTGAAACAAATTTCAATAAAAGTATAGTCCCTATTCATAGTAATTTTGCCCTTAGAAAACATTTATAAAAAGTAATTTTCTTCTGTTTAAAATAGTAATTTTTTCTATGAATTTTATAATTGAATTCACAGGCAGAAATCTTTAAATTTTCTGGATAGAATCTAATCCATACTTGTAAAAATATCGTTATATAAAATTAAGGAAATTCAATGAAAGATTAGCTTTTTATGGAGGAAATGAATAGTTTCGGAGTTCTTTGCAAATAACCATGTAGGTAACTCGACTATGGAATTCTAGTAAATAACGTGCAACTTCTTACCCTACTGTCAATTCTACTAGTTTTATACTAGTCAGATACTAGTTTGCGAAACCGGCTTAACTAGTTCGAGTTCTGTAATTTTTCCATATTTGCAACTGGTATTTTTAACACTGCGATGTTCTACGATATGGAAATTGTCCACATCTGCATTAGCAGCATCCCATTTGGCATACTAGTCAGTCTCTGCATCAGCAATATACCAGTTATCATACTAGTCAACATATACATCAATATAATACCATTTAAAGTACTTCTCTGTATATACATCAGGATCATACGAATTTACATACTAGTCAGTACATACCCTAGAATCATACCAGGCGTTTTACTAGTCAGCGTATGCATCAGTATCATACCAGTTACTGTACCACTTCATAGTAGGTTAGTTCAGTTTTGGTTGAAAAATACACGAAAATTGCAAAATTTCATTACATACAACTTTTTGAAAGTTCAGTCATCAGATATAAAGTATATATCATCAGATATAAAAATATGTCTATCACTACACTGGCTGATGAATTTTGCTACATTAAGAAACTCAAATAATTTTTTTTTCAGAGTATGGAATTCATTTTTCTTTTATTCATGTTAGAGTTCATTAAATTTTATTAAATATAGCTTAACTAGTTTTAAAAATAATGGAATTTAAATGCCCCCCCTGCTCGTCGATGCATGTGCGGCATCTTACCAATTCTCATTCGGCGTAATTCTGGATAGAAAAACTCTCTCAACATGCTCAAGTAACGGTCTCCAGTAACCGTAACGGTGTGACCGTTTTCTTCGAAGAAGTAGGGCCCGACAATGCAGCGCGATGAAACTGCACACCACACTGTGACACGAAGTGGATGCAATTCCGTCTCATGGAGTATCTGTGGGTTGGAAGCACTCCATATTCGACAATTTTGTTTGTTTATGTTTGATATTTGAATTTTATATGGGAATAAGTCCAAATCTTTGTGCATAATTGACTGTAATGACTGTTTGCTTACACCCATTTGAGCAGATAAGCTTCTTGTCGAAACACGTGGATTTTTTTGTATGGCAGCAGCTACAGCAGCGATTGTTTCCTCCGTTCGAACTGAAGGGTTTCGATGGTAAGGTCTTCTGTTGACTGTCCCATGCTCGGCAAAATTGTTTACAAGTCTTATTATGGTCCATCTGCTCGGAGGATTGCCGCCAAACGTGCGCCTATACTCTCTTTGAACCGAAACTACGGACTCCAGTGCGTGATAGCGGCGGACAATCCAAATTCTTATTTCAGTGTCCCAGTTATCCATTTTTGTTAAATGTAAAAGTCAATCTGCAAAATAAAAAAAAATTAACTAGATTCATTAAATAGAAAAAAAGTTATTTAATTTTTTTTTGGTAGCGGCTTTCATTAGCCACGCTGTATTAAACAAGAAACCAATTTCAATAAAAATATAGTAGCTATTCATATAAATTTTACCCTTGGAACCCATTTATAAAAAGTAATTTTCTTTTCTTTCCTATTTTGAATGAATTTTATAATTGATTTATGGAAAATTTTAAAATTTAAATATTAATCTCAGATAGAATCAAATCCATACCTGTAAAAATATCTTTACATAAAATTAAGGAAATTCAAGGAAGATTAGCTTTTTATGGTAAAAAGTTTAAGTTTCGGAGTTCTTTGCAAATAACCATGCAGATGACTCACTTATAAAATTCTAGTACATAATGTGTAAGTTTTTAGTAACTAAATTTTATAAAAAGTGCTATTTTGACCACCTTGTTGTTGTATGTGCTACTGCTCGTCAATTGAGCTTTTAAAGGATTCCGTTGGAGATTCATTGTTATTTTATTTACGAAAACTGTATTTCACAATCACAATAAATCAACCATGGAAAATAACAACAATTCAATATTTCTTTTATGAATTTTTTGAAAACGTATTCATCAGAAAAAGGTTACTTAGATCATTCCAAAAAGAAATGTTGTCGTTTCGTTCTCACTTTTCTTCGTGGTTTCGTTTGAACATTTCTTATTCGTGGTTGCTTGGCTGCAGCGCCGCTATTGCATTAACGACGTGGCACAAATAAGCGTGATTTTGTCGACTTGCACGTATGTACATGATCTGCAACCCAAAATGAAGCACGAAATTTTCAAAAGGATTATGATTTTACTATGAGAAATATTATTTGCAAGAAAGTTTTATATTTAATTCAATTAAATGAGTATTTAAATACTCAGAATATTAGTTGAAGAGAAAATTGGAATGCAGGACGGCGTTGTTAACTGAACTATTGCTGCCCGAATACTGAGTTGTTTTCTTTTGCATGTATCGACGATTTAGAGGGTTGTTTCTGCTTATGATAGCGGAAACGTTGCAGACGGTCAAACTGGTATGAAGAAGACCACGAAATTCTAGTTAATAAACTAACCAGTTTGGCAGTTGACTGCAGGGATACAACTAAGAGCCCTGTTAATGGTGACATAGCCATATAAACAGCTAATCCAACCAACCTTATGGAAATCAAAGTAATCGATAAATGGTGGCATACTATAACGCTAGCGCCACTACCATACCTTAGACCAACAATTGGTTTTTGGTTTCCTGCCGTATCCATAACCTACAAGTTGTTGAACTGGCAATTTTATTAACTGTATTTACGTTTTATGTTTCGTTTTCGATGCATTTAGAATAAATGAGTTATTAGTTGCGTAATCATAACATTTTTCCATTTTTTTACTTCAAATAAAATTGCCATTTATTTTAGGTTGAGGCACTATTAATCGACGACAACAGATATGGTTAACTGTATGGTATGGTTATGACTATGGATTTATGGATAAGAAAGTTTGTCTGCAGCTTAATTCAGCGGTGCACTAAAGAGCTTCGCGGAGCCTCGGAAAAGTATTCCGCATTCACCTATAGGTAAGGTGAGCGCAGCTACAGAATTTCTATGACGCCAGCAGAACACCAGTTTGCATTTGAAAATCAAATTGCTACTACCCAAGTTTTTTTGAAAGCGATACATTTCCATATGTATGTATGCATGAACGAATGAATGAATAAATTCCCTGTGGGGAAGTCAGTAACTTCTTTAAATGGTCATCTAACCGCCTGGGCGATTTTGACCGTCCAATATAGCTCGCCAGTCGTTTCTTCGTTGCGCCAACTGGCGCCAATTGGAAACACCTCGGGATCGCAAATCGGTCTCCACTGGGTCCTTCCATCGGAGTGGTGGTCTCCCTCTTCCTCTGCTTCCATCGGCGGGTGCCGATAAGAATACCTTCTAGGCTGGAGCATCTTCGCTCATTCGCACTACGTGGCCTAGATAGCGAAGCCGCTGTGTTTTAATTCGCTGAACTATGTCAGCGTCTGCGTAAAGTTTATACAGCTCATCATTAAATCTTCTTCGGTACTCGCCGTCGCCAACGCGTAGAGGTCCACAAATCTTTCGAAGAACCTTTCTCTCCAAGAGAGAGAGAGAGCCGCCTCATCAGATGTTGTTAGTGTCCACGCTTCTGCACCATATAGCAGGACGGGTGCGATGAGTGACTTGTAGAGTAATATTTTCGCTCGTCGAGAGAGGACTTTACTTTTCAATTGCCTACTCAGTCCGAAGTAGCATTTGTTTGCAAGAGTGATTTTTCGTCGGATTTCTGGGCTAACTTTATTGTTGGTGTTAATGCTGGTTCCCAGGTAAACGAAGTCCTTTACTATTTCGAAATTATTTCTGCCAACAGTGGCTTGGTTGCCAAGGCGCGAATGCGCTGACTCTTTGCATGATGACAGAAGGTACTTCGTTTTGCCCTCGTTCACCGTCAATCCCATTTTCTCCGCTTCTTTTCCTAATTTGGAGTAAGCAGAAGTTACGGCGCGGTTGTTAAGACCAATGATATCAATATCGTCAGCATATGCCAACAGTTGCAATAAAATTTTGTTCCAGCGCGGTTAAGTTCTGCAGCTTGTATTATTTTCTTCAGCATTAAATTAAAGAAATCGCACGATGGGGGTCACCCTGTCTGAAACCTCGTTTAGTTTCGAACGGCTCGGAGAGGTGCTTCCCAATTCTGACCGAGCTGGCGGTGTTGCTCAAGGTCATTTTGCATAGCCGTATAAGTTTCGCGGGGAAACCAATTTCAGACATAGCGGCATATAGGCAGCTCCTTTTCGTGCTATCGAAAGCGGCTTTAAAATCAACAAACAGATAATGTGTGTCGATTCTTTTCTCACGGGTTTTTTCCAAGATTTGGGGTATTGTAAAAATCTGGTCGATGGTAGATTTACCAGGTCTGAAGCCACACTGATAAGGTCCAATCAGTCTGTTCACATCAGGCTTCAGTCTTTCGCACAATATGCTTGATAATACCTTATATGCGATATTCAAAAAGCTGATTCCTCGATAGTTGGCGCAGTTTGCAGGATCGCCCTTCTTGTGGATTGGGCAGCGAACACTTAGATTCCAATCTTCATACATGTATTCATCCAACCATATTCTGCATAGAAGCTGATGCATGCGCCTTACCAGCTCCTCGCCTCCGTGTTTGAAAAGCTCAGCATGCAAACCATCAGCGCCAGCCGCTTTATTGTTTTTCAATCGGGATATTGCTATTCGCACCTCATTATAGTCGGGTTGTGGAACGTCAATTCCATCGTTTTCGATTGTAGGCTCGGGTTCGGCATCTACTCTGGTTTCTTGCTCAGTTTCTCCATTTAAAAGGGCAGAGATGTGATCCCTCCATATTCTGAGTGCTCTCTGAACATCGGCCACCAGGTCGCCGTTCTCATTCTTACAGGAGTTTGCCCCGGGTTTAAAACCTTCTGTCATTCGCCGAATTTTTTGATAGAATCTTCGGGCATTATTCCCGTTGGCCAGCATCTCAAGCTCCCTTATTTCACGATTTTCTGCCTCTCTTTTTTTCGCCCGGAAAAGCCGCCTCGCTTCCCTCTTCAACTCATTCAATCTCAGCGTTACCTTGTAGGCTTCGTCCTTTCTTTTCATTGCAGCGCGGCACTCTTCATCATCATACCAGTTGTTTCTTCGCGTTCGCCGGAATCCAATTACTACTTCGCGAAATAATTAGCGGTCTATTGCAATTGCTGCTTTTCGACCTCCAGCTTTCCCTGCATTTTTGTTGCGCCTGTTTTGTCGTACAGAGGCGGGTACGAATCTTGGCTGCTACTAGGTAGTGTCAGTAACTAGTGAGAATAAGTTCTGGTTCAGAACTAGAGATAAAGTGGCTAATATGAACTAGAGAGATAGTAACTAGGTTTTCACTAGTTCGAAACCGGCAGTTGTGTAATCTTTAAAATTTAATAAAATTTAGATTCGTATTTGGAAAAATGTTTAGTTCTCGTAACGTTCCTTAAAGAAAGGTAAAAATTTGAAAACATAATAAAAAAAAAATTTACCAGTTCCTAGGATTCGAACCGACGCGTCCCGCATCAGAGTCGAGTTCTCTACCCACTCAGCGCACGCATCAATAGCGTGACGACAGAACACATATATATACATTATGAAAGAATGGTTTAAAACGTACGCTCAAATCATTAGCCGTGCATAAACTAACCGCAATGGTGTGGCGGTAGTGTTGCTGGACTATCACACCGAAGGTCCAATTTTCGAGTCCTCGGAAAAGGTAACATCAAAAGTGGTTTGAAAACTTTTTCAAAACGGGGTCGCGACCGTAGGCAGTCAGTTGGCAAAAAGTCCCCGAGTGTAGTTCTACCATGGAAGGCTTCTCAAAATATTTCTTTTTTTTAATTCTAAACTACTGCAGAAATTGGAAATAGTTCAGAAGTAGATCAATATTAGCAATAAACGAATTACATCCCAACTGTCGAATTTTTAACTAGTTCGGAACTGTCTAAAAGGCAATACAGCGGGGGACAATTTCCACCGGCTAGGAAATCGCCATGTTAAATTCGTCAGTTGATTACATGTCAAAGAGATTGAAGGTGAACTACTTGTGGTTCGAAACGCACTAGATGCGCACCAGTTCAAATTAGAGACTTTCCCCACAGGGTCATGTTTCCACCTGAATGGGAATTAAAAGACTTTTTATTTTAATTAGCATCGATGTGTACAAAGACGAAGAGCGCGCTACAAAATTTAATGCACTGAAAAAAATTATAAAGAAAAAATCTATAGGGGAATTCTGCAACTAGTATCTAGTCACTATTAGAGACATTTTGGGGTTTATATATTGTGGCGATTATTCTCAAGCATGTACCATCCCTAACTCAATAACACTCCCACCACTAGTTAAACCACAACAGAGATAACGATGGCTACGCTTATGCATGCAAGCGTGTAACTAGGAAGAGGAAGAGAGATGGCGCGACTGTTTGCGAATACGATGCAAAGAGGAGATTCCAATAAATAACACCGACCCTTCCAGAACACGAAAAGCGAATAACCAAGAAAGTTCTCGGTGCGTAGGCAAGTACCCTGTTGGACTATATAAGGCGGTGACCAAGCAAGGCAGGTTGATCAGTTTATTTTCAAGCGTTCAATAGTGAACTACTGTAAAGTTATCAAACTCTTAAAATTGTTTTGCGTTTATTACTAGTAAATAAAACTAGCTATTACTTACATTATCTGTGCGTGTGTTTATTCGACTTTATAGTGATCGAACCCAGGAAATGCGGACGCACCTGTAGAATATACGGAGAGGGTGAAAATCCAGTGTTTCATAAATGGAATACGCGATGTGGAGACGAAGCGGGCCACATATGCAAACCCCAAAAGGACATTCGCTGAAACGGTATCGCATGCTCTGACGCAGGAAACAGCCTCGCTTTTGAGTAAACCTACATACAAGGCTCATCGCGTAGAAGTGGACACTCCGGCTTGGGTAGACAAAATTTTGGAAGCGTTGAACGGAGTACAGAAAAAAAGTGATGGTGCCATTAAATGCTTTAGGTGTGGAAAATCTGGTCATATAGCACGTTATTGCGGCACTGGGTCCAGTGATCCTGGCAATTTAAGTGGACGTAAACGCAAAACTGGAGAAGATGAGCAAGATGAATGTCCCATAATATCTGTGTCACAACTCGAACGGAAAGCGAGTAATGTTACTGTTGAAGGCTACGTGGACGGGAAAGAGCGCTTGCTGACTGTCGATACTGGTGCATCACATTCCATCATTCGGACTGACTTGGTCAGGGGAAAGGTGAGACCATTGCGGCAAGCTAAGTTGTGGACAGTAACTGGTGACAGCAAGCAAGTCCTGGGAGAAGTGAAATGCAAGGTTGTGATTGGGAATGTGGCCACGTATCACAACTTTTTGGTAGCGAATATTGTCGACGAAGTCATCATTGGCGTCGATTTCTTGGCTGAGAGAGACATTCACATCAACGTAAGGAACAGGGTTATGACTTACAACGGCCAAAAAGTTCCTCTGGTTTTTGGACACAATAAAGGCTATACTAAAAAGGAATGATCTTGAAGATGAAGCAACAGGAGCCTCGTAAAGCAGAGGTAGATCCTCGACCAAAGGCTTTCGCGGACAAGTACCTCCTGAAGAAGATTCGGCAAGACCAGGAGGAAGATCCAGATTTGGCACGTGTGTTGAAAGGAATAAAGAAAAACAAACAGCCAGGAAGAGAAGAGATGGTAGCAGAGAGTCGTATTGCAAAAGCATACTGGGCACAATGGAGTAGTTTGAAGCTAATATCTGGTTGCTTGCATCGGATATGGGAAAGAGAAGATGGCCAGAATCATCGATCACTTATTGTTGTTCCCAAGGAAAGAATTCCAGATGTTATCAAAGCGTCGCATAGGTGCCCAAATGGAAGGCACGTGGGAATAAAGAAAACGCTGCAAGAGGTAAAGCGGCGGTTCTATTGGATCGGTTGCAAGCAAACTGTGAGGAAATGGAAAGACGAACATCTGGTGGTCATGTTACGAGGAGGCAACGCAACTTAGTGGATAATGTGAAACAGTGCAATGGGCATGAGAGAACGGAACGGAATCCTGAAGAAACGAGTTGCAGGAATGTTTGCCGGGTACCATTGGGAACGAAAGTGAAGGCACAAATCTATTCGAGATTAAGAACGGACAAAGTGGTTGGAATATGTGACACTGCAATGCATTGTGGGAATCTCTGCAGGAGAGGATTGATGTCGGAGTTTCAATCCCTGGAGGAAATGAGGTTTAGTAAAGCAGTGCCAACCATTGAGCGTCTAGCAGCGTTTGGTTTGGGAAATGTGTCTGATCGGGACGATCAGACTTAGGTGGAGGGCAGTGTGGCGATTATTCTCAAGCATGTACCATCCCTAACTCAATAACACTCCCACCACTAGTTAAACCACAACAGAGATAACGATGGCTACGCTTATGCATGCAAGCGTGTAACTAGGAAGAGGAAGAGAGATGGCGCGAGTGTTTGCGAATACGATGCAAAGAGGAGATTCCAATAAATAACACCGACCCTTCCAGAACACGAAAAGCGAATAACCAAGAAAGTTCTCGGTGCGTAGGAAAGTACCCTGTTGGACTATATAAGGCGGTGACCAAGTAGGCAGGTTGATCAGTTTATTTTCAAGCGTTCAATAGTGAACTACTGTAAAGTTATCAAACTCTTAAAATTGTTTTGCGTTTATTACTAGTAAATAAAACTAGCTATTACTTACATTATCTGTGCGTGTGTTTATTCGACTTTATAGTGATCGAACCCAGGATTGATAATCAAGGAATCATCGAATTCGTCACAATATTCATAAAAATAATATTTAAGTAACAAAAAATAAAAGAAAAAATTAAAGTAATAAATTGTCTGCGATACTGGGCTCGAACCTGCGTCGCTCACTTTATACTCGAGACGCTTACTACCTGGGCTATCGCGAAATCTATGCATCCACTGTCAATAGCTGTACTTGAGATGTATGCAAGTGTGTTTTCACCACACATCATTGGTGAACTTTTTTGGTCTTACAGAATACTGAAATCATCTGAAGTCACAAAAATTGTCTCTAATGAAAAATCTCAAATTTAGTGACTTGAGTTGAGACAGACTTACGGAATACAGCTATTATAGCTGAAATTTAGTGACTTGAGATGAGACAGACTTACAGAATACAGCGATTATTGCTATTATTTATTATTTTATTTTTTGTTAGTTAGATATTATTTTTTTAAATATATAAATGTTTCTACATTTAAAATTTATTACTTTTATAATTTTTTTTATTTTTAACCCAATATTTTACTGTTTGTGACCTGCCTAGAACCAGCTGAGAAGTTAGTGACTATTTTTTTGAGACTAGAGATGTAAAATAGCTTACTAATACCAAATTGTATCAAAATTTAAATTGACCTTAAAATATCTCTATTAGTGACTAGATACTAGTTACAGAATTCACCTATAAATTTGTCTTTTATAATTTTTTTCAGTGCATTAAATTTTGTAGCGCGCTCTTCGTCTTTGTACACATCGATGCTAATTAAAATAAAAAAAATCTTTTAATTCCCATTCAGGTGGAAACATGACCCTGGGGGGAAAGTCTCTAGTTTTGAACTGGTGCGCATCTAGTGCGTTTCGAGCCACAAGTAGTTCACCTTCAATCTCTTTGACATGTAATCAACTGACGAATTTAACATGGCGATTTCCTAGCCGGTGGAAATTGTCCCCCGCTGTATTGCCTTTTAGACAGTTCCGAACTAGTTAAAAATTCGACAGTTGGGATGTAGTTCGTATATTGCTAATATTGATCTACTTCTGAACTATTTCCAAATTCTGCAGTTTGGGTGTAGTTAGTTTAGAATTAAAAAAAGAAATATTTTGAGAAGCCTTCCATGGTAGAACTACACTCGGAGAATTCACCTATTAATTACACTATAAAAGCTTTAATTTAACAACTTAGTGAGTTTTCGGTAACACGTCAAAAAAAGTCGGGAAGGGTATCAAAAGAAGCGCATCGGTCCCAGGAATCATCATCGGGGTCCGGAGAACAATTATTTTTTATAATTTGGAAGATATTTGCAAGAAAAGTTGAAAATTTTCTGTCATTGTGGCATGAATCGAGATAGATATTGACTTATGTATATCAAAATAATCAGGAGAAAAATAGACATTGATTAAGCCATGTCCGTTCGTCTGTGAACACGATAACTTGAGTAAATTTTAAGATATCTTAATGAAATTTGGTATGCAGATTCCTTGGCACTCATCTCCGAGCGCTAAAATGGGAGAAATCGGATAACAGCCACGCCCGATTTTTATATTTAGAATATTTTAGAAAATACTTTTCAAGAAATTTTTGAAAATGGGTGTGTCACCGACCACTTTTGATTAAGTCAAATTTAGAAACATTATTATTCATGAATCAAAAACCATTCAAGATATCGAAACGAATTTCGGCACACAAATTTTTCTGAATACAAAGAATGTTCAGAGGGGAAATGGGCAATGGGCAAACAGACAAATAATACACATATAAGGCTATTGGCCGGCCGGTTATTGACTATGCTGGGCCTATATGGTCGCCCAATCTTTCTGACACCAACTGGAGGAATTTGCAAGTCTGCCAAAACGCCGCCATCAGAACTGCTACGGGATGCCTACTTATGTCATCTGAGTATCGCCTCCATCAAGAGGCAAGATTGCTCAGTGTTCAAGAGCACGCGTAACTCTTGAGTAGGCAGTTCCTTCTGAACTGTCATAAACCTAGTCATCCAAACCGACATCTTTTGGATGTAGAACCGCCCCCCAGAGACATCTCCGTAAGCATGACGATGAGATCCGGCATCATATCTCTTTGCCGTTTGATCTGCGGAACCATAGACGGGCTCTAAATGACCTCCACACCGTGTCGGTAGACAGATCTCTCAGATCTCGGCCTGTGAATCCCGTTATTAATACTCAACCACCTAAATTGCCTGAAGAGGAGCGCGTACTTCCGAGGGAGACTAGAGTCATACTAGCACAACTTCGCTCTGGATATTGCAATAGGTTAAACTCTTACTTATCCAGACTGAACCCCAACATACCAAACACATGCCCTGCATGTGGTATGTCCCCTCATGATACCAAACATCTCTTCTCCTGTTCAGTTGAACCCACTCTTCTAACACCTACATCACTCTGGTCCAACCCTGTGGAAACTGCGCGTTTGCTCGGACTTCCGTTAGAAGAGCCTGATGACAATTTAGAGTGATCGAGCCCATTGGGCAAGGCGAAGCACTGTTAACAACAACAACAACAACAGGGAAAATGGGCGAAAACGGTTATGGTCCATGCCCACTTTTATATAAAAGACTTTGAAAAGGATCATAGATATATTTAATAGGCAATAGTTTTGCGTAAAATTGCTTTATATGATTTCTATTTCACTTGCAAAGTGTCCGTGAATGAAGAAATTTGAAAAATATAAATTTTCGATAATGGGCGTGTCGCCGCCCAATTTATAGTAAATAATTCCACAAAACTTTGTATGCCATAACTCCGGAAAAAATTGATTTGTGGAAAATGTTGAATATATAAAGGTAACACTACCGCGAGTTGAAGAGGGAAGCGAGGCGGCTTTTCCGGGCGAAAAAAAGAGAGGCAGAAAAGCGTGAAATAAAGGAGCTTGAGATGCTGGCCAAGGGGAGTAATGCCCGAAAATTCTATCAAAAAATTCGGCGAATGACAGAAGGTTCGGCGACCTGGTGGCCGATGGTCAGAGAGCACTCAGAATATGGAGGGATCACTTCTCTGCCGTTTTAAATGGAGAAACTGAGCAAGAAACCAGAGAAGATGGCGAAGCCGAGCCCACAATCGAAGATGATGGAATTGACGTTCCACAACCCGACTATAATGAGGTGCGAATAGCAATATCCCGATTGAAAAACAATAAAGCAGCTGGCGCTGATGGTTTGCCTGCTGAGCTATTCAAACACGGAGGCGAGGAGCTGGTAAGGCGCAAGCATCAGCTTCTATGCAGAATATGGTTGGATGAATGCATGCCTGAAGATTGGAATCTAAGTGTTCTCTGCCCAATCCACAATAAGGGCGATCCTGCAAACTGCGCCAACTATCGCGGAATCAGCCTTTTGAATATCGCATATAAGGTCCTATCAAGCGTATTGTGCGAAAGATTGAAGCCTGATGTGAACAGAGTGATTGGTCCTTATCAGTGTGGCTTCAGACCTGGTGAATCTACCATCGGTCAGATTTTTACAATACGCCAAATCTTGGAAAAAACCCGTGAGAAAAGAATCGACACACATCATCTCTTTGTTGATTTTAAAGCCGCTTTCGATAGCACGAAAAGGAGCTACCTATATGCCGCTATGTCTGAATTTGGTTTCCCCGCAAAACTTATACGGCTATGCAAAATGACCTTGAACAACACCCCCAGCTCGGTTAGAATTGGGAAGCACCTCTCTGAGCCGTTAGAAACTAAACGAGGTTTCAGACAGGGTGCGATTTCTTTAATTTAATGCTGGAGAAAATAATACAAGCTGCAGAACTTAACCGCGCTGGAACAATATTTTATACAAGCGTGCAACTTTTGGCATATGCTGACGGTATTGATATCATTGGCCTTAACAACCGCGCCGTAACTTCTGCTTACTCCAAATTAGAAAAAGAAGCGGAGAAAATGGTATTGGTGGTGAACGAGGGCAAAACGAAGTACCTTCTGTCATCATACAAAGAGTCAGCGCATTCGCGCCTTGGCAACCAAGCCACTGTTGGCAGCAATAATTTCGAAATAGTAAAGGACTTCGTTTACCTGGGAACCAGCATTAACACCAACAATAATGTTAGCCTAGAAATCCGACGAAGAATTACTCTTGCAAACAAATGCTACTTCGGACTGAGTAGGCAATTGAAAAGTAAAGTCCTCTCTCGACGAACGAAAATAACACTCTAAGAGTCACTCATCGCACTCGTCCTGCTATATGGTGCAGAAGCGTGGACACTAACAACATCTGATGAGGCGGCTCTGAGAGTATTCGAGAGAAAGGTTCTGCGAAAGATTTGTGGACCTCTACGCATTGGTGCGGCGAGTACCGAAGAAGATTTAATGATGAGCTGTATGAACTTTACGCAGACGCCGAAATAGTTCAGAATTAAAACACAGCGGCTTCGCTGGCTAGGCCACGTAGTGCGAATGAGCGAAGATGCTCCAGCCCAGAAGGGCATCCGCCGGTGGAAGCAGAGGAAGAGGGAGACCACCACTCCGATGGAAGGACCAAGTGGAGACCGATTTGCGATCCCGCGGTGTTTCTAATTGGCGCAACGAAGGAACGACTGGCGAGCTATGTAGGACGGTCAAAATCGCCCAGGCGTTTAGATGACCAATTAAAAAAGAATAACTATTTGTTGTAAAAATGGGCGAAATTGGTTTAGGGCAAAAGTAAGGAAAGTAGTTAACTCCCCACGGCAATACGAATGTTATATACCTTTTTTGATTTTCATACCTTTCATGAACGTGAAAGAGATGCCCCATCAATAAGTATACCAGGGGTCGGCAAAATTGTAAATGAGGTAGTATTGTTGAGAGCGCTTTGAACGAGGTGATATGTCTTTTAGTTGCTCGTTAGACATCAGCAGGCAAGCATATGTGTATGATACAGTCTCATTTTTTTAATGTAAATTGCAAAATTAAAATCGAATAATCAAATAGTTCTTTTTAATTTCTATGAATACGAGTATACACATTTTTTTGTTTAGGCAAATTTATTAATTTTATAAGATGTACTTACATTATAAACAAGTAAGGGAAGGGCTGTCTTCGACCGTGCCGAAGACTTTATACCTTTCATGAAGACGCATCACGGTTTTTAGTATCCGATCCTTACTTACAATTAGTACAAACTCTGCAAAACTGTTAATTTAAAGATACATAGCCCAAAACCCATTTATCGAACCTATGGATTATATGGGAGCTATATGTCATGTTGTTCCGATCTTGCTGATTCCGACAAATGATCCATGTTTTAGAAAATGGCGGATCCTTAGCAAATTTCATCGAGATATCTCAAAAACTGAGGGACTAGTTTGCGTTCAAACAGACGGACAGACCTACATGGCTAACTCGACTCAGCTCATCGCCCTGATCATTTCGGTAGAAGTATTGGTTGTAACTGATTCCTGAAGGGCAACTGCCTTTAAAGTGTTGGAGAAGTATTGAATTTTGTAATGCGAATTTTCGCCGCTGGGAGGGCGATGAGCTGAGTAAATTTACCCACATCCGTCTCTCCGTCCGTCTGTCTGTCTGTCTATTTGAACGCAAATTTTTCAAACATAAAATGTGCATGTATTGGTATTTTGAAAAAATATGGTTAGCAGTAGTTGGTAGGGAAGCCACATATAAATATGTAAGCTAATACACAAACAGTAAGTGCAATGCTGCGTAAGCATTCAACTCGGACGCGCATCCATTCAAATGCTGATGGAGCAATACCGTTCATGGAACCGCCCAACTTAGTTGTCTCAAACAACAACCATCACCTGCAAGACCAACGTGACTTCATACAATAAATAAGCGTAGAATTATCACGTCAAGTCAGTCATTAAGTTGATATAATTGAATAAACACGACTCAAGTCGCCCAAAATATATATTTTTTGGGTTTTCATTAGTAATCCCCTTAACTGGGGCCCAACGGCCCAGTCGCGTTAACTCGAAACGAAATAGAAGCACTTAAGTAGTGCTTTTTTTGTTTAGGCAAATTAGTGCTCGCGTTTAACGTTAAAAAAAAACAATGCAGCTTAATCTCGAAAAAGGGGCTCTCAAGAAGTACCCCAACGAGTCTGGAATAAGTGATAAAATCCTGTAGGAAACCATCCCGCACTACGGAAGTGGGCATCACTGGACCCAAGTAAAGCACCAACGCTCAAAAAGGATCAATCCGGTATACGTCGCCGGAATGATAAAATTAATGTAAGTTTAGAAATTAAGTGGAAATTTTTAAGTGTCAATTAATATAAATATAATAAGTAAATATGGTAAGAAAGCTTGCACATCAAAACAAAAAAAAAAAAAACAAATAGAAAATTTTCTTTCCCTTTTTTAGAAAGAAAAAGTAAAAATTCAAAATATTACATACATTCTATTGATCTATCGTCTTTCCCAAATAATAAAAGGCTTGTACAGTCAATAAAATAAAAATTAATTTAAATAAAAACAAATTTAAAAAGAACTCTGCGATTCGCTACAAACGGGACCCTCCAGAGATTGATCATCCACTATTATTAACATTACAAATAGATGTAAAAAAAAAGTCTTTGAAGTTAAATAGAATAGCTCGATAGTTTTAGATACATAGAATAGCTAAAAATGCCAGATAATTTAATGAGGCCCTGTGTCCTAAGTTCCAGTGTCAATATTCTCCCTACTAATTCCCAGGTGAGCCCGTAATTAGCAAGTGCAATCCGAAATATAACTTCAAAAATAGTCTCGGCAGAAGCGCCAACCTTAATACGTAGTGTTGTGAATCTTTCATGTGGGACTGTGACTGATCAAATAATCGACCCCAGCCACGCGAATAATCTACGTCGTAAGATGTCTCAGAGGAGGATTGGGTCGTGTGCAGAAGTCCACGCAAGTGGGGAAAGTTTCTGATCGCCATTCACCTGGGAATGGCCAGAGCGATTCTTTTGCATGCGGTTCAAGCAGCTCACTACTTCCGGGCTTTGCGCCCAAGTATTCTCTGGGTAACCACCGAACACCCGTTTGGTGGTGAGCTTAACGTGAGAAGGCGAAAACCTGGTAAGGCCACTCCGATATAATCGGTTTAAGGGCTTGCTGGGGGGTTCAAACAGCAGCGTCTGATCACCATGTGGTGCGGCTGCAAGCGGGCGATCAATCGGCTCGCTATACAAACGTGTAATAAAATTCAACCTCCCGTGAAACGGGCTGTGCGTTGGGTTTGGGACCCACCACATAAAACAACGTTCCAATCAAATTCAACAACAAAGCCTTGGATATGAGAAGCCCTTCTTAGATGACAACACCCGCAAACGAAATAAGGATTATGAGATAAGGGCATGTACCTGGAATGTCCGGTCCCTTAAGGGGGAAGGTGCCGGTGCCCGGCTGGTTGAGGTCTTGAGGAAAGCAAAAGCTGACATCACCACCATAAAAGAGATGCGATGGACGGGGCGAGGAAACACGATCAAAACACCTTGCAACACCTACTGGAGTGAGCATGAAGACAAGCGCAGATTCGGCGTGGGATTTGTGGTGGGAGAGAGATTCGTCACCGAGTACTGTCGTTCTTACCCGTGAACGAGCGTCTCGCTGCAATCCGCATAAAAGTACGATTTTTCACCATATCGTTTATCTGCGCTCATGCACCGACGGAAGAGAAGGACGACGTGGAAAAGGATGCATTCTACGAGTGCCTGGAAGAAGCATACGAGCGCTGCCCCCGTCATGGAATTGAGGTTCCACAACCCGACTATAATGAGGTGCGATTGGCAATATCCCGATTGAAAAACAATAAAGCAGCTGGCGCTGATGGTTTGCCTGCTGAGCTATTCAAACACGGAGGCGAGGAGCTGGTAAGGCGCATGCATCAGCTTCTATGCAGAATATGGTCGGATGAATGCATTCCTGAAGATTGGAATCTAAGTGTTCTCTGCCCAATCCACAAGAAGGGCGATCCTGCAAACTGCGCCAACTATCGCGGAATCAGCCTTTTGAATATCGCATATAAGGTCCTATCAAGCGTATTGTGCGAAAGATTGAAGCCTGATGTGAACAGACTGATTGGACCTTATCAGTGTGGCTTCAGACCTAGTAAATCTACCATCGACCAGATTTTTACAATACGCCAAACCTTGGAAAAAACCCGTGAAAAAAGAATCGACACACATCATCTCTTTGTTGATTTTAAAACCGCTTTCGATAGCACGAAAACGAGCTGCCTATATGCCGCTATGTCTGAATTTGGTTTCCCCGCAAAACTTATACGGCTATGCAAAATGACCTTGAGCAACACCGCCAGATCGGTCAGAATTGGGAAGTACCTCTCCGAGCAGTTCGAAACTAAACGAGGTTTCAGACAGGGTGACCCCCTATCGTGCGATTTCTTTAATTTAATGCTGGAGAAAATAATACAAGCTGCAGAACTTAACCGCGCTGGAACAATATTTTATAAAAGCGTGCAACTTTTGGCATATGCTGACGATATTGATATCATTGGCCTTAACAACCGCGCCGTAACTTCTGCTTACTCCAAATTAGAAAAAGAAGCGGAGAAAATGGGATTGGTTGTGAACGAGGGCAAAACGAAGTACCTTCTGTCATCATGCAAAGAGTCAGCGCATTCGCACCTTGGCAACCAAGCCACTGCTGGCAGCAATAATTTCGAAGTAGTAAAGGACTTCGTTTACCTGGGAACCAGCATTAACACCAACAATAATGTTAGCCCAGAAGTCCGACGAAAAATCACTCTTGCAAACAAATGCTACTTCGGACTGAGTAGGAAATTGAAAAGTAAAGTCCTCTCTCGGCGAACGAAAATAACACTTTACAAGTCACTCATCGCACCCGTCCTGCTATATGGTGCAGAAACGTGGACACTAACAACATCTGATGAGGCGAGTCTGGGAGTATTCGAGAGAAAGGTTCTTCGAAAGATTTGTGGACCTCTACGCATTGGTGCGGCGAGTACCGAAGAAGATTTAATGATAAGCTGTATGAACTTTACGCAGACGCCGACATAGTTCAGCGAATTAAAACACAGCGGCTTCGCTGGCTAGGCCACGTAGTGCGAATGAGCGAAGATGCTCCAGCCCAGAAGGTATTCTTATCGGCGCCCGCCGGTGGAAGCAGAGGAAGAGGGAGACCACCACTCCGATGGAAGGACCAAGTGCAGACCGATTTGCGATCCCGCGGTGTTTCCAATTGGCGCCAGTTGTCGCAACGAAGAAACGACTGGCGAGCTATGTTGGACGGTCAAAATCGCCCAGTCGGTTAGATGACCATTTAAAGAAGAAGATGTCTCAGAGATTTTTCAGGCGACCTACAGAATTCGCTTCCTCGAAAAAAGCGTCG
This sequence comes from Merzomyia westermanni, assembly GCA_949987695.1. Lineage (NCBI taxonomy): Eukaryota > Metazoa > Arthropoda > Insecta > Diptera > Tephritidae > Merzomyia > Merzomyia westermanni. Next base: position 116,507,160 of record OX465289.1, read on the forward strand.
AACGGGTACTAAGAATATACGATAGTGAGAAAGGCACTCCTCGTTATTTTGGGATTTCAAACGTGATAAGAAACAAAAAAAGCGGAAGGGCAGACGTAGCTTTGTAGTCTTACAACACTCCTCTTACTTAATTGGGATGCTATCTGAAAATGCCTCAATACCCATTATGCTGACAAGAGAGTACTCTTGAATACCAACTGTCTACTCCCTTCCAGGGAAATAAATCAATTAAAGAAGTTTATCAGGATATATTTTGCCACCTCTTGTTAATTTTAAATAAAATATCTCGCCTCAAAATAGGCCAGGAATCCCTTAACGTTTTAAAAAAAAATTATCAGGCTTATAAGGCTCTAGACACATTCACCAGAGGATTGAACGGCTAACTTCCAAAACTGCTTGAAATAAAAGAACCGACTGACCTCCCACTTCAGTTATGTATAAAATTACAAAACCAAAACTTTAGAACACAACATGCCTTCGGCAATCAACCCAATCCGATGAAAAATGCATTTCCACTTTCGCCGAGGAAACAATTATCTTTTTACCCTAGCCTGACTTACTTACCCCAGCCAATACCTCGCGTAGGGAACCCAGGACAACCAGGAGGATATAGGAATACACAACCTCAATTATAACAATTTCCAACCCAACACAGCCCAGGCCCAAAGAATTCACAAATCCCCCACCAAGACCCAACCAACCAAAACCGCCAGTCCCAATGGAAATAGACGAAACACTTAAAATTAAGAATGTCAATTACATGAATCGACCGATCAACCCCCTCGCCGGAAAAGACATATCACACCTTAAAATCAAATACAACAACCCTTCAATGCAAATAGGGTAAATAATATAGAATCCACTGAAAATGCAGTGGCGGAATCGACACTCCAAAGCGAAGAACCAGACGGACTAACATTTCAGGATTATTATAACCAATACACCGCCTATGATAATAGGACTAACGACAATACATTAGAAGAGAACACTTATGAATTTCCCGATATCCATTTTTTAGATTAACGAATTCCACATTGCCATACCTTCAATGTAAAGAAAGTAACGGGAAAGTTTCTAATCGATTCAGGTTGGTTTGAAAATATACTAAGGCAAATCTTGCCAAAAATCCAATTTTATAAATAAAAATGCATTTGTGTCTTTGTGTCCTTTATAGCCGTCCAAAGTACTCAACCGATTTTTATGAAATTTTCACGGTATTTTCTTGGGATCATTGGTTAAAGCAGAGGCTGTATCTAGTTTTGGGAAAGTGGGCAGTGCCATGCCCCGAAACTATATAAATTTCAATTGGTCATAACTCTGACCGTATTTGGTCTGAATTAAAGATATTTGGATATTTGTGTTCTTTAGTCAAGATTTGCATTTTTCGTCTTTTGTTTGTTCTTCATTAATGTCCAAAGTTTATAGTCGATCTCTATGAAACTTTCACGACTGGTTCAGAATTTCGCTGGGTACGTCATAGGCAATATATAGTTTTGGCAAAGTAGGCGGTGCCACGCCCTCAGGCTATATAAATTTCAATTCGTTATAGCTCTAGCCGTATTTGGTCTAAATTAATGATATTTGGATATATGTGTGCTTTAGTCAAGATTTACATAATTTTGGAAAAGGGGGAGGTGCCACGTTCAAATTTATTGTGTTTTGTTTGTGCTTCATTAATATCCAACATTTATTGTCGATATCTGTGAGACGACAAAAGCCCTATTTAGTTTTTGGAAAAAGCCTCCAGGCTGTTTAAAGTAGCAATTCGGCATGGCTAGGAATTTATTTGGTTCAAGTTAATGATATCTTATATATATAGATATGTGTTCTATATATCAAGAAACACTTGGAAACAGAAAGCAGTACCAGGATCAAATAAATGTTAATTCGACATATTTTCGAAAGTATGGACATATCAGTACCCGCAGAGGAAATGGGAGAAGAAGGGGAGTAGGAATAGAAAATTAAGAGGGTAAAGAAGAGTAATGGTATATGGGGATGTGGAAGCGAAAAGTGGGTAGGGAAGAGAGTAAAATTGTTTAAATGTAGGCAAGTAAAAACCCAAGGCCGCACCAAAGGATGACAAATTCCAAAAAATTACTAATAAGTATTAGGTCGGCTAAGGTTTGAGTTCAAATATCGAAACCCATAGTGTGAGACGCTTGCCTATCAATTTGTTCAGTGAATATACTCGGGTTACAGAAAAATAGTAGGACCGATTTTGAAACCTTTGGGGCTGGTGAGAATGAACAGAGGTGGAGTCATTGAAAAGCATGTAGCGTGCAAAAGCGTTTTAAAGCTGATATAAAAAGAAAGCTAAAATCTTTAAAGTTAGATTACGTTACTTTTCTGAACAGATCCTTCATAGGTACTATTATTGTACCTAGTAGGTAGTATGTAACGGTATAAGCGAATCGAGATAGACAATGACTATATATATCAAAATCTTCAGAATAAAGGGAAATTGATTAATGTCCGTCCGTCCGTCCGTCTACACTTGAGTAAATTTTGAGATATCTTAATGAAATTTCGTATGCAGGTTCCTTGGCACTCATCTCCGAGCGTTATTTAAAATGGGCGAAATCGGATGATAGCCACGCCCACTTCTTATGTATAGAATATGCAAAAGACACCTTTCAGAACATAATACACCCAGTGCGTCGACAGGGGTGGATTGGAGGGATAGATACTCACATTGGTTCTGGTAGTACTCCCTTATCTCTCACGTCTTTGAAAATACGAAACCAGGCGGTCTGAAAATACTAGAGTAGCCAGGCTCATTAATTTAATCAGAGCACACAACGGCGGAAAAATAGATAGTGACGATAATTTTTTACACGTTTTTTATAAAAGTATAATCCATTATCTGATAAAAAATATTCAAGAACAAATTTCAATCTTTGTTCAAAACCTATGAAAATTTAACCAAGTTTCATTAAAATTCCACACCTGTTAACCTAATTTTTATAGAAATTTTGGATATACAATTTTATGACTTCTAAAATTTTAGTATTGATAAGAGAGTTTCAGGGTGAAGTTGGCAAAAAATTGTGCCAATTATGGGCATTTATTGATAAATTTATGGTGTAAGTTTTGTTATGCGAAAGGCTCAAAATTGAAAAAGTTCAACATCTCCTTTAGTGCTTAGTATTATACAATTCTTAGGTTAACATTTAAACCCTTTTTTTAAATAATAAACGAATTTTAGCATCTTTGTTAACACAAAGCGTTGTGCCTTTGTGTAATAAACTTCAACAAAAAAATATATACTTAGCGCCTATAGTGGATTTCGAAAAAGAGTTTGTACTAGAGTTACGTTGTTCAGAATTTGTGACATGGATATTGAAATCAAATAGAACCGATTTAAACCTAGTCAAAGTCTGCAAGAATGTAACCTAAATGCTGATTTTAAGATTTCTGCCTTTATCCATTTATGTATTGATTATATAATAATGGAAATAGATAGTCGATTCACTCAACATAAAACTATCTTTAGAGATTTCGCTTCAGATTTTCAACAAACCACATAGAAGAAAATGAAAATGAGACCGAAACCAATTTATGGAGACGGTTCTTAAAGTGACATAATCTTCCGCTAAAAACTGCATTTTGCGCACTTCAGAGCTGCGACAAAACGTCATTTCATAACGTAAACAAATTGCTACAAATTTTTGCAGAACTCACCTCTTTAACCCTTCTTCTTCTTTAAATTCTGCCTAACCGTCTAAGTAATTTTGGCCTCTTACCATAGCTGTTGTTGTTGTTGTAGCGACTACTTAACCTGCCTAGGATGTCACCCCTCATCCAACACTGTCATCAGGCTCTCCTAACGGAAGTCCAAGAAATCTGGCGGCTTCAACAGGGGTGGACCAGAGTGAAATTGGTGTTAGAAGAATAGGCTCAGTTGAGCAGATGAACAGATGGTTAGTATCACGGGGAGACACGCCGCATGCCGGGCAGACATTTGGCATGTCAGGGTTCAGTCTGGATAGCTAAGAGTTTAGTCTGTTACAATATCCAGAACGAAGTTGAGCCAGCGTGACTCTTGTCTCCCTGGGCAGTTTGCGTTCATCGTCGGCAACAGTTGGAGCTTGTGCCTGGGACTGCATTCACTGGACGAGACTTGACAAAGGAGTTTACCGACTCCGTGTGGATGAGGTTGAGGGCCCGCCGGTGCACCTTTGGATCAAACGGCTAAAAAATGTGGTGCCGGATCTCGTCATAGTGCTTACGGAGGTGACTCCTTATTCTCCTGGGAGGCGGATTTTCGTTGAGAAGGTTCCTGTTCGGGTGCTGCGGTTTATGGCAGTTGAACAGGAATTGCCTGGTCAACATCTCACAATGCTCTTTGACATCGAGCATTTTTGCCTCCCTATGAAGATTGTGCTCAGGAGACATAAGGAGGCACCGCGTGGCAGTTCTGAGTGCGGTGTTTTGGCAAGCCTGAACCTCCTCCCGTGTGTGTGCGCTAACCCCGGCGACCATATAGGCGTCGCTTGGCTCAGAACCGGCTGGCCGATTGTCTTGTGCGTTTGCCAGTAACGTTTCTTTGTCTTTCCCCCAAGTACTGCCAGCTAGTGACTTGAGGATTTTGTTACGGCTTTGTACTTTGGTGGCAATCGCGGCTACATGAGCACCGTATTTGAACATGTTATCAAACGTAGCCCCTAAGATTTTGGGGTGCGTAACAGTCGGAAGCTTAATGCCGTCGACGTAGACGTCTAATTCCATGTTCGCCTGCGCTGTCCACGTCGTAAATAACGTGGCCGAGGATTTGGTCGGTGACAATGTCAGGTCTCGTGCAGCGAAGAAACCGGAAAGGGATGGAAGGTAAGAATTAATTCTCGAGCAGAGCTCATCAACGGAGGGTCCAGTCGCCAGGATCGTGCAGTCATCGGCGTAGGAGACAATCGAGAAGCCTTCTGGTCGTTCCCACAACAGCCGGTTCTATTCACCGGAATAACCCGGGCTTTTTTTACCCGGCCAAGGGCTGTTATTTCAGTGTAACCTTGTCCAATCTGTCCCGTCCCACCCTTAAATTGTCATCCTCGGAGCAAACCCTGGAAGCTGGATTGCTCCATTGTCTCTTGTTACGGGCTGGGTTCGAACCCAACCCTGGATCAAGAGATTGGATCTGCTGCGTTTGCGGGAAGAAAACTTATATAAAACGGTCGCATTCGGTACAATGCGCCAAGTGTAAGAGATGGCTACATAAATCTAGATGCTCAGGGCTTAACTCTGCCATCCACAGACCCCGGACTTTCTTTACTACTTTTGAGGCACCATGCTGTACACGTCCAAGGGCGTCCCGCGGTAGTCGCCGCTCTGGCACTCCCTTACCGGTTCTACCTACTTCCAATAGCCACAATAGTGGCTCAGTCTACACGACTGGCAGCACCGCTGCCATTCCCGCCTCACCCACTCCCGACTGTCGCTCACGCACACCAGCGTCTCCATCTCGCACGGCCGCTCAACACTCCTATCCCCTCCGGAATAGGTCAGATATGAGCATTGCCGAGCGTCAGCCCCCTCTTTCTCCGCCCCCTAATGCTCCCCCTTGCTTCCAGCCTGCACGTGGGCCAGGACCACCACCTCCTAGTACCTTTCACTACGTGCACCGTTTGTCGGCAACGATTATATACGCCTGCGACATCGGTCAAGTGCAACAATTGCCTTGGCCTGTGTCAGACCCTTATGGCCTCTGGGCCCGCAAACAGTAACCTTTGGACGGATTCGTTCATAGCCCCCTGTTGCAGTACACAGCCGCCTTCCACGCCAGACAACATCGGCCATGTCGCTGTCAACTCTAGACGTGTTGCCCTAGAGATTATCATCCCGACTGCGATAACCGTTTGCAAGAGAACGTGACCAAGAGAACGTGACCAAGTGAGACTCATCAATCCCGGGGACCCCAGAATAAAAGATTTCAATGCGGAAATTCGTAGGACTGTCAACGAACACAAGCTGACCAAGTGGAAACAACACCTTGAGACATGCAACCTCTCCGGCGGAGTCGGAAAATTATGGTCGACTGTCAAGGCCCTATCCAATCCGACCAAACACAAATACAAGGTCGCCATTGCCTTTGGCGACAGCGTCAAATCGGACGCCAGGAAATGCGCGAGCTCCTTTTGCTGGCTGTTTATAATGCATCCACCTGCGGATAGGACTAAGAGAAGAGCCTTCCGACGTGCGCGCAAACACAAACACCCTACTGCGCCCATTGCCGTCTCAGTCGCAGAGGTTAAGGAAGCCATAATGAAGGCCAAACCCTCAAAATCCATCGGACCCGACGGAATCGCCATTAAGATGATCAAACACCTTGGCCGCGAGGGGCAGAGTTATTTAGCGGCTCTCTTTAATCTCTCTCTAACTACCTTCGTTATACCTGAGATATGGAAACAAGCGATTGTATTTCCCCTACTAAAACCAGGGAAGCCGGCGAACCTAGGAGAGTCTTATCGCCCGATATCCCTCCTTTCGCCGGTAGTGAAATTACTAGAGTCCATTCTGCTTCCTCACTTCATTACAAATATAAAATTGGCCGATCATCAACATGGTTTCCGCAAAAATCACACCACGACATCCGCTTTGAACGCCATTACAACGCAGATTAATAACGGTTTGAATCAACACCCACCAAACCATAGGACGGTTCTCGTGGCACTTGACCTGTCAAATGCATTTGACACGGTCAATCACGCCACACTCCTCCGAGATCTGGATGAGACACCGCTCCCTGCCGGCCTTAAGAGGTGGACCAATAATTACCTCAATGGTCGACAGGCATCAGTCAAATTCAGGAACAAGAAATCTAGACCAGGAAGAATAAAACAAAGGGTGCCGCAAGGTGGTGTTCTCTCTCCCCTTTTGTTCAATTTCTATATTTCGAGACTTCCCCCAACCCCCCCCCCCCCCCCCACCCCCCGGGGGAGCATCCGGGGTTTCCTACGCTGGCGACTGCACGATAATGGCCTCGGGCAAGGATCCCTCCATTGACGAACTCTGTATTAGAATCAACAGTTACCTCCATGACCTTTCCAGCTTCTTCACCGAGCGTAATCTGACCCTATCTCCGACTAAATCGACGGCGACCCTGTTTACTACATGGAATGCGCAGATGGGGCAAGAGTTAAATGTCCACGTAGACGGAGTACCTCTACCTACTGTCAACCACCCAAAAATCGTGGGTGTGACATTTGACAATGGCCTCACCTTCGCTGGTCATGCCACCGCAATAGCCTCAAAGGTACAGAGCCGCAATTAGATCCTTAAGTCACTGGCCGGTAGTACTTGGGGAAAAGACAAAGAAACAATGCTTGCTACATATAAGGCTATTGGCGGGCCGGTTATTGACTATGCTGCGCCTATATGGTCGCCCAATCTTTCTGACACCAACTGGAGGCAATTGCAAGTCTGCCAAAACGCCGCCATCAGAACTGCTACGGGATGCCTACTTATGTCATCTGAGTCTCACCTCTATCAAAAGGCAAAATTGGTCAATGTTCAAGAGCACGCGGAACTCTTGAGTAGACAGTTCCTTCTGAACTGTCATAAACCTAGTCATCCAAACCGACATCTTTTGGATGTAGCACCGCCACCCAGAGACATAACGAGACATCTCCGTAAGCATTACGATGAGATCCGGCATCATATCGCTTTGCCGTTTGATCTGCGGAACAATAGACGGGCTCTAAATGACCTCCACACCGAGTCGGTAGACAGATATCTCAGATCTCGGCCTGTGAATCCCGTTATTAATACTCAACCACCTGAATTGGCTGAAGAGGAGCGTGTACTTCCGAGGGAGACTAGAGTCATACTAGCACAACTTCGCTCTGAATATTGTAATAGGTTAAACTCTTACTTATCCAGACTGAACCCCAACATACCAAACACACGCCCTGCATGTGGTATGTCCCCTCGTTCTCGTTTTCAGTTGAACCCACTCTTCTAACACCTACATCACTCTGGTCCAACCCTGTGGAAACTGCGCCTTTCCTCGGACTTCCGTTAGAAGCGCCTGATGACAATTTAGAGTGATCGAGCCCATTGGGCAGGCCGAAGCACTGTTAATAACAACAACAACAACAACGCCTTCTGGTGGGGAAGGGAGCCTGGATATGTAGTAATCAAACAAAAGCGGGGATAGGACACCACCCTGTGGCACCCCTTGCTTAATTATGCGTGGTTTTGATCTTTCGCCTCTGAATTCAACCGATGACTGTCGACCACTTAGATAGTTGGCGGTCCAACGCTTTAGACAGGGGGGAAAGTTTGAATCCTCCAGGTCGTTAATGAGTGGTGCATGATTAACAGTGTCGAAAACTTTCGACAGATCAAGCGCAACTAGCACGGTCCTGTCATTTGGACGAGATTGGTTGAGACCGACACCTATCTGTGTGGTGATGGCGTTTAGCGCGGTTGTAGTGCTATGCATTTTGCGGAATCCATGCTGATGTTCCGCTAGTCGCAGGTTAGCGGTATAATAAGGGAGCAAGACCGTCTCCATGGTCTTTACTATTGGCGAGAGGAGTGATATCGGTCGATAAGGCTACCCCTCGTTGGCCGGCTTGCCGGGCTTTAGTTGTGGCTTCACCTTTGCCTGTTTCCATCTTTCTGGAATGACAAAGGTGGTCATGGGCAGATTGAAGACGGTTGTTAGGTACCTTACTCCCTCTTCTCCGAGATCTTTTAGCATCAGCATGGATATACAGTCTGCGCCAATAGATTTGGAGTTTTTGGACCCCCGTAAGGCCTCCCGAACCTCCGTGGTGGTGATGGCAATGGGCGCCTGGTTTTTGCGTTTGTGCGCTTCCCTGATGGCATGCCTGATTTCCTTGTCCACCGGCGCTGACGCATCTCTTTGGTTTCGACTGTACCTTATCACCGAAGGTGAAAGATATTTTGTCGTTATGTTTGGTCGGATTTGACAAGGATTTAACAGTGGACCATAATTTGCCAACACCAGCAGAGAGGTTACAGGACCTTAGGTGCTCCTCCCATTTTGCGCGTTTGTGTTGATCAACTAGCCGTCTGATTTCCCCATTGAGATCTTGAATTTGGGGATACGTAGGGTTCAAGCGTCGCACGTGGTCACGTTCATAAGAAATACGTATTTCCTTAATTCTACCTGACGGAATGTATTGATTCGAGGCTGAAGCTATGACCATGCGAAACGCTTTTTCCCCTTCTCGTACATCAGACAAGGTGGGAAGAGCAGCGAAGGTGCTCTCAATGAAATTAGGAAAACCAACCCAACCAGCTTTACTGAAATTAGTGAAGGTGCGTTTCTCAGAAGTAACAGTCACTGGGGCGATCGATTGAGAGGCCTATCGGCAAATGGTCCGATGCAAGAGTAAGCATTTGTCGCCATTCAACGCAGTTTATGAGACCTGCGCTGACAATTGTGAGGTCTGGCGAACTGGAACAATTTACCGCAACTCTCGTGGGGGCATCCCCGTTCACAGTGCAAAACGTCGAATCGTCTATTCGTTCAGCCAATTCCTGTCCCCTACCATCAACCTGTAGGCTTGAGTGCCACAGATCGTGGTGTGCGTTGAAGTCTCCGAGGATTACACGATTATCGCCTCTGAGTAACGCACTGATGTCAGGGTGGTAATCTCTCGGACAGCAGAGGGCAGGAGGTATATAAATGTTAATGATTTCTAGGTCGACGTCGCCTGTCCGGACAACCATACCTTGACGTTCCAGGAGGTTGTCCCTCGGGTCCACGTCAGGCTCAAATAGACGATATTGCACAGATTGGTGAGTAACGAAGGCGAGTCCGCCCTCAAGTCCTCTCTCTCGGTCACGCCGGTGGATGTTGCAGCCGTCACAAGTCCGAAGATCTGATCGGGCGTTTAACTTTGTTTCCTGAATGGCAGCGATCTTGATGTTCTGTCGCTTCATGAAACTCACTATTTCACTTATTTTGCCGGTTAGACCGTTGCAGCTTAGCTGTAGGACACGAAAGTGCGAAGGGGGAGAAATATTCACGCTGGGAGTTAAGGACTGGTACGTATGCCTTGGTGGAAGAAGGCTGGGTCGCGCACTGCTTCGCACTCTAGAAGACTACGGATCCGAAGCACCGGAAAGTGGCGAATCGGTCGACGTTGTAGGTTGCGTAGCTCGACAACATGGTGCAACGTACGTATCAGTCCATAGGTTCCTGTTTCCAAGTTCAGAACATATAAGCAGGTGACACAGGCCAAGGCAGGAGTAGCATTTGACTGATGTCGCATGTGTATATAGTCTCGGCCGACAAACAGAGCACATGGTGTAAGGGACCAGGAACTGGTGGCTTTGACTTACATTTGTGCTAGTGCTGGAAGAAGAAGGGGAAGTTGAAAGTGGGAGGAGGGTAGGCCGTCGCTCGGCATTGCTCACATCTGAAACAGAGGTGCTACGTAGAAAGTAGCAGGGAGCGGCTGTGTGAGGTGTTGGCGCCTGTGGGCGTGAGCGGGAGCGGGTAGTACACACTACTTGCTGGGCGTTATTAGAGCTATTAGTCGTGGAGACTATTTCAGAAGCTTGTGACGGTGCGATACTAGATCGTCGTTGGCCACGGGACGTCCTAGGGCGTGAACAGCAAGGGGCCACGAAAGTTTTGTAGAAACTAGGGGGCATGTGTGTGGAGGGATTTAGCCCTGAGCACCTGGTTTTGTGCAACCATCTTTTGCAAGAATTGCATTGGACGGAGTGTGAATGCTTAACGTAAATCTTCTCCCAGCAGACGCAGCAGATCCCTTCTCCTGGACCCGGGTTGGGTTCGACCCCAGCCCGGAGCAGGAGAGTGTTGAGCAGCCCTGCTGTAAGGAGCTGCTCGGAGGATGACAATATTAGTGGAAAAGGTGACAAGTTAGACAGGGTAGTGTCGAAATAACAGCCCTTGGTCGGATGTAAAAATCCGAGTCATTCCGGTACGTAGAACCGGCTGTTGTGGGAATGCTTTCGCCTTACCATAGCTCGCTACTCGTTACGTCTTTCTGCCAATAGGACACATCACGGGATCACAAATGGGCCTCCACTTTGTCCTTAAATCGGAGTGGTGGTCTCCCTCTTCCTCTGGGTGCCTTCATTCATTCGCACAACATGGTCTAGCCAATTAAGACATTGGGTTTTAATTCGTTGGATTAAGTCGGTGTATGCATATAGCCCAAACAGCTCATAATTAAATATTCTGTGGTATTCGCCGTCGCCAAAGCGTAAGGATCCGAAAATCTTTTGAAGAATGTTTCTCTCGAATACTCCCAGGGACGCCTCATAAGATGTTGTCAGTGTCCAAGCTTTTGGACCATAAACCAGGATGGGTATGATAAGTGATTTATTTAATTTCGTTCATCGAGTGAGGACTTTACATCTCAATTGCCAACTCAGTCAGAAGTAGCACTTGTTTGCGCGAGTTATTCTTCGTTGGCTTTCTATACTGACATTATTGTTGGTATTAGTACTGGTTCCCAGATAAAAAACTTCAAAAAGGTTAAAAATGTATCTACTTAACTCTACCGGAGAAGTAATTTTGATATGTGCATTAGACTGGGTCGATTTATTAACCGATATCGCGCCATCGATTTTTCGATAGGCTTTGGGCTCAGAAAATAAAAGTTCCACTACGCATACCCAAAACAATAATTTTTTTGACTTTTTTCGACTTTGATTTTTAAGGTTTTTTTTCGTGACCTACCAAAAAATTTTTCATTTGATTTTAAAATTTTCATGTATATCCTGTCCGACCCAAAAATGTCCGCTAAAAACGTTGGCGAAAACAGTTTTTTGAAAAAAAAAAAATACTTTTTGGGTTTTGGGGAGTGTTTTGGTCAAAAAGTTTACCCTTCCGCCATGTTTTTAAGGGGTTTTTCAGCATACATGCAAAAACGTTTTCGATGAAAACGAATTTGTTTTTTATTTCCTGTCCCACTTAAATTTATGCGCTAAAAACGTTGGTGATAACGGTTTTTTGAACAAAAATTTTATTTTCGGGTTTTGGTACTTGTTTTAGTCGAAAAATCGACTTTTCCAAAACCCGAAAATATAATTTTTTTGAAAAAAACTGTTACCGCCAACGTTTTCAGCGCATAATTTTAAGTGGAACAGGAAATATGAGACAAATTAGTTTTCATTTTTTTTCGTAGGTCATGAAAAAACCTTAAAAATCAAAGTCGAAAAAAGTAAAAAAAAAATGAAATTTCGCAGGCTCGAAAATTTTGTTTTTGGGTATGCGCAGTGCAACTTTTTTCCTGAGCCCAAAACCTATCGAAAAAGCGATGGCGCGATATCGGTTAACTTTCGTCCATACAAATCGACCCACCCTAATGTACATCATGCTTTACAATTGTTCAATATCCTAATAATATTTTCTTGGGGACTATTGTATTGTCTTTAATACAAGGTTACTAAGCAATTTCTTTTATATGAAAGAAAACACTTTAGCTCTTCGGAAGAAAAAATTGCCTAAAATCAGCAAAATGTGTCACGACCTTAAGATTGACCCATTACTGTATTAAAATTTAATGAACTACAAAACTGCATACTCCGAAAAATTCTGAAAAAAAATTTAAGACTTTGATAAATTTTTGCGGACATTTTTACAACAAAATTTATTGTGTTTTAAATTTGAGGTTTCGAAAAAAAGTTTTTTTTTCATCCGCCCTTCCCAAAATCCTTGCTACGCCACTGAATACACCTATGAGGATAAAATTTGGTGTGTATATAAACATTAATCATAAATCAAAAACAATTCATGATATTGAAACGAAATCTTTGCGAACAGATTTCTATGAATACAAGAATATTCCTGGAAAAAATGGGCGAAATCGCTTCAGGTCCACGCCCACTTTTATATGAAAGATTTTGAAAAGGATCATAGATATATTTCATAGGCAATTACTTTGGGCGTGGCCCCGCCCCTTTTATAGTGGAATATTTCACAAGGCTTTTTATGCCATAACTCCAGAAAAAATAGATTTGTCGAAAATGTTGAATATATGAAGGTAACTGTTTATTGGTACAGGTAACATCAAAAGTGATTTGAAAAAAGTTTTTCAAAACGGGGTCGCCCCTCGGCAGTGGTTTGGCAAACTCTCCGAGTGTATTTCTGCCATGACAGGCTTCTCAGCAAAAATTCGTCTCCTTTGTAGATGCCGTTCGGAGTCGGCAAAAAACTGTAGGTCCCACCAATTTGTAGGGAAAATTCAAATCGGCACACCACAAATTGGAAGAGAAGCTTGGCGCAAAAATCTCTTAGGAGGTTTATGATGATATACCTGTTGTATATCGCGCCATAAAGAGAAAGAGAACTGTTTATTGTAACAATGGGCGAAATTGGTTGAGAGCCAAGCCCAGTTTTTAGCATATTTCTGCAGAAATTTGTTTGTAAAATTTAAAACGCGATATTTTAATAACTTTGCAAGATATATATTAATAATATCTTGCACACATAAGAAGCTTTTCAAGCAAAACTCGACCGCAAAAAATTGTGTGGATTTTTGGTAAGTAGGCGCCGTCCACTCCTCATCAAAAAAGTTCTGCTATTTTCAAAAGCGATTGTTGTAATTTCTATTAGATGTTTCAATGAAAATTGGTTAACTGATTTTCAATAGTAAGAAATGATCAGGTCGATGAGCTGAGTAGATTTAGCCATGTCCATGCCTGTCTATTTAAACGCAAATTTGTGAAACATAAAATGTGCATGTGTTGGTATTTTCAAAAAATGTGGTTAGCAGTAGGGAAGCTATTTACATATATACAAAAAAATGTATTTACCACTCAAAACTCATAACAGAAGTGTTTTTGTTGAAGCAAACAGCTGGTTTCATAATGCGAACTGAAAAGTATTAAAATAGACCTGCGTAAATTGGGATGCCATAATAGATCACTGATAGGTATATAATGTTCAGTTCCACTCGAACTTTGTTGTTAAATAATACCAATCTGGCAGCGCTATTTTTTCATTCTTTATATTTCTTATATTTTGTTACATTGAATAAAGAAGTTAGTTGCTTTTCTATCATTACAGTATTATTTACACAAGTATTTTTCTCTGCTCATCAGGTTATGGGCCTTTTGCAGTAATTTTAAAATCGCAATCGGTGTTATAAGCTTTCCATTTGTGCGGCTACGTGGCCGAGAAAATTTCGATGCGTGGAAACGGCACGCGAAATCATACCTGGTAAGACGGAAGGCGGCGTGAACGAAGGTGACACAAAATCCAAGGATTCCGATGAACGGGCGTTACCCGAGATAACCCTAATGGTGGCGCCATGCAATTTTTTTGGGACTCGTTGATATCGGCCTACGAAGACAGTGGCCTCACTAGTAAAGTTGAGCTACTAAAAAAATTTGTTCATATTAAACTAGAAGATTTTTCGTCCATGCAAAACTATGTTAATGAAATGGTCATGACATCCATTAAAGTGCGAAATGCTGGCTTAAGCATTGATGACGAGGTCGTTGCATCTTTAATGCTTGCGGGATTGCCGAACGATTACCAAGTACTTGTAATGGCGGTAGAAAATTCGAAGGAAAAATTAACAGTCGATGCTGTTAAAAGTTTGCTTTTGCAAGACACAAAATTCGATAGTAGCAACGAATCTGTAAGTAATGCCTTATATACAAAAAAATCAAAAGCAAAATCAAATGGAAATACAAAGCATTTCTATAAGAAACGATTCAGATGTTATGGTTGCGGTCAGGAAGGGATATGCGAAGAGAATGCACAAAGAAAGCAGAAAATGTTGACCGATCAAAGTCATCAAATTCGCTGCTAGCAAGTGTATGTATGTATTCGAAGAACAATGAGAATGTATGGTACATAGATTCGGGAGCTACTTCGCATATGACAAATAATAGAGACTTGCTTGTGGAAAAAAAGCAATCACAACATAAAGAAGTAATATTTGCTAACAAAGGGAAGGTCAAAATTGAAAGCATAGGAAATGTTAAACTTGTTTTGAATGGAAACAAAAACAAACAAAGTGCGAATGTTGAGAATGTAGAATATGTGCCAAATCTTTGCGCAAATTTATTGTCTGTAAGGCAAATGACTCTAAAGGGTAAACAAGTTATGTTTGCTGGTGATAAGTGCCAAATTTTCGATCAACGTGGTAAGCTAATTGCAACAGCTCATGTAGAAAATGATTTGTACAGGCTATACTGAGAAACGGTGCGCGCTGGGAAGTTGATGACAGCGATTTATAGTTATTAGCTATGGTATCGCAGGCTCGGACATCTCTCTCTCTATGGCGCGATATACAACAGGTATATCATCATAAACCTCCTAAGAGATTTTTGCGCCAAGCTTCTCTTCCAATTTGTGGTGTGCCGATTTGAATTTTCCCTACAAATTGGTGGGACCTACAGTTTTTTGCCGACTCCGAACGGCATCTACAAAGGAGACGAATTTTTGCTGAGAAGCCTGTCATGGCAGAAATACACTCGGAGAGTTTGCCAAACCACTGCCGAGGGGCGACCCCGTGTTGAAAAACTTTTTTTCAAATCACTTTTGATGTTACCTGTACCCGGGCTCGAACCATGGACCTTCGGTGTGGTAGGCCGGCAACACTACCTTCACACCACGGCGGCCGCCATCGCTCGGATATATTTGTAGCAAAAATTTAAACAACGTAAAAAATTCCTCGATTGGTATAAACTACGAGCGCGTTAGTGATGAAAAGTGCATTGTATGCGCAAAGGGAAAACAAACGCGAACAATTAGTAAGGACTGTGGAGCGCGTGCAACAAATCTACTTGATTTCGTTCATTCTGACATTATGGGTCCGATTGGTACGAACTCTTTTAGTGGCGCGAGGTATTTATTATTGTTTATTGATGATTATTCAAGGAAAGTCTTTCTATTTCCCTATTTTGAGAAAATCGGATGCTCTCGAAAAGTTGAAGATTTTTAAAAGCTTGGTCGAAAATCAATGTATATTGTAATGAGTATTGCAATGAGAAGTTCTCAAGTTTCATACGCGAATGTGGTATAATGCACCAAAAGACGGCTCCGTTTACACCTGAGCAAAACGGCGTTGCTGAACGTATGAACAGGACATTGATTGAGCGGGTGCGGTGCATGCTCTTTGACTCTGGCCTCGACAACATTTTCTGGGCGGAAGCAGCAAACACTGCATCATATATAATTAATCGTATTCCTTGTCGTGGAAACAGCAAGAGTCCTGAGGAGCTATGGTCAGGTATCAAGCGTAATTTAAACAATCTACGTATTTTTGGGTGTACCACATTAGTGCATATACCAAAACAGAAGAGAACAAAGCTCGATCCGAAGTCAGAAGAATGCATTTTCGTTGGATATAGCGACGAGACAAAAGCATATCGTTTATATAGAAAATCAGATCGTAAGTTTTTAAGCCGTGATGTAAGGTTTATCGAAGTTTCGAATAGTATCACAGACTCGATCCATCGCAATTTGTTGTAGATTTTGGGGGCGATGATGTGTTGTGTAACAACAACAATTCGCCGGACGATGATTTACTGTGTGACAGCAACAATTCAGTGGGCAATGACGTACAAGAATTGTCGTATATCAAGACGCTTGAAAGCGATTGTGAAGGTGAGTTTGTCACACATTGTAGCAAATCCTATGATGATTTGGAGGAGCCTACTGACGCAGAGGCTGGTATTCGTCGCTCTAAACGCATTGCCGGTAAAGCAAGTAAGAAATTGGTGTTATGTGCTACGAATTGCATTGATGACCCAGTTACTTATGATAAAGCGATTGAGTGCAGTGACAGTGCTGCTTGGGATGAGGCAATGCGCGAAGAAATTGAATAGCTTAAATCGAATAAAACTTGGTATCTGACAAACCTACCAACGGATAAAAAGGCTATATCGTCGAAATGGGTGTACAAAACGAAACGCGATGCTAATGATATATTTGTACGACGAAAGACGAGACTAGTCGTCAAAGGCTGCGCACAGGAGGAGGTTGCTTTCCTTAATGGTAAACTAAGCGAGGAGGTGTATATGAAGCAGCCCGAGGGTTTCGATGACGGCACTGGTGGAGTGTGTCGTCTGGTCAAGTCAATCTATGGGCTGAAGCAAGCTAGTCGTATTTGGAACGGGCAACTTAACTCAGTTCTAATCAATCTTGATCTTAAACACAGTAATGTTGATCAGTGTATCTATTTTAATGTAAGCAAAAGGCGTATGGTGTATGTTGCCATATATGTCGATGACGTGCTAATATCTTCGAATGATGAAAATTAGACTCGACGGATAAAAACAGAGTTATCGTCAAAATTTAGAATGAAAGACATGGGACTGGCATAGTCAGTTTTGGGCATGCGCATTCATCGTGATGAGAAAAATAAGACTTACAAACTAGATCAATCTGAGTACATTGCTAGCGTACTAAAGCGTTTCGGTATGGGAGATTGCAATCCAATTTCAACTCCAATTGATATAGGTCAAAAGATGACAAAAGAAATGTGTCCACAAAATGACGAAGCTGCTAAGGAAATGAAAAACGTTCCCTACATGGAAGCAATTGGTTCATTGCTATACGAGTATGCTGCACAGAACATGCCCTGACATATGCTACGCTGTAAATTTGTTAAGCCGGTTCTCACAAAATCCGGGTCAAAGCCATTGGTTGGGTGTTAAGCGCATAATACTCTAATAGTAGCGAAGGCCTTGTCGGTTACTGTGACTCCGATTGGGCAGCAGACGTCGATGAGAGGCGTTCGACTTCTGGCTATGTATTCGCCATGCAAGGTGGCGCAATTTCATGGTCAACATAACGGCAACGAACGGTAGAGCTTTCTTCTACAGAAGCCGAGCTGATGTCCATTGTAGAGGCAATGAAGGAGATGATGTGGTTAAGGCAGCTAAGAACTGAACTTGTATCTGGTTGCAATGAAGTTACAACTTTGTATTGCGATAACAAAAGCGCCGTACACATTGTCCGAAATAATAATTTTTCGCCACGCACAAAACATGTGGACATTAAATTAAATTTCATCCGTGAGAAGATAGAAGATGGTTCGATCAAACTCGAGTACATATCCACCGCAGAAATGTTAGCAGATGGTCTTACTAAAGGCGTTCCAGCTATCAAAGATGAACTTTTAAATAAAAAACTGGGACTTATATAAACTTAACAATTCCAATACGTATTTCTTTGCAAACGAACGTTGCCAGGTATGCTATTAAAGGCGAGTGTTGTTAAATAATACCAATGTGGAAGCGCTATTTTTCATTCTTTATATTTCTTATATTTTGTTATACATGACTACATTGAATAAAGAAGTTAGTTGCTTTTCTATCATTACATTGTGCGCAAGTGATTTTCTCTGCTCATCAAACTTAGACTTCCTTATTTATTTTTGTATTGCTTCATTAATCCCTTTTATAAAATCTCTAACAAATATAAAAATTAAAACTCAAAACATTTGTTCTTCTGGCGTATCTTTATAGTCGTATCCTTATCGTAACCATATACGTTGTATTAAAATCGGTTAAATAAGTGTGACGCGTAATTTTATAGCTGTTTATAGTTACTGAGAAAAATCAAAATTCAATTGTTCGATAAGGTTATGGTACGGATAAGGAATAACGAATGTATTGTTTGTCATAAGGTTGGTTGGATCACCTGTTTTATAAGGTTACCGATAAAGCACCACTAACTTGGCTTTTAACACAGTAAAACTACGTTTTCGCACAGTGAACCGCTATTGAGCATAAGCTTGAATGCACTATATTTTAGCAGAAGTTTTGATAAAATAATGTTCCTAACTAGATGATCTACGGTATGAATTCATTCCATTGAGTAAACAAAATTTTGGTAAGTGACAACAACAAATAATTAAATAGTAATTAACTTTTAAAAATGAACCTTACAATTAAAAAAAAAGTGAAATCAGAAAACTGCATTAATGATTAAAGGTTGATTACTCTGGAAGGGCCCAACTGACGATAAGTTTTCTTGAAAACGTTTTGTGTGGACTTTAATTTCCTATATAAGTTTTTGAGTTTCTGAAAATTTTCAAAAATATAATCGTGACTTTAGGAAAACTTGCCAATACGAATTGGCTGATGAACATTTTTAGACCTATCAAAACTCTCACGTGAACAAAATAAAACAAAACAAAGTGCGAATATTATTTATTGTTTCCCTTTACAATTTTAATCACATAAAATTCGTGATAGGATCATTGATTTCACACGAGTTTGAAATATATTTTATATATTAAGTTTATACTAATTCATATGTAGGTAATTTGTATACCTAGTAGTGCTACGTAGGTATATTAACTTTAGTCGCCTAACGGTGGTATGAAACGGCATAAACGGATCGATATAGACATTAACTTACACGTATCAAAATGTTCAGGAGGAAAAAAGAAATGGATTAAGCCATGTCCGTCCGTCCGTCCGTCTGTTAACACGATAATTTGAGTAAATTTTGAGATATCTTAACGAAATTTTGTATGCAGGTTCCTTGGCACTCACCTTCAACTGCTTAGAAAGCAGTTAAAATGAAAAAAAAAAGGACGAGCTGAGTCGATTTAGCAATGTCCGTCTCCCCGTCCGTCTGTCTGTTTGTCCGTCTGTCAATTTGAACTCAAACTTTTCACACATAAAATGTGCATGTATTGGTAATTTGAAAAAATGTAGTTAGCAGTTGCTGGTAGGGAAGCTATTTATGTACAAATAAATTAATGGCGGCCGCCGTAGTGTGGCGGTAGTGTTGTCGGCCTACCACAACGAAGGTCCAAGGTTCGAGTCCTGGGACTGGTAACATCAAAAGTGGTTTGAAAAAGATTTTCAAAACGGCGTCGCCCCTCGGCAGTGGTTTGGCAAACTCTCCAAGTGTCTTTCTACTATGGAAGGCTTCTCAGCAAAAATTCATCTCCTTTGTAGATGCCGTTCGAAGTCGGCAAAAATCTGTAGGTCCCGCCAATTTGTAGGAAAAAATGCGAAACGGCACACCACAAATTGGAAGGGAAGCTTGGCGCAAAAATCTCTTAGGAGGTTTATGATGATATACCTATATTTTTATACCTTTGATGAATATGAAATGGTATTATAACTTTGGTACGATGCTTGTAAGTATCATAAGTATATTGCGCCATACATTTATATTTTTTTAAATGAATGTATCCCTCAAAACTCATAACAGAATTGTTTTTATTGAAAATTGGGTTTATAGTACGAACTGAAAAGTATTAAAATAGACCTGCGTAAATTGGTTTGCCATAATAGATCATTGCTAGGTATATAATGTTCGGTTCCACCTGAACTTAGACTTCCTTACTTTAGTAAAATGGTTTGAAATGAGATCAGTCTCAAAAAATCGAAATAAGCAATAATATACCTCTAAAATTAATATAAAGTTCTGAGTATTTTCTTTACTACATTCTGAACAATATTATTAATACATATAAATTTTGGACCAGTTTCATGTATTATCATTCCCAAGAAAGAAAATCATTTTTAAAAATTATGTAAAAATCCATATTATCGAAAAATCTATGAAGCTAAACCGAAGAGAACTGTTTTGTAAGGTATAAAAACCGAGGGAAATCTCTAATCTCAATAGCACGCATATGCACATATCTATTTTTATACCTAGTAGTGCTACGCACACAAGGTTTATTAACTTTAGTCGCCTAACGGCAGTACGTAACGGCATAAACGCATCGAGATAGATATTGACTTATGTATATCAAAATATTCAGGAAGGAAAGAGAAATTGATTAAGCCATGCCCGGCCGTCCGTCCGCCTGTGAACACGATAACTTGAGTAAATTTTTAGATATCTTAATGAAATTTGGTATGCGGGCTCCTTGGCACTCATATCCGAGCGCTATTTAAAATGGGCGAAATCGGATAATAGCCACGCCCCCTTTTAATATATAGAATATTTTCGAAAACACAAAAAAAGTGATTACTCAGTACATAATACACTTATAAATTTGGTAAATACATTGAGATTGAGGCACAAAATAACTTTCTCAAGAAATTTTTTTAAGTCAAATTTAGAAATAATATTAATCATAAATCAAAAACCGTTCAAGATATCGAAACGAAATTCAGCACGCAGGTTTCGAGGTATGCAGGGAATGTTCCAGGAAAAAATGGGCGGGATCGGTTAAGGTCTACGCCCACTTTTATATGAAAGATTTTGAAAAGGATCGTAGATATATTAAATAGGCAATAACTTTGCGTAAAATAGCTTTACATCTTTTATATTTCAGTTTTAAAGTTTCCGTAAACAAAAAAATCCAAAAACTTAAAATTTTCGAAAATGGGCGTGGGTCCGCCCCTTTTATAGTGGACTATTCCACAAAACTGTTATGCCATAACTCCGCAAAAATTGATTTATCGAAACGAAATTTGTTGATAATGTTCTATATATAAAGGTAACTGTTTGCTGTAAAAATGGGCGAAATCGGTTAAAGTCCACGCCCAGTTTTTGAACATAGCTCTGAAATTTTTTTTTGTAAAATTTAAAAAGCGATATTTCTACAACTAAGCAAATTATATCAATCAGATTTTGCACACATAATAAGCTTTTTAAGAAAAACTCGGCCGCAAAAAAATGTTGTCATTATAATTTCTGCTATTTTAAAAGGCAATCGCTTATAATTCAATCTTGATATTTCAATGAAATTGGTCAGCTGCTTCTTAGTAGTATGTATTATACTCCTGCCAAAAATTAGCCAAATCGGGAAACACACAAGCAAAATATTCGGGCACGTAGTTAATAGCCCACTGCAATAGCGAAGATATATATCTTTTTTGATTTTCATACCTTTCATAAACATTAAATGTATGTAAGTATGAGAACAAGAAGACAAAAGTTCACTAAAATGATCAGTACGATGAGCGGAGTCGATTTAGCCATGCCCGTCTCTCCGTCCGTCTGTCTGTCTGTTCGTCTGTCTATTTAAACGCAAACTAGTCTCTCAGTTTTACAAAAGAATGCTGAAATTCGTTGTTTGCTTTCTCCATTTTATAATATACAAGGTGGCGCAAAAGTAAGCTTCCGATGTTCAGCATATCGGTTGTGGCACGTGCAGTGTGTGCTGTTGCACCGTCTTGTTGGAACCACATGTTTTCCAATCCCAATTCATCAAGTTGCGGCAAAAAGAACTCGTTGATCATTGCTTTGTAGCGCTCACTATTCACAGTAACCGTTTGGCCCCGACCGATTATTGGTCAAATAAATAGTCAGCAATATTCCGCGTTCTGGAGCAGTGTAACATTGTTTATTAACGTGTATTTGGCATGTGTTTACTACACAAATGTCAAAACAGAACTGACTTTAGGGGCCAATCGCAAAATTTATAGCATTTTCTGATAGGAGGATTACTTTTGCGCCACCTTGTACTAGCAAACCCGGTAGACGTTGTTTTGACAGTTTGATACATAGAACAAATCTATATATAAAATGTCATTAACTTGAACCAAATAAACTCCTAACTATACCGAACTGCACCTTTATATAACCTGGGGGCTTTTACAAAAGCTATATGTAGACTGTGTCGTGCCCAGCGAACTCATAAACATATCGTGAAATTTTAAGAACAAAACAAAACACAAAATATGTGGGCGTGGCACCGCCCACTTTTGAAAAATTATGTAGATATTGACTAAGTGACACATGTATCCAAATTTCATTAATTTAGACCAAAAAAGTTCGGAGTTATGACGAATTGAAACTTTATATAGCCTGGTGGCGTGGCTCCGCCCACTTTTCCAAAACTATATATCATCTATGTTGTACCCAGTGAACCCAAGGATATATTGTGAAAATTTCATACAGATCTGTTGAGTTCTTTGGCGCCTATGAAAGACACCCTTTTTATACCTAGTTTATATCTATTTTTGTTACGCACTCAAGGTAAATTAATTCATTCGGCATAATCGAGATATATATTTATTAATGTATATCAGAACGTGGAGGATGAAAAGTAAAATATCCGGGAAAGTAGTTAATACCCCACTGCAAAAGCGAAGTTGTATATCTTTTTTGATTTTCATACCTTTCATGAACATTAAATGTTTGTACGTATGAGAAAAAAAAAGAGGAGGATGAGTTGTGTCGATGTAGCCATGTCCGTCTCTCGATACGTCTTTCTGTTTGTCCGTCTGTCTATTTGAACGCAAATACGAACTGAAAGTATTAAAATAGACCTGCGTAAATAGGGATGACATAATAGATCACTACTGGGTATATAATGTTCGGTTCCACCCGAACTTAGACTTCCTTACTTGTTTATATTTATTTTTGTTACGCACACAAGGTATATTACTTTCGGCATAAACGAATCGAGATATATATTTATTAATGTATATCAAAACGTTCAGGATGAAAAGTAAAATATCCGGGCAAGTAGTTAATACCCCACTGCAAAAGCGAAGTTGTATATCTTTTTTGATATTCATACCTTTCATGAACATGAAATGTTTGTACGTATACTGAAATGATCAGGAGGATGAGCTGAGTCGATGTAGCCATGTCCGTCTCTCGATAAGTCTATCTGTCTGTCCGTCTGTCTATTTGAACGCAAATACGAACTGAAAGTATTAAAATAGACCTGCGTAAATTGGGATGACATAATAGATCACTACTAGGTATATAATGTCCGGTTCCACCCGAACTTAGACTTCCTTACTTGTTTTCTTTAATTATTATTTTTGTTTGGCTTAAGATTTTTAAACTTTATTAGGAAAATAAAACTCCAAAATAAAAATGTCGCGGCAGTCGAGAAGCCAATAAAGTTGTACCTTATAATAATTTTACCATGGACACAATGTTAATTTTGTAATTGTATGAACAATAGTTGAATTCACTTAAAACTGTTAATTAATTTATTTTCATTTATGAAAACCGTCATCAGGCCACTTCTATTAGAACATATTTTCTTAATGCCATGCAAACGTGCTGATTTAAATGTGATGACTGACTTGCCTCACAGCTGTAATAAATATTTCGTTCAAAAATGAATGTATGCATGTTACATAGTTATTAGAGCATCCAAATATGTGCAACTAGAATATTTTCGCTCGTCGCCCACTTTTGGATAGATCACGCGTATATTAGACTAAAATATTCACCACATAAAACAATTAAGCAATTCACTTCCGATTGTAATTGAGTGAGCCTATGTAAATTTTTCGGGTTAAAGCATGCGAATCCGAGTGAAAATGAATTGCAGAACATGGCTGATTTTCTTTTTAAGTAGCCATGGTAGATTGATTTTAAAGGTGTCAAATACATAGTACAGTCATTTTAGGTTTAATCTGCAGAAAAATGTCTTTTAAGGTGAACCTTTATGACAGCGATGAAATGTATAGGGCAAGAAAAACAGTTTTAAAATAAAAACGAAAATATTTCGAGGCCTATTGCATCTTCTACTGTTTGCTTACTACGAAATTGTCTATCGTAAATTGCTATAGGTTTTTTTGCAAAGGCGGTAGTTATCGAGCTAGATTCAAAACGCATGATTTCAGACCAGTAATTCGAAAATGTTTATATCGGCCTTGAATATGTTTGTTCCTTTGTTATGAAGTAACGATTGACGCCTTCAAAAAAAATTTTTTATGATTTCATCGTATTTGTTGAGT
This sequence comes from Merzomyia westermanni, assembly GCA_949987695.1. Taxonomy (NCBI): domain Eukaryota; kingdom Metazoa; phylum Arthropoda; class Insecta; order Diptera; family Tephritidae; genus Merzomyia; species Merzomyia westermanni. The sequence continues at coordinate 116,531,754 of OX465289.1, forward strand.
AATTTCGTTTGAGTGCGTGGTTTTGTGAATGCGATTTGCATGAGGAAAGGACCTCATTTTGATTTTTCTATACAAACCACACAAAAAATACCAGTGGATTATAGTAAGTTATTTATGAAACATATGCTTTAGTTTCGATTTGATCAATATTCCTTTGAAACACGCCGTCAATTGCTTTTAAATAAATTTGGCTTCGAGGAATTCACGTGATGAAATCGATATTTCCGAGGCAAAAGTTATATTAAAACCGCCATCATTAGCATTCTGTGATATTCGTTTCTAAGCATCTATGGTTCTTCTTCAGTGTATTTTGTTAAACTATGGCGGACGAGTTCAATAATTTTATTTATTGTTTAATGGGAGAGATAAAAATTTATATCTACAATTAGAATTTTTTTGTAAAATTTATTGATAATAGAGAAAATATACATCGATTTGGGCAGCGATGGTATGCTAGTGTGGGAGTTCTGTAATCTTTCCATAGTAGGAAGTGGTATTTTTAACACGGCCATGTCCTACGAGATGGCAATTGTCCGCTCTGCATCAGCCTCTGATCAGAAACATACCAGTAGACATACAAGTCAGTATATACAATAGTATCATACCAGCTGACATACTACTCAGTACATCAGATATAAAAATATACCTATCACTATATTAAACAAATGAAACCCTTTTCACTAAAAATAGAGTCGCTATTGAAAGCAATTTTACCCTTAGAGCACATTTCTAAAAAGTTTTTTTTCTTTTTTAATAATGGGTTTTTTTTTGATTGAATTTTATAATTATTTTACAGGCATAAATCTTTAAAACATCTTTGGAACATTTTATTGAAAATTTAAATATTTATCTCAGAACAAATACTTGTAAAAATATTTTTACATGAAATTGAGGAAATGCAAGGAAGATTAGCTTTTTATGGTGAAAATTGAAAGTTTTGGAGTTCTTTGCAAATAACCACACAGATAACTCTTCATATACTAGTACATAATGTGCAAGTTCTTAGTAACTAAATTTAAAAAAAAGTGCTATTTTAACCACCTTGTTATTGTACGTCCCTCTGCTCGCCAATTTCGTTGTTGCAGCTTTTGAACAATTCCGTTGGAGATTCATTGTTATTTTATTTACGAAAACTGCATTTCACAATCATAATAAATCAACCCTGAAAAATAACAAAAATTCAATATTTAAATTATTCCAAAAAGAAATGTTATTTGCTTACACAATTGATTTGACAAATGATCGTTTCGTTTTCACTTTTCATCGTTTCATTTGAACATTTCTTATTCGTTGTTGCTTCGCTGCTGCGAAAATAAGGGTGGTTTTGTTAACATGCACGCACGTACATGATCTGATTTTACTATCAGAACTATTATATAAAAGAAAGTTTTAAATTTAATTAAATTAAATGAATATTTAAAAACCCAGAATGTTAGTTGAATAGAAAATTTAAATGTAGAACGTTGAATAGAAAATTAAAATTTAGAACGGCGTTGTTAACTGAACGATAGCGGCCCAAATACTGAATTATTTTCTTTTTTGCTCGTGTATGCATGTATCGACCGGAAACGTTACAGTCGCTCAAACTGGTATGAATAAGCCCCCGAAATTCTAGTTAATGAACTAGACTGTTCACTAACCAGTTTTGGCAGTTGACTGCAGGGAAATAATTCAAGCTGGACTACGTTATCCTACATCTTAGCTAAGGCGCCGCGCTTAACTATGGGCTGTAGAGGACTTGTTGTTGTTGTTGTTGTAGCGACTACTTAACCTGCCTAGGATGTCACCCCCCATCCAACATTGTCATCAGGCTCTTCTAACGGAAGTCCAAGAAACCTCGCGGCTTCAACAGGGGTGGACCAGAGTGAAATTGCTGTTAGAAGAGTGGGCTCAGTTGAGCAGATGAACAGATGGTTAGTATCGTGGGGAGACACGCCGCATGCCGGGCAGACATTTGGCATGTCAGGGTTCAGTCTGGATAGGTAAGAGTTTAGTCTGTTACAGTATCCAGAACGAAGTTGGGCCAGCGTGACTCTTGTCTCCCTGGGCAGTTCGCGTTCTTCGTCGGCAACAGGTGGAGCTTGTGCCTGTAGGACTGCATTCACTGGGCGTGACCTGACAAAGGAGTTTACCGACTCCGTGTGGATGAGGTTGAGGGCCCGCCGGTGCACCTTTGGATAAAACGGCGAGAAGATGTGATGCCGGATCTCGTCATAGTGCTTACGGTGGTGACTCCTTATTCTCCTGGGAGGCGGATTTTCGTTGAGCAGGTTCCTGTTCGGGTGCTGCGGTTTATAGCAGTTGAACAGGAATTGTCTGGTCAACATCTCGCAATGCTCTTTGACATCGAGCATTTTTGCCTCATTATGAAGATGGTGCTCAGGAGACATAAGGAGGCACCCCGTGGCAGTTCTGAGTGCGGTGTTTTGGCAGGCCTGCAACCTCCTCCAATGTGTGTCTGCTAACCCCGGCGACCATATTGGCGTCGCGTAGCTCAGAACCGGCTGGCCGATTGCCTTGTACGTTGCCAGTAACGTTTCTTTGTCTTTACCCCAAGTACTCCCAGCTAGTGACTTGAGGATTTTGTTACGGCTTTGTACTTTGGTGGCAATCGGGGCTACATGAACACCGTATTTGAACATGTTATCAAACGTGACCCCTAAGATTTTGGGGTGTGTGACAGTCGGAAGCTTAATGCCGTCGACGTAGACGTCTAATTCCATGTTCGCCTGCGCTGTCCACGTCGTAAATAAGGTGGCCGAGGATTTGGTCGGTGACAATGTCAGGTTCCGTGCAGCGAAGAAACTGGAAAGGGTTGGCAGGTAAGAAGGAATTCTCGAGCAGAGCTCATCGACGGAGGGTCCAGTCGCCAGGATCGTGCAGTCATCGGCGTAGGAGACGATCGAGGCGCCTTCTGGTGGGGAAGGGAGCCTCGATATGTAATAATTAAACAGAAGCGGGGATAGGACACCACCCTGTGGCACCCCTTGCTTAATTATACGTGGTTTTGATCTTTCGCCTCTAAATTCCACCGATGACTGCCGGCCACTCAGGTAGTTGGGGGTCCAACGTTTTAGACAGGGGGGAAGGTTTGAATCTTCCAGGTCGTTAATGAGTTGCGCGCGATTAACAGTGTCAAAAGCTTTCGACAAGTCAAGCGCAACTAGCACGGTCCTGTCATTTGGGCGAGATTGGTTGAGACCGACACCTATCTGTGTGGTGATGGCGTTTAGCGCGGTGGTAGTGCTATGCATTTTGCGGAATCCATGCTGATGTTCGGCTAATCGTAGGTTAGCGGTGTAGTAAGGGAGCAAGACCGACTCCAGGGTCTTCACTACTGGCGAGAGGAGTGATATCGGTCGATATGACTCCCCCACGTTAGCCGGCTTGACGGGCTTTAGTAGTGGCACCACCTTGGCCTGTTTCCATCTTTCTGGAATGACAAATGTGGTCATGGACAGATTGAAGACGGTTGTTAGGTACCTTACTCCCTCATCACCGAGATGTTTTAGCATCAGCATGGATATACCGTCTGGGCCAATAGATTTGGAGTTTTTGGACCCCCCTATGGCCTCCCGAAACTCTGTGGTGGTGATGGCTTGGTTGTTTTTGCTTTTGTGCGATTCCCTGATGGCGCGCCTGATTTCCTTGTCAACCGGAGGATGCAGTACAAATTGCCGGCAGAAAGCGGTCGCGCACCTCTTTGGTTTCGACTGTACCTTATCACCAAAGGTGATGGATATTTTGTCGTTCGGTTTGGTCGGATTAGACAAGGATTTTACAGTGGACCATAATTTGCGAACACCAGCAGAGAGGTTACCAGACCTTAGGTGCTCCTCCCACTTGGCGCGTTTGTGTTGATCAACTAGCCGTCTGATTTCCGCATTGAAATCTTGAATTTGAGGATCCTTAGGGTTCAAGCGTCGCACGTGGTCACGTCCATTAGCCAGGGCCGTTGCCTCTCCGGGGAAGTACGGACGTATCTCCTTAATTCTACCTGACGGAATATATTGATTGGAGGCTGAAGCTATGACCAAGCGAAACGCTTTTTCCCCTTCTCGTACGTCAGACGGGATGGGAAGAGCAGCGAAGGTGCTCTCAGTGAAATTAAGAAAACCAACCCAGTCAGCTTTACTGAAGTTAGTGAATGTGCGCTTCTCAGAGGTAACGAAGTCATTGGGGCGATCGATTGAGAGGATTATCGGCAAATGGTCAGATGCAAGAGTAAGCATTGGTCGCCATTCAACGCAGTTTATAAGACCTGCGCTGACAATTGTGAGGTCTGGCGAACTAGAAAAAATTTACCGCAACTCTCGTGGGGGCGTCCCCGTTCACAGTGCAAAACGTCGAATCGTCTATTTGTTCAGCCAATTCTTGTCCCCTGCCATCGGCCGGTAGGCTTGAGTGCCACAGATCGTGGTGTGCGTTGAAGTCTCCGAGGATTACACGATTATCGCCTCTGAGTAACGCACTGATGTCAGGGTGGTAATCTCTCGGACAGCAGGTGGCAGGAGGTATATAGATGTTAATGATTTCGAGGTCGACGTCGCCCGTCCGGACAACCATTCCTTGACGTTCCAGGAGGTTGTCCCTCGTGGTCACCAGATAGTGGAACGATACTGCATAGCTTCCCTTCATCTGAAAATGATCCGTTATTTAGACACGTTTGGAAGAGTAGAGAGAGCAATATACAAGGCAGGCACCGCAAATAATGATTATTTTTATTTTTTACTCATTCCTGAGTATTATTTTATTTTTCATAATAAAACTCATCATATATCCTGAACTATGTGGAATTTCGGCTTAAAATTTTCAACTAACAAACTTCTTACTCTAAAGTTCTTGATCCTAGAGATAAACTATTGAAAATTCTACTTTAAATGGAGGTTAGCGAAAAACAAGTAAGGAAGTCTAAGTTCGGGTGGAACCGAACATTATATACCTAGTAGTGATCTATTATGTCATCCCAATTTACGCAGGTCTATTTTAATACTTTCAGTTCGTATTTCCGCTCAAATAGACAGATGGACAGAGAGATAGACGCATCGAGAGACGGACATGCCTACATCGACTCAGCTCATCCTCCTGATCATTTCAGTATACTTTTTGATGGGGCTATCTCCTTTCCTTCTCATACATACAAACATTTCATTTTCATGAAAGGTATGAAAATCAAAAAAGATATACAACTTCGCTTTTGCAGTGGGGTATTAACTACTTGCCAGGATATTTTACTTTTCATCCTGAACGTTTTGATACACATTAATAAATATATATCTCGATTCGTTTATGCCGAATAAAGTAATACACTTTGTGTGCGTAACAAAAATAGATATAAAGAAGTAAGGAAGTCTAAGTTCGGGTGGAACCGAACATTATATACCTAGTAGTGATCTATTATGTCATCCCAATTTACGCAGGTCTATTTTAATACTTTCAGTTCGTATTTGCGTTCAAATAGACAGACGGACAAACAGAAAGACGTATCGAGAGACGGACGTGGCTAAATCGACTCCGCTCATCGTACTGATCATTTTAGTGAACTTTTCTCTTCCTGCTCTCATACTTACATACATTTAATGTTTATGAAAGGTATTAAAATCAAAAAAGATATATAACTTCGCTATTGCAGTGTGCTATTAACTACGTGCCCGTATATTTTGCTTGTGTGTTTCCCGATTTGGCTAATTTTTGGCAGGACTATAATACATACTACTAAGAAGCAGCTGACCAATTTTCATTGAAATATCAAGATTAAATTATAAGCGATTGCCTTTGAAAATAGCCGAAATTTTATGCTGAAAAGTAGGCGGCGCCACGCCTACTTCTTCAAAGATGACAAAATTTTTTTACCGCCGAGTTTTTCTTGAAAAGCTTATTATGTGTGCAAAATCTGATTGATATAAATTGCTTAGTTGTAGAAATATCGCTTTTTAAATTTTACAAAAAAATTTTTCAGAACTCTGTTCAAAACCTGGGCGTGGACTTTAACCGATTTCGCCCATTTTTACAGCAAACAGTTACCTTTATATATAGAACATTATCAACAAATTTCGTTTCGATAAATCAATTTTTGCGGAGTTATGGCATAAAGAGTTTGGTGGAATAGTCCACTATAAAAGGGGCGGACCCACGCCCATTTTCGAAAATTTTAAGTTTTTGGATTTTTTTGTTTACGGAAACTTTAAAAGTGAAATATAAATGATGTAAAGCTATTTTAGGCAAAGTTGTCGCCTATTTAATATATCTACGATCCTCTTAAAAATCTTTCATATAAAAGTGGGCGTGGACCTTAACCCATCCCGCCCATTTTTTCCTGGAACATTCTTTGCATACCTGAAAACCTGTGTGCTGAATTTCGTTTTTGATTTATGATTAATATTATTTCCAAATTTGACTTAATCAAAAGTGGACGGTGCCACACCCATTTAAAAAAATTTCTTGAAAAATTTATTTTGTGCCACAATCTCAATGTCTTCACCAAATTGTATCCTTATAGGTGTACATAACTGAGTAATCACTTTTTTTGTGTTTTCGAAAATATTCTATACATAAAAAGTGGGCGTGGCTATCATCCGATTTCGCCCATTTTAAATAGCGCTCGGAGATGAGTACCAAGGAGCCCGCATACCAAATTTCATTAAGATATCTCAAAACTTACTCAAGTTATCGTGTTCACAAACGGGCGGACGGACATGGCTTAATCAATTTCTCTTTTCGTCGTGAACATTTTGATATATATAAGTCAATATCTATCTCGATCCGTTTATGCCGTTACGTACTTCTTCGGAGGCTATCTTTGGGCTTGAATCATGGGATAAAATTGCCAACATAACATCGTCTTCTGACACTGAGAGAGATGTAATTGTGGGTAGAGATGCAGCTGCATGCCTAGGAAATTGAAGTGTTCATGTACGTACTCGTATAGGAAAAATTTAGCAAATAAATCATAGGAGTCGACAAATCAGACGTGTCGCCATTATAATGCATGCTGGTGGAGAACTTTAAATTTTGCAGGTTTCATACATTTTATATATGCTATATGGGGAGTAAAAATCAGGCAGAGCGGACCTACATAACATATATCTCCCATACAATCGATGGGTCCGATAAATGTCCGTGTCCAAACAGAGAAACTCGGAGTTGCTTTTATCGGCAATTCTCTTTTGGTTTGCTTAAGTGTTACTCATGTTGTTCAAACTCGGGAAGGTGTTTTTTGAATACATACGAGGTGTGTTCAAAAAGTATCGCGAATTTTGTGTTTTTTCAAAAATTATTTATTTATTCATGAATATCTATTTTGTCCCCTTCAAAGTAATCCCCATGAGATATTATACACTTGTGCCAACGGTTTTTCCAATCTTCGAAGCACTTCAAAAAATAATTTTTTTGTATCGTGTTCAGCTCCTCCTTCGATGCCGTCTTTATCTCGTCAAGAGAAGCGTAACGTCGTCCTTTCATGGGCCTCTTCAGTTTAGGGAACAAGAAAAAGTCACAGGGGGCCAGATCTGGGGAATATGGTGGCTGCGGCATCATTAGTGTGTTGTTTTTGGCCAAAAAGTCGCGCACAAGCAACGATGCGTGAGCAGGGGCGTTATCGTGGTGCAAAAGCCAATTTTTGTTCTTCCACAAATCCGGGCGTTTCTGGCGGATTGCTTCGCGCAAATTGCACATAACTTGCAGGTAATATTCCTTATTGACCGTCCTTCCCTGTGGCAAGAACTCATGATGCACCACGCCCCTGCAATCGAAGAAAACTGTCAGCAAAACTTTCACATTCGACCGAACTTGGCGCGCTTTTTTCGGTCTTGGTTCGTGCGGCAGCTTCCATTGAGATGATTGAGCTTTGGTTTCCACGTCATAACCATAAACCCACGATTCGTCACCAGTTATGACCCTCTGGAGCAAATTTGGGTCGTCGCGGACAGAGTTTAACATCTCATTAGCAATGTTCATGCGATGCTGTTTTTGGTCACAATTGAGCAATTTTGGTACGAATTTCGTACATATGTACTAAATTGTGTTTTAGATCAAATTAATATAATTGTGTTATTTTCTTGGAAATAAGTTTTAAAAATCTGCTGATACAATTACTTTTTTCTCATTTATCAATATGTATGTATGTTGTAAATAAAAGTATGAAGAAAAATGTCACGATTAATCTGCAGCCAACTTAACGTAATTGAGACGAACGGCAACACAAAGTGTGTTTCGCGTGTTTCCCGTCCCCTTCCATCGTCTCCCTCTCTCCTACAAAAAGCAAAAAAGCAACTCCTTGACATCAATTTGTATCTGTTTTTGAACACGGACAATGGGGTTTGGGCTAACACGAAATTTGGCAGCTACAGTACTTATTAAATATGTAATGCGTGTAATGAAAACCATCAAGATTCACCCAATATATCGTATAGCCCCTGTGGAGATCTGGCAACACGGTTGGTCAAAGAAAGCGATAGGTTGCTAAATAACTTCTTGAATATTAAATTAAACGTGTTTGGTTTCTTATTGTTCGGTTGAGTATGAAACTTGCGGTAAGTGTGAGTCGTTACAGTGGCGACGAGGATGGGATTGCGCAGAAAAGAAAAAAAAAGCATATAAAAGATAGAAAAATTAAAACGGAAAATGAAATTGGGTTGCACCAAAATAAGCCAAGGAGTAAAGCAACTGGCATAAAAGAGAATATGCCGCCGAGCAAAGCAACCGACATACCATAATAATATTTAATAATAATAATACCCAAACGGATTACCGTTAATCGTCGAGATCTAAAACTGCTCAGCTACAGAGAAAACCTCATCAGCTAAGTAAAGTAGATATAAGATAGATTATACATTAAGAAATAACTACTTAACAGAATAAAATTATTGTTAGAAGTTAATATAGAAGTCAAAGAAGAGGAAACAATTAGTAGCTATGAATTTAGGATAGAAAGAATTGATATTTTTATGCTGAAAAGCGAGTCCTTAATATCAAATCTACCAGAAAGAGAGTTATAATCTTGACACAAACAGCGAAAAGGCTCATTTAACTGAAAATTGGGTCGGCACTGTTTTAAGACTAGAGGTTTAAAATGCCTGGAAGGACGAGACGGTACATTGAAGTTCACTTCACTTAGAAGAAATTGGCTAGATAGTGAACCATTTAGCAATTTAATCATAAAAATAATTCCAAGGATTTCCCTCCGACTAGGAAGTGTGTGCAGATTAATGAGTTTTAAACGATTCGTATAGGGTGGCAGATTATACGGGGGATCCCAATGAAAATCTCTTAATAGTGTGTATTGGTGAGCTAAAACACAAAGAAGCAAAACGAATGAAAATTAAAGGCAACTGGTATACAAAGCTGTATACTGGTGAGCTGAAGAAAACAAAACTAAATAAAAGAGCAAAATTGAGAATTGAAAAACAACTAGTATAATCGTATGAAAACAGGGCAAATTCATTATTCAGGCTGATGTCGAAGCAGCCATTCCCACAACAGAAGGTTCTATCGCACCGGAATGACCCGGGTTTTTTTACCCGGCCAAGGGCTATTATTTCAGTGTAACCCTGTCCAATCTATGCCGTTCCAACCCTAAATTGTCATCCTCGGAGCAAACCCTGGCAGCTGGGTTGCTCCATTGTCTCTTGTTACAGGCTGGGGTCGAACCCAACCCTGGGCCAAGAGATTGGATCTGCTGCGTTTGTTGCAGTACACAGCCGCCTTACACGCCAGACAACAACGGTCATGGCGCTGTTAACTCTAGACTGCGACATAGTTTAGGCCCTAGTCTACCTCCACCTAGGCAAGCGCATCCGCCCCCCCCCCATGCCTGGCATGTCCCCCGTCTCCCATCCTACACGCTTCAAAATTTTACAGCTGAACTGCAACGGATTAGCTGGAAAGATCGCGGAGATAACTGACTTTATGAAGTCGCACAATATCAAAATCGCCGCGATACAAGAGACAAAACTGAACACAAGATCGGACTTACGAACTTGTGATGGGTATAATGTACATCGAAAAGACCGTCCCAATGGTAATGGGGGTGGCCTTGCGTTCATTACACATCACTCTTTACAATATAATATATTTTCCCAGGGACTCTACCTTTAGAATGCCAAGGCATAGTAGTCCGGTCAGGCGACGTTGACCTGCAAATCATAAACATCTACATTCCCCTGCCACGTGTTGTCCTAGAGATTATCATCCCGACTGCGTTGCTAAGGGGCGATAACCGTCTAATCCTAGGCGACTTCAACGCACATCACGATCTCTTGCACTCCAACTTGCCAACAGACAGCAGAGGACATGCAATAGCAGACCAAATAGACAACTCAGCATTCTGTACAGTCAATGGAGATGCCCCCACCAGGGTAGCAGATATCTGTCACAGTTCGCCAGACATCTCCATAACGACCGCAGGCCCAATTAGCTTTGTCATCTGGCGACCGATGCTTACATTAGCTTCAGACCACCTACCTATCATACTTTCCGTTGAACGACCGACCGACTTCATAACGACTGATAAACTAACATACATCAACTTCACCGAAGCGGACTGGGACCGCTTTACGGACTATACAGAGCGCTCCTTAGCTGCCTAACCTATTCCTGCAGACGTACGCAAAGGTGAAAGAGAGTTTCGCAAGGTCATTGATTCAGTCTCAGGCCGCTTTTTTTCCTGCTGGCAGAATACCGGAAATTCGTCTGAATTTTCCTACAGAAGCTGCTGCGATGGCAAGAGAACGTGAGTAAGTGAGACTCATCAATCCCGAAGATCCCAGAATCAAAGAACTCAATGCGGAAATTCGTAGGATAGTCAACGAACACAAACTGACCAAGTGGAAACAACACCTCGAGGCATGCAACCTCTCCGGCGGAGTCGTCAAATTATGGTCGACTGTCAAGGCCCTATCCAATCCGACCAAATACAATGATAAGGCCTTTGCCGGCTGTTTATAATGCATCCACCTGCGGATAGGACTAAGAGAAGAGTCTTCCAACAAGCGCACAACACAAGCACTCCACTGCGCCCATTGCCGTCTCAGTCGCAGAGGTCAAGGAAGCCATAATGAAGGACAACCCCTCAAAATCCATCGGACCCGACGGAATCGCCATGAAGATGATCAAACACCTAGGCCACGAGGTACTGAGTTATTTAGCGGTTCTTTTCAACCTCTCTCTAACTATTTTCGTCATACCTGAGATATGAAAACAGGCGATTGTAGTTCACCTGCTAAAACCAGGTAAACCGGCGAACCAAGGAGATTCTTATCGTCCGATATCCCTCCTTTCGCCGGTTGCGAAACTACTAGAGACCATTCTGCTCCCTTACTTTATTGCAAATCTGAAATTGGCCGATCACCAGCATGGTTTCCGCAAATCTCACTGCACTACATCCGCTTTAAATGCCATTACAACGCAGATAAACTATGGTTTGAATCAACACCCACCAAACCACAGGACGGTTCTCGTGGCACTTGACCTATCAAATGCATTTGAAGGGAAGAGACACCGCTCCCTGCCGGCCTTAAAAGGTGGACCGCTAATTACCTCAATGGTCGACAGGCATCAATCAAATTCAGGAACAAGAAATCTAGGCCACGAAGAATAAAACAAAAGGTGCCGCTAGGTGGTGGGAGGGAGTCTGCATTGTTTCCTACACTGACGACTGCACGATAATGGTCTCGGGCAAGGGTCCCTGCATTGACGAACTCTGTACTAGAATCAACAATTACCTCCGTGACCTTGCCAGCTTCTGTTTACGACATGGAATTCGCAGACTGGACAAGAGTTAAATGTCCACGTAGACGGAGTACCTCTACCTACTGTCAACCACCCGAAAATCTTGGGTGTGACATTTGACAACAGCCTCACCTTCGCTGGTCATGCCACCGCAATAGCTTCAAAGGTACAGAGCCGGAATAAGATCCTCAAGTCACTGGCCGGCAGTACTTGGAGAAAAAACAAAGAAACATGTCTTGCTACATATAAGGCTATCGGCCGACCGGTTATGGACCACGCTGCGCCCATATGGTCGCCCAATCTTGCTGACACCATTTGGAGGAAATTGCAAGTCTGCCAAAACACCGCCATCTGTCTGTCTGCTTATGACATCTGAGTCTCACCTCCATCAAGAGACAAAATTGCTCAATGTTCAACAGCACGCGGAACTCTTGAGTAGACAGTTCCTGCTGAACTGTCTAAACCCAGTCATCCAAATCGACATCTATTGGATGTACCCCCGTCCGAGGACGGCACATCTTCGTAAGCACTTCGATGAGATCCGGCACCACATATCTTTGCCGTTTGATCTGCGGAACCACAGACGAGCTCTAAATGACCTCGCCACCGAGTCGGTAGACAGATCCCTCAGATCTCGGCCTGCGAATCCCGTTATCAATACTCAGCCACCTGAATTGGCTGAAAAGGAGCGTGTCTTCCGAGGGAGACTAGAGTTATGCTGGCACAACTTCGCTCTTTATATTGTAATAGGTTAAACTCTTACTTATCCAGACTGAACCCCAACATACCAAACACATGCCCTGCATGTGGTATGTCCCCTCATGATACCAAATCTCCTGTTCAGTCGAACCCACTCTTCTAACACCTACATCACTCTGGTCCAACCCTGTGGAAACTGCGCGTTTCCTCGGACTTCCGTTAGAAGAGGCTGATGACAATTTAGAGTGATCGAGCCCATTGGGCAGGGCGACAACAACAACAACAGCGATTAGCGTTGCTGTTCATGTTTTGATCTGTAAAAGCAAAACACCCTTATTTTTGTGTTATTACAAGTATGTATGTGTTGTCATCGGCCGGAGTGAATTCGCCTTTTAAGAATGTATGCTGGTGAACTGAGAAGTTAAAAAAAAAAAAACAGTGACAAAAATTGACATCAGCATGCGCTGTTAGCTAATCGAAATAGGAAATAATAGGGTTGTTCGGTGAAAAAATGTCAGTAAAAAACTTTGCCGGCTCCTGCTGATAGCTATTGTAAAGTGAGGAAATATCAAGAGCTTAATATTAATTTGACACAAGTTGAACTGGAATTAATCTAAATAATGAAGACGACGAGTATAGCGCCATTTTTATGTGACGCTATAGACAAGGCACTTGTTAGGACAGAATGGGAGAAATGGAGTCGCGCCTTTCATTTTTACCTGGAAGCCGAAGGTATTGTAGATTAAGTGAAGAGAAAGAACAAACTTTTGCATTTAGAGGGAATGCAGCTTCAAGAAGTTGTCTTCAACATACCGGGTGCGCTTGCCGAAAAAGACACCGATGTGTTTAAGCATTTGGTTGAAAAATTCAACCAATATTTTTCTCCTAAGAGAAACTCGACTTTCGAGCGCCATTTGTCCCGGTCCTTAAGACCTGATTAGGGAGAAAACTTTAGTAAATTTGTACTGAAGTTGAGAAATCAAGCTGCGAGGTGCCCGTTTGGCGAAACTAGGGACGAGATACTCCAATAGCCAAGCACCCATTGCCATCGCCACCACGGAGGTTCGGGAGGCCATACGGGGATCCAAAAGCTCCAAATCGATAGGCACAGACGGTATACCCATGCTGTTGCTAAAACATCTCGGAGAAGAGAGAGTCTTCAATCTGTCTACGACCACCTTTGTCATTCCAGAAAAATGGAAACAGGCAAAGGTGGTGCCACTGCTAAAACCCGGCAAGCCGGCCAACGAGGGGGAGTCTTATCCACCGATACCACTACTCTCGCCAGTAGTGAAGACCTTGGAGACGATCTTGCTCCCTTACTACACCGCTAACTTGCGACTAGCCGAACATCTGAGTGGCCGGCAGTCATCGGTTGAATTTAGAGGCGAAAGATCAAAACCACGTATAATTAAACAAGGGGTGCCACAGGGTGGTGTCCTATCCACGCTTTCGTTTAATTACAATTCCTTTCCCCACCAAAGGGTGTCTCGATCGTCTCCCTCTGTAGATGAGCTCTGCTCGAGAGTTTACTCATACCTCCCATCCCAGTCCGGCTTTTTTGCTTGCCGAAATCTGAAACTGTCACCGACCAAGTCCTCGGCCACCTTATTTACGACGTGGACAGCGCAGGTGAACATGGAATTAATGGTCTACGTCGATGGCATTAAGCTTCCGACTGCCACACACCCCAAAATCTTAGGGGTCCAGTTTGCTAGCATGTTCAACTACGGTGCTCATGTAGCCGCGATTGCCAGCAAAGTACAAAGCCGTAACAAAATCCTCAAGTCACTACCTGGCAGCACTTGGGGTAAAGGTAAATAAACGTTACTGCCAACGTACAAGGCAATCGGCCAGCCGGTTCTGAGCTACGAGACGCCTATATGGTCACCGGGGCTAGCAGACACACACTGGGGGAGGTTGCAGGCCTACCAAAACACCGCACTCAGAATTGCCACGGGGTGCATCCTTATGTCTCCTGAACATTATCTTTACAGTGAGGCTAAAATGCTCGGTGTAAAAGAGCATAGCGAGATGTCGACCAGGCAATTCCTATTCAACTGCTATAAACCTCAGCATCCAAACAGGAACCTGCTCAACGAAAATCAGCCTCCCAGGAGAATACGGATTTACCTCCGTAAGCACTATGACGAGATCCGGCATGACGAGGTGCATCGGCAGGCCCTCACTTTCATCCACGCGGAGTCGGTAAACTCCTTTGTCAGCTCTTTTCCGGTGAATGCAGTCCTACAGGCACAAGCTCCACATGTTGCCCATGAGGAACGCGAACTTCCTAGGGAGACAAGAGTCATGCTGGCCCAACTTCGTTCTGGATACTGTAACAGACTAAACTCTTACCCTGACATGCCAAATGTCTGCCCGGCATGCGGGGTGTCTCCCCATGATAGTAATCATCTGTTCATCTGCTCAAAGGAGCCTACTCTTCTATCAGCAATTTTACGCTGGTCCAGCTCTGTTGAAGCCGCGAGGTTTCTGGGAATTCCGTTGGAAGAGCTTGATGACAGTGTTGAATAAGAGGTGATACTTTAGGCACGTTAAGTAGTCGCTGGGACAACAACAACGAGATACTCCAAATTAATTTGAAAGACAAACTCATAGACACATGGGCGCCAACTGAGCTAAAAAAAAACGATTGCTGGCAAAAGAATTTTCACTGGTGAAAGCATAGTTATGTGCCAGGTATATGAACAGATAAAAAGTCAATCGGAAACGATGGTTTTGCCCATGCGACCTGAAGGTGTAAACAAAATTACCCCAGTTGTCTTAAATAAGAAACCAGATATAGATTGTAGTAGATGTGGCCGGCAAGGACTCACGCTCAGAGAAATGTTTACATTGGCTTGTATGCATTGCATGCATATACTTGATAAATAAGTATCGCATGTACACATGGTTGACGGCTCGTGGAGTATGTATGTATGTATGTTTAGTATGTAAGAATTAGAGTGAATATGTATTGTAGTAAATAAGGAAAGGTTTAGAATAATTTAGTATAAAAAAGTTAATAATATTTGAATAAAAATCAATTATTTCAATCTTAAATATTTTTATTTAATATATTTCATGGCGAGTTAAATAGATCCTGCCAGCTCAAATAAACAGACTGCTATTGAATTGTATCAGACTGCTAAGATCTAATCAGCAGACTGCTGTTTTTACACGTAGCAGACTGCTAAGATCTAATCAGCAGACTGCTATTTTTACACGTAGCAGACTGCTGAGATCCTAGCAGCATATTAGTATCAATGAGAGCTGTAGTAGTGGAAGCAGTAGCCTACGCTATACAAAAACGTCCAACAAGCGAGGGGGATCAACAACTATGGTAGAGGATAACGCCGGCTAATAGCAATGATAATCAGCTACAGCTACAAGTCCAACAACAAGGAGACAAAGGTGGTAAAGCAACAGCATGTCATATTATACATGTATTTTTATACCTTTCATGAACATAAAATGGTATTATAACTTTGGTCCGATGTTTGTAGGTATGAGAAGAAGAAGAGATAGACCCACCAATAAGTATACCGAAATGATCAGGGCAATGAGCTGAGTCGATTAAGCCATGTCCGTCTGTCTGTTTGTACGCAAACTAGTCCCTCAGTTTTTGAGATATCTTGATGAAATTAGGTATGGAGCCGCCATTTCGCATGAGATTAATCATTCATCGAATCAGTAAGATCAGAGCAATACATCGCATAGCTACCATGCAATCGATAGTTTCGATAAATGGGTTTTGACCTATAAAGTTTGCAATTAAAAAGCTAGGAACGTAAAGTTTTGCAAGTTTGGTACTTATTATGTATGTAATGTATACAGTGAAAATAAGAAAGATCGGACCTACATAACAAATAGCTCCCATACAATCGATTTTTCCGATAAATGGGGTTTGGGCTATGAATTAAATGATCAGTTTTGCAGTGTTTTTACTAATTGTGAGTAAGGATAGGACACTTAAAAACGTTATGCGTATTCATGGAAGGTATAAAGTATTCGGCTCAGTCGAAGACAACCCTTTCCTTCCTTGTTTAATTTAGTTTCCTTCAGCGACTTAACGTTGCTCATCAAATAGCAGATGCTTACAAACTTCTGCTTAGGGTCGATTTAAGAACTCTTTTTTTAACAATAAGCTATTTCCTTATGCAAGAGCCAAACCAGGGAGGAGCTCGACTCCATCTTTGAAAGGTGGCAAACTTTTTTTTATCGAAGACAAGCAAGCCAGCGAAGCTGAAGTTCATCAAAGTGCCACTGAAGAGGTTCCTCAAACCCTACAGCTTTGAAGCAAGGTCCGTTACCGATAACTATGGAAGAGTATCGGCGACGAAATAGGTTAAACAGGCAAGAGGAAGTTAAAATTCCTGCCCCAATAAAAAGGAAACGACAAACACGGGGCGGAAGAAAAGTTAAAGAGAAAAAAGGAATAGCCAAAACGTATCAATTATTAAATTTTGGAGCTTCGTATGAAGAAAAAATAAAATAAAGAGAGCAAGTCAAAATACTTAGAAATAGAAAATAAAAGTATAATTTTTGTATAAAGATATATAATCATTTATAATGAACCAGGGTAGAAAACCTAGAAGTTACGATAAAAAATCTTATTGTTTTAGAAAATTCTCAACTAAAAATTTAAGAGAGAAATGTAGATAAGGAATTAGAATTTTTGACCACTTTTTGGAAATCTATAGGAATGAATAGACAACCAAGAAGAAAAGATATAATAAACCCCACAACATTAGACATAGAAACAAATTTAATGTTGGAAAAAACATTTCCAAATAGACATGGTTAAATAAAGAAAGATAAAATTGAAATAATTGTTGCCTGAAATTTATTCAACAATGAGTTCACCACAATCAAAGAATGAAAAGCCAAACGCTAATGTTATCAATTCAATTAAGGTAATTGACCACACCGAAGCATTAGACTTCATTAAAGTAATGCTCCTAATTGTGACGATTTTCTCCTGTCTGAGCTTATTTTAAAAAATATATTCGACACATAATACATTTTTGAAGAAAAAATATCAGAGCTGTGCTGACAGTTTAGATAAAGTATAAATAAAAACTTAAGTCTTTCTCCCTACCTCAGTGGGCAAATGGGAAGATATTTTTAAAACACTTGTGGAAGAAAAAACTTTAGCCGAAGTGTATAAGTAAAAAGTGCATAAGTAAAAACATAAAGATAAAAACTGAAACCGTATTAAAACGCCTTACGATAATAGTAATTCATTGAATAAGATAGGGCAGGCTATACGTAATGTAAATAGCCAACTAACTAGCGCTCACCAAATAGAGGCATATCAAATATTTTCTAGTGTTAGAGACAAACCGGTGTCCTCACTAGCAAGATATAATATTGAGGTACTCGTTACAACTTCATTTCAAAACGAAATAGAAATAGACTTTGGCACCTCTTATTGGAGTCTCAATCCGATTTAGAGGAAGATCAGAAAATGGAAATTGCAAATAGAAACCAACAAAATGATACAGACAACATTAGAATTCATTAAAACGGCGTCGTCGATCTTACCCGACTTCGAAGGCAAACCGGAAAACTTGTCTAGTTTTCTGGATGCCCTTGACATCCGTGAACAAATCAAAGCCAGTCACGAGGCTATAGCAGTGCCCATAATAAAAACAAGGTTAAAAGGAACGGCTAGAAACTCTACCCAGGATATAAAGTAAAAATTGAAAACAACAATTAAGGGTGAATCAGTTGAAGTTGTAACAGAAAAACGTCTGAACATCCAAAAACGCAGTAAAACAGCCTATCAGTATACTGCCGAAATAGAAAAACTTGCAAAATCATTAGAAGGAGCATACACATGGTTTAACCCCGGATTTAGCAACTAAATATGCTACACAATCAGATGTAAAAGCTATGTGTAAAAATTGCTCCAAAGAAAAGGTAAAAACGACAATGCAAGCTGGAACGTTCACTTCAATGAACGAAGCTATTTCACGGATAACCCAAATTACGTACTGAACATACGGCAACGAAACCAATACCGCGGTAGTCTCCGTGGAAGTTACCGAAATAACAGCGACTGGGGTAGCAGATTTAGACCAAAGGCCCGATATAACAACAATTTTAGACAAAATAATGATTATGGGAGCAGAAAAACTAACAACCCGCAAAACAGGAATAGAAATTTTAATCAAACGCGAAATAACACGCGCAATGTATGTAATTGCACAGAGCAGGAAAACTAGCAACCTCCACTTCAACAGTAAATAATAAAAAAGTATGTGTACTTAATTTACACCTCAACAGCTACATATCTTCCAAACTTCTCTGAATAATTCAATTTCAACTCTCTTAAAGACACAGGAGCAGATATATCGAATTTAAAAAAGGACAAATTGATAGTAACATTCCAATGAATAATTCACAAATCACAGATCTAAAAGGCATTGGTCAAGGAATAACAAGCACACTAGGTACGGTCACAACAGATTTGAAAGAAGATGATCTCTTAATTAAACACAAATTCTACATAGTAGAAGACAATTTCCAAATCCCATGCAATGGAGTTCTAGGATTAGAAGGAAATATAATTGCATTTTAGATTACGGTAAAACTGAAGACAGATTAATATTAAGACCTTATAACTCTCCAGATAATATTAGAATCCAGATGACAAATAGACCAAATATCAATACAATTAGAGTACCCGCTAGATCTGAAGTAATTCGTCAAATAAACATTAAATCCAATATTTATGAACTTTTTATTCCCAGACGGAATCTTTATTGCTAATACCATAACAAGTGTAGATCAACCTTTTGTTAGGATAATAAACACTACAGATCAAAACGTCATTATTCAGAACTACAATGTTAAAACAGAAAATTTAAATGATTACATATTAATTAATGAGACTATAGATAATAACACTAACAGTACAGAGATTAAAAAGGCATTTTTCAAATTCTGTTAGCAAACATATAAATTCATTGTGTTCAGAATATATAGATATTTTAGCGTTAGAAATAGAACCTATAACTGCCAATAATTTTTACAAGCAAAAATTACATATGAAAGATGACAACCCAGTCTATATAAAATTTACAGATTACCACAAGCGCAAAAAGGTGAAATAAGTAAACAAGTCAAAAAACTAATCAAAGATGATATAATAGAACCATCTACTTCAGAATACAATAGCCTAATTCTGTTAGTACCCAAAAAATCACTAGCCGGTAACACTGAAAAAAGATGGAGACTAGTGATTGATTACAGAGCAGTAAGCCAAACATTTTCTGCATATAAATTTCCACTTCCAAGAATTGATGCCATTTTGGATCAATTAGGAAGAGCAAAATATTTTTCATGTTTAGACCTAATGTTTCCTTTGACTGGAGGGAGGAATGTCTTTTGTCTTTTTAAAGGAGTCCAAATATTTTACAGTATCCAGACTTTGGTAAGGAGTTTTGTATAACAACAGATGCTAGTGGCTATGCCTGTGGCGCAGTTCTTAGTCAAGAATATGAAGGCAAACCATTACCAATTGCCTATGCGTCAAGATCATTTACAAAAAGCGAAATTAATAAAGCAACAATAGAAAAAGAATTAGCAGCAATTCACTGGGCTATCACTTACCTTAGACCATACGTTTATGGCAGAAAATTTTTAATTAAAACAGACCATCGACCTTAACATACCTTTTCGCGTTGAAAACCCTTCATCAAAATTAACTAGAGTTAGATTGGATTTGGAAGAATATGACTTTGAGGTGGAGTATATAGCTGGAAAAGAAAATTACGTCGCAGACGCTTAATCGGGCATTAATATTAAAGACTTAAAAAAATGTCAGTAGAAGCATGTAAAATAATGAAAGTTACGACTAGATCGGAATCTAAGCAAAATACCAGTAGTAATAGCAATAATGAAGAAAATAAAAGTCACAATAAGAACCCTATAATATATGAGCTCGTTTTCAATCCTCCGAAATTATATTTCAAAAAGGGAAAGAAAATTTGTAGCACAATAGATACAAGAGACCTGATTGTTGAGGCGAAGATTGACTTAGGACAATTCTTTACCAGGCTTATGAAAGAAGCCGGCAATTTAAGACTTGTAAAAATACAGTTGTCCTCACAAGACAAGTTGTTTAAGTATAATTATACTCGAGTAGATGAATTTAAAGAAATAGGTACCAAAGTTCTCAAAAACTTAACTATTGCATTAACTGCGGAGGTTGTGCATGTGACAAATATTGATAAAATTAAAGAAATTCTTCATAAATATCAAGATGAGCCTGTTAATGGTGGCCACCCAGGAATAAATCGTACGTCAAACAAAACAAAACAAAAATACTACTGGAAAAACATGAAAAATTGCATAAGGAATTACATCAAGAAATGCATTTATTGCAATAAAAACAAAACAAATTTAAATTTGAAAGAACAAATTACTATAACCGAAACACCAACGAAAGCGTTCGATATAGAGCAGATTGACACCGTTGAACCATTTCCAAAATCATTAAATGGAAATGAGTATGCTGTTACTATAATATGTGATTTAACCAAATATCTGATAACAAACATGCAATAACAGTAGCTAAAGCTATATTTGAAAATTTTATTATATTTTTGGAAATATGAAAACAATGGTAACAGATATGGGAACTGAGTATAAAAATAGAGTTTTACATATCTATTGACAAGGACGATTGGGATGAATATCTCAAATATTTTTCGTATTGTTATAATACAACGCCATCCACAGTATATGGTTAATATCCATTTGAACTAGATTTTGGAAAAGCACCGATGACTTACGAATTCTTGCAGGAAAATATAGTTAGTCCAGTTTATAATCATGATGCTTATGATAAGGAAATTAAGTATAGGTTCCAAATAGCACAGCAAAGAGCTAATAGATTAGGACAACAGTCTAAAAAAACCAAAAAATTAATTATGATAGAAATAGTTACAGTAAGGAAATAAATATAGGAGATTTAGTATTAGTTAAAAATGAAGCAGATAGTAAATGTAAAGGGCTTTATAGCGTAGAAAATATTGATAGGAACAAGTAAGGAAAGGGCTGCCTTCAACTGTGCCGAAGACTTTATGCCTTTCATGGTATAAAAATAAATACACTTTAACTCCCTATAGAGTAGAAAATATTGATAGGCAAAATAAGTACAATTTAAGCAGCGAAAATAAGAAAATCATAGTACATAAAAATATACTTAAATTGATAGAATAAGAACACTGCAGTTTTTTGAAACAAATACAAGTACGTTGAAAAAGAAGGTTTGGTAAATGTAAAATTAAGCTTTAATGTGTACAATAGAAAAACACAAGAATTAAATAAAAAACACACCTAAGTAGTCTCAGATTTATTCACATTTCTTTGATACAAATATACAACATTGTAAAACAAACAAACGATGTCAACAAAAAACATATAAATAAATAAAAACAATTATCCATTTGTAAACATTTGAAATATAGAAGTACGTGAGAATTTAATATTACGGCATAAAATTTAATTGAAATAGAATGCTCATAAATATATAACATTCTTTTTAAAGAGAAGAGGTGTAGTGTATCACAACTTACATACATATATATTTCAAGTGCCTAAAACTCCTTCAACGGTAGCCCAAACAAAGCAGCGTATTAGATAATAAGCAACGCCAGCGTTTCACATGCTTAGCTAAATACTTACACAAAATTTTAGTGACTAAAACATTTCTCATGCTTAGAGAAATACAAGGTGGCGCAAAAGTAATCCTCCTATCAGAAAATGCTATTAATTTTGCGATTGGCCCCTAAAGTCAGTTCTGTTTTGACATTTGTGTAGTAAACACATGCGAAATACACGTTAATAAACAATGTTACGCTACACTGCTGCAGAACGCGGAATATTGCTGACTATTTATTTGACCAATAATCGATCGGTGAAAAACGGTTACTGCGCAAATGTAATCCTCCTATCAGAAAATGCTATAAATTTTGCGATTGGCCCCTAAAGTCAGTTCTGTTTTGACATTTGTGTAGTAAACACATGCGAAATGCACGTTAATAAACAATGTTACGCTACACTGCTCCAGAACGCGGAATATTGCTGACTATTTATTTGACCAATAATCGGTCGGGGCCAAACGGTTACTGTGAATGGTGAGCGCTACAGAGCAATGATCAACGAGTTCTTTTTGCCGCAACTTGATGAATTGGGATTGGAAAACATGTGGTTCCAACAAGACGGTGCAACAGCACACACTGCACGTGCCACAACCGATATGCTGAACATCGGAAGCTTACTTTTACGCCACCTTGTAGTTTGCGTTTGCATATGCGTTGGCTTGCATGCATATAAAAAATATGTATCGCATGTACATTTGGTTGACGGCGCGTGGAGTATGTATGCATGTTTAGTACATAAAAATTAGAGTAAATATGTATTGTAGTAAATAAGGAAATGTTTAGAATAATTTAGTATAAATAAGTTGATAATATTTGAATAAAGATCAATCATTTCATGGTGCTCGATAGCAGCACCAAGCCAAACTTAAATATTTTTATTCAATATGTTTCAAATTCATTGATTGTTTTAAAGTAACAGACAACTCCGGTGGCAACTCAAATGAGCTGATAGATTGTTTTATTGGTGGTCGTACGACTTCGATGCTAATTGATTCAGGTTCGCGCTTCAACTTGCTTACAAAAAGTTACAGGGAATATTTGTGTAGTAAAAATGCAACAATATGGAATATCCGTAGCGAGTCAAATGTAAAATTCCTGGCATATGCCGGAAGTGACTTGCTCAAAATAAAAAAAGTATTCGAGTCAGTTGTTGGCAATGACTTACCCTCACATTCTACGTTATTGAGAATGGCAGACAATCATTGCTAGATAGAGAGTCGGCGATAAAATTAAAAGTTTTAAAGTTGGGCATTGAAGTAAACAGGGTTGACAATCTGGTTCCATTTCCGAAAGTAAAAGGAATACAGATATCGTTGACAGTTGACAAGTCTGTGAAACCAGTACAACAACCACTGAGGCGAGTTCTATCCGCCTTGGAAGAGAAGGTAAATTGGAAGAAGTTTTGGCACAAGACATTACTGAGTCAGTAAGAGGTCCAAGTGCATGGATTTTACCTGTAGTAATTGTGTTCAAGGAAGTTGCTAACATTCGTCTATGTATAGAGATGCGACGTGCAAATAAAGCCATCCTTAGGCAAAATTATCCATTGCCTACCTTTTATTCAATTATGACTCATCTCAAAAGAGCAAACAACTTTTCTAGATTAGACCTTAAGAACGCTTACTACCAGTTAGAATTGGATGAAAACATCTAATAAATAACCACTTTTATTACGTCTAGAGGTCTATTTAGATATAACCGACTTTTGTTTGGGGTGAACTCAGCTCCTGAAATATTTCAGCGTACTATGGAAAATATTCTAGCTGGGCAGAGAAACGCGCTGAATTATCTAGATGATATTATTGTATATGGCGAAACGGAGGGGTGCGTTACCGGATGGACCATGGATTGCAGTCGCAATGGATTTGCTAGGCCCTCTGGCAAATCATAAGCATATTTTTGTTGTTATTGACTGTTATTTACGGTATCATGAATTGAAATTTCTAAAAAGAATAACTTCGACTGCCATAATAAATTTTCTGGATGAAATATTTTCAAGACCTGGGTACCCAAAGTCCATTACTGCGGATAAGGGTCGGCAACTTGTAAGTGAAGAGTTCCAAAACTATTGTTTAGAAAACGCGATTGAATTAATAACATCTCCACCGTACTAACCGCAAGGGAGAGGTAGAAAACTTGAGTCGTTCGTTGCTTAAGCGCCTACAAATCGCCAATGCACAGGGAGCGAACTATAAAAAAGAGAGCCAAAAGTTTATTCTTATGTACAATGTAGCCCCGCACGGAACAACCGGAAAATCACCATCGGAACTTTTGTTTAATAGACGTATAAGAGATAAGATTCCATCTTTACAAGACATAGAAGAACCTTTTCTAGATGCTGAAGCCAGAGATCTAGATCTCCGAAATAAAGAAAAAGGAAGGAAAAAGGCGATAAGATCCTGGTGCGTAATTCAATCTTTCCGAATAAGCTGTCAACGACTTTTAATGCAGAAGAATTTCAAGTGATTAGAAGAAGAGGAAATGACGTTGTAGTGCATGGGAATGGTAAAGAGTTAAGGCGAAACGTGAGCCATTTAAAGAAACTTCCAAAACCTGATGTATCAAAAGCTGGTAGTGATTCGGTAAGACAGGATCCTTCTCCACCGTTAAGATCTGGCAGCACGGTTGGTCATTCGGTGAGCGGCGAGAGCGATACGACGGCTGAAAGTAAATACTTGCATATTAAATTAAACGTGTTTGGTTTCTTATTGTTTGGTTGAGTAGAACATTTGCGGTAAGTGTGAGTCGCTACAGCCCCCATAGAACACATTTTTCCGATAAACGGGGTTTGGGATATGTATCTTTATTTTAACAAGGTAAGACCATCAAAATTTTGCGTAGTTTGTACGAATTGTAAGTAATGATTGTACGCTTAAAACCGTAGTGCCTTTTCATGAAAGGTATAAAGCCTGCGGCACATCCGCAGACAGCTCTTATTTGTTATTCTTAAATTTTTTCTTTAAATTGCACAGCCTAGCGCAACGTTGCTTGTTACGGGTAACTAGTCTTTTCCTAGCAACATAACGACATATTAAGATTTCGGCCTGATTAAAATTTTCGCATGCGGTTTTGTATGACTCGGCAGAACCATTCGACTCAATAAGAAGTGCGCAATCAAAAGTATCTAACTAAAAAGCCACAAAACGCCGCAAAGTCGGCCTTAGAGTAATTGCGCTCCTCTAAAATTCCCGCCTCTTTTGTTTCGAAATTATAACACTGAGCCCTATTCAAGGTTGCCTTGTGATGTTATCCATAATCAGATGGAGATATTCTTCGCCAGATAGTTTAAATTGCCACAAGAAAATATCAAATCAAGTATTCTATCTTTGTCATTTAATATTGGATTATATTGATTTAAACCATAAGAAAACATGGTAGGGTAGGGCGGGGCTAGTAGAGCATAGGGGCAAGGTGGGCAATAGAAATATCTTGCAAACTATTCATCGTACGCATAGGCATCATATGGCGGAAAAAAGGAGTCGCGGGAGGGGTAATCATCACGCGATTGCCAGTGGCCGCTGGACGAGGGAGTGGAGTGCCCGTGCGTTTTGGTTATTTTGTGACCAAAAAGTAAAAACGTCGTTTATCGCAAGTTTTCGTCTGTATTAGTCAATTGTTGTCTGTCAGGTAAGTGTTAGTCTTCCAGAGAATTATTGTACTTTTGATATGTAACGATTTCTAACGATTTTTTTATAACCTCGCTTTTGTTTTAAAATTCCGGGTTGGGGTTAGTTGAGCTATAGTTGCTTGCAGGGAATGAGCATATACAAAATGTGTTACAGGTGTTGGTCTTACTTTCGTTAGTGTCAATTTTAACAGTGACAACGACGATTAAGTTGCTAAGATCTTATTAATATATTTTTTTAAGATATGAAGTCTGAATCTAATCCTGAAGTTGTCTGTTGATGTTTTGTTTATTAATTTTTCTGTTAATTATCCAAATACAATTACTCTAAGTTTTGTTGTTCTGTCACTGAAAGACTATAAATAAAGATCCATTTGTCAAACACATATTTTACTTCATCTCTAGTCAACATTGAACCCATGGTTTGGTTAGACATTCTTAATGCTCAACTTGTCCCATACCCTTGCTCCACTTACCTCACCTATGGGGTACATTAAGCGTACTTGACTTTCTGCATTTAAACAGCTGTAGCTATGGACACTTTTGCTAAGGGATAAATTACTAATCCACCAAGCCGCTTAACAACTCAGGAGCTATCTCCGCTCTAGTAAAATATTACTCAACTAGCCCCGCTCTACGCTACTAATAATATGATTATCAATGCCAGATTTGAAATGACCAAGGTAAGGTAGGTTGAAGTCACCGAGAAAAATTATTTGATCGAAGGCGTTGGCATGATTAGTCATGTGCCAGATTATCTAAGTGTCTTTATAAGTTTGAATGTAATTACCACGGTCATGTGTGTCATGGTAGATTGCACCCCTGTCTAATTGAATATCCCGTAAATGAGCATTTAACTCACACCAGCGGAGGTTTCGAGCTCGAGTCGTGGAAACTTTAATTTTTTTTCACCTTTTTCACATTTTATTTTTGTTTTTATTTTTTTATAGTAACTAATTTTTAAAAAGATTTATTAAATTAAAATTTTTGCAAATAATGCAAATATTTTGATTTTTACATTTATTACCACTGCCATTATAGGCTTCGTTATTTTTATCGAAAACAAAAAGGTTTAGGTTTAACTAACTTTGTTATTACCTTTACTTCACTTCAAGTGCTTAAACAATAATGAATGCTTAATATTAATCTTACTTAGTCATCACCCATACTTCGAGCTATTATCTCTGAGTATAAGAGGGAATGCGAGAGAAATGTTTAGAAGTAGAGTTACACACTGACATATCGACGTGCACCATCATTTTTGTGTCTGACGAAAAGTAGCAATTTTGTTTTTTGATTAAAGAAAACTAGCACTTTCAGTTTGTGTTTGAAGAAAACTAGCACTTTCAATTTATGTCTAACGAAAATTAACAATTTTGTTTTATTGCTGACGAAAAGTAGCACTTTCATCTTCTGAATGACGAAAACTAGCATTTAAATTGAGTTTGTTATTTTTTAAAGGGTATTGGCTCGGTAACAAAATTGTTGCTTATAATATATATTAACATAGGAATTCGATATGTAGATAGATATTGAGCATGTGAGTTAAATTCAAAGTTAGCATGACGAGCATGCAGGTAAATACGGCTTGAGCGTTTTTGTGAGCAAATCAAGAAAATGTGCTCACCGAAAATGTGGGGCTTATTTGAAATGGCAGGGATCGCATGATAATAAAGTAAATAATAAGAACAAGTAAGAAAGTTTAAGTTAGAGTGGAACCGAACATTAAATACTCAGCTTTGTAAAAGTGGTAGTGGTAAATTGTTATGGAGTTATGACCTGTAGAGGGTTTAAACTTTTTCTACAACCATGTGGGCAGTATCAAACTCATTCTGTTTAGCTAAAGTTTAATCTTATAAATAAAAATTAACGTGTGTCTATGTGTCTGTAAGTACTCAACCGATCTTCATGAAATTTTCGAGTTCACTGGTTACATAATAGGCTATATATAATTTAGGAAAAGTGGGATTTTCCACGCCCCCATGCTATATAAAATTACAATTCCTCATAACAATGAATGCACATGGTTTAAATTGATGATAAATGGAGGTATGTGCCCTTCAATCAATATTTACACAATTTTATAAAAGCGGGCGAGGGATCTTTATGATACTTCTACAGTGAATTCAGGGGGCCTCTGGGTGCGACGCTATATAAAGTTGGAATCCGGCATAACTACGAATTTATCTGATATCAGATAATGATATTTTATATAAACGTGTCCTATATATCAAAAAAAAATAAAAATTTGGAAAAAGTGATCGGTACTAAATGTTCATTTATGTGTAGGCGGTGCCACACCCATTTCCCAAAATTAAAAAAAAAGAGTAATTAACAAGATTATCAGACAATTGTAACTACCAAATTCTAGCATTCTATCTGTATCAGTGCAGTAGATTTTGCATGTTTCGGTTTCCTCTCTTTTAGAAAGCTTTAGCAAAAAATGGGAGTGGTAATTCACCTCTTTTGTTCATTTTTCGTGGGGGTGCTCTACATGTCCATAGTATACCTCGCACCAAAGAAAAAAACCTGTGTGCTGAATTTCATTCTATTACTTTAGCTCATGGATATAACGACTGCAATGACTTTAATCATTTTTCAATTGCAGTCATTTCGATACTTATATATACAAAAAAGAAGTAAGGAAATATCGACTGTGCCGAAGACTTTATACCTTTCATGAATACGCATCACGGTTTTAAGTGTTCGATCCTTACTCACAATTAGTAAAAACTCTGCAAAACTGATAATTTAAAGATACATAGCCCAAACCCCATTTATCGGAACAATCGATTGTGTGGGAGCTATATGTTATGTAGGTCCGATCTGTTTGATTTTCACTACACACATTAATAAGTACCAAATCTGCGAAACTTTACGTTCCTAGCTTTTTAATTGCAAAATTTATAGCTCACAACCCATTTATCGAAACTATCGATTGTATGGGACCTGTGCGTTGTATTGCTTCGATCTTACTGATTCCGACGAATGATTAATCTCATGCAAAATAGCGGATCCATACCAAAATATATCAAGGTATTTTAAAAACTGAGGGATTAGTTTGCATACAAAAAGACAGACGGACAGACGGACATGGTTAAATCAACTCAGCTCATCGCCCGGATCATTTCGGTATACTTATTGGTGGGTCTATCTCTTCTTCTTCTCATACTTACAAGCATCGGACCAAAGTTATAATACCATTTCATGTTCTGAAAGGTATACAAATATAGGTTTATCATGATAAACCTCCTAAGAGAAGTTTGCACCGAGCTTCCCTTCCAATTTGTGGTGTGCCGTTTTGAATTTTTTCTTACAAATTGGCGAGACCTACAGATTTTTTCCGACTTCGAACCGCATCTACGAAGAAGATGAATTTTTACTGAGAAGCCTTCCATGGCAGAAAGACACTCGGAGAGTTTGCCAAACCACTGCAAGGGGCGACCCCGTTTTTAAAAATTTTTCAAACCACTCCCAGGGCTCGAACCTTAGACCCTCGGTGTGGTAGGCTGGCAACACTACCACAACGCCACAGGGTGGCGCAAAAGTAATCCTCGTATCAGAAAATGCTATAAATTTTGCGATTGGCATATATAAATGCTAACCACATTTTTCCAAATACCAATACATTTATAAACAATAAATATACACATTTTATGTTTACAAATTTTGCATTCAAATAGACAGACGGACGGTGAGACGGACATGACTAAATCGACTCAGCTCATCGTCCTTATTATTTCAGTTTACTTATTGATGGGCCCAACTCCTCTTCTTCTCACACTTACAAACATTTCATGTTCAGTAAGGGTATGAAAATCAAAAAAGGTGTATTACTTCCTTATTGCAATGGGGTATTAACAACTTACCCGGATATTTTATTTGTGTGTTAACCGATTTCAGAAGGTACTTCGTTTTGCCCTCGTTCACCACCAATCCCAAAGGGCAAAACGAAGTACCTTCTGTCATCATGCAAAGAGTCAGCGCATTCGCGCCTTGGCAACCAAGCCACTGTTGGCAGCAATAATTTCGAAATAGTAAAGGACTTCGTTTACCTGGGAACCAGCATTAACACCAACAATAATGTTAGCCTAGAAATCCGACGAAGAATTACTCTTGCAAACAAATGCTACTTCGGACTGAGTAGGCAATTGAAAAGTAAAGTCCTCTCTCGACGAACGAAAATAACACTCTACAATTCACTCATCGCACCGGTCCTGCTATATGGTGCAGAAGCGTGGACACTAACAACATCTGATGAGGCGGCTCTGGGAGTATTCGAGAGAAAGGTTCTTCGAAAGATTTGTGGACCTCTACGCGTTGGCGACGGCGAGTACCGAAGAAGATTTAATGATGAGCTGTATGAACTTTACGCAGACGCCGACATAGTTCAGCGAATTAAAACACAGCGGCTTCGCTGGCTAGGCCACGTAGTGCGAATGAGCGAAGATGCTCCAGCCCAGAAGGTATTCTTATCGGCGCCCGCCGGTGGAAGCAGAGGAAGAGGGAGACCACCACTCCGATGGAAGGACCAAGTGGAGACCGATTTGCGATCCCGCGGTGTTTCCAATTGGCGCCAGTTGGCGCAACGAAGAAACGACTGGCGAGCTATGTTGGACGGTCAAAATCGCCCAGGCGGTTAGATGACCATTTAAAGAAGAAGAAGTTAACCGATTTCTCTAATTTTTGGCAGGAGTATACTACATACTATTAAGAAGCAGCTGACCAATTTTCATTAACATATCTGGTTGAAATTCCAAGCAATCGTCTTTGCAAATAGCAGAGTTTTTATGCTGAAAAGTGGGCGGCGCCACGTCTACTTCCCCAAAATCCACAACATTTTTTTGCGGTCGAGTTTTTCTTAAAAAGCTTATTATGTGTGCAAGATCTTATTGATATGGCTGGCATATCGCGTTTTATATTTTACAGACAAATTTTTCAGAACTATGTTAACAAACTGGGCGTGGCCGATGACCGATTTCGGCCATTTTTACAACAAATATTCACTTTCTATATCTAACATTTTCGCCAAATACCGTTTCGATAAATCAATTTTTGCCGGTGTTATGGCATAAAAAGTTTTGTGGAAGAATCCACTATAAAAGGGGCGGAGCCACGACCATTTTCAAAAATTTGTATTTTTCGACTTTCTTCGTTCACCGACACTTTTAAAGTGAGAAATGATATCAAGCTATTGAATGCGAAGTTATTGCCTACTAAATATGTTTATGATCCTTTTCAAAATCTTGCGCATAAAATTGGGCGTGGACCTTAAGAGATTTCCCCATTTTCTCCCGAAAGATTCCCTCTATTAATATAAATTTCGTTTGGATATCTTGAACAGTTTTGGATCTATGATTAATATTATTTCTAAATTTGACTTAATCAAAAATGGGCGGTGCCAAGCCCAGTTTCCAACATTTCTTAACGTTCATGTACAAAATAATAAGTTTTGCTGGTCCTAGGATCTGCATCGTATTAATTGAATAACAACAAGTTGTGTTTAAATAAACTTTATTTAGTAATTATTTTGTGGAGGCCTTGCGCGCACTATCTCTATCTCTATCTCTATGGCGCGATATACAACAGGTATATCATCATAAACCTCCTAAGAGATTTTTGCGCCAAGCTCCTCTTCCAATTTGTGGTGTGCCGATTTGAATTTTCACTACAAATTGGTGGGACCTACAGTTTTTTGCCGACTCCGAACGGCATCTACAAAGGAGACGAATTTTTGCTGAGAAGCCTGTCATGGCAGAAATACACTCGGAGAGTTTTCCAAACCACTGCCGAGGGGCGACCCCGTTTTGAAAAACTTTTTTTCAAATCACTTTTGATGTTACCTGTACCAGGGCTCGAACCATGGACCTTCGGTGTGGTAGGCCGGCAACACTACCTTCACACCACGGCGGCCGCCTGCGCGCACTCTCTTAATTAATTAAGTTACAATTAACTTTGCATTTTATGTTAATTTGCGGAGGCCTTGCGTGCGCTCCGATGGCTGGATAATCAATCTAAACCTTGGTCCTATAAATAACTTAAATCTAGCCTACCCAATGTACCACATCGATGTTATTGTTGCTGTTGTTGTTGCGGAAGGCACTGTTATTTCAAGTGCGGAATGGTTGTTTAATTATTTAAATGCTGCCGCTCAGCCTGCGGTACGAAATCAGTGTTTATTATCGCAAGTGCTCACTTTACAATACCTGTATGGTCAGATCAAGAAAATATCATTTGCCTTTGACATGGCCAGCATTTGAAGATGTTGTTTACTTAAAAGTTTTTTGCTGACAATATCTTGGCTTAACTTCTCCCTTCCTTAGTGAGGTTCGTCCCCGATCCTTTCTTTAATTTTCTCCACCACACCTTCAACAGCTTTTTCTAGTGAAGGCTTCTTATGTTTATTGAAATCAAATCGCATCACAATAAATACTATGATAGTTGTTAGCACAACAATGAAAATTATAGATTTTATATCAATCTCTTTTTGTAGTGTTTTAATTTGGTTGATATTTTCTACATTCATATTATGAAGATAATTCAGACTAAATGTTTCTCGATGTCCTATTAAATGTATCTCTTGGGTCATGGGTGTTCCTGGAGAACGTTTTAGAGCAGTTTTCTGATTTCAAATTGAAGTCTCATTTATTGTTATCTGTGGTTCAAAAGTTATCAAATAAGTACCTTTAACCAATTTTCGGTCATCATTTTCGCCCTTTATTTCGATTGTTTCATTGTTGATTATAATGATTCCGTTATCAATTTCGTTTATGCCTCTGTTATGATTTGGTATGGTTTAGCAATTAGCCCTTAAACTCGAAACTAACTGTTGTCCGCAGGTAGTTATGTTCAATATCTTGCAAAATGTAGCAAATGTAGATTTCTCGCATTACACAGCATGGACCTTTTTCCCGCACTCTGCCACGGTGTTCATATCTTTAAAATTTAATACTCGTTCTTGATGTGGTACAACGAATAAGGTAAGCTTCTTACATATAATGTTAGAAATTGGATATTTTATTATGAAATATAAACTAAAGGGTGTTTTTTTTAGGGGTATAGAACTTCGAATTGAAATAAAATACAAGAAAATCGTTTTAAGGTCCATCAATTTGGCTTTATTGGAAGGATAATTTTATGCCATTAATGTTTAAATATGATTTCGGGCATGTGGCCGCCGCGGCTGGCTCGAATAAAGCCAATTCTACAGGTCTAATTTTCAACCACTTTTTCGAGCATATGGGGCCGTATGTCGGCAATAACGCCACGAATGTTGGCTTCCAATTCCCCTAACGTTTCTGGTTTGTTGGTGTAGACGAGCGACTTCACATATCCCCAAAGAAAATAATCCAATGGTGTCAAATCACACGACCTTGGTGGCCAATTGACAGGTCCATTCCGCGAAATTATGCGCTCATCGAATGTTTCCTTCAATAAATCGATTGTGACGTGCGCTGTGTGGCATGTAGCGCCGTCTTGTTGGAACCACAACTCATCCACATTCATGCCATCCAATTCGGGAACAAAATAGTCGGTTATCATGGCTCTATACCGGTCTCCATTAACGGTAGCTGCCTCTCCAGCATTATTGCGGAAGAAGTATGGCCCAATGACTCCACCAGCCCATAGAGCACACCAAACAGTCAGTTTTTGTGGATGTAATGGCGTTTCAAGGGTCTCATGTGGATTCTCTTCACTCCAAATGCGGCAATTTTGCTTGTTGACGTAGCCATTCAACCAAAAATGAGCCTCATCACTGAACAAAATTTTGCGATGAAAATCAGCATCGAAATCAATCTCATTTTCGGCCCATACACCAAAATCACGACGCATTGCATGGTCTCGCGGCTTTAATTCTTGCACAAGCTGGATCTTGTAAGGTCGCAAGCCAAGATCTTTGCGCAAAATCTTCCATAAAGTTGATGGACAAAGCTCCAATTGCTGTGCACGGTGGCGAATCGATTCATTCGGGTCCTCTTCAACACTTTGCTCTACAGCGGCAATTGTTTCTTCGGTGCGCACTGTTCGACGTCTCTGCGGATGCGTATTATCACATAGAGTAAACGTAGTGCGAAAACGATCCATGGTTAACCGAATTAATTGCTCTGATGGACGATTATGTCGACCATAAAATGGACGGAGCTCACGGTAAACTTCGCGAACTGAACCATTATTTTCGAAATAAATTTGCACGATTTGCAAGCGTTGTTCTTTTGTCAACCTGTTCATGATGAAATGGCAAACCAAACTGAACATAAATGACATTAGAGTTGCCAGATTTGACCACAAAATGCCAGTTTTATCTCTATTCAAAAAACAAACCTGTAAAAAAAACACTCTGTATTAATATTTTGAAAAACTTTTATTTTCGACATCCCTTGTAGTCACATTGGTTGATTGTTCATTTATTATTTTAGTTACATCAGAGTTATCCAATATTACTGGACTAACCAAATTAAGTTTAGCCAAAGTTAAAGAAGTTATGACATTTTATAATTCTATAATAATTATTCTGTTTCTGGCCAAAATCATCTCAAATACATTTTCTGTGGCTAGTAAAGATTTTTCTTGAGAAGAAATGATTTTGTTTAATGTTTGAGTTATTTCCAAAATTTTTGGTTGAATATTGGTATTTATCCTATACTGTCTGTTATTTGAATCAACCAGTACATCCTGTCTCATCTGTAGTCTCTGAAAATCATCAAAATCTGGGGTACCTGCCACTACTTTCAATGCGGTACCTAAAAAATTTAAACTTAGTGCGTGTCGATGGTGAAGATCAACAGTTCGAAGCAGTGTTTCAATGTGGGTTACGTCCGCATCTAAAAGTCTTCTCATTTGAGAAAGAAATTTTTTAGAAAGTTCTATAGTCTCGTCATTCGTTATGGAGTAAAGGCTCAGGTTAGTAAAATGTGTTAAGTAACCGTAATGTTCCCATATTATTTCCTCTCCATCTGAAATTGGTATGTAATTAGAGTTAATGTAATCTATCAGCCTTTCTGTCAGCCGTCGTTGTTAGAAATGCCAATATTGTTAACCTGCAAAGAGAGAGGGCGTTGAATAGTCTGTCTACTCTGTTGTTCCTTAAAAATATAAAACTAAAGGGGAAACTTTGGACAAACATTCAAGGTGGCTTAAGGTTGTCCTTGTGG
Source organism: Merzomyia westermanni (assembly GCA_949987695.1). Taxonomy (NCBI): domain Eukaryota; kingdom Metazoa; phylum Arthropoda; class Insecta; order Diptera; family Tephritidae; genus Merzomyia; species Merzomyia westermanni. The sequence continues at coordinate 116,566,634 of OX465289.1, forward strand.
ACCCTCCTCTTCTCTATAAGAATATAATCGTCTATTAACCTTTACCAAGACCGTGTCACCAACGTTATATGATTTACATTGGCGGTTTTTATTGTGATATTCGAGATTGGAAGCTTGACTTCAAACACCTTGCCATTTCGGCTAGTGTGTTATGAAAGAGTTCAACTTGACCGTTAGAGGTACTATGTAGCGGAGGAGCGTTGATTATCTGCACATCATTATAGTCAATCAGCATTGATTTCACTGTGTGAGAGTTAAGCGATTTTTCGCTATCGCAGTACACTGTTTTTACATTAGGAAAAATATTTAGAAGCTGCAACATTGATTTACATCTACTATGGTTCTAGATGCAATTTTTTGCACAACAGCAAATTTAGAAAATGTATCAAGGCATGTTAGGAAATACCTTTGGTCCGTTGAAAAAATATCAATATGTAAAATCTCTCTCGCAAAAGATGGGATCGGTGTTGCAGCAACAACATGCTTCTTTGGATGTCGCTCATATATTGATTTTGAACATATCCGACAGTTTGATGCAACTTCTCTCGCTTTTTTATCCATTTTTGGGATTTGCCAATATTTGCTTAACATTTTCTTGAGCAGCTCTGTGGGCTCTTTTATGTTCCGCAATTATTATCTCCTTCTGATCGTCTGGATTGAACATGTGTGTAACCATTTTTTCGGTATGGCGAAATTTAACATTGGGGTAGAGTTCAACCAAGTGATGTTGAATTGACATTGCCAGAACATGTAGGCTACAATGCATCGCATTCACCACTTCGTCATTAATAACTTCTTGCAATATCTTAAAAAGTGATTCCACATCATGGAACGAAATGATGGGTCTAGTTTTTGAACTGAATACTATAAAAGTATGCTTTGAAGCACTTGCCCCTTCTTGAATAATAATTTGATTTCTAAAACAATTAACTGGTTTATCCACCGTTTCAATAGTATAGGTTAATGACTCCTCGCTATGAATGGGGGCACAATTGGAGCTTACCTCCATATCGTCTTGGATCATGGCTATATGCTGTCTTGACAACGCGTCAGCCACATAATTTTCTTTTCCTGGTTTGTAATAAATTTTTGAATTATAACTCTCTATTAAGGATTTCCAACGTTTAATCTTTGCGTTCGGATTTTTGTCAAAAACAGCATAAGATAATGGCTGATGATCAGTTAAAATATTTATCTGACTTACGTCATAAAGATAATTCCTCAAAGAATTTAACGCCCAGACAATGGCTAATAATTCCCTTTCGTTGGTTGCAAGGTGCTCCTCTCTATCTCTTAGTGTTCTTGAGATTACGGCTATTGGTTTTTTTGATTGTGAGAGTACTGCACCCAATTTCTTTGGTGATGCATCTGTCGTTAAATCAAAAGGTTTTGTAAAATCTGGATACATTAACGTAACATCTTCTGATGTCAGGATTTCCTTTAAAGTTGTGAATGCCTGTATGGCTTCGGGGGTTCAATTGTATTAGTTTCTTTTTTGATTGAGTCGCACTTATTTTGCCTTTTTCTCCTTTAGCATATCGGTTCGTGGCTTTGCTATGCTAGCAAAATCCCTAATAAAACATCTGTAATAGCTGGCCAGACCCAGGAATAACCGAAGTCCTCGAAGTGTAGTTGGCTGCTCGTAGTTCTTTAAAGAACTTACTTTCTCAGGACTTGTCTTCACACCATTTCGTGATACTACGAGTCCTAAAAACTCCACTTCGGTTTTAAATAATTTTGACTTTTCTGCCGATACCCTCATATTTGCATCGTAAAGGTTTCGTAAAACCCATTCTATATTTCTGACATGATCTTCTGCATTTTTTTAAAAAAATTTTTACGTCGTCAACGTAAACATGGCATGTCTTGCCGATTTGTTCTCTAAGCACATCGTCGGTTGCTCTTTGAAATATACTGCGGGTATTTTTTAAGCCGAATGGTAAACGACAGAATTCATATCTACCATTATTAACAGAGAAGGCTGTCTTCTCTCTATCCCTTTCCATCAACTCAATCTGATGAAAACCGGACTTAAGGTCAATAGTAGAGAAATATTGTGCACCTTTTAAATTTGAAAGTATAATCATTGTATTTGGGTATTTATCTTCGATAGTGACTTCATTCAGTTTTCTAAAATCAATCACTAACCGTTTTTTTTTTGTTACCTAATTCATCTGTTCCCTTCTTATTAACAACCCAAATAGGATTATTGTAAGGGGATCTTGATGGCCGTATAATGCCATTAGAAAGATTGTAAGCAATTTAGTTGTTGACAAAATTAGTTACACCCATAGGGTATGGGTATAATTTTGAGTAAATTGGTTCATTTGTTTTTGTCCGAATTGTCGCGACAATATTTGTGTTAAAAGGGACTCGTTAGGGTCAGCAAAAGCCATTTAATTTTTTTCTATCATTTTGTAGAAATTATTACATATTTCTAAAGGAGTTTCCTCGCTTCCTGTATTTAAAAAATTTACATTTTCGCATTTGTAAAATAGCAAGTCTTCGTTTCCAAAGTCATACCTAATTTTACCATTCTTCAAATCTATCTGAGCATTGGTCTGATTTAGTAAATCAAGACCAATAATTCCATCAAATATTCCAATACCGGGAAGCACATAAAAATTTGTGTTCACTCCAAATAAATGAACTTCACATTTTTCAGTCACCACACTATTTCCGTGTACGGACTGCACTAAAAATGTTTTTGACACTGGGACGATATTCCTCAGTTCAGGAAAAGGTTTTATATAGTTCTTCGATGCACCGGTATCAACTAAAAGTTTCATTTTTCTATTATTCCCTACTTGTCGCTCGATCCACGGAAGCAGGGATCTTCCTCTAAAAAATGAAGTTGCTCATCTTCGAGTTCTTCTTACTCGTTTTCAGATTTTTCGTTGTAATCCTCGGTAATTAACTCTTCTTGTTGAAGTTTGTTAATTCTTTGAAGTTTTTGGCCTATTGCCCTGTCCGAATCTGCCGGACGTTTTTGTGGTGAGGGATCATTATTGTATCCTTGATTAAATTTTTGCGGTTGCGGACGCCAATTTTGGTTTTGACGTTGACGTGATACCGAAGGGTCTACTTCCATATGAGTAGGTTGATTATTTTTAGAATTCTCATTCTTTTTGAAAATTCTTTGCTCAAAATGTGGATTTCTCTGTGGGTTCCTAACTTTTTGATCATTATTGTTAAAATTCATCTTTTTAATTTTATTTTGGTCCTCGCCGTTTGTGGCGAAATTCGACGCGAAGATGTATCTTTCTCGGTTTGACTCAATTTTCTGAGCCAAAGCCAAAGCACTGGGTAAGTCCTGAGGACGTGATGCAAATAATATATCACACAACGGCCTTCTCAATCCAGAAATAAAGACCCGTAGAGCATCTTCTCTATATTTTGCACAAAGAGTTTCTGCCATTGGATTGGCATGTGTCATTATAGTTTTGTTTGTCAACAAGGTTAATTTCTTTTCGAATTCATCGAAATAGTCAAGAACAGTAGAGCTACCTTGACGCAACGTGGAGAGCTCTTGTTTTATTAAGTAAACGGGACGTTTGTCAGCGTAGGTAAAAGCAAGGCGAGCCATAATGGCATCAAAGTTCAAAACAGTATTGAATGAAGCGAGAACAGCATCAGCTGCTCCTTCTATTTTATTTCTTATAATTCCTACAGCTTGCTGGTGTCTTGAGCTACCTTGGTAGTTTTTAAAAACTTCATAAGCCGTATGAGCGGCCTGTCGCCATGACACGTAGGTGCCGAGTTTTCCTTCAAATTCTGGAAGGGATTGCACTTAATCTAAGGGTTCCTCACATTTTGTATTTGGAACTATTTTAACCGGATCATAAACAACCGGTGTTGACGTTGTTGAAACAGTGGCTAACTGTTTCGTTAGCTCTGCTAACTTTTGATCAAAGGTTTCCCTTTGCTGTTCAAGTGCTGAAGCTACAGCAGCTTTAACAATAGCTGTTATTTGATCTGCATTCATTTTGCCAATAACTAATTTTTTGAATTGATTTTCCAAATCAAAAATAGCAACATTCATTAATCTTGTCAGGGGTTTTTTTCGCCTTAAAAAACATTACTGAAAATTATTGACACTATTTCTGCTCAAAAATTTTCCTTAAAACCCTATTCTCCTAGTATGGGTTCGCAAACACCTTTATTTTATTTAATTTCACAATATTACAATTTCTTTTGTTTTTTGGCCGTTTGTTTGTTTGTGTCAAAAATGTTATATTGCCACAATTTTTCGTTTAAACACTTATTCGAAAACAAAATATTAGAAATAATAGCCTTGCTCAGATACCAATCTAATTCTTGAATTGAATATTATTCAATGAACTTGTACATCATTCACTTCCTTTTAAATTCTTAATTATATTTTCCTTAACCACTCTACTTACAAATTCATTATTGTTTAGGCCTAGAGCCAAAACCTACAAACTTCACCGGTCGCCCTCGTAACTTTCTTATATACATCTAGTTAACATTAGCGGTCCAACTGTTTATGCTAACTATGTTAAAATATCGCTGGAAGTAATAAACAGTTCGACCGACAAAGAATGGCAAGATCAAAGCTTCCATTCTTTCAATTGGATTGCGAATTCATCAGCGACAGACGTCTTCCGAGCTACCGAGATCCAGAGTGAGTAAAGGTAATCTGAAATATATATAGTTGTAAATTAATTGTACTTGACCAAATATACTGTAATTAAAGTACACCATTTTAAATATTAAATTTTGATACTCGCTTTTCTTTTTTTTCATTTTGGTGACTGTCAATCACTTGTCCGAGCGCTGCGTCCGGGCAAGACATTATGATATAAGTATTACAGAAATCTTTGAAATGTTGTTTCTTTCCTGCGTTGGAGGTTTCCTTCCGCTGGTATTTTTTTTATGAGGATTTTTTGTGTTGGGCGCCAAATAATAAGTTTTGCTGGTCCTAGGTCCGGATCTGCATCGTATTAATTGAATAACAACAAGTTGTGTTTAAATAAACTTTATTTAGTAATTATTTTGTGGAGGCCTTGCGCGCACTCTTTTAATTAATTAAGTTGCAATTAACTTTGTATTTTATGTTAATTTGCGGAGGCCTTGCGTGCGCGCCGATGGCTGGATAATCAATCTAAACCTTAACCTAATATTGGTCCTATAAATAACTTAAATCTAGCCTACCCAATGTACCACATTGATGTTATTGTTGCGGAAGGCACTGTTATTTCAAGTGCGGAATGGTTGTTTATTATTTCAATGCTGCCGCTCAGCCTGCGGTACGAAATCAGTGTTTTTTATCGCAAGTGCTCACTTTACAATACCTCGATGTGTGGTCAGATCAAGAAAATATCATTTGCCTTTGATATGGCCAGCATTTGAAGATGTTGTTTACTTAAAAGTTTTTTACTGACAATATCTTGGCTTAACTCACTTTACAATACCTCGATGTGTGGTCAGATCAAGAAAATATTATTTGCCTTTGATATGGCCAGCGTTTGAAGATGTTGTTTACTTAAAAGTTTTTTGCTGACAATATCTTGGCTTAACTTACACACCAAATTCTTTCCATATATGTAAGTGTATTATGTACTGAATAATCCTTTTTTTTTGTATTTTCGATAATATTCTATGTATAAAAGGGGGCGTGGCTATCATCTGATTTCTTCCATTTTAAAAGTCACTCGGAGATGAGTGCCAAGGAACCTGCATACAAAATTTCATTAAGATATTTTAAAATTTACTCAAGTTATCGTGTTCACAGACGGACGGATGGACCTGGCTTAATCAATTTCTTTTTTCCTCCTGAAAATTTTGATATACATAAGTCAATATCTATCTCGATCCGTTTATGCCGTTACATACCACCCTTAGGCGACTAAAGTGAATATACCTTGTGTGCGTAGCACTATCAAAAAACCTTGGAAACAGAAAGCAGTACCAGGATCAAATAAAAGTTAATTTTATATATCTTCGAAAGTAGGTACATATCAGTATCCGCAGAGGAAATGGGAGAAGGGAAGTAGGAATAGAAATTTGAGCTATAGAGATAGTTTTAGGGGAAAATAAAGATGGTAAAGAAGACTAACGGTATATGCGGATGGGGGGAAAGCAGAAGTTGAAAGGAAAAGGAGGATATAAGGATAAATTTAGAAGAATAGAAAAGTGGGAGGGAAAAAGTACAATTTTTTAAATGTCGGCAAGTAAAATTTTAGGGAGGACAACGTCTGAACTTGAACCAAATAAATTCCTAGCTCTGCCGAATTGCTACTTTAAATGGCCTGGAGGCTTTGCCAGAAACTGAATATGGCCCGTGTTGTTTCACAGAGATCGACAATAAATGTTGGATATTAATGAAGCACAAACAAAACACGATAAATTTGAACGTGCCACCTCCCATTTTTTAAAAATTATGGAAATCTTGACTAAAGGACACACATACCCAAATATAATTGATTTAGACCAAATACGGTCAGAGTTACAACGAATTGAAATGTATATAGCCTGGGGGCGTGGCGACGCCCACTTTTCCAAAACTAAATATAGCCTATGCCTTAACCAGTGGTCCCAAGAATATACTTTGAAAATTTCATAAAAATCGGATAAAAGACACACATTCATTTTTATTTATAAGATAGATATATTTAATAGGCATTAAATAGCTTTAAATCATTTCTATTTCGCTTTCAAAGTTTTCATTAATGAAGAAATTTGAAAAATTAAAATTTTCGAAAATGGGAGTATCCCCGCTTTTTTTATAGTGGATTATTCCACAAAACTTTTTATGCCATAATTTCGGAAAAAAATGTATGTGTCGAAAATGTTGTATATATAAAGGTAGTTCTTTATTGCACAACTAATTTTTGGATTTCTGGGAAGTAGGCGTGGCGCCGCCCACTTTTCAGCAAAAAAGTTCTGCTATTTTCAGAAGCGATTGCTTGTAATTTCAATGAAAATTGGTCAGCTGAAGACAACACACAAGCAAAATATAGGGCCAAGTATTAAGTACCCCACTGCAATAGGGAAGTTATAAATTTTTTTTTTCATACCGTTTATAAACATGAAATGTTTGCATGTATAAGAAGAAGAAGAGATGGGCCCATCACTCGTCTGCCTTAGTAAATGCTATAGAATATGTAGGACCTGCCAATTTGTATGATAAAAACTTCAAGCAACAAAGCAAAAACTGATAAAGAAGCTCGGTCTAAACCTCCTTGGCGGTTTACATGTCCATTATTATTATTATACCTTTCACGAACATGAAATGGTATTATAACTTTGGTGCGATGTTTGTTAGTATGAGAAGAAGAAGAGAAAGACCCACCAAAAAGTATACCGAAATGATCAGGGCGATGAGCTGAGTCATGCCGTCTGTCTGTTTGTACGCAAACTAATCCCTCAGTTTTTGAGATATCTTGATGAAATTTGCTATGGAGCCGCCATTTTGCATGAGATTAATCATTTGTCGGAATCAGTAAGATCGGAGCAATACAACGCATATCTCCTGTACAATCGATAGTTTCGATAAATGGATTGTGGACTATAAATTTTGCAATTAAAAAGCTAGGACCGTAAAATTTTTCAGGTTTGGTACTTATTATATATGTAACGGAGTAGTGAAACTCAGCCAGTTTGGACCTACATAACATATAGCTCCCATACAATCGGTTGTTCCGATAAATGGGGTTTTGGCTATGTAAATTAAACGATCAGTTTTGCAGAGTTTTACTAATTGTGAGTAAGGATCGGACACTTAAAACCGTGATGCGTATTCGGCACAGTCGAAGACAGCCCTTTCCTTACTTGTTTTAAAACTAATTTACCCCTCAAAACTCATAACAGAAGTGTTTTTATTGAAAACTATCAGCTGGCTTTATAATACGAACTGAGAAGTATTAAAATAGACCTGCGTAAATTGGTATGCCATAATAGATCACTACTAGGTATATAATGTTCGGTTCCACCTGAACTTAGGCTTCCTTACTTGTTTGTGTTTTGTTTTGTTTGTTCTTCATTAATGTCCAAAGTTTATAGTCGATCTCTATGAAACTTTGACGATAGGTTCAGAAGTTCGCTGGGTACGGCATAGGCTACATATAGTTTTGGCAAAAGTGGGCGCTGCTACGCCCCCAGGCTATATACATTTCAATTCGTCATAACTCTGACCGTATTGGGTCAACATGTATTTATTTACTTATTTATTATAAGCAAAGTCAATGCATTACAATCCTTACAGACTATAGGAGATAAACTTAAGTTAAGTAGTATGTAGTATTACTTAATCAATATATGATACATTTGTATATGGATCAGAGAATTTAAAAAACTGGGCTTAAAATATTTAAAAAATGTGGCCTTGGTAGCGAAAAGTCCAAGAAAACAGTGATACTTAGTGAGTTAAACTCACGTATAGCCCGAAAAATAGGAGCGTTACAAGCATAATTTTTTCTGAGGGATAGAAGTTCCTGAGAGAACGTTGAGGATCGTTAAATTGAATCCTTTCCAATAAGTATGGACAGTCAATGAGTCCATTAATAATGTTATAAGTGAACGGTAAGCAGAGAATAGAATAGGACGGCATTGGTTCCGAGAAGTTCAGAGGTCGAAGAGCATATTTTAGAAAGATCTTTTGTACACGCTCCATTCTGTTTATGGCTATCTGGTGGCTTGGTCTCCAAATAAAAACTGCATTTTCTAAGTGGGAGCTAACGAAGGTCATAAATAATAGTTGAATGGTATACAGACCTGAGAATTTTATAGTATTACGCCTAACAAAACCAAGCCTAGAGTATGATTTAGCGGTTTTGTAACTCACGTGATTGCAAAAGAAAAGCTTACTATCAAAGATAATTCCGAGACGTTATATCTCACTAACGCATTGAAGCGCACAGTTAGATATTGTGTAATTTGTACGCAGTGCATTAAGTGACTTCGAATATGGCATCTGAAAACATTTGGGCGGGTTTAAAGAAAGCCGGGATGTCTCACACCAGCGATGAAGTTTATTAATATCGTTTTGTAACTTTAAAGCAGGTTCTGGCGCCTTAATTACCCTAGTCTACAGCCAAAACCAACAGAGACGCGGATATAAAATTCGTATGTAAAATCACCCCTTAATTCCGAAATCGAGGTTATTTTTGATTCTATGGTACCGTTTTTGGGATATTTACGATTTGCCGTCATTTCAAAAAAAAAGAAAACAAAGACGGCTCCGCTTAATCATGTATATCTCAAGAACAAATTCAGCAATTCCAAATCGGTTTGAAAAATTGAGATAATTCCATTTTCTATAAACAATGCATACAAAACTTTTCGCTAGGCCCTGTAGGTTCGAAGATAATAAACAATCAATACGGATTTTTACCTTTTTTTTTTGTAAAAATATCAAAAAATGGGTATTTGGCGAGGAAGGATGTCAAAAACTTTTTATTTCTTTCCAGATATTTTTTTTTCTCTGTAAGCTCTGTTTTATTTCAAAACAATAAGCTTTCATCCAATAAAATCGATGGGCTAATACAAAAGTTATAAGCATTCAAATAAATATAGCCATATAATACTGAAGTACCCTACACGTACATATGTATTAGTATTCATATTGTGACGAATTCGATGATTCCTTAATTATCAATCCTGGGTTCGATCACTATAAAGTCGAATAAACACACGCACAGATAATGTAAGTAATAGCTAGTTTTATTTACTAGTAATAAACGCAAAACAATTTTAAGAGTTTGATAACTTTACAGTAGTTCACGATTGAACGCTTGAAAATAAACTGATCAACCTGCCTTGCTTGGTCACCGCCTTATATAGTCCAACAGGGTACTTGCCTACGCACCGAGAACTTTCTTGGTTATTCGCTTTTCGTGTTCTGGAAGGGTCGGTGTTATTTATTGGAATCTCCTCTTTGCATCGTATTCGCAAACACTCGCGCCATCTCTCTTCCTCTCCCTAGTTACACGCTTGCATGCATAAGCGTAGCCATCGTTATCTCTGTTGTGGTTTAACTAGTGGTGGGAGTGTTATTGAGTTAGGGATGGTACATGCTTGAGAATAATCGCCACACTGCCCTCCACCTAAGTCTGATCGTCCCGATCAGACACATTTCCCAAACCAAACGCTGCTAGACGCTCAATGGTTGGCACTGCTTTACTAAACCTCATTTCCTCCAGGGATTGAAACTCCGACATCAATCCTCTCCTGCAGAGATTCCCACAATGCATTGCAGTGTCACATATTCCAACCACTTTGTCCGTTCTTAATCTCGAATAGATTTGTGCCTTCACTTTCGTTCCCAATGGTACCCGGCAAACATTCCTGCAACTCGTTTCTTCAGGATTCCGTTCCGTTCTCTCATGCCCATTGCACTGTTTCACATTATCCACTAAGTTGCGTTGACTCCTCGTAACATGACCACCAGATGTTCGTCTTTTATTCTCAGCACACTCTGCACACTTAGTAATCCATTTCCTCACAGTTTGCTTGCAACCGATCCAATAGAACCGCCGCTTTACCTCTTGCAGCGTTTTCTTTATTCCCACGTGCCTTCCATCTGGGCACCTATGCGACGCTTTGATAACATCTGGAATTCTTTCCTTGGGAACAACAATAAGTGATCGATGATTCTGGCCATCTTCACTTTCCCATATCCGATGCAAACAACCAGATATTAGCTTCAAACTACTCCATTGTGCCCAGTATGCTTTTGCAATACGACTCTCTGCTACCATCTCTTCTCTTCCTGGCTGTTTGTTTTTGTTTATTCCTTTCAACACACATGCCAAATCTGGATCTTCCTCCTGGTCTTGCCGAATCTTCTTCAAGAGGTACTTGTCCGCGAAAGCCTTTGGTCGAGGATCTACCTCTGCTTTACGAGGCTCCTGTTGCTTCATCTTCAAGATCACTCCCTTGGTAGTATAGCCTTTATTATGTCCAAAAACCAGAGGAACTTCTTGGCCGTTGTAAGTCATAACCCTGTTCCTTACGTTTATGTGAATGTCTCTCTCAGCCAAGAAATCGACGCCAATGATGACTTCGTCGACAATATTCGCTACCAAAAAGTTGTGATACGTGGCCACATTCCCAATCACAACCTTGCATTTCACTTCTCCCAGGACTTGCTTGCTGTCACCAGTTACTGTCCACAACTTAGCTTGCCGCAATGGTCTCACCTTTCCCCTGACCAAGTCAGTCCGTATGATGGAATGTGATGCACCAGTATCGACAGTCAGCAAGCGCTCTTTCCCGTCCACGTAGCCTTCAACAGTAACATTACTCGCTTTCCGTTCGAGTTGTGACACAGAGATTATGGGACATTCATCTTGCTCATCTTCTCCAGTTTTGCGTTTACGTCCACTTAAATTGCACCCAGTGCCGCAATAACGTGCTATATGACCAGATTTTCCACACCTAAAGCATTTAATGGCACCATCACTTTTTTTCTGTACTCCGTTCAACGCTTCCAAAATTTTGTCTACCCAAGCCGGAGTTTCCACTTCTACACGATGAGCCTTGTATGCAGGTTTACTTAATAGCGAGGCTGTTTCCTGCGTTAGAGCATGTGATACCGTTTCAGAGAATGTCCGTTTGGGGTTTGCATATGTGGCCCGCTTCGTCTCTACATCGCGTATTCCATTTATAAAACTTTGGATTTTTACCCTCTCAGTGTACTCCACAGGTGCGTCCGCATTTGCCAGATGGGCCAATCTCTCGATGTCCGATGCAAATTCCTGCAAAGTCTCATTAGGTTTCTGGGATCGATGCTGTAGCTCTATTTGGTATATCTGCTTTCGATGTTCGCTACCATAGCGTCTCTCAACCGCACCCATCAATGCATCATAACTGTTCCTTTCGGCCTCGGGAATAGTCTGTAAGATTTCTGCTGCAGGTCCCTTCAATGCCACGAATAGTGCTGCAACTTTATCTTCAGTGCACCAATTATTCACCGCAGCCGTCTTCTCAAATTGTAGCTTAAATACCTGGAATGGAACAGAACCATCAAATGACGGGGATTTTACCTTGGGAGTATTCGCTGAAGCAGATGGACGGTTCAGTTGCAACTCCTGGATACGGCCCCTTAACGCATCTACCTCGGTCTCTATTTTATCTTGAAATTGTGCAATTTTTGCATCTTGTGCTTCCAACTGCGATGACATATACGCCTTTTGTTCTTCCAGTTGAGCGGAGAGCTGTGATGAAATATTGGCCGAAATTTGAGACGACATTTCTATAATACGAGTCTCTTGGGCCTCCATTCGACATGCAATGTGTGTTTTCTGTTCTTCCAGCTGAGATGCCATGCAAGTTTTCTGTTCTTCGAGCTGAGATGCCATGTAAGTTTTCTGTTCTTCCATTTTAGTCGACATCTGAGTTAATACAGCCAATATCATGTTTGTGTCGACGGTTGCTACTGGATTCGAAGACTCCTTTCTTTCTTCCATTTTTGTCGGTGCCTCCTCGACAAGATGAAAAACATGATCATCAACGTTGATTCCTTCTGCTTCCATAGCCTCTCGCAATCGTGACTGTAACTCTGATTTATTGCCTGTAGTGTTCAGTCCCCGTTGTTCCAACTCATTTTTGAGTTGCTGAATCTTTAATTCATTCAGCTTCGCCATGTCCTTGTTATCCTTAAATTCACTGGTATTTATTCAACAATACCGCTTCTGACACCAATTGTGACGAATTCGATGATTCCTTAATTATCAATCCTGGGTTCGATCACTATAAAGTCGAATAAACACACGCACAGATAATGTAAGTAATAGCTAGTTTTATTTACTAGTAATAAACGCAAAACAATTTTAAGAGTTTGATAACTTTACAGTAGTTCACGATTGAACGCTTGAAAATAAACTGATCAACCTGCCTTGCTTGGTCACCGCCTTATATAGTCCAACAGGGTACTTGCCTACGCACCGAGAACTTTCTTGGTTATTCGCTTTTCGTGTTCTGGAAGGGTCGGTGTTATTTATTGGAATCTCCTCTTTGCATCGTATTCGCAAACACTCGCGCCATCTCTCTTCCTCTCCCTAGTTACACGCTTGCATGCATAAGCGTAGCCATCGTTATCTCTGTTGTGGTTTAACTAGTGGTGGGAGTGTTATTGAGTTAGGGATGGTACATGCTTGAGAATAATCGCCACAATATATTAGTTAGTACGTAGGTAGATTTTCGAAGGGTTATTAGATACAGAAAACTGTTAATGCCGTTTTCTCAATTAGGTAAACTTTCAAATTTCAAACCCAGGTACATTTGAAGCAAGAGCAAATTTTTTAAAACAGGTAGTGTTTTCTTTGTATAACTAAGGAACTTTTTGACCCATTTCGGAAGCTGCTAAGCTTCTTTATCAGAGAAATTTTGGCAGGCATTGCTAACAATACGCTGGTTTTGATGTCATCTAAACTCCTAGTTCTATTCTTCTTTACCTTATGCATGAACCACTTCCGCCATTTTTAATTAATTATTAAAAGTTTTTTTATAAGAAAAGCTAAGGCACTTGTCTCTAAACATTTTTTCCTAATCTATTCAACTAAAGAAACTTTTAATAATTAGTTAAAAATGATTGTTAAAAATAAAAACAATAATAATTTTCATAAAAATTACAAAAAGTGAAAAATTATCATTCTTGGCCTGGAGCTCGTTTCATGAACACTTGAAAAAAAAATGGATAAACGGGCGCGAGAGTTTGAATGTAAAAATGATCCAGACATGTTCTGTTTCATCTGCGGCCAATATATTGTTATAAGGATGCGACGTGTGTTTTCAAATCCTTTGAAAGTTACATACTATAAGTATCAACTTGCCATTCGACGGACTGCTATATTTGTACTACAGAAGTATTTGGGGTTGGAAAGTCAAGAAAAGTAACGCATGCCAGCGTATCTACAGCGTCATTGCCAAATTCAACGGAAGTTGCTCATCTAACTACACTGCCATTGCCACATTCAACTTTAGTTCCGGGTCCAGTTTCATTGTCAACAGCAGCATCTGATTACGCGGCATCAAGTTGTTCTGAACTTCACACGGAAACGCTTTGTCACAAGCACGTCTCAATGATTGGATAAGAGATTTGGAATTGTCCAAGGTAAAGGCCGAGCTACACGCCTCTCGTATGCAACAATTCAATATCCTTTCATCCGATGTTAAGGTAACATATTATAGAACCCGTCACGAACCATTTTCCTAGCTCTATACGAAAGAGGACATTGTTTGTTACTGCAAAGACATTACTGGCTTATTCAAACAGTTTGGTGAACCATATGATTCCAAAGAGTGGCGATTGTTTATAGACGGCAGTAAACTAAGTTTAAATGTCGTATTATTACATATTGGCAACTAAAATCTGTATATCCCGATCGCGCATGTAGTAAATACGAAGGAAACCTACGAGATAATGCAAAAATTACTTAAACTTATCAAATGTGAAGAGCATGATTGGAACATATGTGCCGATCTTAAAGTCGTGGGAATGCTATGTGGTCTACAACGTGGGTACACAAAATACTGTTGCTTTCTCTGCAAATTGGATAGCCTAACTCGTCAAGACCACTACATTATAAAGGATTGGCCAGACCGAATCGAATTTAAAGTTGGTGTGAATAACATAAAATAGCCCCCGGTTATAGAGAAAGAAAAAATTATCTTACCCCCGCTCCACATCAAGCTCGGCTTTGTCAAAAACTTTGTTAAGGCTTTGGACAAAGAAGGCGAAGCCTTCCGTCATTTAAAACTCATCTTTCCAGAGATTTTAGAAGCCAAGGTAAAGGAAGGCATTTTTGTTGGGCCGCAAATAAGAAAGATGCTTAAAAATAACCAATTCAAAGAACTATTGTCACCAGTTTACATGAGAAAACGGCCCTAAAGCTGAATGGATCGTTCAGTTTCGAACAAATTTTTTCTTTACATTTTGCTAGTTCTCTTCTCATTCTCTATCAGAGAAGTGGAAAAAGAACGAGTAAAATGTAAACAAAAAATTTGTTCGGAACTTAAGGTTGAAGCCTAAGAAAATTAAACACAAATGTGTCACGTATTTATCTAATTTACTAAATATGTCTTTAAAAATTCATTTTCCGCACTCCCATTTAAATTTTTTTCGGAAAAATCTTGGTGACGAAAGTGAAGTTAATTGAAAGGATTCTGGGATGTCGCAGTGATGGGGGACTACTGTTGGTTTCTCATAAGAGAAACCGATCCTAATCTAAATAAGCGTCAAAACAAAACAAATAACTTTTTCAAGTATAAAATAAGATCATAGAGTTAAGACAAAACTTATATACCTTGTTATCGTCTCATATGTACATATATACGAGTATGCTAATTTTTGTAGGGTACTTAAGTATTATACGTTTTTTCGTAATAAAACAGAGCTTACAGAAAAAAAATATCTGGAAAAATAAAAGGTTTTCGATATCCTGCCTCGCAAAGTACACATTTTTTTATAGTTTTACAAATAAAAGGTAGAAATCCGAATTGATTGTTCATTATCTTCGAACCTACAGGGCCTAGCGAAAAGTTTTGTATGCATTGTTTATAGCAAATTTTATTAGCTTTTAAACCGTTTTGGAATTGCTTAGTTTTTTTCTTGAATATACATGATTAAGTGGAGCCATCTATTTTTTTTTTGAAATAACGGTAACTCGTAAATATCTCAAAAACGGTACCATAGAATCAAAAATAACCTCGATTTTCGGAATCAGGGGGTGGTTTTACATACGAATTTAATATTCGCGTCTCTGGTGGAGAAAAAAAGTTCGAATTTGTAGACCAGTGTTATTGAGAATAACTTCAAGTCATCGGCAAAGTAGACACTCAGGAAATGAAAAGCAACTGCTTATGTCGTTGATACAAATAATAAAAAATAGCGGTCCCAAGATACTTTCTTCGGGTACACCGCAAGTGGCAACAAAGGGGCTGGAGGATACACCGTCAATATTAACAACACATTGCCTGTTGAATAAATAGGACCCAATATATTGCAGAAACTCGGAATGAAAGCCGAGAAAAGTTAGTTTTTTTATTAAAATGCTATGGGACACTCTACCAAAAGCTTTAGAAAAATCTGTGTAGACACAGTCTACTTGGAAACCAGCAGAAAATGATTCAATACAGTATTCACGAAATACAACAAGGTTAGAAACAGTTGACCTGCCAGCGACAAATCCATGCTGATAGGAAGAAATAAGAGATTTAACAGCAAAGCTAAGTTTTACATTACCGGCATGCTCAAATATTTTGGAAATAGTAGATAACTTGGATATGGGTCTGTAATTGCGAACATCATTCTTTTTTACATTTTTAAAAACAGGCGTAATGTAGGTAATTTTCCAATCACTGATGAACGTCCCAGAAGATAAAGATTTATTAAAGATCAACCTTAACGGATAGATTAAAGCCGGAGAGTTCTTTAGCCTGGGCAAAGGCCATCAACATTTTTTTGACTTTATTTAGCTCCAGGCGGATTTCGGATTCGATTTAATGTTTAGCTCAATGTTACGAATGTAATTGGTATATAGAAACTTATCCAAGCTATTGAAACTCCTTAGATAATACTTATATTTCATAAAAAATAAATGATTCTTAGTATTTCTAAAATATTTGTTCCTAAGGTTCTTCAGTTTTTTTAAGTCCCTTGAGTACCATGGCAATTTGTAAGGCCTTTTTTTCTAGCCGGAATCTAATCCAAATATTGATCATACAAAATAGATCTAAAAGTTCGAAAGCTATTAGATGTATCAAGCCCCTGAAATAACTCCTCCCACTTGATATGATATAAACAATCATTTAGACTTGAGAAATCACAAAACTCAAAGTTGAATGTAACTCTTAAAATTTATAATCAGAGGCATATGATGCCTGTCACTAGGAGTGATTGGATTCACACACTCACTCACTTCGCAACTACTTTACAACTAGTATATGCACCAAGCCCAACTAGTCAGCCAACTGTCATATTTCCATATAAGCAACTGTTATTTTTTACATGACGATGTCCTACGAGATATTAATTGTCAGATTTCGACCAAAACATACTCATGAAATACTAGTTTGTATATAGTGGAAATATACTAGTATCATACTGGTCGTAAAATACCAATTTCATAGTAGTTCATAATGGAAGGAAATGTACTAGTAAAATTACAGTCTAATCAAACCAGTATCATACTAGTTCGAAAAAGATAAAATAATACTAGCCCAATTGTGGACCAAACTCTCTAGTAGGGATTAAAATATGAAAATGGACTCATCAATACATCAATTTCCTTTTTCATTATTTTGGCTGTGAGAAACCCGATTTGACTTTTGATTTGATTTTCTGACTAGTATGATTTCAACCAGAAAATTATAATTGTATTCTAGTATCGACTGGAATTTTTTTGACTAGTATGGTTTCAACCCGAAAATTATAGTTGTATTCTAGTACCGACTGGGCTTTTTCTGACTGGTATGATTTCAACCAGAAAATTATAGTTGGATACTAGTATGTTTACTAACTAGTTTGATATTTCACTGCAAGGTAATGTTGTCACTTATAAATATAAGATCTAAGAGTCTATTTAGAGAGTTAAGGTTATTGTTAATTTGAGATAAATTTAGGCACAATATGTTATCGATAAAAAATAATTCCTGATTTGTAGAGAGATTATTAGGTGTCAGACCATTACTAGATACGCTGGTTGCCAATTGATATTACAAAGGTTAAAATCACCTAGCACACAAAGATGGCTATCACTTAAAGCTAAAGATACAATATTAACTCCATGTGCCTTGTATAGATCAAATACGCTGGGAGGTGGCACATACGAAGCAATGAAATTCAGAGAACTTTGCGAAGTAGTGCCACTTATACATTCGCATATCTGATAAGCAAGGATCCATCATTTTTTAATTGAACTAGAGAGGTACGAAGTTTTCGTTTGATGACAATTAAAACACCACCGCCCCGAGTGCAACCTGTTTTTCTGCATTACGATCCTTGCGAAATGCATTAAAAAAGTTGGAGTCAAAGAACTCAGAATGGAAAAAGTTTTCGTTTAGCCATGTTTCTACGACTACGAAGACGTCATAATGCAGTTGCGCACAACATGCCGGATAGGTTTTGGAAGTATATTTTCAGTCCACTGTTATTATTAATAGGGAGGAAACTGCGCCTTACTACGTCCGAGGCGGTTTTCGTTGAGCCCTTCGAAAAAACTGAAAAGGAAATATCCGAACATAAAAGTTTGCCGTAAGATGACACAGGAACACCCAACTTGAAATTGATTCTGGTCAGAGTAGATAAAGAAACATCTTTTTTCACCAGTTCGGCACATGACAGTAATCCTGTATCTAACTTTACTCGCTTGCACACGTAATCTTTAATATTTGCCTCAGTAGCAGATGGTGCAAAAAAGCTAGATGTAACCATTTGTAACGAGCCGCCTCCTATGCGAACCTGTTTGCCAGTACTATTATTATCATTATTATTATTATCATTATTATTATTATTATTATGATTATTATTATTATACCTTTCATGAACATGAAATAGTATTATAACTTTGGTCCGACGTTTGCAAGTGTGAGAAGAAGAAGTATGCCGAAATGATCATGGCGATGAGCTGAGTTGATTTAGCCATGTCCGTCTGTCTGATTGTACGCAAACTAGTCCCTCAGTTTTCAAGATATCTTGATA
The DNA here is from genome assembly GCA_949987695.1 of Merzomyia westermanni. Taxonomy (NCBI): domain Eukaryota; kingdom Metazoa; phylum Arthropoda; class Insecta; order Diptera; family Tephritidae; genus Merzomyia; species Merzomyia westermanni. The sequence goes on from OX465289.1 coordinate 116,585,298, forward strand.
AAATTTGGTATGGTGCCGCCATTTTGCATGAGATTAATCATATGTCGGAACCAGCAAGATCGCAGCAATACAACGCATAGCTCCCATACAACCGATGGTTTCGATAAATAGGGGTTGGGCTATAAATTTTGCAATTAAAAAGCTAGGACCGTAAAATTTTTCAGGTTTGGTACTTATTATGTATGTAATGGTGTAGTGAAACTCAGCCAGTTTGGACCTACATAACACATAGCTCCCATACAATCGGTTGTTCCGATAAATGGGGTTTGGGCTATGTAAATTAAATGATCAGTTTTGCAGAGTTTTACTAATTGTGAGTAAGGATCGGACACTTAAAACCGTGATGCGTATTTATGAAAGGTATAAAGTATTCGGCACAGTCGAAGACAGCCCTTTCCTTACTTGTTATTAATATTATTGCGACCCTTTTTCGATACTTTCGCCCACTGTTCATTATCAGTTTCAGCAATAGGCCCATGAGACGAAGAAGAAAGAGAAACCATAGATACCTTCTCCACTGTCACGGCAAAAGTATATGTGGAGCATGAACCAGCTCTTGCATTAAACAAAAGCACAATCAGTACGTATGCCGGGAGAGTGAGCAGCAGCAGCGATAGGTGAACTGGTAGTTGTAGTTTTAGTCGTTGAATTAGCAGCATCTGCTTCAGAAACATTGACAGCAACTGTAGACGAAGGGGTGGTATTGGATGGATGCTTATTTGACTCTCCAATGGAGACAGAAAACTGAGTACCACCAAGCGACTTAGCATTGGCAATAGCAGTCGTAGAATTTTGATAAGACAAAGGGGATCGCGAACGGGGAGTGTTTCGACGCTGGGCTGCGCACAACTTGCAAAAAAAACCTCGATCAGAATTTTGCAGAAATTCAGCATCAGCAGGTCGGATACCAACACAATGTGTGTGAAAGAGGTTATTGCACTTTGCACACTGCACTTTTGGCTGGTTTCTATCAACCTTATTTCCGCACTCACAAGGCATTGTACATATTAGGTATAAGTAATTTTAAGTTACTTTATAAAAATCAGTTATAGATTTTATTAGTCACTATCTCATTTAGATTTCCACTACACCTTGCTATGAGAAATCATGAAATATAGACAATTTCACAACAAAACAAGTGACTTAAGTACATTTAATAATTTGTAAAATTAGGACAGCAGAAAAACATGTCGGAACGCCACATATGGAACTAAACCCAAAATTAATGACTAAATAAATGACATTTGGATATACGAGTATGTGTCCTTTAGTCAAGATCTACATCATTTTGGAAAAGTGGTGCTTCGTTAATGTCTAAAATTTAGAGTCGATTTTTATGAAATTTCCACAATAGGTTCAGAAGTTTGCTGGGTACGGCATAGGCTACATATAGTTAAGCAAAGTTGGCGGTGCCACGCCCCCAGGCTATATAAATTTCAATTCGCCATAACTCTGCCCTTATTTGGTCTAAATTAATGATATTTGGATATATGTACGAGGTGTGTTCAAAAAGTATCGCGAATTTTGAATTTTCGCTGGTTACGTATATTCGAATTTCGAATTTTTTGTGGCGTTATGTTGGTACTCATGTCTCTCACTTATGCCGACAAGCTCGACCATTTTGAATGTTCAGTTAATTGTTGACAGCTGCTTTGCTTGCACGTGTTTTGGATCGTCTTCGATTTTCGTACCAAAATTGCTCAATTGTGACCAAAAACAGCATCGCATGAACATTGCTAATGAGATGTTAAACTCTGTCCGCGACGACCCAAATTTGCTCCAGAGGGTCATAACTGGTGACGAATCGTGGGTTTATGGTTATGACGTGGAAACCAAAGCTCAATCATCTCAATGGAAGCTGCCGCACGAACCAAGACCGAAAAAAGCGCGCCAAGTTCGGTCGAATGTGAAAGTTTTGCTGACAGTTTTCTTCGATTGCAGGGGCGTGGTGCATCATGAGTTCTTGCCACAGGGAAGGACGGTCAATAAGGAATATTACCTGCAAGTTATGTGCAATTTGCGCGAAGCAATCCGCCAGAAACGCCCGGATTTGTGGAAGAACAAAAATTGGCTTTTGCACCACGATAACGCCCCTGCTCACGCATCGTTGCTTGTGCGCGACTTTTTGGCCAAAAACGACACACTAATGATGCCGCAGCCACCATATTCCCCAGATCTGGCCCCCTGTGACTTTTTCTTGTTCCCTAAACTGAAGAGGCCCATGAAAGGACGACGTTACGCTTCTCTTGACGAGATAAAGACGGCATCGAAGGAGGAGCTGAACACGATACAAAAAAATTATTTTTTGAAGTGCTTCGAAGATTGGAAAAACCGTTGGCACAAGTGTATAATATCTCATGGGGATTACTTTGAAGGGGACAAAATAGATATTCATGAATAAATAAATAATTTTTGAAAAAACACAAAATTCGCGATACTTTTTGAACACACCTCGTATGTATCCTTCAGTCAAAATTTACATAATTTTGGAAAAGTTGCAGGTGCCACGTTCAAATTTTTGTGTTTTGTTTGTGTGTGAAACGACACAGGCCATAGTTAGTTTTTGGCAAATCCCCCAGGCTATTTAAAGTACTAGTAATTCGTCATAGCTAGGATTTTTTGGTTAAAGTTAGTGGTATTTTATATATTGATATGTGTCCTTTATATCAAAAAACACTGGAAACAGAAAGCAGTACCAGGATCAAATAATTCGATATATCTTCGAAAGTATGTACATATCAGTACCAGCAGAGGAAATGGAAAAAGAAGGGGAGTAGGAATAGAAATTTGAGATATAGAGGTGGTGTTTTGGGATAAAATTAAGAGGGTAAAGAGCAGTAATGGTATATGGGGATGGGGGAAAAGCAAAAGTTGAAAGAAAAAGGAGGGGATAAGGATAAATGTAGAAGAAGCGAAAAGGGGGAAGGGAAAAAAGTACAATTTTTTAAATGTAGGCAAGTAAATTTTTCGCGGCACAACGTCTGCCGGTTCTGGTAGAAGTTAATAAAATCAAAGGAAACTCGCTGGTCGCTGCTGTTTTTCCTCCCTCAGTCGCTCTCCGCTGGGTTTATGTGTATATTTGTACTTTGCTCGCTCTCGTGCCCTGTTGCTCTACCAATTTTTGTCCATGGAGATCCAGTCTGCACAGTCTGTTATCGATTGGAGACCTTTACAGGGGGCGATGGCCTACTTTTTAGGTTTTCGATGGGTCAGCTGTGATTCCTCTTGGTGTAGCGTATATACCGATGTATATACATATGTATGCTACTTTCTTGTAGATGCACTGTAGCGTTTTCACTGGCGGATTTATATACCGCCTGCGTTTGTTGTTGATTTGCGTACCTGGCCTGATCAAAAACTGTGTTCGCTGTTGTTGTTGCCAGTGCTCTGCTAATACAACTTAAGATGCTTTGGTGACGCTGTGGTACATGTCTATAGTTTTTTTTTAATATCGTTGCCTTTGGTGGGTTATATTATTGTCATGCGGTTATACTGCTGCTGCCCATGTATGTGGTGGTGAGTTAGTTGTTGTGCGATCATTGGTGTTTGCTTTAGTTATCTCACTGTGGCGCTGGCTAATAGCGATTATTTCTCTACGACTTATTGATGTATAAGTATCATTCGTTCACTCCTTGTAATTGGGTGTTCTACCAGGGTACCTTGTTCTTAGGCGATGTACAAGCGGCAGGTGTGGATCCTGTGTGAAGGCTTGGGTGACCTCGATCTCTGGTTATCTTAGCTCTGTACAATTTTTTAACAAAATTTTGTCAGGTTTTCACTATATACACCGGGCACACTCGTGACTACTTTTTCGATTAAAACTCCACTTTCGCAAATTCACAAATCCGTGTTCACACTAACCACTGATCGCCACAAACTAGAAAACTGCAAACTTATGAAGCGTTTCCCTTCGTTATCACCCTGGCTATTTTCTAGTTTTTTGTATCTGATTGTTAAATTTTCTTTTTTGCTTTCACCTAGCAACCGCTACGCACACATACATACCCTGCACAGTTGTATGGGGAGTTTCACGCCCCCTTTTTTGTTATCCCCATTTTTTTTTGAGGTGGTAGGGATTAATCTCATATAACCCCGTACCAAATTTCAGTGGTCTAACGTAAATACTTCCAGAGATACGGACTATAAAAAATTCCATTTGTATGGGAGGCGCCACGCCCCCTGTATATATTAAAATATTTTTTTAGCCCATGACCATCCCTGGAAGATATTCAGTGCGTGTTTCAAACTTGGTTATGATCAGTTTATACGTTTAGGACACAAGTAGGTCTATAGATACACACATACATAATTAGAGTTTTATATATATAGATATCTTCACACCCCTACTCCCACACGCATGACCATACACACCTACAGAACTCAGTGCAAATGGGGCAGCGCTGGCGTTACTAGATGAACTAGAGTCGTAAGTCGGAAGAAGTCGCAATAAGAAACCCACAACCAGACATACGTTTAGAGCTCTTACATTTAGAACTAAACAATATCTCGGATCCTAGGAATGCATGTAGGGAAAGAGAGAACTTTGCAGCAGCACTACAAAATAAGTTGGCGATCCAACGAACAAACATGCAGCCGCGTAGGAACGTCTCGGAAGTGAAAGCGGTGATGGTATGTGTGAGGCAGTATCGAATCATGGACAAATACCCGAGATGAATTGCTAGAATTGCGACGTGGCTGGCCACATCTATAAAAGCTTTATTAAGCCACATAGGGGGTTCTTTTATGGTTGCTACTTCATTGCATTATTTTTTTGCCAATTTCACAATGATGTAATAATACGGAAAAAGCGAACCGGAATGTTAGTTGAGACATCCCTTCAAAAAGACGGATGCGAAAAACTAGGGGAAATTTCACTAAGGGGTTTTGAAAGACAATTTACGCTTGAAAAAACTGCAAAGAAGTGTCATCACAGCGGATGGTTCTAGGCAGGAAGTGGCTGGTATTATACGGCTCGACATAACCTACAAAGGCGAAACACAATTCCGTCTCTAGTCCATGATATCTCTCAAGGAGTAAATTTTTGGAAAGAGTTTGATATTGCTTCTAATATTATTAGCGAAATTGTTACATCTGCTAAGCAATCCAATTCGCACAACTTGAGTGGAGATCAAGAAAACCGATTACTAAAGGCAATTCAAAGTTTTCCAAATTTTGAAACAAAAGGGCTGGCAAAGACTTCTCTGGCAGAGCATGTGATCGACGTACGCGACGCAAAACCTGTCATGCAGCGACATTTGCCTGTATCACCAGCAGTCGAAAAACTGATGTGCGATGAAATCAATCGAATGTTGTCGTTAAGAGTTATTGAAGAATCTAACTGTCCTTGGTCATCTCCAGTCGTATTAGTTCGCAAACCGGGTAAAGTTCGATAGTATTTAGATAGTTGAAAGGTGAATGCAGTGACTGTTAAGTGATCATTACCACATATTGAGGAGATATTGTCTAGGCTTCTACAAGCAGAATTCATTTCCAGTTTGGATTTAAAGGACGGCTTTTGGATATTTCCACTGGAAATGAGTTCCCGCTCTACTAATACACGGTCATGCCATTCGGTCTTTGCAATACTCCACAGGAAATGTGTATGTTGATGGACCGCGTAATTCCCTATAGCCTCAAGGGAAAAGTTTTTGTCTATCTGGATGACATGCTGTTAGTTTCGCATGTACAATTGCTGAAGGAAATAGCCGGTCATATCCGTAAAGGTCTAACAAAAACATTGCTAACAGTAAATTTTGTTTAACAGAAGTTCATTACCTAGAATACGTGGTGGGGCTAGGAACCTTGAAAACTGATCCAGAAAAAGTATCAGCGATAACCAACTACCGTCTACCCAAAACTGTAAAACAGCTGCGTAGATTCCTTGGTATGACGAGTTGGTACCGTAAGTTTGTTGCCAATATTTCCGAGGTCACAGGTAGGTGCCGTGCTAGCGCAGAAAAATTATGCTGGTGCGAAAATACCCATAGCATACAAGTCTCAAAAACTGAATAAAGCGCAACAAAATTATTCGGTTACGCAAGGAACATATAACTATAAGAAGGTTCAACGCGACGAATAGTGGGAAACACTAAACCATCAATTCACGAAATCGCGACTATTAGTACTTTGATTTTTATTCAATACTCACAATTAAACGTTTTTGTATCTCCAACTATAATTTTTTGTTTGAATTTTCAATCAAAACACAGTGAATTCAAGCATTTTACAAGCAGGAACAGTGGTGAATTACTTACCATCGATTTGACAGCGTCCACTTGCATTCGCTGTTGGATCTTCTTATATTTATATGTTCTTTGGGTTACGGCATATATGTATCTATCTGCGCTACTATCCTATCTGCGCAATGTGTTTGAAGTCCGTCAAACACTATGAGTGCAAATCTAATTTCTTCGCATTCGTGATATTTTTTGTGTTAGGATATGTGAATTTCAAGTGCCCACGATGCTCCAACAAGTGCGCATGGTGGAATACCGAAAACTCTGGAAAAAATTCGACTGTATCTGTATTGGCCAGGGCTGCTTAGTGATGTTAGGTTATATATTTCCAGTTATGAGGTATGCAAAACCACTAAGCACTCTACGAAGATTTTATGTCGAACGATGCGGAAATTTATTCCAGCTGACAGAACCTTTCAAAAGCTGTACATAGAATTTATTGGTCCTTTTCCCAGGTCAAAAAGCGGTTACATAGGTACATATATTCATTGTGCTAGATAATAGGACCAAGTTTACGTTTCTCTGCCCCTAAAGAAATTTAACGTTACACCGATTGTTAACTTTCTAAAGGTTAATGTATTTGATGTTTTTGGAGTACCGGAATACACTGTGAGCGGCAATGGCAGTCAATTTAAAGCTAACGAATTTGAGACATTCCTATCTAAATGCGACATCGGAAGGTATAGTAGAACATATTGCTCGTTTCGATAACATTCTTTCAGTAAAAGATAAGGTACGAAATAATTTGCCAAAGCCTTTGAGCGTAATGAACCAGTATAACTTAAGGTCTACGGAAATTAAATACTTTGTGGGTCAAGAGGTACTCCGTAGGAAATAACTAAGAAAACTAATAGGAACTTTCCACGCTAAGGGCTTGCAGACAGGTTAAATTCCAATTTTCCCAGATGTTTTGTCAAAGACATTTTTCAAAAATACTTTGCCAACAACATCCGCTTTGTGAGCGCGATATTAAAATCTCTTTATTGTGAGAATATTTTCTTGCTAACTTTAATAGTTTTATTCTGCATGCAGCCCTAGGTGGGAACGGTTCAAACTGCGAGAAAATTATAGAACTTTGAGAACTGTCAAAAATAAAATTATCTGTGATCGGCTTCCCAAATAAAGCTTCCTGTCTTTTTGGATCCAGACTTGAACGCGAATAGTTTACTTTAAAATTGGCTCCGCAAAAAAAAGAAAAAAATTAAGTTTTATTTTAACATCGCAAACGCAAAGAAAAAAATACAAAATACGAAGCTATTTAATTCAATAGCGAGCTAGCTGCAGCCATGCGAGTTAAAATGTGCAGATAAGAAGATGTGACGAGATAACTACAGAAGTCAAGGCGTGATCCTTGTTGCCATCAACTAGAGAATAGTTGCCCAAGAGAGTTATTTTATTTTGCATTTAATGTGAAATTTAAGCGATCAGAAATTAAATGAGCACTAGTTAGATTTTTTTCGAATTAAATTTTCTTCTGAGTTCTGGATCAACCTGGCCGGAGGTTGATTTTCAACCATTCCCAAGATATCTTCTATTGCGAAAACTCCGCAAGGAGCATATTTGTTTCTTTGTTGAAAAAAAGAGAAACAATGTTTTTATTAAAAGTGTACTTTAAACCAAACTAAACAAAACAATGACATATTGCATAACTGCAAAATACTCCTAGTATATACATACATGCATATGAAAGTCCAAAAACATGAAACAGCAAATATCTAAAAACCACCAATTTCAAAAAAAAAGTCATAAACACTTCTTACTCAAGTTTAATCATTAATATCCGCATATCAAACTGAAAAAAAGTATATAAAAAAAAAAATAGTACATAAAGTAAGGAAAACATAAGTTAAAATTGCCGACTAAACCTTTAACACTATACATACTAGTGATATAACGAATATTCGGGAATGCGAATGCGAATATTCAGTTTTTGTACAAATTTGTGTATCGATCGACGTGCGCTTCGTTTGTATTTTGTTCGCGAATCGACAAGTTGCCAAGACTCCTGGGTACCCCTCTCGACATTTTTTATAGCGCCGTAGCAGTTGTAGGTCGAAGTATTAAGTGTTGCCGATTTTTATTTTGTCTACCATGAGTTTGTAACAATCCAGTGTTTCTGGCGCTCCTGCCCAGGGTATATGTCTAAGTTATTGGTTTCTCTTGTGAGAAACTAAAAAAATAAATTTTTTGGACGACTCGAAGTCGTTGTTCTTTATTATATTAATGCAACTTAATTACTAAATTACAATATATTTCTTACTTCTATTTATCCTATGAAGTCACGTTGGTTAACCAGGTGATTACTATTGTTGTTGTTGCATTTCTGTCCATTCACAAGAATGGTAATGCACGGTCAGCGGTTGCGTACTTCCGCGTATTCTTGCTGTTGTTGCATTTCTGTCCATTCATAAGAATGGTAACGCACAGTGACATATGCCGTGGGGTAACGACTTAAATGTAGGTCGCATGCTTACGCAGGATTGCATACTGTTGTCGAATGAAAGTTACATATTTATATGTGGGCAGTTTTGGTGCCCAATTTCAGAGTATGTGGTATTGACTCCTCCCCCTTTAAAGTATGCAGCGTCCTCGTTGGATGGCATTTCGTTTGTGGGTAGAGTGGAGGTTTCCTTTGAACTGCTGGTATTGACTTGAATGTTTATTCTCATTTTCTTCTTAGAATTAAATTTTTTGGCAATCATTGTGGCCAGTAGGATAATCAGTGATAGCGTGATTTTCGAAAAGCATGTAAAAATGCTTATTTTGTATTTTAAATTGTCATCATCTATTTTTCTGATGTTTGCTATATTGAGCTCTTTTAAGTATTGCAAAGAAAGAACTTCTTCGAGATTTGCTGTAACATTTGTCGATTTGACGATTGCTGGTGGGGGCTTTGCAAACAATTGATTTCTTTTAACAAAGTGTTTGTCTCCAATTAATAAGCTTGGATTAGCGAAACTGACCAAAAATGTACCATTCAGATTGACTTCTTTGTTATCTATTTTCAAGGGTCCATTGTAACTATTGATAAATAATAATCCGGGCATTATTTCTTCTATGGTGGGCATATGGTGACTGTTTATTAGAGTGCAGTTGGATGAATATCCTTTTAAAAGGTTTGGTATGCAGGAGGTTAACGTGACTTCTTTTATACTGGTTTGCTTACATAAAGTTAAATTGTTTATATTCTTACAACTACCTCTTACACCAAATATTTCATTGCTACAAATTATTAAGTTTTCGTATTCTAGTTTTATTGCTTTATGGCTTTGTTTTACAGCTTTGGCTTTTATTAATTTACAAGACTCTTTGCTTGTTAAAGGGAATTTTTCAATATAAAATTATAAAAGATAAATTTGATGCGATTTTGACATCACTAAATTTTGTTGCCTTGATTAAATTTAGATAAGGCATATTTTGTTTTTCTAGTGTTTCTTTAATTACAATTAATTCTTCATTAGATAATATAAATGCGCTTATAACTCCGGCTTTTGCCCATTGTATTGAGTAATCTATGTTTATTAATTCTTCTTTAATGAATTTCAATTTTCTTTCAATATTTTTTCCCGAATTTATTTCGCTTAAAATTGTGTTTGAAATATGAGTTAAATTATTTATTATTTCGAAAATAGATTTATTTAATACTACTTGTTGGTTATTATTATTTACTATATTATTTACTTTTTGATATGGCTTTTGTGCACGGTGCGCCCTGATTGTGCTAAAATTGTGTTACCTTGGTCTTCTACTACTATTTCCTTTTTATAACGGGGTATTAGTTTGTTTCCTAGTCTTTTGTTTATTTTTACATAAATAACGTCGTTACTGTTGTATGTCCTGAACTCGGTCCTATCTTTATTATGAAGTCGTAAGTCTTTTTCTTGTTTATTTTTAAGATTCTGTGCAATGTTATTGGATTTGGTCCTACTGTTCTTCCGAAAAATACTTCTACTGGTTTACGTTTGGTAGTGAAATGAATGGAATAGTTATACTTGAATATGTCTCTATTTAGGAGGTCCTTAAAGTCGGTGTGGGTGTTTTCCGCTTTGATGCAACGCAGGACTTAGGAAAGTGTGGAATGGAACCGTTCTATTTGTCCGTTTATTGAACTTTTGTATGGAGGAGTTTTGAATATTTCAATACCGTATTCATTTTCTAGCATAAAGGTTATAGGGGCTACGTTTAGGGATTTTTCGTTGTCCATAACGATGTTTTCTGGGACTCCGAATGTTGTCAAGAGATGTCTTAAGGGGGCCTTTATGTCTTCCGTTGCTCTGGAGCGTACAATTTTTGTTTGTGCGTATTCGGAAAATTTATCTATTGCCGTCAGTACTACATTGTTGTTAGTATGGTATAGGTCTATATGAACGATATGACCTGGGTAATTAGGAATGGGAGTTGGTTTCAGGATAGGATATACTGGATGTCTCTCATACTTATTTTCTAAGCAACTTTTGCACTGTTTTGTAATTCGTTTTATTTTGGCGTTCATTTGTGGGAAGTAACATCCTAAGAGTTGTGCTTTATTTTCTGTGGGATTGCGATGAGCTCTATTATGCTCATTGATAATTTCCGTTTCTTGTTCTGATTCGTTTGTAACGTCTCTAATGAGTTTTCTGGTATACCGTACTTTGTACCTGCTAAGATGAATTTGGTAAATGGTTTTTATTTTTCCTAAAATGTTGTCTTCGGTTTTTATGCAATTTGTTACTGTAGTGAGACTTTCTTCTGTAAAGTATCTTTCAATAATAATATGTCTATGTTAAGTGGGAAAAGGTAGTTTGAATTGGTATGAAGAGGTTTCGCCAGTAGAAATAAAAATTTGATTTTTGAATGCATTGATAGGTGCATCTGTATATGGTATTAAATTTTGGGCTCAACTTTCGTCACTATGTTGGGTTGCGGACAAGGAATTTATTTGTTGTGGTGGTCGAGAAAGTGCGTCTGCGACAATATTGGTACTGCCAGCTTTGTATTTTATTTCATAATTGTATTCTTCCAATATTGATTTCCATCTTTTTAGTTTACTGTTAGTATTCCTGCTACTGAGTGAGTATATCAAGGGTTGATGGTCTGTGAAAATTTGTATTGTGGTTGAACCATACAAATAATTTCTAAAGGTTTTTAAAGCCCATATTATTGCTAAAAGTTCCTTTTCGTTAGTTGCGTAGTTTTCCTCGGTCCTTGTCAATGTTCTGCAAATGAACATTATGGGTTTACCACCTTGCTCTAGGACTGCTCCTATGGCGTGGTTTGATGCGTCAGTTGTCAAGTGAAATTCCTTTTCGAAGTCGGGGTATTGTAAATTTATTAAACGCTTCCATTGCGTTGTTGTCGATAGAAATTTGTATTTTAGCCGGAAGGTTTTTGGATATACGTCCCTCCTCGCCACTCAAAAGTACCGTAAGGGGCTGGGCGAGTTTCGCATAGTCTTTAATGAAACGTCTGTAATAACCGGAAAGTCCTAGAAATGATCGAAGTTCTTTTATAGTTTGAGGCGGTGGAAAGTCTAAAATTGCTTTCACTTTTGCTGGATTTGTTTTTATGCCATTTTTGGAAACAACAAATCAAAAAAACTCGACCTCTTCTTTGAGAAATTTACATTTATCAAGTTTGAATTTTCATATTAGCATCTTGTAGGGTCCTGAAAACTATTTCTACGTTTTTCAAGTGAGAGTCTTCGTCTTTACCGAAAATAATAATATCGTCTATGTAGACAAAGCATATTTCTCCGATGTAGTCTCCAAGAATATCATCTTATGCTCGTTGGAATATGGAAGGAGCATTTTTACGGCCGAAAGGTAGTCTGGTAAATTCGTATTTACCATTATTAACTGAAAAGGCTGTCTTTGCGATATCGGATTTAACTAAAGGGATCTGATGAAAGCCACTTTTCAAATCGAGATATGTAAAGAATTTCTTCTTTCGGAGCTGTGAAAGTACTTCGTTGGTGTCTGGGATTGGTTAGCGGTTGGGTATTGTGATTGAATTTAATTTGCGGTAGTCTATTACCATTTTGTATTTTTTTGTGTCAGATGCATCAGCTTTCTTTGGCACTATCCAGATGGGAGAATTGTATGGGGATCGGGAAGTTCTAATTATTCCGTCCTCAAGTAATTTTGATATTTGCTTTTCTACCTCGTCCTTAAGAGACATTGGGTATGGGTAGTATCTGGAATATGCCGGATCTTGGTTTGTAGTTCTTATCTCGGCTTTTACCGCGGTAGTTTACGTAAATTTTTCATCCGGATCAGAAAAAAATTGTGGGTATGAATAGCATAAATTTCGGAGTTTTCCCGTTTGTTCATCCGTAAGATGGTCTGTTCTTATTTCGATATTGTTTACTGATTTTGACACTTGTTGTTTTATCTTAATTTTTTGCCATTTTTAATTATTATGTAGTCTTTGGAAGTATGGATCACTGCGTTCAATTGTTTAAGGCTGTCATTTCCAAGGATTCCATAGAATGATTTAAGTGAGGGTAGAACGAAAAAATGAAGGCGTTCCTCATTCAGACCGAAAAGATTTAAAAAAATGTGATGAGATACTCTTACCTTACCTCCGACTGAGTTTGCGTAAAAAGCATTTGAGTTTGGCAGGGGACTTTTTGCCAAAGAAGGTTGGATGTAATTCTTGGTGGAGCCAGTGTCTATTAGGAACTTCAATATCTCTCCATTGCCGGTCTTACATTGTATGTATGGCAACGTCGAGTGGGTCAATCTAAAAAATGAACGTCGCAAAATTCCTCGCTGTCTGCCTGATTGTCATGTGCGTATTTCGTGTAGTCCTGGTAGTAGTCAGTCCAAGTTTGTGCTTCCTCTGTGTCGCAATCTTCGATGGCGGTTTTGTACTCGTTTGGTTCACAATGATTGGCTTCTGTCAAAGCGGTATCGGGTAGTTGTTCTAAATTATTAATCCTTTGGAGTTTGGAAGATTCCTACTGAACTGTCCCGTGTTTGCAGGGGGTGGTCGTTTTGATGCGGCATTATTATACCCTGACCTATTCATATAGTTAATGTTCCTTGCTTGCGTTGAATGGTCTATGTCCATAGGTATGGGAGGCTTTGGCTGCGATGGCCTTGGCGGTGGATTGTTGTACTGGTTGGGTCTAGGGGGTTGTTGCAGAGCGTAATTGGGATTTTATATGTTCGAATTCTTTTGGTGTTGTTGGTATTGGGGGAATTGTTGTTATTGGGGTTGTTGTGAAGGTCGGGTAAAGGTAGGGATTGATTGAGGTAGATGTGCAAGATGTGGGTAGAATGGCTGATTAGGGTTCTTTCTTGGTGGAAGTGCGGGCCGTTGCTGATATGGCCTCTCGAAAATCGGTGGTGGTAATGTGGGCCGTTTAGGCAAGCCGTACTGTTGGCTGTTGGCATGAACTGCCCTGAAATTTTGATTCTCTAACTTGATGCATAAATGCAATGCTTCAGGCAGATCAGCCGGCTCTTACATGCCGAGAAGTCTCGATAGATCGCCTGATAGTCCTCTGAAAAAAGTGTCTAACGCCTTGTCACGGTATGTGTGTGTGAGGACACGCATGCACTCTTCGCTGATTTCTATGCAGGATATTTTATTTAGTATTAGTGAGAGGTGTGAGTAAACCTCACCATAAAATTCTTGCACAGATTTCCGACCTTGTATTAAGCAGGTCATTTGATACTCAAGTGTGCTAAGGTCTCTCTTGTCAGCGTAATGCATGGTAAGGCATCGGGAAATAGCCTTCCAGTTAAGGGGGGTATTGTAGCCTTCTAGTGCCGCGTCAGCACTGCCTACGATTTTGCTGCGAATCACGCTAAGGATGCCGAAATATTTCGGCGAGCCTGCGCATGGCTCATAAATCCTTAAAATTCGTTCAACACGTTGCCGTCTCACTCGCAGAGGTTAAGGAAGCCATAATGAAGGCCAAACCCTCAAAATCCATCGGACCCGACGGAATCGCCATGAAGATGATCAAACACCTTGGCCACGAGGGACAGAGCTATTTAGCGGCTCTCTTTAATCTCTAACTACCTTCGTTATACCTGAGATATGGAAACAAGCGATTGTAGTTCCCCTACTAAAACCAGGGAAGCCGGCGGACCTAGAAGAGTCTTATCGCCCGATATCCCTTCTTTCGCCGGTATTGAAATTACTAGAGTCCATTCTGCTTCCTTACTTCATTACAAATCTAAAATTGGCCGATCATCAACATGGTTTCCGCAAAAATCACACGACATCCGCTTTTAACGCCATTACAACGCAGATTAATAACGGTTTGAATAAACACCCACCAAACCATAGGACGGTTCTCGTGGCACTTGACCTGTCAAATGCATTTGACACGGTCAATCACGCCACACTCCTCCGAGATCTGGATGAGACACCGCTCCCTGCCGGCCTTAAGAGGTGGACCAATAATTACCTCAATGGTCGACAGGCATCAGTCAAATTCAGGAACAAGAAATCTAGACCACGAAGAATAAAACAAGGGGTGCCGCAAGGTGGGGTTCTCTCTCCCCTTTTGTTTAATTTCTATATTTCGAGACTTCCCCCCCCCCACCAGAGGGAGTGTCCATTGTTTCCTACGCTGACGACTGCACGATAATGGCCTCGGGCAAGGGGCCCTCCATTGACGAACTCTGTATTAGAATCAACAGTTACCTCCATGACCTTTCCAGCTTCTTCACCGAGCGTAATCTGACCCTATCTCCGACTAAATCGACGGTGATCCTGTTTACTACATGGAATGCGCAGATGGGGCAATAGTTAAATGTCCACGTAGACGGAGTACCTCTACCTACTTTCAACCACCAAAAAATCTTGGGTGTGACATTTGACAACGGCCTCACGTTCGCTGGTCATACCCCCGCAATAGCCTCAAAGGTACAGAGCCGCAATAAGATCCTCAAGTCACTGACCGGCAGTACTTGGGGAAAAGACAAAGAAACATTGCTTGCTACATATAAGGCTATTGGCCGGCCGGTTATTGACTATGCTGCGCCTGTATGGTCGCCCAATCTTTCTGACACCAACTGGAGGAAATTGCAAGTCTGCCAAACCACCGCCATCAGAACTGCTGCGGGATGCCTACTTATGTTATCTGAGTCTCACCTCCATCAAGAGGCAAAATTGCTCAATGTTCAAGAGCACGCGGAACTCTTGAGCAGACAGTTTCTTCTGAACTGTCATAAACGTAGTCATCCAAACCGACATCTTTTGGATGTAGCACCGCCCCCCAGAGACATGAGGAGACATCTCCGTAAGCATTACGATGAGATCCGGCATCATATCTCTTTGCCGTTTGATCTCCGGAACCATAGACGGGCTCTAAATGATCTCCACACTGAGTCGGTAGACAGATCTCGGCCAATGAATCCCGTTATTAATACTCAACCACCTGAATTGGCTGAAGAGGAGCGGGTACTTCCGAGGGAGACTAGAGTCATACTAGCACAACTTCGTTCTGGATATTGTAATAGGCTAAACTCTTACTTATCCAGACTGAACCCCAACATACCAAAAACATGCCCTGCATGTGGTATGTCCCCTCATGATACCATACATCTCTTCTCCTGTTCAGTTGAACCCACTCTTCTAACACCTACATCACTCTGGTCCAACCCTGTGGAAACTGCGCCTTTCCTCGGACTTCCGTTAGAAGAGCCTGATGACAATTTAGAGTGATCGAGCCCATTGGGCAGGGCGAAGCACTGTTAACAACAACAACAACACTTTTTTTCCAGCTGCTGAACTCAGCTGGGTTTCCACCAAACTCTCGCAAGGATCTAACCATGTCAGGTACCTTGTCCATGTCGGCGAATTTATCCCTAAATCAAATCTCGATCATTTGATCGGCCATAGGTTGCTGAGTTGGGTGGAGAACATCCCTAATCATTCTATTTTCGTCCGTGGCTAAGATCTCCCTCATTAAGTCTTTATAAGGTTCCTGAAATCAGGGGTGGATTAACCATCTGTTGGATAGGATCGGGGGGGGGGAGTGCATTTGTGTTCACTAGAACAGGGGGTCTTATCAAGTTATTGTGGGCCATTTTAATTAATATTTAGCTTAGTTTTAGTTTGTGAATTTAATTTAACAATCTCTGGAGGGTCCCTTTTGTGGTGAATCGCAGAGTTGTTTTATTATTATCCTAAATGTTATTTTTATTTTATGGGCTGTACGAGCCTGCTGTTCACAAATTAAAAATTTCACTAAAAGGTAAAAAAAAACTTGGTAAAATATTGAGAAAAATTATTGAAGGAATTTTGAGGAAAAAAAGCAGAGTTAAAACTTTATTAAAGTTTCACTTGCTAAAATTTGTAATTATTATTTTTACTTGTTTATTAAATTTGCACTTATTAAAAAGATTGTACCGCTTTTCCTTAAAAGTTAAAAAAATTTTACTTATCTATCTATATTAATTTTTCACTTATTTTATTCATTAAAGCTTCACTTAAAAAGAGTTAAGATTTTTATTATTTCTTTTACTTTGTTAATTAATTTGCAAAAAATGTTTACTAAAGGATTAAAAAGGAGCTGAACATGCAAATATTTTGTGTCAATATATTTTTTTTCCCTTAAATTTATCTAGAACATTTTTTCTTAAATTTATCTGATCTTACGTTAATAGTCCCGCGCCGAACAAGGCTGGTGGTCGTTTTTGCATATTGCTACTACTGGCAGTCCTTTGTCGGCTTATTTTGTGGGCTGGTGGCTGTGTTCCTTCGAGCTTTACCACCGGGTCTCTTGGATTCTTATCCAGTGCGTTGGGGCGCTTCTTGAGGGCCACTAGTTATCCGGTAGAATGTCCGTTGCGTTGGGGCACTTCTTTAGGGCCACTTATTTGTATCACTTTTAGGCGATTTTACGCACGGATCGCGAGGCACTGCTTGAGGGCCTTTAACTACTTTACGGAAAACGTACGCGACTGGTCCGTTGGGCGCCAGTTATTGGTTTCTCTTGTGAGACACTAAAAAAATAAATTTTTTGGACGACGCGAAGTCGTTGTTCTTTATTATTTTAATGCAGCTTAATTACTAAATTACAATATATTTCTTACTTCTATTTATCCTATGAAGTCACGTTGGTTAATTCACAAGAATGGTAATGCACGGTCAGCGATTGCGTACTTCCGCGTATTCTTGCTGTTGTTACATTTCTGTCCATTCATAAGAATGGTGACATATGCCGTGGGGTAACGACTTAAATGTAGGTGGCAGCATTGCATACTGTTGTCGTATGGAAGTTACATATTTATATGTGGGCAGTTTTGGTGCCCAATTTCAGAGTATGTGGTAATAACTTCTACAAGTAGTGCAGCTTACTCCGACGCCCCACACACAAACCAACACACGGTGGTTCGAATTCTATATTGAAGCAAACAAATTTAAATAATGCAATATTGAAAATTAAGACATAAAACTCACAAATAATTGAAAATAAAGCATTTGTAGCACCTTAATTTACCGAAGAGTGGCACCAAAGTGGTATAAAAATGTGTATCTGGACAGCGCTCTGTTGAAACTAGAGTTAGATGATCCCGCGATTTCTGAAGAACAGTGTGGCTTGTGACTATGATTTTTCAGTCGCAGCGATTTTGATCCGTGACTGTGACTGCGCAGTGATAGATATAGAAAAAAGCTATCACCAGTGACTATGGTTATCGTTGTTTTGATTATGCAACTTCATTTGCAGTGTTCGAATATTGTCCCCAATTGCTTGCAAAATTTAAGATATTTTTTATCAAATTAAAACGATAGCAATAGCAAAATAATTGCCCACCTTTTCAAAAAACTACCAAAATCAACTATAAGTTTTGGTTTTTAAACGACATTTCGAAAGTAATTTCCTTTTGCACACCAAAATATAATATTCACATTTATGCAAATTGAACATTCGAAACTTAAAGCAAAATAAACACACCCATAATAATTCATGTTGCAATATATATTAAGAAACATGAGGATAAAAAACCATGCAAATTCGAAGCTTCTATTTTTAAAGTTTAATATTCCTGTACTGTAGTTTAATTATTAACTGAAAATATATGTTAAAAAAAATAATTCATTGTTATTTTCTAAAAGAGCAGTATTTTGTTTGAGCGTCTACAATTTTTTGTTTGCTTGTTTAGATTACATATATTTATAGTTTATCGTTGAAGAATATATTTTTAATTTGATTATATATTATTAGTTGAGTTACTTTTTCATGCATTAAGGAGCATGGCAAATAAATGGATTTAAGTCTTATTTACCTGGTGTTATCTTCAAATTGCTTTTTTTTTTGATATTCATTTTCGCAAAACATTCGCAGAAATTTTGCGAATACGAATATCGAAAAACATGCGAATATTCGCAAATGCGAATGCGGATATTCGCGACATCACTGTTACATACATACATCTCAGAGAAAAAAAAAGTAAGGAAAGGGCTGTCTTCGATTGTGCCGAAGACTTTATACCTTTTATGAATACGCATCACGGTTTTAAGTGTTCGATCCTTACTCACAATTAGTAAAAACTCTGCAAAACTGATAATTTAACGATACATAGCCCAAAAACCAGTTATCGATTGTATGGGAGCTATGCGTTGTATTGCTCCGATCTTACTGACTCCCACAAACGATTACTCTCATGGAAAATGGCGGCGCCATACCAAATTTCATCAAGATATCTCAAAAACTGAGGGACTAGTTTGCGTACAATCAGACAGACGGATACACGGACATGGCTAATCGACTCAGCTCATCGCGCTGATCATTTCGGTATACTTATTGGTGGGTCTATCTCTCCTTCTTCTCATATTTACAAACATCGGACCAAAGTTATAATACCATTTCATGTTCATGAAACGTATAAAAATTTTGTAAAGTTAACCAGGAAAAATATATAGGGACGATAAGAATGGATCGTAGAAATTAGAACGTTTAAATTTCCCTTTTAATGGCATAAAAATCATATTTGGAATTACATCCCTAGTATGTAAATTATTTGCCTTTTAAGTAATTTCGCTGCCAAGAGGAATTCAATACAAGGTGGATGCAAAGCGAGTTACAAACACATATACATACATTTTTAATATATTTTGTTTTTGTAATTCGTAGGTGTAAAGTCAAAATCGTACCGCGGCAAAATTTTTAGTGTCAAAATTTGAGAAAAACTATCAGCTGATGGGATAATGCCACCTTGTACTGAAATCGTCTTAGCACCTGCTGATCATGCTCGCAGAAAATGTAAGTGGCTTATTGTTATTGTTTTTTTTTATTCTCTTTGCTTTGCCTGCACACCTACCCAGTGGCGAAAATTCATATTCCAAAATGCAATACTTCTCCAACACTTTGCAGACAGTTTCCCTTCAAGAATCAGTTACAACCAATATTACTTTCCCATAAGCATGGCCGTTATGTAGACAAAGCCGATTACATACCTCTTTACTGGTAATGGAATAATTGTGTGAATGTACGGCAATAGAGCAAAGACGAACTTTCACGAAGTTTAAACACTTTACGAAGCAGAAATCGTAGAAATTCTTTCATTACATGTCAGCATACAATGTAATAGATGGTAATAAAGTACTTGTAAGGGTTTCGTAATGCATTATGTGGAAGAACTGCAAACTCACTTCGCCACATACATATGATGAAT
Organism: Merzomyia westermanni; assembly: GCA_949987695.1. NCBI lineage: Eukaryota > Metazoa > Arthropoda > Insecta > Diptera > Tephritidae > Merzomyia > Merzomyia westermanni. Next base: position 116,605,153 of record OX465289.1, read on the forward strand.
TTCATTTCATAGGCTGAAAAAACGTACATTTTGAACCCGACCCCCTCAGAATTTGATGAAATTTTGCATAGAGGTACATCTTACCTACCCAAACACAACCTCATTTTTAGAAATTGCATTTTCGAAAAATTGTGGGCGTGGAAAGGTATCGAAATATTCGAAAATATTCGAAAAATTACGATAATAGGTACTTTTAAAGTGTGATTACTACGGAATGGCTTTACCGATTTCAAAGATCTTCATACCATTAGAAAGGTATTGAAATAAGCTTTCAAAAATACCTTGTAAATGTATTCCAAAACAAAATGTTAAACTGAAAAAACACTTCAAAGATCAAGCGATTTTGAAAAATAAAATTTTATTTTAAAAAAGGTCTATTTAATATATATAACATATCTAAAAAGTAGAATGGTGTTTTTTTCTTTTCTTTTTAAAAATTTTTCAAGTAAAACCATCTCTTGTTAACTTTTTTTATTTTGATATTATTGTGTGACAAAAAAAATGCCTAGCTATACTTTGGAAGTTATACAGATTTTTTTTAATTCTAATAGAGGCGAACAACTATTTTTTTTGTCAAATTTTCAGGCATTCCCAAAATATAAAATTAATGACCTTGGTAACACAAAAATTTAACCGCTCATCAAAGGATACAGCGGATCAACCTTCCACCACATGAAGTCAGTAGCGAAAATAATTTTTTCTACCTGTTGGTTGTGCTGTTTACCGCAACAACTGAAACAGATTCCTAGAATATCGCTATGAAGCTAACAGTCAGGTAGAAATAGTAACTAAACGAAGGGTGTATGTTGTACAACAGATCCTATGCATAGTAGTGCCGAAACGTACCTAGGATCTACTGGACAACATAAACATACACCCTTCGGTTAGATAGTACAATAAACTTTTAATGACTAAGTATATACTATTTCTACCTGATTGTTAGCTTCATAGCGATTGTTTAAGTGACTTGCGCTCATTTAAATTCCTTTAAGTATTACGGATCATAAGTGCCTTGCGTTCACTTCCGATATTCGAATGACTTGCGCTCATACAAACCTCCAACACTTCCACACTATATACATCTCTGCGTTACTTCGAAAAAGTGCACTGGAGTTGCCATCCAGCACTTCCAACAAACTCACTGGAGTTGCGTTCCAGTGATGTCACTGGATAAAAGCAAGTGTTTTTTCGTACTCTTCTCTTTTCATTTTTTCATCACCGACAAGTGGACTATTCGCCGGAAAGTGATTCCCGACAATATTTATTGTAATCAAGCCTCAAGTTATCATATCATCTACGCATCGTCAAGGAGCAAATATTTACCACCAACCATAGCACGGGAAGTATAATTTCTCCAAAAATTGAGTAAGTTACAAATATAATATCTTTATTTCGTCGGGCCACTTGCGGTGTACCCTTCTCGGACCAACAACTTTAATTCACCATATATATATACATATATATAGAATCATCAAGCCTTATTAAATCATCATTGAATTCCATCGTATCTATTTCAATACATTAAATGTAATTTTCATTCGCTTTTGTAAAGCATATTAAACTAGAAATTTTCATGATCATTTTACAATCATCTACGTATATTGCTATATACGATCATTTCCTTCATTCATTAATTAATACAAATCAATATTGTTAGTGTTAAGCGTTCCTTTGTAAATAAAGTGAATTTTCTACTTAAACACTCGCAATTCCTCATTGATTTAAACAGTGGGCCTTGCGAGCCAAATTTTCAACCAGTGGCAACGCAACAAAAAAAAAAACACAACACTGTTTGTAAAGTGCGACCTCTACCATTATCTTCATTCGAATTTGATCCATTCGCGTGTGCTGAACAGTTTTTATTATAATTTTTGCATGCTAAAAATTTCTAAGCAATTGGCTTAAATTTGGTTTTGCTCAAAGTTTTAAGTAAAGTCACATAAACTTATTAACTATAGAACTAAAATAAATCGGTCCTAAAACCCTCACTGCAAATTGGAAAATTAAGTGCAGTTGCCCAATCAGAGTAAGTGCATTACCACGCAAGCAGAAGGAGCACCCGTTTGGAGCGCCAGAATACATTTATTGTTGAAGAAATTGAAGGAAATATGCGAACATCGCTAATACGTTGAGTTTTTAAATAAATTAAAGGCATTTACGAGGTGTGTTCAAAAAGTATCGCGAATTTTGAATTTTCGCTGGTTACGTATATTCGAATTTCGAATTTTTTGTGGCGTTATGTTGGTACTCATGTCTCTCACTTATGCCGACAAGCTCGGCCATTTTGAATGTTCAGTTAATTGTTGACAGCTGCTTTGCTTGCACGTGTTTTGGATCGTCTTCGATTTTTACCTATTTTTGTACCAAAATTGCTCAATTGTGACCAAAAACAGCATCGCATGAACATTGCTAATGAGATGTTAAACTCTGTCCGCGACGACCCAAATTTGCTCCAGAGGGTCATAACTGATGACGAATCGTGGGTTTATGGTTATGACGTGGAAACCAAAGCTCAATCATCTCAATGGAAGCTGCCGCACGAACCAAGACCGAAAAAAGCGCGCCAAGTTCGGTCGAATGTGAAAGTTTTGCTGACAGTTTTCTTCGATTGCAGGGGCGTGGTGCATCATGAGTTCTTGCCACAGGGAAGAACGGTCAATAAGGAATATTACCTGCAAGTTATGCGCAATTTGCGCGAAGCAATCGCAAGGCAACGCCCGGATTTGTGGAAGAACAAAAATTGGGTTTTGCACCACGATAACGCCCCTGCTCACGCATCGTTGCTTGTGCGCGACTTTTTGGCCAAAAACAACACACTAATGATGCCGCAGCCACCGTATTCCCCAGATCTGGCCCCCTGTGACTTTTTCTTGTTCCCTAAACTGAAGAGGCCCATGAAAGGACGACGTTACGCTTCTCTTGACGAGATAAAGACGGCATCGAAGGAGGAGCTGAACAAGATACAAAAAAATGATTTTTTGAAGTGCTTCGAAGATTGGAAAAACCGTTGGCACAAGTGTATAATATCTCATGGGGATTACTTTGAAGGGGACAAAATAGATATTCATGAATAAATAAATAATTTTTGAAAAAACACAAAATTCGCGATACTTTATGAACACACCTCGTATATCGGCCGATTAAACATAACGGCGTCCGTTATATTTGCATATACGGACATTTGTATGGGCATCAGAATCCCGCTATTTTCCAAATAGCGCGATTCGATTCCAACCATTCCTCGGTACCATTTTTCGTGTGTTTTCATATTTCACCAGCATACTTATGCATACAGACATATACCCACTTGTTGCAAAACTGCAACACAAAACCCTCACGCTATTTGCAGTAGCATTATAGAAAATAGTTCCTGTTATCAATAAGTTCAATACTCTAAAATATCTAAACCATCTTTTTAAAGTACTAAGTAATAAATTCTCTCGTAATTTTCAGTCTTCTTTATATCATCTTAGGCAGTTTTGCCATAAAGTATTCCGTGCAGATGCACACAAATAGTAACATACATATTTATGTACACCCACCTGTAAAGCTACTTGCATATAATAATACAATTTTCTTAATACATTTTTCGTTAACGGATTAACATATTATCAAACTAAATACCTTTTGCACATTCTGGTATAAGATTCTTCACTTTGCATTTTGTACCAATTCGTGTATACATACATACATTTGGTCAGGCATATGAACGGTGCGGTATATGAATTTGCGCTAAATTATGAAACAGAAAATTGCGTAACAACTTTGGTTTGGGTTATAGGATTTTTACAAGTAACTAATCTTTGAAAAATTGTTAAATTTATGAGAAAATTGCTTGCGTCAATCCGATAGTACAGCGGAATCAAAGTTTTTTGGGTCAATCAGCTAATAAAGCAGGTTTAATATAAACTTTATATATCTTAATTCATATGTTTATTTGCATTTAAACACGTTTATATCTAACATCATACGTATATATTTAACATAACACGTATATTTTTGGCGGCGGCCGCCGTGGTGTGGAGGTAGTGTTGCCGGCCTACCACACCGAAGGTCGAGCCCTGGTACAGGTAACATCAAAAGTGATTTGAAAAAAGTTTTTCAAAAACGGGGTCGCCCCTCGGCAGTGGTTTGGCAAACTCTCCGAGTGTATTTCTGCCATGACAGGCTTCTCAGCAAAAATTCGTCTCCTTTGTAGATGCCGTTCGGAGTCGGCAAAAAACTGTAGGTCCCACCAATTTGTAGGGAAAATTCAAATCGGCACACCACAAATTGGAAGAGAAGCTTGGCGCAAAAATCTCTTAGGAGGTTTATGATGATATACCTGTTGTATATCGCGCCATAAAGAAAGAAAGTATATTTTTGGGGACCAGTGGGAATCTCTTCTTCTTATCAGTGTCTTGCGAACGTCTACAGTGTACAATTAGTTAAGTGGAGTTACAGATTATAGCTTTAACAGTTTAGCTGAGCTTGCGTCTTTAGTGTTTTAACTAGGGTTTAAACTCATAGTACTACCAAATTGTCTTCTTCTTATCAAGTAACACTTTGTCGTGCACAAGCATATATTTGTTCGCACCAAATAGCTTCCGGAATTTTTATTCTTTTGCGCTTTAACTATGGCACTCTCTACTGCAATAATGTCGAAGTTTATATTCGACTCGAACAATGTAGTCAAGTTTTGTACAAATTTTCGAAAGGAGGATCCATACGATCAAACGGACTCCTTATTAGATGTGAAACTGCAAGATCTCAACTCCCGGTGGGATATGTTGAGAGCTTCTTATGAGAAAGTTTGTATTGCGGAAGACGCTATAGTTTCGGCGGACTTCAAAGAAGAAGCCCATAACAAATTTCAACTTTGCACCGACTCCTTCTATATCTGTAAATCACACCTTTTAGACCACCTTAAACTTCCTCAAACCAATTCAGCCGAAGCAAGCGGTACCTCCCGCCAGTCCCACGCTTTTAACCCAAATTCTGTACCCTGCATTAAAGTACCTCCTTGGGACACCGAGGTATTTTACGGTAGCTATGAGGAGTGGCCTTCATTTCGTGATATGTTCACGGCCGTCTACCTCAACCACCCAAAATTGACTCCCGCTCAAAAGCTATACCACCTTCGAAATAAGACCCAGGGAAAGCAGGTGCTATTGTCAAACAATATACGTTGTGTGATGAGAATTTTCCTTTAGCTTCGGAAGCGCTAAGAGCTCGATTCGAAAATAAAAGAATCTTGATAGATAAACAGCTGAAAACGCTTTTCAATATCGCTCCAGTCGCCTCGGAAAATAGCGAAGGTATCCAAAAGATTCAGAGTACCATCAATAATTGCCTCGTAATCCTTAAATCTCAGGGAATTGCTGTTTCGGATTGGAACCCAATCCTTATTTATCTGTGTTCCTCGAAGCTCCCTGAGGAATCCCTTTCTCTCTGGGAGCAATCCCTAGAGTCCAGGAAAGAACTTCCAAAGTGGTCCCAAATGGACCAGTTCCTAACTAGTCGTTACGAAGTGGTCGAACGACTACATGGGTACAAAACCAGCAGGCCACGCACCTCGCTTCCACAGAAATCGTCATCTAAGATACAGTCGTATCATTCAGAAGAAAAACTTGCGTTTACCTGCAAATTATGCAACAACAACCATACCTTGAAATCCTGCCCCGAATTTCGGAAACTTAGTGTCTCCGAACGTACCAAGTTTGTGAAACAAGTCGGGTATTGCACCAACTGCTTCGCATACAATTACTCTGTCGCCAATTGCCTAAGTAACTTTCGATGTCTGCACTGCAAAAAAAACCATCATACCATGTTACATCTACCAGTAACAAACAAGCCCGAATCAAAGGCATCCAGTAGAACTACCTCTACCACACCCTCCAAAAATGCAACCCAGCTTATGCATACGGAATCCTCCCAGCAATCCAGACATCCCATCTTTGACCTCACCGACGGCAATTGGGAAGAGTCTCCATCATCTTCCAAGAACTCTGGTTCTAATATTCAAACGAACTTCTCGGCGAATCATGAGAAAACGCTGCTTCCAACAGCCCAAGTGCAAATCGAACACGTGGGTTCTACCTTCACGTTACGAGCCTTAATTGACCAAGGCTCACAAAAAACGTTCGTATCAGAAAAGATACAAAATCGCCTACAACTTCCTACTTACAAAGAAAACTTTTCAGTTACGGGAATGGGCGGAAAGTTCGTCGAAAACGCGAACCGCGTCTGCCAACTGATCCTGGTATCCAAACGCCACAATACCCGTATCCATACAAACGCCATCGTCCTAAAGCAACTTACAAGTTTTCTACCGTCGTTTACAATACCAAAACCAAATTTGTCGGAAATTAAGGGCCTAGATCTTGCGGATCCATTCTTTTACACCCCTGGTCAGATCAATCTAGTTATAGGCAGTGACCTTATTCCACAAATTCTTCTCCAAGGAGTCAAACGTCACGTCCTTGGTAGTCTTCTTGCGCAAAACACCATTTTCGGCTGGTACTTAAGTGGACCATTATCCTCCACGGAATGTTCTGGTTTCCACACACATCCGACTGAAATTTCAAATGAGGATCTTAACGACCAACTAAAGCGTTTTTGGAAACTAGAAGCAATGACTGAATCGCATCCATTGTCAGTTGCAAAGATTTCTACCAGAAAACGACTCGGCGCCAAAGCGATGGACGATACGTAGTGCGTTTACCGTTCAAATCTCCATTTCCTACCCACCTCACCCTAGGTCCATCCCGGTCGCAAGCAATGAAGCAGGCGATTCGAATGGAACACACGCTTAGTAAAAATCCAACCCTCAAAATCGAATACCATCGGGTGCTAGAAGAATATCTGACTCTTGACCATATGAAACCGATCCCTCCGGAAGAAATCCACCATAATGGAAACTATTTTTCCTACTACCTTCCACACCATTCCGTGGTTAAGCCAGATAGTACATCCACAAAAGTTCGAGTGGTATTTAATGCCTCAAAGCCAACTTCATCTGGAACATCTCTTAACGATGTCCTCCACATAGGCCCAACTCTGCAAGCAGATCTTATGTTCGTTATCCTGAATTGGCGTCTGTACAAGTACGTCTTCAATGGAGATATACAGAAGATGTATCGCCAAATTCTCTTGCATGAGGACGATCAACAATATCAAAAAATCCTCTTGCGTAGGGACCAGGCAGTAAAACTTACAGATTTTGCACTGAAGACGGTAACTTTCGGGGTAAACTGTGCGCCATACTTGGCCATTCGCACATTACACCAGTTGGCATATGACTCGAAGGATTTCTATCCTCTGGCCCAGAAAATCTTGACCAAAGAAACTTATGTAGACGACATCTTGTCTGGGGGACATGACATTCCGTCTTGCATCCAGGCACAAACCCAAACAATCCAATGTCTGATCTCCGCAGGGTTTCCACTTAAATTACTGCGAACCACCCCGAACTTCTTAGCCATATTCCACCAAGATTTGTTAGATTCTGATTTCTTGAAGTTCGATTGCTCAAGTTCGACAAAAACTCTCGGTATTCGCTGGAACGCATTAAACGATTGCTTTTCGTATACAATTGAGCAAACCCCACCACCTACCAATTCCACAAAGAGGCAAATTTTGTCAGCTATTTCGAAACTTTTCGACCCCGCAGGGTGGCTAGCGCCTATTCTAATTCAGGGAAAGATATTAATGCAGCAGATATGGTTAGAAGGCACTGAATGGGATGCGTTAAACCACTGTCGCTTCAAAAATGGGTTCAATTTGTAACTGACCTTCGTTCTATCGAAACAATTCGAATACCACGCTGGACGGAGTTTTCCCCTTACCATAAGATCCAAGTACACGGATTTTGTGACGCATCGGAGAAGGCATACTGTGCAGCCATTTATCTTCGCGCTCAATCGGGCAGTAAAGTATCGTCACACCTTCTTTTTGCAAAAACAAAGGTAGCGCTGTCCTACTATCCAAATGCATCAAAAATCTAACCCATCAACTTTCTTTAGGAGATTTTGAAACGTTTTTATGGTCCGATTCTTCAATTGTCCTTGCGTGGCTCGAAAAACCACCATGTACATGGAAGGTATATGTGGCGAATCGTACATCTGAAATCATCAAAAACGTGGGAAACAGCAAATGGCGACACGTATCCACTAGCCATAACCCGGCAGATCTCGGTACTCGAAGGTGTAGATCACAGGATTTGGTACAGCAATCTCTTTGGTGGACCGGACCAGACTGGCTTCTTAAACCCCCGGAGCAATGGCCTATTTCTTATCGGAAAAATGTTGTTCCTCAAGAAGAACGTAAAGTCGAGGCTCTACATACTTTTGAAGCGGAACCTGACATCTTAGACCGCTTTTCGTCTTGGCCAAAGGCAATGCGAGTGATATCCTACGTTTTTCGTTTCATCCATCGAATCAAATCCATACAGTCCACTCCGCTAACCAATTACCAATCGATAGTTATCACTCAGGCAGAAATCCACTTTGTTAAAACGCGCCTTATTAAACTTGCTCCAAAAAGGCGTTATCCTAATGAATATCTTAAACTATCAAACAAAGACTCGATTTCTAAGAAGAGTCCGCTTCTGTCTTTGAATCCCTTCCTCGATACAAATGGCCTTCTCAGAGTAAACGGCCGTTTGGCCAACTCTGATTTCTCATATAATGAGAAGCATCCAATAATCCTTTCTGAATCGTCAAGGTTTTGCTACCTTTTTCTTCAATTCCTCCATAATTTATTGATGCACGCTGAGCATCAGCTAATGATCAGGACCATAAGACAGGAATATTTCATTCCTCGATTAAAATCGAAGATCAAAGTTTGCATACGCAACTGTAAAACATGCACAATCTTCAAAAAAACCACCAGATCGCAAATCATTACCATTTACTTTTACCGGACTAGACTTTGCAGGTCCTTTCGATCTTAAATCATCACCTCTTCGAAAATCATCAATAGTCAAAGGTTACGTTTGCATTTTCGTATGTTTTTCAACCAAAGCTACACCTGGAACCATGTTCGGATCTCTCCACCAAAGCTTTTCAAGCCGCTTTATCCCGTTTCGTGGGAAGACGTGGCCTACCCAAGCGTATCTTCTCCGACAATGGCAAAAACTTTGTCGGCGCCAATAGAGCATTTCAAAAGAATTTCAAGCAATTCCTTAAAGAATCATCTGAAGACATAGCTTCAAAATATTCTCTTCACGGCTTCGAATGGCATTTCCTACCTCCCAACGCCCCGCACATGGGTGGACTTTGGGAGGCAGCGGTCAAAAGCTTCAAACTACATTTCAAACGCATTGCTGGAAGCCACCATTTTACCTTCGAAGAACTTTCTACCTTGTTAACGCGCATAGAAGCATTGCTGAACTCCAGACCACTCTCACCTATGTCAGACAATCCAGATGAGCTGCTAGCCTTAACTCTAGGACATTTTCTACGAGGAGCTCCTCTGCTGACAGCGCCCGAATCACAAATAGACAACCTTTCATCACAAAATCGTTGGGAAAAGCTTAAAATATTGCATCATCAATTTAGCCAAAGATGAAAAGATGAGTACCTTAAAGAACTGCACAAGAGGTACAAATGGAAGTATCCACAACATGATCTTTCTGAAGGGGATTTTGTCGTCATAAAAAATGAGTTAGTTCCCCCAAACGAATGGCGCTTAGGCCGAATAGAAAAGGTGTATCAGGGGTCGGACCGTCATATAAGGGTTGCCGACGTTGGGACGCAACATGGTACCTTTACTCGACCAGTCGTCAAATTGTGCCCTCTTCCCATCCACACCGAGTTGACTAACACCCAGTTCTGGGTCTAACAATATTAACATTCTTTTACTAAAACCTATCCTCTTTACAGAAGCCGCGACCATCGTTCAACTCCGCCGCCGAGGTACATGTCATGCGACCGCAAAGAGTTCCACGCAACCCGGATGTGCATCAATGCCTTATCTGTTTCCGTTAACACGCACTAAGGTTCTGTAAAGATTTCCAGCTAATGGGAGTAGAGGAGCGTAGAGTGAAGGTTCGATTTTTAGAATATTGCCCGAATTGCCTAGCCCGCACCCACAACCGGGTCAGGGATTGCCGCTCCGACGCCAAATGCAAAATTTGTCATCAGTTGCATCACACGCTTTTACACCGTCCATCATCTGACGATGCAGAGGATCCAGCTCCAACCACTCCACAGTCTACTCCACGAACTAATCAACGGTCTACTCCACGTCCTACACCACAAACCACTTCAAGACCATCGGATGCGCGCTTGTGCAGCGAGTTGGATCAAGCCATTAAAGGGTTGCAAACACTTCGCAATTTAATTGGACCAGTGCAACGGCGGCGGCATGTTTAAGTGACTTGCGCTCACTTAAATTCCTTTAAGTATTACGGATCATAAGTGCCTTGCGTTCACTTCCGATATTCGAATGACTTGCGCTCATGCAAACCTCCTACACTTCCACACTATATACATCCCTGCGTTACTTCGAAAAAGTGCACTGGAGTTGCCATCCAGCACTTCCAACAAACTCACTGGAGTTGCGTTCCAGTGATGTCACTGGATAAAAGCAAGTGCTTTTTCGTACTCTTCTCTTTTCATTTTTTCATCACCGACAAGTGAACTATTCGCCGGCAAGTGATTCCCGACAATATTTATTGTAATCAAGCCTCAAGTTATCATATCATCTACACATCGTCAAGGAGCAAATATATACCACCAACCATAGCACGGGAAGTATTATTTCTCCAGCAATTGAGTAAGTTCCAAATACTCGTATAATATCTTTATTTGGTCGGGCCACTTGCGGTGTACCCTTCTCGGACCAACAACTTTAATTCACCATATATATATACATATATATAGAATCATCAAGCTTTATTAAATCATCATTTAGTATCTATTTCGTATCTATTTCAATACATTAAATGTAATTTTCAGTCGCTTTTGTAAAGCATATTAAACTAGAAATTTTCATGATCATTTTACAATCATCTACGTATATTGCTATATACGATCATTTCCTTCATTCATTAATTAATACAAATCAATATTGTTAGTGTTAAGCGTTCCTTTGTAAATAAAGTGAATTTTCTACTTAAACACTCGCAATTCCTCATTGATTTAAACAGCGATATTCTATGAATTTGTTTCAGTTGCCATTGCAAATTCAAAGCGAACGTACGTTAATTTCAAAATTTGGTTTTTCTCAAAACGAATTGTTTTACTTCGTTCTTTAAGTTTCTTCAGTACGACTTTTTGTACTTCAACATACATATATATATATATATATCAGTTTATTTGCGTTTATTTCAAAAAAGTTTTATTCGTCTAGTAAACATTTTAGTTGTGTTTAAACGGCTGTTATACTGCGGGCTTAGTTTCTCCTTAAATTACAAATAGATATGGAATCAACTAATAAATACAGATGTGTGCAGCTATCAACAAAATGTTCCTCTCAAAACATTAGCTTAAACGAAGCAGCGCTGATATCTGAGCATTTTCCAGCAGTCTCCAACATTCATTGTTGCCGTATTTGCGAAAGTTGTCGCTTTAAACTGAAGGATGCTATCAAGATTGCTGATAATCAGCGTTCTACTGAAACGGAAAGTGAGGATTTACATGACTTGACTAGCGGTGAATTGTATCAAGAATATAAGGAAGTTCCAAATTGCAGCAGCTATACTAAATCACTCGAACGCAACGAACTCGTCGACAATATAAATAAGCATGTTATTCCTCATCTTGGAAGCCACCCATCGGCAATGAAGCGAAAATATTTATAAAGGGATTCATACTGCAAAAAAAAAAACACAGCAAATTGCGCAAAGTATTTCGGATTCACTTGGAGGTGGCTCACTGTCAACTTTATCAGAAGACCTAAAGAAGATCAAAGCTTACTACGAACAAATTTTTGGGAACATGAAATATCAAATCGAAAACTGCTCAAATAATTTGGATAAGCAAAAAATATTATCTCTATTACCAAACGCCATGACATCTAAGGAAATTAAAGACATTTTTGGGCATGATTTATCTTACGAATTGATAAAAATTAGCAAAGGTATACAAAAAAATAAAACAAAGTTTTCGGACGTCAAACGCTCTAGCATGGACAGACATAGTTTACTGAAAAATCCGGTTTGAAATCGATGGAAGGTCAACATAATTTCAGAAACTATAAATATGTGATTAAATTCGTCTGTAATGGTAATATAGAAAACAGCGAGTGTTGCCTATCAATGTGTGGTCGGTGCTACGATAATTTAACGAACCTTAGAACGATGATGTTGGAATATTATGAAAAAAATTCGATTTAAGAAGTAATTTACAAAAAATGGAACACAACACTCAGATGTAATCTCGAAACCATTTCCTCTACTACAAACACATTTGTTGACGATTTTGTACAACACATCAATAAGATGGTGTCACATCATTTCACAGCTAAGCGCCAGTCCCGCTTCGTAAGTGAAAGAAAAATGACACTGCTGCCAGGAGAACTGCTAATTCAAATGTACGAGTATGGCGCTCGGAATTATAGCATGGCAAATAAAAACCAAATTCAAACGGCGAAAGATCTTTATCATTGGGCTTCACAAACGTATAACACCTCCATAGAAGTTGCTTACGCAGACGCTGATGAATGCAACAAAACAAAAGAAGAGCTACTTTCAAAATACAAAAATGCCAAAACTATTACAGGAACTCAAAGCTTCCATTCTTTTGTACGTTTAGATGAAACATCACGAAAAGTAAGCAAATATTCCGAAAGTCAGCAGTATGAGCTGCGCAAAGTTGTATATTAAATCTAAATAAATAAAAATAAAAAATTAACTTTATCAAGTGTACGTCAATTTATTGTGCGTGTCTGTAAAATTTGATAATACGATTCTTGCTCGAATCTATTAGAATACTTAGTCATAGTATCTGTATCTATATAACTTCCAAAGTATAGCTAGGTACCTTCTTTTGTCACACAATAATATCAAAATAGAGGTTAACAAGAGATGGTTTTGCTTAACAATTTTTTTAAAAGAAAAAAAAAACCATTCTAGTTTATAGATATTTTATATATATTGAATAGACCTTTCTAAAATTTTTTTTTTTCTGAAATCGCTTGTTCTTTAAAGTGTTTTCCCAGTTTAAAAAAAAAATGTTCAAAAAAATTAAAAAAATATTTTTTTTTCAGTGTAATATAGAATCTTTACAGTATATGTTTTCAAAAGGTGATTTTAATACCTTTCTAACCGTATAAAAGTTTTTGGAATCGGTTGATTAGTTTACGCGTGATATCAAAATATCAGAAAGTAACCAAGAGATGCATTTACTTAAATAAATTAAAAAGAAAAAGAAAAAACACCATTCTACTTTTTAGATATGTTATATATATTAAATAGACCTTTTTTAAAATAAAATTTAATTTTTCATAATCGCTTGATCTTTGAAGTGTTTTTTCAGTTTAAAATTTTATTTTGGAATACATTTACAGTGTATTTTTTGAAAGCCTATTTCAATACCTTTCTAATGGTATGAAGATCTTTGAAATCGGTAAAGCCATTCCGTAGTAATCACACTTTAAAAGTACCTATTATCGCCATTTTTCGAATATTTTCGAATATTTCGATACCTTTCCACGCCCACAACTTTTCGAAAATGCAATTTCTAAAAATGAGGTTGTGTTTGGGTGGGTAAGATGTAACCCCAAGCAAAATTTCATCAAATTCTGAGGGGGGCGGGGTCAACGATTATTGGATTTGTAATGAAATTCATCATACGTAAATTTCCTAACCTCTCGATTGATACATGTTCTCATAAAATTCCTATTGTTTAAAAGGCAAATGATTCGCTAGGGTGCCCTAATTTTTTTTAATTCTGTCCCCCGAAATTTCTGATAGGAGATTTTTTAAATATAGAAGTTTAAGGCATAAAAATGTATTTAGAGCTAAGATTGTGTAATAAATGAATTGTTTTGCATATATTTGAGAAAAAAACATGCCTTTCTAAATTTAATCATGTTGTGAGATGATTGAGATTTAGGTCTGTATTTTTTTTTATGGTCGGGCTCGGTGATATGACGTGAGTATCTCTTTATGGTTGGGAAGGGAAGAGTAAAGAAGCGGGCGTATTGCGTCTCTGGTGAGTTTTAGTGGTTTCCAGTTTTTCTATAGTTAGTCGGTTTAAAATAGTTCTGGGTAATCTTGGGTTTAAGGTTAAGTCCCTTTTTGCTGTTGTCCGATTTTTATAATGTGCATGAATTAATTTTTCTTTGTGTAAGCTAGGGATACCATAAGTAGCGAGCAAGAACCACCTCAATCCAGCAAACTTAGTATCAGGTGAAGCTAGTATGCACAGCTCCGCTGCGGTTATCTCGACGTACCCGAATAGTCCGGTCAGTTTCTTAGAAGAGCCAGCACCAGCACGGCCACCAGCGCAGAAGCACGATTGCAACGGCGAACAGCGCGACACCTAGTAATGCTGAATGCCCTTCAGGAGCCTGCAAGGCAACCGTTCTTTCCACAGCTTCGGCAAGGGTCTCACAACCTTGCCACAAGAAACCAAAGGAGAAGATACCCGCATATACGCCCTCAACCGGGGGAACGTCCACGAGGGCAACAAAGTCGACTTCCGTCAGACATCTCTCTTAAGCTCTCTGCGCAACGGGACAAAAGGAAAGCCGCTAAGGTTTAAAAAAATACAGGATTGCCGCTGGATACTTTGCCCTAAAGTACCAGGTATGCGGTGGTGAAGGCGCAAACTCTACTTCCAGAGTTCCAGAGCGCTGCGGCGGCAACTGGTAGCGGATCGTTATTGGTATCTTGGACAGCGGAAATGGCCGTGGTGCCATCCCGAAAGACGAGTGGCCGTATGTTCGGAACGCCATCGGTAACGCCGTTCTCGACGTTGCGATGCAGGCTCCGGGTAGTCCGCTTCGTGGTGCTGTTGTGGGATGGTACCGGGGTCAGAATAAGATTCTCGCTTTCGAAGATGTCAGATCTGTTGCGCTGTACAAGGCAGAAACTGCAAGGTTTTGGCCACTGTACCCCGTGGCGAAAATAGAGGTCGTCGACTGGAAGGACGTCCCAGGTTGGCAAGGGGCAAGGTTTTCCCAGCGATACCAGCAGAACCTGAGAGAATTCTCAGCACTGGACCGTCATCCAGGTCGGGGACGCATTTGGGCACCGAAGTGGGGTCGTTCTGGCCCTGAATAGGAATGGTGTCATAAACCGTGACGACGAGCAGCCCGCATCCTTTTCGGGTGCTCCGGTGAAGGATTCCCTGACGGACAGCTACGAGGAAGACCTCGACGTAAGGATCGACGGGTTAGGGGTTAAGAATATGCCCGAGGTAGGCATACCGGTTGTAAGAGGCTACTAATATTCACCAAAGTAATGACGTGCAACTCGATGGTTCATCTACAGATATATTGTTGTTGTTAACAGTGCTTCGCCCTGCCCAATAGGATCTAAGGACAGCAAATTTGTATCTTTCGACATAAAAGATTAGTGTTATTTTACGCTAGGTACGTGGATGATATCATATGCGTTTTAACACCCAACAACGAAAAGAAAGTACTGGATTACCTCAACAAGCAGCACTGGACCTAAAATTCACAATGGACACCGAAAAAGACGAAGGAATTAATTATCTGGACCTCACAATAAGTATTGATAAAGCTACCAATAAATTCCACTACGACATATATAGGAAACCAACGGCCACCGACACAATAATACATAATAACTCGAACCACCCACAACAACATAAAAATGCAGCGCTAAGGCACTTAGTACATAGATTGGAAAGAACACCTCTTACACAAGAAGCATATAGAAGAGAGCTTGGAATAATATATAACTTCGCTACAAACAACGGATATAAAAAAGCACTAGTAGATAAACTCAGGAGAAATCTTAGAGAACAGAAAAAAAACAATGGAGAAGAAAGTACACAAACCTGGACGACAATGACATATACTGGAAGGGCAACACATAAATTAACAAATTTCCTTAGAAAATACAACATCAACACAGCGTTCAAAACATCGAACAATTTAGGACGGAAGCTTAGGACCAAAACTAACTCAGAAGATCCGTTTAGCAGCCATGGTGTATACAAGCTCACTTGTGAATGCCAGCACAGTTACATAGGACAAACAGGACGGCACGTAAGAACGAAGTTCACAGAACACATTAGAGATTACAACAAAAAGACACGGAATCCAACCATCACACCAGAGTCCAAATTTGCGAATCACATGGTGGACAATAAATGCCCCCCCGGCAACATCAATAAAACAATCAAGGCTACTCGAAAACATGGAAATCTACAAACAAAAAACGTTCGACGGTAGAATAATAAACGAACAGACCAACACTGTTTCCGACACAATATTCGAACCTTTATAATTAGTTTACAAAAAACAAAGCAATCACTCAGGTACAACAAACACAGACGCACCGACAAATAAACACAAACCAGCAAACGATCAAAAATCACCAACTTTTACCTGCCTCAGTCAACCACACAAAAACCGATCGGTGCAAACCACCCCTGTTTCTGAATGTACACACACAACACATACACACATGCATAAACAGACACACATGCTAACATTACCTGATACCTACGAACTAAAAATGCAAGACAAACGACAACAACAGATCAGAACGAAAATCGACACTGATGATGGCACAACGCCGAAACCGGTTTGTCTCAAAACCAAATTTGACAAGGGATGGAAAATCGTTCCAATATACATCAATTATTCACCCTGTCGGAAAAACAACAAAACAAAATAAAACATCTGTATATTAATAGGCTAACATTTTTTTCATACAATCAATTGCCAGAGTATATCTACATCTAAACATGCATAATTTCAATGAAAATGTATTTTGATATCTTCGTATGGGTCAGGAGCAGTGCGTAGGCAAATTATGTTTAACAAATAATGCTTCATTTATTTGTAATAATTCATAAAGCAGGTGGTAAGCATTTCGGCTACGACCCTTATATTCCAAGGTTCGAGCCCAGGTTCCAGACAACTTGTTTCTTTTGTTAAATTTAATTTGTTTTTAAATATGTATATGAAAATTTCTTATCATGATTTTTTTTTAATTTATTATATTTTTAACCCAATATTTTTCTGTTCTATCTTGGATTGAGAATATCAAGTTTTTGCACAAAAAAAACGCCAGAAAATGTTTCAGCTTCATGAATTTTTAAAGAAATTAAATTTTTCTCAATAAAACAACAAAACAAAATAAAACAGTTAATGCCTGTCAGGCTTCTAAGTTAAACGAAAACGGTCTACTAATAGTTTACAAACGACGTTTACTGGCGTTGCATACAACTAAGGCAAAGATTTAGTTTAACAAACATTGCATAGAATTAAATGTGACACCAAAATTTGCAATAATAACAATGAAGACAAACACCAATGCAAGCAGGAAGACAATCAGGAAGGCGGAAAGAGACTTCCTAAGATATGAGTTGCAAAACCAATACACCAAGAAAGATGGAATAAATGCCAAAATTCTATCCATCCATTTAGGGTTGGCGGAGCAATTACCTACCCATACGTTAATGGAATGCTTCGAGCGCATAAGGACTGAACTAAAACAGAAATGCAGGAACCGAAAACTAGATAAGCTGACAGGACGTCGTGAACCGGACAACAACCAACAACCGCACCATTTCCATGCCAGGCATCACCAAGGCGGAAGAACAACTTCTCAAAAAGGGCCTGATACACAATGTTATAGACCAAAACGGAACAGGCGATCGTAGACCCAGAGGTCGCAATATCATTAATACCAATTGAGGGACAAGAGCACGCAAGACACATGTACAGAGCAATAATAAACAAGTAAGTGAAAGCAAAGGAAGGACAGAAGTGAAATACGCAGCAAAAAACAGTCAAGAACCTGCAGCATAAACTCAGGATAAACAACATTGCTCGCAACGAAGGCGGACAAGGGCAACACAACTGTGTTAATTGAAAAAGATGAGTATATAACAAAAACCGAAAAACTCATCAAGAATATGGCATGTCGTAGAATAAAAGTCAACCCCACGGATGAATACCAGAAAGAAATCAAAGTGGCTGTAAAAACTGCAACAAATATAATAGATACAAACTCGGCATATACATTAGTCCAAATGAACCCGTCAACTTCAACACTGATTGCGCTACCAAAAACCACAAGCCAGGCAATCCAATTAGACCAATCATTAATTTTAAATCGGCACCATGCTATAAGCTATCCAAATATTTAAAAACAATATTGAAGGATACACCGGAACTTAGAAACTAACACACCATAACTAATACATCTGAACTAGTAGACAAACTTAGGACCGTTGAAGTGACAAAGGACAGCAAATTGGTATCTTTCGACATAAAAGATCTATACACATCAATACCACTAGCAGAGACATTGAACATAGTAAACTCTATAACATTACGTAAAACAAAAGATAAAGTGAAAAGTACGCAAATCACGAACACAGTAAGAACCACTCTACTCCAAAACTATTTTCAATTCAACAATAAAATATATAGACAAACAAACGGACTTGCGATGGGAAACCCAACATCGGCTATTCTTATGGAAGCGTTTATGCAAAACCTGGAAAAAGAGTATATAAAATATCGGGTGTGTTGTTACGAAACCGAAAAAAATAAAAACTTATTTTTTAAGTGGTCGACAGACCACAACTGACTTAACAATACTTATCTTCTCCTAGATATACCCTATTGCTACCTATGTCAGCAATATGTTGCTTGGTGTTGGGTCGGCGCATGCCGAATGTTATTTAAATTGACTTTAATAGTTTTGCTGAGCGCTCGTTTGGGCCATTTCCTGATTCGTTGTAATTGTTGACTTAGCGCCATGTTATTGGTGTCAGCTTTCGTTGTAGCTTAGCTGGTGCTAACTCTTCCGGCGCCAAAAACGAACGTCCTCGTCTGTTTGAGCTAAAAAACTTGGCTTGTGGGATCTGTTGAATAAGGCTTTTCGGGTGTTGTGACTTTTTTAGTATCGGCCTCATTGGCGTTCACATTGTTGCTCGATAGCCCTGGTTCTGTTTTGAAATTTATTTTCATGTTTAACTTGATAATCAAACCTGCTATGAAGATAATGCTAATGATCATTAGCGAAAAGTTTGTTACTAGAGCTGCTGTGTGAGTTGTTTTCAGTGCGTCCAACCGCTTGGTGTTATTTATGTGGAGTTCTTTCATCATTTCTAAGCTTAAAATGTCTTCTTCCTTGTTTGAGGGGATACTTGATTGCAGTATAGTAGGCAGGGGTTTGCTGGTTAGTATCTCGTTAAGAGAATATTTTTGGTTATCGATTATAACCGTGGAATTGTGGAATTGCACCGCATACGACCCTTCCAGATCTATTGTTTGGCTGTCAATTTCGATTGTGCTTTTATATTGGTTTAGAAGGATTATTCCGGGTGAAATATTTTCGCCTGAAGGGATGTGCTGATTGTTTAACAAAGTGCACTCTGCCGGTCGGCTTTTTAGTAATGGTGGGACACAGGTAGTGTTACTAATGTCTATAATATCTCTATGACTACACATTTTAATATTATTGTTTTCTCTACATTTTAGTTTAATAGTAATAGTAATATTTTGTTATCATTACAAGCTACAATGTCTTCAAAAGGGATTTTATTAATATATTTTTTCTTTTTTATTGGTTTAATTAGAATTGATTCACAGATCTCTTCATTTGTTAATGGTATACCTACTATGTAAAATAACATTGTGTTATTTGAAGCTATTTTTATATTTGCAAGTTCTAACGATTCTTCAACGTTATTTAGTGCAAGATTATTCTTTAAAATTACAGATTTAACTAATTCTAATTCCTCATTAGACAAAATATAAGAATTGACAGTTCCGGCTTTAGCCCAATGAATCGCATAGTCTATTTTGATAATTTCTTCCTTTATAACTCTAAGTTTGTATTTCAATTCTATAGCAGCATTGTGCTGTATGTCTTCGCTAGATTGAACGGCTTTCAAATTTTTATTTGAAACGGTTGTTATGTTATTTATCCTATCAAAAACTATTTTATTTATTGTTTGTTAATTGATATTAGAGGAAAAATTACAACGTTATGCACAGCGATGGTATGGGATGACATGTTTCGAAGTGCCCAGCTTCTCATCAGACCCCTTCTTATTTTATTTATTGTTACTTTATTGTTGTTATTATCTATTATACTATCATCATGATCGGGATTTCCCGCGATCCATTTCCAGACTTTTCCTATTGTGTCTATAGATAAGTTTGTGTTAAATTTAATTCATTAATGAGGATGGGTAAAAGGGGGTTTTCATTAGTAATCTTCGATTTTATCGTAGTGCTAATTTCATTTAATGCTTCTTGACATGCATCTATATCAACTTTGTGTATTATCCTATAGGTTCCAGTTTGAATTTTCGTCAGTCCTGTGTCGAATGTTGCTGAGTTCGTATAGTCTATAATTTCTGTCTGCATACTCTAAATGTACGAGAAGTCTGTAAAAAAGGGGGAAAAAAATAAAAAATTATACATACATATGTAAGAAAATTAAAAGATTAGTAGTGTTTCTAGGTCTTGATGTTAGTCTTATGTACTGTCCGTCCTTTTTTAGTTATTACTACGCTGGATTTGTCTTCTTTTCTGTTTCTTTCCTATATCTAGCGGTAAGTTTAGATCCTAATCGTTTATTTATCCTGACGTAAATTATGTCACCAGGGGAATATGTTTTTATGGGTTGTCTTGTTTTGTTATGGGTTTCTAAGTCTTTCGCTTGTCTTTTCCTAAGTATGTCTATGTTTTCTTTGCGTGCGTTTTCGTATTGTTCGGGGTCTATTGAGACTCGTCTGCCGAAAAATGTCTCTATCGGTCGTTTTCCTGTTGCGGAGTGTATGGTGTAGTTGTATTTATATGCGGATCTATCTAAAAGTTCTTGGAACGAGCGGTGAGTTTGTTCGGTTTTAAGACAACGCATAATCTCGGATAGGGTGGAACGAAATCTTTCCACTTGACCGTTGACTGTGCTTGCGTAAGGGGGTGTTTTAAATATTTCAATTCCAAGTTGATCTTCAACCATGAATTGAATGGCAGCTGAGTTTAACGATTTCTCGTTGTCGATGACTATTATTTTCGGTACTCCGAAAGAAAAAAGTATTTCTCGTAGTGGTTCTCTAATGTCTTCTATTGCCTTTGATCTTATTAATTTAACTTGTGCGTGTTTTGAAAATTTATCTAGTGCTGTTAGGACCAGATGTTTTTCTGTAGTATAGATGTCTATGTGAACTATTTCGCCGGGATATTGGGGAATTGGGGCTTCCAGAAATTTCGGTTTGTTGGGATGACGATCATATTTATGGTCCTTACAAACTTTGCACTGCTTAATAATATTTCCTATTTTTGCTTTCATTTTGGGGAAGTAGCATGTTTGTATGAGTTGTTTCTTATTTTCATCTCTATTTCTGTGTGCTCGTTTGTGTTCTTTTAAAATTTCTTCGTCTTGAGCGTCCTCGCTTATTAAGTCTTCTACTTTTGTTTGGGTATAACGGATTTTATAATTGAAAAATGTAGGGGTAGACTTCTTGAACTTTTCCCTTTATTTCTTCGGAGGTAATTATGCCATTTATGACTGAAGGATTTAGGTAACGTTTTAATAATGCCGTTAGGTTGTCTATTGAAAAATGGGGTTTAGTAATTACATGTCTATGTTAGGTCGGGAATGGTATTTTAAACTGATAGCTGTCTTCTTCTCGTAAAGAGTTCCAAAGTTGGTTTTTGAACGCCTTTATGGGTACTTCCACTGCTGGGATTAGATTGTGTGACGACCTTTCATCAGAGTGGATAGCAACTGATAATGAATTTAATTCAAATGGTCTAGTTAATGTGTCTGCAACTACATTCGATTTTCCGGGCTTGTATCTTAATTCATAGTTATAATCTTCGAGTCTGGCTTTCCAACGTTTTAGCTTTGAATTGTTATTTTTTATTACTTAGGGCATATGTAAGGGGCTGGTGATCAGTGTGTATTACCACTTTTGCTGTACCGTATAGTTAGGTAATTTCTAAAGAAGTTGAGTGCCCAAATTATGGCAAGCATCTCCTTTTCGTTTACTGCGTAATTTTCTTCTGCTTTGTTCAGAGTTCGTGAAATGAAAGTTATAGGTTTTCCATTCTGTTCCAAAACTGCACCCATGCCATATTTTGAGGCATCTGTAGTCAGGTTGAATTCTTTGCTGTAATCGGGATATTGCAGAATTACGTCTTTGGATGTCAACGTGTTTTTGATTTTTTTGAATGCTACCTTTGCTTCTTCATTTAATTGTATTTGGATTTTTTTTTGAACTGCTTTTAGACATTCTTACTTCTTCACCTCGAAGTAAGGATGTTAACGGCTTTGCTAGCTTAGCATAATCTCTGATAAATCGTCTATAATAACCAGATAAGCCTAATAATGATCTTAAATCCTTGATCGTCTGAGGGTAGGGAAAGTTGGCTACTGCTTGTACTTTGGATAGGTTTGTTGAGATTCCCTCGGCGGATACTACAAATCCTAGGAACTCGACATGTTTTTTAAATAATTCACATTTGTCGACTTGTACTTTCATGTTTGCTTTTGTAAGGGTATTAAAAATTGTATCTATATGTTCGGAATGTTCTTTTTCGTCTTTGCTAAATATAATAATGTCATCTATATATACGTAGCATATCCGTCCTATATGTTCTCTTAGTATGTCGTCCAATGTTCGTTGGAAAATAGATGGGGCGTTTTTCAAATCAAATGAACTGGTATTTTCCGTTGTTCACTAAAAAATCTGTCTTCTCCACGTCAGACTCCTTAAGAGGGATTTGATTGAAACCGCTTTTTAGGTCAATCACAGAGAAAATTCGGTTTTCTCCTAGCTGAGAGAGAACCTCATTTATTTCGGGTGTTGGGTACCTATCTGCAATTGTGACCGCATTTAATTTTCTGTAATCGATAACCATTCGGAACTTTTTTTCGCCTGAAGCGTCGTTCTTTTTGTATACGATCCAGACAGGTGAGTTGTAGGGTGATCTTGATTTTCGGATGATTCCATCTGCCAATAACTTGTTTACTTGGTCTTATACCCCTTGTTTAAGGGTGGTGGGGTATGGGTAGGATTTTTAATATATGGGCTTGTTGGAAATTGTTCGTATTTCTGCTAATACTTTTGTTGTGTATGTCAGTTTTTCATTCGGTTCTGAGAATAGGTTGCGGTGTTGTAAAGTGTTTGTCTTGAATATGTATCGTATTAACATTCTGTATACTAAATTGTCTTAGATAGATTCTTTTTGTGTTTGCTATGACCATGAAATTTTCTCTTGTGTGTATAAGTGCTGAAAGTTCTTTTAGACTGTCATTTCCTAATATGGCGTGGAAAGTCCTAAGTGTGGGTAGTAAAAAGAATTTGAGTCTGCAATCTTCCAAGTTGAAAAGATTTAAAAATGTGTGTTGTGTAATCCTAATTTTTCCTCCAACTGAGTTGGCGGAAAAGGGGTTATCGTTCTCTATTGCTTTTTTTACTAGACTGGATTATATGGCGGCCGCCGTGGTGTGAAGGTAGTGTTGCCGGCCTACCACACCGAAGGTCCATGGCTCGAGCCCTGGTACAGGTAACATCAAAAGTGATTTGAAAAAAAGTTTTTCAAAACGGGGTCGCCCCTTGGCAGTGGTTTGGCAAACTCTCCGAGTGTATTTCTGCCATGACAGGCTTCTCAGCAAAAATTTGTCTCCTTTGTAGATGCCGTTCGGAGTCGGCAAAAAACTGTAGGTCCCACCAATTTGTAGGGGAAATTCAAATCGGCACACCACAAATTGGAAGAGAAGCTTGGCGCAAAAATCTCTTAGGAGGTTTATGATGATATACCTGGTGTATATCGCGCCATAGAGAAAGAGGATTATATGTAATTTTTGTTAGATATGTTTAGTATTTCGCCGCTCTTCGTTTTGCATCGAAAATGGGGCAACGAAGAGCTATTCAGTCTAAAAGATGTACGTCCGTTAGGTCATATGGTTCTTCGTATTGGTCGTAATGTTGGTCTTCATGGTATGGATCTTAAGTCGTTTCGTCCGTGTTTATATGAAAGCTCCTTTGAGCTTTCGTTGGGGGGTGGTTGATCATGGATGCATTCAATGGTCGTTTGCCAGTTTCTTGGGGCTTAGGGCGGTTCACATAATTTACCGCTTTTGTTCCGACGCTTTGGTCTACGTCCATGGGTTGAGGAGGTTTAGGTGGCCTTGGGGGAGGATAGTTTGGTTAAAAAATTTATTTTATGCCCTAATCTAAATGTAGCCACCAAATTTTATTCTCATAGGTGTATTAAGTACTGAGTAATCACTTTTTTTGTGTTTTCGAAAATATTCTATATATAAAAAGTGAGCGTGGCTATCATCCGATTTCGCCCATTTTAAATAGCGCTCGGAGATGAGTGCCAAGGAACCCACATACCAAATTTCATTAAGATATCTCAAAATTTACTCAAGTTATCGTGTTCACGGACGGACGGACGGACGGACGGACGTGGCTTAATCAATTTCTCTTTTCGTCCTGAACATTTTGATATGCATAAGTCAATATCCATCTCGATCCGTTTATGCCGTTACGTACTGCAGTTAGGCGACTAAAGTTAATATACCTTGTGTGCGTAGCACTACTAGGTATAAAAAGGTTGTCTTTCATAGGCGCCAAAGAACTCAACCGATCTTTATGAATGTTTCACAATATATACTTGGGTTCACTGGGTACAGCATAGACAATATATAGTTTTGGAAAAGTAGGCGGAGCCACGCCCCCAGGCCATATAAAATTTCAATTCGTCATAACTCCGAACTTTTTTGGGCTAAATTAATGAAATTTGGATATATGTGTCACTTCGTCAATATCTACATAATTTTTCAAAAGTGGGCGTGGCTATAGTCCGATTTCGCCTCGGAGATGAGTGCCAAGGAACCCGCATACCAAATTTTATTAAGATATCTCAAAATTTACTTAAGTTATCGTGTTCACAGACGGACGGACGGACGGACATGGCTTAATCAATTTCTCTTTTCGTCCTGAACATTTTGATATACATAAGTCAATATCTATCTCGATCCGTTTATGCCGTTACGTACTGCCGTTAGGCGACTAAAGTTAATGTGTGCGTAGCACTACAAGGTATAATAAATTAAACAAATTTAAATGATGCAATATTGATTGTGCAATTTAATGTTTCATCCGTCATACCAGTTGTAAGTGTTGTAAAAGTCATAAACGGTTTAGTGTTAGAAAGTTACTATTGAAAAACTACAAATATAAATAGATTAAAATTTTGGAGTCTCTTCAAGTTATGCCGAAAAAAGTGAAAAAAAAATTCAGGAAAATCTGAGAATTGATAAAAATCTATTTTTTTTTTAATTTGATACGGACATTTCCACCGAGTCTGCCTGCAAAAATTCAGCTCGATTGGATCACGGAAAAATAGTTAAAAATCGATCCATAGTCTCACACAGGCGGACAGCCGGACACTACGAGCTTTATACTTCATACAAAAAAAAAAAATTCTGACGTGTGCATGAAAATCGCCGATACACGTCTACTTTTATTTTTTCTCAACTTTCGGAGAAAGTATATTTGGTTCATAGGACAGAACTAAAGCTCGTTTTTGTAACGCAGTGTTAATATAATAATCTTAATATTAATGCATGTATTTCATTATATTATAATACGTTATCCTATATTTACTCACCATAACACATGAATTCGCCTTAAGAGTTAAGTATTAAATTTGGAACGATTTGGCACGTGTGGCAACCTCACGTAAATCACCCCACACCAATTCGCTGCGCAGCTGTCAGCTGGGCAGCCGTCATATTTTTTTAATATTGTTGTTGATATATTTTTCTACACCAGCTCGGTTTTTTTATAATTTTTTTCGTAAAAGAAATAAAAAGAAAGAAGTGTGGTTGTTTAGCAAAAACGCAAAAATTTTCATTTGAAAAAGAAACACAACTAATATATTTGCGTTTGTGTTCCAATCGAAATGAAAAATGCAATAGAAATTTTAACTTAAACAGAAACCAACAACAAACAACTAAAGTAATCAAGTGTACCACCAAAAGATAACTAAGGGTCCTTATTCGCCACTAAAGAAACCAGCCCCTGCCCACATACATTATAATAATACATAAAATTATAGTCCCCGAATTTCTATTTGTGGCTCCCGCCAAAAACAATTTTTTTCCGCCAAATTACTTTAATACTTCGGTATACTTTCGTTATACTTTCACACACACACAGCGTTATATTGTACACCAAAATCCCTTCCGGTACACATTTATATATACAACCAAAACACGGTAGGCACATATTCAGTGCTACATTAAATTATTGAGTTCTTTGCGGTATAATTTTTATATACATTTCATACATATCCGCTACAGTGGGACAGTCCACCCATCCCACAACACAAAAAATATAGCTATTTCTGGTCTCAAAGCAAGGAAGCCACCCGAAAAAATAAGTGCAATCCCAATTACGTACATAGAATATTTGCCGGTATTATTGCGTACACTAGGTAACCGAGAGTAATACATTATCCCTGACACTCCCGTAAATAAAGTGAACAAAGCGTATACAAAAGAGTTTACGGCGAATATCCCCTGAACAGTGGTACAAGATTGCTAAATCACCCATCAAATTTTTTTCGTAAATAAAAGTAGCAGTCTCGGAAAAATTCCCAAAATTACAACCATTAAATTAAGTAAATCCTTTTTCAGAATGACTACCGTAGCCGAAAATAAATTTATTTCCGATACGGATATTTTTACGGATTACTGCACCCGGTTCCGCTCAACCGCGGGTCAAGATAATATCGACGCAGCCCTAAAATTAAAAGATAAAAATATCGATTCTAGTCAAGAGTACAGAGCGCCTTCGTCGTCGCAGTAGAAACAAATGGCCAGGACCTCCCCAAGGACTTTAAGTCCGCCGCTTTCGGTAAATACCGAGTCTGCCTAATTGCATATGAGGATACAAAAGCTCAAATAGGCGATCAACTCCAACTCAAAGAAATGAGTAATCCCGCGTCTCAAGCACAAACCCAACCACCCCAAGAGTCCACCCATATGAACCTGAAAGTCCCCCCATGTGATACAGAAATATTTTTTGGAGGGTATGATCAATGGCCGCTCTTCCGAGACGGCGGTCTATATCAACCACTCGAAACTCTCCAGTGCCCAAAAGCTGTATCACCTCAGACATAAGACTAAAGGAAAGACAGGTCAAATAGTAGAAGAATTCCCTTTAAGTGACGACGATGAGATCCAGATGTTACAATCCTCAGTAAAGAACTGTCTCCAAACACTAACGACGCAACAACTCGAAACCACTAGTTGAGATCCCATATTAATATATCTGGTAACCTCGAAACTTCCAGAGAAAACAGTTGCCCTGTGGGAGCAATCGTTAAGCTCCAGAAGAGACCTCACTAACTGGTCCCAAATGTAATAGTTTCTGCTCACTCGCTACGAGACAGTGGAAAGGATGGATCAATGGCGACCAGCAAAACCCCGATATAATCCACCTCCACAAACTTCTCAAAGCCTCACTCTAGTCAGAACAATCAACAGTTCAGGCAGACTCAACCCTAAAACCACAGCAAGAACTCTCTTACGCATACAAAATCCCACGCCTCAGAACACCAAAGATTTGATGCCTGTAAATTATGCAAACAGTCCACCCATACTCTACAAAGCTGTTTGCGGTATAAAAGGTTGGCAATAATATTTGCGAGAATTGTGCTCAGACTCATGTGCTAAAAGACTGCCAAAGCACGAGAACTTGCATGCACTTCCAAGGCCGGCATAATACCACCCTTCACGACACAGCAGCACCCAGTACCAGTTCCGGAATCCAAAGGACACGATCCCAGGCAGGAACAATGGAAGCCAGTAATCCCAGGCTTCAGGACGTCAGCCAGGCGTCACCCCAGGAAGGAGAACCCTTTACGTCCAACACTTCATAGGTACAGTCGTTCCATGCTGAAAATGGTAACCAAATCATACTCCCAACAGCAAGCGTCTTGGTAGAACATAGAGGGGATCTATTTAAGCTTAGTGCTATAGTGGACCAAGGCTCCGAAAGAAGCTTCATATCTGCCAAAGCTCAGACCAAACATGGGCTTCCCTAGACTCACTCCCTGTTTGAAATATCGGGTATGGAAGGCGGAGTGGTAAAAGCATCCAACAAGCTGTGCTCGTTGACCCTAGTCTCCAATGACAATAAGGTGAAGATAAAGGCCCAGGCAATAGTGCTTCAACGCCTCACTAGGCAGCTCCGAATATTCGGGCTGAATAACATCTAAAGGCGCAAATGGTCCCATCTCAAATTAGCAGACCAGAACTCTCCGAACCCATCCCAAATCGATCTGGTATTGGGTAGTGATCTTATCCCTCAAACAATGCTAAACGCCATATCCCAAAAAACAATATTTGCATGGACCATAAGTGGCCAAACTCCAGAAAAGGTTGGAGCACATTCCTCCGAAGGGTGGAAAACTACAATTCTTCAGCTGAATGAACAGCTGAGACAGTTCTGTGAAATTGAGGGGATACACAGAACTGGAGTGGAAACCCCCGAAGATCAATTGTGCGAAGAGTTCTACCGAAGCACAGTCACTCGAATGGATGACGGTCGATATATGGTTCACGCCCTACGACAGTTTCATGGAGTGGAACGCAGTCTCCCAAAAAATTTCAAATCATCTTTTTTACTTATTCAAAATTCACTATCCCTTTATTACTGCTAAAAAATGCAATTGCGCCTAAAATATAAACGCATTTGAATTCAACCGAAGAGTCTATGCAACAGTTTAGTTCGCTACGAAAATTCAAACGCGTACGAGGCACGAAAAGATATAAAAACTTTGAAAATTATTATTGTTTTTATTTATTAATAATCATTTTAATTAATTATTAAAAGTTTTTTGATTGAATAGAGTAGGAAAAATGTTTAGAGACAACTGCCATAGTTTTTCTTATAGATCCATTTCGGAAGCTGCTAGACTTCACTCATCAGAGAAATTTTGGCACGCATTGCTAACCATTAAGCTAACAATACGCTGGTTTTGATGTCATCTAAACACCTAGTTCTATTCTTCTTTTTACCATATGCATGAACCACTTCCGCCATTTGACAGTTAGTAATGTGATCATGATGGATTTTTGACAGATCTGTTTTATCATCAGAACTGCCTTACCTTGTGCTCTCGGTTTTGTTGTTATTGCTTTTTTATACCAACAATTTTTGTTGATTTACGGCCTGTACATTTTCAAGTATTCATGAAACGAGCTCAAGGCCAAGAATAATAATTTTTACACTTTTTGAATTTTTATGAAAGTTATTATTGTTTTTATTTATTAATAATCATTTTAATTAATTATCAAAAGTTTTTTGATTGAATAGAGTAGGAAAAATGTTTAGAGACAACTGCCATAGCTTTTCTTATAGATCTATTTCGGAAGCTACTAGACTTCACTCATCAGAGAAATTTTGGCACGCATTGCTAACCATTAAGCTAACAATACGCTGGTTTCGATGTCATCTAAACTCCTAGTTCTATTCTTCTTTTTACCATATGTATGAACCACTTCCGCCATTTGACAGTTAGTAATGTGATCATGATGGATTTTTGACAGATCTGTTTTATCATCAGAACATGCCTTACCTCGTGCTCTCAGTTTTGTTGTTATTGCTTTTTTATACCAACAATTTTTGTTGATTTACGGCCTGTACATTTTCAAGTATTCATGAAACGAGCTCAAGGCCAAGAATAATAATTTTTACACTTTTTGAATTTTTATGAAAATTATTATTGTTTTTATTTATTAATAATCATTTTAATTAATTATTAAAAGTTTTTTGATTGAATAGAGTAGGAAAAATGTTTAGAGACAACTGCCATAGCTTTTCTTATAGATATATTTCGGAAGCTGCTAGACTTCACTCATCAGAGAAATTTTGGCACGCATTGCTAACCATTAAGCTAACAATACGCTGGTTTTGATGTCATCTAAATTAAATTATTCACTAAAATAACATTTAAAACCGACAATGGTCATGATTTGAAACAAATAAAATTGCATTAAATCGAAAGACGTTTGCAGCAGTGTTCTTTATACTTTCGAAAGCCTCGTACACTCGAATTAAGAATTAAGTTGCTCGTCCGCAACAGTTTATATTTACGTATCATGCTATCTTTCTTCTCGAATACATTCATATCAATCTTTTTATATACGTATATAATCTTGTTTACGAAGAGCTAGCTCCTTTATATGTAAATTAATTAGTAAACTATGTAGTAGTGATACTAGGGGGCTGTGGTCAGTTACGACAATAAATTTTCTGCCATAAAAGTATGCCCTAAAATAATTTATTCCCCAACTGAAGGCTAACAACTCTTTGTTGATAATTGGTTTGTTGATGTTATGCTTTTGAAATCATTTGCTGGCATAGGATATTGGTAAGTCGTGACTAATATCTCCTTGTGATAGTATGGCTCCTAAAGCAAAATCAGATGCGTCTGTCGTCAGTATAAATGGTTTGTTAAAGTCTGGGTATGAATGACTTCATTCAATGATTCACCTGACCAGATAAAGGGTTTTCCTTTTTTCAATAGTGAGTTGAGGCATTTGACGATTTTTGCGAAGGCCGGGATAAAACGTCTTTACTAACTGCACAATGCAATGAAACTTCAAGTCTCATCTGCATTTGTTTGTTTGTTTGGGATAATTCCGTACTGCTTCGCATTTGGCTGTGTCGGTTTCTATACCTTTGTCCGTTATTAAATGGCCTAAAAAATTGTTATTTTAATCTGTCAAATACTTTTAAAAGGTTTCTATGGTGGTGTACTGAAGAACATCCGAAAACAATAAAGTCGTTTACGTAAAGGAAAGCTTCAGATTTTAGACCGCTCAATGCTATTGTTAACATTATTTCGAAACTGTTTGAAGTTATTTTCAATCTAAATAGTAGGCGTTTGAATTGGTAGTGACAGTCTTGGATCAAAAATGCCGTTGGTGGTCTCAAGTCATTTTGCAAAGGTATTTAATGAAATGAACTTGTCATATCGAGCGTTGTGAAATTTTTGGCTCTGCCTAGAACATTTAATACATCCTATAATCGGATTAATGGGAGCTTGTCGTTTACTAATTTGTCATTCAGCTTTCTGTATTCCACTATTAAACGCCATTTCCTTGGGTCATTTTCGCTTTCCTTGGGTACAAACAGTAGTGGGGAGTTATACGGGATGACTGACGGTTCGATTATATCGCTGTCAATAATTCCCTGTACCTGTTTATGTATTTCATCTTGTTGAGTTTGAGGTAACCTTTAGTTTTTTATGTATACGGGTGAGTTTCCCGTTAGATTCAGTGTTTGTTTATAAAAGTTATTTACTGAAAGTTGTTATGGTTTACTTTCAAATGATAGTCATTTTTATTTGGTCCAATCGGTCATGACTCGCTGCGGTTGGATAGGTAAATTAACAGTCTTGCTCCACCCTCCGGTTTGACATTTAGCTACGGGAAACTGCTTGATTTTTGCTGAAGAGGCATCACCAAATATTCATATAGAGTGGAAAAGGCACCAATAACGGAACTTTTAATTTCCAGACAAACAAGTGTTTGGCGTAATCCTGGTGTGGCCACAGTTAAAGTGCGGGTAACCCAGGGTGCCCGAAAGTGTCAAATTAAGGGAAATGGGCAATTGACATCCAAAAGGGGTTTCCTTCTTATAAGTAAATTCAAAGTATTGTAACGGATTCGATGATTCCTTAATTATCAATCCTGGGTTCGGTCACTATAAAGTCAAATAAACAGACGCACAGATATTGTAAGTAATAGCTAGTTTTATTTACTAGCAATAAACGCAAAACCAATTTAAGAGTTTGGTAACTTCGCAGTAGTTCACTGAACAAAACTTGAAATAACACTGATCAACCTGCCTTGCTTGGTCACTGCCTTATATAGTCCAACACAGTGCTTGCCTACGCAGCGAACACTTTCTTGGTTATTCGCTCTTCGTGTTCTCGAAGGATCGGTGTTATTTATTCGCATCTCCTCTTTGTATCGTATTCGCAAACACTCGCGCGAGCTCTCTTCCTCTTGCTTGGTACATGCTTGCATGCATAAGCGTAGCCATCGTTACTCTGTTGTGTTTAACTAGTGGTGGGAGTGTTATTGAGTTAGGGATTGTAAATGCTTGAGAATAATCGCCACACTGCCCTCCACCTAAATGGACCACCTTCATCTTATTTCTTGGCCTTCCATAGTTTTTATGCGATATACCACATCGTTGATCCATTTTATGACTTTGTATGGGCCTTCCCAGTTACTTTGTAGTTTTGGGGACAAACCTTTCCTACGCTGTGGGTTGTATATCAGCACTAAATCTCCTTCTATAAAACCCTCCGAATTTATTGCTTTGTCGTACCTGGCTTTCATCTTATCGCGCATGATCTTTGTCCGTTGTCTCACAAGGTCGTGAATTTCTCTCATTTCTTCTTCTAATACGCTAGTAGATTTCCGAGCATTTACTCCTGCAGCGGCGTTTATCCCAAACCTTAAATCAGCTGGCAATCGAAGATCATTCCCGAAAATTACTTTTGCAGGAGTCTGACCAGTTGTTTCATGTACTGCAGAGCGATATGCCATTAGGAATAAGGAGATGTGAGTATCCCAATTCTTCTGAAACTTATCCACTACTTTCCTCAGGTGATCTTTCAAAGTTCTATTGAATCGTTCCAACATGCCATCTGACTGAGGATGTAGGGCAGTTGTTCGAGTTTTCGGAATGCCCAATGTCTTGCACATTTCCTGGAACATAGCTGATTCCGAATTTCTGCCTTGGTCAGAACGTATCTTAGTCGGTGCACCAAACTTAGCTACCCAAGTGTTAGTAAACACTTCTGCTATGGTTTCTACCTCTTGATTTGGAATAGGGTACACTTCTGGCCACTTGCTGAAATAGTCCATAACTACCAGGACACATTTGTTTCCGAGTTTGCTAGCAGGAAATGGACCAGATACATCCCTGGCTATCCTCTCAAATGGCGCACTTGAGTTATACTGTTTCATTTGGCCATGGCGCCTTGATTTCGGTCCTTTAGCTTTGAGTCATAGTTCACAGTTGGCAATCCACTGCGCGACCGATTGACGGCAACCAAACCAAAAGAATCTTTGTTTGACTTTTTCCAATGTCTTGGTGACTCCAAGATGACCGCCGCTTAGACCGTTATGTAATTCATTGAGTACATCAGGGATTTACTTCCTTGGAACAACTATCAGCTTTCGAACGCATTGACCATCCTCACTCTCCCATATTCGATGCAAACTATTCCACTGTGCCCAATATGACTTGGCAACAGGGCTATCTGCTGACATCTCCTCTCTTGATGGGCGGTCGTTTCGTTCAATTCCTTGCATCACACGTGTAAGATCTGGATCTTCGTGCTGACACCTCCTT
Organism: Merzomyia westermanni; assembly: GCA_949987695.1. NCBI lineage: Eukaryota > Metazoa > Arthropoda > Insecta > Diptera > Tephritidae > Merzomyia > Merzomyia westermanni. The sequence continues at coordinate 116,638,710 of OX465289.1, forward strand.
AATTGATCCATGTTCCATTTGTCCGTAGATGTTATAGTCATGAGCCGCACATCTATAATGTCTTTCGAACAATGCTTGCATTTCAAGTTACATGGCCTTCGTGACATTGCATCACCATTTCCGTGGGTGCTACGTTTGCGAGGCTCTATGGAAAAGTCATAACTTTGCCACCGTGCCAATTGACCTTCCGGATTACGGAACTGTAAGAGCCATTTCAACGCTGCATGGTCTGTCCTGACGTGGAATCGCTGCCCATAGAGATACTTGTGGAAATGCTTAACGCACTCTATCAATGCCAAGAGTTCTCTCCGGGTTACACAATAGTTCTTTTCAGGCTTCCCAATTGTTCGGCTACAGTATGCAACTACCTTCTCCTGTCCATCAACAATCTGGGACAGAACACCTCCTATAGCATAACCACTCGCATCTGTATCCAGAATAAACTTTGAACCTGGAATTGGATATGCTAACATCGGTGCAGTGCACAGTTGTTCCTTCAATGTTTGAAAAGCCACTTCCGGCTCCTTCTTCCATTCCAATCTCATATTCTTCTTGGTAAGGTCATGAAGACTACTAGCTACGCTGGAAAAATTCGGTACAAATCGGCGATAATACGTGCACAGCCCCAGGAAGCTCCGTAACTCATGCAAATTTCTCGGTCTTGGCCAATCCTTTACGGCTTCGATCTTTTCCTTAGCAGTGCAGATTCCCTCCGTAGTTGCCTTGTGACCCAATAACTTACTTCCTTTTTAAACAAGGAACACTTCATGGGACTTAGTTTCATACCAGCACCAACTATTCTTTGGAAAACTTCCTCCAAGTTCTTTTGATGTTCCTCAAAGCTTTTCCCAGAACGATGATGTCGTCGACGTACACCAAACATGTTTCCCAGCGCAATCCTTTTAGTATCCGGTCCATGAGTCTCTCAAAAGTAGCTGGAACATTGCATAGCCCGAAGGGCATTACCGAAAATTGCCAAAGCCCTTCTCCAACGCTGAAGGCCTTTTTCTGATGATCTTTTTCGAGGCCTGCCGTCCACGACGTGATATCATCTGAAAGATTAATCTTGATGGTAGAATTATTTTCCTGAAGCTGTTCACAATTGATAACTACCTCGATCTCTTGGCATTGTCCCAATATTGCTCCTTTGGAAAGTTTAATCGGCGATTTGAACTCATTAAGTACTCTTACCGGTACACGCCCATCTTGTTTTGTGATGGCCAGGGTTTTTCCTACTAATATGTTCGTCCTTGATTTGTTTGCTGCCTCGACAACCCACAACTTGTTTGTCCCATAATCTCCATCAATCTTTGCCCATATGATTGCTTCCGACTTCGGTGGAATTTGTTGGCTCTTCTCCACAAGCACTCGCTTACTAACGTATTTGTTTTCGTAACCAAAATTTAATGGCACATCCATGTTCTGGTAATTCATAATCCTGTTTTGCATGTCGATCTTGATGCCTTGCTCGCTTAAAAAGTCCACACCAACTATGATTTCGTCAACAATATCTGCTACTATAAAACTGTGTAGAACGGGCACGTTCCCAATTGCGATTTCACATGTTACTTCTCCTAGGACATGGGTGTCCTCACCAGTGGCCGTACGTAACTTTGCTCCATGCATTGGTCTCACCTCCTTGTTGACTAAATCAGATCGAATTATGGAATGCGATGCGCCTGTATCCACAATTAGTAAGTGCTCTTTTCCATCCACATATGCAACAACAGTAACATTACTAGCTTTCCTTCCGATCTGTGACATAGAGATTATGGGGCGTTCAGTTGCGGGAGCCAGTCCGCGCCCCTTTCGGCTGTCTCGCTTTAGTTTAACGACTGATTTGGTTGGGAGGTTTGCTCATCTCCTTCAGGTTTGCGTTTTCGTCCACGTGAATTGCTGGGGTTACTGAAGCCACTGCCGCAATAACGTGCTATGTGACCTGGTTGTCCACACTAAAAGCATTTAATGGCACCAGCATTTGTTTTCTGTACTCCGTTCAACGCTTCCAAAATTTCGTCTACCCAAGCCGGAGTGTCCACTTCTACGCGATGAGCCTTGTATGCAGGTTTACTCAAAAGCGAGGCTGTTTCCTGCGTCAGAGCATGCGATACCGTTTCAGCGAATGTCCTTTTGGGGTTTGCATATGTGGCCCGCTTCGTCTCCACATCGCGTATTCCATTTATGAAACACTGGATTTTCACCTGTTCCGTATACTCTACAGGTGCGTCTGCATTTGCTAGATGGGCCAACCCCTCGATATCCGATGCGAAATTCTGCAAAGTCTCGTTAGGTTTCAGGAAACGATTCTGTAGCTCTATTTGGTATATCTGTTTTCGATGTTTGCTACCATAGCGTCTCTCAACTGCACCCATCAATGCTTCATAATTATTGCCTTCGCCATCGGGATTTGTAAGATTTCTGCCGCAGGACCCTTCAATGCCACGAATAGTGCAGCAACTTTGTCTATAGTGTCCCAATTATTCACAGCTGCCGTCTTCTCAAACTGTAGCTTAATGACCTCAAAAGGAACAAAACCGTCAAAGGATGGGGTGGGGACGATTCAGTTGCAGCTCCTGGCTACGACCTCTCAGTTCATCTACCTCAGCCTCAATTTTGCCCCGCCGTTCTCTGAATACCTCTTGCACTTCAGTTATTTTTGCGTCCTGCATTCCTAGCTGTGATGCTATTCGCTCTTCCTGTGCCTCCAGCTGCAATGCATATCTCGCCATGTGTGTCTTTTGTTCTTCCAGCTGTGTTGAAATGCTAGATGACATGTGAGTCAATACAGTCAGCAACGCGTTAGTATCGACACTTATGGCTGGAATTATAGACTCCTTCTCTTCCATTTTTGTGGATGCTTCTTCCACAAGACAAAACACATAATCGTCAACGTTAATTCCTTCAGCTTCCATAGCCTCTCGCAATCGTGACTGTAGCTCTGATTTATTGCCTGTTGTATTAAATCTACGCTGTTGCTCCTCATTTTTGAGTTGCTGGATCTTTAGCTCATTCAACTTTGCCATGCCTTTGTTATCCTTGAAAACTCGGTATTTATTTAACAATATCACTTCTGACACCAATTGTGACGAATTCGATGATTCCTTAATTATCAGTTTTGGGTTCGATCACTATAAAGTCAAATAAACAGACGCACAGATATTGTAACTAATAGCTAGTTTTATTTACTAGCGATAAACGCAAAACCAATTTAAGAGTTTGGTAACTTCGCAGTAGTTCACTGAACAAAACTTGAAAATAAACTGATCAACCTGACTTGCTTGGTCACTGCCTTATATAGTCCAACAGGGTGCCTACGCACCGAGAACTTTCTTGGTTATTCGCTCTTCGTGTTCTCGAAGGATCGGTGTTATTTATTGGCATCTCCTCTTTGCATCGTATTCGCAAACATTCGCGCGATCTCTCTTCCTCTTGCTTGGTACATGCTTGCATGCATAAGCGTAGCCATCGTTATCTCTGTTGTGTTTAACTAGTGGTGGGAGTGTTATTGAGTTAGTGATGGTGCATGCTTGAGAATAATCACCACAGTATTTAGTCAAGTAGAAGGAGTACGAATACACTAGAGTTCAATAACATTTTTATTTGTACGTAAACGCGTGCTAGTAAATATGTCACTCAAAATGTAAAAAATTGGCGAAAACCACCAACATGAAAGAAGCACCTACAAGATGCCAACCTAAACAGGGAAGGAGATACATGGAACTCTGTACTGATCTCTGACTTTGACACGGTTGACAAACGCATGGTCTAGAAACTTCCTAATTTTGGGCGCCAACGGAAGCGTGCTTTCAGGGTTTGCACCTGACCAAAAATGCAGTAAATTTTAATACCTACTGCACTTTAATCCAAATCTACCACGCTTTATGTTTCCATGAAATAATCTACAAGTCCATTTGTTTTGACACAAGGTTTTTTTTTACTATATACTTTCCTATATAGTCATTAATCAGCATTATTATTCTTGTTTTATCCATTTTGTTCCATATGGGAAAATTTAACTTTAATAAAAATAGCCACTGAGCAAAATAGTAGCAAAAGTAAAAGTATTAAATTCATTTTGCACCTAAGCCTTAAATTAAAAGCCATAGTTGCAATATTTGCAGTTTTAAGGCAATTTCTAAAGTGCAATGCTCATTAAACTTACTATGGAAAAGTTAAGGCATATCTGCAACTTTAGTTTCCATGATATATTGTCCTTTTTTTGTTTTGAAATGCGTACTGTACTTTTACCAGATTTCGTAATACAAAAAAAAAAAGCCTTTAAAATAAAAACAAAAGTTCGAACCCTAATGGCAACCACCAATCAGGGTGTTCCATCTGGCAACTATCACTCCACTTCAGACGGGGCAACGGAACTTTTCCATTGCGCAGTCGCCATTGCTTAAAGACTTTTTTCGATACCCCAGTGGCTTCGTCGGCACTCGCTGACTTTTAAAAGATATCGTGAACTTAACGTAAAAAGACGTGCGAGCAGAATTCGCCAGTGGTGAAAGAAAAACCAAAAAAATTGTCCACTGTAAGGACTAAAAAGTGTATATTTATATACATTTAATTGTTTGAAATAACAAAATACCAAACAACAACAATAACAACAAACAGCGTCAGTAAAAGCCCTGCGCTAATGCATACAATTTGTAACAAAATGCCAAAAATCTTTCAATACGTTGTGATATTGTTTTGCGGTTTGATAAAACGAACGGGGTGCTTTCAAAAACTTTGCGTTTTCTTTAGTTATATAAAGCTTGAGTTAAAGTGTGTCACCCAGTAAGGAGTTGAGCAAAAGTAAATAAACTGGAAACGTAAATTTTTTCTGCGTAAAAAAGCATTTAAGCCGAATAAATTAAGATTACGCGAGTTTATTATCAAAAATCAAGGCGAAAAGTTCCCGAAAAAAAGGCTAGCCACCGGCACAGTACCATCAGCTGTAACAGACACTACCAGCTATAATTTCTATACCAACACGACATCATAGGAGTAAGGTAAGTACATTTCCATTTGGATAAAATTGGAATTACTACCTTGGACTATATATACTGGCAGTACTGTATCTTATCGAGGTGTAGAAATACTAGGTAATTTTGAGGCAGGGCGTTTTGTGAATGTGTTGTATACAATGTTTATACGAGGGAAAATTTTGGGAATCGTCAAGGCGATCCAGTTCCGAGCTCGGTATTTATGTGCAGAACACCTGTCTGTATAGGCGGCCTTCGGCCGCCCTTCAAAACGGTACACAATATTTCTGCACAGAAGGCACTTTTCGGTACACCCTATTCTGTGATTACAACAACCACATGAAAATGATAGAGAAAATGCAACTTTCATTGCAAAATTTCTCTAGACAGACATAAAATATCGAGTTTCCGCTTTCGGATTGTTGATGCGGAGGTCGGGGCGCGTCGTTTGATACCTTTCCCGATTAGCTTTCTTCTGGTGGTACTCACTCTATATGCTCTGAATGATAGTTGTTTGTATTGTTTGCCACGGGATCTAATGCTTCCACTGCTGCTTGCTTAACCCAGTTTACCGATTCTCCCTTTTGGTATATTATTAATGCTGATAGGAAATATCTTGAATATTTTCGAATTGAAATTAATAAATTTTGGGGAACGATAGAAACCAAAGACGTTGGAGGGCTAAGATATGCAATTAATGTCGGTGAAATTGGGGCGCCCTTTTCCGGTTCGGTGAAATGCTCTAACACTTGATTACTTCATTTGTTTGTTGTTGGTTTCTGTTTAAGTTAAAATTTCTATTGCGTTTTTCATTTCGATTGGAACACAAACGCAAATATATAAGTTCTGTTTGTTTTTAAAATGAAAATGTTTTAAATATAATTTTCTTCCGATCTGTTTGAATAATATTTATGTGTATTTTAAGCTACGCAGATCTATTGTGTTGGGTGCAAATAAAACGAAAACGAAACTTTACAGCTCGACGTTTCGCCAATTTTCCTTGGCATCTTCAGGAGCGTGACAAATGATGGAAACTAACGAAGAACACAATTTTTACCAAAAACATTTAAACATTTGAATATAAAAAATTTAAAAAGTTAATGTAGTCAAAAATCGATACCACCTATTACATGCGGTAAACTTGTCATACTGTTTGCTAAATAACCGCATTTCTTTCTTCTTATTTCTTTTACGAAAAAAATTATAAAAAAACCGAGCCGGTGTAAAAAAATATAGCAACAACAATATTAAAAATATGACGGTTGCCCAGCTGTCAGCTGCGCAGCGAACTGGAGTGGGGTGATTTACGTGAGGTTGCCACACGTCCCAAATCGTTCAAAATTTAATACTTAACTCTTGAGGTGAATTCATGTGTTATGGTGAGTAAATATAGGAAAATGTATTATAATATTGTTGAAATAGAATGTATATTTTAGTTACATGGCAACACTATTATAGTTATCTACATACTTCAACCTGTCAAAATACTCTCTTGTTCATTCTTCCCTTTTTTTCTTTTTACTACGTGCTAGCAGCCTCGTGTATAAAACATTACTTTTGCTTTTAATTAAAACTAAACTGTTCTTTTCTACAAAATAACTTGTTTTATTCATCAGGTTATGGGCCCAGAACGGTTCCACTGCGATTGAATTAAGTTGTTAATTAAAATTACAAAAGGCGAATAGTAGTGGTTTGTTTTTTTGTCTTTGCTCTTAAATTCTTTTAATACAAGTTATGTCTTTGAAAAGCGAAACAACAATTGAAAAGCTTCAAGACAGCTCACAGTGGCTGACATGGAAATTCCAAATGGTGCAAATTTTGGAGGCAGGTGAAATGTATGGCGTGGTCAGCGGAGAAGCGTTATTGCCTAAGACAGGGGAGCGGGAGCAGAAAGACTGGCGCAAAATTGATGCACAAACGCGCCGGACAATAAGTACGGCATTGGGAAAACAACCGTTACTGCAAATTCTTAACTGTTTAACTGCGAAGAGCATGTGGGGTACACTTAAAAGTGTATACGAACAAACATCAACAGCGAGCGTTTTGTTTTTGCTGCAGAAATATTACAGTTATGCGAAAGATCCAGAAGATGATATTGCGACTTTTTTGTCAAAGCTAATGGAAACTGTACAGCATCTTCGTGACCAAGGCGAAACAATATCAGATTCAATGATTATGACGAAAGTGTTAATTTCGTTGCCGGCGGAATATAATGATTTTCACAGCGCTTGGGAGTCGGTGCAGTCAGCTGATCAGAATCTAAACAATTTAAGAGGCAGACTTATGGCTGAAGAAATTCGTTTGGGTAGCCAAGAAAAAGTAAAGTCTGAGGCATTTGTAGCTAGGCATCAGAACCGATTCAATACAAAGAAGCAGCATAATAAAAGCAGCAAATCAACAACAAGAGGCGGATGTTTCAAATGTGGTTCGAAAGAGCATTTTAAACGAGATTGCCCGAAAATAGTTAAATCGGCAAAAAGTGAGGGTCAGAGTAAACATGTCGAGGCGTTGATGTGTGGATCATATGCAAAAGGTAAACAAAGGGCGTGGGTACTCGATTCAGGAGCAACTGATCACATGAGCAATCGGCGGGATTGGTTTGTCAGATTTGAACAGTACAACGATATTGTCAAAGTTGGCGATGGGCGCTCTATTGAAGCAGCAGGTAGAGGTGACATTAATGTTTTAGTTTTCAGCGGCAAAGAATGGGTCCAGAAAGTTTTGTCAAACGTCCTGTATGTGCCGGACATTCACTACAATTTGTTTTCACAAACAAAAGCACTAGATCGTGGATTTAATTTTCTATCAGATAGCACAAACTGCAAGTTCGTTAGGAAAGACGGAAGTACTGTAGCTGTGGGAGTACGCCAAGGAAAATTATTTCAAATGCTGATCAAGGTTACAGAACCTAGCATGACAAACATTGCGGCTAGTGACAAATTATCTTTGCGTACATGGCATGATAAATTGGGGCATCAGAATGCAACACATGTTAGGCAATTTCTCAAGGGCGCCAATGTGTATTTCATTGATGAGGAATTTACATGTGAGGGATGCATTCTAGGCAAGCAACATAGAGGCAGTTTTAAATCGCGTGAAGCAAAATCAAAGAGCTGTGGAGAACTCTGTTTCGCAGATGTATGTGGCCCAATGCAAGAAAAATCGGTGGGTGGTGCTAGGTATGTTTTGCTTATTAAAGATGATTACTCGCATTTTCGTTTTGTGTACTTTATGAAAGAAAAGTCAGAAGCGCCAGATGCTATGAAAAAATTTTTGATGCAAGCCGAGAAAATTGATCATCAAAAGATAAGGCGAGTGCGTACAGACAACGGACGTGAATTTGTAAATGACGAAATGGCTAAGATATTCAACAATTTTGGAGTCAAACATGAGCGCACGGTGCCGTACACCTCGCAGCAAAATGGAGGTGCGGAAAGAGAAATGCGAACAGTGATGGAACTAGCGCGAACAATGTTCTATGCAAAAGAAATGCAACTTCGATTTTGGGCAGAGGCGGTCAATACGGCAGTGTATGTTTTGAATAGGACTGGAACAAGCACAGTGAATCAAAAAACACCATTTGAGGCGTGGCATGGACAGTCTGCCAAGTTCAAGCATTTTCGAAGTTTTGGTGAAGAGGTCTACGTACACATACCCAAAGAAAAGCGCCGAAAGTTGGGCGCAAAATCATGGAAGGGAGTTTTTGTTGGTTATACCGACAATCACACAGCACTTAGGATTTGGAATCCACAACATAAAAAAATTCAAGTGTCGTGTGATGTGCAGTTTCTTCCGGAAACAATAACAATTAAACCGCATACAGATGAAACACAAAAACCTTCTACTGAAATCTTGCAAGACAGTGAAAAGTGTAAAGAAGAGGAAGAAGCACAAGACAAAGATGATGAGCTTATTGACTATGAAGTATTTTACGACACAGTGAATAAAAACGACAACGATAAAAGCTGTATAGCTCGTCGTCTACGAAGCAGAACCACTTCACAACATACGGCGGCTATTATGATATACGAGGAGCCGAAATCATTTGTTGAGGCTATGCAGTCGGATGATTGCGAAAAATGGCAGCAAGCAATGGATGAAGAAATCGACTCATTAATAGAAAATGGAACGTGGGCATTGGTGAAAAAACCAGCACATCAGAAAATAATTGATAACAAGTGGGTGTACAAACTGAAACAAGACTCTGAGGGAAAAGTTGACCGGTATAAAGCTCGTTTGGTTGCGAGAGGTTTCACCCAACAACATGGGGTTGACTACGAAGAAACTTTTAGTCCGGTGGTGAGATTTACGTCGATTCGGTGCATATTGGCCATGGCAGCAGTTCGTAAAATGCAACTTATGCAATTTGACATCAAGACGGCATTTTTATATGGAGATTTGAGTGATGAAGTTTTTATGTAGCAGCCAATGGGGTATGACGACGGAAGTGGTCGTGTATGCAAACTGATGAAAAGTTTCTACGGGCTGAAGCAAGCATCGCGGTGTTTTAACAAGAAATTTACAGATTTTCTAAAACATTTTGGACTCGAAATGTCAAAGCACGATCCATGTGTTTTCATGCGTAAAACTGAAGATGGTTGTTTGTTTTTAGCTGTATACATTGATGATGGTCTAGTTGCAGCAACAAATGTTGAGCTTATTACGGAGCTAATGAAGAAACTAAAGACAGAATTTAAAGTAAAATTTTTTGATGCGAAGTTCTTTTTGGGACTTGAAATTCAGCGCCATGCTGATGGATCTATTTTTATTTGCCAAAAGGCTTAGGCCAGTAAGGTAATTACTCAGTATAATATGCAAAATTCTTCTTTTGCAGACACACCTGCTGACTGTTCCACCAATTTGAGCGATTTTGGCAAAAATTATGCTGGTCCTATAAATTTTCCATACAGAGAGGCGGTTGGTAGCCTTATGTATCTGACGGTCGCTACAAGGCCGGATATAGCTTTTGCTGTGTCAAATGTGAGTCGATATCTTGAAACCCCTACTGCAGCGCACGTTAAAGCAGTGAAGCGAATACTACGGTATATCAATGGCACAATAAGTATGGGTATCCTTTACAACAGCAATAGCGACCCTGACTTACGTGGTTACAGCGATGCAGACTACGCTGGTGACGTCATAACACGAAAGTCGACATCAGGTTTTGTGTTCATGGTCGGAGATGGCGTAATAAGTTGGTGCTCAGAAAGGTAGAAGTGTGTCTCTTTGTCTACTACAGAGGCGAGTACATTGCTGCCTCTAGTGCAGTAAAAGAGCTGGTGTGGCTCAGACGTTTTTGGTGCGGTATTGGTGGTCCAGAAAAGGTAATGTTTCATGTCGACAACCAGAGCGCCATTCGACTAATAAAGAACCCAGAATTTCACAAAAGAACAAAGCATATTGATGTGCGTTACCACTACATACGCGATAAGTATGAGGAGCAAGTTTTCGTACTGCAATATGTTGCATCCATCAATCAACTGGCAGATGGCCTAACAAAGGCACTTCCAAAAATAAAATTTTTATATTTTAGAGATCAATTAGGTTTGAAAGTTATGTAAATACCATATGTACAATTTGCAATTTTTCCTGAATTTTAAATACAAAATGTAACTAAAAAGTGGGAGTGTTGAAAGAGAATGTATATTTTAGTTACATGGCAACACTATTATAGTTATCTACATACTTCAACCTGTCAAAATACTCTCTTGTTCATTCTTCCCTTTTTTTCTTTTTACTACGTGCTAGCAGCCTCGTGTAGAAAACATTACTTTTGCTTTTAATTAAAACTAAACTGTTCTTTTCTACAAAATAACTTGTTTATTCATCAAATATAATGTAGTACATGCAATAATATTAAGATTATGTACACTTCATGAGAAAATATATATAATGAGTACTACTTTATGTACAATTCATGAAATATGTATATTAGGGTAGGCCAAAAAATCGATTTTTGTTTTTTTCAAAGGGTACACAGATTTTCGAATTCCTGACCATAAATGGAGTATAATGACCAAATATGAGTTTTTTATGTTAATGGGAAGCGTGCCTCATCGCCGTTTTTTGTTTTCGTGAAATGCTTTCATGTAAATGAATATATTTTCTCACCCAAAAATCGTATAGCCAACTCTTACCCCAGTTTTTGCAGGGAATTGAACGCCCTACAAAAAAGGTCTTATACATTTTTTTCATTAATGTGACCGTTACAAAGTTCTTCGAGGTCCAAAATTGACTAATTTCTGAAACCCATAAGGTTTTGTTAAAAGTTGTGTAGCTCAAAAACAGCAAAATATTAAGTAACGATTTTAGATATTTAAACGGGGAACTTTCACGGTCTACAAAAAAGGTAAAATGCATTTTTTTCATTTACCAAACCAAAAAAGAGATACTCACGGTTAACAACGGAACATTTAAAATCGGCATTGAAATTGCAGAATTTGGATGTTAACATTTTGTAGTTGCCTCCATTGCTGCCCATATCTGGTTTGCAAAAACAACAAGAACCGAAAATAACCAGTTTTTCAAGTATCCTAGAGAAGAGTTGATGTATTTAATATTATAATGTATTTACGCTTGCCTGAGATTCTTTACGAATACATAAATGTGCCACCGCAAATGCCGCTTTTCTGATTCAAATACAAGTCCTTAATGCTGTTATTAAACGATTTTAAGGACTTCCGATCAACAACATCGAATAACATTTTAAAATCTTTTTGAAGTGACGATTCTTTCTAATTCTGGGATGGTGATTTCTTGCGTTTATAATTTTTTGTTATACTTCGACACTTGTTATAACATCGAACAATTCTTCTCTCTATATTTTGACGTTTGGTGGTAGCAATACCATATTTTTTCCAAAGCTCTATACCCTAAGCTGCTGCAGTTTTAGCACTTTTTAAGACAGAAGCTTTAAGATTATTTAACTGGTAAAAAAATATGCACATAACTTCTTTCATGGTTGGCAATTTCAGCTCGAGAATTTTCGGCATTGGGATGCCTATGAAAGTAATTTCGTTATTCATCTTATACGGTTAACAGATAGATAACGACTAATTACTTAAGATTTTTTTTTTAAAATATGATGTGCAACTTTTTTCTTTTGTGTTGTATAAAGTGAAAAGAAATGATGTAGCTACCTGCTGGTGGGCTAAAAGATTTAAATATATACCTCATCCATTATTTAAAAAGATCTACTTGAATCGCTATTAACGAGCGTTAGGTACGGGTATGAATGTATGCATGTGCGGTGGCACATTTATCTATTCATAAAGAATCTCAGGCAGGCGTAAATACATTATAATATTGTGACGAATTCGATGATTCCTTAATTATCAATCCAGGGTTCGATCACTATAAAATCAAATAAACACACGCACAGATATTGTAACTAATAGCTAGTTTTATTTAGTAGTAATAAACGCAAAACAATTTGAAGAGTAGTTCAGTTACAGTAGTTCACTGAACAACGCTTGAAAATAAACTGAACTCCTTGCCTTGCTTGGTCACCGCCTTATATAGTCCAACAGGGTGCTTGCCTACGCACCGAGAACTTTCTTGGTTGATCGCTTTTCGTGTTCTGGAAGGGTCGGTGTTATTTATTGGCATCTCCTCTTTGCATCGTATTCGCAAACACTCGCGCCATCTCTTTTCCTCTTCCTAGTTATACGCTTTGCAGGCATAAGCGTAGCCATCGTTATCTCGGTTAGGTTAACTAGTGGTGGGAGTGTTATTGAGTTAGGGATGGTACATGCTTGAGAATAATCGCCACACTGCCCTCCACCTAAGTCTGACACATTGCCGGAACCAAACGCAGCTAGCCTTTCCAAATGGACCACCTTCATCTTATTCCTTGGCCTTCCCATAGTTTGTATGCGATATACCACATCGTTGATCCGTTTTATGACTTTGTATGGGCCTTCTCAGTTACATTGTAGTTTTGGGGACAAACCTTTCTTACGCTGTGGGTTGTATAGCAGCACTAAATCTCCTTCTATAAAACCTTCCGAATTTATTGCTTTTTTTCGTACCTGGCCTTCATCTTATCGCTCATGATCTTAGTCCGTTGTCTCACAAGGTCGTGAATTTCTTCTTCCAATACGCTAGTAGATTTCCGAGCATTTACTCCTGCATCAGCGTTTATCCCAAACTTCAAGTCAGCTGGCAATCGAAGATCATTCCCGAAAATTACCTTTGCAGGAGTCTGACCAGTTGTTTCATGTACTGCAGAGCGATATGCCATTAGGAATAAGGAGATGTGAGTATCCCAATCCTTCTGGAACCTATCCACTACTTTCTTCAGGTGCTCTTCCAAGGTTCTATTGAATCGTTCCACCATGCCATCTGACTGAGGATGTAGTGCAGTTGTTCGAGTTTTCCGAATGCCCAATGTCTTGCACATTTCCTGGAACACAGCTGATTCGAAATTTCTGCCTTGGTCAGAATGTATCTCCATCGGTGCACCAAACCTAGCTACCCAATTGTTAGTTAACACTTCTGCTATGGTTTCTGCCTCTTGATTTGGAATAGGGTACACTTCTGGCCACTTGCTGAAATAGTCCATAACTACCAGGACATATTTGTTTCCGAGTTTGCTAGTAGGAAATGGACCAGCTACATCCATGGCTATCCTCTCAAATGGCGCACCTGAGTTATACTGTTTCATTTGGCCATGGCTCCTTGATTTCGGTCCTTTAGCTTTGATGCATACTTCACAGTTGGCAATCCACTCCGCGACCGATTGACGGGAACCAACCCAATAGAATCTTCGTTTGACTTTCTCCAAGGTCTTGGTGACTCCAAGATGACCTCCGCTTGGACCGTTATGTAATTCATTGAGTACATCAGGGATTTTCCTCCTTGGGACGACTATCAGCTTTCGAACACATTGACCATCCTCACCATGCATACAACCGGATTCTAATTGCAAACTATTCCACTGTGCCCAATATGACTTGGCAACAGGACTTTCTGCTGACATCTCCTCTCTTGATGGTCGCTCGTTTCATTCGATTCCTTGCATTACACGTGTAAGATTTGGATCTTCGTGCTGAAACCTCCTTAATTGATCCATGTTCCATTTGTCCCTAGATGTTATAGTCATGAGCCGCACATCTATAATGTCTTTCGAACAATGCTTGCATTTCAAGTTACATGGCCTTCGTAAAATTGCATCACCATTTCCGTGGGTGTTACGTTTGCGAGACTCTATGGAAAAGTCATAACTTTTCCACCATGCCAATTGACCTTCCGGATTACGGAACTGTAAGAGCCATTTCAACGCTGCATGGTCTGTCCTGACGTGGAATCGCTGCCCATAGAGATACTTGTGGAAATGCTTAACGCACTCTACCAATGCCAACAGTTCTCTCCGGGTTACACAATAGTTCTTTTCAGGCTTCCCAATTGTTCGGCTATAGTATGCAACTACCTTCTCCTGTCCATCAACAATCTGGGACAGAACACCTCCTATAGCATAACCACTCGCATATGTATCCAGAATAAACTTTGAACCTGGAATTGGATATGCTACCATCGGTGCAGTGCACAGTTGTTCCTTCAATGTTTGAAAAGCAACTTCCGGCTCCTTCTTCTATTCAAATCTCATATTCTTCTTGGTAAGGTCATGGAGACTACTAGCTACGCTGGAAAAATTCGGTACAAATCGGCGATAATACGTGCACAGCCCCAGGAAGCTCCGTAACTCATGCAAATTTCTCGGTCTTGGCCAATCCTTTACGGCTTCGATCTTTTCCTTAGCAGTGCAGATTCCCTCCGTAGTTACCTTGTGACCCAAATAACTTACTTCCTTTTTAAACAAGGAACACTTCTTGGGACTTAGTTTCAGACCAGCACCAGCTATTCTTTGGAAAACTTCCTCCAAGTTCTTTAGGTGTTCCTCAAAGCTTTTTCCCAGCACGATGATGTCGTCGAGGTACACCAAACATGTTTGCCAGTGCAATTATTTTAGTATCTGGTCCATGAGTCTCTCAAAAGTAGCTGGAGCATTGCGTAGTCCGAAGGGCATTACCGTAAATTGCCAAAGCCCTTCTCCAACGCTGAAAGCCGTCTTCTCTTTATCTTCACCCTTCACCTCCACTTGCCAGTAGCCGCTTTTCAAGTCCAGTGTGGAAAACCATTTCGTGCCAGATAACGAGTCCAGAGTATCGTCGATTCTTGGCAATGGATAACTGTCCTTCTTCGTTACGTCGTTCAATTTCCGGTAATCCACACAGAACCTCATTTTTCCATCTTTCTTTTTCACTAGTCCTACCGGTGAGCTCCATGGACTAGCTGATGGTTCGATCCCGCCGCTGTCACTCATTTCCTGTATAATTTCTCTTACTACTTGGCGTTTGGCCAATGGAATACTACGAGGAGCTTGGCGGATGGACCTTGCATCACCAGTATCAATTTGATGCTTCACAACTTTGGTCCGACCTGGTTTAGAACCATCCTTGTCAAATATGGTCGAGTACTTTGATAGAAGTTCCTTTGCCTTTTTCTGATGATCTTTTTCGAGGCCTGCCGTCCACGACGTGATATCATCTGAAAGATTAATCTTGATGGTAGAATCATTTTCCTGAAGCTGTTCGCAATTGATAACTACCTCGACCTCTTGGCATTGTCCCAATATTGCTCCTTTGGAAAGTTTAATCGGCGATTTGAACTCATTAAGTACTCTTACCGGTACACGTCAATCTTGTTTTGTCATGGCCAGGGTTTTTTTACTAATATGTTCGTCCTTAATTTGTTTGCTGCCTCGACAACCCACAACTTGTTTGTCCCATAATCTCCATCAATCTTTGCCCATATGATTGATGAATTTGTTGGCTCTTCTCTACAAGCACTCGCTTACTAACGTATTTGTTTTCGTAACCAAAATTTAATGGCACATCCATGTTCTGGTAATTCATAATCCTGTTTTGCATGTCGATCTTGATGCCTTGCTCGCTTAAGAAGTCCACACCAACTATGATTTCGTCAACAATATCTGCTACTATAAAACTGTGTAGAACGGCCACGTTCCCAATTGCGATTTCACATGTTACTTCTCCTAGGACATGGGTGTCCTCACCAGTGGCCGTACGTAACTTTGCACCATGCATTGGTCTCACCTCCTTGTTGACTAAATCAGATCGAAATATGGAATGCGATGCGCCTGTATCCACAGTTAGGAAGTGCTCTTTTCCATCCACATATGCAACAACAGTAACATTACTAGCTTTCCTTCCGATCTGTGACACAGAGATTATGGGGCATTCAGTTGCGGGAGCCAGTCCACGCCCCTTTCGGCTGGCTCTATTTAGTTTAACGACTGATTTGGTTGGGAAATTTGCTCGTCTCCTTCAGCTTTGCGTTTTCGTCCACCTGAATTGCTGGGGTTACTGGAGCCAGTGCCGCAATAACGTGCTATGTCACCTGATTCTCCGCACTTAAAGCATTTAATGGTACCATCACTTTTTTTCTGTACTCCGTTCAACGCTTCCAAAATTTTGCCAACCCAAGCCGGAGTTTCCACTTCTACGCGATGAGCCTTGTATGCAGGTTTACTCAAAAGTGAGGCTGTTTCCTGCGTCAGAGCATGCGATACCGTTTCAGCGAATATCCTTTTGGGGCTTGCATATATGGCCCGCTTCGTCTCCAGATCGCGTATTCCATTTATAAAACTTTGGATTTTTACCCTCTCAGTATACTCCATGGGTGCGTCCGCATTTGCTAGATGGGCCAACCTCTCGATGTCCGATGCAAATTCCTGCAAAGTCTCATTAGCTTTCTGGGAGCGATTCTGTAGCTCTATTTGGTATATCTGCTTCCGATGTTCGCTACCATAGCGTCTCTCAACTGCACCCATTAATGCTTCATAATTGTTCCGTTCTCCGTCAGGAATAGTCTGCAAAATTTCGGCTGCAGGTCCCTTCAGTGCCACGAATAATGCAGTAACTTTGTCTTCCATGCCCTAATTATTCACAACTGCCGTCTTCTCAAACTGTAGCTTAAATACCTGGAAAGGAACAGAACCATGAAATGACGGGGATTTTACCTTGGGAGTATTCGCTGAAGCAGATGGACGGTACAGTTGCAACTCCTGGATACGGCCCCTTAACGCATCTACCTAGGCCTCGATCTTCTCCTCAAACTGCATTATTTTCTCGTCCATGCGTGCCTCTAGCTTCAATGACATCCTGGCTTCCTGCTCTTCCAGCTTTGCAGAGATCTGCGATAACACCTGTGCTGAACTTTGTGATGATATTTCGGAAATACGTGCCTCCAACTTGGATGTAATACGTCTATCTTGTTCTTCCAGCTGAGATGCCATGTGTGTCTTCTGTTCTACATGCTTGAGAATAATCGCCACACTGCCCTCCACCTAAGTCTGACACATTGCCGGAACCAAACGCAGCTAGCCTTTCCAAATGGACCACCTTCATCTTATTCCTTGGCCTTCCCATAGTTTGTATGCGATATACCACATCGTTGATCCGTTTTATGACTTTGTATGGGCCTTCTCAGTTACATTGTAGTTTTGGGGACAAACCTTTCTTACGCTGTGGGTTGTATAGCAGCACTAAATCTCCTTCTATAAAACCTTCCGAATTTATTGCTTTTTTTCGTACCTGGCCTTCATCTTATCGCTCATGATCTTAGTCCGTTGTCTCACAAGGTCGTGAATTTCTTCTTCCAATACGCTAGTAGATTTCCGAGCATTTACTCCTGCATCAGCGTTTATCCCAAACTTCAAGTCAGCTGGCAATCGAAGATCATTCCCGAAAATTACCTTTGCAGGAGTCTGACCAGTTGTTTCATGTACTGCAGAGCGATATGCCATTAGGAATAAGGAGATGTGAGTATCCCAATCCTTCTGGAACCTATCCACTACTTTCTTCAGGTGCTCTTCCAAGGTTCTATTGAATCGTTCCACCATGCCATCTGACTGAGGATGTAGTGCAGTTGTTCGAGTTTTCCGAATGCCCAATGTCTTGCACATTTCCTGGAACACAGCTGATTCGAAATTTCTGCCTTGGTCAGAATGTATCTCCATCGGTGCACCAAACCTAGCTACCCAATTGTTAGTTAACACTTCTGCTATGGTTTCTGCCTCTTGATTTGGAATAGGGTACACTTCTGGCCACTTGCTGAAATAGTCCATAACTACCAGGACATATTTGTTTCCGAGTTTGCTAGTAGGAAATGGACCAGCTACATCCATGGCTATCCTCTCAAATGGCGCACCTGAGTTATACTGTTTCATTTGGCCATGGCTCCTTGATTTCGGTCCTTTAGCTTTGATGCATACTTCACAGTTGGCAATCCACTCCGCGACCGATTGACGGGAACCAACCCAATAGAATCTTCGTTTGACTTTCTCCAAGGTCTTGGTGACTCCAAGATGACCTCCGCTTGGACCGTTATGTAATTCATTGAGTACATCAGGGATTTTCCTCCTTGGGACGACTATCAGCTTTCGAACACATTGACCATCCTCACCATGCATACAACCGGATTCTAATTGCAAACTATTCCACTGTGCCCAATATGACTTGGCAACAGGACTTTCTGCTGACATCTCCTCTCTTGATGGTCGCTCGTTTCATTCGATTCCTTGCATTACACGTGTAAGATTTGGATCTTCGTGCTGAAACCTCCTTAATTGATCCATGTTCCATTTGTCCCTAGATGTTATAGTCATGAGCCGCACATCTATAATGTCTTTCGAACAATGCTTGCATTTCAAGTTACATGGCCTTCGTAAAATTGCATCACCATTTCCGTGGGTGTTACGTTTGCGAGACTCTATGGAAAAGTCATAACTTTTCCACCATGCCAATTGACCTTCCGGATTACGGAACTGTAAGAGCCATTTCAACGCTGCATGGTCTGTCCTGACGTGGAATCGCTGCCCATAGAGATACTTGTGGAAATGCTTAACGCACTCTACCAATGCCAACAGTTCTCTCCGGGTTACACAATAGTTCTTTTCAGGCTTCCCAATTGTTCGGCTATAGTATGCAACTACCTTCTCCTGTCCATCAACAATCTGGGACAGAACACCTCCTATAGCATAACCACTCGCATATGTATCCAGAATAAACTTTGAACCTGGAATTGGATATGCTACCATCGGTGCAGTGCACAGTTGTTCCTTCAATGTTTGAAAAGCAACTTCCGGCTCCTTCTTCTATTCAAATCTCATATTCTTCTTGGTAAGGTCATGGAGACTACTAGCTACGCTGGAAAAATTCGGTACAAATCGGCGATAATACGTGCACAGCCCCAGGAAGCTCCGTAACTCATGCAAATTTCTCGGTCTTGGCCAATCCTTTACGGTTTCGATCTTTTCCTTAGCAGTGCAGATTCCCTCCGTAGTTACCTTGTGACCCAAATAACTTACTTCCTTTTTAAACAAGGAACACTTCTTGGGACTTAGTTTCAGACCAGCACCAGCTATTCTTTGGAAAACTTCCTCCAAGTTCTTTAGGTGTTCCTCAAAGCTTTTTCCCAGCACGATGATGTCGTCGAGGTACACCAAACATGTTTGCCAGTGCAATTATTTTAGTATCTGGTCCATGAGTCTCTCAAAAGTAGCTGGAGCATTGCGTAGTCCGAAGGGCATTACCGTAAATTGCCAAAGCCCTTCTCCAACGCTGAAAGCCGTCTTCTCTTTATCTTCACCCTTCACCTCCACTTGCCAGTAGCCGCTTTTCAAGTCCAGTGTGGAAAACCATTTCGTGCCAGATAACGAGTCCAGAGTATCGTCGATTCTTGGCAATGGATAACTGTCCTTCTTCGTTACGTCGTTCAATTTCCGGTAATCCACACAGAACCTCATTTTTCCATCTTTCTTTTTCACTAGTCCTACCGGTGAGCTCCATGGACTAGCTGATGGTTCGATCCCGCCGCTGTCACTCATTTCCTGTATAATTTCTCTTACTACTTGGCGTTTGGCCAATGGAATACTACGAGGAGCTTGGCGGATGGACCTTGCATCACCAGTATCAATTTGATGCTTCACAACTTTGGTCCGACCTGGTTTAGAACCATCCTTGTCAAATATGGTCGAGTACTTTGATAGAAGTTCCTTTGCCTTTTTCTGATGATCTTTTTCGAGGCCTGCCGTCCACGACGTGATATCATCTGAAAGATTAATCTTGATGGTAGAATCATTTTCCTGAAGCTGTTCGCAATTGATAACTACCTCGACCTCTTGGCATTGTCCCAATATTGCTCCTTTGGAAAGTTTAATCGGCGATTTGAACTCATTAAGTACTCTTACCGGTACACGTCAATCTTGTTTTGTCATGGCCAGGGTTTTTTTACTAATATGTTCGTCCTTAATTTGTTTGCTGCCTCGACAACCCACAACTTGTTTGTCCCATAATCTCCATCAATCTTTGCCCATATGATTGATGAATTTGTTGGCTCTTCTCTACAAGCACTCGCTTACTAACGTATTTGTTTTCGTAACCAAAATTTAATGGCACATCCATGTTCTGGTAATTCATAATCCTGTTTTGCATGTCGATCTTGATGCCTTGCTCGCTTAAGAAGTCCACACCAACTATGATTTCGTCAACAATATCTGCTACTATAAAACTGTGTAGAACGGCCACGTTCCCAATTGCGATTTCACATGTTACTTCTCCTAGGACATGGGTGTCCTCACCAGTGGCCGTACGTAACTTTGCACCATGCATTGGTCTCACCTCCTTGTTGACTAAATCAGATCGAAATATGGAATGCGATGCGCCTGTATCCACAGTTAGGAAGTGCTCTTTTCCATCCACATATGCAACAACAGTAACATTACTAGCTTTCCTTCCGATCTGTGACACAGAGATTATGGGGCATTCAGTTGCGGGAGCCAGTCCACGCCCCTTTCGGCTGGCTCTATTTAGTTTAACGACTGATTTGGTTGGGAAATTTGCTCGTCTCCTTCAGCTTTGCGTTTTCGTCCACCTGAATTGCTGGGGTTACTGGAGCCAGTGCCGCAATAACGTGCTATGTCACCTGATTCTCCGCACTTAAAGCATTTAATGGTACCATCACTTTTTTTCTGTACTCCGTTCAACGCTTCCAAAATTTTGCCAACCCAAGCCGGAGTTTCCACTTCTACGCGATGAGCCTTGTATGCAGGTTTACTCAAAAGTGAGGCTGTTTCCTGCGTCAGAGCATGCGATACCGTTTCAGCGAATATCCTTTTGGGGCTTGCATATATGGCCCGCTTCGTCTCCAGATCGCGTATTCCATTTATAAAACTTTGGATTTTTACCCTCTCAGTATACTCCATGGGTGCGTCCGCATTTGCTAGATGGGCCAACCTCTCGATGTCCGATGCAAATTCCTGCAAAGTCTCATTAGCTTTCTGGGAGCGATTCTGTAGCTCTATTTGGTATATCTGCTTCCGATGTTCGCTACCATAGCGTCTCTCAACTGCACTCATTAATGCTTCATAATTGTTCCGTTCTCCGTCAGGAATAGTCTGCAAAATTTCGGCTGCAGGTCCCTTCAGTGCCACGAATAATGCAGTAACTTTGTCTTCCATGCCCTAATTATTCACAACTGCCGTCTTCTCAAACTGTAGCTTAAATACCTGGAAAGGAACAGAACCATGAAATGACGGGGATTTTACCTTGGGAGTATTCGCTGAAGCAGATGGACGGTACAGTTGCAACTCCTGGATACGGCCCCTTAACGCATCTACCTAGGCCTCGATCTTCTCCTCAAACTGCATTATTTTCTCGTCCATGCGTGCCTCTAGCTTCAATGACATCCTGGCTTCCTGCTCTTCCAGCTTTGCAGAGATCTGCGATAACACCTGTGCTGAACTTTGTGATGATATTTCGGAAATACGTGCCTCCAACTTGGATGTAATACGTCTATCTTGTTCTTCCAGCTGA
This sequence comes from Merzomyia westermanni, assembly GCA_949987695.1. Taxonomy (NCBI): domain Eukaryota; kingdom Metazoa; phylum Arthropoda; class Insecta; order Diptera; family Tephritidae; genus Merzomyia; species Merzomyia westermanni. The sequence goes on from OX465289.1 coordinate 116,660,578, forward strand.
GATGCCATGTGTGTCTTCTGTTCTTCCAGCTGAGATGCCATCTGTGTCTTCTGTTCTTCCATCTGAGATGCCATGTGTGTCTTCTGTTCTTCCAGCTGAGATGCCATATGTGTCTTCTGTTCTTCCAGCTGAGATGCTATACAAGTTTTCTGTTCTTCCATTTTAGTCGACATCTGAGTTAATACAGCCAATATCATGTTTGTGTCCGCGGTTGCTACTGGATTCGGAGACTCCTTTTTTTCTTCCATTTTCGACGATGTCTCTTCCACAAGATGGAAAACATGGTCATCAACGTTGATACCTTCCGCTTCCATAGCCTCCCGTAATCTTGACTGTAGCTCGGACTTATTACCTGTAGTGTTTAGTCCGCGTTGTTCCAACTCATTTTTGAGTTGCTGAATCTTCAATTCATTCAACTTAGCCATGTCCTTGTTATCCTTGAAATCACTGGTATTTATTTAGCAATACCGCTTCTGACACCAAATATGACGAATTCGATGATTCCTTAATTATCAATCCAGGGTTCGATCACTATAAAGTCAAATAAACACACGCACAAATATTGTAACTAATAGCTAGTTTTATTTACTAGTAATAAACGCAAAACAATTTTGAGAGTTTGGTAACTTTACAGTAGTTCACTGAACAACGCTTGAAAATAAACTGAACCCCATGCCTTGCTTGGTCACCGCCTTATATAGTCCAACAGGGTGCTTGCCTACGCACCGAGAACTTTCTTGGTTGTTCGCTTTTCGTGTTCTGGAAGGGTCGGTGTTATTTATTGGCATCTCCTCTTTGCATCGTATTCGCAAACACTCGCGCCATCTCTTTTCGTCTTCCTAGTTATACGCTTGCATGCATAAGCGTAGCCATAGTTATCGGTGTTAACTAGTGGTGGGAGTGTTATTGAGTTAGGGATGGTACATGCTTGAGAATAATCGCCACAATATTAAATACATTAAATCTTTTCTAGGACGCTTGCAAAACTGGTTATTTTCGGTTCTTGTTGTTTTTGCAAATTAGATATGGGCAGCAATGTAGGCAACTACAAAATGTTAACATCCAAATTCTTCAATTTTAATGCCGATTTTAAATGTTCCGTGTTAACCGTGAATATCTCTTTTATGGTTTGGTAAATGAAAAAAATGCATTTTACCTTTTTTGTAGACCGTGAAATTTCTCATTTTAATACCTAAAATTCGTTACTTAATATTTTGCTGTTTTTGAGCTACACAACTTTTAACAAAACCTTATGCGTTTCAGAAATTAGTCAATTTTCGACCTCGAAGAACTTTGTAAGGGTCACATTAATGAAAAAAAATATTAAGACCTTTTTTGTAGAGCGTTCAATTCCCTGCAAAAACTGGAGTAAGAGTTGGCTCTACGACGTTTGGGTGAGAAGATATATTCATTTACATAAAAGCGTTTCACGAAAACAAAAAACGTCGATGAGGCACGCTTTCCCATTAACATAAAAAAGTTATATTTGGTCATTATACTCCATTTAAGGTCAGGAATTCGAAAATCTGTGTACCCTTTAAAAAAAACGAAAACCGATTTTTTTTTGGCCCACCCTAATGTATATAATGAATATTCTGTTTTTGGGATTGGGACCTATGTCGCGTAAACATTCTGCCTCCCCTAGGCGTACTAGCCGCGTAGTGTATGCTGCAACTCTTGTAGGGCCCAACCTGGTTCTTCGATAAGGATCCGTCCCGTATGTGGCGGTGCTTAAACCGCTTACGGTGCATCGGATATTGCGGTCGCCGACGCTGGTTAGTCGCGGGGGTTGACGTGTCCCTGGAGGGCGATCTGTAACCCTGGGAGGCTGCGGTTGAGTATGGCGACGATGACCTGCGGCTCTTGGCGGCGTGGTGGTGGAGGCATTTCCGCTACAGGGGGTCCGACGTACGCGGGTTGGCGATCTTAGGTGTCCCGATGGAGAAATGTGTGGTGGTGCTACCCGCAGACCCTGCACCTTTCTGTGGAGGTGCACTGGTTGGTTCGATGGGAGAGCGCTAAGCAGTTGCTGCAATACTGATGTGCCCTAGCGGCTAAGAAGCGTTGTTCCGACTGCATGACCGCGAACACGGCACATCAGCAGGCGTTATGACGCATGCACAATCTGCATTTGCGGTAATCCCGGACGGGTTCGCTACGGTGCGGTCAGGCTGCGGGCAGGGTCACCTGCGATGCCAATGAGCGGCGTGTTGTTGAAGCCGGGGAGCGTTGACGATCCATATGTTGAAAAGAGAGAGTAATATATATGCATATTAGTTATACGCCTGATATTAAGCATAGTTTTGGGGAGTGCCTAAGTGGTTTCCAGAGGGTTAATGATAGTACGAACTTGTGGACTGTATTAAGTTGGGGAGATGTGAGTGGGCACTGAGGGGCCGCGTTACTCTCAGATGACGGTAGGAAGCACAGTCTAGTGAGAGGTCTCGTAAGAATACCGTTCTGGGTGCGGACGTCTACGACACGAATGTGTCCATCTCGTCCTGGGTGTAGGCTTTCCAATCGACCTAGTCGCCACTCGGTGGGAGGTATGTGGTCTTCTTTAATGATGACTAGCTCGCCAATTTTCGGTGGAATTTTTTCGTTTTTCCAACGGTAACGCTTTTGAAGGTCGGTGAGTTAAACCGGATCCTTCCTAGAAAAGAGCGGAGTCCTCCCAGTGAATGGTCGACTATCCCATGCAACCCTAACTTACAATGAGCGTCATCCCATCATCCTACTCGAAAATATCGACTTTGTACTCTACACCTACGATTCCTTCACGAAATGCTCCTACATGCGGACGCTCGCCGCAAGCAGCAAATCTTAAGGCAAGAATTTTACATTGCCCATCTCAAACCACTTATCAAAAAGTGCATATTCCAGTGCAAAGTCTGCACCACTCACAAACAACAAACGCGATTACAAATTATGGCAGCCTTGCCCCCCGAACGTTGTAGAATCGCTCCACCTTTCACAACGACTAAAGGGCTACGCGGCCGTCTTTGTCTGTCTTACCACCAAAGCGGTCCACCTGGAATTATGCTCAGACCTCACCAGCGAGGCTTTTCTTGCTGCCTTCGCTCGATTTGTAGGACGCCGAGGATACCCGAACCAGATGATGAGCGATAATGGCAAAAGATATATCGGCGCCAAGCGGGCTACCGAACTGGAATTCGCCTCTGTCCTAAAAGAAGTATTGTCGGATATTGTCCAGAAGTATGCCCCCAAAGGAATCAATTGGAAGGCGCACCTCAAATGAGCGGATTATGGGAATCCGGTGTCAAAAGCTTGAAAACCCAAAAACCCTTCAAAAGGGTAGCCGGAACTCACAGCTTTACCCTCGAGGAGTTCTCGACTTTATTAATTCGAATAGAAGCCGTACTTAACTCTCGTCCTATCTCCCAGGTTTCTCAGCACTCGAATGACCTCACCGCCCTCACGCCAGGTAATTTTCTTAGAGAAGCACCAATGCTTTCGCTTCCCAAACCGAATCACGAAAATCTCTCAGTGATAAATAGGTGGGAACGACTGAAAGTTCTGCACCATCAGTTCAGAAAAGGCTGGAAAACGGTTTACCTCACCGACCTTCAAAAGCGTTACCGTTGGAAAAACGAAAAAATTCCACCGAAAATTGGCGAGCTAGTCATCATTAAAGAAGACCACTTACCTCCCACCGAGTGGCGACTAGGTCGATTGGAAAGCCTACACCCAGGACGAGATGGACACATTCGTGTCGTAGACGTCCGCACCCAGAACGGTATTCTCACGAGACCTCTCACTAGACCGCGCTTCCTACGGTCATCTGAGAGTAACGCGGCCCCTCAGTGCCCACTCAAATCTCCCCAACTTAATACAGTCCACAAGCTCGTACTCAGGAAACCACTTAGGCACTCCCCAAAACTATGCTTAATATCAGGCGTATAACTATATGCATATATATTACTCTCTCTTTTCAACATATGGACGTCAACGCTCCCCGGTTTCAACAACACGCCGCTCATTGGCATCGCAGGTGACCCTGCCCGCAGCCTGACCGCACCGTAGCGAACCCGTCCGGGATTACCGGAAATGCAGATTGTGCATGCGTCATAACGCCTGCTGATGTGCCGTGTTTGTGCCCATGCAGCCGGAACAACGCTTCTTAGCCTCTAGGGCACATTAGTATTGCAGCAACTGCTTAGCGCTGTCCCATCGAAACAACCAGTGCACCTCCACAGAAAGGTGCAGGGTCTGCGGGTAGCACCACCACACATTTCTCCATCGGGACAACTAAGGTCGCCAACCCGCGTACGTCGGACCCCCTGTAGCGGAAATGCCTCCACCACCACGCCGCCAAGAGCCGCAGCTCATCGTCGCCATACTCAACCGCAGCTACCCAGGGTTACAGATCGGCCTCCAAGGACACGTCAACCCCCGCGACTAACCAGCGTCGGCGACCGCAATATCCGATGCACCGTAACCGGTTTACGCACCGCCACATACAAAAATAAGGTGGGACGGATCCTTATCCAAGAAGCAGGTTGGGCCCTACAAGAGTTGCAGCATACACTAGGCGGCTAGTACGCCTAGGGGAGGTAGAATGTTTACGCGACATAGGTCCCAATCCCAAAAACAGAATATTCATTATATACATTAGGGTGGGGCAAAAAAAATCGGTTTTCGTTTTTTTCAAAGGGTACACAGATTTTCGAATTCCTGATCTTAAATGGAGTATAATGACCAAATATGACTTTTTTATGTTAATGGGAAGGCGTGCCTCATCGACGTTTTTTGTTTTCGCGAAAAGCTTTTATGTAAATGAATATATCTTCTCACCCAAACGTCGTAGAGCCAACTGTTACTCCAGTTTTTGCAGGGAATTGAACGCTCTACAAAAAAGGTCTTAAAATTTTGTTTCATTAATGTGACCCTTACAAAGTTCTTCGAGGTCGAAAATTGACTAATTTCTGAAACCCATAAGGTTTTGTTAAAAGTTGTGTAGCTCAAAAACAGCAAAATATTAAGTAACGAATTTTAGATATTCAAATGGGAAATTTCACGGTCTACAAAAAGGGTAAAATCCATTTTTTTCATTTAACAAACCATAAAAGAGATATTCACGGTTAACAACGGAACATTTAAAATCGGCATTAAAATTGCAGAATTTGGATGTTAACATTTTGTAGTTGCCTACATTGCTGCCCATATCTGATTTGCAAAAACAACAAGAACCGAAAATAACCAGTTTTGCAAGTGTCCTAGAGAAGATTTAATGTATTTAATATTGTGGCGATTATTCTCAAGCATGTACCATCCCTAACTCAGTAACACTCCCACCACTAGTTAACACAACAAGCGTATAACTAGGAAGACGAAAAGAGATGGCGCGAGTGTTTGCGAATACGATGCAAAGAGGAGATGCCAATAAATAACACCGACCCTTCCAGAACACGAAAACCGAACAACCAAGAAAGTTCTCAGTGCGTAGGCAAGCACCCTGTTGGACTATATAAGGCGGTGACCAAGGAAGGCAGGGAGTTCAGTTTATTTTCAAGCGTTGTTCAGTGAACTACTGTAAAGTTACCAAACTCTCAAAATTGTTTTGCGTTTATTACTAGTAAATAAAACTAGCTATTAGTTACAATATCTGTGCGTGTGTTTATTTGACTTTATAGTGATCGGACCCTGGATTGATAATTAAGGAATCATCGAATTCGTCACATTTGGTGTCAGAAGCGGTATTGTTAAATAAATACCAGTGATTTCAAGGATAACAAGGACATGGCTAAGGTGAATGAATTGAAGATTCAGCAACTCAAAAATGAGTTGGAACAACGCGGACTAAACACTACAGGTAATAAGTCCGAGCTACAGTCAAGATTACGGGAGGCTATGGAAGCGGAAGGTATCAACGTTGATGACCATGTTTTCCATCTTGTGGAGGAGACATCGACGAAAATGGAAGAAAAAAAGGAGTCTCCGAATCCAGTAGCAACCGCGGACACAAACATGATATTGGCTGTATTAACTCAGATGTCGACTAAAATGGAAGAACAGAAAACTTGTATAGCATCTCAGCTGGAAGAACAGAAGACACATATGGCATCTCAGCTGGAAGAACAGAAGACACACATGGCATCTCAGCTGGAAGAACAGAAGACACACATGGCATCTCAGCTGGAAGAACAAGATAGACGTATTACATCCAAGTTGGAGGCACGTATTTCCGAAATATCATCACAAAGTTCAGCACAGGTGTTATCGCAGATCTCTGCAAAGCTGGAAGAGCAGGAAGCCAGGATGTCATTGAAGCTAGAGGCACGCATGGACGAGAAAATAATGCAGTTTGAGGAGAAAATCGAGGCCTAGGTAGATGCGTTAAGGGGCCGTATCCAGGAGTTGCAACTGTACCGTCCATCTGCTTCAGCGAATACTCCCAAGGTAAAATCCCCGTCATTTGATGGTTCTGTTCCTTTCCAGATATTTAAGCTACAGTTTGAGAAGACGGCAGTTGTGAATAACTAGGGCATGGAAGACAAAGTTACTGCATTATTCGTGGCACTGAAGGGACCTGCAGCCGAAATTTTGCAGACTATTCCTGACGGAGAACGGAACAATTATGAAGCATTAATGGGTGCAGTTGAGAGACGCTATGGTAGCGAACATCGGAAGCAGATATACCAAATAGAGCTACAGAATCGCTCCCAGAAACCTAATGAGACTTTGCAGGAATTTGCATCGGACATCGAGAGGTTGGCCCATCTAGCAAATGCGGACGCACCCATGGAGTATACTGAGATGGTAAAAATCCAAAGTTTTATAAATGGAATACGCGATCTGGAGACGAAGCGGGCCATATATGCAAACCCCAAAAGGACATTCGCTGAAACGGTATCGCATGCTCTGACGCAGGAAACAGCCTCACTTTTGAGTAAACCTGCATACAAGGCTCATCGTGTAGAAGTGGAAACTCCGGCTTGGGTTGACAAAATTTTGGAAGCGTTGAACGGAGTACAGAAAAAAAGTGATGGTACCATTAAATGCTTTAAGTGCGGAGAATCAGGTCACATAGCACGTTATTGCGGCACTGGCTCCAGTCACCCCAGCAATTCAGGTGGACGAAAACGCAAAGCTGAAGGAGACGAGCAAATTTCCCAACCGAATCAGTCGTTAAACTAAATAGAGCCAGCCGAAAGGGGCGTGGACTGGCTCCCGCAACTGAACGCCCCATAATCTCTGTGTCACAGATCGGAAGGAAAGCTAGTAATGTTACTGTTGTTGCATATGTGGATGGAAAAGAGCACTTACTAACTGTGGATACAGGCGCATCGCATTCCATAATTCGATCTGATTTAGTCAACAAGGAGGTGAGACCAATGCATGGAGCAAAGTTACGTACGGCCACTGGTGAGGACACCCATGTCCTAGGAGAAGTAACATGTGAAATCGCAATTGGGAACGTGGCCGTTCTACACAGTTTTATAGTAGCAGATATTGTTGACGAAATCATAGTTGGTGTGGGCTTCTTAAGCGAGCAAGGCATCAAGATCGACATGCAAAACAGGATTATGAATTACCAGAACATGGATGTGCCATTAAATTTTGGTTACGAAAACAAATACGTTAGTAAGCGAGTACTTGTGGAGGAGAGCCAACAAATTCCACCGAAGTCGGAAGCAATCATATGGGCAAAGATTGATGGAGATTATGGGACAAACAAGTTTAGGGTTGTCGAGGCAGCAAACAAATCAAGGACGAACATATTAGTAGGAAAAACCCTGGGCATCACAAAACAAGATGGGCGTGTACCGGTAAGAGTACTTAATGAGTTCAAATCGCCGATTAAACTTTCCAAAGGAGCAATATTGGGACAATGCCAAGAGGTCGAGGTAGTTATCAATTGTGAACAGCTTCAGGAAAATGATTCTACCATCAAGATTAATCTTTCAGATGATATCACGTCGTGGACGGCAGGCCTCGAAAAAGATCATCAGAAAAAGGCAAAGGAACTTCTATCAAAGTACTCGACCATATTTGACAAGGATGGTTCTAAACCAGGTCGGACCAAAGTTGTGAAGCATCAAATTGATACTGGTGATGCAAGGTCCATCCGCCAAGCTCCTCGTAATATTCCATTGGCCAAACGCCAAGTAGTAAGAGAAATTATACAGGAAATGAGTGACAGCGGCGGGATCGAACCATCAGCTAGTCCATGGAGCTCACCGGTAGTACTAGTGAAAAAGAAAGATGGAAAAATGAGGTTCTGTGTGGATTACCGGAAATTGAACGACGTAACGAAGAAGGACAGTTATCCATTGCCAAGAATCGACGATACTCTGGACTCGTTATCTGGCACGAAATGGTTTTCCACACTGGACTTGAAAAGCGGCTACTGGCAAGTGGAGGTAAAGGGTGAAGATAAAGAGAAGACGGCTTTCAGCGTTGGAGAAGGGCTTTGGCAATTTACGGTAATGCCCTTCGGACTACGCAATGCTCCAGCTACTTTTGAGAGACTCATGGACCAGATACTAAAAGGATTGCACTGGCAAACATGTTTGGTGTACCTCGACGACATCATCGTGCTGGGAAAAAGCTTTGAGGAACACCTAAAGAACTTGGAGGAAGTTTTCCAAAGAATAGCTGGTGCTGGTCTGAAACTAAGTCCCAAGAAGTGTTCCTTGTTTAAAAAGGAAGTAAGTTATTTGGGTCACAAGGTAACTACGGAGGGAATCTGCACTGCTAAGGAAAAGATCGAAGCCGTAAAGGATTGGCCAAGACCGAGAAATTTGCATGAGTTACGGAGCTTCCTGGGGCTGTGCACGTATTATCGCCGATTTGTACCGAATTTTTCCAGCGTAGCTAGTAGTCTTCATGACCTTACCAAGAAGAATATGAGATTTGAATGGAAGAAGGAGCCGGAAGTTGCTTTTCAAACATTGAAGGAACAACTGTGCACTGCACCGATGTTAGCATATCCAATTCCAGGTGCAAAGTTTATTCTGGATACAGATGCGAGTGGTTATGCTATAGGAGGTGTTCTGTCCCAGATTGTTGATGGACAGGAGAAGGTAGTTGCATACTATAGCCGAACAATTGGGAAGCCTGAAAAGAACTATTGTGTCACCCGGAGAGAACTGTTGGCATTGGTAGAGTGCGTTAAGCATTTCCACAAGTATCTCTATGGGCAGCGATTCCACGTCAGGACAGACCATGCAGCGTTGAAATGGCTCTTACAGTTCCGTAATCCGGAAGGTCAATTGGCACGGTGGCAAAGTTATGACTTTTCCATAGAGCCTCGCAAACGTAGCACCCACGGAAATGGTGATGCAATGTCACGAAGGCCATGTAACTTGAAATGCAAGCATTGTTCGAAAGACATTATAGATGTGCGGCTCATGACTATAACATCTACGGACAAATGGAACATGGATCAATTAAGCAGGTGTCAGCACGAAGATCCAGATCTTACACGTGTGATGCAAGGAATTGAACGAAACGAGCGACCATTAAGAGAGGAGATGTCAGCAGATAGCCCTGTTGCCAAGTCATATTGGGCACAGTGGAATAGTTTGCATCGAATATGGGAGAGAGAGGATGGTCAATGCGTTCGAAAGCTGATAGTTGTCCCAAGGAAGAAAATCCCTGATGTACTCAATGAATTACATAACGGTCTAAGCGGAGGTCATCTTGGAGTCACCAAGACATTGGAAAAAGTCAAACAAAGATTCTTTTGGTTTGGTTGCCGTCAATCGGTCGCGCAGTGGATTGCCAACTGTGAACTATGACTCAAAGCTAAAGGACCGAAATCAAGGCGCCATGGCCAAATGAAACAGTATAACTCAAGTGCGCTATTTGAGAGGATAGCCAGGGATGTATCTGGTCCATTTCCTGCTAGCAAACTCGGAAACAAATATGTCCTGGTAGTTATGGACTATTTCAGCAAGTGGCCAGAAGTGTACCCTATTCCAAATCAAGAGGTAGAAACCATAGCAGAAGTGTTTCCTAACACTTGGGTAGCTAGGTTGCGTGCACCGACTGAGATACGTTCTGACCAAGGCAGAAATTCGGAATCAGCTGTATTCCAAGAAATGTGCAAGAAATTGGGCATTCGGAAAACTCGAACAACTGCACTACATCCTCAGTCAGATGGCATGATGGAACGATTCAATAGAACTTTGAAAGATCACCTGAGGAAAGTAGTGGATAAGTTTCAGAAGAATTGGGATACTCACATCTCCTTATTCCTAATGGCATATCGCTCTGCAGTACATGAAACAACTGGTCAGACTCCTGCAAAAGTAATTTTCGGGAATGATCTTCGATTGCCAGCTGATTTAAGGTTTGGGATAAACGCCGCTGCAGGAGTAAATGCTCGGAAATCTACTAGCGTATTAGAAGAAGAAATGAGAGAAATTCACGACCTTGTGAGACAACGGACTAAGATCATGAGCGATAAGATGAAAGCCAGGTACGACGAAGCAATAAATTCGGAGGGTTTTATAGAAGGAGATTTAGTGCTGATATACAACCCACAGCGTAGGAAAGGTTTGTCCCCAAAACTACAAAGTAACTGGGAAGGACCATACAAAGTCATAAAACAGATCAACGATGTATTATATCGCATAAAAACTATGGAAGGCCAAAAAATAAGATGAAGGTGGTCCATTTAGGTGGAGGGCAGTGTGGCGATTATTCTCAAGCATTTACAATCCCTAACTCAATAACACTCCCACCACTAGTTAAACACAACAGAGTAACGATGGCTACGCTTATGCATGCAAGCATGTACCAAGCAAGAGGAAGAGAGCTCGCGCGAGTTTTTGCGAATCCGATGCAAAGAGGAGATGCCAATGAATAACACCGATCCTTCGAGAACACGAAGAGCGAATAACCAAGAAAGTTTTCGGTGCGTAGGCAAGCACCCTGTTGGACTATATAAGGCAGTGACCAAGCAAGGCAGGTTGATCAGTTTTTTTTTCAAGTTTTGTTCAGTGAACTACTGCGAAGTTACCAAACTCTTAAATTGGTTTTGCTTTTATTGCTAGTAAATAAAACTAGCTATTACTTACAATATCTGTGCGTCTGTTTATTTGACTCTATAGTGACCGAACCCAGGATTGATAATTAAGGAATCATCGAATCCGTCACAATACTTTGAATTTACTTATAAGAAGGAAACACCTTTTGGATGTCAATTGCCCATTTCCCTTAATTTAACACTTTCGGGCACCCTGGGTTACCCGCAATTTAACTGTGGCCACACCAGGATTACGCCAAACACTTGTTTGTCTGGAAATTAAAAGTTCCGTTATTGGTGCCTTTTCCACTCTATATGAATATTTGGTGATGCCTCTTCAGCAAAAATCAAGCAGTTTCCCGTAGCTAAATGTCAAACCGGAGGGTGGAGCAAGACTGTTAATTTACCTAACCAACCGCAGCGAGTCATGAACGATTGGACCAAATAAAAATGACTATCATTTGAAAGTAAACCATAACAACTTTCAGTAAATAACTTTTATAAACAAACACTGAATCTAACGGGAAACTCACCCGTATACATAAAAAACTAAAGGTTACCTCAAACTCAACAAGATGAAATACATAAACAAGTACAGGGAATTATTGACAGCGATATAATCGAACCGTCAGTCATCCCGTATAACTCCCCACTACTGTTTGTACCCAAGGAAAGCGAAAATGACCCAAGGAAATGGCGTTTAGTAGTGGAATACAGAAAGCTGAATGACAAATTAGTAAACGACAAGCTCCCATTAACCCGATTATATAATGTATTAAATGTTCTAGGCAGAGCCAAAAATTTCACAACGCTCGATATGACAAGTTCATTTCATTAAATACCTTTGCAAAATGACTTGAGACCACCAACGGCATTTTTGACCCAAGACTGTCACTACCAATTCAAACGCCTACTATTTAGATTGAAAATAACCTCAAACAGTTTCGAAAGAATGTTAACAATAGCATTGAGCGGTATAAAATCTGAAGCTTTCCTTTACGTAAACGACTTTATTGTTTTCGGATGTTTTTCAGTACACCACTATAGAAACCTTTTAAAAGTATTTGACAGATTAAAATAACAATTTTTTAGGCCATTTAATAACGGACAAAGGTACAGAAACCGACACAGCCAAATGCGAAGCAGTACGGAATTATCCCAAACAAACAAACAAATGCAGATGAGACTTGAAGTTTCATTGCATTGTGCAATTACTAAAGACGTTTTATCCCGGCCTTAGCAAAAATCGTCAAATGCCTCAACTCACTATTGAAAAAAGGAAACCCCTTTATCTGGTCAGGTGAATCATTGAATGAAGTCATTCATACCCAGACTTTACCAAACCATTTATACTGACGACAGACGCATCTGATTTTGCTTTAGGAGCCATACTATCACAAGGAGAAATTAGTCACGACTTACCAATATCCTATGCCAGCAAATGATTTCAAAAGCATGACATCAACAAACCAATTATCAACAAAGAGTTGTTAGCCTTCAGTTGGGGAATAAATTATTTTAGGGCATACTTTTATGGCAGAAAATTTATTGTCGTAACTGACCACAGCCCCCTAGTATCACTACTACATAGTTTACTAATTAATTTACATATAAAGGAGCTAGCTCTTCGTAAACAAGATTATATACATATATAAAAAGGTTGATATGAATGTATTCGAGAAGAAAGATAGCATGATACGTAAATATAAACTGTTGCGGACGAGCAACTTAATTCTTAATTCGAGTGTACGAGGCTTTCGAAAGTATAAAGAACACTGCTGCAAACGTCTTTCGATTTAATGCAATTTTATTTGTTACAAATCATGACCATTGTCGGTTTTAAATGTTATTTTAGTGAATAATTTAATTTAGACGACATCAAAACCAGCGTATTGTTAGCTTAATGGTTAGCAATGCGTGCCAAAATTTCTCTGATGAGTGAAGTCTAGCAGCTTCCGAAATGGATCTATAAGAAAAGCTATGGCAGTTGTCTCTAAACATTTTTCCTACTCTATTCAATCAAAAAACTTTTAATAATTAATTAAAATGATTATTAATAAATAAAAACTATAATAATTTTCAAAGTTTTTATATCTTTTCGTGCCTCGTACGCGTCTGAATTTTCGTAGCGAACTAAACTGTTGCATAGACTCTTCGGTTGAATTCAAAGGCGTTTATATTTTAGGCGCAATTGCATTTTTTAGCAGTAATAAAGGGATAGTGAATTTTGAATAAGTAAAAAAGGTGATTTGAAACAAGAAGAAAAGTAGTTCATATACAGTTTCTTTCAAATGGAAATTTTAATGTTGTAACGGGTTTCTGGAATATTCTTTGAAGTATGCTGCTTTAATCTGTAACATCCTCCTCTCCGTAAATCGCGTCGCTAGTAAGAGAATCACTACAAACGTCAAGTATTGCAATTTTTGATGCCGGTTTTCGTGGAACCCCTGTTGATGTTTTGACTAAAACGGATCTGACTTGACCATCTGGTGTTAGGTTTGCTTTTGTAACGTTACCCCGTTTCCAATGGCCTCGGCTTTCCTTGTCGTCGATATAATGATGTCACCCACTGCTATCGGCTTCACTTTCTTATACCATTTGGTAAGTCGGGTGAGGGTGGGGAGATATTCAAGTGTCCACCTCTTCCAAAAGGTTTGCTTCAATTGCTGCGCTATGTGCAACTGCTTGCGTAAACATTGTTTTTCTGACTGTGCAGGAGTTTGTATATCGTTTGCGCAGCCCTGCAAAAATGATTTCGAGTTAGAGGATCGGCGTCCTTGCTTTTCACTCGCACGTGGGGGAGAACTTATTAAGTTTTCGGCCTTAGTTAGTATGCTCTGTAGCGCCTCCAACTGTGGAGCTCGTTCCTTGAATGTGAACATTAAGGAACGCTTCTTACCATTCCTCCCAAGCACCCCCTGCAGATGGATTGGCAGGGGCACTAAAAAGTCACTCAACGCCTCGCATTCTACTTGCCTACGACTGTAAGCATTGGCCCAAACTTCTTTGCTCGCACCGATAAAATTTGTTCCCATATCGCTCCTAAGTCGAATCTGAACCCCTCTACGGTTTATAAAAGTGCAACATACGGATATGGCAGCGTCTTTCGATAGGTCCTTTGCCAGTTCCAAATGGGTGGCTCTGGTAGTTAGGCACGTAAAAAGTGCGACCCGACGTTTTTCTTGGCGACGGCCTATGGATATTAATAAAGGCCCGAAATATTCAACACCTGAATATGTGGCCCATAATTGGTGGCTTTGAAACAGCAGATAAATTCTTGCCAATTGCCATTCCGCTTTAATTGACCTTCAAACTCGACGAAGGCTTGAAATCCAGAACTTCCTGCGTATCACGCATATTGCTCCTTCGAGATTATGGCGGTGGAAAATTCGTGATAATTTTTGGCTATAAGGCGTGATAACGAGTGATCTTTTGGTAGTATTATTGGTCGCCTAGTTGACAGGGGTAGACATTCGGCGTATTCTATCCTCCCGCCCACACGTAACATGCCCTCATCGTCCAACATTGGGCTTAGCTTGAATATTGAGCTGTGCTTTTGAATTGTATCAACCTTGCGCAGCGATTTGATTTCATCGGTAAAAAACAACTTTTTATATAAATATGCATATCAGTGCTTTCGTTCGCAATAATTAACTTTGGAGCACCCGTATAGAGACCTTGCGAAATTTTAGTATTGCGTATCGTACCATTGTCATCACCCTTAAGTTTAAATATTTATTAAATTGAATTGCCCTATCTACTAAATTTACTGCATATATTTCGTGGTTAATATCATTTGACATTACTGGCCACTGGCTTTCAGGCAATCTTAAAAAGTTTGGACAATTTGGTGGTTACACTTACCATTTTCAGGAAATGTTTTCATAAGTGTCACTTCATCAGCTGGGTTGTCTTTGCCTGGTACCCACCTCCACTGTTTGACTCCAGATGTCTGCAAGATCTCAGGTGGACACGAACTGTTTGTAGCACCTGGCGTCGGACTTTTTCCATTGAAGAACTATTTTCGAGTCTGACGAAAACGATACACTATTTGCCTGCACGTCATGACCGATAACCGCTTCCTTCCACCTTGTACCCAGAACAGCTGATTGTAACTCGATCGCCCAGCTACGAAAACGACTTCTGATTCTTTGCGTATTGAATGCGCCAGAAGGCATCGGCAGCGAATGCGATCTCACTCGCGTCGACAAAAATATGTAAATGTATGTTTGTGGTCGCATTCAAAAAGTCTATGCTAATGGTTCGCGGCATTTTGAAATTTTCGATGGTATTTAATGTTTTGTACCACTGTAGCCATTTCTCATAAATATCGTCGGGGATTGGTTCATGCCAGTCTATGCTTCGGTGCCACAAGCTCTGCATCAAAACTTTTGCTCGTAACACCATCCCGCACAGAAATCCTAGCTGTTCGAATATAGACATTGTGATGCTTAGCATCTCACGTTTCATCAGGCGTCTGCTATTGTCAAGTACTGCTTTTGGAACTTTTGAGAATGTTAACTTAAAAATCAAATGATCCTCGTTTGGACTCCAGTGCATACCAAGTACCTTTTCGGTAGCACTCTCCCCTCGACATATGCAGTTATTTTGTTCCATACACGTTTGTGCGTTGTATGATATAGCTTGCAGTTGTCTTTGCTTACTTTGCTTACTTTGATACTCTCTTCGACGGTCTCGAAGCTGTCCATATAATAATCTACATAATGACTGTTACAATAGTGTTTGCGGCTCTTGCATTCGTATCTCGGTATTTTTCGGCGTGGTTATTTTTTATCTATTGCGTAGATCAAGGGGAGATTATAGATCCAAATATCATCGCTCACATAACATACACTTCGGCCACTTATGATCTTTGTTCTTCATCGCGAATTCAAATCCGTTGAAACATATCGCGGATGTCACCACACACTGCCACTTTACCTTGCCTAAATTTGCATATTATTGCTAAAAGCTATTTTGATTGATATTCTTTTGGCTCTTTCATTAGGGCACAATTCAACGACATATTGTTGATTTTTGCTGCAGTATTGAAAACAAGTCGCCGCTTGTTTCCTTTATTTACGTTGCATGCAACGAAATGTGGTAAATAAATACCACATACAATCAGTATTTACGTTTATTTCGTTCGGGGGTAGCCGCTTTGAATATCCCTTGTCAATATACTCGGTTATTTTTCCCTTGTACCATTCTCAGTACTCATCTCGTGCGTTTTCATTTCTATTTGCTCTAAACGTTTCACAGCCATACTGTAACTTTCGGGAAATTTTATGTTATCTGTGCGCCATAGTAAACCAGTTTCATACCTGCCATTTACAAATTTTGTTGTCTCTTGTAAAAGTTTTCCCGCTCTAATATCGGCATCTGAGCGAACAATTGGCAATTTAACAATTTCAAAATTTTCTGCAGCAAAGTATTCTGTCCTTGGTTTATTCATATCGTGCAGTTGTGCGTTTACAATACCTACGTGACCGACAGCGACGTCACTACAGCCATAATTTATTTGATCCAAATGATGTCATCTAAATTGACACTTTTACTTGTTCTTATTAAATCTGTATGTGACAACGCAATAAGAATTTGTGGAGTTGCATTAATATAGTCGACAATTGGTGTATTTCGCAATTGTTTGCCTTGGTTGAACTCGTTTAAGTTCAACGTTTGTTGTGGTAAATACAACTGTTTTGTGGTAGGTACGCCCCTCATTTGATAATTCGCTGTTGCTTCCTTTGCGCCGCTAACTTTAAATGAAACATGCCGGGACTGTTCGCTCATGCTTCTATTATCGATCAACTTTAGCCGAATTAACCGGATTTGCCTTTGAGGCTTTGGCATCTGCTACATTTTCTTCTAGTAGAGATATTTTTGCGCCTTCTTCTATGGAGCGATAATATAGATATCAACTTTTGGGCCCATATTTGAGGAGTGTGTGTTTACGTGGTGAATTTTGAGCGATTGTTGTGGATTCTGATATATTATGGCAACAGCTGTTTCTGCTGACGAGATATTTACTTTATTAGTGTTGCTACTATTGTGAAGCATGCGATTGTGAACTTTATTACTACTTGTTGTCTTGCCTTTCCCTTTAGGTTTTCTGAAGGCGTAACAGATGCTCCAATTGGGAGTACGCATGCATATCCGTAGTTTCCTTAAAGGCCACAGAAAACATAGGACACTCTTCGGGGGAACTCTGGCAGATCTAAAATCTTACGTATGGGTGGATAACTTGTTGGATTCCATAATTGGTGTACCTGGTTAGCGCTGGACGCTGCAATCTGAGGAGTGTTTTGCATGGTGTACACTGACTGCATCGTAGGTGGAATACTTACATAATAAGGGCTGTTTGCATGACACTGTGTCTGCATTATTGCTGGCTGACATGTGGGCGTCCGCATAAAGGTACCACTGTTAGTATAGAATTTGACGTTTTTTGCATTTTTTCGACTGGACTTTATGTGAATCTGTTGGCGTGATTTATGCTGGCAGATTCTTTATCCAAGGAGTAAGCGTTGGCATAATGAGTGCTAATACCAGACGCACCGCCGAAATTGGCGCTTGTGGGTGTAGCGTTCGCGTGACGGGTGCAAACACCAGACGCACCGGAAAAATTGGTGCTTGTAGGTGTAGCTTTGGCATAGAGGGTACTGGCAAATTGGCACCGGCATTATAGGCATTGGTTGAGATAGTGCTAACTTTTGAAAGGTTTACGTTACTTGGTGTGCATACGTTTCAAGGACGGGACATATAAGATTCGAACAAATGAGTTTTCGTGTTAATAAGGTTGGCGTCGTCGGGTTTGAAGAGGGCAGAAATGGCTTCGGCGCTAGGTACGTCGGTGGCGTTGACGGTGTTAGCTGTTTGACGATTTAGTGCTTTCCTGTATTCAACTCTTTCTTTATCTGATGAAACAAGTGACATCTGTAAGATTTTTATTTGCTCACAAAAATTTTCAATAACTTTGACACTATTGTGCAGTTGGATTCATCGTTGCTGCAGGAACTTTGTGCGTTGTTGGCTTCAGACATTTTGCGTCGAAATTGTTCGATGAGAACGTTTTCTATTACGAAGTTTATAGCGTGGTGTTCCTTCAGCAGAAAGATATAAAAAGATGTTGCGGACGAGCAACTTAAGTTCAAGTGTACAAGGCTTTCGAAAGTATAAAGAACAATGCTGCAAACGACTTTCGAATGTACATTCCCACAACAGCCGGTTCTATCGCACCGGAATGACCCGGGTTTTCTCACCCGGCCAAGGGCTGTTATTTCAGTGTAACCCTGTCCAATCTGTCCCGTCCCACCCTTAAATTGTCATCCTCGGAGCAAACCCTTGCAGCTGGGTTGCTCCATTGTCTCTTGTTACGGGCTGGGGTCGAACCCAACCCTGGACCAAGAGACTGGATCTGCTGCGTTCGCTGGAAGACAATTTATATTAAACGGTCGTATTCGGTACAATGCGCCAAGTGTAAGAGATAGTTACATAAATCTGGATGTTCAGGGCTTAACCCTGCCATCCACAGACCCCGTACTTTCTTTAGTACTTTTGAGGCACCTTGCTGTACACGTCCTAGGACGTCCCGCGGTAGTCGCCGCTCCGGCACTCCCTTACCGCCTCTAACTACTTCCAATAGTCACAACAGTGGCTCAGTCTATACAACTGGCAGCACCGCTGCCATCCCTGCCTCACCCACTCCCGACTGTCGCTCACGCACTCCAGCGTCTCTATCTCACACGGCCGCTCAACACTCCCATCCCTCCCGGAATAGGTCAGATATGAGCATCGCCGAGCGTCAGTCCCCTCTGCCTCTGCCCCTTATGCCCCCCCCCCTGCTTCCAGCCTGCACGTGGGTCAGGTACATCACCTCCTGGCACCTTTCACTACGTGCACCATTTGTCGGCAAAGATTATATACGCCTGCGACATCGGTCAAGTGCAACAATTGCCTTGGCCTGTGTCATATCCTTATGTGATCTGGGCTCGCAAACGGCAACCTTTGGACGGATTCGTTCATAGCCCCCTGTTGCAGTACACAGCCGCCCTCCACGCCAGACAACATCGGCCATGGCGCTGTCAACTCTAGACTGCGACATAGTTTAGGCCTTAGCCTACCTCCACCTAGGCAAACGCATCCGTCCCTCACGCCTAGTGTGTCCCCCGTCTCCCCTCCTACACACTTCAAAATTCTGCAGCTGAACTGTAACGGATTAGCTGGAAAGATCGCGGAGATAACTGACTTTATGAAGACGCACAACATCAAAATCGCCGCGATACAAGAGACAAAACCGAACACGAGATCGGACTTACGAACGTGTGATGGGTATAATGTACATCGTAAAGACCGTCCCAGCGGTCTTGGGGGTGGCCTTGCGTTCATTACACATCACTCTGTTCAATACAATCTATTTTCCCCTGACGTCGACCCCAGGGACTCTACCTTAGAATGCCAAGGCATAGCAGTCCGGTCAGGAGACGCCGACCTGCAAATCATAAACATCTATATTCCTCCTGTCACGTGTTGTCCTAGAGATTATCATCCAGACATTAGTGCGTTGCTAAGGGGCGATAACCGTCTAATCCTAGGCGACTTCAACGCACATCACGATCTCTGGCACTCCAACTTGCCAGCAGACAGCAGAGGACACGCAATTGCAGACCAAATAGATAACTCAGCATTCTGTACAGTCAATGGAGATGCCGCCACCAGGGTAGCAGGTAACTGTCACAGTTCGTTCACATTAGCTTCAGACCACCTACCCATCTTACTCTCTGTTGAACGACCGACCGACTTCATAACGACTGATAAAATAACATACATCAACTTCACCAAAGCGGACTGGGACCGCTTTACTGAATATACAGAGCGCTCCTTCGCTGCCTTACCCACTCCAACGGACGTACGCAAAGACGAAAGAGAGTTTCGCAAGATCATCGATTCAGCCTCTTACCGCTTTATTCCTGCTGGCAGAATACCAGAAATTCGTCCGAATTTCCCGGCAGAAGCTGCGGCGATGGCAAGAGAACGTGACCATGTGAGACTTATCAATCCCGCAGATCCCAGAATAAAAGATCTCAATGCGGAAATCCGTAGGATTGTCAACGAACACAAGCTGACCAAGTGGAAATAACACTTTGAGACATGCAACCTCTCCGGCGGAGTCGGCAAATTATGGTCGACTGTCAAGGCCCTATCCAATCCGACCAAACACAAAGACAAGGTCGCCATTGCATTCGGCGACAGCGTCAAATCGGATGCCAGGAAATGCGCGAGCTCTTTTTGCCGGCTGTTTATAATGCATCCACCTGCGCATAGGACTAAGAGAAGAGTCTTCCGACGTGCGCACAAACACAAACACTCCACTGCGCCTAGAGTCGCAGAGGTCAAGGAATTCATAATGAAGGCCAAACCCTCAAAATCCATCGGACCCGACGGAATTGCCATGAAGATGATCAAACACCTTGGCCATGAAGGACAGAATTATTTAACGGCTCTCTTCAATCGCTCTCTAACTACCTTCGTTATACCTGAGATATGGAAACAAGCGATTGTAGTTCCCCTATTAAAACCAGGGAAGCCGGCGAACCTAGGAGAGTGTTATCGTCCGATATCCCTCCTTTCGCCGGTAGCGAAATTGCTAGAGTCCATTCTGCTTCCTTACTTCGTTACAAATCTAAAATTGGCCGATCATCAACATGGTTTTCGCAAAAATCACAGCACGACATCCGCTTTGAACGCCATTACAACGCAGATTAACAACGGTTTGAATCAAAATCCACCAAACCATAGGACAGTTCTCGTGGCACTTGATCTGTCAAATGCATTTGACACGGTCAATCACGCCACTCTCCTCCGAGATCTGGATGAGAACCCGCTCCCTGCCGGCCTTAAGAGGTGGACCGCTAATTACCTCAATGGTCGACAGGCAACAGTCAAATTTAGGAACAAGAAATCTAGACCACGAAGAATAAAACAAGGGGTGCCGCAAGGTGGTGTTCTCTCTCCCCTCTTGTTTAATTTCTATATTTCGAGACTTCCCCCCCACCAGAGGGAGTCTTCATTGTTTCCTACGCTGACGACTGCACGATAATGGCCTCGGGCAAGGGTCCCTCCATTGATGAACTCTGTATTAGAATCAACCTTTCCAGCTTCTTCACCAAGCGTAATCTGACCCTGTCTCCGACTAAATCTACGGCGACCCTGTTTACTACATGGAATGCGCAGATGAGGCAAGAGTTAAATGTCCACGTAGATGGAGTACCTCTACCTACTGTCAACCACCCAAAAATCTCGGGTGTGACATTTGACAACGGCCTCACCTTCGCTGGTCATGCCACCGCAATAGCCTCAAAGGTACAGAGCCGCAATAAGATCCTCCAGTCACTGGCCGGCAGAACTTGGGGAAAAGACAAAGAAACATTGCTTGCTACATATAAGGCTATTGGCCGGCCGGTTATTGACTATGCTGCGCCTATATGGTCGCCCAACCTTTCTGACACCAACTGGAGGAAATTGCAAGTCTGCCAAAACACCGCCATCAGAACTGCTACGGGATGCCTGCTTATGTCATCTGAGTCTCACCTCCATCAAGAGGCAAAATTGCTCAATGTTCAAGAGCACGCGTAACTCTTGAGTAGGCAGTTCCTTCTGAACTGTCATAAACCTAGTCATCCAAACCGACATCTTTTGGATGTAGCACCGCCCCGCAGAGACGTAAGTAGACATCTCCGTAAGCATTACGATGAGATCCGGCATCATATCTCTTTGCCGTTTGATCTGCGGAACCATAGACGGGCTCTAAATGACCTCCACACTGAGTCGGTAGACAGATCCCTCAGATCTCGGCCTGTGAATCCCGTTATTAATACTCAACCACCTGATTTGGCTGAAGAGGAGCGTGTACTTCCGAGGGAGACTAGAGTCATACTAGCACAACTTCGCTCTGGATATTGTAATAAGTTAAACTCTTACTTATCCAGACTGAACCCCAACATACCAAATACATGCCCTGCATGTGGTATGACCGCTCATGATACCATACATCTCTTTTCCTGTTCAGTTGAACTCACTCTTCTAACAACCACATCACTCTGGTCCAACCCTGTGGAAACTGCGCGTTTCCTCGGACTTCCGTTAGAAGAGCCTGATGACAATTTAGAGTGATCGAGCCCATTGGGCAGGGCGAAGCACTGTTAACAACAACAACAACAACAACTTTCGAATGTAATTTTATTTGTTACAAACCATGACCTTTGTTGGTTGTAAGTGATATTTGAGTGAATAATTTAATAAACGTTTGTGTTTACGTGACATAGGTAGCCCCAAGTCCCAATTCCAAAAACCACTCATTATATACATATTTCATAAATTTTACTTAGAATAATACTCGTTATATAAATATTTTTTCATGAATTGTAAATACTTTCATTAGAACGCATATATTATATCACATTATATTTAATCACCTCAGAGTATGAACTCACCTTTAGGTTTAAGTATTAAATTTGGAAAGATTTTGGACGTGTAGCAACCCTGCGCAAAACACCCCACACCAATTTGCCGCATGATCAACAGCTGTCATGCGGGCGGCCATCACATATTCCTATTATCATTGTAATTGGTTTTTCTATATCGGCTCAGTTTTTTTGTATGCTTTTAAAAAAAAGAAATAACATTTCCTGCGGGACAGAATAATTTAATGTAGTTTACGGATTAAAAATTGTGGAAGGAAGTTAATAAGTGTACGCAGAAAATTTAGTCGGTTGAATATTTTAATAAAGTTGGAACACATTTTTTTTAAAGTAAACATAAACTCAAGGAAATAAAACTAAAATATATACAAAACCCTACCAAATAAAAGAGTTTTTTCAACCAATAACTATGGAAAGCCCCTTGCAACCAAAAAAAGGGAGAAGGTACCTGTTGTGCGGCGCCCAAATTTGTTTCTATTTCTGAATAGTTGGACAGAATCCTTTGTGTTAATTACGCTATTAATAAACCCTGCAAGTGATTACTCGTTGGCTGGTAACACTGGTCTACAACCAAAACCCAAAAGAGACGCGAATATGAAATTCGTATGTAAAACCACCCCCTAAATCCGAAAATCGAGATTATTTTTGATTCTATGGTACCGTTTTTGAGATATTTGCGATTTACCGTTATTTCCAAAAAAAAAGTTGGTTTCACTTAATCATGTATATCTCAATAACAAATTGAGCAATTCCAAACAAATAATGAACAATCAATATGGATTTGTACCTTTTTTTTTTTGCAAAAATACAAAAAAATTTGTACTCTTCGCGGAAGGATATCGAAAACTTTTTATTTTTTCCCAGATATTTTTTTTCTCTGGGAATTGTCCCAAAATTTAGCCTGCTCAAGTTATAAATTTTTTTTGCCAAAAATGGCACCCCATATCTATGTAACAAAGTAGACTAAATTATACTCGTAGTAATTCATATAAGTATGTATTTAGTAAGGCAGTCATTTTTATAAAGAATGCAAAGTAACATTAAATTTGTAACTCAAACTTACTATTCAGGAACTTGAAACATAATTTGTTTGTACTACAGGTACAAATAGCCAAATATACGTACATATTTGATACATTAATAACGACTTATGTAACAACAAATAAAAAATTTACATTAAATTTGTAAACAAAATATGTGTATTCAGGAATTTGAAACAAAAATGGGTTGTACCATAGGTATAAATAGCATATTTGATACATTAATAACGACTTATGTATATAAATGACTAAAAATTCTTAAGCGATAGTGGCGAAAACCACGTACATAGTTATGCTATTTTTAATAGTACTAATAAAAATTTCATCTCCGATAAAAATAAAAAGTAATTTCATTTGACTAATAGAAAATCATTCCCACAACAGCCGGTTCTATCGCACCGGAATGACCCGGGTTTTTCTACAAGGCCAAGGGCTGTTATTTCAGTGTAACCCTTGTACAATCTGTCCCGTCCCACCCTTAAATTGTCATCCTCGGAGCTAACCCTGGCAGCTGGGTTGCTCCATTGCCTCTTGTTACGGGCTGGGGTCGAACCCAACCCTGGACCAAGAGATTGGATCTGCTGCGTTTGCTGCAAGAAAATTTATATTAAACGGTCAGGATTCTCAGGGCTTAACCCACAGACCCCGTACTTTCTTTAGTACTTTTGAGGCACCATGCTGTACACGTCCAAGGACGTCCCGCGGTAGTCGCCGCTCTGGCACTCCCTTACCGCTTCTACCTACTTCCAATAGCCACAATAGTGGTTCAGTCTACACGACTGGCAGCACCGCTGCCATTCCCGCCTCACCCACTCCCGACTGTCGCTCACGCACATCAGCGTCTCCATCTCACACGGCCGCTCAACACTTTATCCCCTCCGGAATAGGTCAGATATTAGCATCGCTGAGCGTCAGTCCCCTCTTTCTCTGCCTCTAATGCCCCCCCTGCTTCCCGCCTGCAAGTGGGCTAGGAACACCACCTCCACGTACCTTCCACTACGTGCACCGTTTGTCGGCAAAGATTATATACGCCTGCGACATCGGTCAAGTGCAACAATTGCCTTGGCCTGTGTCACACCCTTATGTGCTCTGGGCTTGCAAACGGTAACCTTTCGACGGATTCGTTCATAGCCCCCTGTTGCAGTACACAGCCGCCTTCCACGCCAGACAACATCGGCCATGGCGTTGTCAACTCTAACCTGCGACATAGTTTAGGCCTTAGCCTACCTCCACCTAGGCAAACGCATCCGTCCCTCACGCCTAGTATGTCCCCGTCTCCGCTCCTATACACTTCAAAATTTTGCAGCTGAACTGTAACGGATTAGCTGGAAAGATCGCGGAGATAACTGACTTTATGAAGACGCACAACATCAAAATCGCCGCGATACGAGAGACAAAATTGAACACAACATCGGACTTACGAACTTGTGATGGGTATAAAGTACATCGAAAAGACCGTCCCAGCGGTCTTGGGGGTGGACTTGCGTTCATTACACATAACTCTGTACAATATAATCTATTTTCCCCTGACGTCGACCCCAGGGACTCTATCTTAGCAGTCCGGTCAGGAGACGCCGACCTGCAAATCATAAACATCTATATTCCTCCTCATCCCGACATTAGTGCGTTGTTAAGGGGCGATAACGGTCTAATCCTAGGCGACTTCAACGCAGACAGCAGAGGACACGTAATTGCAGACCAAATAGATAACTCAGAATTCTGTACAGTCAATGGAGATGCCCCCACCAGGGTGGCAGGTAACTGCCACAGTTCGCCAGACATCTCCATAACGAGCGCGGGCCTAATTAACTTTGTCATCTGGCGACCGATGCTTCCATTAGCTTCAGACCACCCACCCATCTTACTCTCTGTTGAACGACCGACCGACTTCATAACGACTGATAAATTAACATACATCAACTTCACCAAAGCGGGCTGGGACCGCTTTACTGACTATACAGAGCGCTTCGTCGCTGCTTTACCCACTCCGACAGACGTACGCAAAAGTGGAAGAGAGTTTGGCAAGGTCATCAATTCAGCCTCAGTCCGCTTTATTCCTGCTGGTAGAATACCAGAAATTCGTCCGAATTTTCCGGCAGAAGCTGAGGCGAGGGCAAGGGAACGTGACTAAGTGAGACTCATCAATCCCGCAGATCCCAGAATCAAAGATCTCAATGCGGAAATTCGTAGGATAGTCAACGAACACAAACTGACCAAGTGGAAGCAACACCTCGAGGCATGCAACCTCTCCGGCGGAGTCGGCAAATAATGGTAGACTGTCAAGGCCCTATCCAATCCGACCAAACACAATGACAAGGTCGCCATTGCATTCGGCGACAGCGTCAAATCGGATGCCAGGAAATGCGCGAGCTCTTTTTGCCGGCTGTTTATAATGCATCCACCTGCGCATAGGACTAAGAGAAGAGTCTTCCGACGTGCGCACAAACACAAACACTCCACTGCGCCTATTGCCGTCTCAGTCGCAGAGGTCAAGGAAGCCATAATGACGGCCAAATTCTCAAAATCCATCGGACCCGACAGAATCGCCATAAAGATAATCAAACACCTAGGCCACGAGGGACAGAGTTATTTAGCGGTGCTTTTCAACCTCTCTAACTACTTTCGTCATACCTGAGATATGGAAACATCCGATTGTATTTCCCCTACTAAAACCAGGGAAGCCGGCGAACCAAGGAGAGTCTTATCGCCCGAATCCTCCTTTCGCCGGTTGTGAAATTACTAGAGACCATTCTGCTCCCTTACTTCATTGCAAATCTGAAATTGGCCGATCACCAGCATGGTTTCTGCAAAACTCACAGCACGACATCCGCTTTGAACGCCATTACAACGCAGATTAATAACGGTTTGAATCAACACCCACCAAACCCTAGGACGGTGCTCGTGGCACTTGACCTATCAAATGCATTCGACACGGGCAATCACGCCACACTCCTGCGAGATCTGGAAGAGACACCGCTCCCTGCCGGCCTTAAAAGGTGAACCGCTAAGTACCTAAATGGTCGACAGGCATCAGTCAAATTCAGGAACAAGAATCTAGTCCACGAGGAATAAAACAAGGGGTGCCGCAAAGTGGTGTTCTCTCTCCCCTTTTGTTTAATTTCTATATTTCGTGATTCCCGCCCCCCCCCCCCAGAGGGAGTCTGCATTGTTTCCTACGATAATGGTCTCGGGCAAGGTTCCCTCCGTTGACGAACTCTGTACTAGAATCAACAGTTAACTCCGTGACCTTTCCAGCTTCTTCACCGAGCGAAATCTGACCCTATCTCCGACTAAATCTACGGCGACCCTGTTTACTACATGGAATGCGCAGATGGGGCAAGAGTTAAATATCCACGTAGACGGAGTACCTCTACCTACTGTCAACCACCCGAAAATCTTGGGTGTGACATTTGGCAACGGCCTCACTTTCGCTGGTCATGCCACCGCAATAGCCTCAAAGGTACAGAGTCGCAATAAGATCCTCAAGTCACTGGCCGGCACTACTTGGGGAAAAGACAAAGAAACATTGCTTGCTACATATAAGGCTATTGGCCGGCCGGTTATTGCCTATGCGGCTCCCATATGGGCGCCCAATCTTTCAGACACCAACTGGAGGAAATTGCAAGTCTGCCAAAACACCGCCATCAGAACTGCTATTGGATGTCTGCTTATGTCATCTGAGTCTCACCTCCATCAAGAGGCAAAATTGCTCAATGGTCAAGAGCACGCGGAACTCTTGGGTAGACAGTTCCTTTTGAACTGTCATAAACCTAGTCATCCAAACCGACATCTTTTGGATGTAGCACCGCCACCCAGAGACATAAGGAGACATCTCCGTAAGCACTACGATGAGATCCGGCACCATATCTCTTTGCCGTTTGATCTGCGGAACCATAGACGGGCTCTAAATGCTCTCCACACCGAGTCGGTAGACAGATCGCTCAGATCTCGGCCTGTGAATCCCGTTATTAATACTCACCCACCTGAATTGGCTGAAGAGGAGCGTGTACTTCCGAGGGAGACTAGAGTCATACTAGCACAACTTCGCTCTGGATATTGTAATAGGTTAAACTCTTACTTATCCAGACTGAACCCCAACATACCAAACACATGCCCTGCATGTGGTATGCCCCCTCATGATACCATACATCTCCTCTCCTGTTCAGTTGAACGCACTCTTCTAACACCTATATCACTCTGGTCCAACCCTGTGAAAACTGCGCGTTTCCTTGGACTTCCGTTAGAAGAGCCTGATGACAATTTAGAGTGGTCGAGCCCATTGGACAGGGTGTGAGTGCGATTTTCTGATCTTTGGATAAAAGAAAAAAATAATAATAATATGCAATTTTTTTAGCGTTTTACAACACTAGGTAGGAACAGTTTTTCATTCTGACAGTTGAGAATGGTAATGCCTTGGAGAGAATCGATCAGCTGAGAGATATGGGGAGAATGATCGGTGTTGGCTTCCGCAAAAGGGAGAGCTTCCTTCTTTCTGATTGGGATCGTCAAAGTGTGAAGTTCGAGTAAGAAAAAAAAATATATATAAGTTAAAATTTGGTTAGTAACCAATATCGGTATCGCGCTTAAATTCGTTTAAGTCTAATTTAAAAGAAAGAATTCCAAAAAGGAATTTTCTAAATTTTACCCGCTAACGAGTGCTGACACATACTTTATTTAAAGGCGCATAGAAGAGAAGCGTGCCACCGATCTGTAAGAGGAAGCGAAACCATCAGCTGCGCAAAAGGATAGTGGATTACTTTCGAGAGGAAAACTGGTGTCGATAGGGTACAGGCGGCAACAAAGTCCTCAAGCCATCCAATTTTAGATTTATTTATGCTGCTATATGCGTATACCGGGTAGATATGCCTGCCTAAAAACAGCTTGGCTAGGTTGTCCACATGCCAAAGTTTAAATCCGTAAATTCCTTTGAAATCAGACATATACCAATAATAGTTATATGGAGAATTGAGCTAATTGCTTCAAACTACTCAGTAGAGCCAACATATTTTATTCAGAAAATTATATTGCTGAATGTTCTTCCATGCTTAAAGTGAAGCCTAATGATTCCACTTTTTTTTGCGTTAAGTAAGGCTGTAAAAGCAAATAACGTGTCTTAAATATAAGGCGAATCAATATGTAAAGGAAAACGAAAAATTTTAACTAAAAAAAAAAAAAAAAAATATTATCATTTTGAATTTTGAAGATATGCAATTTTCGTGTGCAGAGGGATAGAGCTGCAAAAATTTTCTAATTTGTAAAAATCCTAATAAAATATTTAAGTATGTTAGAATATAAAAAGAATTAAATATAGATACATTCACATACTTTCCTGAAGCTATTTCATAAGAATACATTTTCTATTTACGCCTTTCTTGTTGCTAATAGCGGGATGAACCCCTCTAATAGATTTTGTTAACGATGTACTGGCATGCGTAAATTTCTAGCGGTAGTATTAGTATAGCGGTAAAATGAGTAAACTATCTGCTGAGCTTGAAAATTAAGTACAAATATTCCTGTTTAAATCTCCCAGCACATATGTAAATATGTATGTACATACGTATAGTTGTAGCGTAGTGAGAAACTTTTTAAGAGAATCTTTCCAGCTTACCGACGCAGCTCATCAGGCGCCTGCTGACATCGCTCGGACCAATGTAAGTACTCTTTGATTTGTTGATCATTATCTAGTTACATACGAGTATATACATACATAACAGAAAAGCAATGCAATCGCGCAAAAGCTATGCAGTTATGCACATATGTAAGTAAACCCGTTCAGGCGGTTGTCTGATTATGATATGAAATCTTCCTTGCTAAGAGAACGTATTGTATTGTTTTCTTCTTAAACGGTATCTCTTATAAAATAAGAATATGTACGTACATATATATAAATATATGACAAATTATTACTCTGTAAGATAATAAACGGATTATTAGGGTGTTCCAAATATTTGAAGAGAATAACTAAAAGTTAGTTGTCAGTAACAAATGTAAATTTAGAATAGGGCAGATAAGTGTAGTTAAGAGTACAAAAATGTATGAGAATATGAATCGAATTAATAAATGAATTGTTATAAGTGATCAAGATGGAAAGATAGAGGTGTTAATTTAGTGGGATGATTGAGCCGTAGGTCTGTGGAATTTGGTTGGGTTTGGTGATACTGATACTCGTAATGGTTGGGTAGGGGAGATTGGAGAAGCGGGTATATTGCTTCTCAGATTTGAATCTAGAGTTTCCATCATCGGTGAAGTCTGTCTGTGTATTAGAAAAGGGGGTAATTTTTTTTTTGGATTTTTATTACATTTTCTTCTGGTTTAGTTAAGTTAGTATATTGTGCATGAATTTCTTTTATTGTACGGTCGTGTGTTGCACAAAATTAGTGAGCAAGAGCCCACCCCAATCCGACGAGCTTAGATCCCGGCTAAAGCTAGCATGCACAGCTCGACTACTTGCAAGCTGGGGGATTTCATTCGAGCTGAAAATAGATCCCAGGTACGACTCTATGACAAGGGAGAAGCACTGTTAACATCAACAACAACAACGACTAATAGAAAAATTACTTTTTCTGAAGTTTGAAGTGTGATCTTAAAGAAATTTTTGCATTAATATTGTCATCTCTTAACCTGGACCTGAATTTGTTGCATATGTAGCCTGCATTCGAAAAACATCGTTCTGCCTCAACACTTGTGATTTGAAAAGTTGAGAAAAAGTCAAATGCTTTCTGAAGGTAGTAGCCTTTGTTGTCCCCATTACAAAAAAATATCAATATCTTTCCCCAAACCTTTTTTAATTTATATTCGTTCCTATTGTAGGACATTTAGGAGCTACAAGTCAAAACAAAAACAAAAACCTCAATGCATTTTGCAACTTCACTCCTATCCCGGGCGACAAGAAAATGCGACCAAACGGATCCTGAATCTTCTGATTTGGACTTACGAGGAATAAACTCTACAAATAAAAGCAAAAGAAAAGTTAAAAAAGAATTCCATTAAATATTTATATTAAATAATTGACCTGGAGAACTGTGCGTATCAGTAATTTTAGTAAACAGATTTCTTGCGCTGCTAAAACATTGATGAGTTTACAGAAATGAAATGTTTCACTTAGCATAAAATCAGCTGTTTTACCTAAACGGTGTTGCAAACGTATGTAGTAATGCTTATTTCTCCCTCAAAGGGGGATGTTTTTGGTAGAAATTTAGAATCATGTTTAATCTAAAGTACATATATAGCAGATAACTTAAATGTATATTAAAATTTATTTTCGGTGAACCCGGGATTTTAGTCTAGTAATCCCGGGATTTTCGGGGCCTAAAATCAGCGGGATCCCGGGATTGGCATCCCTAATATGTACATATGAGACGATAACAATGTATGTAAGTTTTGTCTGAACTCTATGATCTTATTTTATACTTGAAAAGTTATTTGTTTCGTTTTGACGCTTATTTAGATTAAGATCGGTTTTTCTTATGAGAAACCAACATACCGATACCGACTTTCAATTAACTTCATTTGCTGATGAAACCGTTCGCCATGCTCGTCACCAAGATTTTGCCGAAAAAAATTTAAATAGGAATGCAGAAAATGAATTTTTAAAGACATATTTACTCCTGAAAAGAAAATAAATAAGTAAATTAGATAAATAAATGACAAATTTTTGTGTAATTTTCTTAGGCTGGATTCATTGTTCAGTTCCGAACAAATTTTTTGTTTACATGTTACTCGTTCTTTTTCTACTTCTCTGATACAGGATGAGAAGAGAACAAGCAAAATGTAAGCAAAAAATTTATTCGGAACTGAAAGGTGAATTCAGCTTTAGGGCCGTTTTCTCATGTAAACTTTGAAGTTTTCATACAAATTGTTTGTTTATCGGGCAGATAGGTTTTAAAGTTTACTTTAGAAAACGGCCTTAAATATGTTTTTTTTATTTACCCATTTTTCCATAGTTCTTGATTAGGTCGTTCACTACCACCCCGTAGTTAGGACTTTTGCGTTTGCCTAAAAAAGAAGCAACGACCTTTTCAAAAGAATCCCACGCTGCTGCCTCCACTGGTGACAATAGTTCTTTGAATTGGTTATTGTTAAGCATCTTTCTTATTTGCGGCCCAACAAAAATGCCTTCCTTTATCTTGGCTTCTGAAATCTCTGGAAAGATGGGTTTTAAATGACGGAAGGCTTCGCCTTCTTTGTCCAAAGCCTTAACAAAGTTTTTGACAAAGCCGAGCTTGATGTGGAGCGGGGGTAAGATAATTTTTTCTTTCTCTATAACCGGGGGCTATTTTATGTTATTCACACCAACTTTAAATTCGATTCGGTCTGGCCAATCCTTTATAATGTAGTGGTCTTGACGAGCTCGGCTATCCAATTTGCAGAGAAAGCAACAGTATTTTGTGTACCCACGTTGTAGACCACATAGCATTCCCACGACTTTAAGATCGGCACATATTTTCCAATCATGCTCTTCATATTTGATAAGTTTAAGTAATTTTTGCATTATCTCGTAGGTTTCCTTCGTATTTACTACATGCGCGATCGGGATATACAGATTTTAGTTGTCAATATGTAATAATACGACATTTAAACTTAGTTTACTGCCGTCTATAAACAATCGCCACTCTTTGGAATCATATGGTTCACCAAACTGTTTGAATAAGCCAGTAATGTCTTTGCAGTAACAAACAATGTCCTCTTTCGTATAGAGCTAGGAAAATGGTTCGTGACGGGTTCTATAATATGTTACCTTAACATCGGATGAAAGGAATTTGAATTGTTGCATACGAGAGGCGTGTAGCTCGGCCTTTACCTTGGACAATTCCAAATCTCTTACCCAATCATTGAGACGTGCTTGTGACAAAGCGTTTCCGTGTGAAGTTCAGTACAACTTGATGCCGCGTAATCAGATGCTGCTGTTGACAATGAAACTGGACCCGGAACTAAAGTTGTATGTGGCAATGGCAATGTAGTTAGATGAGCAACTTCCGTTGATTTGGTCCTGGCAATGACGCTGTAGATACGCTGGCATGCGTTACTTTTCTTGACTTTCCAACCCCAAATACTTCTGTAGTACAAATATAGCAGTCCGTCGAATGGCAAGTTGATACTTATAGTATGTAACTTTCAAAGGATTTGAAAACACACGTCGCATCCTTATAACAATATATTGGCCGCAGATGAAACAGAACATATCTGGATCATTTTTACATTCAAACTCTCGCCTTTTATCCATTTTTTTTTCAAGTGTTCATGAAACGAGCTCAAGGCCAAGAATAATAATTTTTCACTTTTTGTAATTTTTATGAAAATTATCACTGTTTTTATTTTTAACAATCATTTTAACTAATTATTAAAAGTTTTTTTAGTTGAATAGATTAGGGCAAAATATTTAGAGACAAGCGCCTTAGCTTTTCTTTTAAAAAAACTTTTAATAATTAATTAAAAATGGCGGAAGTGGTTCATGCATAAGGTAAAGAAGAATAGAACTAGGAGTTTAGATGACATCAAAACCAGCGTATTGTTAGCAATGCCTGCCAAAATTTCTCTGATGAAGAAGCTTAGCAGCTTCCGAAATGGGTCAAAAAGTTCCTTAGTTATACAAAGAAAACACTACCTGTGTTAAAAAATTTGCTCTTGCTTCAAATGTACCTGGCTTTGAAATTTGAAAGTTTACCTAATTGAGAAAACGGCATTAACAGTTTTTTGTATCTAATAACCCTTCGAAAATCTACCTACGTACTACCTACGTACTACCTAATATATGAATACTAATACATTTGTACGTGTTCAGTGTTCAGTATTATATGGCTATATTTATTTGAATGCTTATAACTTTTGTATTAGTCCATCGATTTTATTGGATGAAAGCTTATTTTTTTGTAATAAAACAGAGCTTACAGGGGAAAAAATATCTGGAAAATAATGAAACCATTTCGATGTCCGTCCTCGCAAAGTACAAATTTTTTTATATTTAAAAAAAAAAAAGGTAAAAATCCGTATTGATTGTTTATTATCTTCGAACCTACAGGGCCTAGTTCGCATGCATTGTTTATAGCAAATTTTATTAGCTTTGAAATTTTGCAAACCGATTTGTGCTTGAGATATACATGATTAAGTGGAGCCATCTTTTTTATTTTTTTTTAAATAACGGTAAATCGTAAATATCTCAAAAAGTTTATCATAGAATCAAAAATAATCTAAATTTTCGGAATCAGGGGTATTTTTACATACGAATTTCGTATTCGCGTCTCTGATGGAGAAAAAAAGTTCGAATTCGTAGACCAGTGTAATTAATAGAGGGAACTTCGAAAGAATCGATATTATGTGCTGGATACAATTTTAAATCAACTAGCGGTATACTTCCCCACTGTTACGTATGTGTATACCTACGCACATACATATGTATTATCAATATGTACTAATATACTCATATATGCCGCAAGAAAGATTCCGCACACTATAAAAAAATTGTCAGGGAAGAAATCGACAACATGGTTAAACTCGGCGTGCTGAAGAAAACTGAGGGAGCTACGCCGGCCGTGTCACCCATGGTGGTAGTAAAACAAAAAGGTAAAATCCGACTATGCATGGTTCCAACGGACGTTAATAAGAACATAAGAAGACGGTATCATCGCCTAACACAATCGAAGAAATTACTGCTAAAATAAAAGGTTCGCGTTTCTTTGCAATTTTAGATTGCAAAAAGGGGTTTTGGCAAATACCGGTATCAGAACGCACTAAACCGTACCTCACCATGGCAACACCATGGGGTAGATACTCATTCCAGCGGCTACCTTTCGGCTTAGCATCAGCCCCCGAAGTCTATCAATCTTTAATGTCAAACCTTCTCGAAAATTGTGAAAACACAGAAGTTTCAATGGACGACATCCTCATTTATGCTTAATCGAAGAACGAACTTCAAAAACACACAAAAAAGGTACTCGACATATTACAAGCATCTGGTCTTAAATTAAAAAAGGAAAAATGCAAGTTCAACGTCAACACCGTTAAATTTTTAGGACATATTCTTTCCAGCTTCGGTGTTTCACCGGATCCAGAAAAGAGAAAAGCTATAGAAAATTTAGAAACACCTAAAAACCAAAAACAACTTCAAAGGATAAATGGAATGGCCACATACCTTGGAAAATTTATAAAAAACCTCTCAGAAATAACTTCACCCTTTCGCAAGGTACTTCAAAAAAATGTAGCATGGTGTTGGACTCCTGAATGTGAAACTTCAAGTGGACGCCAGCAAATCTAGTATAGGCGCTGGACTACTTCAAAACTTCCAACCAGTAGCGTACGCATCAAAAGCACTAACTGCAACACAAGAAAGATATCCTCAAATCGAAAAAGAAGCAACGGCGATCCGATTTGCTTGCCAAAAATTTCACCAATATATATATGGAAAAAGAATTACTATTGAGACAGATCACAAACCGCTTGAAACTATATTCAAAAAACCCATACACGCAGCATCGCCTCGGCTACAAAAAATTATACTGAGCGTAATTCCATATGATCCAAAGATAATATACAGGAAGGGTATTGAGATAAAATTAGCAGACGCACTAAGCAGAGATTGCAAAAATGTTGAAAGTAACGAACCAGAAGATGATGTTGAAGTTTTAGCAATTTCACAAGCAACACCAGCAACTACCAGAAAGCTAGATGTAGAAACTTCCAAAGACGCAGACCTGCAATCCTTAATTCACTTTATAACCTCCGGCTGGCCATCATCCATTAAAGACGTAAGTCAATCGGTGCGACCATACTGGAACTTTCGTGAGGAGCTGACCGTGGAAGACAAAATCGTTAGAAAAGGAACGAAAATAATTATACCGAAATCGATGCAGAAAGATATGATACGCAAGATCCACGAAGGACACTTGGCCCGGTTTTTCAGTCCTTGGTTAAGCTCAGTTTAAACTAAGTTTGCTTAAACTCGGCATAAATTTAAACTCCAGTTAAACTGCAGAGCGGTTTTTCAGTGTGAGTTTAAGGCCGCTTTTAATATTTGCTTTTTATACGGCAACATTGGTTTTTTCTTTATCTAGATACGGCAACAGATAATATTTGTATACATATTCAACGCCATTGCTTCTCCTCAGTATTGTAATAGTTAGCATTTCGCCAATTTCTGCATCACTATAATCACTTTCGTCAGATGATATATCCAGTATTTAATTAAATATAAAAATATCGTCCTTTCTTAATTGCGTTCAGCTTATTGTTTCACAACCAAAACCATCAAATATGCAAAACAGCTGACAGGTTAACTAGAGTTTAACCCTGCCGAATTGACCGCTTAAACTACGTTTAAACTTCGTTTAAAGTTGACTGAAAAACTGCGTAACAAGTTTAAGCTTAGTTTAACTGACAAATTGAGTTAAACTTGTACCGAAAAACCGGGCCTTAGGCATACAACGCTGCTTAAATCGTGGGCGGGCAGCCGTATTCTGGATCGGCATGCAAAATGATATACAAGACTTCATCGAACATTGCAGCATATGTCAATTACATCAGTCATCGAATACAAATGACCCATTATTGATGAAGAAAATTCCAACACAACGCAGCACAAAAACGTATGCTCGTGGTGATAGAGTCAGAATACAACGCGGTCATAGAGACTGGATAACTGGTACAGTCGAAAAGGCACATCACAGCGCACCACGGTCTCTAATGGTCCGAACGGATGACGGGAAACTTCTAAGGCGGAATACGGCTCACATTCACCCGACAAAATCTACAATTAAAAGAGCACCGACAGTAGTAGTAAACCCCAAAACTGCTTCAAACCCCAGCACAAGTATATCATCATCACATCAACTTAAAGCAACACCACAAGCTGCAACACAAAACGTACAAAGCGATTCGCATATGGTAACACCATCGTCCGCATCACAATGCAAAGAAGCACAACCTGTAGACAAGCCGAAAACTTTCAAATATGGGCGGCCTATTAAGCAAACAAAATTTTATAAAGCATAGAAAATAATGAAATCAATTGTAAGAGTACGCTAAGTCAATAACACTGAAGTATAATTTCAATAATCTCAATTAATTTTTCCATTTTCTTATCAATTACTTATTACATATTACATATTAAAAAAAAAACAAAAAAAATTAAAAAAAAATATTAACTAAACAGGGGAAGATGTTACGTATGTGTATACCTACGCACATACATATGTATTATCAATATGTACTAATATACTTATTTGAATATTAAATAAAGTTCAGTCTTCTCTCAACTATCGTTCGGTCATGACACCCACAACATCCAAAAAGCGGTTCCGTCTAGCATAGCCATTTGCACACTCAACCGACGGAAAGGAAAATTGTTTGGTAAACTCCTTTGGAAAAGTTTAGGAACACCCGCCAGTATAATTCTTACTTCAAATAACTAATGGTCCTTCTTCGCCATTGAAGAGCCCAGCCCTGCCCATACATTACAATAATATATTAAATTATATAACCCCAATATATCTACAATTCTCGAAATTCAATTTGTTGGCTCCGGCCAAAAACAATTTTTTTCCCCCTAATTTAATATCTCGGTGAACCCAAATTTCTAACGGCGAAATTTCGCACACACACAGTGTTATATTAAACGCTAAAATCCATTGCGGTACAAAATTATATTCAACCAAAACACAGTGGGCTTCATCGTCCATCAACCAACAAAAAATAATTAATAAATTTCTCACGGTTCGACTAAAGATCAAGTCTCTAAACTTTAAAAAGTAAAATTCCGGGTCAAAGCCAAATAAAGCAGTAAACGGAATTAGATATAGCAAAAATCCCGTAAAATTAATTAATTAAATTAAAATATTACCACAATCCGCTGCTCCCTGTAATAAATACTTTGCCACATATTAATAGACATATTCACTATAAAACAGCATACGGTGACATATCCCCTTGAACAGTCGTAAAAGACTGCTGAATATCCCATCAAATTCTTTTCGGAAATAAAAGCAGCAGTCTCTCCAAGAAATTTCCAAAATAACCACCATCAAATTAAGTAAATCCCTTTTTAAAATGACTACCGTAGCCGAGAATAAATTTATTTCCGAAACGGATATTTTCACCCCGGTTCCGTTCAACCCCGTGTCAAGATAATACTGAGGCAGCCCTAAAATTAAAAGATAAAAATATCGATGTATTCTTGTCCAGAGTACAGACCGTCTACGACGTGGTAGTAGAAACAGATGACCAGGACCTCCCCAAGAACTTTTAGTCCGCCGCTTTCGGTAAATACCGAGCCTGCCTAATTGCATATGAGGATACAAAAGCTCAAATAGGCGACCAACTCCAACTCAAAGAATTGAGTAACCCCGCGCCTAAAATACAAACGCAACCAGCCCAAGAGTCTCCCATATGAACCTAAAAGTCCCCCCATGTGATGCAGAAATTTTCTATGGGGGGCATGATCGATGGCCGTTCTTCCGAGAGATGTTCACTGCGATCTATATCAACCATTATAAACTCTCTAGTGCCCAGAAACTGTATCACCTCAGACATAAGACTAAAGGAAAGGCAGGTCGAATAGTGGAACAATTCCCTTTAAGCGACGACTATTTTTCCCTAGCATGGCAAGCTCTCAAGTTGCGTTGCGAAGACAAAAGAGTCCTGGTCAATAATCAAATACGAATTCCCATGAATCTAAAAGCGATTCAGTCGGAAAATAGTGAGGATATACCAAAATAACAATCCTCAGTAAATAACTGCCTTTAAATACTGGCGACACAACAAGTCGAAACCTCCAGTTGGGATCCCATATTAATATATCTGGTAACCTCAAAACTTCAAGAGAATACAGTTGCCCTGTAGGAGCAATCATTAAGCTCCAGAAGAGACCTCCCGAACTGGTCTTAAATGAAGCAGTTTCTGCCGACTCGCTACGAGATCGTCGAAAGGGTGGATCAATGGCGACCAGCCAAACCCCGATATAATCCACCCTCCACAAACTTCTCAAGGCCTCACCCCAGTCAGAACAATCCTTAGTTCAGGCAAGCTCAACCCCAAAACCATAGCAACAACTCCCTTACGCATACAAAATCCCACGCTACAGAGCACCAAAATTTTATACCTGTAAATTATGCAAACAGTCCTATTGCCGCGTTTCTCACTTGGTATGTCGAATACAAAGTTATAGTCGCTCGTAATAAGTTCAAAAAGGAAAGAAATAAAACTCGTTAATTTAGATATAAGAACAATGATTAGCAATGTTTATTAAATTCAAAGTTATGGAAATGCAAAGTTATTGAGGTTATTGAAATGATATGGAAGTTAAATGAAATTGGGTGGA
This sequence comes from Merzomyia westermanni, assembly GCA_949987695.1. Taxonomy (NCBI): domain Eukaryota; kingdom Metazoa; phylum Arthropoda; class Insecta; order Diptera; family Tephritidae; genus Merzomyia; species Merzomyia westermanni. The sequence continues at coordinate 116,699,401 of OX465289.1, forward strand.
TAGGAACAAGACTTATCTTTGGTAACCTGGCTGCTGGCGGGTTCTTCGACGTTCGGAAAAGAAGTGACAAAGTGACAATTAATACATTAAGTCGTACCCACGGCCGAATCCTAGCTCTCGCTACTATCCGGCGGGGTAAACGGTTATCGGTTTTAACTGAGATAAATTATAAGAAAAGCTTTGAACATTAGGGTGTGCCTTATGATTTAGGCCTGTGGCCTAAACATGCCGGCCCCCTTGCGGGAAGCAATCTCCAAACGCGCTCAGCGGCCAAGTCCCGTAAAGGCAAGAAACTACATCCAGGACTTAAAACTACGTGGATTCCTATTTCCGATCGTCACCCCTGCGCAGCTTCCCTGTATGCGGGTCCTGTGGGTGAAAAGAAAAGGTTAGTAGTTATGGACGTGGGTTAAATTTAGTGCACTTTACTTATTTTAGGATACGCACAAGTTTATTGCTGGTGGGCTCCAGAAACCACCAAGCCAAATATGGTTGCCTGGGTCAGCGATGTTGGCGTAGACAATGTGAGCCGGACTGGTGAGGACCGGTGGAAAGTAGGATCCTCCAGCTTCATGAATTGGAACGGCGTTGCTACTGACGGATCGAGTGAGGTTGTCGGACTGAGCCGCGAATAACGAGCGACTACTGTGGCCTGGGTCGTCACTTCTCCGATTACGAAATATTTCCCGCGAAGGACGAGAGTGCACTTTGTATGGTAGTGCGCGCCGGTAGCTCTAAATGGAGAACCTTGGCTAGGTTCGCGTCGACCATTGAATTGGGAGCGCACGGATCGATGAGGGCGCGCACTATGTGGAGTTCGCCCCCCCACCGCGATTCCGACCATGGCCGTTGGAGCGATGGCTGCGAAGGCTCGCGTGAGGGTTAAAAGCGCCTCCCCTAGGCGTCCTGTTCGGAAGCCCGACGGAGTCCGCGCGAGAGCTGCGGCTTGAGTACGTGATCGATACTGGGCGACCCTGCCAGCGGAAGGGCGGTGCGATGGGCGGAAAGGACGTGTCTCGGCGCCATCCCCGCGTGGATAGCTTGAGGACTTCTCGTGGTTTAGTAACTTGATGTTAGTGCGGTAATGTCCTCCCTTCTATTGACTTCTTCGTCAGCTACTTGTTCCGCCCATGTCATTGTTTGCTCCGCAATGTGGATTGATAGTGCTCCATCTGAGCTTACTTCACCGTCGTCGGTCTCGGTGGTAGTTGGTGGTGCCTCGTCGGTGTGTGTCGAGGTATGGTGCTGTTCGTTGCACCGGTGCCAACGGTCTTCCCTGGGGCATGATCTCCTCTGGTGAAAGGGCCACACACAATTAGTGCAGTACCGCGCGTCGATGAGCACCCTTAGTCGCTCTATGTTCGACATGCCCCGATAAATTGGGCAAAGCCGAATGCTGTGCGACTTCTGACACAGGCGGCACGGAATGGTGAACGTGGTGCCCCATGTCTCAGTTTTATTGCGTTTGACGCTGAAACCAGTCATTCTGCAATATTAAGTTGTGGAGTATTAATGTGTTACTAATGGAGATTTCCGTATATCGGGTGGCTTATGGGTCATTCACATAAATTCATTTCACACAGCGACTGCTGTGTAGGTTTTGGTATTTTCGCTATTCATCTTAGTCCCTGCACGCATATTTGCTAATCATCATGCTCAACCGAACATCTTTGCAGCCCGTCTAACGTGGCGTACGGCACGGCAGGGTGGCTGGGTATCTGCTCATAGCATTATGCATATCCTCACTAACCCTGCTCGTCGCTGACGGGTACTAGTGCTGTACAAAAACTTTATTTTCAAGAAAGTACTCATATCACAGTATTCGAATTCATCGGAACAGGTGCTAGTACTGTACAAAAAATGAATTTTCAAAAGAGTACTCATAGCTCTGTATTCGGATTCTTAGATTTAATTTGTCTTTACCGAAAAAATGAGACTTTGACATGCTTGTTGTTGTTGAAAAACCAACAAGGCCTGCCCCACGAAAGAAATGGAACCGAGAATAAGTTCTTTCTTCTTTTTTTTATGGCGCGATATACAACAGGTATATCATCATAAACCTCCTAAGAGATTTTTGCGCCAAGCTTCTCTTCCAATTTGTGGTGTGCCGATTTGAATTTTCCCTACAAATTGGTGGGACCTACAGTTTTTTGCCGACTCCGAACGGCATCTACAAAGGAGACGAATTTTTGCTGAGAAGCCTGTCATGGCAGAAATACACTCGGAGAGTTTGCCAAACCACTGCCGAGGGGCGACCCCGTTTTGAAAAACTTTTTTCAAATCACTTTTGATGTTACCTGTACCAGGGCCGAGAATAAGTTACGACGCTAATATTAAGGTTTTCAGTTCGGGGATTTTGTCATAGAACGAAAGAAAAAGTTTGAAAATTAGTCTTTGTGAAATCAAGAAGGTTATGCAGCAGTTGTTACTTGGACTATATAACATACAGGGTGGCTGATGAATTTTGCTACATTAAGAAACTCAAATAATTTTTTTTCAGTGTATGGAATTAATTTTTCTTTTTTTCATGTTAAAGCTCATTAAATTTTGTTAAATATAGCTTAATTAGTTTTAAAAATAATGGAATTTAAATGCCCCCCCTGCTCGTCGATGCATGTGCGGCATCTTACCAAAAAGTTGTTCATTACTGCTTGGAGAGTTGAGACAGGAATAGCCGCAATTGTTTCTCGAACGGATTGCCTTAGTTCATTCAAATTTGTTGGTTTTGCTTTGAAGACTTCCTGTTTGCAATAACCCCACAAGAAAAAGTCAGGTGCAGTAAGGTCAGGCGACCTGGGTGGCCAACGGAATGTGGAGTTTCTGGATATCAGCTTATTGGGAAATTTTCGTCGCAATTCTGTCATAACAGGTTGGGCTATTTGAGGAGCTGCACCATCTTGCTGAAACCACACAGAGTTGAAAGAAATTCTCATTCGGCGTAATTCTGGATAGAAAAACTCTCTCAACATGCTCAAGTAACGGTCTCCAGTAACCGTAACGGTGTGACCGTTTTCTTCGAAGAAGTAGGGCCCGACAATGCAGCGTGATGAAACTGCACACCACACTGTGACACGAAGTGGATGCAATTCCGTCTCATGGAGTATCTGTGGGTTGGAAGCACTCCATATTCGACAATTTTGTTTGTTTATGTTGCCGTTTAAATCGAAATGGGCCTCGTCAGACATGAAAAGACAGTTCAACATGTTTCCATCCTCTTCCACCATTTGAAGCATCTTCTGGCAAAATTCCAAGCGAATCGGCAAGTCTGCAGCGTTCAGTTTGTTGGCCATTTGAATTTTATATGGGAATAAGTCCAAATCTTTGTGCATAATTGACTGTAATGACTGTCTGCTTACACCCATTTGAGCAGATAAGCTTCTTGTCGAAACACGTGGATTGTTTTGTATGGCAGCAGCTACAGCAGCGATTGTTTCCTCCGTTCGAACTAAAGGGTTTCGATGGTAAGGTCTTCTGTTGACTGTCCCATGCTCGGCAAAATTGTTTACAAGTCTTATTATGGTCCATCTGCTCGGAGGATTGCCGCCAAACATGCGCCTATACTCTCTTTGAACCGAAACTACGGACTCCAGTGCGTGATAGCGGCGGACAATCCAAATTCTTGTTTCAGTGTCCCAGTTATCCATTTTTGTAAACGTAAAAGTCAATCTGCAAAATAAAAAAAAAATTAACCAGATTCATTAAATAGAAAAAAACTTATTTAATTTTTTTTGGTAGCGGCTTTCATTAGCCACCCTGTACATAACAATAAGATTCTGCCCCGTGATATGAAAGCTGCAAATGTACTGATAAATAAGCAGGGAGTATTCAAGTTGGCAGGTTTTTGTTTGGCACGTGCATTTAGTATACCAAATGGTGGCACAATACGATCTAGGGTTTCAAGCAAATTTGTATCCACACGCATATCTCAAGATTCGAAACGTTGTACACTTTCAGATGCTTGTTGCAATCGCGTGTTGAATGTTAATAAACGTTCAATACGGCGTTCTGATGGTAAATGTGTAAAATCATCATTGCTCTCATCAAACGAAAATTGCTGCGCATAGCATTTGTAAGTTGTGTCGCCTGTGCCAACTCTATTACGCATGGGAACCGACTAATTATTCTGGTGTGACCTCTAACGGGAAGCCCCTACCGGTTTTGGCAGATCAGATCTTCGGTACTCGTTTTTGTCAAAATCGCCGTCACTAGTATGGTGCGATCTTGAGTCGATAATGCAGTTTATGTTATCCATACTCAAAATCATGCTATTTCTTTTTATTTTCCCAATTCAATGGCACGGTAGTAGAGTGAGGAAATAGCAGAAATTCATTCGGTTTTTTTTTCTACTACCGCGTGCGATAGCAATGAGTACATTCAAACGGAAGTATGCAAGGAGCCACTATGCGATATTTTCGCACAAGTTGGAAAAATTCTTGCTATAGTGGCTCTAACAAACGCGCAAAATGCGTGGGAGTGCGTCGAATATTGAAAGACACAAATGGTATTACCCATACAGAGCGTTCACCAAATCATCAATTAATTTCCTCAACAATCTTCCGGAGGAAACCAATGGAAGGATGCTTTCGCTATTGGTCAATCGAATCCGTGAATTGAAGAGGTGTGTTCAGGACCAAATCGTCCTGATATTGCATTCGGATTTCAACTAACACCATCACATGCTATAAAATATACTTTTACTCAAAACGTAATTCTATTTTCACCAAATTATGAAGGTATGGTAATTGTTTGTCGATGATAAATATATTTAAATTTAATATGGACTGGAATTCCAACCATTGCGTCTTCAATGAGTCCCAAATTACAATCGCAAAAGAAACCGCTAAGCTCCACTAGATTTGATGGTCAGAGGAGTGATTGTGATTTTGTTGCGATATCACCAAACCTTTCCAAGTCTATATCATCATCTAAAAACAATACAGCTGAACGTACCCTGTTCGAAAATAAAAGCCCCGACCGTGAGGCATCTCCACCAGCATCACCAACAGCTAGCTCACTTGATAACAATAATAATGTACGGCGTCTTTGTGATAATTATTCACCACAAATGCGTGGGAAAACTCAAAGCAGTACTAGCGGTAGGTTACAACTTATGCCTTCTTCGCCGTCGGAAATTGAAGCCAGTATAGCCAGAAGTAGCGTGCCAAAATGCACAATTCGTGCTCTTTCATCGAAAAATGGCAACGGCAATGGTGGTAGCGCTGGTGGTGTTGTGCGTAGCGCATCACGTTGTTATAGTAGCCGTGAATTTAGTCATTAATTCCTTCAAAAGTCACCGCAGTAGAATTATCGTGGGGTCATACACGCCTGAGTAATGCTGCGCACAAGACAATGTAAGTAAAGAATACTGCCAATAAAAAACTTACGCTACGTGTCGATGTACATGGTCCTGGATGTCAGCTGGTCAATATGCCAGTCAATAATACTTTAACTTTGCAGTCCCAGGAATGCCGGACGATTGGCGTAAGCTTTTGTCCAACTGTTATTGGTGCTGCCGTCATAAAGTTATCATTTTATGCACCATGTGTAGCACATAATAATGCCGCTACCTCCAGGGTGTCTCCATTGCAGCATTGTTGCGCAGGAAGTGCACATTGCACCAGTTGGTATGGCGTTTTCCCAAATGGGATATCTACATGAACTTTCACAGCCAATACAAAGTACAATACGTATATACAACAAAGGCCCCCTACTTGGTTTCGTTTTGGCTTCAATTGGTTCGGTTGGTTTGCGTTTGTGTACAGCTTTTGAAATACAACCTGCCGCTCTGTTAATTTCACCTGGCACATCAGCAACATTACGTGTGGTATTTCAATTAAATTAAACGCTCGGATAACTTATATAAAAAGGCTCGCATCAGCTCTTCAAAATCAATGAACAACTTATCATCATTTGAAAGTCTTGGTTCCGCATCCAATTGGTCCTTATTTTCAATCATAGGATAAAGTGGTTTCACTTCTCTCTCTATGGCGCGATATACAACAGGTATATCATCATAAACCTCCTAAAAGATTTGTGCGCCAAGCTTCTCTTCCAATTTGTGGTGTGCCGATTTGAATTTTCCCTACAAATTGGTGGGACCTACAGTTTTTTGCCGACTCCGAACGGCATCTACAAAGGAGACGAATTTTTGCTGAGAAGCCTGTCATGGCAGAAATACACTCGGAGAGTTTGCCAAACCACTGCCGAGGGGCGACCCCGTTTTGAAAAACTTTTTTCAAATCACTTTTGTTGTTACCTGTACCAGGGCTCGAACCATGGACCTTCGTTGTGGTAGGCCGGAGTGTATGAATTGAGAGCCGGCAAGATGCAGGCGTAAGCGGAAGCATTGTAAACGCGAAATTTTTTTGAAAATTCTTTGTGGATACAAATTACGTAAGTAAAGGATATGATTTAGAAATACTTCAATCGCCTCCACTATTATGTCTGTAAAATCTTCGCTCATTTTGATTTGTTAATGTCCCTTGTTTGTTACTCAGCACCACAGTGATACAGCAGTAAAACTCTGGTGAAATCCCGTCCCGGAGGTGAATATATTCAGCTTACTTGTGCTCAGTTTTACTACTGATTGGAGTGTGTTGGTCAGTTATGCCTAATGCTTTAACTTTTAATTTAAATGGACGAAGATACTGGGTTTTTTATTCATGTGTCTCATAATATTTTCATCTGTCGTTCTGCCTACGATTTGGTTTTTTTTTATTATTTTGTTTGATTTTATGCAAAACATAATATTTATATTTTATATGTCACGTAGTTTTTAGTGCCCTTATGATGGTTTTCGATAGAGAATGAACGAATGCGACACATATTCGTTGTGACTTCAACAGAAATAATAGCTTAATATTTCTAGCGTTGAACAGACGCTGTGGATTATCAGATTCGACTCCTGATAATGCCCCGCTGGTATATCAATCGGCGATGTGTTCTGTGCTAGCTTTTCGACGCAGAACGCCATCGTGGATGCCTATTATTGTGCGATACTGTCTGATAGATATTTTCGTATTGCACTGATTTATTCATTTTTCAAATCGATGACTGGTTTCAACTGATTTTCTTTAGCTTATCTAATTTTCGCAAAATGCAAATGGAAATTACAGCTCAACAACTTTGTTGGCGAATATTTAATTAAATTTAACTTGATTTATAAACCACACAAATCCTTTCTACTTATCCTCGTTATGGGTTAACGAGTGAATTCGGGTGTTTGGTCTCGCAGCGTGGTGGTTGAGGTAATACCTCGGCGGTTTCAATTTGTGGGAACAAGCTTGATAGCGGAACTCCCTACTTCATAAAAATAGTGTGAATTCGATGTGGAAGTAGGGAGAGGGGGAGGTGGACTATTACTGCTTCCCCTCGTCTTCCCCATTGGGGGGCAGTGGAACCAATTTCGTAATTGGTCTGGTTGTTTGGCTCCTTGCTGTGTCGAGTTAGACAACTCGAACTCGATTATCCGGACCAGGATGTAGTTTGGTGATTCTTCCCAATCTCTCTTCGTTGGGAGGCAAGTTGTCCTCTTTGAAGACGACTAGGTCCCCTTGTTTTAAGCTCGACTGTTTTTACAGTTTGGAGAGATATTCGGATTTTCACCGCTTGCAAAACGCCTGATGCAAGGCTTTCAACTTTTCCCAGCGGTTGACGAGTGAGGCACGATTCTCGCTGACGCCGATCTCGGGTGGGGCGAATAAATGCACGCCAATGAGGAAATGTCCTGGAGTGAGTGGCTCCAAATTAGACGGATGATTGGAGGAGGGGCTTAATGGCCAAGAGTTGGGACACGACTCAATTCGACAAAGTAGGGTGCTGAACTCTTCAAGAGTAAATTTGTGATCCAACGCGATCCTTTTGAAGTGATGCTTGAAACTTTTGACTGCTGCCTCCCATAATCCGCTCATGTGAGGAGTGCCTGGTGGGATGAAATGTCATGCCAGGGTTTGTGGGGGCTGTATTTGGATAGGGTTTGGTTGCGGGCGTCCGCTAGAAAGGCTTTAAGCTCTGAACGGAGCGCCTTGGATGCTCCGACAAAGTTAGTTCCGTTGTCGGAGTAGACATCCCGGCCTAGCAAAGAACCTATCGAAGGCTGCCAGAAAAGAGGCAGTACTCAGGTCGTTGGTGGCCCCTAAATGAATAGCCTTGGTAGAAAGACACACAAAGAGGCAAACGTAGCCCTTTGAAAGACGACATCCTCTACCGGTGCATGCCATCCTCTACCGAAAAGACAAGTGAACCGACAAGCGTAAGGGAGGATGATTGGGTGGCGTTCCTTGTAGGCGAGGTCATGGGATGCGGCAAGACGGCCGCCCACTCTCAAAATGTTGAGGTTGTCGACGAAGGGGGCGTAAGGTAAGGACGTCACTTTTTGTCCCGATGGGTTTCCCGGATTTTATGTTAACCAATTCTTCAGGATAATGTTTTCTTTGATAAATTTCTATTAGACGTCGAGTCGTTGCCTTAATTTCGTCAAGCGAAATCTGATACGACTGCGCTTTGCACGAAGATTTGGTTCTAGGATTAATTCTTTCAGAGAACCTCATAACATACGATATAACTCTTAAAGCTCTTGCAAAATCGGAAAATCTATCGAGGATGTCCTCTGTATCGTTTAGTTGCGTAGTTGCGTGAATTTGTATGCGCTTTCCTTCGATGTTTGTCCCATACTCCTTTTCTTGGGTAGGCCATTTTGTCTCGTCTTCTTGCCACCACAGAGCGTTGTCGACTAAATCCTTCGCTGAAAGACCTCTGCTGGCCAAATCTGCTGGATTATATGCCGACTCGACATGGTGCCAAGCTTTGTTTCGAACTTTCTCTACGATTTTCGTTACCCGGTGAGCGACGAAGGTCCAAGGTTGAAATTTCCTAAGTTCAGGTTTTCGGCCACGGATTCTATTGTTGCGGCCAACAAGACAGCCCTGCATAGCTCAAGTCGTGGTAATGAAATTGGTTTCACGGGCGCTACTTTTGTTTTCGCCATTAAAAGATTGACGTGTATCTGATCCTTTACCTTTGCTCGTAAGTGGACTGTAGCTCCATAAGCCTTCTCCGAAGCGTCGCAAAACTCATGTATTTCCACGTCGTTAGTTGTCGTAAAATATACCCATCGTGGTATTCGTCTGGGGTCAATTGCGGGGTAATCCCGCATAAAGGTTTACCATCGTTGCAGTCTGTCCCTTCCAGCCATATGTTTTGCATTATGATTTTTGCCACGATGATGATTGGGGCTAGCCAACCTAGGGGGTCGAAAAGTTTGGCGATAGCTGAAAGTATTGCCCTTTTGGTTAAAAGGTTACCATCTTCAGCTCGTAGACGCTGATCGGATCCTTTGGATTGGTACGAAAAACGATCCTTCTGTGGTGTTTTGACGCCACCTATGGGTCGTTGCTTTTGGCTGAGCTGTTGCCAGATGGAGAAAGGTGTTGTGCCTTGCGTGACACGAGCTACAGGTAAATGAACTAGTGCATCGTGCCACAGTATGACCAGCCGACATGCAGTTCAAGCAACAACTGTTGTTCTTGATGAAAGCTATTCTATCTGTAATGGTTAGCCCTCGGAATTTTGGGCAATTTAGTAATTTGTGCTCTTTACTGCTGCACGTTTTACACGATGCTTTTGGGACGCTGGCTTGGTATACTCGAAGTTTCGCACAACGCAAGTGATAATTTTGTAGTGCCACGTATTATTTACGGTTTACGACAGTATTTAAGTGAGTGATTATTGTGGTATTTATTTGCAAATGCATCAACCAAGTGGAAGTGTAAATTGTTGTGGTAATGTGTTAAAAAAAAAAAAACAAAAGACGCTGAGCCACTGCCTGTCTGCCTTGAGCTGTGTCGAGGAGCCCTTACCACTAGAGGGGGGAACTTCTCGATAGTAAAAAGGTGCAAGTGTGTTTTTCAAACACAAAGAACTTCCACTTGCTCTGATCTACAAATATATCACAATTTCACTCCTGGTACGTTAAGGCGTACTTAAAAAAAAAATATTGCACTAAAATCAACCACTTACCTTGATGAACTTTAGAGGTTTAATATGTGCAACTAATGTGATGTGTGATATGAAGTGTTAATGATGTGGTGTTTGCGATATGTTGATGATGTGTTGCATGCGATATGTTGATGATGTGATGTATGCCATATGTTGATGATGATTTCTTATTCAAATGGACTGTATGAAGTGATTGCATATGACTGTCCCTGTCTGCTTGTTGCTGCACTCGCTACTATGCCTGTTCACAAGGTTGTGTATATTGACTAAATTTTGTAAGTGTCTCGTTATTTATTTGTTGATCTCGGTGAATTTTAATTATATTGGCTCTGGTATTTTGTTGAAATAATATATTGAGATGATTAGTCCTGGAATTTTGTTTTCCTGGCGGATGGACCAAATATTACGGCGTTTCTCACTTGGTATGTCGAATACAAAGTTATAGTCGCTCGTAATAAGTGCAAAAAGGAAAGAAATAAAACTCGTTAATTTAGATATAAGACCAATGATTAGCAATGTTTATTAAATTCAAAGTTATGGAAATGCAAAGTTATTGAGGTTATTTAAATGATATGGAAGTTCAATGAAATTGGGTGCATAGGAACAAGACTTACTTTTGGTAACTTGGCTGCTGGCGGGTTCTTCGACGTTCGGAAAAGAAGTGACAAAGTGAAAATTAATAAATTAGGTCGTACCCACCGCCGAATCCTAGCTCTCGCTATTATCCGGCGGGGTAAACGGTTATCGGTTTTAACTGAGATAAATTATAAGAAAAGCTTTGAACATAAGGGTGTGCCTTAATATTTAGGCCTGTGGCCTAAACAGTCCACCCATACTCTACAAAGCTGTTTGCGGTATAAAAGGTTGGCAATCCCAGAGCGAAAAGAATTCGTGAGAGAAAATAATATTTGCGAGTATTGTTTAGCTTATACCCATGTTCTAAACGACTGCCAAGCACGAGAACGTGCATGCACTGCCAAGGCCGGCATAACACCACCAGCAGCCCCCAGTACCAGTTCCGGACTTCAAAGGACAAGATCACAGATAGCAACAATAAAAGCCAGAAATCCCAGGCTGCAGGATGTCAGCTAGGCGGCACCCCAGGAAGGAGAATCCTCTGCGCCCAACAGATTCCAAGTACAGTCGTTCCATGCAGAAAATGGTAACCAAATCATACTCCCAACAGCAAGCGTCTTGGTAGAACATAGAGGGGATCTATTTAAGCTTAGTGCCTTAGTGGACCAAGGCTCCGAAAGAAGCTTCATATCCGCCAAAGCTCAGACCAAACACGGGCTTCCCTATACCCACTCCCTGTTTGAAATATCGGGTATGGGAGGCGAAGTGGTAAAAGCATCCAACAAGCTGTGCTCGTTGACCCTAGTCTCAAATGACAATAAGGTAAAGATAAAGGCCCAGGCAATAGTGCTTCAACGCCTCACTAGGCAGCTCCCAACATTCAGGCTGAATATAAGCTAAAGGGGCAAATGGTCCCATCTCAAATTAGCAGACCAGAACTCTCAGAACCCATCCCAAATCGATCTGGTATTGGGTAGTGGTCTTATCCCTAAAATAATGCTAAATGGCATAGCCCAAAATACAATCCTTGGATGGATCATAAATGGCCGAACTCTAGAAAAGGTTGGAACACATTCCTCCGAAGGGTGGAAAATTACAAATCTTCAGCTGAATGAACAGCTGAGACAGTTCTGGGAAATCGAGGAGATACACAGAACTGTAGTGGAAACCCCCGAAGATCAATTGTGCGAAGAGTTCTACCGAAGCACAATCACTCGAATGGATGACGGTCGATATATGGTTCGCCTCCCGTTTAAATCATAATTCCCGAATAATATCGACGTAGGCAAAACCTGTACTGTAGCCTCACGACATTTCCATGGAATGGAACGCACTCTCTCAGAAAAGGGCGATCCCAAACAGCAGTATGACCAGGTACTCGAAGAATACCTGTCCCTCGGCCACATGGAAGAATGCAGTCCGCATGAGTTGGAATCCCACGGTAAATACTGCTCATTCTATCTCCCTCACCATACGGTCGTAAGACCCGACAAAAAAACAACAAAAGTTAGAGTTGTATTCAATGCTTCCAGGTTCCGGTCACTCCCTTAACGATGTTTTATGTACCGGACCAACCCGATCTCCGACTTATGTTGCTAAAATGGCGGACATATAAATATGTGTTTAATGGCGATGTAGAGAAAATGTACCGCCAGATTCTCTTACACCCCGATGACCGAAACTACCAACGGATAATATTCCGAGTTCCCGAAGACAGTCCAATAAAGGACTTTAAGTTGAAAACGGTCACCTTTGGGGTGAACTGCGCTCCCTTCCTGGCTATTCGCACACTGCATCAGCTGTCGAAAGATATAGCGGACTCCCATCTACGCGCAACCAAAATATTAAAGCCCGAGACGTATGTTGACGACATCTTATCCGGCAGTTACGATCTTCCATCAGCCGAGCAATCCCTAAAAGATACTATTGATGCTCTAAACTCAGCCGGATTCCATTTAAAAACATCACGGCAAACCATTCGGACATACTCAAACAAATTAACGAGGCGGACTTACTTGAAACCGACTTCCACGAGTTCGAGAAAAGTAGTTCCGCCAAAACCACAGGAATTCAATGGAATGCGCTCTCGGACACATTCTCATACACTGTTGACTCAGACCCAGGCGCCACCAAGCGGCAGATACTCTCTTTTATCGCACAACTTTTCGACCCCGCAGGGTGGTTGACGCCAGTCATGATACAAGCAGAAATCCTGATGCAGGAATTGTGGTTGGACGGGACTGATTGGGATGAACAGGTCAAACCGATACGTCTCGTGAAATGGACGCAATTCTCAAGAAATCTGCAGTCAATCTCAGATATTCGGATACCACGATGGATTAACTTCGACCCTGACCATCTGGTCGAGCTCATGGTTTTCGCGACGCTTCGGAAAAGGCTTATTGCACAACCCTCTATGTGCGAACTACTGCTGGCACCCAAGTTTTTTCTCATCTCCCAGTGTCCAAAGGCAAAGTGGTTCCTCTCAAAACTGTAAGTCTGCCACGCCTAGAACTATGCGGAGCCCTCTCACTAGCCAAACTAGTCGCGGTAGTTCCACCCCATCTCGGCCTCACTAGAAGAAAGCTGACTATATGGTTTGATTCCGAAATCATGTTAGCCTGGCTCGAAAAGCCACCTCATTCAAGGAAGACCTATGTTTCCAATCGAACAGCCCAAATCATAGACCTCGTGGGTAATGTCCCTTGGCGACACGTGCAAAGTAAAGATAACCCCGCGGATCTGGGAACCTACGGTTTGTACGCCAATCTATCTCGCAAAATCTTTCCTTCGGTGCAATGGTCCAGAGTGGCTTTCCAAACCCCCCGAAGATTGGCCACAACCAACAGCTCGCAACGTCAACCCCCAGACTCTCCCCCAGACTCACGCCCTACATGCTACCTGCTGTCGGAGTGAATATCGCCATGGCATTCGTAAATGATCCAACGTTCTACACGGTGAACGGGTATGCCCCCACGAGATTCGCTCTAAATTGTGCAAGTTCGCCAGACCCTACCATCGTCAGCGCTGGTCTCATAAACTGCGTTGAGTGGTGACCGATGTTGATTCTTGCATCGGATCATTTCCCGATTGTCCTCTCAATCGATCGCCCTTTCTGACTTTGTCACCTTCGAAAACCGTACTTTCACTAATTTCAACAAAGCTGACTTCGTTGGTTTTCTTAACTTCACTGAGAGCTCTTTCGCTACTCTTCCCACCTCGTCTGACGTACGAGAAGGGGAAGAGCGTTTCACATGGTCATAGTTTCAGCGGGAGGATCACCTAAGTTCCTGCAACCTCTCTGCTTGTGTCGGAAAGTTATGGTCCACTCTCAAATTTTTGTCCAATCCGACTTAATCTAACTAAAAAATATCCATCGCTTTTGGCGATAAGGCTCAGTCGAACCCAAAGAGATGCTGAGTGCAAGGAAATCAGACAAGCTACCAGGGAAGCGCACAAGCGTAAAAATAGTTAAGCGTCCATTGCCATCAAAACCACATGGCTTCAGGAGACCATTCGGAGGTCTAAAGGCTCTAAAGCAATTGGCCCAGATGGTATGTCCATGCTGATGGTAAATCATCCCGGTGATGAGGGAGTAAGATACCTAACAACTGTCTTCCATCTGTCAATGACCACCTTTTTCATTCCTGAAAAATGGAAACAGGCAAAGGTGGTGCCGCTACTAAAGCCTGGCATGGCAGCTTACGTAGGAGAGTCGTATAGACCGATATCGCTCCTCTCGCCAGTTGGAGACTCCTCCCTTAATGAACAGCTAATTTGTGGCTCGCCGAACATCAGCATGGTTTCCGTAAATTGCATAGCACGAACCGCGATAAATGCCATCACCACTCAGATAAATGTCGGTCTCAACCAAAATTATCTTAATGACAGGACTGTTTTGCTTGCATCCCGCGGAGCATATTAATGACCATGAAGAGTACATTTTTCACCCCTGTCTGAGTGGTCATCGTCATCATCGTCAGTCATCGGTGAAATCCAGAGGCGAACGATCAAAACCACGTGTTATTAAACAAGGGGTGCCACATGGTGGTGTGCTATACCCGCTTTCGTTTAATTACAATTCCCTTCCCCACCAAAGGGTGTCTCGATCGTCTCTTACCCCGATGACTGCACGATTCTGGCGACTGGCTCGTCCGTAAATGAGCTGGGCTCAAGAATTAACTCTTACCTCCCATTCTTGTCCGGTTTCGTTTAATAACATGATCAACTACGGTGCGGCGATTGCCAACAAAGTACAAATCCGCAACAACATTATCAAGTCACTATCCGCCATCACTTGGGGTAAAGACAAAGAAACGTTGCTGGCAACGCACAAGGCAATTGGCCAGTCTGAGCTACGCAACGCCTTTTATGTCGACGAGACCAGCAGACACACACTGGATGAAGTTGCAGGCCTGTCAAAACAACACACTTAAAACTGCCACGGGATTCCTCCTTATGTCACCTAAACACCACCTCCACAGCGAAGCAAAAATACTCGGAGTTAAAGAACATAAAGAGATGTTGACCAGGCAATTCCTGTTCAATTGCGCAAGCCGTAAAACCCGAATAGGACCTGCTCGACGAAAATCCGACCCCCGTAAGCGCTAGAATGAGATCCGGCATTATATTTTCTGGCCGTTTGATCCAAAGGTGCATAGACAGGCCCTCAAACTTATTCATATAGAGTCGGTAAACTCCTTTGTCAGTTCTCGTTCTAGATATTGTAACAGATTAAACTCTTACCTATCCAGACTGAACCCTGATATGCCAAATCCAATCTATTTATTTGCTCAACTGGGACGACTTTTTTTCCACCAATCAAAGTCTGGCCCAACCCTATTGAAGAGGCGAGGTTTCTGGGACTTCCGTTAGAAGAGCTTGATGACTATGCTATGTAAGGAAGACGACTAGGCAGGCCACGTATCGCTAACACAACAACAACAATCGCGAGATCGCAAACCGGCCTCCACTTGGTCCTTCCATGGGAGTGCGGGCTCCCTCTTCCTCTGGTTCAACCGGGTGGGCGCCGATAAGCATACCTTCTGGCCCGGGGCATCTTCGTTCATTTGCACATCGTGGCTCAACCAGGGAAGCCGCTGGGTTTTAACTCCCTGAACTATGTCGGCGTCTGCGAAAACTCATATAGCTCATCATTTAAATCTTTTTCGGTACCCGCCTCCACCAACCCGTAGCGGTCGACAAATCTTTGGAAGGACCTTTCTTTCGAATACTCCCCGAGCTGCCTCATTAGATGTTGTTATTGTCCAAGCTTCTGCATTATATTTATGTTTGTTCGTCGAAAGATGACTTTACTTTTCAATTGCCTACTTAGTCCGAAGTAGCATTTGTTTGCAAAGGTTATTCCTCGTTGGATTTCTAGGCTGACATTATTGTTGGTGTTAATGCTGGTTCCCAGGTAAACGAAGTCCTTTACTAATTCGAAATTATCGCTGCCAACAGAGTGGTTGCCAAGACTCAAATGCGCTGACTCTTTGCTTCATGATAAGGGGGTCACCTTGTCTGAAACCTCGAACGGCTCGAAAGGGTCCTTCCTGAATTCTGACCGAGCTGGTGGTGTTTCTCAACGTCATTTTGCACAGCCGTATAAGTTTTGCAGGGAAACCAAATTCAGACATAGCTTAATTGACTATTATTGTTTATAATATGGCTAAGTTCTCTATGAAAGCGCTGCCGTTAATACGCATAGCGACGCACAAGTCCTTGTCAGAGATGGTATGATTACGTATAAGGATGAATTTAACTCTCCTTCTTCGGGCGAGTATTGAACCCAAGCTACCTAGGAGCTGGATCTGTAGCAGTTTTGGGAAGAAGAATTAAATTTAATATTCAGATTTCATCCCATTTCCTTCATGTAAAAGATGGTTACATAAGTCAAGTTGCTTCGGGATAGACCCTTCTACACACATACCCATTAGAAGCTTCAAAACTTGTGTGGACCCTTGCTGTTCAAGCTCCACGCGTCCCATGGCCAGTGACTTTTCAGCGTATCGCCGCCACCTATTACCGATGCAGTCTCCATGACTCACAGTGGTAATACGGCCCACCCACTTCACACAGCAATGGACATCGATTTTCTCTGATCTGAGATCCCCTCCGTCGCATTTTCGTATAATGCAGCTTTATTGCAACGGCATTACCGGCAAAGTAGCGGAGGTAGTGATGTAATCGTGCAAGATGACTTTGGGGAGGACTTGCATTCATTAAACATCAATCCGTGTGATATCATCTATTTGTACCCGATACGTAGAGATATTATTTTTCGGCAGGCGATGTCGAGGTTATTAATACGATTCGACGTTCTGCATGATGAACGGGGGCGACCCCAAAAAAGTGGCTGTAATTTATGTAAGTTGGCCAAACCTTACACGTGGTCCCAATACTAAAGAATGGTAAACCAGGTAACGAATGGAAGTCAGTTTTTCTGCCTTAATACACTGCTACTCTGCATCAGATAAGTGGAAGTCTCAACCAAAAACGAATCTACCACAGGACTGTATTCATTGAGCTTGCGCTGCCAAAGCCTTTGACACGGTTAATCACGCGCAACTTATAAATTACCTGGAAGATTCAGCTGTTCCCCCTTCTAAAGCGTTAGACCGCCAACCAGTGTTGCCGTTTTGGTTATTTTTAATCAAAATCGGTCATTCTTCTCACTTTTTAAAACGTTTTTAGTAATTTGGTAATGTTTTTTCCTAGTTGGTAATTATACCTTTCATGAACATGAAATGGTATTATAATTTTTGACCGATGTTTGTAAGTATGAGAAGAAGAAGAGATAGATCCACCAATAAGCATACCGAAATGATCATGGCGATGAGCTTAGTCGATTTAGCCATGTCCGTCTGTCTGTCTAATTGAACGCAAACTAGTCACTGAGTTTTTGAGATATCTCCATGAAAGGGACCTCCATTTTGTAAAACATTAAGCATTTGTCGGAACCAGCAAGATCGGACGAATACAACGCATAGCTCCCAAACAATTCATTGTTCCGATAAACGGAGTTTGGCCTATAAATCTTGAAATTTAAGAGCTAGACACTTTACATTTTTCAGGTTTTGCGCATATTATATAAGTAATGTAACTATCGAAAATCAATCAGATCGGATCAACACAACATATAGCTACCGTATAATTGATAGTTCCGATGAACGGGGTTTTTCCTATAACTCTTGCAATTAAAAAGCTAGAAACTTAAAATTTGACAGGTTTGGTATATACGAGTATTATAAATGTAATGTGTGTAGTGAAAATCATCCATATCGGAAAAGCATAACATATGGCTCCCATACAATCGATTGTTCCGATAAATGGGGTTTGGGCTATGTATCTTTAGAGTAACAGTTGGTACTAATTGTAAGTAAGGATCGGACACTTAAAACCGTGATGTGTAGTATAAAGTCTTCGGCACAGTCAAATACAGTCCTTTCCTTACTTGTTTTTTCGATGCCTTGAAGCCAATATGGTTCTTATTATTCCTTGCGACTCGGTAAGTAAGAAAAAGTATGCTCGCCAGGAAAGCGAGCATTTCAAGATCGTGAAGATAACGACTTAAGATTATTCTGGCAAGCTTTCACAATATTGTTTGTAGTTTGTCTGATCCCATCCCTACATTTTGCACATTATTAATCATTTGTTGGAATATTTTTTTCTTTTTGCTTAGGACTTAGGAGACTTAAATTTTTTATTAAATATAACTCCAGAAAAAATTTTGTCTGGATCAGATGCTTTAATTTATCCGCAGCTTTTACAATTTTCTTCTTTCCTTATGTGCTTTGATAAAACTATTATTATTCAATGGAAGATGTTGCGTTCATTCAAAAATATTTTATTGGAAAGCGATATCGATGTAAATATTTTTTGAATGGAAATAAGTAAAATCAAGAGTGGTTTTAGTGAAGAAGTGTATATAGATCTTTTTGATTAACTTTTTATCACTGCCACATAGTTGTGCGGCAGCTGAAAGAAAATTTTCCGAATTAACTTTAATAAAAACTTATCTCGGAAATAAACTAAGTGCTCAGGAAATTAATAGTATCATGATTGCTAAAGAGTTGAGGATAAATGAAGAATACCGCAAAAAAGTTGTATAGGTATCGATAGATATAGTTAAAGCGAGTATAGCTGCGTTATTCTTTTTTGGAGGAAACAACAACAAAAGTAATTACAGGTCGAAGTTCATCTTAAGCACTTTTTAAAATTGAAATTACTCAAAAACTACCAAATCGATGGGTATTTTGATTCCCTTTAACTTTATATATATGTTCTTTAAGGTTTTAATTAGCTTTATTGTAAAAAAATTTTGGTATTTTACTAAAATACTGCTTCATGCATTCCCATGTTGTGTTGTTGACACATGCACGGTGGTCATAGACATGAGGTATACATGGATGTGTATATACGAGGTGTGTTCAAAAAGTATCGCGAATTTTGTGTTTTTTCAAAAATTATTTATTTATTCATGAATATCTATTTTGTCCCCTTCAAAGTAATCCCCATGAGATATTATACACTTGTGCCAACGGTTTTTCCAATCTTCGAAGCACTTCAAAAAATCATTTTTTTGTATCTTGTTCAGCTCCTCCTTCGATGCCGTCTTTATCTCGTCAAGAGAAGCGTAACGTCGTCCTTTCATTGGCCTCTTCAGTTTAGGGAACAATAAAATGTCACAGGGGGCCAGGAATACGGTGGCATCATTAGTGTGTTGTTTTTGGCTAAAAAGTCGCGCACAAGCAACGATGCGTGAGCAGGGGCGTTATCGTGGTGCAAAAGCCAATCTTTGTTCTTCCACAAATCCGGGCGTTTCTGGCGGATTGCTTCGCGCAAATTGCGCATAACTTGCAAGTAATATTCCTTATTGACCGTTCTTCCCTGTGGCAAGAACTCATGATGCACCACGCCCCTGCAATCGAAGAAAACTGTCAGCAAAACTTTCACATTCGACCGAACTTGGCGCGCTTTTTTCGGTCTTGGTTCGTGCGGCAGCTTCCATTGAGATGATTGAGCTTTGGTTTCCACCTCATAACCATAAACCCACGATTTGTCACCAGTTATGACCCTCTGGAGCAAATTTGGGTCGTCGCGGACAGAGTTTAACATCTCATTAGCAATGTTCATGCGATGCTGTTTTTCGTCACAATTGAGCAATTTTGGTACGAATTAATGGTAAAAATCGAAGACGATCCAAAACACGTGCAAGCAAAGCAGCTGTCAACAATTAACTGAACATTCAAAATGGCCGAGCTTGTCGGTATAAGTGAGAGACATGAGTACCAACATAACGCCACAGAAAATTCGAAATTCGAATATGCGTAACCAGCGAAAATTCAAAATTCGCGATACTTTTTGAACACACCTCGTATGTGTGGGGAGGAGCCCTTCCCTCAGTGTACAGTAGACCCAGTTAGATGCGATTTCTTAGAGAATTACTTATTTAGAATTTGATCAGGTCCACAGGTTCTGGAGTTAAAAGTTAAAGTAAGTAAGTTGGTCTGGGCGAGCCCCTCAATGCATATGGTATTTAGACCCAAACCAAAAATGATTTCTTCGAAAACTATCACTCCAGGATGGATACTTGCCTACAATTTGATTAGGTCCGCCGGCTCTGGAGTTGGGAGTTAAGTAAATACTAGTTTTATACTAGTCAAATACTAGGTTTCCAAACCGGCGCAACTAGTTCGAGTTCTGTAATGTTTCCATATTAGCAACTGGTATTTTTAACACGGCGATGTCCTACGAGATGGCAATTGTCCACATCTGGATCAGCACCATACCAATTGGCATACTGGTCACCCTATTGGACGGGCCTAACCACACTCACTAATACACGCAATCGAAAATTGTAAATTACTAACGCGCATAAAACCTGCTGTCAAGTTTTTCTTTATTTTTTTTGTATATCTTCTTCTTTGATATTGTGAGCGAAATGTTAGTGCGTCTTTAAAAGATGTATAAAATGTTTTACAAGGAGTTTTGCAGTGAAATTGCAACTAATACGCCCAGATAAGGCAAATACTCGTATATAGTGCTAATTGCTGTTATTAAACAAGGCAAGTCCTAGTCATATATTTGCGCACCAAAAATTTAATATTTTCAGATGGACGAGCAAAGGAATTTTCAATTTTCGGCAAAAGGAATAAAATTATATTTTGTAAATGTTTAGTGGTGTGAATATGTATTTATAGATCTTATTAACTATTGTTAACGTGAAAATTGTGTAATTTTGAATTATGTTAAACATTAAAATCGAAATCAAATAAAAACAATTATCTTTTTATAGTTAGCTGCATATGAAAGTTCCGTCATTCATAACCATTAAGCCTGACGAATGTTTTCCTAACTCATAACCATTAGCGCTGGCGTGCGTTTGCATTATAATTGACTTTTAGCACGAACCAAACTTTTCATTATGGATAATAAGAGTGAAGAGTGCAAATATATGTGGTTTTACATGCGCTAGAAAGGGATGCCGTATACCGTACGTATGCACAAGGACAGCAACCACATGGTTAGATTTGGCACACTGCTCTTCAGAAACTCATTGAGAAAAATAGGCGCAAATAACGCAAACGCAAGTTAGGCCGAGAGGTTATATGACTTACCATTTAACTGGTACCTGTCTAGTAGGGCAGTCTCTGCATCAATATACCTATTGACATACTAGTCATCATATACATAAAAATCATACCATTCAAAATACTAGTTTGTATATACATCAGAATCATTCATACCAGTTCGCATACTAGTCAGTACACACACCAGAATCATACCAGCCGTCATACTAGTCAGCCTATGCTTACCATACCAGTTACTGTACCAATTTGTAAAGAATTTTTCTTTTGACGAACCATTCGGATACGAGGAGTTACCCATTGTCTAACATCGCCCGTATAAGGGTATAAAGATGGATAGAAACGTTATAGGAAATTGAGGTGAAGTCTCACGCTCACTCAAAAGTCTGTCCAGGTACCAAATATGTAGACTAGGGGTATGCATACGAGTATTCGTGAATAGGATCGCTTACGCTGAAAACGTAGTTGCTAACTTTATTTGTAAATGCGCTTGTCCTAAAGCAAACATTCGTCCTCCGTTCGCAAGTAGAAAACAAGTGCTAACCACCAAAAAAAAAAAAAATTTAAAAGAAACAAAGCTTGCATTTATGATTACCCATCACTGACCTTATAACTAAACCGGTTAAGACAATGATACACCTATATGAGAAAAGAGAAATAGTAGTTGGTTAAATACAAATAATCTCATTACAAATACAAATACCCTATAAAGAGAGAATAGAAATAGAACGGATCGTTGGGTTGGCGAAGGCGAATCCAATAAGAATCCTTCTTTCTGATTGGGATGCTGAGATGGTGGCGTTAAGTTGTGTTTTAGTTTTGGTTCAGCGGGAAGAAGAAATACCGCCCCAACCAAAAAAAAAACTTTAAGTGCCATGTGGAGACCACGAGGGACACTGTTACCACCGTGATTCTCCTCCACCAAAACTTTTAATTTCAACGTTTGAAAATTTGACTTTTCCGGGGAAATTCGCAGGAAGCAACAACCATCAGGCTCAGCAAGCGATGCGATCGCTGTGAAACCCTCATTTATATATATGACTAGCTGACCCGCCGAACTTTGTTCCGCCTTAAAAGCACAAATCATACAGTCTCCCTTGTTCCACATTTAGGTCAATAAATTGGGAACCGGGTAAAATATCGAGGTGAAAGATATCTTAAATTTTAGGAAAGACGTCTAGAAAATGATTATTGAAAGTTTCATTCATTTCTATGCAGTCGTTTTTGTGAGACGCGGGCGTTATGGTAAAAAAACCACATTTTTGGTCACATTTTTCCCCTATTTTGGTCAATAACTCTGGAACTGGATGAGATATCCAAATGAAGGTTGTCCTAAATTTTAAGTTAGACTTTAAGTGATAGAATGGTGAAAGTTTCATGCAATTGTATTGAGTAGTTTTTGCGTGATACGCGCACAATCATACAGACGGACAGACAGTCAGACAGACAGACAAAAATTCTAAAAGTTGTAGATTTGGGTTCCGCTGGTCCAATAACGACCTCTCCTCTCAGTTTTTCTTGAATATCTTCAATGTACAGACATCGACCTGTTACAATTTTATTATATGTAAAGATTATGTATAAGGGAAAACTAAGTTAAATAATAAATTTGTGTAAAGTTACTTAATTAAACACATCTTCAACCCTTTCAAGACGTTATGAATGTTTGTAAATAAAAAAGGGTTTATAAATATACCTATGCATTTAATTTTTGAAAACAAAAAAAAAAACACATAAACAGTTTTGAAAACAAGAAAAGAAATAATAAAATTTATATAGATGTATATATGGGTAAGTCCTGTGTAACGGACGCGACATTCGTACGCATTTAACCCTGGATAAAATGAATCATAAGCAGCAGAATTAGGGGATATCATAATGTTTTCAAAGCACAACCACAATGCTTCATTCCATAAAAATTTTTTGGACCTTTAACATTTAACAACTTATATATATCCATATATAATGCTGTTCGGACGCGACAAGAAATGGAAGTAATTTTTTAATGCTTGTGAAAGTACGTAAAACTTAGCGAAGTTTAGGGGAACATTTATATTCCTTAAATGAGAGATTAAAGGTCAAAGAAGACCCTTCCTTCGAAGATTTACGAAATCTGAAATATGTTTTCAGAACATCGGATAATAAGCGAAAGTCCTGTAACGGACGCGACATAACGGACGCGACAAATTTTTCTCGATGAATAATAATAATAACAATTTCACGCAATATACCTCCGCAGAGGCTAAGTCAAAGCTTCTTTTCTAATTTGTGATGTGCTACATCTTTTTGATTTTTCCTACCAGTTGGTGGAATCTAGAAAATGAAAAACGTTTCCATGTAAAGTACGGCCACCCAATGAATAATATACAGTTATTAGGTTAATGCAAGTTTTTTTATTTTCTAACGAATCCGAATTAATAAACAAAAATCCCAATTCAAATGCGGGAATATAAATACTAAAAATAAATGTTAAGCTAACGATAGTTTTCTGCAAAGTCAACTTGCAAGACTAGTGCATTTGTTTCTAAATTGGCTTTCCTGTTTTCAAAATACTTCTGTTGGGACCGTTTAATGAAACAGTGCAGTTTAAAAGGTGGTAACTGAAGTTGTAGATCATGTATCAAATCTGCTAATGGAGCTATAGTTTCATTTAACGTCAAGCGATCGTCCACTTTCCTCCACTGTTTCCATTTAACTTCCCTGTTCATTCGTTTTAATAGCCCTATGGGAGTTATATCATGATTGATATCACGCACGCAGCTCGCACACTCATTGGTCATACACTCTTCACTATTTACGTCACAGCAAACTGTTGAAAGAAATTCATCCGATTTCTTGGGAATATGTGGTAAAATACCTTGGCAGCCTTCTAGTAAAAAATTAAAATTGGCGTGATGCTTACAAACACACATGTTATGGGGCAACTTGTTAGATACTAGAACGTACGATGGCCTTGATTTAAAAAAAATGTTCTGCTAACATTTTCAGAAGGAAACTCAGTTTTAAATGCTTCGTATGCTTCTCCTAGCGTCATAAGCATAAAACGTTTTGCAAATACTTGCCCCTTCCTCAGCACTGTGTCCTTTTTACCAGCAGCTTGCACGCTAATTCCGTCTTTTATCAAGAATGCTTTTATAAGCTCTACCTGTCTTTGATTGTGTGCTGACTTCTCCCTGTTTCCGTTGGAGTCCTCTTTTACAATATACTTATCGCATAAACTCTTTAGAACTGCTCTTTTCTTTCGAAGGTTTTTTGGCAACGCAGCCTCTACTTTTTTTACAGCTTTCCCCTTCGTTTGCTTACATGTGTATGCTTGGTTCTGCACATTCTCAATAAAATCAGCTCTCTTTTTTCGCCGCAATATTTGCTGTCGCAAGCGATCCTTCTTTCGCTTTTCGTCAAGCAGATTTCGGTTTGATTTTAGTTTTTCCTATTGTTGTTTTCTAAGCGTCCGTTTCCTTTCTGCTTCTTTGCGCTTATATAATTGCCACTTACCGTCACTTTCCTTCATCTTCTCCCGCCACTTCTTCATTCTTTCGGAACTCCTTTCGTGTATTTTTGCTTTCATCTATAAATTATAATTTTAATATTCTACACTGAAATAGTTTAAATGAATTTTCGTACTTACCGTCACGGACGCGACCAATTTAAAAACTCAATAAAATAGTTAATTCAACTGTTCAGGAAAAAATTATTTTACGTTTTGAAAGAAGTGCACATGCCTAATTAAATCTCTGAGAACTTTCTTTTTTTGAAGTGCATATTTGCTTGTAGGAACAACTTTTGTGGTTTTTTTGTAACGGACGCGACACAAGGATAAGTATAAAGTCAAATAAGAAAAACTTCGATTTCTGAAATTTGTTCGATTTTATTTTATTGTTAAATGGAAGTACAGAAACAGCAAACTTACAGATATAATATGAATCTAGTTTGAACCAGCTAACTTTAAAATAAATGGAAGCAGTACATTTCTTAAAAAAAAGAGAGTAATGAAAATTCCGAAGATGCCTTTTTAAAAGTTATTTTTCTCTCTGTAGGATTACGGGCAATTATTTATCATAACTAATCGATATCACGTACATATTCAGCTTTCAGTGCAAAGCAACAAAAAGAAAATCCAACCAATTTAAATTTTCCGTTCTTGGTGGACCTTATTTGAGATTCGCCCATATATATATATATAGTCATTGAGTCAAATTATATTAAATTAAAATAATAATACAAAAAGAGAAGTTCTGAATTGTATACTTTTGTGAAAGTTAAGCTTTAAAATTTCTACCCCATATACGAAGTGTTTTGGCTGTTCCACTACTTACGTCGTGCATCTTATAGCCTGGCCAGCCGAAGGATCCCACGCTAAAATAATGTATGTGAGAAATCTACTATTTTTAGTCCTCTAACAAAGGTATATTATTATTCGTCTATTATTCGGTATGTGGTTGTTAGAAATTAGAGAAATAACTTAAACTAAATATAAAAAGAACTGTTTTTCTTTGATTAAACAAAGTTTTTGGGAGTTGACTTAATGAAATTTTGCTTTAATTTTAAATTTTCGTCTACATTTTCTAAGCATTTGAAATTTTTATTCTTCAATAAAAACCTTTTGAAGAAAGTTTAAATTAATGAAAATAAGAAAGTTTAATTTGCTGTGCTTATAGTAGGTTAGTGGTCCCATGGTACATATTTGCATATGTAATACGGTATAGTGCTCGCCGAGAGTCAGCACCTATTTTTCTCTGTGCGTAGTTTATCATAGAGAATGTAGGGTTGTACATATACATATATACATATAAAGTACATTGATTGCAATTCAATATAAATATTAATATATGTAATAAGATGCCACACAACCCAACGAACAAATTCGAAGGGAAATCAGATTAACAAATTAATTTTCAATGTTAATTAGATACATATTTTGAATTAAGTAAATAAAGTTTATATTTGATGGATTTATTGAAATATAACCAGAGATTTATTATAATGAAGTGCTAAGAGGATACAATAGGGCCTGAGTAACCGAACCTGGCATTAGGGTGTTTTCGATAAAGTAAATTTTCATGCTGCCGAAAACACATGGTAGGGTGGGCATAAAGAAGCTTAACGTCTTCTCCTGAGGAAAGACCACAGGCATTCGTTGGTTTTCGTAGTTTCTGTTTTCACTTATGCGGAATTCCATAGTGGTTTAAAATTGATTTAAATACCCCCTCCAAGCACGTAGATTTTTTGTTGTTGTTGGCGATTCAATGCAAGTCAAGTAGAAAGAACTCCACCCCAACCCGACGAGCTAAATCCGAATCAGTACGTGCTCATGCTACCTTTCACTTTGGACCTCAGACCAGCAGGAAAGGCACCAACTTCATAGCAGGTTACTTCATTTTAGGTTTAAAAATGCACGAAAATTTTAAAATTATATTACAAACCACTTTATTGAAAATGCAGTCATAAGATATAAAATATATGTCATCAGATATAAAAATATACCTATCACTTTATTAAATAAATTTCAATAAAAATATAGTCGCTTCACCATAGGAAAAGTAATTTACTTCTTTTGTAATAATAGTCCCTTTTTAATTGAATTTTATTATTGATTTCAGAGGCAAAACTCTTTAAATTTTCTTCAAACATTTTATTGAAAGTTTTAAAATTTACTTGTAAAGGTATATTTACATAAAATTAAGGAAATTCATGGAAAATTAGCTTTTTATGGTGAAAATCTTAATTTTTGGAGTCCTTTGCAAATAACCATGCAGATAGCTCGCTTATAAAATTCTAGTAAAAAATGTGCAAATTCTTAGTAACTTAATTTTTTTTAAAGTAGTATTTTACCCGCCAATTTCGTTGTTGCAGCTTTCAAACGATTCCGTTTGAGATTTATTTTTATTTTATTTATGAAAACTGCTTTTCGCAATCACAATAAATAAGCCCTGAAAAATAACATCAATTCAATATTTCTTTTGTGAATATTTTGAAAACTTTTTTATTACAAAAAGGTTGCTTAAATTATTCTAAATGTTATTTAGTTACACTTTTCATCGTGGTTTCCTTTGAACAATTTTTATTCGTTGTTGCTTCGCCGCTGGGCAGTTATTGCAGCGGCGACGTGGCAAAAATAAGGGTGACTTTGTTAACATGCACATACGTACATGATCTGCAACCCAAATGTACTTTTAAACCACGAAATTCTCAAAAGGATTGTGATTTTACTATCAAAACTATTATTTACAAGAAAGTTTTATATTTAGATCAGGGTTGGTTCTGCAGGCTTCAGGTCAAAATTGTCATGTTTTAAAATAAAAACAACATTTAGTTTAAATAAATGAATATTTAAAAACTCAGAATATTAGTTGAATATAAAATTAAAATGTAGGAATGTGAATTGTATTATACAAAAATTAGAATTGTTTTCTTTTTCGCTCGTGTATGCATGTATCGATAATTTTAGAAGGTTGTTACTGCTTATAAAAGCCAAGATTATACTACATACTGTTGAGAAGCATCTGACAAATTTTCGTTGAAATACCTAGTTGAAATTACAAGCAATCGCTTTTAAAAATAGCAGCACTGAGAAATCCTATATGTTTTTTCTTCAGGTGTTAGAGATTAATGTTATTTACCTCAAAACAATTTTCAGTATTCTACCATGGGTACTTCAAGAGATATGCAATACAAAAATTCCGATCGCAATGCTACGCCTCCCTTATACCATATCATTACAAATTTATTGATTAAAATTAAAACGAAATGGCATACGAGGTGTGTTCAAAAAGTATCGCGAATTTTGTGTTTTTTCAAAAATTATTTATTTATTCATGAATATCTATTTTGTCCCCTTCAAAGTAATCCCCATGAGATATTATACACTTGTGCCAACGGTTTTTCCAACCTTCGAAGCACTTCAAAAAATCATTTTTTTGTATCTTGTTCAGCTCCTTCTTCGATGCCGTCTTTATCTCGTCAAGAGAAGCGTAACGTCGTCCTTTCATGAGCCTCTTCAGTTTAGGGAACAAGAAAAAGTCACAGGGGGCCAGATCTGGGAAATACGGTGGCTGCGGCATCATTAGTGTGTTGTTTTTGGCCAAAAAGTCGCGCACAAGCAACGATGCGTGAGCACACAAACCCGGGCGTTTCTGGCGGATTGCTTCGCGCAAATTGCGCATAACTTGCAGGTAATATTCCTTATTGACCGTTCTTCCCTGTGGCAAGAACTCATGATGCACCACGCCCCTGCAATCGAAGAAAACTGTCAGCAAAACTTTCACATTCGACCGAACTTGGCGCGCTTTTTTCGGTCTTGGTTCGTGCGGCAGCTTCCATTGAGAAAAAAATAGGTAAAAATCGAAGACGATCCAAAACACGTGCAAGCAAAGCAGCTGTCAACAATTAACTGAACATTCAAAATGGCCGAGCTTGTCGGCATAAGTGAGAGACATGAGTACCAACATAACGCCACAAAAAATTCGAAATTCGAATATACGTAACCAGCGAAAATTCAAAATTCGCGATACTTTTTGAACACACCTCGTATAAAGATATACAGGGTGGCGCAAAAGTAATCCTCCTATCAGAAAATGCTATAAATTTTGCTATTGGCCCCTAAAGTCAGTTCTGTTTTGACATTTGTGTAGTAAACACATGCGAAATACACGTTAATAAACAATGTCACGCTACACTGCTCCAGAACGCGGAATATTGCTGACTATTTATTTGACCAATAATCGGTCGGTGAAAAACGGTTACTGTGAATGGTGTGCGCTACAGAGCAATGATCAACGAGTTCTTTTTGCCGCAACTTGATGAATTGGGATTGGAAAACATGTGGTTCCAACAAGACGGTGCAACAGCACACACTGCACGTGCCACAACCGATATGCTGAACATCGGAAGCTTACTTTTGCGCCACCTTGTACAATTGCATTATTTATACGCAAGCATTTTGACCTGAAATTCAGAAATGTTTCGATTGAAAACTGAATGACTTTGAAGACAATTAAAAGATGACTAAGATGACTAAAAGTTAGCTAATACAGTAGTGACCAGTGAATTCCCTACAGGGTAACTTATCTCATAAATTTAAACGAGTTATTCTTGTACATTTAACCGAATTGGATGAAATTTGGTATATGGGTAGTATCCTTTGTTTTAAGATTTCCTACTTTGGTGTTGCCACTTGGGGTGGTTCACAGTGTTGCCACCTATATCAATTTTTTTTTAAATATTAAGCAATATATGGGAATATGGGTATCAAATGAAAGGTATTTTAGGCCGTATACCAACCAAAGTATTTTCGAGTAGGGTTGCCACCTAGGGTTGCCACCTGACCGCATTTTATTTATTCCTTCAGATATCGACCACTATCTCGGGAACGGCTAAACCGATTTCAATGAAATTTGGTAGATGGATAGTATGCTTCCTTCTAAGATTTTCTACTTGGATGTTGCCACTAAAGGAAGCTTAGAGGGTTGCCACCTTTCCAATTTTTTTTAAATATTACGCAATATATGGCAATATGGGTATCAAACAGAAGGTATTTGATGCCGTATACCAACCAGAATATTTTTAAGTAGGATTGCCACCTGACTGCATTTTAATTATTCCATCTTATATCGACCACTATCTCGGGAACGGTTTAACCGATTTGGATGAAATTTGGAGTGCGCATGTGGACATAATTTCGTGGCATCTCGAGGTACTTGAATAAAGGAAAATACCTTTCGTTTGAAACCCATATTGGCATATTTCATTTCTTTTAAGAAAAATGTGATAGGTAGCAACTCCGTAAAAACTCCTTTCGTTCTCGATATAAGAAATTTAAAACATTTAAAACAGAGAATTTTGGTCGAATCATCGAGCCCTAACCGCCAAACAGGCTTAAGTGACTTTTTGTGGTTAGTGTCCGATATTTTGGAAATCTATTTTGGAAATTTATGCTCTTGGTAAGTAAGATTATGCGACAAATTCGAAAAATACCGAGCAAGGCTCGGTCACCCAGGTACTACATGTATATGTACGAGGTGTGTTCAAAAAGTATCGCGAATTTTGTGTTTTTTCAAAAATTATTTATTTATTCATGAATATCTATTTTGTCCCCTTCAAAGTAATCCCCATGAGATATTATACACTTGTGCCAACGGTTTTTCCAATCTTCGAAGCACTTCAAAAAATAATTTTTTTGTATCTTGTTCAGCTCCTCCTTCGATGCCGTCTTTATCTCGTCAAGAGAAGCGTAACGTCGTCCTTTCATGGGCCTTTTCAGTTTACGGAACAAGAAAAAGTCACAGGGGGCCAGATCTGGGGAAAACGGTGGCTGCGGCATCATTAGTGTGTTGTGCAACGATGCGTGAGCAGGGACGTTATCGTGGTGCAAAAGCCAATTTTTGTTCTTCTTTGCACATCTTCTCGGCCTTCTGAGAACATTTTGTACCACCGATAAACGTTGCTTCGGTCCAAGGTAGCTTCTCCTTATGCCACAGTCAACATTCGGAATGCATCCGCGCACTTAATTTCGTTTTTCACACAAAATTTGATACAGGTTCTTTGATCCATTTTTTGAATAGGTAAAAATCGAAGACGATCCAAAACACGTGCAAGCAAAGCAGCTGTCAACAATTAACTGAACATTCAAAATGGCCGAGCTTGTCGGCATAAGTGAGATACATGAGTACCAACATAACGCCACAAAGAATTCGAAATTTGAATATACGTAACCAGCGAAAATTCAAAATTCGCGATACGTTTTGAACACACCTCGTATGTATATCGGCAATTAAAATTTTAAATTCCAATTGCCTGTCGCTTGGGTCGAGTTTTTTCCACTGATGCTTTAACAAAATGAATGTAAGAAGTTATATTAACAAAACAAAAAGAACTCGGGAATATTCATATTAAAAAAAAGTGGAATGTTGAAATTTTATTAAATGGTCAAGCGATGCTGGTTTAGAGAACTCGATGGAAAATTCCCAAAATTATTTAAGGTAGATCTGAATTGGCTGACG
The DNA here is from genome assembly GCA_949987695.1 of Merzomyia westermanni. Classification (NCBI taxonomy): domain Eukaryota; kingdom Metazoa; phylum Arthropoda; class Insecta; order Diptera; family Tephritidae; genus Merzomyia; species Merzomyia westermanni. The sequence goes on from OX465289.1 coordinate 116,730,563, forward strand.
GTATTTCCCTCCTTTATTTTAAAACCACCTGTTAATATGGCCATCATAGCTCCATTCTTTCTTTTACAATAAATTATTGTATTTGGACGCAGAAAGAAGAAACTAATATTCTACATGCGATATACTTTATGGGTGCTCTCATGTTATACAAATAGGAACTGCTGCCTTTCTATAAATAAACCAGAAACTTAAACGGCAAATCACCAGCAGCTTTATAGTTGGCATACATACATAGTTTGTTCGCAAGTGTTCAATTGAAAAGCAAAATGCATTAGGGTAGTTATATATTAACCCCATTGTTTTTAATTGATCTAAAATTTGTCAATAGGCTAAGAGGTTTTATGAACAAGGTTTAAACTCATTGTGACAAAGACACGATGTCGGTGAATTTCGATTTTGATATGTGAAACATAGCAATTTTTATAATTTTAGGAGTTTTTAAGATATAAAGGTTTGCGATCCACTTTACTTAATTAATATGGTTTATATGTCTTTTCTTAAGGACAAACTTGTTGCAGATTACTGACGGTAGTCTTTAAATTTTTTGTATCATATTCTTTGTTTCTACTTTTTGGTATTGCCTACAAAAAGGAAATGACAATAAATTGTAAAGTGAAATGCTTGCCATAATTTATTCAGAACTAGTTACTGTTCGTTGTTACTCGGACGTTTACTAATTTCAAACCTATTTTCTAAATAGCTCGATCCGTGCGCCGTGAAACATTGCATTGTCACCGGGTTCTAAACTATGACAAAATTTTCAAGTCTCTACTTCACCGGGAAGTTACTCAAAAATTGATCGCAAGATTCCTCCCATTTTTAAATGATTTTCAGTCAGTTTATATCAGAGCGCCACTTAACCGAATTTCTTTTCCTACAGAGTGTATCGTTTCCCAATTTCAATCGAATTTTTGTTTTACCAAATACTGTATTCCCTACAAGCAGTGGCGGATCCAGGATTTTGGGAAGGGAGGAGGTCAAATATTTTTTTTTTATTTCGAGGAAATCTTTTATCCACAGTTACTTAAAACTTCCCATTTTTTAAACAAGGCCAGGAGTGGCCTTTTTTGCTTGTTTTGCAAATAAAACATTTGCTGGTATGAGCAATGTCAAATTCAAGGTATCACGTATGTAAATCGCTTAGAAAATTACCGAATGTGTATTACATATACCCTATGCCGTCTCATCTTATAACGAATTTAATAAACAAAAATCATAAATAAACGCAAAGTATCAGTTGCTGGCAGAGACTTGTAACAAAACCTTGTATAGGAATGACATTTCGTTTCTGCTGTTATTGTTCCCAGAAACACATAAATAGAGAAACATAATTAGAAACCGAGTGACTAGAACCGTTTTCAATGAGTAACAGAAGTGTAATTAAACTCTACGTAACTGCCGGAACCCTAAGCTGTCCTGAAATTCTGGACACAGAAATTAAACCTGAAACGCTACCTCTGTAACTTAACAAATCTGTATAAAAACAAAACTTAAAAACGATTAAGTATGGGATGAATGGATTTTGGAACACAATTTAAATTGTTTTAAATTCGTACATACTTTTTGCAAACATGCAATAAAATAACCGATATAATTTTACGTTCCAATTCCACAACTTTTTTTTCTTGAATTGAATTGTACTTGTCAGGTTCCAAAGATTAATGCGTATGGAAAAATGGCTGTGAAAAATATAACTTTTTGGATCCCGAACTTTTCGGAATAAATTTTAAATTATTTCGATCAGTGCACCATCTAACGGAAGTATGTGCACAGCGCATTGCATTGTCCTTAATTGCCAAGTTTAAACGCTTACTTAAAAATAAACTGTAGGATTCTAAGTTTTTAATGCATTTTCCATTTATCTGTATCCGTGACATAACTAGTGTATTTTTTCACTCTCATGCATTGTCACTGGGCTCTAAACTATGTTCAAAGCTTCAAGTGCCTACCTCAACGGAAAGTTACCCAAAAAAAGTTTGCAAACATGAGAGGGACGTAATATAAAGATAGGCAAAAACAAAACTGCTTTCGATAGCACGAAAAGGATCTGCTTATAATAAACAGGCGTATGACGTTAATCAACACCACCAGCCGGTCAGAATTTGGAAGGAGCTCTCAGAGCCGTTCGAAACAGCGGTTTCTCTAATTTGAGAAAATGATATAAAACGGCAGAACTTAACCTCGCTGGAACAATATTTTATAAAAGCGTGCAACTATTAGCGTATGTCGACTACATTGATACCATTTGCCTTAACAACCGCGCCGTAACTTCTGCTTATTTCAAACTAGAAAAAGACCCGAAAAAAATGGATTTGATGGTGAAACGAAACTACATGTTGTCACCAAGCAAAGAGTCAGCGCAATTGTATCTTGGCAACCGCGCTATTGTTGACAGCCATAATTTCGAAATAATAAAAGACTTTGTTCACCTGGGAACTAGCATTAACACCACCAATAATGTCAGTCTAGAAATCCAATGAAGAATTACTGTCGCAAACAAATGCTACTTGGATGTTAGGAGGCAATTGAAAAGTAAAGTTCTCTTTCGACGAACGAAAATAAATATGGTGCAGAAGAGTGGACACTAACAACATCTAATGAGGCGGCTCTGGGAGTATCCGAGAGAAAGGTTCTTCGAAAGATTTGGTGAAGGAAGAAGATTGCATGATGAGCTGTAAAACCCAGCGGCTTGGCACGCTGAGCCACGTTGTGCAAACGACCGAAGATGTCCCGGCCCAGGAGGTATGGCTATCGGCACGCGCCGGTGGAAGAAGAAGAAGAGGAAAGCACCATTTCGATGGAGGGACCAAATGCAGACCGTTTTTCGATCCCGCGGTGTCTCGACTCGCGAGCTATTTTGGACGGTCCAAATCGCCCTTGCGTTTAGATGACCATTTAAAGAAGAAAAGGAAGAAGAAGATGCTGAAATTTAGGGCTACTAGATACTCAGGACCAAAAATCAGTACATACATGTGAAAAAATCAATACAAGCCCAGCCAATGAAACCAGGAAAACTTAGTACTTACCCATTAAATCATACTTAAAAATATTTTTATTTACATATTATTGCGGGCTTAGTATAAAACTAGTTAACATAAATAACAAGTAAGTTTGAGTGGAACCGATATATATCTAGTAGTGATCTACTATGGCATACCAATATACGCAGGTCTATTTTACTACTTTTCAGTTCGTATTATAAAGCCAGTTGATTGTTTTCAATAAAAACACTTCTATGTATGAGTTTTTAGAATTAAATTAATTTATTTGTATGTAAATAACTTCCCTGCCAAGCACTGCTAACAAAATACAATACATTAGGTTTGAAAAATTGTCATTCAAACAGACCGACGGACAGACAGACAGACGGACTAAGAGACGGAAATGACATTCACAAAACGGCCGGTTCCATCGTACTGGAATGACCCGGGGTTTTTTACCCGGCCAAGTGCTGTTATTTCAGTGTAACCCACCCTCAAATTGTCATCCTCGGAGCAAGCCCTTGCAGCAGGGTTGCTAAATTGCTAGATAATCTGGCCTCACCATCAAACTCCAAGGTTCATTACCTTCGAAACTACGACACAGCTTAGGCCACAGCCTCTAGCCTTCCAGGCAAACGCATCCGTCTCTTACGCCTAGAATGACCCCAACCTCACCTCTTGCGGCCTTCAAAATTTTGCAGCTAAACTGTAACGGATTAGCTGGAAAGATCGCGGAGATAACTGAATACAAGAAGCTAAGCAACATCAAAATCGCTGCGATTCAAGAGACCAAACTGGTCAACTGTCGGAAAGCCCGTCCCAGCGGTAATGCGGGTAGTCTCGAGTTTATAGCACACCACACTGTACAATATAATCTATTTGTTCCCGACATCGACCCGAGGGACTCTACCTTAGAATGCCCAGGCATAGTGGTCCGGTCAGGCGATGTCGATCTGCAAATTATCAATATGTGCATTCCCCCTGTAATATGTTGCCCGAGGGACTATCACTCCGACATAAGTGCGTTGCTAAGAGGCGATAACCGTTTAATCCTCGGTGACTTCAACGCACATCACGATCTCTGGCACTCCAATCTGCCAGTAGACAGCAGAGTGCATTGCATGAACAAACAGATGACTCGGCATTCTGTACAGTAAACGTAGGCGCACCAGAGTGGCAGGCAACTGCCACAGCTCGCCAGACCTATCGATCGTAAGCGCATTACTTATAAACTGCGTCAGCTGGCGACCGAAGCTGACATTGGCATCGGACCACCTGCCAATTATACTCTCAATCGACAGGCGGACTTCATTACCTCTGAAAGAAGAACCTTTATCCACTTCAGCAAAGCGGACTGGGACCGTTGTACGGACTATACATCCGTGTGAAGTATACATATATGTGAATTACAAGTAAACAAAATGGTGTTGCCATATTTGTGAAAAATAAATTTTTATTAAAAGCGGCTACTATAAGGGATTCTAATTAATTAAAGGATGGATTTCCTACAAGTATCGTTACATACGCTTTGTAGCAATGGTCCATTGTAGCTACATGTATTTGGCATATATCTTATAAATTTGAATAACTTGGTTTTATAATGCAAACTCAATATGCACAAAGAATATAACGGAATCCCTGAATGCATGAAGTTTGTTGTGGTATTGAAATTTTTTTGCTAAGATAACACCATTTGCACATGATCGTGAGCTCCCCTACAATTTTTCACTCTGAATCGATTTTGCATTCACTACATTAGCTCTCTCCTTGCTTTGCATTTCACGTTAAGAATTGATCACAAAATGATCGCAAACTTACACCAAAATGATCCTAATACTATCCAAAAATTATCACAAAATGATAGCGGAATGATTTATGTAATCTCAAAATAATCCACATATTATCCCAAGTAGATCCCAAAATGATCTTAAATGGTTTAAAAACGTTACTGAAAATTTAAATGAATGTAGGAAGCCTTTCTGATAAGTCGCGTGCTAGTTCTCGAATTTTAAGTCGTTCAGTTGTTCCAAAAGCGTATATGTTCCAATAAATTGGCGTTAGCTCAAAAAAAAAAAAATTTATCAAGTGCAAAAGTGGATATTAATTATTTTATTAGTGAAAAATAATTGACTCCTCCACCTGAGCCTCTGCATTCATTGGTATCAGGAATTGGAAGTGATTCTAAGCATTTCCTGACAAATATACAGGCTTATAATAATAGCTTTCAAATGACTACATTCGGAGCTACGCAAATAATAGGACACAATTTCAATCAAACGTTCAAGGTAATTGACTATCTCTAGGCAGGACAACGTCTGCCGGGTCTGCTAGTCTATATATATATAAATGAATCCAAAAGTATGTTGTTATCAAATAACTTTCGAACGACTCTACCTACAAATTTCTTTTTTACTTTCATTGTGGTCCTGTCTTCTTAGACTGTGTTTGAGGATAAAAAAAAAATGTATGGTGTTGCCAGATGTTTTGCAATACCTTTTTTTCCCCCTTATATAAATCACAACAATCAAACTATACAAAATATATATGTGTGAATTACAAGTTAAAAAAAATTGTGTTGCCATATTTGTGAAAAATAAGATTTTTATTGAAAGCGGCTACTTTAAGGGATTCTTATTAATTAAGGGATGGATTTTCTACAAGTGTCGTTACATACGCTTCGTAGTAATAGTCCATTGTAGCTACATGTATTTGGCATATCTATATATATAAAAATGAATCCAAAAGTATGTTGTTATCAAATAACTTTCGAACGACTCTACGTACAAATTTCGTTTTACATTCATTGTGGTCCTGTCTTCTTAGAGTGTGTTTGAGGATAAAAAAAGTAAAATTTTATGGTGTTGTCAGAGGTTTGCAATACATTTTTTTCCCCTTCATATAAATCACAACAATCAAGCTACACAAAAAATATATGTGTGAATTACAAGTAAAAAAAAAATGATGCTGCCATCTGTCATGGTGTTGCCATATATGTGAAAAATAAAATGTTTATTAAAAGCGGCGGATAGAGGATGGGGCCGTGTGCAGAAGTCCACGCAAGTGGGGAAAGCGGGCGTCTGTCTGGGATCAAGCGGCTCGCTGGTTGAGGTCCTGAGGAAAGCAAAAGCTGACATCATCGCCATACAAGGGATGCGATGGATGGGGCGAGGAAACACGATCAAAACACCTTGCAACATCTACTGGAGTGGGCATGAAGACAAGCGCAGATTCGGCGTGGGATTTGTGGTGGGATAGAGACTCCGTCACCGAGTACTGTCGTTCACACCCGTGAACGAGCGTCTCGCCGCAATCCGCATAAAAGTACGAGTTTTCACCATATCGTTTATCTGCGCTCATGCACTGACGGAAGAGAAGGACGACGTGGAAAAGGATGCATTTTACGAGCGCATGGAAGAGGCATACGAACGCTACCCCCGTCATGATATCAAAGTCGTACTTGGCGACTTTAACGCCAGGGTGTATTCCGACCCACTGTCGGGAAGTCCAGTCTCCACGATCAGACTTCCCCAAATGGATTCAGGCTGCTCGACTTCGCCGGTGCCAGAAACATGGTTATATCTAGGGTTATGCACAAGAAGATCCATCAGGCTACATGGCTGTCCCCCGATCGAAAAACACGGAACCAGATCGACCACGTTGTGATAGACGGACGGCATGCTTCCAGCGTTTTAGATGTTAGCACAATACGAGGACCTAACATAGACTCTGATCACTACCTAGTAGCAGCCAAGATTCGTACCCGCCTTTGTACGACAAAACAGGTGCAACAAAAAACGCAGGGAAAGCTGGACGTCAAAAAGCTGCAATCGCAACAGACCGCCAATTATTTCGCAGATCGCCTCTCACACCTGCTCTCCGAGAGCACAATTCAACCTAGTGGAATGCATGAGCAGTGGGATCATATCTCAGGAGCACTCCGTACCGCAGCCGAAGAAGTAATTGGATACCGGCGAACGCGAAAAAACAACTGGTATGATGAAGAGTGCCGCGCTGCAATGAAAAGAAAGGACGAAGCCTACAAGGCAACGCTGAGATTGAATGCAACGAGGAGTGTGTGTGGACACTACCGCGAGTTGAAGATGGAAGCGAGGCGGCTTTTCCGGGCGAAAAAAAGAGAGGCAGAAAAGCATGAAATAAAGGAGCTTGAGATGCTGGCCAACGGGAATCATGCCCGAAAATTCTATCAAAAAACTCGAAGAATGACAAAAAGTTTTAAACCCGGGGCAAACTCCTGTAAGAATGAGAACGGCGACCTGGTAGCCGATGTTCACAGAGCACTCAAAATATGGAGGGATCACTTCTCTGCCCTTTTAAATGGAGAAACTGAGCAAGAAACCAGAACATGCCAAACCCGAGCCCTCAATCGAAGATGATGGGATTGACGTTCCACAACCCGACTATAATGAGGTGCGAGTAGCAATATCCCGATTGAAAAACAATAAAGCAGCTGGCGCTGATGGTTTGCCTGCTGAGCTATTCAAACACGGAGGCGAGGAGCTGGTAAGGCGCAAGCATCCGCTTCTATGCAAAATATGGTTGGATGAATGCATGCCTGAAGATTGGAATCTAAGTGTTCTCTGCCCAATCCACAAGAAGGGCGATCCCGCAAACTGCGCCAACTATCGCGGTATCAGCCTTTTGAATATCGCATATAAGGTCCTATCAAGCGTATTGTGCGAAAGACTAAAGCCTGATGTGCACAGACTGATTGGACCTTATCAGTGTGGCTTCAGACCAGGTACATCTACCATCGACCAGATTTTCACAATACGCCAAATCATGGAAAAAACCCCGTGAGAAAAGAATCGACACACATCATCTCTTTGTTGATTTTAAAGCCGCTTTGTTGATTTTAAAAGGAGCTGCCTATATGCCGCTATGTCTGAATTTGGGTTCCCCGCAAAACTTATACGGCTATTAAAAATGATCTTGAGCAACACCGCCAGCTCGGTCAGAATTCGGAAGCACCTCTCCGAGCCGTTCGAAACTAAACGAGGTTTCAGACAGGGTGACCCCTATCGTGCGATTTCTTTAATTTAATGCTGGAGAAAATAATACAAGCTGCAGTACTTAACCGCGCTGGAACAATATTTATAAAAGCGTGCAACTGTTGGCATATGCAGACGATATTGATATCATTGGCCTTAACAACCGCGCCGTACATTCTGCTTAATCCAAATTAGAAAAAAAAGCGGAGAAAATCGGATTGGTGGTGAAGCAGGGCAAAACGAAGTACCTTCTGTCATCATGCAAAGAGTCAACGCATTCGCGCCTTGGCAACCAAGCCACTGTTGGCAGCAATAATTTAGAAATAGTAAAGGACTTCGTTTACCTGGGAACCAGAATTAGCACCAACAATAATATTAGCCTAGAAATCCGACGAACAATTACTCTTGCAGACAAATGCTACTTCGGACTGAGTAGGCAATTGAAAAGTAAAGTCCTCTCTCGAGGAACGAAAATAACACTCTACAAGTCACTCATCGCACCCGTCCTGCTATATGGTGCAGAAGCGTGGACACTAACAACATCTGATGAGGCGGCTCTGGGAGTATTCTAGAGAAAGGTTCTTCGAAAGATTTGTGGACTTCTACGCGTTGCCGACGGCGAGTACCGAAGAAGATTTAATGATGAGCTGTATGAACTTTACGCAGACGCCGACATAGTTCAGCGAATTAAAACACAGCGGCTTCGCTGGCCAGGCCATGTAGTGCGAATGAGCGAAGATGTTCCAGCCCAGAAGGCATTCTTATCGGCACCCGCCGGTGGAAGCAGAGGAAGAGGGAGACCACCACTCCGATGGAAGGACCACGTGGAGACCGATTTGCGATCCCGCGGTGCTTCCAATTGGCGCCAGCTGGCGCAACGAAGAAACGACTGGCGAGCTATGTTGGACGGTCAAAATCGCCCAGGCGGTTAGATGACCATTTCAAGAAGAAGATAAGGGATTCTAACTAATTAAAGGATGGATTTCTTACAAGTATCGTTACATACGCTTCGTAGTAATGGTCCATTGTAGCTACATGTATTTGGCATATATCTTATAAATTTGAGTAACTTGGTTTTATAATGCAAACTCAATATGCACAAAGAATATAACGGAATCCCTGAATGCATGAAGTTTGTTGTGGTATTGAAATTTTTTTGCTAAGATAACACCATTTGCACATGATCGTGAGCTACCCTACAATTTTTCACTCTGAATCGCTTTTGCACTCACTACATTAGCTCTCTCCTTGCTTTGCATTTCACGTTAAGAATTGATCACAAAATGATTGCAAACTTACACCAAAATGATATTAATATTATCCAAAAATTATCGCAAAATGATAGCGGAATGATTTATGTAATCTCAAAATGATCCCAAAATGATCTTAAATGGTCTCAAAATATTAGCGAAAATTTAAATGAATGTAGGAAACCTTTCTGATAAGTTGCGTTTTAGTTCTCGAATTTTAAGTCGTTCAGTTGTTTCAAAAGCGTATATGTTACAATAAATTGGTGTTATTTAAAAAAAAAAAAATTTATCAAGTGCAAAAGTGAATATTAGTTATTTTATTAGTGGTTACCTATAGTGATATAGTTAGTGTTACGTCGGGGCAGGCTTTTTTTAATTAAATTCTTAATTCCTTTAGTTCGACGTGTTGAAATTGGACGGCGCGGTCGTAATGCCGCTAATCAGGCAAATTATCGGTCAAGGCAAGGTGATGATTTCCGTACATCTCAGGGGGAATCGCGACGACAACGGACCGTACGCAATAGGGAAATCTCAGCTAATAGCCGCCCAATCGTAGCGACAGCAATCGACGCAGCAAAACTTCCATGCCATCAAATCTGCACCGTGCTGCATTTCACTGCGATCCTGCAGCTGACTATAGTTTGGAAAGGTACATAAGTATTGGATCAATGAGCATAGTTTGTTCACATTGCAATGGGTTGAAATTTCCGGGTGAAACGAAGGGATTATGCTGTGCACAAGGAAAAATAAAATTGCCGGCATTGACTCCTCCACCTGAGCCTCTGCATTCATTGGTATCAGGAATTGGAAGTGATTCTAAGCATTTCCTGACAAATATACAGGCTTATAATAATAGCTTTCAAGTGACTTCATTCGGATCTACGCAAATAATAAGAGACAATTTCAATCCAACGTTCAAGGTAATTGACTATCTCTAGGCAGGACAACGTCTGCCTGGTCTGCTAGTCTTATATATATAAAAATGAATCCAAAAGTATGTTGTTATCAAATAACTTTCGAACGACTCTACCTACAAATTTCGTTTAACTTTCATTGCGGTCCTGTCTTCTTAGAGCGTGTTTGAGGATAAAAAAAAGAAATTGTATGGTGTTGTCAAATGTTTGCAATACATTTTTTCCCCTTCATATAAATCACAACAATCAAACTACACAAGATATATATGTGTGAATTACAAGTAAAAAAAAATTGGTGTCGCCATATTTGTGAAAAATAAAACTTTTATTGACATCGGCCACTATAAAGGATTCTAATTAATTAAAAGATGGATTTCTTACAAGTATCGTTACATACGCTCCGTAGTAATGGTCCATTGTAGCTACATGTATTTGGCATATATCTTATAAATTGGAATAATTTGGTTTTATAATGCAAACTCAATACGCACAAAGAATATAACGGAATCCCTGAATGCATGAAGTTTGTTGTGGTATTGACATTTTTTTGCTAAGATAACACCATTTGCACATGATCGTGAGCTCCCCTACAATTTTTACATCTGAATCGATTTTGCATTCACTACATTAGCTCTCTCCTTGCTTTGCATTTCACGTTAAGAATTGATCACAAAATGATCGCAAAACTTACACCAAAATGATCCTAATATTATCCAAAAATTATCACAAAATGATAGCGGAATGATTTATGTAATCTCAAAATGATCCACATATTATCCCAAATTGATCCCAAAATGATCTTAAATGGTTTCAAAATGTTTCCGAAAATTCAAATGAAAATAGGAAGCCGTTCTGATAAGTCGCGTTTAAGTTCTGGAATTTTAAGTCGTTCAGTTGTTTCAAAAGCGTATATGTTGCAATAAGTTAGTGTTATTTAAAAAAAAAATGTAATCAAGTGCAAAAGTGGATATTAATTATTTTATTAGTGGCAAAATAAAATTGCCAGCATTGACTCCCCCACCTGAGCCTCTGCATTCATTGGTATCAGGAATTGGAAGTGATTCTAAGCATTTCCTGACAAATATACAGGCTTATAATAATAGCTTTCAAATGACTTCATTCGGAGCTACGCAAATAATAGGAGACAATTTCAATCCGACGTTCAAGGTAATTGACTATCTCTAGGCAGGACAACGTCTGCCGGGTCTGCTAGTCTGTATATATAAAAACGAAGCCAAAAGTATGTTGTTTGGTGTTGCAACGTCTGCCGGGTCTGCTAGTCTATATACATAAAAATCAATCCAAAAGTATGTTGTTATCAAATAACTTTCGAACGACTCTACCTACAAACTTCTTTTTACTTTCATTGTGGTCCTGTCTTCTTAGACTGTGTTTGAGGATAAAAAAAAATGTATGGTGTTGCCAGATGTTTTGCAATAGCCTTTTTTCCCCTCATATAAATCACAACAATCAAACTATACAAAATATATACATATGTGTGAATTACAAGTTAAAAAAAATTGTGTTGCCATATTTGTGAAAAATAAAATTTTTATTGAAAGCGGCTACTTTAAGGGATTCTTATTAATTAGGGGATGGATTTCCTACAAGTGTCGTTACATACGCTTGGTAGTAATAGTCCATTGTCGCTACAAGTATCTATACAAGGTGGCGCAAAAGTAAGCTTCCGATGTTCAGCATATCGGTTGTGGCACGTGCAGTGTGTGCTGTTGCACCGTCTTGTTGGAACCACATGTTTTCCAATCCCAATTCATCAAGTTGCGGCAAAAAGAACTCGTTGATCATTGCTCTGTAGCGCTCACCATTCACAGTAACCGTTTGGCCCCGACCGATTATTGGTCAAATAAATAGTCAGCAATATTCTGCATTCTGGAGCAGTGTAGCGTAACATTGTTTATTAACGTACAGGGTGGCTGATGAGCTACATTAAGAAACTCAAATAATTTTTTTTTCCAGTGTATGGAATTCATTTTTCTTTTATTCATGTTAAAGCTCATTAAATTTTATTAAATATAGCTTAATTAGTTTTAAAAATATTGGAATTTAAATGCCCCCCCTGCTCGTCGATGCATGTGCGGCATCTTACCAAAAAGTTGTTCATTACTGCTTGGAGAGTTGCGACAGGAATAGCAGCAATTGTTTCTCGAATGGATTGCCTTAGTTCATTCAAATTTGTTGGTTTTGCTTTGAAGACTTCCTGTTTGCAATAACCCCACAAGAAAAAGTCAGGTGCAGTAAGGTCAGGCGACCTGGGTGGCCACCGGAATGTGGAGTTTCTGGATATCAGCTTATTGGGAAATTTTCGTCGCAATTCTGTCATAACAGGTTGGGCTATATGAGGAGCTGCACCACACAGAGTTGAAAGAAATTCTCATTCGGCGTAATTCTGGATAGAAAAACTCTCTCAACATGCTCAAGTAACGGTCTCCAGTAACCGTAACGGTGTGACCGTTTTCTTCGAAGAAGTAGGGCCCGACAATGCAGCGTGATGAAACTGCACACCACACTGTGACACGAAGTGGATGCAATTCCGTCTCATGGAGTATCTGTGGGTTGGAAGCACTCCATATTCGACAATTTTGTTTGTTTATGTTGCCGTTTAAATCGAAATGGGCCTCGTCAGACATGAAAAGACAGTTCAACATGTTTCCATCCTCTTCCACCATTTGAAGCATCTTCTGGCAAAATTCCAAGCGAATCGGCAAGTCTGCAGCGTTCAGTTTGTTGGCCATTTGAATTTTATATGGGAATAAGTCCAAATCTTTGTGCATAATTGACTGTAATGACTGTCTGCTTACACCCATTTGAGCAGATAAGCTTCTTGTCGAAACAGTTATCCATTTTTGTTAAATGTAAGAGTCAATCTGCAAAATAAAAAAAAAATTAACCAGATTCATTAATTAGAAAAAATGTTATTTAATTTTTTTTTGGTAGCGGCTTTCATTAGCCACCCTGTATATTCAACATTTTCGGTTAGTTTTGTTTCGACAAATAAATTTTTGCTGGAGTTATGGCATAGAAGTTTTGTGGAATAATCTACTATAAAATGGGGGGGGGGGGGGGGGGCGGGGGTCACGCCCATTTTCGAAAATTTATATTCATCGAATTTCTTCGTTCACGGACACTTTGGAAGTGAAATAGAAATGATATAAAGCTATTTTTCGCAAAGTTATCACCTATTAAGTATACCTACGACCCTTTTCTAAATCGCTGACATAAAAGTGCGCGTGGAACTTAACCGATTTCGCCCAGTTTTCCGGAAACATTCCCTGTATTTGAATTTCATTTCGATATCTTGAAAGGTTTTTGGTTTATGATTAATAATTTTTCTAAATTTGACTTAAGAAATTTACTTTCTGCTTTAATGTTTATATACACACCAAATTTTATCCTTATAGGTGTATTATGTACTGAATAATCACTTTTTTGTATTTTCGAAAATACTCTACATATAGAAAGTGGACGTGGCTATAACCCATTTAAATAGCGCTCGGAGGAACCTGAATACCAAATTAAATTTAGATATCTTAAAATTTTTTCAAGTTATCGTGCTCACAGAAGGACGCACGGACGGAGATGACTTAATCAATTTCTCTTTTCCTCTTGAATATTTTGATATACATATATATTAGTTAATTTCCATCTCGATTCGTTTATGCCGTTACATACTACCGTTAGGCGAATGAAGTTAATATACCTTGTGAGCGTAGCACTACTAGGTGTAATAAAAATAAGAGACGAGCTCATATATTCTAAATATATTATTTAGTAATACCTTTGTTCACATATTTAATCCTTCTGAGTGGGCTATACTATAGTATTTTCTCATACATTTTTTTAAATTGAAAAGAAACGGTTCACCTAGAATAGCCAGCCGCCGTCTGCTGAGTGCTGGAAATTGACAAAGGAGGTGCTGGACGCTCTCCTCTTCTTCGGTACATCAACAACTGCGACAATAATCATAGGTCGTTACCACCATTACCACCGTGAGCCTATTAAACAGTGCCCTGTTAGAACCCTCATCAAGGATGCCAAGCCAGATTTTTGTAGATTTAGAGGGCCAAGTTAGCCTGGATGTCTCACACGACGAGATGGCTGAACATAGTCCATTTGCATTCCTTTTAGTGCTTGGGTTCAAACGAAGCCGGCCATGGGTATACCTACCGAGTCCTTTCCCGGGAGGATATGGTCGGCGGTGTCTCTCCTGGCCAGCTCTGCAGTTGCCTTCAAAGTCCCTCTGTCCACGTACCCATATAAGGCTGACACTGAAGTGCTGAGCCATCTGGTTAAGAGATCTGCGGATTCAGTGACCGACTTTGTCTTTTCGACTAATGGGGCCAAGGCCTTTAATGCGGCCTGGCTGTCTGAGAAAATAAAAACCCGTTCGCCATCCTAAGGCATAAACACCAGATGGTTCACAGCCCTGTGCATTGCCAGCATTTCTGCTTGGGAGACCTCATAACCCAGATCCGGTGATAACATGCCCCCCCACCTTCCCATCAAGCAAGAGGTTGTAGGTACAGCAATGTGTTGAGTGCTTCCGTCGGAGTAGAACAAAGAGCCCCGGTTATGAAGAGCTCCGAACTCCGTTGGACTTTTTGCAGCAGTTTGAGGTATGTATTTTAAGGTAGTGCAGGCCACCAGACCAAGACACTATATAGAAGAATCAGGCACACAATGGCTGTATATATCCAGTATACCACCTTAGTGTGAATAAACTCAACCAGGCAAGAGTCAACCCGCAAACCCGTCAGCGCCGAGGTAATAGCTTCTGGAAAAACGTTGTTAAAGGAATGGGTTGTGCAGGAATGCCACCAGTTCCTTGAGGTCAAGTGACCTTTCTATAACGGATACCAGTGAGTGCAAGGCAGTTTCAGTTGACCTACCCTTTGTATAGGCATGTTGTGCTTGCGATATAAACAATGGGTCAATCAGCTTCCGGATAAAGTCCACCAGGAGTATTTCAAGAGCTTTAAAAAGCAACGAAGATAGACTTATAGGCCTATAATCATTTGGGTTCGAGTGGGAGGTTTTTCTTGCTTTCGGGATAAAAACCACTTTGACCTCCCTCCATGGTGCTGTTACGTAATTGAGCCTAAGGCAACTAATAAATATCTGCTTTAGCCAGGGCTTTATAAGCTCGGCAGTGCGTTAAAGCTGAGCCGGATATATTCCGTCCAGACCCGGTGACTTATAGGGCTTGAAAGTGTATAGAGCCCAGTCTAACTTTTTATCATCTGTGATTCCCTTTATTAGCCGATCTGAGGGACTTCTACAGTAATAATATTTGCAGACACGCTCGGCATGTCGGGAAGTGTGTATCCTATCCATAAGCAAGTGACTAGTACCGGGATTGGAAAATCAGATCCCGTTGGCATATAGTACTACTTTTGTATATACAATCGCATTTTCCGATCTTTTTTTTTAATACTCCAAAATCTCGATAATTTGGATGATAACATGGATGACCACATGTTGGAAAATATTGGATTACTTTTGCGCCACCCTGTATATATAAAATTGAATCCAAAAGTATGTTGTTATCAAATAACTTTCGAACGACTCTACCTACAAATTTCGCTTTACTTTCATTGTGGTCCTGTCTTCTTAGTGTGTTTGAGGATAAAAAAAAATTTCCTGGTGTTGCCAGATGTTTGCAATACATATTTTTCCCCTTCATATAAATCACAACAATCAAACTACACAAAAAATATATGTGTGAATTACAAGTAAAAAAAGTGGTGTTGCCATACGTCATGGTGTTGCCGGATTTGTGAAAAATAAAATTTTTATTAAAAGCGGCTACTATAAGAGATTCTTATTAATTAAAGGATGAATTTCCTACAAGTGTCGTTACATACGCTTCTTAGTAATAGTCCATTGTAGCTAATTTGGTTTTATAGTTCATACTCAATATGCACAAAGAATATAACGGAATTCCTGAATGCATGAAGTTTGTTGTGGTAGTGAAATTTTTTTGCAAAGATAACACCATTTGCACATGATCGTGAGCTCCCCTACAATTCTTACATCTGAATCGATTTTCTATTCACTACATTAGCTCTCTCCTTGCTTCGCATTTCACGTTAAGAATTGATCACAAAATTATTGCAAAGTTAGACCAAAATGATCCTAATATTATCCAAAAATTATCGCAAAATGATTTAAGTGATCTCAAAATGATCCACATATTATCCCAAATTGATCCCAAAATGATCTTATATGGTCCCAAAATGTTCCTGAAAAATTAAATGAATGTAGGAAGCCTTTCTGATAAGTCGCGTTTTAGTTCACGAATTTTAAGTCGTTCAGTTGTTTCAAAAGCGTATATGTTACAATAAATTGGTGTTATTTAAAAAAAAAAAAGTATTCAAGTGCAAAAGTGAATATTAGTTATTTTATTAGTGGTTACCTATAATGATATAGTGTTATGGCGTGACAGGCTTTTTTAAATTAAATTTCGTAATGCCTTTAGTACGACGTGTTTTATGATATCCATTGACTGAGTGTGATAAGTCACAGTCACGGACGACAGAGGAGCAGAGCTTGTGGCAATGTGCAATGATCACGGTGTGTGCACTGGCGTTTAGGCCCTGGGCTTCAGCTGCGTGGTATTCGTAAACGTGATCATCGCACGGCAGTACCCTCCTCAGTCAATGGTCACACATGATAAATTTATTTTTTTGCGCACTGGGACTTCCGCAGAATAACAAAAAAAATTTAATAAGAGGACCATCGTAAACATCACCACACTTACTTGCCACACTTCACCAATATGATTATTTGCAACTTACCCTTCTATATGCATTGGCCGCTCATTTCTTGAGGTTCGATGGCTGCCTTTATACCCGCCCTACCATTGGCCTTTTTGAATTTGTCAAGGCCCCAAATACTTTACCACTAACTTCCCATGGTCAAACCAAATAAAAGAAAGCTAATTAACCAGATATTAATTATTATTCACAAAAACTCCAATCCATTACAAATATTTATTGTTTAGTTAGCCTATTTAACTTCTTAAGTATATAGAAAAAAAATTACATTTATTTGAGCTTCAAAGTAAAATTATCGCACGGTAATAATTCCTCCCTTAAACCTCTAAAAGGAGCAAATGCAAGAAAAGAAAATTGTAAAAATAACCCAAAAATATATCCAAATTGGATCTTAAAGAAAACCAAAGTAATGTAAATCAGACTTACATACCGATGGCCCCGAGCACCTTTGTACCAACTCGTGGATACCGTTTTGTTTTATCTCATCTCGCGCTCAGTTCAGTAAACTGTCTCAACTCGCGTTCTCCGTTTCATTCTGTACTAACTAACTGAGGCACGTTCATTTCATCTTATCTCGAACTCTGCGAAGTAAACTATCTTAACTCAATCGCGTCTTTTCATAATGTCTCAACTCCCGGCGTTGCTTATAAACTATCTCGAGAACGAGCTACTTTAATGTTTAAGGTAGTTAGAAATAAAAATCCAATTCGAGTCCATACATAACACAATCTTCTCAAATGCTTGATTAATGATAAAAGACTCTGCAGAAGCAAGTGAATTAAGACATTTTTTTAATTAAAGTAATGAAAATAATGTAGAAACGTAATATCCTTCAACTTGACTAGGTATATAAAATATAACTTAACTCATATTTTCAATTTAAACAAAAGCATTTTCAGTATTTTCAATGGATAGAAAAACTTGAAGGGGAAATGTAGTTGCCCGCGCTTTTTATTGTAACACGTATTTGTGCCTACATCAATCTAAGACGTTATATCATTTGAAAAATGGAAACTCACATAAAGCTCATCATATTTGCTTAGATGCAATATTTGATTGTTTTGTATAATTTTTAAGAATAAATACTGATGAGAGTTTCAACATTTTTTTTTCAGAGACTCCAAATAATTATTATTTGAAATTTATACATTGAACACTTTGCCCGAATTTCAAAATTTATTCAAAACTTTGCTTTGTAAAATTTATAAAACGAAAGAAAAAATATTTTTTTCCAATAATATTCTCTCGTCAACGTTTGGTTTATTTTTTGGAAATAACAATTATAAGTCAAAATTTAATTTTAGATTTTCTCAGATAAATTAACATGGAAATATGTATTTGAAATCTAGAAAAAAAATTCCAAAAAAATGAGTTGAGACAGTATATAAGCAACGCCGGGAGTTGAGACATTATGAAAAGACGCGATTGAGTTAAGATAGTTTACTTCGCAGCGTTCGAGATAAGATGAAATGAACGTGCCTCAGTTTGTTAGTACAGAATGAAACGGAGAACGCGAGTTGAAACAGTTTACTGAACTGAGCGCGAGATAAGATAAAACAAAACGTTCTCCACGAGTTGGACCAAAGCTGCTCGGGGCCATCGATACGTACATACAAATGCTGCAAAATTTATAAATATAAGTAAATAGGTATAAATATATAAAAAAATTTGGGAATCAAAAATAAAAATAATAACCATTTTATTTATGCTAATAAGCGTAGTTTTTGAATTTTAATACGTCGCGTAGAAGCGCTCCTAGCGTGTTTTTGGGTTATCAATGGACGCACAGTGGCGCCTTTTGAGTTTTTTCTTTGCAAACATCATAACTTTTGAACCAATGAAGATATTTCAAAAATTTAAAATGCAAATGAAAGCGAATTATTTGAAGTTTTATTGTGTGAAAGCTCAGAATGTCACAAATACAGGGTGCTTCTAAAAAATTCGTCAAATTCGAAAATTTTTAGAAAAATGCAAAAACAAAATGTTTTTAGTAAAAAATCAAAAAAATAAAATGAGATTTGTCTTATAATGACGAATTTAAGCATTAAATAAGGTAAACTAATGATTTTGATAAGATAGCGTGGCACTGCCCACTTATGACAAAAAGTTGTATCTAAGTAGTCACGTAATCAATAACTACCAAAATCGATAGACGTATTGTTTCTTTTAAATGGCAATACTCTTATAAAACTCAAATGTCCGTTTTTGGTGCCAAAATAACAAGGTGCTTCAAAATTCGTCGTAAAATTTTACATGTTTTTGTTTTTATTTACAAGCCAAATATGTATTTTATTAATAACTAAAAGTTATTAAAAGTGGTTCAATGAAATTTTATTTGAGCTAAAGATTAAACAGCCAACGAATTTTGGAAAGGGGAGTGGCACTGCCCATTTATGCTAAAAAGTTTGATCTTAGTAGCCGCTTTCCCAATTTGTACCAAACTCGATAGACGTATTGATTTCTATAAAAATTTAATACTCGTTTGAAGGCGAAATGCCTAAGCTTTAAAATAAATTTGATAAACTTTAGAGAAATGCAATAAAGAAAGGTATGTATTTATAAATTACTAAATTAATTAATTCTTTTATTTGAAATAAAAAATTAACTTGTGCATAGATATCTTATTTTTCAATAAAGTAACAAAATTGATTAGTAAATCTCTTTTTCATTGTTGTGATAAGAAGTGAGAAACTTATTTTATCTTAACATAGTCATCGTCACTGGAACATATATCTAACAAAGCAACCATTTCTGAGCTATACGCATCTGTAAGATCTTTTTGTGTTCTTACATACCTCATAGATGATATGACTAGATCAGAAGAGATAGCTAACATGTTGAAAAGGTCGTCGTTTTGTCTAACTCGTGATACTTTGCAGGTGTTCATACATCTATATCTTTTGTAGTCCTTGTTCTTAGATTCTTGAGCTTCTTCAGACAATTCTCCTAATGGTAAGCACTGGTACTCTATTAAATCTTTTCCATGTGCTAAAATTGTATGTACCGTTGGTGTAAGTTTCTTCTCAGGATACTTTTGATGCAGCAGCTCTGTAGTTTTAGATGCATATTCTCCAAATTTTGGTCCATTAATTGGTTCATGGCATTTTAAAATATTTAAAATTACTTCCAATCTTTTCACAATATCTCTATCAACTCCTGTTATGCGAGCAGTCACTTCATCGTTTTCAAAAAATCTTCTTGAGGAGGTACCATCATTTGGATTTCCGTATCCATACTTTGGACAGTCAACTCTAAGACCAATCTCTTTATAGAATGCATCCTGAATTATTTTTTTTCTCCTGTTTTGTTTCTCCTTACATGTTTTATTGTCGTCGAAAACTTCTCCTTGTTGTGGTAGTGTATAAGCCAGCTTCAAAACAAATTCCATACTTCTTATCCTAGCATGCAAAGGAGATATTCCATACTCATAATTTAGTTCGACAGTTATTGAATCATCAAGATTTTCAAAGTACTTTTGGCTCTTCTTACAAATTGGACATTTTATTGTAGATGTCGTATTTGTTATTAAGTTCAAAACTTTTCCATCGACCATTGTTAGAAGAAAATCATGCTTTATTCTAATGACATTCCCCTTCTTCAATTTTAATTATTGTTGGGTCTAATTTGGCAATTTGATTTTTTATATCACTCACTGTAGCTTTTATGAGTTCCGAAGACTCCTTCTCGTATTTAAATAATATCGGGCGGCAGAATATAGTTGATGACGGACGCGGATTTTTCCAATATTCTGAAGCTTCATATTTTAGTCGTAATGGAACAATAGAAGCCATAAACATATTACTATCTGTAATTGTTTCATCGCCTACATTTATTCTTTGTTTATATGCGCTTTGTGCTGATGATCCATCACAGCCCCACTTAGTTATCAATGCTAGCTGCTTTGGCAGTGATTTCAACTTTTCTTCAGTAAAACTTTGAAAGAGTCGTGTAGACGTATGACCCATTAGGTTTTGTAGCTCAATTTCAGCTGATACTTCTGTTATTTTGGGACTTAGAGGAACTGCTTCTTTCTTGGCTTGAGTAATTTTTTGTATCCAGGTAAAACATTGGCCTTACGTTGCAATAATGACTTCCGCAATATAATATATTTTTTCTTCGTTCCTAGGTAGCGCATTTGGTGGTGTGGGAATGCTGTTTTTGATCCTTATCAGTCGCACTGCACTTGCTACCGCAACTGCTTTTGTTATATGAGACTTCACGTTTTCTTCGTCTTTTTTATATTTAATAGCCAGTGCTTCTGAAAGATGAGTCGTGGCCATAGCTTTTGTGGTATCAGACAGCTTCCTTTTCCTTGTGTAGGTAGAACACTCTTCTATGGGTTTTGTTGGTCTCCCTTTAGACGTGCTAGGCGTTTCTTCGTCCAAAAAAGTTTGTCAGCTAGCCACTTTTCATGCTTACTTAGAAATTTTGAATTGTTACGATAGACGTCCTTCCATTTTCTTTTTATCATAATGTATTGTAAACCAATTTTTTCTTCCAGGCCTTCCTTTTCTTTAATGCTTGTTTCACTAATTCTAATTCTCTCATAATAGCCTCAACGAAGTCCCGTCTTGACTTTGTAGATTTAAACACCGCAAATAGTTTCGAGTTTTCTAAATACATATTAGAATTGGCTTCCAGTGTATCTGACTAAATATTAAACTGTGAACTATATTTAAATATTTTAATATACTTTATATAAGTAAACAGAATACTAAGTTCCTTAATCTCCAAAAGACGAATGATAATGTGCATTGTATGATGGATAGCTTTATATACCTAATCAAATTATTAAAATTAATTTCAGGTATACAATTCGTAACTAAAAAAATGTATGTTGTTAACAAGTTCCAATAACAAAAACGACCTTACGGCCGTACTGAATTATATATACCTGCTCAGGCGCGTATTTTTTCCATCAAAGTTTTAAAAAGGGCCTTAAAATAGGCATTTAGAAAAAGAGGTATATCCGCCAACTTTTAACAAAAAAAAAAACAGTTTTTTTTTTGTTTCAATCCTAAGTTAAATTATCTTTAGTTGCTATACAAGAAAACGACAACCTGTCGCCTTATTTACTCACAAAACCATTTTAAATACAACGAAAAGAAGAAAAATTTCACATTTTTCCCAATTTTGAAAATTGGTCAACTTTGAGCGGCTCTACCTGATAAACTATAATTTTGTGTGAAAAAAGAGTTGATTATTCTTCATCCCTGGAAAATTCTCTATTAGAAACATGTATTAGATTTAGCGAACGATTTAATGATTTTCTTGATTTTTGCCATGCTTTAACGGCGGAGGCGGCACTGTGGGACGGTGGTGTTAAGATTCCCTAACTTGACTTTTATTTCATAGCCAACAACCACTTATTAAAAATACATCAAATTTGGTTAATATTCTAAAATGACTTGCTAACGTAAATGATGGCAACCATATTTGGTTATATCACGCGCGCAGCTACTAAAAAAAAAAAATAACACCAGCGCTCGCTATTCGATGCAACCGATCTTTCAAACTCGTCCACTGCTTCTCCGCTAGGGGATATTTTATATTGGAACGAGTTTGGGAGACCGATGTATAACAACAACAGTATCAACGGCTGTTGAGGTAGGCTAGTTACGTTGTATAACTAACAGGATAAGTTGTAGGAATTAGTAAATTCTAATAACAATATTTTGTAAATAGTATAGCTAAATACAGTGGGTACGGAAATAGAGGTAGGTTAGTTACATTGTGTAACTAACAGGATAAGTTGTAGGAATGAGTAAATTCTAATAAGAATATTTTGTAAATAGTATAATACAGTGGGTACGGAAATAGAGGGGGCCACTGTATTTACTTTATTTTAAAAGTTAAAAATTATTCATTACAATTATGTATGTACTTACTTTTTTGAGACTACAAATTCATTGTAAATACATTATTTTCTTTTCCTTTCTTTTTCTTTTGTTTTATCGATAATTTAACCTACTTCTTCTTCTTCAAGTTCGATTAGCAACTAGGTATATCGAAAAAAATACTACATTACATGTGTATAAGTATTTTTTTTGTAGGTTATGTATTTAATCGAAAAATGGATTTTAAAATTTATAATTTTTATAGAACTCGATGCGGGAAATCTTCAGGAAACGTAGCTATCCGGATTGTTGGGTGATGAGGGAGTTTTCGGTTGCCTTATAGCGGCCCATGAAGCATTGTGGAGCGTTCCCACGTGGTTGTGTTAGACAGGGAAACGTAAGAGACCCACATGCATAAGGTCAACACTTTTCTGTGATGGTAATTTGCAAAAATCTACGAAAAGAAAATAACACAAACCACAGTCTTAGAAAGGGAATCTTAAATTTTCTTAAAAAAATTCACAGGGAGATCTAATATTCAATATTTAAGTGGATATATGAACACTTACCATAAATTTGAATTTCAATAGCCGGGAAATGGATGCTTGTGGACGCAGGATTAATTACCGATGGCCTTAAATGGCGGTTAATTACCGCGAACCGATTTTTATTTATTTATTTTTTTATATTTTTATATAAAAAGGACTTACACGACAGCTATATAGCTTGGGGTTGAAATAACTTGACTCAAATTAACCTCACACTATTAAAGGTGTCGACACTCCGAAACTCCACAGGAAAAGAAAGATAGATTTCCGAGGACGTGGTATAATACCCTATTGTCAGACTCATATGTCGATAATGCAGTTCAAAATTACCTGATGTTGCCATAGCTTTGTTTAATAAGTAGTTGAGGTTTGTACAGTGGTCGCAAAAAAAAAAGATCGAGATCCGCAAAAAAAAACGCTTGTAGCAGCAGGAACAAACAAAAAAAAAACTTGTCGCTTTGTACGGCGGTACACGTGTTCAAATGCCGCTAATCAGGCAAATTATCGGTCAAGGCAAGATGATGATTACCGTACATCTCAGGGGGAATCGCGTCGACAACGGACCGTACGCAATAGGGAAATGTCAGCTAATAACGGCCCCAATCGTAACGACAGCAAACGACGCAGCCAAACTTCCATGCCATTAAATCTGCCGGCATTGACTCCTCCACCTGAGCCTCTGCATTCATTGGTATCATGAATTGGAAGTAATTCTTAGCATTTCCTGAAAAATATAAAGGCTTATAATAATAGCTTTCAAATGACTTCATTCGGAGCTACGCAAATAATAAGAGACAATTTCAATCCAACGTTAAAGGTAATTGACTATCTCTAGCCAGGACAACGTCTGCCGGGTCTGCTAGTCTATATATATAAAAATGAATCCAAAAGTATGTTATTATCAAATAACTTTCGAACGACTCTACCTACAAATTTCATTTTACTTTCATTGTGGTCCTGTCTTCTCAGAGTGTGTTTGAGGATAAAAAAAAAATTGTATGGTGTTGACATATGTTTGCAATACATTTTTTCCCCTTCATATAAATCACAACAATCAAACTACACAAAAAATATATGTGCGAATTACAAGTAAAAAAAAAAAGATGTTGCCATCTGTCATGGTGTTGCCATATTTGTGAAAAGTAAAATCTTTAGTGAAAGCGGATACTATAAGGGTTTCTTATTAATTAAAGGATGTATTTCCTACAAGTGTCGTTGCATACGCTTCGTAGTAATAGTCCATTGTAGCTACATGTATTTGGCATATATAAATATATATACGAGGTGTGTTCAAAA
This sequence comes from Merzomyia westermanni, assembly GCA_949987695.1. Lineage (NCBI taxonomy): Eukaryota > Metazoa > Arthropoda > Insecta > Diptera > Tephritidae > Merzomyia > Merzomyia westermanni. The sequence continues at coordinate 116,755,192 of OX465289.1, forward strand.
AGTATCGCGAATTTTGTGTTTTTTCAAAAATTATTTATTTATTCATGAATATCTATTTTGTCCCCTTCAAAGTAATCCCCATGAGATATTATACACTTGTGCCAACGGTTTTTCCAATCTTCGAAGCACTTCAAAAAATAATTTTTTTGTATCTTGTTCAGCTCCTCCTTCGATGCCGTCTTTATCTCGTCAAGAGAAGCGTAACGTCGTCCTTTCATGGGCCTCTTCAGTTTAGGGAACAAGAAAAAGTCTGGGGAATACGGTGGCTGCGGCATCATTAGTGTGTTGTTTTTGGCCAAAAAGTCGCGCACAAGCAACGATGCGTGAGCAGGGGCGTTATCGTGGTGCAAAAGCCAATTTTTGTTCTTCTTTGCACATCTTCTCGGCCTTCTGAGAACATTTTGTACCACCGATAAACGTTGCTTCGGTCCAAGGTAGCTTCTCCGTATGCCACAGTCAACATTCGGAATGCATCCGCGCACTTAATTTCGTTTTTCACACAATTTGATACAGGTTCTTTGATCCATTTTTTTGAATAGGTAAAAATCGAAGACGATCCAAAACACGTGCAAGCAAAGCAGCTGTCAACAATTAACTGAACATTCAAAATGGCCGAGCTTGTCGGCATAAGTGAGAGACATGAGTACCAACATAACGCCACAAAAAATTCGAAATTCGAATATACGTAACCAGCGAAAATTCAAAATTCGCGATACGTTTCGAACACACCTCGTATATATATATAAAAATGAGTCCAAAAGTACGTCGTTATTATATAACTTTCGTCGTTATTAAACAAATTTCGTTTTACATTCATTGTGGTCCTGTCTTCTTAGAGTGTGTTTGAGGATAAAAAAGAAAAATTTTATGGTGTTGCCAGATGTTTGCAATACATTTTTTTCCCCTTCATATAATTCACAACAATCAAACTACACAAAAAATATATGTGTGAATTACAAGTAAAAAAAATAGTGTTGCCATCTGTCGTGGTGTTACCGTCTGTGGTGGTGTTGCCATATTTGTGAAAAATCAAATTTTTATTGGAAGCGGATACTATAAGGGATTCTTATTAATTAAAGGATGGATTTCCTACAAGTATCGTTACATACGTTTCGTAGTAATAGTCCATTGTAGCTACATGTACTTGGCATATATCTTTTAAATTTGAATAATTTGGTTTTATAATTCAAACTTAATATGCACAAAGAATATAACGGAATTCCTGAATGCATGAAGTTTCTTGTGGTATGGACATTTTTTCGCAAAGATAACACCATTTGCACATGATCGTGAGCTCCCCTACAATATTTGCATCTGAATCGATTTTGCATTCACCACATCAGCTCTCTCCTTGCTTTGCATTTCACGTTAAGAATTGATCACACAATGATTGCAAACTTACACCAAAATGATCCTAATATTATCCAAAATTATCGCAAAATGATAGCGAAATGCTTTAAGTAATCTCAAAATGATCAACATATTATCCCAAATTGATCCCAAAATGATCTTAAATGGTTTCAAAATGTTCCCGAAAATTCAAATGAAAATAGGAAGCCGTTCTGATAAGTCGCGTTTTAGTTCTGGAATTTTAAGTCGTTCAGTTGTTTCAAAAGCGTATATGTTACAATGAGTTAGTGTTATTTAAAAAAAAAAATTTGTCAAGTGCAAAAGTGAATATTAGTTATTTTATTAGTGGTTACCTATAGTGATATAGTGTTACGTCGGGACAGGCTTTTTTTAATTAAATTCTTAATTCCTTTAGTACGACGTGTTCGAATTGGACGGCGAGGTCGTAATGCCGCTAATCAGGCAAATTATCGTACATCTCAGGGGGAATCGCGGCGACAACGAACCGTACGCAATAAGGAAATGTCAGCTAATAACCGCCCCAATCGTAGCGACAGCAATCGATGCAGCCAAACTTCCAAGTCATTAAATCTGCACCGTGCTGCATTTCACTACGATCCTGCAGCTGACTATAGTGCAGAAAGGTCCATAAGTATTGGATCAATGAGCATAGTTTGTTCATATTGCAATGCGTTGAATTTTCCGGGTGAAACGAAGGGATTATGCTGTGCACAAGGAAAAATAAAATTGCCGGCATTGACTCCTCCACCTGAGCCTCTGCATTCATTGGTATCAGGAATTGGAAGTGATTCTAAGCATTTCCTGACAAATATACAGGCTTATAATAATAGCTTTCAAATGACTTCATTCGGAGCTACACAAATAATAAGATACAGTTTCAATCCAACGTTAAAGTTAATTGTTTGAAAGCAGTACTTATCAATTTTAAATAACTACACGGAAAAAACAAAAAGTGATTTTTGCATTTTTTATTGTAACAAACACATAATTTTTTGGTCATTTAAAATCTAAATAACGTACTTTGCATTTTCTACATTATAATAATGTTTTGACATTAAATGCTGTGTGAAACATGTGTTATTTAAATGCGTTTCCAACGTGAAAAATTATGTGGATCGAATTAACCCATTAGTGCATAAAGTTTATCCATGTACTTATAAAGAGTTTAACTGAAAATTACGGGCTTTGGAGATCATTTTTATAAAATAGTGAGAGAGAAATTACAAATTTTTCTGTAGTTTGTTGTTTACAGCCCGTCCGATTTATCGAACGCTATGCACACTGGCACTTTTAGGCACCTCATGGGAAACAATAAAGTGATTAAGCTTTTGGCGAAATTTATTTCAAAAGTTAGTGAAAATGAACAAATATACGTATGAGAACGTTATAAATTAATATATTTAGTATATTTAAGTATTACGCGCTACATGATATTCCATGAAACACTTAATATGAAGACCTACTTCACATTTTATACATTTGTATTTTGACTTCCCTCCACATTTATTTGCGCACCGACGTTCTAAATCTATTGGAGCAATCCAATGGTTGAGACCATCAAACCGAGTAAGTGGACAAGGGTGTAGCTGGTTTTCGTCCTTGATGAGGGGGTGATCCGTGTGTCACAAGCAGCGTTCGAGCCACGTGCTTCTTAAATGTAAACAAGGATTCTGTGTCCTTGTTGCAGCCAACTTTTTTCGCAAGTAACCATCCATTGACAATTGAAACATCTACAAAATAGGCAAAAATTGGCCACCACCACTTTCTTATACGCATCCTTGTACGCAAATTTGCAACTGCCTGATCGCATTTATCCACTCCTCCCATAGGCAAGAGGAGTCCTTCGGGACCACTAAATACATTTACCGGTGTGTATTCACGGGCCATCGCCTTACACCAACCGGCATCCACATACCCGTCGTTGGTGACTTGCACCGTTCCACTGTCATCGGTAACCCGGCACCGATTCAACGGCATCCACCAACCCGTCGTTGGTGACTTTCACCGTTCCACCGTCATCGGTAACCCGGCACCGATTCACCGGCGTCCACCAACCCGTCGTTGGTGACTTGCACCGTTCCACCGTCATCGGTAACCCGGCACCGATTCACCGGCATCCACCAACCCGTCGTTGGTGACTTGCACCGCTCCACCGGTCATTGGTAACCTGACACCGATCCACCGGCATTCACCAACCCGTCATCGGTGATTCATATCGATCAACCAACACGTCATCGGTAATTAATACCGATCCACCAACCCGCCATCCGTGATTAGCACCGATCCACCCTACCAGCCACGTTATACGTCGCTACTGACACATCCTATTCATCGTACCCGACTAGATACCCTTGTGTGTGTGTGTGTCCGACCGAAATAACATCATCAAATTACCGTGTTCTTATTAGTAAAGGAAGTGGGACCTCTACTGGACTCTGGATAGGCTGAGCATTACCCCAGCCTTCGATGAAACCCACCTCACAACTTGTTGTAATTCGAAATTAAAGATAGTTGTGGGAAGGCAATTTTTGCCTTATTATAATGAGATCAGCGCATAGCAGTTGTCATTGTCATTTTTTCCAAAATGGGTTGCCACCGTAACAACACTGTTATCTTTCCAGCGACACACAAATACTTCTTCGGATGCCCTGTAATCGGTGTGACCCCGATCTCCACCTTTAAACATTTTTACATCTTTTAGAGGATAATTTTCTGTGCGATTCGCTAGTAAAGTTCCAGTTGCATAGTATCCTACTTCTCGGAGATGTTTTAACAAACTAAAAGATGTAAAGAAATTGTCGAAGTATGTTTTTATCCCATCTTCAGGTGGTAGTTTTCCAAGGGCTATAAGAGTGAGGACTACATCTCCTCCAAGTCCAAGGGGTTTTTTCCCCGAACTTTTACCTGTGTACAAACTAAAGGCCACCATATATCCAGTACGTGAACACAATGCCCAATTTTTAAAAACAAACCGGATAGGCTTACACCTTATAAATTGTTTAGCGTAATGTTTTCCATAATAGGGAATCATGCTTTCATCTACGGAGTACTGCTCGTCTATACCGTAGTGCCTATGGAAAGAATTTCCGAGACTATCAAGTAAGGGGCGCAATTTGAACAGCCTATCAGAAGATGATGCTTATTGGCTATTATCATTGAGATGCATATTCTGAAGTATTGATTCGAACCTGTTACACCGTATACTCCCTGAGAGCAGTTTTGGAACATCATTGTCTCTGGAAAAATAAAGCGTTTTATTTGCCAACTTAGCATATCCTGATAGCAGCATTGCTCCTAAAATGACGTAAATTTCATCCTCAGTTACCATCAGCACTCTGTTCCGCTGACCAGCGTAAATATTGGTTTGCTCCACAATTTGTTGAATCAAACTCTGATTAAAAAATAATTTGAAAAACTCTACAGGTGTTTTACAGTTATAAGCTTCTTCTGATGGTGGTTGTTGACTGTATTCTGTGCAAGAAAAATTTGAAATTGGTTTTTTCCATAAGTTAGTTCTTCTCTTTTTGGCTGGCTGTAACCGTTTCTTCACGGTGGAAAGAGGTACATCTTCCTCGTTATCGCTACTCGATGAGGATCCGGCAAAAATTTACCTTGATTTGGTGCCCTATTAGTAGGAAACTTACGGAGTTCGCACTTTGTTCGTAGCAATCTACGCCCCAAGTGGTTCAAATTGGCATCGTGATCCTTATCCGATTCGTCACTGTCCTCATCTGTGGCTTGACTCTCAATTTCGATTGGTGGCTCCACGTAAATTAGATTTCCACTATCAGAATTATAATCATCTGCAAAAAGCAAAAAACCAAACAACTTAGAGCCTGCTACGCATAACGTTCGATATATCGGACGTGACAACAAAGAGCTACATACGTTAAAAGTTCCATAATGAAGTAAACTTCGCAGTTTGTAATGTTATGTTTAGTAACACATCCACACACTAATAAACACTTGTTATTTTAATTGTTTACTTCAATTATGCTAAACAAAATCAACAAAATAGTTTACCCTTTACGCGAAATAGTTTGCTTGCAAGCGGCCATGGTGAAATGTACAAAATAACGGGATAATTTTGCGATAGTTCGATAAATAAATTGTTGCCATTGCTGAAAAAATATTATTCTTTAGATTACTTCACCTAAAGGCCCATTCACGATAAACTTGATAAATAAAAGTTGGATTTTACTGATGTCGGATACATCGAAAGTTATGCTGTAATGGGTTAAAGAACAAGTTAACTCAGAAATGGTTGGGGGTATGAAAAAATATTAAAGGAAAGGGTTGCGAAGAATTTCGCGATCTACAGTTTTGTTCTAAGCGCAAAACGCGTACAAGCCATAGCAAGCGAGATATTTGCAAACAAGCGACTTCCGCGACCATTAACCGCTAATTTTTCAGAGCCTTAATGTAATTTATACCGATTAATTTTAAATAAAAATAATTTTTTCCCCTTATTTTGCATTATTTTAAAGCAAGTTTACATTAAAAGTTGTAAAATTCATATTAACAAGCAAGGAAGTCTAAGTTCGGGTGGAACCGAACATTATATTCCAATTTACGCAGGTCTATTTTAATACTTTCAGTTCATATTTGCGTTCTAATAGACAGACGGACAGACAGATAGACGTATCGAGAGACGGACATGCCTACATCGACCCAGCTCATCCTCCTGATAATTTCACTATACGTACAAACATTTCATGTTCATGAAGGTATGAAAATCAAAAAAGATATAAAACTTCGCTTTTGCAGTGGGGTATTAACTACTTGCCCGGATATTTTACTTTTTATCCTGAACGTTTTGATATACATTAACAAATATATATCTCGATTCGTTTATGCCGAATAAAGTAATATACCTTGTTTGCGTAAGAAAAATAGATATAAACAAGTAAGGACGGCGCTGTCTTCGGCTGTGCCGAAGGCTTTATACTTTTCAAGAATACGTGCAAACTTAAATACGCATTGTTTAAAGTTCTCTAAAACTTGATCAGCAATACATTTAATTTTCTTTTACCATCTATAAGAAAATATTTCACCAAGTTTCAAGTTTTAATCTTTTATAATGAGGGAGAAATGGCCATAATCCTCTTATCTGAACGATCGGTTGTATGGGATATATACTATATATAGCTCCGATCTTAGCGATTTTTTTACCAAAATTTTTATTATCTGTAAGCAAATATCTCACCAAGTTTCAAGTTTTAATTTTCCAAAATGAGGGATAAATGACCATAATCCTCTTATCTGAACGATCCGTTGTATGGGATATATACTATATATAGCTCCGATCTTGCTGACTTTTTTACGAAATCTTTTACTATCCATAAGAAAATATATCACCAAGTTCCAAGTTTTAATCTTTTAAAATGAGGGAGAAATTGCCATAATCCTCTTATCTGAACGATCGGTTGTATGGGATATATACTATATATAGCTCCGATATTAGCGATTTTTTTACAAAATTTTTTATTATCTGTAAACAAATATCTCACCAAGTTTCAAGTTTTAATCTTTAAAAATGAGGGAGAAATGGTCATAATCCTCTTATTTGAACGATCGGTTGTATGGGAGATATATGCTATAGTGACCCGATTATACCTGATCCGACAAATGTCTAAAATATAAATGTCTAAAAAATAAAATTTCATCGAGATATCTCAAAAATTGAGGGACTAGTTTGCGTTCAAAGAGATGGACGGACGGACGGACAGACGGACGGAGAGACGGGCATGGCTAAATCGACTCCGCTAATCGTGCTGATCATTTTTGTGAACTTTTCTCTTCTTATTCTCATACTTATATACACACATTTAATGTTTATGAAAGGTATGAAAATCAAAAAAGATATACGAGTATAACTTCGCTATTGCAGTGGGCCATTAACTACGTGCCCGAATATTTTGCTTGTGTGTTTCCCGATTTGGCTAATTTTTGGCATACATAATACATACTACTAAGAAGCAGCTGACCAATTTTCATTGAAATATCAAAATGGAATTATAAGCGATTGCCTTTGAAAATAGCAGAAATTTTATGCTGAAGAGTGAGCGGCGCCACGCCTACTTCTTCAAAATTGACAACATTTTTTTCCGGCCGAGTTTTCCTTAAAAAGCTTATTATGTGTGCAAAATGTAATTGATATAACTTGCTTAGTTTAAGAAATATCGCTTTTTAAATTAAAAAAAAAAAATTTCAGAACTACGTTAAAAAACTGGGCGTGGACATTAACCGATTTCGCCCAATTTTACAACAAACAGTTACCTTTATACAAGGTGGCGCAAAAGTAAGCTTCCGATGTTGCACCGTCTTGTTGGAACCACATGTTTTCCAATCCCAATTCATCAAGTTGCGGCAAAAAGAACTCGTTGATCATTGCTCTGTAGCGCTCACCATTCACAGTAACCGTTTTTCACCGACCGATTATTGGTCAAATAAATAGTCAGCAATATTCCGCGTTCTGGAGCAGTGTAGCGTAACATTGTTTATTAACGTGTATTTCGCATGTGTTTACTACACCAATGTCAAAACAGAACTGACTTTAGGGGTCAATCGCAAAATTTATAGCATTTTCTGATAGGAGGATTACTTTTGCGCCACCCTTTTGTTTCGACAAGTCAATTTTTGGCGGAGTTATGGCATACAAAGTTTTGTAGAATAGTCCACTATAAAAGGGGAGGGGCCACCCCCATTTTCGAAAATTTTAAGTTTTTGGATTTCTTTGTTTACGGAAACTTTAAAAGTGAAATATAAATGATGTAAAGCTATTTTACGCAAAGTTATTGCCTATTTAATGTATCTACGATCCTCTTCAAAATCTTTCATATAAAAGTGGACGTGGACCTTAACCGAACATTCCCTGCATACCTGGAAACCTGCGTGCTGAATTTCGTCTCGATATCTTGAAGGGGTTTTGATTTATGATTAATATTATTTCTAAATCTTTATCAAAAGTGGGCGGTGCCACACCCATTTTCAAAAATTTCTTGAAAAATTTATTTTATGCCTCAATCTCAATGTAGTCACCAAATTTTATCCTTATAGGTGTATTATGTACTGAGTATTCACTTTTTTTGTGTTTTCGAAAATATTCTATGTATAAAAAGTGGGCGTGGATATCATCCGATTTCGCCCATTTTAAATAGCGCTCGGAGATGAGTACCAAGGAACCTGTATACCAAATTTCATTAAGATATCTCAAAATTTACTCAAGTTATCGTGTTCACAGACGGACGGACGGACATGGCTTAATCAATTTCTCTTTTCGTCCTGAACATTTTGATATATAGAAGTCTATATCTATCTCGATCCATTTATGCCGTTACTTACTGCCGTTAGGCGACTAAAGTTAATATACCTTGTGTGCGTAGCACTACTAGGTATAAAAAAAATGCAAAATGTAGTAGACCATGTGGATTTTTAATTTATTTAAATGTAAATTTCACGTTATAATTTTTTCAGTGCAGGAAGTGTAACAACCCGTATTAAAAATTTAATCAATAAATCAATAGCGATTTTAAACGGCCTTATATCCCTGCAGTGAATTTAAATATAAAGGAGCATAGTCATAGTTAAGATAAAGTATTATTTCAACTTAGCTAAAGCTGTTTGACACAATTTTATATGCGCTACCTGTCAAAAAATATACAACTAACTTAAAATTATATTTTGACTTGACTATAACTATGCCCAAAAATGTTTTTTGCTTCTCCTGAAAAATTATTTGTTTGTCAGTTAGGGCCTCTGTGAAGTAAGCTAACGATATGAAGTAAATATTATGGGGCATAGTTATAGTCGAGATAAAATGTGATTTTAAGTTATTTGAATCATTTTTGACAGAAAGCGCATATAAAATTATGTCAAAAAGCATGAACTAACTTAAAATCATATTTTATCTTGACTATGCCGTTATGTAATCGTTAAATATACTTTAACTTAGTTCAAGAATTTATAAGCAAATGTAAAATGATGACATGAATCACCAACTTAAAATCATATTTTATTTTGACTATAACTATGCCCCACTATTTTTTTCAAAGTTTTTTTGAAGCCATTTTCACGAGCAAACATTTTTAAGATTTTCACTTCGCCCTATGAAATTGTAGCTCACGTAAAATGTATGACTTGAAAAGTATAAAAATCGTCGCCAAAATTACATGTAAAAATGTTGCATGCTTAAGCGGAGCTGCTTTATCGTGGGTGGTTCATGTGAGCTAGAAGGTGACAGATAGTATACTGCGTTTATTTGCCAATGTCATTCATCAGCTGATTGAATGGGCAATTCTCTGCCCTGACTATGGAAGTGTGGGCAAGTAATGTTGCACTTTTGCCCATTTGTGCGGGTATGTTGTTGAACAAAGATAAGAATGCCCTCTATTTAGGTTATACTGATTTTACAGTAGAACACAGCTTTGACAATAGTTGACGTGAAAGCGATATTTTCGTGCACAAATAAAACGCCATGAGTCTCGATTTATATATATATCCCAAGTGTGTGCTTAATTGAAATTCGGAGAGAGCAAATCGTGGCTAAAGTTAAGAATTTGGCTGTAAACACCGTTTTTCGCTGAAAATCGATTCTCATAAAAAAACTTTTTTTAAAAAGTTATAGAAAAACTTACATTTTTTGAAAGTCAATTGCAACTACTAATGATTTTTCTATATATTTTCTTAAGTTCTTTAATAAAAGTTTTTGATAACTTTTTCTGTCGCCTTTTCATAAATCTGATGGCTTTTTGTCTGCTGATTTTAAAAAAGGCCATAAAATGGTGATATACTTTATGACGTCGGTTACTAATAATTAGAAATATGAGGAAAAAAAACTAGAACTCATTGCTCTAAACTCTAAATTACAGATTCAAGGCCAAATATATCATAGAGCAGGTTCTTCGTTGCCATTGTCGAGTGAAGATCATAAATTTGTTCAATTATATTTTATGGGAGATTCGAATGCAAAAGCTCAACAACGAAATGCTTACTATCTTAACGCAAAACTACATATTATCCAACAGCTTCAAGCATTATTTCATGAACATAATGAATTAATTAAAATGTTTAAGACGGCGCTAGATCGAATGCCTTCTGATAGTTATAAGATTGTCATTCGAGCCGACAAAACGCCACCAGGGGACGACCAGGGGAGAAAACTTGCTATCAAAAGATATTATCCTTGAACGCAGAAGCAACAACTTGCAACGAGTATCAGAAACACATCGATCGTACGATGCTTTGCAGTATCCACTGTTATTTTGGCAAGGTGAAGATTAATATCACTTTACAGCAAAAATGATAAACCCTTCAACTGGTAAGTAACTGCCTAAATCACTGAATAAATATTTTAATGCAATGAGGCATGCTCTAAGAATTGCATGCAACCGAAATGGCGGTTCGTGTGTCATTTTAGGGGCCCTCTGAATCATTATCTTTTATTTAAGTTCGAAATGGCGTACATTGAACCGTGGATTTTTTTGTTGCTATCTATACAAATATAGCTGGCATTTGATCTCGGCATTTTAAAAGCTCCTGTGGCACGCACTACGTTGCGTTAACGTACGAACATAGACGACGTGTTCAACATACTCGTATGTGTAAACATCTAATCGAAACGTCACGCAGACCGAACGTTCGAAATCGAGTTAACTTTTTATGCACGCAATTTGATTTAGATTACTTCCATACAAGTTGTATGTGAATGAGACACTTTTGACCGAAAACGAGCGGCGCGCGTTTATACTAGGTTGGGTTGCAACTTACATTGGAGGAAAGCAGACTTTAAAGTAGGATTTGATTCTATAAACTTTTTTGTCAAATCGTCATTATACGTTTTTCCTTAATGCCTAATATTTTTAATATAAACTTTTCTATTTACTGTAAAAAAATATTTTTATTAACTTTTTTTCAAAGTTAGCACTATGAACTTTTACGCATATAGACTGATGGTACATGAAAACGACGATAATCATCTTCTGAAATGTCGAATGCTACTTCATCAATATGTCGTTGACATGTACGTGAAAATAGAAACCGAGCGTTTCACTTTTATAAGATTAAACCAGGCAAAGTTGCGTTCTGAAGAGTATATTCATCTTCGAGATGCTATAAACATGGATGGTAATGCCAACAATGTTGGCCGAATGGCGATTTTACCAGCAACGTACATTGGAAGTCCACGCCACATGCACGAATACGCATGAAATGCGCTTGCGTATGTTTGCCAGTATTGTCGCCCAGATTTGTTTATTACATTTACGTGTAATCCACAATGGAAGGAGGTAAAAGACCATTTATTTCCAGGTCAAACATCAATAGATCGCCAAGATTTAACTGCGCGTGCTTTCAAACAAAAATTGAAGTCACTTATGACTTAATTGTAAGTGGCAGGGTATTTGGCGATACACGTTGTTGGATGTATGCTGTGGAATGGCAAAGCGAGGTTTGCCATATGCCCATATTTTGATATGGTTGATTGATAAATTAAGACCAAACGATATTGATGCCATCATTTCAGCGGAAATTCCAGACGAAGCGATTGATCCAGAATTGTTTACAATTGTAACAAAAAACACTATTCATGGCTCATGCGGATCATTAAACCCAAACTCGCCATGTATGATCGACGGAAGGTGCTCAAAGCTATATCCCAGAGCGTTGATTGCGAAAACAATTACAGGAAATGATGGGTATTCATTGTATCGTCGTCGATCTACTGAGGATAATGAAAAATCTGCTTCTGTGAAAATTAATGGTCGAGATGTTGAAATTGACAATAGATGAGTGGTGCCTTATTCACCATTACTGTCTAAAACATTTAATGCTCATATAAACGTAGAATGCTGCAATTCAGTAAAATCCATAAAATATATATGCAAATATTGACAAAAGGAAGCGACATGGCGGTGATTGGTGATGATGCGATGAAATAGCGCAGTATCAACTGGGTAGGTACGTTAGCAGTAATGAAGCGATGTGGGGAATTTTGTCCTTTCCCATCCATGACATCCTACTGTGGTTCACTTAGCAGTACACCTCGAAAATGGCTAGCGGGTATATTTCACAACTGATAACACAATCCAGATCTCCGAGCGTCCACCAGCTACAACATTGACCAGTTTTTTCACAACAACGCAAACAAGGGACACCAGTAGTAGGTCATCCTGGTGTTTTTTCCACTGATGCATTAGGACTAATTTATACTGTCCACCCCCGTAGTGATTAGTGCTTTTACTTGCGGCTGCTATTAATTAATGTTCGGGGGCCCACATCTTTCAGATCGCTAAGAACAGTTCATGGAGAGGTTTGCTCTACATATCGTGAAGCCTGTCAAAAGTTGCAGTTGCTAGAGGATGGCATGCACTGGGAATATGCGTTAGATAACGCAGTACATTCGTCCCACCCACATCAACTACGTACGTTATTTTCAATAATTATATCGGCATGTTTTCCTTCCAATCCCATCAATTTATGGGAGAGGTTTAAAGATCATTTGGCAGAAGATATTTTACATCGCATACGACACACTACTTCAAATGCGTATATGGAAATTAATGTAGAAATACATAATGAAGCGCTGGTGATGATCGAAGACATGTGCCTCTTAATGGTAAATAAATTATTAGCGGAATTAGGTATGATTCCTCCAAACCGTCCTATACATGTCGCATTTGATCCAGAGGTACGGCGTGAGCAACACTATAATTTAGACGATCTGAGGACTAATCTACATGAAAATTTGCCAAAATTTAATCAGCAACAGAAGCAAGTATACTCGTATGACACAATCACTCAAGCTGTCAATAGCGAAAGTGGAGGAATTTTGTTTATTGATGCACCTGGGGGAACAGGAAAAACTTTCGTATTATCTCTTATTTGGGCAAGGTGAGCTTGCATTAGCTCCTGCATCGTCAGGAATCGCTGCCACGTTATTAGACGGCGGACGAACAGCGCACAGTGCTTTAAAGTTCCCTTTGAATGTGCAAATGCATGAAAGTCCTACATATAACATTTCCAGAAACTGTGGAATGGCAAAAGGTCTGCAGCAATGCAAAATCATTATTTGGGATGAGTGCACAATGGCGCATAAAAAATTCTTGGAAGCATTGAACAGAACACTAAAAGATCTTCGTGGAAATGAGAATATTTTTGGGGGCGCGTTAGTATTGCTGGCTGGTGACTTTTGCCAGGCACTTCCTGCCCTTCCAAGAGCAACGGCTGCTGATGAAATAAACACATGTCTAAAGTCTTCCGATTTTTGGCGGTACGTTTAAACCCGAAAACTAACGTTAAAAATGGGCGTTGAATTGCTAAACGACCAAACTGCTAAATTATTCTCAAAGCAGTTAATGGATATATGAAAGGGAAAAGTACCTATAAATATTACAGATGGACTCATTACGTTGTCCACCAATTTCTGCAGTTTAACTGCTTCGAAAGAAGAGCTGATCCAGAAAGTTTTTCTAACTATAAAAAGCACGATTGGTTAAGTGAGCGTGCTATACTTGCTGACAAAAACAAAGACGTCAATGAACTAAATGCGGATATTCAAGGTGCAATACAAGGTGAAGTTGTTTCGTACAAATCGGTGGATATAGTCATGAATCAGGATGAAACCGTCAATTATCCAAGCGAGTTTTTAAATTCCATCGCCTTGCCTGGGCTTCCGCCGCATAATCTGCAGTTAAAGGTTAGTTCAGTTGTAATAATGCTTCGAAATATAAATCAACCACGACTTTGCAACGGCACCAGGTTATCGGAGAAGAAATTGATGAATAATGTTATTGAAGCAACAATACTTCAAGGTAAATATAAGGGCGAAAATGTGTTAATCCCTCGCATACGCATGATTCCGAACGATATGCCCTTTGAATTTAAGCGGATTCAATTTCCTATACGGCTTGCTTTTGTTATCACCATAAACAAGCTTGTACCTCAATCGCTTAAAGCATGTGGAATCAATTTGGAATATCCATGTTTCTCACACGGTCAATTTTATGTCGCTTGCTCACAAGTTGGCAAACCATCAAATGTGTACATCTATGCGGAAAAAAAAGAATTGGTCATAGGTAGAAGTTACTAACTTTATATTATATAAATTAAATTCAAAGCCTTCTTTTTATTTATTTATTTATTTTTTATTTGTAAAATGAATTCGAGATTAATTGCATGTGGTTTCACAAAATTATGCAATTAAATTTTTGTACACCATGTTGTGAGGGACCTTATTAAATCACCCTAGCATCAAGTAAAAATAAGGCTACCGACTCTACTACTACAGTTATCACTAGGCAAGTAGAAATCCTTTTGAAAGAACTCATAAACATAATCCTTTCGCTTGAGCAAAGAACTTTTCGCAGTGTGGAAATTAGAAATATCATATGCACACAATTTTTTTCAGAGATCTACAAACATATTCTTTGGCAATCTAATAGTAGGAGAGCCAGCATGGAAAAAGTCAAAGAGTTTTGTAAAGGTCCATTTTTATAACGTTGCATTTTAGATATATAATAGTGTGCTTAAACCCAAAGTTCTCAGATCTGGGACAAATAGCCTTGGGACGACCATTGCGAAATTTACCAGGAAAATCAAACTGTTTTCTAAAAGATGAAATTTTTCATTTTGACGATCTATGATATTCAGCAGGAAATTTACAACATACTAAAAAAGGTGTGGCAAGCCCCTTCTCTTATAGAGCAACAGTCAGGACTTGCTATGCAACGATGCCAGACCATTTGCACCTGATCATGAACTCCGCTAATATCTTAATGAGGGAAGTCCATCTCTAGGCAGGACAACGTCTGTCGGGTCTGCTAGTGATTAATATATTACAAAATGGAGGTCCCATACCAAATTTCCTCAATATACCTCTCAACCTAAGGGACTAGTTTGCTTCAAACAGACAGACGGAGGGACAGACGGACAGATGGGCATGGCTAAATCGGCTCAGCTCATCGCCCTGATCATTTTGGTATACTTATTGGTGGATCTATCTCTTATTCTCCTCATACTTACAAACATCGGAAGTTATAATACCATTTCATGTTCATGGAACAAGATTGAGGCCAAGCTTCTCTACCAATTTGTGGTGTGCTGCTTTTACTTTTTGATACAAATTGGCACTACCTACAGTTTTTTGCCGATTCCAAACGGCATCTCCAAAGAAGACGATTTTTTGCTGAGAAGCCTTCCGTGGCAGAAATACACCCGGAGAGTTTGCCAAAGTACTGCAGAGGGCGACCCTGTTTTAAAAAAAAACTCTTTTTAAAATACTTTTGATGTCACCTTTCCCAGGGCTCGAACCTTGGACCTTCGGTGTGGTAGATAAGCAACACTACCTCCACACCACGGCGGCCTCCCGTTAAGGTGATTATAATTCCGGTTTATTATACCTTTCATGAACATGAAATGGTATTCTAACTTTGGCCCGATGTTTGTAAGTGTGATAAGAAGAAGAGATAGACCCACCAATAAATACCGAAATTATTAGATCGGTGAGCTGAGTCGATTTAGCCATGTCCGTCTGTCTGTTTGTACGAAAACTAGTCCCTCAGTTTCTGAGATATCTTGATGAAATTTGGTATGGAGCCGCCATTTTGCATGAGATTACTCATTTGCCGGAATCAGCGAGATCGGAGCAATACAACGCATAGCTCCCATACAATGGATAGTTTCGATAAATGGGTTTTGGGCTATAAATTTCGCAATTAAAAAGCTAGGAACGTAAAAGTTTGCAGGTTTGGTACTTATTATATATGTAATGTGTGTAATGAAAATCACCCAGATCGCAAAAACATAACACATAGCTACCATACAATCGATTGCTCCGATAAATGGGGTTTGGGCTATGTATCTTTAAATGATCAGTTTTGCAAAGTTTTTACTAATTGTGAGTAAGGATCGGACACTTAAAACCGTGATGCGTATTGATGAAAGATATAAAGTCTTCGGCACAGTCGAAGACAGCCCTTTCCTTACTTGTTACCGATTGCGTTTGACCCCCTTGTTCCAACTCCTTTTCGAGATCCTGGATCTTCAGTTCATTCCACTTTTCCATGTCGCCGAATACCTTTTCTGATACTTATAGTGACGAGGTTGATAATTCCTATACTTGGTTAGATTGATATTGAGTTCTAGAAAGTGCTCCTGTAATCCTTCAGTTTAAGTGGTTGCGATTAGTAGGGACACGATATCGAATGGAAAGTATCGATGGTTTACTCATTCTAAGTATCGCTTTACAAGTATCGGGTATCCGATAGCATCGCAACAAAACGACTCGATACTCAAAGTATCGATTTTAAATATACTGATAACAAGCAGTTCAATAACGAAATGCAAAATGTGTACCTTACTCTATACATCCTAACAATAAAAAAAAATGATTTATATGTACATACATATTTATTTATAACATGTCATGTTTATTTATAATGAATAAGATTATACATACAGATATGTACCTTAAGTTTCTGTTTACAATGGCTTAATCTAAATACACTAGACAGAATAGGTCTGACTTCAGGTAGTTTTGTCGCCATGTTCACCAATTTTGGAATTTTTAAATTTTTTGGAGTATGCAGCCCGTTTAATTTCAGTATAGAGAAATTGTCCCGTTTTATTTCCTTTTTCTTTTTCCGCAGCATAAAGGCAAAACAAAATCAATAAATGTTGTAATGAACATCGATCAACGGCAACTCTTTGATTTGCAGGTGTCTGCCTATTCCGACTAAATTGACTGTAAATACTTTGGCGCTGATTTTCCTTCGATTCGCTGCACAAGATAGAGAGAAAGACAAAATATCGGAATCGAAGGGCAAAAGTATCGATATCATATCGTATCGTATCGAAATTCGTGTCCCTAGCGATTAGTCAAAGATGAATCGCAAAGAAGGATGCCAGTTTCGATGGCTTTATATGAGTTGAAGCGATCGCTTTTGTTGGAGCATGTCCTATGAAGAGATTAATTGGTTCCTTTTGAAGCCTACTTGGTTAGTGTCGGGCAGATCCCCTTTGTTCCTTTGGGTACGGTCGGACAACCCTACTTTCAACACTTATAAGTAGGCTACACAAGTTAAAACTTATCCCAACTAAGCCTATAACGGAATAGTTAGTCATTTATAGCTAACTGCAGACGAAAGGTATTGATTGCGAATCACTCTCTTAAGAGATCAATAATAATTTCATTAGTGGTGGTTGGTACTTGATAACATTAGCCCCAGTATATTGTAAACTGTATGGTGAATTATTGAGACATTACATCAAAGTTTTTTTTTCGAAAAATTTGGAAGGTAGGCTTAGACCAAAAATGACAAGATTTCATAAAGTCCGTATTGCGAAACGAACGTTCGTTTCGCCTCAGAGACGAATCGTTCGCCTGTTTACGATATGTAAGACGATCATAGCAACAGAAGAAAATTCTCTCAGCAAAATAAAAGTCAAATTAAATAAATTAGTTGTCATAAAATCAAATTACTGTTCCCAGATTTTTTTAATTTAATGGAATAGCATGGAAAACTTTATAAAACTTAAAAGATTCATAAAAGTTTTTATATAAATTACATACGGCAATATTCATTTCATATATGCTCTCCCATTAATTTTTGACATGACGTAAGAAAAAAGGAGGCGAACGAAGACGAAATCATCAAGAGACGAATCGTTCGCAATACTTAATGATGCTCTTGATTTTGTTTGGAGATATTCAACGATTTACCTAAATATTCTTTTTACCTTATAAACTCTTTCGCATTTTACATAAAAAGTACAGTCCAAATTTTCACCTGTGTAGCTTTTTTTAAGAAATTTTAAATTTATAGGATTCCGAAAAGGAAATAAAGCCCACTGGAAACAGGAAATAAAGTCAGCGTGTTTTATTGCTTTTTCATGAAGGAAATAAGGCCCGTGGCCGTTATTGCACTGCTATTTTTTTGTCAATAGTGTCTGGTTGTATTTCAGAAGTGTGAGTTTTAAAACGAAAACTTATCATTTGTATAATTCCTTAGCGATTTTTTATGTTATGTGTTAATGCGCCGAAAATTCTTTGAATTCATATTCTACATGCTAAAAAATCCATCATGCAATTGTTATAGCTACAAGTTTTAAATTACCTATCTAGTCTATTAAGGAAACAAAGGCAATATCAACTTATAAATATTTTGTAGTAAAAACTGAATTACCTGACGATGTTTGCTTCCTGCAAAATTATTCCCTGGGATGGTTTTTGAAAATTGTGCTATCGGAGGTGTGTATAAGCTTTCCGTACGTTTGGGAGTCAGTAGCGAAGGAATAATGTCCTGACCTAACGATCGTTGACATAAAATAAATTCTTCAAAAGGTTTACTTATTACTGATGACGATTTCTCTTCTGCAGTGATTGAAGCATTTAGCGGAGCCGTTAATGTATTCTTATAAGAAGCGTGTGAAGTTGAACCTTCGATTGGTTTTACTTCAATTTTTGATGAGGGCAGATCTTTTGTCTGTTTTGGAAAGCACCTGTCCATTGAAGGTTGGCGGGAGTTATTCCCAACACTCTCACTAAGACGACTAGTTACACGCGCATACCGATCTGTTGACGAGTCTCTACTTGGAGGCCTTTTGTAATGATCAAAGTAATCAATTGAGAGCTGTTTATCCATTTCATTATATATAGGCTGTTGTGTTTGGAAATGTGATGATAAAAACGTATGATTTTTTTCAAATGAAGAATTATGGTTGACTGACGCTGATCTTTGCTGACAAATATTATTTCTATGGATAAAAGCCTGACCGTTTGAAGAAGTATTCGCATTGTGTTGGTCAGAGTTAGAATTCCGAACATAGTTAATATTTTTGGACTCGGTTCTTTCATGTTCTTCAGTCGATTCATTTTGTTGCTTTGTTTGGCTAAGGATGAAACTACTGTTTTCTACATCTGCTTTATTTTTGCCAGTTCCAATGTTTTTATTGAAATCACACGTTTCTTTCTTTTGAGTGGTAACTTGCCGCTTCATAGATAGTTGTTTACTTTGTTTTGTCTGTGAATAATAGGCCTTGTCAAAATGAATATTACCGGATCGGTTTTGTTGATCAACTAAATCTACGAAGTCGGTTTGGGGAGTAACATTAAGTTTGGTCTGCTGTAAATCCAATTCTTTTAGGATACTTTGACTATTTTTCGATTTACCTAGCTCGCTTGTTATGGGCAAGTGCTGTTGAATATATTTTGGATTAACACTATAGCCTATTAAGTTATTGTTTCCTATTAAGGTAAGAAATTTGGTTTGATCAGTAAATCTCAATTTTTCGAATCGTTCTAAAACTGAAGGTTTAAAATCTAAAGAGAATTCACGCGCCATTTTAACTGCATTTTCACAGTCAATGAGAGCTTGATCAGCAGCAATGTTGGCATTCTGCGCCCGTTCAGATGCTGTAGAGGTGCGGGAAATTGCAATATCTGAGCGTTGCATGGCCATTTTCAATGCTCTTTGCGCTGAGTTTACTGCTATATTGATACGATCTCGAAATTTTCTTGACCGAGCTAGGAACAGGTGTTTCTTCTTTTGACTTGTGATTAAAACATTGTTTTTGTATTTTCCTTCTTCAAATGCTCCATCGCGGAATGTTGTAACTCCGTAGCCATGTTTTTTGTTACTATACCATTCTCCTTCGTACCTATAATAGAAGAATAATAGATATATTAAAAGTTCGCCTCAATTTAAGTTCAAGATTTGCATAGTATAGTTGCTTGAATTAGCAGGGAAATGAAAAACTAACCGAAAAATAGAATCATTCGAATAACGAATTTGCTTATAATTACTTTTTTCCAAATTTTTAATTTTTACAATTTTACAAAAAAATTAGATTGATGTAAAAAGTGTAGTATGCAATATACGAGTACTTAATTGAAATTTCAAAAAAATTGTATGGTAAGTATGCGATGAGCAAAACCCAGCATTGACGAAGTGGCCGAAGACAGGATCTTAATAGGCATCCTGGACCATGGAAATGCCATGGTGACATCCCTAAAGACCATTGACCGT
Source organism: Merzomyia westermanni (assembly GCA_949987695.1). Lineage (NCBI taxonomy): Eukaryota > Metazoa > Arthropoda > Insecta > Diptera > Tephritidae > Merzomyia > Merzomyia westermanni. The sequence goes on from OX465289.1 coordinate 116,775,585, forward strand.
ACGTCCGGAACAAAATCGGTAACGCCGTCCTCGACGTAAAATGAGCAGTAACTTTTTATTTGTAATCAAACAACCAACTTGGTATTTTGCAACATAGGCAATGGCCAATTTTTATTACTGTGGGAATAGATCTAGCAACTACGTTCATCTTAACATAGATCTGGCAACCACGTTTATATGACAGCGAGAGAGGCAAAGATGCGAAGAAGAAATGAGTTGTTAATCGGAGTTGGGAATGAGAAGTCGAAGATGATAAGACTAAAGACGCGCGCTGTTTAACCATCAATTCAATTCATTCAATTTAAACATTCAATTTCATGTTAATTAAAATATCATTCCACTATTTAAATCATATTCAGTAAAACATTAAATAAAGTGATTATTTTCATCCGGTATTCTAACGCAATACCACATTACTATAAATAGTAAAGAGAGAAAATGTTAGCTTTTGATAGGAAGTCAGTTTTAGATGTCGTTACATTGACGTAGTTCAAGACTTTCTCATTGAAGAACCCGTTATGGGACGTATCCCACGTAACACAAATTGGGAACTAAATAAGATCATGTTAGTTAGATGAAGGATGTAACCCTCCCCAACGGCACTTTCAAATGCCCTGTTCACTGACAAAACCAAGTGTTAAGCATAAATCTATTTGGTAGTCCCATGACTTGGAATCTCTTCGAAAATCCTGTAGAAAACCATTTAATAGGGGCAAAAACCTCCACAGTGCGCCTCAATTGATCGAACACAAATATAAAGTAAGGGCTCATCAAACAAGCCCTGAGACAGGCGAAGAGAAATTCCGAGAAATTTCTGCACTGGAGCCGAAAGTGTCGAATACAAGACTAAGGTGCCTGCGCTTAAAGTCACAATAAGCTTTGAGCTATTTCCGGAGACCTTACGGTATTTGGACTAGAGCTGCTACTGGATACACACTTCAAATGGGCAGCTAAAAGCTTTAAGGCTGTTGGGCCAGAGGGGGTAATTTCTGCACAACTAACAAACACTTTGGAGCCATCAGCCAACTGGCTGCATCATATCTATCTGAAGAAGTATCACTGTTATTATTATTTTTTTTATTATTATTATTATTATTATAACTTTAAACGAGCTATTCTTGTATATTTGTATATTCGGACTATCCCGAAACCGCTCCACCGATTTGGATAAATCATGGTACCACATTCTAAGAATTTTTACCTAGTTGTTGTCACAAAGGATATCTTTACGGGGTTGCCCCCTATCTGATTATTTTTTAAATGAAATGAAATAAGCCAATATTGGTATCAAACGAAATCTATTTTACTGCGTAGTAAAATAAACATTTCTAAGTAGGGTTACCACTTTTGTTCGACAACAAAAATCCGGCAATGAACTACATATACCGAGAATCACACTCATCCAAAGGGCCGCTAAAGTGTACCACCCACCGGCATCAATTCCCAGTAAGGCCAACATTTGCCATGACTGCGCATAAAGCTCTTGGACAAACTCTTGAGTTTTTCGGAGTGGAGCTAAATTCATCGAAGAGTTGAGTGACCAAATACGTTAAAATTATTGCTTCCGAAAGAAAATCCGCGACGTACTCGGAACATGGTATGTAAGGAAGTGTTGGCTTACATTTCATATATATTAAATAAAAAAAGCTTTGTTTTTAAAATCTCTTTTCGAAAAGCTCCACTGATGATCTGATCTAAGGCAAACTAAACTGCAATATATGAATGCCGAGCAAAGCTCTGTGGCCCCGGTACTTTTTATTCCTAATGCTGATTACGAAAATTAGGAGTAAATATCAACAGAAACTGCGTTTTTTGTCAAGGTTATATTACTGAAGAATCCTTGGATGAAAAGGCTTACTATTTTGTGGCCTTCCTAGAAATTTAGGACGCCCCTAATAACGATCTAACATGTCTGTGGATATTACTGTTTGATCAGCTACTCAAAGGGCAAACAATAGTTTCTTCATTGGAGAGGATTGATATGACACGCCATGCTACGAAAAGCACACCTCATGATGCTGTTACTTTCCTGCTGCTATGCAACGTCACGGCAAATTCGCTGTTATTACACCGCGTTACACACATTCTGTCTTATGAACCAAATACACTTTTTCGGAAAGGGAGAAAAAATAAAATTACAAGTGTATCGGCGATTTTCATGTACACGTCAGAGTTTTTTTTTTATGTTTAAAGTATAAAGCTCGTAGTGTCCGGCTGTCCGCCTGTGTGAAAGACTTTGGATCGATTTTTAACCCTTTTTCCGTGATCCAATCGAGCTGACTCGTAGAAATATCTGTATCACGTCAAATTGAAAAAAAAATAGATTTTTATCAATTCTAAGATTTTCCATAATTTTTATTTTTTTTTCTTTTTTCGGCATAACTTGAAGGGACTCCAAATTTTTAAACTACTAAAGCGTTCCGAAAAAAAATGGGTTTTCGACCCATCCTACTCCATATCTTTGTAGTTTATCAATAGTAACTTCCTAACACTAAACTGTTTATGACTTTTACAACACTTACAACTGGTATGACAGATGAAGTATTGAATTGCACAATCAATATTGCATCATTTAAATTCGTGTAATTTATTGTTTGATGCAACACACTCTCTGCCGTTTGTGTGTTTGTTCCGATCAGCTGACTGTTGCGCTACTAGGAGTCATATACTTTCACAATTGTTTTAAGTTCTGTTGTGCGAAAACGTATTTCTATATATTTCATCTGAGAAAAAATGCAGTGCCCGCCTCGAAATAACTTTTGTTACGTTTGTGGCTTATTCGCACCAAGTAAAAATCACAGGCGGATAGACAAACACTACGGGCTTTATACTTTATACATAAAAAAAAAAGTTCTGACGTGTACATGAAAATCGCCGATACACGTGTATTTTTATTTTTTCTCCCCTTTCCGAAAAAGTATATACAGAACTAAAGCTCGTTTTTGTAATGCAGTGTTATTATTATTATTTATTTATTACGGCCAAAAAAGCCTAATACAGCTAGGGTTTTACAAAACTAAAAAAATTTTTCTTAAGGCTAAGATTTTTATTATTACGAGTATTACGGTCTTTACGACCAAAAATAAGTAAACTCATATTCCCGTGTTCCTATTAAATGTTTCCAAAGCTCGCATTGCTTGCAGTACGAACTTTTAACGAAAATATCGATAACTTTCCCTGTATAATATCCAATCAAAGAAGTTACTCCATACAAAGAACTGTATCCATGTTTTTTCCAAGTTCCATCCCCCGATACTGTCAAGTCAATACTATTTTCACTGCACTGGTTTTCTAAAGTCGCATCTTTTTCCTCGGTACAAGCTTTTTGTAAAAGTTTCTCGGCCGTTACTTTCACACATTCGTGAATATTGTTTAAAATCATGTCATATGTACTATGCATCATAAAAGGTGGCATGTCTATCAATCCACAAAATTGAGTAACACCTTTCAACCCTAAGCCTAGAGTTCTCATAACAAATAAAAATCTTCTATTTATTTCATAAGAATGTTGCACAAATCTACAAGAATTTATGCTACGAGGATTGCAATTATCACATGATATAACAATTTTAAAACCAAGTCCCCGCTGTGAGGCTGTTTCAAATTTCAGTGCTCCATTACACGAGTTACATTTTACATACCCACTTATGGCTGCAAATACCGTTATAAAATTTAAAATTCGATATTCGGTGGATGTATTGAATGGCACTGAAATTTCTTCCTGGGACTTGAATTTTTTAGCTGACGCACTAAAGCTACCTGCATCGGATTATGCTGTTTTGGGATTAAATACATTTTTCCGCCTTCTTCCTCTTGATATCTGCAACTTTGTAGAAGCTCCTGCTGTTCTAGTACACTTCTTAGGCATTATCAAAGATAAAACACTGAACTAAGAGTACACAACTAAATTCAGCTATCAGCAACGCGTTTGTGTAAGTTTTATAGATCGAGCTTCTCTTTTTTTATAATTACACCTTGAGGCGTTGCTACAAATGTGCTTATATCTTCGGGAATATTGGTCGGATTGGTTTAAATTTTTTGGAGAATATACTAAAATATATGTACATTCTAAAAATGCCAAAAAAAATAAATCGATTTTTTCAAAATTACAACTAGGCATAACCCCTTAAGTCACAGCTTGAAGTCGACGATGATGCAGTATTTTCGTTAGACGAGGAGAGCGATCCAGTTGTTACGCGAAAAAGAGGTCGAGCAGACCAAATTTTGTGAGATGGTAGCATGGGTCGACCGCAAAAGAAAAACTTCCATTATTACCAAACATATGCTGCAGTTGTACGGCATTCAACAATTCGGCTTCTGTTGGCACTAGCGGGAAAATACAAGCTTACAGTGAACCACGTAGATGTTGTTAAATGGCGATTTGGCGAATGAAATCTATACGGTGCAATGACATACGTTCAAGAATACTAAGTACCCAATAAATCTATGGCCTTAAGCAAGCACCAATATTTTGACAACTATGGGCTTCAAGCGGTGCCAATCGGATAGTTGTGTATATTTAAAGAAGAAGTGTGACAGTATGTGTCTTATTGGTCTGTATGTGGATGACATACTTTTAGTTAGTTTTGACATTAAAGAAACAGAAAAGGGTTTTAAGCAAATATGTCGAGGTTGTGGATCGTTGGCCGTCACCCTTCTATTTGGGTACGCAAAAAGAACGAGATTAATCAACTGGTGTTATATAAATTCACCAAGAGCGTTATGTGACGTAACTATTAAAGACATGGGGTATGAAGTTTTGCAAAACTGCAGCTACATCATTGGTGGACGCTACCGTGTTAGCCGAATGCAATAAACAGTGTGACATCAGTGCTAAACGTTTTCAATGTTTGATTGGAGGTTTAATGTATTTGGCCGTAATTTCTAGACCAGACACACGTTGTATCAAAGTTGTCTCAGTTCACATGAAAACCATTTTACGGCAGCCAAACATGTTTTACGATATATAAAGGTGGCGGGCTCTGCGAAAATCTCCTATGGTCCTGTAGACACAATTTTTATTTGCTTTACTGATTCTGATTGTGCAGGCGACGTATATGTCCCAAAATCTCACACCTGCTACGTAGTTTTCATGTTCAGCGGTAGAATTTCCTGGGAATCGAAAAAGCAGTCCATTGTTGCCTTCAGTACAATGGAGGCGGAGTATGTAGCTCTATGATAAGGGGCAAAAGATGTAATTTTTATTCGTAGATTGTTGCGTGAAATGGGGTACGTCGACTGCGTGAATGAACCTACAAAAATATTTTGCGATAATCACAGCGCACAGTTCCCGTTGAAGAACCCTATGGTACATAAACGCAGTAAACATATCGATATGAGATTCCATTATGTTCGAGATAATGAATAAGGTGAATTCAAATTGAATTTGGAAGCACTGAAACAAATGCAGATGATGTCATGACTAAATGTATAAAAAAACGATACATGAAATTGGTTGTAAATTGCTAGGTCTAACAATGATATTAAAACTCGATAATTTGACTAAACGTTTTCTAAAATTTGATTTTGTTGTGTAAAAGAGCTGGCGACCAACTTGTATTCACTTATGCATTTCTATTCTTTATATTACTTCCTATTTATCAATTAGTCTGAACAAACCTCTCCTAGTATCAACTTGTGTGTTTCACTGTTCAGCCGAAATGCGGACGTACATGTAAGTAATATAACCTAACAATCTTTAAAGGTGAACGTATTTGATTATTGCCCCTGTTCAATTTTATGGTCACTCCGAATTTTATAACCAGAATTGTTCAAAACTGATTTCTAAAAGTTCTTTGAAGATGATGATCATCAGAAAGAATCATATTTGATAAAACATGTTCAATTTAATGATAGCTCAGTATTTAGTCCCTAAAAATAATCAAAATGCAATCAAAAGCCTATATTTTCAAAACTTATTCATCCAAATGCTGTGTGGGAATTGAATATTCTTTGTAAAACAAATTAGCAAGTGACCCACTGCATGTAACTTATCGAATTCTGATTGTTTACATAACATCCTAATATGCTTTGGAATTTGGTTCTTTGTAAGAAATTTGTAAACCAATTTTTCGTGAAGGTGATAATAAGTACAAGTCACTTTTTTCATGATTCAATAACTACAAGGTTAGCTCTCTAGTGACATATTTTGACAATTTCCGCCATCTTGCTGCCTGAAAAATTGTCATTTACATTCTGGGTTGCCTTTTATCGAAATTATGTAAAAATAGTAGTTAAAAATGTAATATTATACAAAATTTTAATTATGTTGGTTTCAGAAAATAGATTAATTTGCTCTATTATTTAGATGGACTTTTGGGAGTGTAGTCGTTTTATAAAAGCGTGCAACTGTTGGCATATGCTGACGATACTGATATCATTGGCCTTAACAACCGCGCCGTAACTTCTGCTTACTCTAAATTAGAAAAAGAAGCGGAGAAAATGGGATTGGTGGTGAACGAGGGCAAAACGAAGTACCTTCTGTCATCATGGAAAGAGTCAGCGCATTCGCGCCTTGGCAACCAAGCCACTGTTGGCAGCAATAATTTCGAAATAGTAAAGGACTTCGTTTACCTGGGAACCAGCATTAACACCAACAATAATGTTAGCCTAGAAATCCGACCCAGAATTACTCTTGCAAACAAATGCTACTTCGGACTGAAAAGGCAATTGAAAAGTAAAGTCCTCTCTCGACGAACGAAAATAACATTCTACAAGTCACTCATCGCACCCGTCCTGCTATATGGTGCAGAAGCGTGGACACTAACAACATCTGATGAGGCGGCTCTGGGACCTCTACGCGTTGGCGACGGCGAGTCCCGAAGAAGATTTAATGATGAGCTGTATGAACTGTACGCAGACGCCGACATAGTTCAGCGAATTAAAACACAGCGGCTTCGCTGGCTAGGCCACGTAGTGCGGATGAACGAAGATGCTCCAGCCAAGAAGGTATTCTTATCGGCACCCGCCGGTGGAAGCAGAGGAAGAGGGAGACCACCACTCCGATGAAAGGACCAAGTGGAGACCGATTTGCGATCCCGCGGTGTTTCCAATTGGCGCCAGTTGGCGCAACGAAGAAACGACTGGCGAGCTATGTTGGACGGTCAAAATCGCCGGGGCGGTTAGCTGACCATTTAATGAAGAAGAAAGTGGAGTCGTGGGCGTTTAAAACTCGGGACATTCCGGCAATGGCTGTCTTAAAATGTTGTCCCTGCATACTTATATACTTACTTAGGTCAATCGTGACTTCAAAACTGCTCCTTATGTGATTCGAAGTCTTGTTTTTAACAAAACTTAACTACTATTCTCTGGGTTTGAAAATCAGTTCTGGCTTAACTTAAGTATAAAGCAACAGTTTTAAGTCAACTTTTGTTTTAGGCGTGCATGAATAATAGGAACCAATCCTATCTTATTGAAACTTATCAGTTTACTATCCACTTGGTAGACCATGTCCGTTTGTCTTTATGTCCTGAAAGGTTTCCAACAAATATGCATCTTGTCAATTTGTCATTATAATTAAAAAAAAAACATAGCCCTATAGTCAGAAGCACGAATGTGCGATTATTCAGAGTTTGAGTTGATAAGTTAACTTATTAGCCATTGAAGGTTCTAAGTTTGACCAAAATCTCTGGTATCATGCTTACACCGAAACCACAATATTTTCATGTCCATGTATACCGAATGAGCCGAAATCAAACTTTTAATCTTGTTTTCCCAACATTTTAATTTTAACACATTCATAATTCGGGCAAGAAGGCGAATCGTTTTTTATTGTTTTTTAATTGATTATAGAGAAAATTTACAACGATTTATACAGTGATAGTATGGGATGACATGTTTTGATGTTGTATTTATTTGACTTTACAAAATTTATTACTACTAATTTCCTACTTTTTTGATTTTTCTACTACCATTTCCTAGACAAATGAAAAAAATACTCCTACTTTTTTTCGTTCGCAATAGAAGCCCAGAAAATGAAAGTGTCAAAAGTAAACGTCAGCTAGAGAGCTAACCGTGTAGTTATTGAATCATGACTTTTTTGACTTCGATCAGGCAAGCCTATTAAGATACTTTTTAAAGCTCTGCTGCCACTGTACGCTCTGCTAACTAAAACCATTTTTTACCTTAAACCATCACTACGTTCAGCCACGCCATGCCCACAGCGCTTGTCTTTTTTCCATTCTCCCATGTAGGTTTCTATCACTGCTGAATCTAGCTGCTCGTCTTCCATTGTGAAGCTAGCATTGGAATCCGTGTGGGTGGATCTTGGTCGAAAGTTAAATATTAAATATGTTAAAATTTGTCCACGTATTTTTACCTTGAAGTTAAATTTGATTGCTCAGATCCTGTGCTTAACCACGATGAAGTAGAAGTCGTTGACCTTACGCTGCTCGACGCCAATGTGCCACGTTTCTCTAAATCGCCTGTACTTTTTTGCTTTCGAATTTTAAACCCCTTTAAAATTGAAGAAATATTTTTTGAAAATTAAAATGACTGACATTTATTTACAAATACTAATATACCGATAAAAAACCTTTCTTTGACTTTTCCGTTAAGCTATTTCGTCGGGTAGGTATTTTGTCCGATTTGGCGGTTAGTACAAAACCTCCTCTTATCTCTTCAGAACGATTCTTATCCACATCATTTGTATCTAAACTACGTAATGAGCTCATTGAAGAATGCGTCTCCTTTCGCCGGTAATGCGATGCTAGCCCGAAGGGTGCCGACGTTCGAATACCGTATCCATGGCGCTTTCCCTCTAGCCATTGACCTTGATATTTACCTATTTAGAGCACACAAGATTTTATTATCTAAAACATTTTTACAACATTTCAAACTCGACATGTTTTTCACTAAGTAATATTTTATAAGGTCGGTAGCAGGTGGTACAACTTGACTAAGTGAAAAATAAGAAAAACAAAGCGGATAGTTTGGTGCAGAGATCTTCACGATTTGATTCAAAAGCCGAAATGAGCAACTCCCAAAAAAACGATTGGTGAATCAACACTATGCACCTTACAAACGAGTGCGATTCAAAGCATGATTCACATAGCGTAGTGTTAATGACTGTTGATGACAATTGCGTGCACTGTCTGTGGTGAATTGGGGAAAAGTCAGGTATTCTTTTGCTTGTATTTGCGATTGGTTTGGTAGGCGCGTATGCACTTGACGATTGGTTGGTGTCTTTTTCAGTTTGATAAATGTTGAGCTATTGCTTTCTTATACCAACAATTTTTGTTGATTTACGGTATGTATATTTTCAAGTATTCATGAAACAAGCTCAAGGCCAAGAGTTGAATTTTGAATTTTTATGAAAATTATTATTGTTTTTATTTTTTAATAATAATTTTTAATCAATTATTAAAAGTGTTTTCTTTTTTTTTTGTAATTGTATAGAGTAGGAAAAATGTTTAGAGACAACCGCCATAGCTTTTCTTATAGATCCATTTCGGAAGCTGCTAAGCTTCTTCATCAGAGAAATTTTGTATTTTGCTTACTAAGTATTATATAACAAAATGAAATAAAATAAAACAAAACAGAATAATATAAAATTAGATAAACAAAATGAAATGAAATAAAATAATTAGGTTATTTTCTGTGTTTAGCTTTCGTAGAAGGCGTAGAAAATTTTCTACATTACTGTCAAAAATTGTCTACACGCAACAACAAAATATACGTTTAAAATATAAATATTAAATATTCCGTTTCAACGTTTGTATAGCGAATACGTCTTCACTAATTGGAACACAAACCTGCCTCAAGCTGGAAATCGAAAGGTAAACGTAATTTATCGGAACAAAATTTGCTCCCTGTTTTTCAAAAAGTTCTACTAAAACATTTAAGGTAGAGAAGTTAATCAAATCTCTTCTATGCAATTCATTTTTATTGGACAACGTTTCACCGATTTTATTCCAATTGATTAAAATTGACTTTAATGAATTAAGATGGGAACTCCAACGAGTACAGCAAAAATTTTCCAAATAATTATCTACAGGGTGGCTAATGTAAGCCGCTACCAAAAAAAATTAAATAACTTTTTTTCTATTTAATGAATCTGGTTAATTTTTTTTTATTTTGCAGATTGACTTTTACATTTAACAAAAATGGATAACTGGGACACTGAAACAAGAATTTGGATTGTCCGCCGCTATCACGCACTGGAGTCCGTAGTTTCGGTTCAAAGAGAGTATAGGCGCACGTTTGGCGGCAATCCTCCGAGCAGATGGACCATAATAAGACTTGTAAACAATTTTGCCGAGCATGGGACAGTCACCATCGAAACCCTTCAGTTCGAACGGAGGAAACAATCGCTGCTGTAGCTGCTGCCATACAAAACAATCCACGTGTTTCGACAAGTAGCTTATCTGCTCAAATGGGTGTAAGCAGACAGTCATTACAGTCAATTATGCACAAAGATTTGGACTTATTCCCATATAAAATTCAAATGGCCAACAAACTGAACGCTGCTGACTTGCCGATTCGCTTGGAATTTTGCCAGAAGATGCTTCAAATGGTGGAAGAGGATGGAAACATGTTGAACTGTCTTTTCATGTCTGACGAGGCCCATTTCGATTTAAACGGCAACATAAACAAACAAAATTGTCGAATATGGAGTGCTTCCAACCCACAGATACTCCATGAGACGGAATTGCATCCACTTCGTGCCACAGTGTGGTGTGCAGTATCATCACGCTGCATTGTCGGGCCCTACTTCTTCGAAGAAAACGGTCACACCGTTACGGTTACTGGAGACCGTTACTTGAGCATGTTGAGAGAGTTTTTCTATCCAGAATTACGCCGAATGAGAATTTCTTTCAACTCTGTGTGGTTTCAGCAAGATGGTGCAGCTCCTCATATAGCCCAACCTGTTATGACAGAATTGCGACGAAAATTTCCCAATAAGCTGATATCCAGAAACTCCACATTCCGTTGGCCACCCAGGTCGCCTGACCTTACTGCACCTGACTTTTTCTTGTGGGGTTATTGCAAACAGGAAGTCTTCAAAGCAAAACCAACAAATTTGAATGAACTAAGGCAATCCATTCGAGAAACAATTGCTGCTATTCCTGTCTCAACTCTCCAAGCAGTAATGAACAACTTTTTGGTAAGATGCCGCACATGCATCGACGAGCAGGGGGGGCATTTAAATTCCATTATTTTTAAAACTAATTAAGCGATATTTAATAAAATTTAATGAGCTTTAACATGAATAAAAGAAAAATGAATTCCATGCACTGAAAAAAAAATTATTTGAGTTTCTTAATGTAGCAAAATTCACCAGCCACCCTGTAGAGTGTGCTACAAATTAGCTTTTTTAACACTAGAGTACACGCGCCCCTTTTTTTTGCACCAATGCACGCGTGGCCTGCTATGGTAGACTATTTTCATATGGCAATAAGCCTGTTTTATATAAAGTTAAATTGAAACTAATGATAAAAAACGTATTTGCATTTATTTAAAACAATTTTTCAAACTTAAACTTATTCATAGAAAACAAGAATTATAAATTAAAAGGAATTCACTTCTATAACAGGAAAAAATAACAAAAAATGCACTTTTGAGATCAATGACTCACATTTTTTTATAAAACTACTATAAGTATATAAAAATTTAGTTTTCACAACATTCATTGCACACCACAGTCTGGTGGCCAGGACAGATCCATTTGTTGCAAGTCTTGCACCACTTTTTTGTTGATCTATTTCTTCTCTGGTACAATAGGCACACCGAGACACTCGTCCCAACTTTGTTGTTAATTCGTGCTATTTTTCTTGAGGTGTACCTAAAAGCATTCCAATTCAGAGTTTTATTTGTCGAGGAAGATTTTCCATAGATGGGCGGCGATCCAATTGCGGTTTTATTAAATCGAACGCCAATTCTTGTAAAAAGTTACGCCTTACAATTTTCTCAGGATTGACATTAATTTGGTTAATTACGAGAGCGTTGATTGCAGCAATGTTCATCAAATCGAAAAATATTGTAAGTGGCCATCTGCGATAGTTTCTAAGGATACTGTATTGTTTGCACATTTTATCGAGAATGTCAACACCACACTTCGTACGATTATGAAAAGTAACCCTGTAAAAAACGTTGGACCATCAGAGTACTCCAACACTTATCCTCATTCATATCAAAAAGGTGGTCCAATTTACATAGCGATGTCCGGTGATTGGATCACCTAATCCTATTCGGAGTACCATTTACTTTGCTTCTGAATAGTCTATAGAGCACCTACGTTGGAGTACTTTGAAAATGCTGCCAAAAGATTACTCTATAGAGTACTCTAGACGAAAGCGAGAAGGGAGTATGTGCTCTTTTGAGGACCACCTACTCCCGCTCTCGCTTTGCTGTTGAATACTCTATAGAGTAATCCCATGGGAGTATTTTGAGAGTACTCTCACGTAGGTGGTCTATAGAGTATTCAAAAGCAAAGAAACGGAGTACTCCGAGATGGATTAGGTGATCCAATCACCGGACATTGCCATGTAAATTGGACCACCTTTTTTATATGAATGAGGATATGTGTTGGAGTACTCTGATACTCCTTTAGGAGTATTCTATGGAGTATGAAACGGAGTATTTCCGTTTTTTGCAGGGTAATTATTTCAGGCTTCCGTTCTTCGTTTGTATCAGGATCAACAGCTACATCATTATGCATTGTAGAAAGTAAGCTCACAGGCTTGTTTTTTTTGGGACGTAGGACACAAGAGTCACATCCTTCTGAAAACCACTGACGGAGCTCTTGATTGTTCTTGTCTTAGAAGCTTTGAACTCCTTTGGGATACAAGGTCTATTTGCCTTCATTGTACCCACAACTGTGATTTTTTATTCAACAGATCTGTTGGAGACATGAGCTCCAATCTTATTGAATTTAAAAAAAAAAAGAAAACCTAAACCAAATACATACATATACACATACAGAATGAATTTACAAAATGAATTATATATATATATACATTTTAAAATACTTACCTTACTATCTTATTACACTTACCTTCGTTTTAAATACTCACCTGAATTTAAATACTTACCCCCGTTCATACTTACCTTTGCTGTCAAATACTCACTTTTGTCTAAAATACCTAAATTTACTTAAATACCTACCTTTAATTAAATACTGACTTACCTTTGTTATACTTACCAAACACCCTGTAAAGAAACCTTGCACTTACCGTTTGTTAAATTAAGTTGTTCTTACCGTTTGCCAATATTCTACATTTTGTACATATATGCATACAGACCTACACATTCCAGTCTGCTTGCTGCGCAAGAGATCAATGTTAGATATTAAGTTTAGTTCGATTACACCCGTCGCGCTAATACCACCGTTTGTACGATCAAAAATACGTGAGCGGAATAAAGTTAAATATACAGTGAATAAAGTGTTTGTACCGATATAGTGAAAACAAGAGTGCGTTTTATTTAGTGGAAGTGACCCATAATCCCTCCAGATGTATACAGTGACCCGATCGTTACCCCAAAAAATATACATGGTCCTTTGCGGCCATCAAAGAGTCAGTGACCTATAAGAAAAAAAAAAAATACTAAAACCCTAAAAAATTAAAAAAAAAAAAAAATTTAAGAAGAATTAAAAAGTGTAGAAATATTCGCAAAAAATAATAATATAATATATAAATATTGAATACCTACCTGCGGAAAAATATAAGAAATTGGAAAAAAAGTGCTACTTACCCAAAAACAAAATATCTTGAAGAGGAAAAACACATAAGAGTATACTTACCTGTGCTGGTGCAAAAATTTCAACATAAAATCTATTAATTAATTAACGAAATAAATACTTACCCGGAACGCGCGCGCTAAAACATTAAGTGCAAACAAAATAAGCTTAAATACATACATAAAAACAAAAAGTGTAAATTTGGGAAAAATACAAATAAAACCTACCTTTTATAAGAAAGTGCTCAAACGAAAAAAAATTTAAAAAAACCAATACAATTTTCTAGCACCGCGAGCAGTAGACCTGCAAATAAGCGGCACACCTTAGTGTACAAAGCGGCAAATTTTTCAGCACACACACACAAACGGTTGTATACAAAAATCGCCCGACGGAAAACAAAAAGTGGTGCATAAGAAAAAAACACGGCCAGTAGACTGTGCCGAAAAATATAACAAACAAATTTTTTTGCTAAAAACAAATTTGTAAACATTTTATTGTCGCCACTAGCAGTATACCTGCAAAAGTGGTCCCACAACAACAACATCAACAAAAAGCTACACAACAACAGCATCACAATCACTCTGGTGCAAACACCCACACAGGAGAATCAACAACAACACAGAAAAATCAACAGCACAGGAGAAGCAACAACATTAAACGGAAACACGACAAAAAGGTGGTAATAACAAAATACGGGATGCCAAAGTAAGTACACCCTGTACAAAACATTATATCTGCACACACACATACATAAGTACAGCAAACTCCAATCACCCCAATATCACAGACTCTGGATAGAAACCAGGTACAGCCCGTCTAAACCCAGCAGTTCGTACTTATGTACAAAGTTTACAACCCATAGCGGTAAATCCCTAAAAGCTGTACTTATACTCATTATATATACATATAGGTATTACACAAAAACGTATATTTTACCCTCACCCGTTAAATCACTTTCACTCAAAGTTAGTTGCTAACCAAAAAAATTGCAGTTGCATATATTTTTTTGCAAAAGTAAAAAATTTCATATATTCTCACTTGCACACATAAACTCCGCCCACGAATTTTTGCGCTTAACCCGAACTCAAAAGGAATAATAAAATTAATACCCCTTCCGACCCATAAAAAATCCATACTAAAAATCGCACACCCTAATACCCATAATTTTAAGCTTTACTTCTCACTCAACACTCGCTGGAAATCAATTATAACTCCACCCAGTTCTTTTTCTATTTTTCACTGTGATACCCTTTTTTTACATACGTACACTCATACTTGTACTTAGAATCGCTAAGACAAGTGACTCTCAACAAAAAAAAAAATCCGGTCATCACCACTTGGCCAAAATATCCCGCTACACAAAATAGCACAGTGGGCCCTAGCAGATAAAATTGCGAATAAATTACAGTGGGAAAAAACACTTAGTTTCGCCATAAATTATTTAGTAGATTTTTAATATGGCGGATGAGAAGAAAGACCAGCCCAAAACCCTGAGACCCCCTGCAGCATCAACCCGATCTAAATCCCAGTCGGCAGATGAATACGGAGTTGCGGAAAAGAAATTCCTCCTAACCACAAGTAAACTAGAAAAATTCTGCGAAAAATGGTGGAACATAGCAGAAACGGACCACTCCGGGACCAGTCTCCAAATGTACCTGGACGAACTCAACAAACGAGTAGACGCAATGGAGTCAGCGTACGAAGCAGCACATCTCAGCACAACGGAGGATGGATCCAGGAGGGCATGCGATGAAACGTACGAAACCTCACTGGACACGGCGATGAGCACACAACTTAGGATAAAGGAGTTACTCAATACACTTCAGCCTAATCAAACCCTAGTAAATCCCATTCAAATTGTCCATGCCCCCTCTGAACACCAACCCTATCTCAAAGTCCCTGCATGCGATACGGAAATCTTTTACGGCGGGTACGAAGATTGGCCGTCATTCCGGGACATGTTCACTGCGGTCTACATAAATCACCCTAAGTTATCCAAAGCTCAAAAACTCTTCCACCTGAGAGCAAAAACCCGAGGCAAAGCAGCTCTGATCATCAAAAAATACTCCCTCAACGATCAAAATTTCGAGCTAGCCTGGGGAGCACTCAAATCAAGATACGAGAATCGGAGAATTCTCGTAGATAACCAATTAAAGACCCTATTTAATATGCCCACAGTTTATTCTGAAAATGGTGAAAGAATTCAAGAAATTCAAACAACCATAAATAACTGTATGTCGACCCTAAATGCGAACGATGTCCCTACCGAGAACTGGGACCCCATCCTCATATATTTATGTTCATCAAAACTCCCTGATGAAACCCTCGCTCTATGGGAGCAATCACTCGACTCCAGAAAAGAGCTATCACTTTGGTCGGAGATGGACAAATTTCTCACGACAAGATACGAAGTGGTGGAACGACTCGGTACATATAGACCCAATAAACCCCGAAACCCTAACTCTAGCTTCACCCACAGATCTTCGACTCCACAAAACCAGTCGAATTTCAGGAATAAAACCCAAACATTCCATGTGGAGTCAAGGAAGCAACCCTCTTGCAAACTGTGCAATCTGAATCACTCATTGATGAGCTGTATAAAATTCAGAGAACTGTCAACCCAAGAGCGAAGCAAATTTGTGAAGGACAATAATTATTGCACAAACTGTCTAGCTTGCTCGCATTTGGCAAAGGATTGTGGTAGCAATTTCACTTGCGTTTATTGTCAAAACCGACACCACTCTCTTCTCCATTTTCAACCAAAACCCAGTACTCAAAACCCCGCACAGAGGAATAGAGCGTATAACAAAACAAACGTTGCGCCACCTCCAGTGGAAGACCCAGATAGACCATCAACGTCAAAAGATGCAAGTCGAACCCAACCAATTCAAAACCCCTTTAAGAAAAACACTACATCGACTCACTTTGCGAGTAGTTGCGAAACTACTCTCTTACCCACCGCTTTAGTCACAGTGTCAGCTAATGGCGAATATCACAAAATTCGTGCACTGATAGACCAAGGCTCCGAAAAAACATTTGTAGCGTCGAGAATACAAGCACTCTTACAACTACAGACCAAAGAAACCCATTATAAAATATCCGGAATGGGAGGTTCGGTAGTTCGAAACTCAAATAGGATCTGCGAGATAACCCTCTGCTCGTCTGATCTAAAGACCCAAATAAATACCCAGGCAATTTTACTGCCAAAATTGACTCACTTCCTGCCTAGCGTTAAAGTGTCGACAGTAAATTTGAAGGAATTTGCAACATTGCCACTCGCTGACCCTCAATGTTTCACTCCCTCGAAAATTGACATGGTTATAGGCAGCGATCTCGCCCCACAAGTACTACTCCACGGACTACATTCCGATGTAAGTGGTTCTTTATTAGCCCAAAATACTATATTTGGGTGGATACTCAGCGGACCCATTAAAGAGACTGTAAATACATTCTCAACTCAAGTACTCGAGAGTCCGGATGATACTCTCAGTACAATACTCCAGCAGTTCTGGCGACAGGAAGAGCTACCCATGACTCAAGCTATTTCGGAAGATGACAAATTTTTCGAGGAACTCTACCGCAAAACCACCCACCGCCAAGAAGATGGTAGATATGTTGTGAAACTACCATTCAAAAGGGAATTTCCAAGCACACTCGCCCTGGGACACTCACGTATTACTGCACAGCAACAGAACTAAGAGAACAGAACTAAGAGAAAAATACTCGGAAGTTTTGGAAGAATATATCACCCTTAACCATATGGAGCCAACCTCATCCCGCGAGGTCATCGATAAAGGAAAGTATCTTTCCTTCTATCTCCCCCATCATGCTGTCTTAAAACCTGACAGCAAAACAACAAAGGTGCGCGTTGTCTTCAACGCATCTAGAACCACTCACTCTGGAAACTCCTTGAATGACGCTCTACACTCAGGCCCTATACTCCAAAACGACTTAATGCTCGTCCTACTCAAATGGCGATTTTTTAAGTACATATTTAACGGCGACATAGAAAAAATGTACCGCCAGATTCTCGTTCACGAAGAGGATCAAGATTTTCAAAGAATTCTCTTCCGAAGATCCCCACAGCAGCCAATGCAGGACTTTAAATTAAAGACAGTGACGTTTGGCGTCAATTGTGCCCCGTATCTCGCGATACGTACTCTACATCAACTCGCAGAAGACACAAAGCCCACCCACCCACTCGCCTATGATATATTGCTACACGAAACCTACGTCGACGATATACTTTCGGGCGAACACAGTATACAGTCCGCTCACGACTCTCTACACCAGGTTATCGAAGCTTTGAAATCAGCTGGCTTTCCACTCAAGAAAATAACCTCAAATTGACCAGAATTATTAGAATCCATCCCAGAATCTGATCTCCTAGATGCAGATTTTCTCAAATTTCACGATGCCAGCTCAACAAATACCCTCGGCATAAAATGGAATGCCATAAACGACTCTTTCTCATACTCTTACGACCATATACCCGCAGAAAACTCGAACACAAAGAGGCAAATTTTATCGGCGGTTGCGAAATTGTTTGACCCGGCAGGGTGGCTATCGCCAATAATGATACTAGCCAAGACTCTCCTCCAGCAACTCTGGTTAGAAGGAACTGACTGGGATGAACAAGTCAAACCCAGCGCTTTCCGCAAATGGAACACATTTCGCGAAAGTCTCTCCGCGATAAATGGAATAAAAATTCCTAGATGGGTAAACTTCTCCCCTGATAAACCCTTTCAGATACACGGCTTCTCAGATGCCTCAGAAAAAGCATTCTGCGCATGTGTGTACCTACGAGTACAGAATAGTGAAAGCACGTTTTCCACTCATCTATTAGTGGCAAAGAGCAAAGTCGCTCCTTTGCAAACAGTTAGTCTCCCCCGTCTGGAACTTTGCGGAGCGGTGCTCCTCACAAAACTAATTAAACACATACACTCTCACTTAAATCTGACCCCTCACGAACTTTACCTCTGGTCAGACTCTGCAATCGTGCTAGCATGGCTGGAAAAACCCCCGCACACATGGAAGACCTATGTAGCAAATAGGACTTCGCAAATTTTGGACAATGTTGGTAACGCCACTTGGCGACATGTGCCTGGGGCAGAAAATCCCTCAGATCTTGGCACCCGTGGATGTACACCAAAGGATCTAGCCGATTGCCCCTTATGGTGGAACGGCCCGGAATGGTTGTCGAAACCTTCGACGTCCTGGCCCAAACCTGTGACCCAAACCATAACTCCGCCCGAACAAAAGCGTACCCAAGTACTCCATGCCACTGAAATGCCAGATTTACTCGATAGGTTTTCGTCGTACCCAAAAGCAGTTCGAGTAGTGGCGTATATGCACCGGTTTATAGATAGAGTGAAAAAACGCAATGTCTCAAAACCGGTAGCCCTTACCCAAGAGGAAGTGCATCAGGCAAAGATGCGTCTGATCCTGTTGACTCAGCTCAGATTTTACCCAGCTGAAATTAAGGACCTTCAATCTGGCAAACCCATTAGTAGGAAAAGCCCCCTCTTGTCTCTGAACCCTATGCTCGACAAAAGCGGTATAACGCGCGTCAATGGAAGGCTCGCCTATGCAACTCTCACATATAACGAGCGCTGCCCTATTATTATTCCCGATAGCTCCCGATTATGCTCCTTACTCCTTGATTTTATCCATTCTGAATTTTTGCATGCAGAAAAGCAGCTAATGACCCGGATGATACAACAAGAGTATTATATCCCGAGACTCAAGCAAAAGGTGAAAAAGTGCATCTTCCATTGCAAAGCCTGCACTATCTATAAGCAACAGGCGAAATCTCAAATAATGGCCGCACTACCCCCTGAGAGGTCCACCTTCTCCCTACCCTTTCATACTACCGGTGTGGACTTTGCTGGCCCGTTTTAGTCAAAACATCCATGCTCCGAAAAGCCTCGTATGCAAAGGCCTATGTCTGCGTATTTGTTTGTTTTTCGACAAAAGCAGTACACCTCGAACTCTGCTCAGATTTGACAACAGCTGCGTTCAAAGCAGCATTCTCTCGTTTTGTCAGTCGTCGTGGACTACCACATAAAGTTATGTCAGATAATGGCAAGACCTTCGTCGGCGCCAGCCGCACAATTCAGAAGGAGCTCACGGCTTTTCTCAAAGAAGCCGCACCCGACATAGCGGAGAAATACTCTACCCACGGACTGTCCTGGCAATTCATCCCCCCCTATGCTCCGCACATGGGTGGATTGTGGGAGGCAGCTGTGAAGAGTTTTAAAACCCATTTTCTAAAGGTTGCGGGAAGCCATAAATTCACATTCGAAGAATTCACGACTCTACTCGCGCGGATCGAAGCAGTTCTCAACTCGCGACCACTTTCTCCAATGTCAGACGATCCAAACGATATACTCGCTCTTACCCCTGGTCATTTTCTCCGCGGCGCTCCACTACTCTCATTGCCAGAAGCCAACTCTGAAAATCTGCCAATCATCCACAAATGGCAGAAACTGCAAGTGCTACACCATCAGTTTAGTATGCGCTGGAAAAACGAATACCTCAAAGAACTTCATAAGCGTACTAAGTGGAAAACCCAGCAGACAAACATCAGGGAGGGAGATCTGGTCGTCGTAAAAGATGACCTTCTACCTCCGAATGACTGGCGACTCGGACGCGTCATTCGACTCCATCCTGGCGCGGACGAAAATGTTCGAGTTGTAGATGTCCGAACTCAAGGCGGAGTTTATACACGACCCATCTCAAAATTATGTGCATTGCCCCCCGCAAAATAGGATTTCGACTCTCACCTCAACCCTCTCTTCGTAGCATGTAAACGTTAGGGATAGCGCTCCGACCCTACCACTACATCCGTGCTAACACCACAAATATTTCCCTTCTTTTCTTCTCGTTACAGCCGCTACGGAGACTACAGCACCTGTCGGTTGTGCTGCGAACGGCACTCTCTGCGGTACTGTCCCGCATTTATGGCCATGACGCCAGAGCAGCGGTACGAGTCAGTGCGGGATCACAAGTACTGCATTAATTGCTTGGCAACCTCACACGCCACGGCGGCATGCAACTCCCGGGACAGTTGCCACCGATGCGGCTTGGCACACCACACACTAATTCATCGGCAGCAACACCACGATGTCGGGAAAGTCACGAAAAAGAGGCAACGACGACAGGCATCGAAACCCGAAAAAAAATCCACTCAGCGGCAAGTAGTCATCACCAAACCGAAGGAGAGACGGCAGAAACCCGAAAACAACCAGCGGCGCTTACGGAACCTCTTTTCGAAGGCGGTGAACACCTTGGCAGAGATGCAGGAGTTACTGCTACCGCCATCGGAGCAGGCCGGCCGCCATGTTGGAGACATGAGCTCCAATCTTATTGAATTTTAAAAAAAAAAAGAAAAACTAAACCAAATACATACATATACACATACAGAATGAATTTACAAAATGAATTATATATATATACATTTTAAAATACTTACCTTACTATCTTATTACACTTACCTTCGTTTTAAATACTCACCTGAATTTAAATACTTACCCCCGTTCATACTTACCTTTGCTGTCAAATACTCACTTTTGTCTAAAATACCTAAATTTACTTAAATACCTACCTTTAATTAAATACTGACTTACCTTTGTTATACTTACCAAACACCCTGTAAATAAACCTTGCACTTACCGTTTGTTAAATTAAGTTGTTCTTACCGTTTGCCAATATTCTACATTTTGTACATATATGCATACAGACCTACACATTCCAGTCTCCTTGCTGCGCAAGAGATCAATGTTAGATATTAAGTTTAGTTCGATTACACCCGTCGCGCTAATACCACCGTTTGTACGATCAAAAATACGTGAGCGGAATAAAGTTAAATATACAGTGAATAAAGTGTTTGTACCGATATAGTGAAAACAAGAGTGCGTTTTATTTAGTGGAAGTGACCCATAATCCGTCCAGATTTATACAGTGACCCGATCGTTACCCCAAAAAATATACAAGATCTTTAGCCAAAGGAAGATTTGTAAAGTAATTATCCATTGTGACATTACAACTCTAGAACTCGATAAACAACGTCATTTACCTTGTTAGATTTTTGAAACGGGCCTTCAAAGTTATATACATACGGAAATTTGGTATCCACAACCATGAACACCTTTATTCCGAATTTGTCTGGTTTATTTGGTAAATACATTATGACACCACAGCGGCCTCGAAAGCCAATGAGCTGTGCATCGAGCGTCAAAAATCTCTAGGTATATAGTTTCGGTGACAATTTTCGGTGAACTACTTGCCTTATTGGTGCCAATTTGTCAATTTGTCTACGTTGCTCTCTATCATTGACATCATCAAATCTTAGTGTGCGTATAAGAAACCGGAATCTACTTATTGACATTGTTGCATATACAATTTCCAAGCCAGTTCCTCGAGAGTTATCCCAAAAGTCATTAAGGTTTCGTCGTCCGTTTCGTGAGACTCCCCATATATACAGCAATGCCAGAAAAGCTCTAATTTCAATATTATCGGTCGGTTTGGCATCTCTGTCTCTTTCAAACTTGTCTTTAATTTTATCGATATAAATATTAGTGCAGTTTACGATTATCTCTATAATTTCCTTGGACAAGAAAAGCTCTAGCCCCGATAATGGATCCTTTACGTTCCTAGCAGCAGCACCCTTTGGGCCTAGCGGCCTTACACAATATTATGGGCACGAGTTCGAGTTACTGGTGGTATATCTTTACTCCAAACAGTACCGGTAGGACACTTGTAATGCCCCTTTGATGTTGTGGCTGCCAATTCAGCCAAGCGAACATCATCCGAGTCTGAAGAGATAATTGAATCGTTCAATGTGATATCCGCATCACGAACCAGGGCTTCAAAATCCGGTAAGGGTGCAAGTTCATCTTCTTCACTTTCGATTACAGCTTCGTCATAGTCTTCATCATTTAGCTTCATAAGCCATCTTTCCACCTGTGCAGTATTCATTATGAAATAAGTAAATATCTGAAAAGTAGCCAAATTATGAATTTAGTACACGAATACACGCGCGGACTACTATGGTAGGCCTACGATTTTTCCGCTAATCCACAGATGTATGTGTACGAGTAGAAAGCACGTATGGTACTGTCTTGACGACAAATTTAATTGAGAAAGCTTTGCTGAAACTGCGTCGCTCTAACATAAACAACTATTAAGCTATCAGCAAAAATGCACCTGTGGTCTACTATAGTAGGCCACGCGTGCACTACCTGACTATTTTTTAAAACACTCAAACATAGGGCCGATATCTTTAGTTTCTTCAAACGCATTGAGTATGACATTGTTTTGTAAGTGATTTGCGCAGTTAGTTCTATTATACTCCTTCAGAGCGTGAATAACATTCGAACCCCTATCTGTTACAAATGTTACTTTACCAAGGTCTCTTAAATTAAACTCTTCTAAAATGTTTTCCCCTGAACAGCACTCAAATTCTAAAGATTTTGTACCCAATACTAACTCTGCTGGCTTGAAATTTTTTTGCAAGTGAGGAGTAGTGCATAAAAAATGTCTTATAAAATTGTCACTCCAAAGATCACATGTTATTGATACCCCCTCTTCTATGTAAGGTCTTAATTCTACTGCCATTTTCAGTTCAGCCTTTTGACCGACGTGTCGAGATAGGGTCGTTGAACTGGGAATCATGTCCTTGATGTTAACATTTTTTCCGTATTTTGCTCCCATATTGACGTAATGTGTAACCATTATTAAATAGCCGCTTCCTCCCACCGCCGAAAAAGGTCGCAAGTCTTCAACACCCAATCAGAGCAGGACTCTAATAGATTATTTTGGTCTTCGGGACTTATATTTTGGAGTTCTTTCTCTACGTTTCTGTTAATGTAGCATTTATGCCTCAGAAGGTTCGATGTTTGTCTTTCATTATATTTTATTACCTTTTGGCCGCTTCGGCAATATGCAATCCCATCTATAATTGTGCCATAATCCTTTTTAACCAGCCCAAATATTTTCCAAATTTGACTATTGCTATATGCCTTAGCAATCGCGGAGTAATTACCGCTCAATATTTTGTTGATAATGTGTTGATATTAGCAGGACGTTTAAGCTATGGATCTTAATAATCGTTTAAAAGTAAATATTATACTAGTGAAACATCAAAAATTCGTACCCTAATTTATACTACGAATTCGTGTAACGTTTTTGGGTCAGTCCATTCAAACAATGGGCCAGTGTTGAAATTCCATTTAAGCTCGTTATTAAGTACCTACTATTGAACATATCCACTGCGCAAGGAAGAAGACAGATACCAAACGTCCACATATGTATATGTACTATAGATTTGGCCTACCTGCTAGGATTTCAACAATTAAAGTTACTAACGCAAGCAGGCAGGCACCAAGTGGCGTATTATGCATTAGCTACTACACATTATATAAGGAGAAATTTCGCTATGATTTCCCTTCAAATTGTTGGCTTATTAAACTTAGTTATTGGCCCAAAATCTACCTAAGCACTCTTGAACATATTTCCTGCTTCTTGCGGAAGTAGGGGAGGAGAATACTGACATATACACATAATCATTCCTGGTTAAGATATAAGTATACATAGGTAGCGGAAGAAATTAGGGTAGTAGCGACAGCGGGGAAACACGTCTTTTCCGGCCGCTACTACGTTCGGTAGAAACACCACAACCACGTAAGGGTGCCTCGGAAACACGTCCTTTCTGACCATCCCACAGTCCCACTGATGTCCGTCGTGGTGACGCGGAAACGCATCTTTTCCGTTCGTCATGACACACAACTGGTCGGACGGCACCTTACGTTAGGTTAGGTTAAGGTGGCTGCTCTCTGCACCACCGAGAGGCGCACTTAGGCCGAAGGGCCCATTGTGATACCACTGGACGGGTTGAGTCCCTTCCTCTATTATTAAACATTCATGAAGTCGAACCACCCTGCCCGTTTAATAAAGCGCAGAATTTCTCCGATTTTGGCAGCGCCTAGCTCCGCTGAATTGGTGATTAGGCACCTGGCTTGTGCAGGGCAGCTGCAGAGGAGGTTTTCAACATTTTATATTTCCTTTTCGTCCCTGCAACTGCGACAGCAGTCGTTCAGCATTTATTCCCATTAGACAATGTCCCGTGAGTACCCCAATCAAGGGGCCTAGGGAGGATCGTTTGAGATTGAGTATGGACTCGGACTGTTTCTTACATTTGCAGGGTCACGTTTGCCTGGAGTTCTCGCATAGTCTAATGCATAAGAAGAGTGAAAATTCCTCCGAGTAGACGCAACTGCCTACCTTGCCGTTGAGCTTTGAGCTGTCCGTGGAAATGGAGGTCGATTTGGGTTTAGAATATGCACTTCCTCCTATTCGTGTCGCTTAGGGATTCTGGTGGAGAACTTGGTGTTTGGCTCGTAGCCGGTAGTCGTAGCATAATCTACAACCTTCAGATTTTTGGGTATGGTCTCCAGGATCCTTGCGTGTCCAAATCTGGTGTAGCTCCAGCGCTGAAGGGCATATAGTCGTACTGCGCTATAGCTTGCTGGAGTTTTCCGTATAGGTCAGCCGGGAGTAGGTTGAGTATGACCTCCAAAGCTTTTGTGAGGGTTGATGGAATTGCGCACAGCCCCCGATCGCTGTACTCTACTCACCCTGCTTACGTTGTTGTTACGATCGAGTGCTGGCCACCACGCAGCAACACCAAAGAATAGGATGGGGCTAACTACCGCGATGTACAGCCAGTGCGTAACTCGGTAGTTCAAGCCCCCTCTCTTCCCTACGGCTGCTTTGGATGCATATGGGGCGGTGATAGCCTTTTTGGATCTATCCTCAACATGCTTGTTCCAGTTGAGTTTACTATGCAAGATAATGCCGAGGTACCTGACTTCTTGGAAAAGTATGAGCCTAACTCCATTCAGGCGAAGTGGTACAAAAACTATTATTTTGTTTTGTTTCTGGTGAAAAGGACCATTTCCGTTTTAGAGGGTTCTACGCTAAGGCCGCTTTACCGGGCCCAGGCCTTTACGAGGTGCAAGGCAGTTTGGAGCAGTTCGCTTAGGATTTGAAGGTGCTTACCAGTGGCATTAAGAGCGATGTCATCGGCACGGCTTTCGATCGTTTGTCGCCATCCCACCAAGGGCCATCGTGAGAATCGAATGTGGCGGGGAACAGCACCTCGTACGTGCCCTGCACGTGTTGTCGGGACCCGGCCGATCAGATGTACTCTAATCCTGGGAGCAAAGTACGGGGTTACCAGAAGGGTCACCAGTCAAGCCACAGTCCTCGCACGCCATCACCGCATGACCCCGGTGTCCAACATAGACGCCACCGTAACCGCCCCCTTCCAGTTGATGAAGCTGGCGTACCATGATTTTTTTCGCGCGAGTTATGTGGAATGACCCTCTACCTATACAGCACAGCAAAGGGAAGACAAGCCTATTCTAAGATATGTTTGTTTTCCTAATACTATGAGAAAGGCGACACTCGGCATTCCACATTTTAAATAAACAAATAAGCCAAGTCTGTAGCAAGGCAGACTGGTGACAGAAATAGTGTCTTACATACATATAAACTCACATAGACATTCAAGTGGCCTTTAAGTATTTGAATACGATATTTGTGAGACTGCTGAGTATGCCAAAACGTCTTATGTACGTTAAGTTGCTTATATATTTTAGGCTAAGGAAATAGCTCATGTATTTTTGAACATAGCTATGTATGTATGATCATAGTTATGTATTATGGGTTGGAGAAGACGGAGTTGGATATTGTAAAGTCAGTTGCTGCTAAACCCTCCGTCGACCCAGTTATATCTCGGTTGAAAACGAAATATATTTTTATTAATAAACTCAAACTTCTTTTATACCAAAAGTTGAACGCCTACTTAATTTTTAATAAGACGAAGTGAAAGTAAGTACTCATATTCAACCAACAATTAGGATCAAGTGATTGCTTGTTGTTGAAGAGAAAATCTTTAAGTTCGGTCAAGAAAATCGTTCGGTGTGACTTGTATTAAGTAAAAATCGTAACCTTCCTCCTGCCCCAGTTTACCCCCTTGTGGTAAACATAGCTGGCGCAGTCGTGGCAAAAACTTACGTGAAAAAAATAAAAAAATTAAGAAAGAATTGATTTAAAAATAAAATTATTAAAAAAAAAAACCGAAAAGAGGGATAGCAGCAATTCGACAAAGCTGCATAAAGGGTGGAATAAAATAAAATTTTATAACAGCAATGCTACAAAGCTGCATAAGGGATGGAATATTTAGACGAAACCTAAAGGGAAAGGAGAAGAAGGCAGCATAAGGAAGTCGAATAAAGGAATTTCAACAGACCATTTGGCAGCGGTACCAGCGGAAAATACTTTGCCGGCTGATCACCTGGAAGCAGTCAAGTTTCGAGAAGGAAACGTTTAAGTGTAAGATATATAAGTGTGTCATTTTAAATACCAGCTGTTACATCTTATCGACTGTTTTCGGAATCATTGCACTAAATACGATTTAGGCTTTCGATCTCTAGTTTTTTTTTTTTTGAGAAAGAGAAAGAAATAAGTTTTTTTTAAGAAATGCCTCAAAGTGTGGAAGCTCGCCTAGCGGCAATTACACAGCTGTTGCAGCAAAATGCTGCTCAGCATAGGACCACCCTGAGACAAAGGGTGGAGAAGGATTTGGAATATTTACGTCCTTTCGAGGACAACACTAAGAAGTTGCCCTCATTCAAAGCAACTGTTGATAGGATTTTGGGGGAGTATGTTGACCAGGCAGACTTGGCATATCAGATAGTTTATCATATGAAAATATCGGAGTCAGCAAAAAATTTTCTTGCCTTGAATCCCCCGGAGGACTGGGAGGGCTGCAAGACTAGGCACAAGCAGCACTTTCGATTATGAAAAGATCAGATGTCAATAACTAATGACATCACAAACCTGAGAGTATCCAATATGATGGAGCTCAGTAGGAAAACTAGGGGCATAATAGATAGCATCACCGAGTTGAGGGCCTTAGACGACAATGGTGATGTGTTGAAGGAGATTTTGACACGGATGTTAATACAAAGGGTAAAGCAGTTGCCAGCAGGTACTTTTGCCTGCGCAGTAAGGAATGTGGTTGCATGGCCGCAAATGGCAACAAATATTTATAATTTTATAGGACTGGATTCGGGAAATCTGAATCCAAGGTTTACGACTGGAAATAGGAATCCAGGTAGGCAATCAAATGGTAACAGTTTTCAGCAGAATGGGGGCCGTGGCCAGAATAATGGGTTCGCAAGGCAGGGCTACTCTGGTTATCTATATATATTCTAGGATTGCCTACCCAATGAATAAATATTTAAGAAAGGGTTGCAAAATAAATCCTAATGACCCACAATATATTTCGGGTTTTGAGAATGTCAAATCACTGATTTCTTCTCACCCTATCCTTAACTACCCAGAGTATTCTCAATTACAACAGATGAAAGTGATTACGCCATTGGCGCAGTA
This sequence comes from Merzomyia westermanni, assembly GCA_949987695.1. Classification (NCBI taxonomy): domain Eukaryota; kingdom Metazoa; phylum Arthropoda; class Insecta; order Diptera; family Tephritidae; genus Merzomyia; species Merzomyia westermanni. The sequence goes on from OX465289.1 coordinate 116,803,723, forward strand.
TTGTCTCAGCAAGGACAGCCGGTGTGCTACATTTCTCGAACCTTAAACAATCATGAGCAGAATTATGCTACTACCGATAAGGAGTTTTTAGCTATCATGTATCCGGTAACGTACTTTAGGCCTTACATATACGGTAGTAAATTCAAAATAGTTACTGACCACTGTACAATAATGTACTTGAATAATAAATATAAAGGAGAAGAATTTTCGCAGCGCCACCAGAGACGGCTTTTAAAATTGCAAGAGTATAATTATGAGATAGAGTATGTAAAGGGTAAAAATAATGTGGTAGCAGACTTTTTGAGCCGAATAGAGGACTCTTAGAAAATCGATGAAAACAATGATCAAGAATCGAATTTGGAGATGTCTGACACGATACATTCAGCTGAGGAGGAGTTGTTGGATCATTTTGGAGTAAAGGGGGACATTTTTAATAAATATAAGACGCAAATTACAATAGCATACAGCCCACAAGCCGAGGTTAGTACGATACATGGTAGAGGAACGTTAGAAATGGCAAGGTAGGAATTTTTTCCGAAGTAGAGGAACATGATTATCACAGAATACAGTTACTTTTGATGTCCATGTTTTCTTGTAATAGTGAGTTGCAATTTATAAAGTGTACGAAAAGAGCAAGATCTTGCAGGAGGAAGAATTACATAAACAAATTTCTTTGTATCACAGTGTCGAATCTATGCACAGTGGCATTGGTGAGACATACAATACGTTAAAAGATAAGATTTTTTATCCTAAATTTAGAGAGCAATCAATTAATAATAAATAATTGTGAAAAGTGCCAACAAATTAAAACGAGAGAAAGCCAATTAAACTTAAATTTAACCTAACTGAAACACCCTCTGCCAAGAACGAAGTAATACATATTGATATTTTTCATTTCAACAAACATTCGTTTGTTACAACAATTGATAAATTGACAAAGTTTGCAGCAGCATATACAATAACTGATAGAAATTGGAGAGCAAAGAAAACAATAATAATGGAACATTTTGCAAAATTTGGAAAACCAAAAAAAATTGTGATGGATAATGAATTTAGAGCAAAGCAATTAATAAAATATTTAAAAGATGAAAACATTGGGGTCCACCTTACCAAGCCTAATAATCACACTGGTAACGCAGACATTGAGAGACTCCACTCAACCCTGTTTGAGAAACTAACGGGAATTGAAGATACGAGCCTCTCAACAGAAATGAGAATGCAGATCGTTATATCAAACTATAATGATCGGCATCATTCAACCATCAACTGTTCTCCCAGGTTCGCAAAGGAAAACCTTTGTCCATCCATATTGCAGGATAAAATAAAAATAGTAAAAGAAAAAACAATAACCAACCACAATAGAAATAGGGAAGAATACATAGAAAATAAAGAAACAGGACCCATCAAAAACTACAAAAGAGTAAGGCATAAGACCAACCATATTTCAGAATTAATCCATTGCAAAATGTTCATAGCGCTAACATAATAAGACCATAAAAATTTGCTAGAATACAGGATTCCACTCCTGATGAAAATCATGATAGGTTTAGTACCATAGCCCATAATGGTGATTAAAAAAAAAAATAATATTTATAAGGATAAGCGTTGTATACAATGGTCCACATTGGACAAGTAAACATAGTTAATAGAACCACTACCATATTACATATTATTCAACCTCAAGAAATTTTAGAGGTATTGTATCAGTTAAGACAGGATATTGAGAAGGGCACTTTTAAAAGGCAGGAATTCCTTTTCAATGAGATAGAAAATTTAGAGTCAAAAGTAAAGACAATACAGCCAGAAAAAGATAATAGTGTCACAGACATATGGGTTTTGGTTTATAAATGTTTAAATGAGCTACATTTTTAATGTTCAATATTTTAATTACAGAGTTTAAGTATTTAATTCATTTATTTAAAAAGGATACGAGCGGTACCGACTTGCGCTGCACGAGTACTCGATTATCACTGTTTCTTATTCTCTTTGTTCTTCTATGTTCGGTCAGAAATGGTCGATATTATTAGGAGTTACCAGATGGTTTGACAGCTCGGCCCTTTCTGATAATGGCATCGCCCGCGATGTCGGTAGATTTCTCAGATTCGTTGTCAGATGAACTGTCGTCACTGTTGGTTGATGTATCGTAGCTGAAACCATCAAGTTCAGGTGGCATGGAGCACCAGGGTTTCATTTTATCTGCGGTATACACAGATGTAAATTTGTTTTGGCTTTGTTGCATGCCGCCGATGTCCGTGAGAAGGTAACGATCCTTCCCTAGTACTTTTGCGGCTACATACGGGCCACGGAATTTGGGTTCGAGTTTGCGTGACTCCCCTGTAGCAGATGGTTCATTGTGTATTACCACCATATCATCGATGTTGTAAATAGTGGGCGCTTTATGCTTTTTGTCGAAGCGCTCCTTCCACTTTTCTCGCTGAGTATTAATTGAGGACATAGCATGTTCCCATTTGACTTTAATCGTTTCGGTATTTTCATCGTCGATTACTGCGGCCATAAGTTGGTTATGAATTATGTCGTTTAATTTAAAATCGAATATTAGGTCATTGGGTGAATACCCAGTTGTCGAATTAGTTTGTGAGTTGATTGACCACTGAAGTTTACGCAATTGGTCATCCCATTCCTTAGGATTCGAAGTTGTTGTACGAAGATAGTTCAATAATAACTGGTTCGCTCGCTCCACCTGCCCATTTGCGCGAGGAGTGCGAACTGCGGTTTTTATATGTGTGACGTTGTTTTCGTTGCAATAACTTTCAAATTGTTTGGACGTGAACGCCGTTCCACGGTCCGTGACTATTCCAGCAGGGAGACCAAAATAACCCGAAATTTCGTTTAATGCTTGTATGACAGGTAACGTTTTAGTGCTACGCACCGGTTTCACTACGATATATTTTGTAAAAGCATCACTAATGGCAAGGGCGTGCGTATTGCCGTACTTGCTCTTAAGAAATGGTCCCAAGTGATCGATATGTAAGAGTCGAAATGGTATCGGTTCAGCTGGTTCGACGTACAATACACCTTCGGGTTTACCACCTTTCATTTTGCCATAGCAGCATTCTACACAAGATGCTACATAATCTTTAACGTATTTCCTCATTTTTGGAAACCAGAAATTTTTGGATATGCGTTGAATAGTTTTGTCCATACCGAAATGTCCAAAATCATCATGGCAGTATCGCGCTACACGCCATCGTACGGATTTCGGTACAACGTAAAGTAATTTATTGTTTAATCTCCGATATAATCGGGTTCGTTCAAGACAATATTCTTTTTGTAGTTGATTCGCTTGGGTTGTCTCGGTTTCACCCTTCAGAATTGAAATGACTTCTCGTATGTATGGATCGTGTAGTTGCATTGTTAGCAACCAATCCTCGTCAACTACGTCGACACGTGTTACTTTGTCGGGCGGAACTGGAGCACGACTCATTGCATCGACATGAGCCATTCGATTTCCAGGTCGATGTATGATTTCGCAATCATACTCCATTAGACGCACTAACCATCTTGAAATACGTGGTATTGGTGGCGTTTTAACCTTTAGGCTCGAAATTGCGGAACAGTCAGTAAATATTTGAAATGACTTACCCAATAAATATATGCGGAAGCGTTGCAATGTTTCCACAACAGCCAATACCTCTAGCTCGTAGCTATGATAGGCTGATTCAGCCGGTGTACAGTGACGGCTAAAATACATTACAGCTTGCCACTCGTCGCAATCACGGTTCGACTGTAACAATACGGCTGCAATACCTATACTGCTTGCATCGGTATGCACCTGATGTTGTGCATTGAAATCATACAAAACTAGTACCGGTGTACTACACAGTTTATTTATCAGCATGGTAAACGCATTTTGCTGCGCTTCGCCCCATTCAAACTTTTCAGCTGAAGCTTTGGTTGTTAATTTTGTTAACGGACGCGCGATTACCGAATAATTCTCTACGAATTTTCTGAAAAATCCGGTTAAACCGAGGAAGCGTCGAACTTCTGTTTGCGTTGTAGGTATTTTAAAAGTTTTTATAGCTTGCACTTTTCGATCACCAGGTTTGATACCATCGCGTGATATTTTATGTCCGAGAAACTCAATTTTATCTTTTAAGAAACCACATTTGTCTATTCTTAACGTCAAACCGTTTTCTTTTACGACGCATAAAAAATCGTCCAATTTACGTATACCTTCCTCAACTGAGTGGCTAGGTATAATCACATCGCCCATATACGCGATTATATTTCTTGATTTACACTGTTCAATTAACTTGTTTATTGTTTCTTGAAAAACGGCCGGAGCATTGACGAGACCAAATGGCATCCGGTTATATTCGTAGTGGCCTTCCGTGGTCACAAACGCGGTAAACTTTTTAGAGTTTTCGTCCACCTCGATTTGGTGATACCCCATTTTAAAATCTAATGTCGTGAAAAACTGATTACCCGCCAACTGCGCGAAAAGTTCATCGATGATCGGCATCGGATATGGTTGTTTAACGGTGATTTTATTTAGTTGACGGTAATCTACGCACATTCGAAACTCTTTATTTTTCTTTTCAACGAGCACAATAGGCGATGCATACGGCGAACTTGAAGGTCGAATGATTTCGAATTTCAGTAAATCTTCAATAATGTCTTTTAATATGAAGCGACGCGCGAATAGCAGTCTATACGGCTTCATATTAAAAGGCGTATCCGACAATAATGAAATATTTATTTTAGTTAGGCTCGTCTTACCCACCGAACCGATTCAGTGTTGAAACATTCATCATACTTTCGTAACGTGTTTTTCAATTCACAGAATTCACCATCCGTAATGCTTAGAATCTCATTGTTTGGTTTTTCGACAACCCACATTTCTTTTCCTTTGAACACGAATTGTTTATTTGCGCCATGTATTACATTAATACCGAGTAACACTGCATAATCAATCATTTTATCGTCTACGACTAACATTTCCGTATCATATATGTTTTCGTCTATATTTAGCATTACATTTAGTTTGGATGTACATTTATATGACGCTCCACCGAAACCTTTTAATGTAACGCAACATTCATCGATTTTCCCGATTTTATTCGCGAGAGACTGTCTTATTAGTGTTCTACTACTACCGGTATCTACAAAAGCGTTTGTTTTTACACCATTTATTTCGATTTCTTTAATTGTAAAATCAGTTTCGATTTCGTTGACTGCGTTACAATTATTTTTCGGCACTACCGTTTTGCAATTATTTGTGGAATGACCCACTTTTGATCACTTTGTACACCGTTCGCGTTTTTGTGGCTCAGGACAGTTTCGCGACAAATGTCCAGCCTTATTGCAATTGTAGCACACAATTGTTTTTGTTTGTTTCTCTTTTTTCACATTCGCCTGTGTTGTCTCTTCGTTACGTTTTACAAAGTTCGTAATTTTCTTGTTATTGTGCTTGCAAAAATTCACTATTGCTCGTAGTAATTCATTCCACGTTTGGTAATTGTATACCGATACACATTGTTTCAAACCGTTGTCATTAATGCCATTAATTATGTATTTTATTATTGAGGCATCATCTAATTTTCCGCGGCGGCCAGTCGCCAAGACTCGATAGTAAAATGCTTCTACACTCTCACTATTATTTTGTTTCATGCTCACTTCACCTTTTCCAACTGTATTTGAGAAAAAGTCAAATGTATTTGAGAAAAGGAAAATGTATTTGAGAAAATGCCAAATGTATTTGAGAAAAGGAAAATGTATTTAAGAATAGGAAAATGTATTTGAGAAAACGCCATTGTATTTAAGAAATGGGCACATGTATTTAGGAAAATGTTAATGTATTTAAGAAAATGACAAATTGGTTTGAGAAAGGGGCAAATGAATTTGAGAAAAGTCCAAACGCATTGAGAAAAGGTCAAATGTATTTGAGAAAATTTGAGAAAAGGAAAATGTATTTAAGAAAACGCCAAATGAATTTGAGAAAAGGAAAACGTATTTGAGAAAAGGAAAATGTATTTGAGAAAATGCCATTGTATTTAAGAAATGGGCAAATGTATTTAAGAAAATGTTAATATATTTAAGAAAATGACAAATTGGTTTAAGAAAGGGGCAAATGAATTTGAGAAAAGTCCAAACGCATTGAGAAAAAGTCAAATGTATTTGAGAAAAGGAAAATGTATTTAAGAAAATGCCAAATGTATTTGAGAAAGGGGCAAATGCATTTGAGATATGGCAAATGTATTTGAGAATAGCGCGATTGTATTTAAGAAAAGGGCAAATGTATTTTCGAATAAGGAAATTTTGCCAGAGGAATATTTTTAGTTACTTACATTTAAGACAGTGAAGTATAACCTTTTAAAAGAAACATAATTCATAATTCATTTATTTCATTTCCAGAATATGTACATAGTACAGAGTAAGACTTTAGTCTTTTAATAATACTTCAACAGTTATATAATTAACAAACGTAACTTAGTAAAATTAAGTATTTAAAAGCTAAGGTAAGATAACATGCAATTATATGCCAACAGGCATGTCCCTCAATGCCAGAGCATCTGGAATAAACGCTGAGGCATGCTGAATGGCACGAGCACAATCTGAAGTCGATATTACTTCTTTTGCCTCGCGTATTACATTTTCCAAATGCTGAAGTCGCCTTTCTACCACGCCTGGTCCTACCATGGGTGGATTCCCCATATGTGTCTTTACATAGCTTTTTACTTTAGCCCAAATGTTCTCTATAGGGTTCAGCATGGGAGAGTAAGGCCCCAAGCGCAAGAGGATAGGAGAGCCGGTGGTTCCCACTACTCGTTCAAGGCCAGAATGACATGGTGCATTGTCACATACTAACACCATATCCGATAGCAGATTTCCCACGCTGATCCATTTCTGAAATAGGGTCTCCACCCACTCACCGGCAGTTTCGTTTCTAAACGACCCGCGCCGAGTGTCCATACTTAATATCCCTAAAGTGCTAATGGCCCCAATCAGGTGTACGTTCGGCCCTCTGGACGGTGGCAACGTTAATACTGCGCGTGTGCTAATCCTCGAGCGACCTTTGGTTCGGCAACAAAATAGATTAAAATTCGTCTCGTCAATATAAACAATTTGCTTCCCTTCTTGTATATATTGACTCAACGATGTTACAAAAGCGCACCGTTTTCGTTTGTTTTCGTCCGTGTTCATGGTAGCTGGCATGTGATGCACCTTTTTGACCGTAAATAGCCTACCGTCCAGGTAATTCGAAATCGTCGACCTGCATACATATTTCTGGCACTCTGCTCTTATTTTCACCACCAAGCCTGCCAAGGTTATGGTGGGATCCGCCTACACCCATCGTATTATGTAATCGATATCCTCCTCAGTTAGCTTCCTGTTGTTACCTCCTCCCCTTCCCTGGCTTCGAATTTCACCTGACCTCACCCAGTTGTACGCAGTTTTGTAATTAATACCAAGGGACCCAGCCAAGCTATTCCAGACCTCGCCTCTGTTAGCAGCGTCAACAATACGAGCGCGGTCTACTTCGGCGTATGTAGCATACTTCTTCCTTTCCAAAATTTCGCTATCTATTAAAATGAAAAACAAAAGTAATAATGAAACCCTTAAGGGCGGATATCTCGGCCGCCTGTTAACGTCAAAGTTCACTGTTAATTCACTGTCAATTTAACGGCCACTTCATTTGCCCTTTATTTTAACAGGAGGATAAACTGGCCGACAAATTTATAGTGAGCGTTAAAGCTAACGGCTAGTCGAGAAATCGGCCCTAAATCTAGCATTTTTAGGCCCGGGTTTTTAGTACAAGTTCAACTCAATTTGTCAGTTAAACTAAGCTTAAACTTGTTACGCAGTTTTTCAGTCAACTTTAAACGAAGTTTAAACGTACTTTAAGCGGCTAATTTGGCAGGGTTAAACTCTAGTTAACATGTCAGCTGTTTGCATATTTGATGGTTTTGGTTGTGAAACAATAAACTGAACGCAATTAAAAAAGGACGATATTTTTATATTTAATTAAATACTGGATATATCATCTGACGAAAGTGATTATAGTGATGCAGAAATTGACGAAATGCTAACTATTACAATACTGAGGAGAAGCAATGGCATTGAATATGTATACAAATATTATCTGTTGCCGTATCTAGATAAAGAAAAAACCAATGTTGCCGTATAAAAAGCAAATATTAAAAGCGGCCTTAAACTCACACTGAAAAACCGCTCTGCAGTTTAACTGGAGTTTAAATGTATGCCTAGTTTAAGCAAACTTAGTTTAAACTGAGCTTAAGCAAGGACTGAAAAACCGGGCCTTAGTAATTATAATTACCAGTGATATCGGCATATGGGGCACTTGCGCGAATCAATTATGGGACTGCTACACTTTTGGTGCAATAAATGACCACATGGAAGCAGACGAACTGTTGGTTGCCTGCGCATGTCGCTCCTACAAACTACACACTTGTCTCTAAATTCCATTTTTTTTTCTAACGAATATATGCCCATACGAGGTGTGTTCAAAAAGTATCGCGAATTTTGTGTTTTTTCAAAAATTATTTATTTATTCATGAATATCTATTTTGTCCCCTTCAAAGTAATCCCCATGAGATATTATACACTTCATTACATTATACAATCATTTTTTTGTATCTTGTTCAGCTCCTCCTTCGATGCCGTCTTTATCTCGTCAAGAGAAGCGTAACGTCGTCCTTTCATGGGCCTCTTCAGTTTAGGGAACAAGAAAAAGTCACAGGGGGCCAGATCTGGGGAATACGGTGGCTGCGGCATCATTAGTGTGTTGTTTTTGGCCAAAAAGTCGCGCACAAGCAACGATGCGTGAGCACGGGCGTTATCGTGGTGCAAAAGCCATTTTTTGTTCTTCTTTGCACATCTTCTCGGCCTTCTGAGAACATTTTGTACCACCGATAAACGTTGCTTCGGTCCAAGGTAGCTTCTCCGTATGCCACAGTCAACATTCGGAATGCATCCGCGCACTTAATTTCGTTTTTCTTACAAAATTTGATACAGGTTCTTTGATCCATTTTTTTGAATAGGTAAAAATCGAACACGATTCAAAACACGTGAAAGCAAAGCAGCTGTCAACAATTAACTGAACATTCAAAATGGCCGAGCTTGTCGGCATAAGTGAGAGACATGAGTACCAACATAACGCCACAAAAAATTCGAAATTCGAATATACGTAACCAGCGAAAATCCAAAATTGGCGATACTTTTTGAACACACCTCGTATGTTTTAAATGCACAATTTACAAATGATTTATTTTTTTCGAAGCTGTCTTCTACATAAAGCAAGCACACTTATGTCCAAATAAATTTTTTAGTACCACAGTGTTTTATGTACATATAATTGCACTATTTTATCAATAAAACCACCACATTACATTTTATCTTACCTTAGCTTTTAAATACTTAATTTTACTAAGTTACGTTTGTTAATTATATAACTGTTAAAGTACTATTAAAATACTAAAGTCTTACTCTGTACTATGTAAATACATACTCTGAAAATGAAATAAATGAATTATGAATTATGTTTCTTTTAAAAGGTTATACTTCACTGTCTTAAATGTAAGTAACTAAAAATATTCCTCTGACAAAATTTCCTTATTCTAAAATACATTTGCCCTATTCTTAAATACATTTGGCATTTTCTTAAATACATTTTCCTTTTCTCAAATACATTTGACTTTTTCTCAATGCGTTTGGATTTTTCTCAAATTCATTTGCCCCTTTCTCAAACCTATTTGTCATTTTCTTAAATACATTGACATTTCTTAAATACATTTGCCCATTTCTTAAATAGAATTGGCCTATTCTCAAATGCATTTGCTATATCTCAAATACATTTGCCCTTTCTCAAATTCATTTGGCATTTTCTTAAATACATTTTCCTTTTCTCAAATACATTTGACCTTTTCTCAATGCGTTTGGACTTTTCTCAAATTCATTTGCCCCTTTCTCAAACCAATTTGTCATTTTCTTAAATACATTGACATTTTCTTAAATACATTTGCCCATTTCTTAAATACAATGGCATTTTCTCATATACATTTTCCTTTTCTCAAATACATTTTCCTTTTCTCAAATACATTAACATTTTCTCAAATACATTTTCCTTTTCTCAAATACAGTTCGAAAAGGTGTAGTTCCATATGAATGTCAGCAGAATTCAACGAACATGGAAACTCGTTCAAAAATTCGTACACAAAACTTTGCCAATCTACAAAGATTTCTTCACTGGCATCTATCCACATTTGGCTACACCTTCAAGTTTCGTTTGTATTGCATACAACAGAATTTTATCATCCCAGCAATAAACACTACGCAGTTGATTAACACGATTTACAAATTGTTTTGCACTTAATGTCTTTTTACGGATCGTACGACGGGAGGATTGCAATTATATCGGGCACATCGCCGAAAATCGAGAGTTTCTTTTTACTGTTTTCGTTGTTTACATTTCCTTGGAATGCTTGTGGCAACGTTTGCTCTTCTAATTCTGACATTGCACACATTCGTATTTCGTTACTGCCCTGTAAAAAACGTTGGAGCATCAGATATTCCAACACTTATCCTCATTCATATAAAAAAGGTGGTCCGATTTACATAGCGATGTCCGGTGATTGGATCACCTAATCCTATTCGGAGTACCATTTACTTTGCTTCTGAATAGTCTATAGAGCACCTACGTTGGAGTACTTTGAAAATGCTGCCAAAAGATTACTCTATAGAGTACTCTAGACGAAAGCGAGAAGGGATTATGTGTTCTTTTGAGGACCACCTACTCCCGCTCTCGCTTTGCTGTTGAATACTCTATAGAGTAACCACATGGGAGTATTTTGAGAGTACTCTCACGTAGGTGGTCTATAGAGTATTCAAAAGCAAAGAAACGGAGTACTTCGAGATGGATTAGGTGATCCAATCACCGGACATTGCCATGTAAATTGGACCACCTTGTTTATATGAATGAGGATATGTGTTGGAGTACTCTGATACTCCTTTAGGAGTATTCTATGGAGTATGAAACGGAGTATTTCCGTTTTTTGCAGGGTGTTCAAACTCGTTTGTTGTATTGGATATGAATTTGTCGCTTCGTTTCTACAACAATTTTGTCCGTTGCCGTTTGAAATTTGGTTATACCCGATTGTGGTCGGTATTTCACCATGTCGTTGCGCGTTCGTGTCGTAGCGCGTTTGGTTGACGTTGACTGCGTTCGTGGCAGAGAATATTGGTTGTTGCGCTATCGTTTGCCCCCCCCAATGAACGTGTCTGCCACTTGCGCTAGCCGTTGAAAATTTAATTTTCTGCTGCTCTTGATCGTTGGGCAGAGAAAATGCGTCGCATGGAGTCCATGCGTATGACGTTGTTGGTATGCTATATGCGTTCGAATTTCCATAAAAACGTTGGCCATTAACGTCGGCCGATGGAATTAGCATATTCGCATGCCCGTGTGCGCTGGGCACAGAAGACGAGGAGTACATAGGTATTATGCCACCACACATTGGTAGCAAAGCGTTTGCTTGTGTACTACTGTACATGAAACGTGATTCGTTTTGCAAAGGTGCCGTTATCGCTGCACTATTTGCCGTTGTTTCTGCGCATGTACTATATGAAGACGCAGGCACCGTCACTCAAGGGCCTGTCTTCATGACGCGTATCTAAGGAGGAATATTCCTGCATGTTCTTGCTTGCATTTGCGCTTTCGTTCAAAGCACTTATGAAACGTTCTTCACTGAAATGTTCGCACAGTCTTTCCACGAGCTGCGGTTTATTACCGGTGGTAGATAACCCGATATCTCGCAATTTTTTTCGCAATTGCTCAACTTTTAAATCACTGAATTTCGGCATCTCGAATGCATTCAGAATTTATTACACGACGTTATTTTATCTACCCGACCGACCGACGCAACGCATGAAAAATTACGTTCGTATGCAAATTTCACAATTTCACAGTTTTTTTTCTTTACTTTGAACATAGCGCGTAGGCACGTCTCACTTCTGAAAATATGTCACAGACATATGGGTTTTGGTTTATAAATGTTTAAATGAGTTACGTTTTTAATGTTCAATATTTTAATTACATAGTTTAAGTATTTAATTCATTTATTTAAAAAGGATACGAGCGGTACCGACTTGCACTGCACGAGTACTCGATTATCACTGTTTCTTATTCTATAACAGGCAGGAGATCTTAGGTTATTTAGAAGTCCAGCAGAAAAATGAGCATAATATAATACTAAATTTTAACCAACAGATATCAATAAATAGACAGTTCAACGACACCTTACACCTGATAAAGGATACTATTATTGAAGATAGGAAAAAAATTAATAAACTTTTTATAAATATGAGCCAGCAAAATGTAGAAATTTTTATTCATTTACTGTTTAATGATATAATGAATAACATACGATTTGTAAAGGACAAAAAAGATGACATACAAAATAATATAGCAGCAGCCAAATATAATTTTATCCATCCCGGAATTTTGACAAAAGAAGAAATAAATTATTTTAAAATAGATTTTTATAAATTAAAATTGTCCAAGATAGGGGTGTTGGCATACAAAAACCAATCAATTGTAATCGCAATAAAAATTCCAAATAATTATATGCAAACAGATTTGAAGTTGATAGTACCACTACCAAATGTAAATAACTTAGAAGTTGAAACAGAAAAAGAATTTATTGATACCGCATTAAAAGATTGAAAAAGAAGCCAACACTGCATATTTCGAAATAATTGTATACTTAGATTCAATAATAAAACGAAAATAACTGTTTTGGAAGATGATACATTGTTAATAAATAATTCCCATCAGGAAGAGCTAGTGCAGAATTGTGACACTAGAGAATTGAAAATAAGTAGAAATTACTTGGTGCATTATGCAAATTGCCAAATACAAATAAGCAATGAAGTTTTTGAAAATAGGAAAATGGAATTTACGGAAAAATTTTCTTACCCAGCTAAAATGTTAAATCAAATCTATGAAAGTGCACTAAAGTTCAGAGAAATTAATTTAAAAGGTGTAAAAAATATTAAAAAGATTGAGGAACTTACATACCATAAAAATGTTTCTTATGGCATAAATATTGTAATAATCCTGTTCATTCTGTTGGTGTCAGCAATTGTATTGATAATGTATTGCAAAAAGAAAAATATAAAAATTGTAAATAGAATAACTCGGGAAAGCCCTAATGTTAATAATAAGGAAATGGTGCTAGTTGAAGTTTCTCCAAGACTCGGCATTCCACATTTTAAATAAACAAATAAGCCAAGTCTGTAGCAAGGCAGACTGGTGACAGAAATAGTGTCTTTACATACATATGTATAAACTCACATAGGCATTCAATTGGCCTTTAAGTATTTGAATACAATATTTGTGAGACTGCTGAGTGTGCCAAAACGTCTTATGTACGTTAAGTTACTTATATATTTTAGGCTAAGGAAATAGCTTATGTATTTTTGAACATAGCTATGTATGTATGATCATAGCTATGTATTATTCGTTGGAGAAGACGGAGTTGGATATTGTAAAGTCAGTTGCTGCTAATCCCTCCGTCGACCCGAGTTATATCTCGGTTGAAAACGAAACATATTTTTATTAATAAACTCAAACTTCTTTTATACCAAAAGTTGAACGCCTACTTAATTTTTAATAAGACGAAGTGAAAGTAAGTACTCATATTCAACCAACAATCAGGATCAAGTGATTGCTTGTTGTTGAAGGGAATATCTTTAAGTTCGGTCAAGAAAATCTTTCGGTGTGACTTGTATTAAGGAAAAATCGTAATCTTCCTCCTGCCCCAGTTTACCCCCTTGTGGTAATAATAACTCGCGTCACCAGTAGGGCTCACTCTCACTGACGAGTATGCCAGCCTGATGCTAAGCGGCACCCCACCGTCGAGCATTAATGGGCTGCCAGCACAGGCCACAATCTCCGGCCTAGTAATTTCGAGGCCCATCAGCAATCCTATCCTATCCCCTTCGAAATAGGCTAGATATGAGCATCGCCGAACGTCAGTCCCCTCTTCCTCTGTCCCCAATGCCCCCCCCCCTGCTTCCAGCTTACACGTGGGCCAGGACCACCACCTCCTCGTACCTTTCACTACGTCCACCGTTTGTCGGCAAAGATTATATACGCCTGCGACATCGATCAAGCGCAACAATTGCCTTGGCCTGTGTCACACCCTTGTGTGCTCTGGGCTCGCAAACTGTAATCTCTGTACGGATACGTTCATAGCCCCCTATTGCAGTACACAGCCGACTGGGACAAAGCTTAGGCCTTAGCCTACCTCCACTTAGGCAAGCGCATCCGTCCATCACGCCTAGCATGTCCCCTCTCCCCTCCTACACGCTTCAAAATTTTACAGCTTAACTGTAACAGAATAGCTGGAAAGATCGCGGGGATAACTGACTTTATGAAGTCACACAACATCAAAATCGGCGCGATACAAGAGACAAAGTTGAACACAAGATCGGACTTACGAACTTGTGATGGGTATAATGTACATCGATAAGACCTTCCCAGCAATATAATCTATTTTCCCCTGACGTCGACCCCAGGGACTCTACCTTAGAATGCCAAGGCATAGTAGTCCGGTCAGGCGACGTCGACCTGCAAATTATAAACATCTACATTCCCCCTGCCACGTGTTGTCCTAGAGATTATCCCGACATAAGTGCGTTGCTAAGGGGGAAAACTGTCGAATGCTAGGCGATTTCAACGCACATCACGATCTCTGGCACTCCAACTTGCCAGCAGACAGTAGAGGGCACGCAATTGCAGATCAAATAAACAACTCAGCATTCTGTACAGTCAATGGAGATGCCCCCACCAGGGTGGCAGGCAACTGCCACAGTTCGCCAGACATCTCCAATACAAGCGTGGGTCTAATTAACTTCGTCAACTGGCGACCGATGGTTACTTCAGACCACCTACCCATCTTACTCTCCGTTGAACGACCGACCGACTTCATAACGACCGATAAACTGACATACATTAACTTCACCAAAGCGGCCTGGGACAGCTTTACGGAATATACAGAGCGCTCGTTCGTTGCCTTACCCACACCAACAGACGTACACAAAGGTGAAAGAAAGTTTCGCAAGGTCATCGATTCAGCCTCAGGCCGCTTCATTCATGCTGGTAGAATACCAGAAATTCGTCCGAATTATCCTGCAGAAGCTGCGGCAATGGCAAGAGAGCGTGACCAAGTGAGACTCATCAATCCCGTAGATCCCAGAATCCAAGATCTCAATGCAGAAATTCGTAGGACAGTCAACGAATACAAACTGACCAAGTGGAAACAACACCTTGAGGGATGCAACCTCTCCGGCGGAGTCGGCAAATTATGGTTATTATCCAATCCGACAAAACACAATGACAAGGTCGCCATCGCATTCGGTGACAGTCTCAAATCGGACGCCAGGAAATGCGCGAGCTTCTTTTGCCGGCTGTTTATAATGCATCCACCTGCGGATAGGATTCAGAGAAAAGTCATTCGACGTTCGCACAGACACAAACACTCCACTGCGCCTATTGCCGTCTCAGTCGCAGAGGTCAAGGAAGCCATTATGAAGGCCAAACCCTCAAAATCCATCGGACCCGACGGAATCGCCATTAAAAACCTAGGCCACCAGGGACAGAATTATTTAGCGGCACTTTTCAACCTCTCTCTAACTACTTTCGTCATACCTGAGATATGGAAACAGGCGATTGTAGTTCCCCTACTAAAACCAGGGAAGCCGGCGAACCAGAGAGATTCTTATCGTCCGATATCCCTCCTTTCGCCGGTTGCGAAATTACTAGAGACCATTCTGCTCCCTTACTTTATTGCAAATCTGAAATTGGCCGATCACCAGCATGGTTTCCGCAAATCTCACAGCACTACATCCGCTTTGAATGCCATTACAACACAGATAAACCATGGTTTGAATCAACACCCACCAAACCATAAGACGGTTCTCGTGGCACTTGACCTATCAAATGCATTTGATACGGTCAACCACGCCACACTCCTTCGGGACCTGGAAGAGACACCGCTCCCTGCCGGCCTTAAAAGGTGGACCGCTAATTACCTCAATGGTCGACAGGCATCAATCAGGAACAAGACATCTGGGACCCGAAGAATAAAACAAGGGGTGCTGCAAGGTGGTGTTCGCTCTCCCCTTTTGTTTAATTTCTATATTTCGAGAAAGTACAAAGCCGCGATAAGATCCTCAAGTCACTGACCGGCAGTACTTGGGGGAAAGACAAAGAAACATTGCTTGCTACATATAAGACTATTGGCCGACCGGTTATTGACTACGCTGCGCCCATATGGTCGCCCAACCTTGCTGACACCATTTGGAGGAAATTGCAAGTCTGCCAAAACACTGCCATCAGAACTGCTACGGGATGTCTGCTTATGTCATCTGAGGCTCACCTCCATCAAGAGGCAAAATTGCTCAATGTTAAAGAGCACGCGGAACTCTTGAGTAAACAGTTCCTTCTGAACTGTCGTAAACCCAGTCATCCAAATTAACATCTAGTGGATGTAGCCCCGTCCCCCAGAGACATAAGGAGACATCTTCGTAAGCACTACGATGAGATCCACGACCACATCTCTTAGCCGTTTGATCTGCGGAACCATAGGCGGGCTCTAAATTACCTCGATACTGAGTCGGTAGATTGATCTCTCAGATCTGGGCCTGTGAATCCCGTTATCAGTACTCAGCCGCCTGACTTGGCTGAAGAGGAGAGTGTATTTCCGAGGGAGACTAGAGTCATACTAGCACAACTTCGCTCTGGATATTGTAATAAGTTAAACTCTTACTTATCCAGACTGAACCCCAACATACCAAACACATGCCCTGCATGTGGTATGTCCCCTCATGATACCAAACATCTCTGCTCCTGTTCAGTTGAACCTACTCTTCTAACACCTACATCACTTTGGTCCAAGCCTGTGGAAACTGCGTGTTTCCTCGGACTTCCGTTAGAAAAGCCTGATGACTATTTGGAGTGATCGAGCCCATTGGGCAGGGCGAAGCACTGTTAACAACAACAACAACAACCAGCAAAGCCTGCACAAAATCAAATATAATTCTTAGTTTATTATTATTATTTTTGATTAGAGGAAAAATTGAAAGCAACAAACATATACAGGCTGTAGTTATAGTACTATTTCGAAAACAGCCACGATTTGTCGTCAGACTAATTCGTATAGTTTTGCTATTTCAGAGGATCTTCTGGAGAATCGAACCCACTCACTCTGATTGCAAGCGTAGCTGTCTAACCCATAGGCTATGCTGCGTGTAGTTTTGCAAGCTGCTTAATTCAAGTTTTCCTCTTATTGTTGTTTGTTATCTTGCCAACGGTATAGACAATATTTTCGACATTGTGGCTATATGTAAATCATGTATGCTGGACATTGTTTTTGTACATTCTTCTTTCTATTTTTAGAAGATAGTTATTGTACATAACCGCGTGCTCCGGTATACATTTTTTTGTTGTTGGTGTTATGGTCTGTTAGTTTTTACATATTTTTGTACGTTTAACGAGCTCAAGACCAGTCGATAATAATTCTTAGTTAATAATTATTATTTTTGATTAGAGGAAAATTTTTAAGCAACAAACATATACAGGCTATAGTTATTGTACTACTTCGAAAACAGACACGATTTCTCGTCAGGCTAATGCGTATAGTTTTGATATTTCAGAGGATCTTGTGGAGAATCGAACTCGCTCACTCTGATTGCAGGCGCAGCTGCCTAACCCATAGGCTATGCTGCGTGTAGCTTTACAAGCTGCTTAATTCAAGTTTTCCTCTAATTGTTGCTTTGTTATCTTGTCAACGGTATACACAATATTTTCGACATTCTGTCTATACGTAAATCGTGTATGCTGGACTTTGTTTTTGTACATTCTTCTTTCAATTTTATTTATTTTTTTTTTTTGGAAATTTGAGACACACAATGGCTAGCGGTTTCAACTGTGCCCATTTGTTTATATATGCATATGTTTTTCTTACCGTAAAATATTTCTTGTCTACTCGTTTATTTCATGGGGTATTCATGATTTATTAAAATTAAAAAAAACACTTTTATTAATTAGTGTCTAATCCAGTTTTTTTATGAAAGTTTATAATGTATATTCTCTTCGTTGTTATATACTTGGGTTTTTTTTAAGCGTACATATATTTATGTACAAGTGAACAAAATATTTTTTGTAAAGCGAGTTTTAATCGTTTTTGCTTAACATAAATTTGTTTAATTACTTTTTGTGTTGTATTGGGGACATATTTATGTACCGGCAACGTCGTTTAACCCCTCCTTAATTGTATAAAAAGAACGGATAAATAAGTTAGGATATTCAACAACTGTAAAGCTAATGTACATATAAATATTTTAATTATTTACCCAGTAGAGTTACATAGATACGTTTTTAACCTCTTCAGAGTTTTTTACCTCAGAACCAGCATAAGCCCCATATGTCAGCCTAGAAGTCCAACGAAGAATCGCTTTTGCAAACAAGTGCTACTGAGTAGACAATTGAGAAGTAAAGCCCTCTCGAAGAATGAAAATAACACTCTTTAAGTGACGTTTACCCGTACTCGTCCTGCTTTATGCTGCAGAAGCTTGGCGGCCGACAACATCTGATGAGGCGGCTCTGGCAGTATTCGAGAGAAAGTTGTTCGAAAGATTTACAGACCCTTCCGCGTTGGCGACTGCAACCTTCGGGGAGTGTTTTTGTCGTTACCACAACAACAACAACAACAAGTAGATTTAATGACGAGCTGTATGAGCTATGTGCAGACACCTACATAGTGCAACGAATTAAAACCCAGTGGATTTGTTGGCTAGGCCATGCTGTGTGAATCAGTGAAGATGCTCCGGAGCAAAAAGTATTATTTTCGGCACCCGCCGCTGGTCGCAGAGCAATAGAGAGAGACGAACACTTCCATGGAAGGACCAAGTGGAGCCCGTTTTGCGATTCTGTGGTGTTGCTGATTGGCACCAGTTGCAGAAAGAAGAAACGACTTGCGAACTATGTTGGACGGCCTAAATCGTTGAGACGGTTAAGCGCTATTTAAAGCAGAGTTGAAAAGGTGCATACTGCTGTTGAAGTGAAAACGGGGAGAGTTGGAAAATTTGCAGCAATTTGTATAAGTTATATTTTGGTTTGAAAACGTGGTTTATAAAATTCAGCAAGCTTTAATAAATTTGTGGCATTTTCTTCACTGTGGTTTGTTGAAAACTCGAAGCGAAACCACTGTGGTTTGTTGAAAACTCGAAGCGAAACCTCTGAAGTGAAAAATTATTATTCTTGGCTTTGAGCTCGTTTCATGAATACTTGAAAATGTACAGCCCGTAAATCAACAAGCATTGTTGGTATAAAAAAGCAATAACAAAACCAAGAGCACGCGGTGAGACAGTTCTGCTAATAAAACAGATCTGTCAAAAAATCCATCACGATCACACTACTAACTGTCACATGGCGGAAGTGGTTCATGCATGTCGTAAAGAAGAATAGAACTAGGAGTTTAGATGACATCAAAACCAGCGTATTGTTAGCTTAATGTATAGCAATGCGTCCAAAAATTTCTCTGATGAAGAAGCTTAGCAGCTTCCGAAGTGGATCTATAAGAAAAGCTTTGGCGGTTGTCTCTAGCCATTTTTCCTACTCTATTCAATTAAAAAAAAAATAAAATACGTTTAATAATTAATTAAAAATTATTATTACAAAATAAAAACAATAATAATTTTCATAAAAATTCAAAAAGTGAAAAATTATTATTCTTGGCTTTGAGATCGTTTCATAAATACTTGAAAATGCACAGCCCGTAAATCAACAAGCATTGTTGGTATAAAAAAGCAATAACAAAACCAAGAGCACGCGGTGAGGCAGTTCTGCTAATAAAACAGATCTGTCAAAAAATCCATCATGATCACACTACTAACTGTCAGATGGCGGAAGTGGTTCATGCATATGGTAAAGAAGAATAGATATAGGAGTTTCGATGACATCAAAACCAGCGTATTGTTAGCTTAATGGTTAGCAATGCGTCCAAAAATTTCTCTGATGAAGAAGCTTTGCAGCTTCCGAAGTGGATCTATAAGAAAAGCTGTGGCGGTTGTCTCTAACCATTTTTCCTACTCTATTCAATTAAAAAAAAAAAAACCTTTAATAGTCATTTAAAAATGATTATTAAAAAATACAAACAATAATAATTTTCATAAAAGTTCAAAAAGTGAAAAATTATTATTCTTGGCTTTGAGATCGTTTCATGAATACTTGAAAATGCCCAGGCCGTAAATCAACAAGCATTGTTGGTATAAAAAAGCAATAACAAAACCAAGAGCACGCGGTGAGGCAGTTCTGCTAATAAAACAGATCTGTCAAAAAATCCATCATGATCACACTACTAACTGTCACATGGCGGAAGTGGTTCATGCATGTGGTAAAGAAGAATAGAACTAGGAGGTTAGATGACATCAAAACCAGCGTATTGTTAGCTTAATGGTTAGCAATGCGTGCCAAAATATCTCTGATGAAGAAGCTTAGCAGCTTCCGAAATGGATCTATAAGAAAAGCTATGGCGGTTGTCTCTAAACATTTTTCCTACTCTATTCAGTGGTGTGAAGGTAGTGTTGCCGGCCTACCACACCGAAGGTCCATGGTTCGAGCCCTGGTACAGGTAACATCAAAAGTGATTTGAAAAAAAAGTTTTTCAAAACGGGGTCGCCCCTCGGCAGTGGTTTGGCAAACTCTCCGAGTGTATTTCTGCCATGACAGGCTTCTCAGCAAAAATTCGTCTCCTTTGTAGATGCCGTTCGGAGTCGGCAAAAAACTGTAGGTCCCACCAATTTGTAAGGAAAATTCAAATCGGCACACCACAAATTGGAAGAGAAGCTTGGTGCAAAAATCTCTTAGGAGGTTTATGATGATATACCTGTTGTATATCGCGCCATAGAGAGAGAGATTCAGTTAGAAAAAAAAAAAATTTAATAATTAACTAAAAATGATTATTAAAAAATTAAAACAATAACAATTTTTATAAAAATTCAAAAAGTGAAAAATTATTATTCTTGACCTTGAATACTTGAAAATGTACTGGCAGGTAAATCAACAAAAATTGTTGGTATAAAAAAGCAATAACAAAACCAAGAGCACGCGGTGAGGCAGTTCTGCTAATAAAATAGATCTGTCAAAAAATCCATCATGACCACACTACTAACTGTCACATGGCGGAAGTGGTTCATGCATGTGGCAAAGAAGAATAGAACTAGGAATTAGCCAAAATATCTCTGATGAAGAAGCTTAGTAGCTTCCGAAGTGGATCTATAAGAAAAGCTATGGCGGTTGTCTCTAACCATTTTTCCTACTCTATTCAATTAAAAAAAAAATAAAATACGTTTAATAATTAATTAAAAATGATTATTAAAAAATAAAAACAATAATAATTTTCATAAAAGTTAAAAAAGTGAAAAATTATTATTCTTGACCTTGAGCTCGTTTCATGAATACTTGAAAATGTACTGGCAGGTAAATCAACAAAAACTGTTGGTATAAAAAAGCAATAACAAAACCAAGAGCACGCGGTGAGGCAGTTCTGCTAATAAAATAGATCTGTCAAAAAACCCATCATGATCACACTACTAACTGTCACATGGCGGAAGGGGTTCATGCATGTGGTAAAGAAGAATAGAACTAGGAATTTAGATGACATCAAAACCAGCGTATTGTTAGCTTAATGGTTAGCAGTGCGTGCCAAAATTTCTCTGATGAAGAAGCTTAGCAGCTTCCGAAGTGGATCTATAAGAAAAGCTGTGGCGGTTGTCTCTAACCATTTTTCCTACTCTATTCAATTAAAAAAAAAATAAAATACGTTTAATAATTAATTAAAAATTATTATTAAAAAATAAAAACAATAATAATTTTCATAAAAATTCAAAAAGTGAAAAATTATTATTCTTGGCCTTGAGCTCGTTTCATGAATACCTTAAAATATACAGGCAGGTAAATCAACAAAAATTGTTGATATAAAAAAGCAATAACAAAACCGAGAGCACGCGGTAAGGCAGCTCTGCTAATAAAACAGATCTGTCAAAAAATCCATCATGATCACACTACTAACTGTCACATGGCGGAAGTGGTTCATGCATGTGGTAAAGAAGAATAGAACTAGGAGTTTAGATGACATCAAAACCAGCGTATTGTTAGCTTAATGCTTAGCAATGCGTGCCAAAATTTCTCTGATGAAGAAGCTTAGCAGCTTCCGAAATGGATCTATAAGAAAAGCTATGTCGGTTGTCTCTAAAAATTTTTCCTACTCTATTCAATTACAAAAAAAAAAACGTTTAATAATTAATTAAAAATGATTATTAAAAAAGAAAAACAATAACAATTTTCATAAAAATTCAAAAAGTGAAAAATTATTATTATTGGCCTTGAGCTCGTTTCATGAATACTGGAAAATGCACAAGCCGCAAATCAACAAAAATTGTTGGTATAAAAAAGCAATAACAAAACCGAGAGCACGCGGTAAGGCAGTTCTGCTGATAAACAGATCTGTAAAAAA
This sequence comes from Merzomyia westermanni, assembly GCA_949987695.1. Classification (NCBI taxonomy): domain Eukaryota; kingdom Metazoa; phylum Arthropoda; class Insecta; order Diptera; family Tephritidae; genus Merzomyia; species Merzomyia westermanni. The sequence goes on from OX465289.1 coordinate 116,826,279, forward strand.
ATCCATCATGATCACACTACTAACAGTCAAATGGCGGAAGTGGTTCATGCATATGGTAAAGAAGAATAGAACTAGGAATTTAGATGACATCAAAACCAGCATATTGTTAGCTTAATGGTTACCAATGCGTGCCAAAATTTCTCTGATGAAGAAGCTTAGCAGCTTCCGAAATGGATCTATAAGAAAAGCTATGGCGGTTGTCTCTAAACATTTTTCCTACTCTATTCAATTAAAAAAAAAAAACTTTTAATAGTCATTTAAAAATGATTATTAAAAAATAAAAACAATAATAATTTTCATAAAAGTTCAAAAAGTGAAAAATTATTATTCTTGGCTTTGAGCTCGTTTCATGAATACTTGAAAATGTACAGCCCGTAAATCAACAAGCATTGTTGGTATAAAAAAGCAATAACAAAACCAAGAGCACGCGGTGAGACAGTTCTGCTAATAAAACAGATCTGTCAAAAAATCCATCATGATCACACTACTAACTGTCACATGGCGGAAGTGGTTCATGCATGTGGTAAAGAAGAATAGAACTAGGAGGTTAGATGACATCAAAACCAGCGTATTGTTAGCTTAATGGTTAGCAATGCGTCCAAAAATTTCTGTGATAAAGAAGCTTAGCAGCTTCCGAAGTTGATCTATAAGAAAAGCTATGGCGGTTGTCTCTAACCATTTTTCCTACTCTATTCAATTAAAAAAAAAATAAAATACGTTTAATAATTAATTAAAAATGATTATTACGAAATAAAAACAATAATAATTTTCATAAAAGTTAAAAAAGTGAAAAATTATTATTCTTGGCTTTGAGTTCGTTTCATGAATACTTGAAAATGTACAGCCCGTAAATCAACAAGCATTGTTGGTATAAAAAAGCAATAACAAAACCAAGAGCACGCGGTGAGGCAGTTCTGCTAATAAAACAGATCTGTCAAAAAATCCATCATGATCACACTACTAACTGTCACATGGCGGAAGTGGTTCATGCATGTGGTAAAGAAGAATAGAACTAGGAGTTTAGATGACATCAAAACCAGCGTATTGTTAGCTTAATGTATAGCAATGCGTGCCAAAATTTCTCTGATGAAGAAGCTCAGCAGCTTCCGAAATGGATCTATAAGAAAAGCTACGGCGGTTGTCTCTAAACATTTTTCCTACTCTATTCAATTAGAAAAAAAAAATAATTTTAATAATTAACTAAAAATGATTATTAAAAAATTAAAACAAAAACAATTTTCATAAAAATTCAAAAAGTGAAAAATTATTATTCTTGACCTTGAGCCCGTTTCATGAATACTTGAAAATGTACTGGCAGGTAAATCAACAAAAATCGCTGGTATAAAAAAGCAATAACAAAACCAAGAGCACGCGGTGGGGCAGTTCTGCTAATAAAACAGATCTGTCGAAAAATCGATCATGATCACACTACTAACTGTCACATGGCGGAAGTGGTTCATGCATGTGGTAAAGAAGAATAGAACTAGGAGTTTAGATGACATCAAAACCAGCGTATTGTTAGCTTAATGTATAGCAATGCGTGCCAAAATTTCTCTGATGAAGAAGCTCAGCAGCTTCCGAAATGGATCTATAAGAAAAGCTATGGCGGTTGTCTCTAAACATTTTTCCTACTCTATTCAATTAGAAAAAAAAAAAAATTTTAATAATTACCTAAAAATGATTATTAAAAAATTAAAACAATAACAATTTTCATAAAAATTCAAAAAGTGAAAAATTATTATTCTTGACCTTGAGCCCGTTTCATGAATACTTGAAAATGTACTGGCAGGTAAATCAACAAAAATCGCTGGTATAAAAAAGCAATAACAAAACCAAGAGCACGCGGTGAGGCAGTTCTGCTAATAAAATAGATCTGTCAAAAAATCCATCACACTACTAACTGTCACATGGCGGAAGTGGTTCATGCATGTGGTAAAGAAGAATAGAACTAGGAGTTTAGATGACATCAAAACCAGCGTATTGTTAGCTTAATGTATAACAATGCGTGCCAAAATTTCTCTGATGAAGAAGCTCAGCAGCTTCCGAAATGGATTTATAAGAAAAGCTATGGCGGTTGTCTCTAAACATTTTTCCTACTCTATTCAATTAGAAAAAAAAAAAATTTAATAATTAACTAAAAATGATTATTAAAAAATTAAAACAATAACAATTTTTATAAAAATTCAAAAAGTGAAAAATTATTATTCTTGACCTTGAATACTTGAAAATGTACTGGCAGGAAAATAACAAAAATTGTTGGTATAAAAAAGCAATAACAAAACCAAGAGCACGCGGTGAGGCAGTTCTGCTAATAAAATAGATCTGTCAAAAAATCCATCATGATCACACTACTAACTGTCACATGGCGGAAGTGGTTCATGCATGTGGCAAAGAAGAATAGAACTAGGAATTAGCCAAAATTTCTCTGATGAAGAAGCTTAGTAGCTTCCGAAGTGAATCTATAAGAAAAGCTATGGCGGTTGTCTCTAACCATTTTTCCTACTCTATTCAATTAAAAAAAAATAAAATACGTTTAATAATTAATTAAAAATGATTATTAAAAAATAAAAACAATAATAATTTTCATAAAAGTTAAAAAAGTGAAAAATTATTATTCTTGGCTTTGAGCTCGTTTCATGAATACTTGAAAATATACAGCCCGTAAATCAACAAGCATTGTTGGTATAAAAAAGCAATAACAAAACCAAGAGGACGCGGTGAGGCAGTTCTGCTAATAAAACAGATCTGTCAAGAAATCCATCATGATCACACTACTAACTGTCAAATGGCGGAAGAGGTTCATGCATATGGTAAAGAAGAATAGAACTAGGAATTTAGATGACATCAAAACCAGCGTATTCTTAGCTTAATGGTTAGCAATGCCTGCCAAAATTTCTCTGATGAAGAAGCTTAGCAGCTTCCGAAATGGATCTATAAGAAAAGCTATGGCGGTTGTCTCTAAACATTTTTCCTACTCTATTCAGTTAGAAAACAAAAATTTTAATAATTAACTAAAAATGATTATTAAAAAATTAAAACAATAACAATTTTCATAAAAATTCAAAAAGTGGAAAATTATTATTCTTGACCTTCAGCTCGTTTCATGAATACTTGAAAATGTACTGGCAGGTAAATCAACAAAAACTGTTGGTATAAAAAAGCAATAACAAAACCAAGAGCACGCGGTGAGGCAGTTCTGCTAATAAAATAGATCTGTCAAAAAACCCATCATGATCACACTACTAACTGTCACAAGGCGGAAGTGGTTCATGCATGTGGTAAAGAAGAATAGAACTAGGAATTTAGATGACATCAAAACCAGCGTATTGTTAGCTTAATGGTTAGCAATGCGTGCCAAAATTTCTCTGATGAAGAAGCTTAGCAGCTTCCGAAGTGGATCTATAAGAAAAGCTATGGCGGTTGTCTCTAACCATTTTTCCTACTCTATTCAATTAAAAAAAAAAATAAAATACGTTTAATAATTAATTAAAAATTATTATTAAAAAATAAAAACAATAATAATTTTCATAAAAATTCAAAAAGTGGAAAATTATTATTCTTGACCTTGAGCCCGTTTCATGAATACTTGAAAATGTACTGGCAGGTAAATCAACAAAAATCGCTGGTATAAAAAAGCAATAACAAAACCAAGAGCACGCGGTGAGGCAGTTCTGCTAATAAAACAGATCTGTCAAAAAATCCATCATGATCACACTACTAACTGTCACATGGCGGAAGTGGTTCATGCATGTGGTAAAGAAGAATAGAACTAGGAGTTTAGATGACATCAAAACCAGCGTATTGTTAGCTTAATGTATAACAATGCGTGCCAAAAGTTCTCTGATGAAGAAGCTCAGCAGCTTCCGAAATGGATCTATAAGAAAAGCTATGGCGGTTGTCTCCAAACATTTTTCCTATTCTATTCAATTAGAAAAGAAAAATAATTTTAATAATTAACTAAAAATGATTATTAAAAAAGTAAAACAATAACAATTTTCATAAAAATTCAAAAAGTGAAAAATTATTATTCTTTACCTTGAGCTCGTTTCATGAATACTTGAAAATGTACTGGCAGGTAAATCAACAGAAATTGTTGGTATAAAAGGCAATAACAAAACCAAGAGCACGCGGTGAGGCAGTTCTGCTAATAAAACAGATCTGTCAAAAAATCCATCATGATCACACTACTAACTGTCACATGGGGGTTGTCTCTCTCATTTAAAAATGATTATTAAAAAATACAAACAATAATAATTTTCATAAAAATTCAAAAAGTGAAAAATTATTATTCTTGGCCTGAGCTCGTTTCATGAATACTTAAAAATATACAGGCAGGTAAATCAACACAAATTGTTGGTATAAAAGGCAATAACAAAACCAAGAGCACGCGGTGAGGCAGTTCTGCTAATAAAACAGATCTGTCAAAAAATCCATCATGATCACACTACTAACTGTCACATGACGGTTGTCTCTCTCATTTAAAAATGATTATTAAAAAATACAAACAATAATAATTTTCATAAAAATTCAAAAAGTGAAAAATTATTATTCTTGGCCTGAGATCGTTTCATGAATACTTAAAAATATACAGGCAGGTAAATCAACAAAAATTGTTGGTATAAAAAAGCAATACCAAACAAGAGAGCACGCGGTAAGGCAGCTCTGCTAATAAAACAGATCTGTCAAAAAATCCATCATGATCACACTACTAACTGTCACATGGCGGTTGTCTCTCTCATTTAAAAATGATTATTAAAAAATACAAACAATAATAATTTTCATAAAAATTCAAAAAGTGAAAAATTATTATTATTGGCCTTGAGCTCGTTTCATGAATACTTAAAAATACACAGGCAGGTAAATCAACAAAAATTGTTGATATAAAAAAGCAATAACAAAACGGAGAGCACGCGGTAAGGCAGCTATGCTAATAAAACAGATCTGTCAAAAAATCCATCACGATCACACTACTAACTGTCACATGGCGGAAGTGGTTCATGCATGTGGTAAAGAAGAACAGAACTAGTAGTTTAGATGACATCAAAACCAGCGTATTGTTAGCGTAATGTATAGCAATGCGTCCAAAAATTTCTCTGATAAAGAAGCTTAGCAGCTTCCGAAATGGATCTATAAGAAAAGCTATGGCGGTTGTCTCTAAACATTTTTCCTACTCTATTCAATTAAAAAAAAAAAAAAATACGTTTAATAATTAATTAAAAATGATTATTACGAAATAAAAACAATAATAATTTTCATAAAAGTTAAAAAAGTGAAAAATTATTATTCTTGGCTTTGAGTTCGTTTCATGAATACTTGAAAATGCACAAGCCGCAAATCAACAAAAGTTGTTGGTATAAAAACGCAATAACAAAACCAAGAGGACGCGGTGAGGCAGTTCTGCTAATAAAACAGACCTGTCAAAAAATCCATCATGATCACACTACTAACTGTCAAATGACGGAAGTGGTTCATGCATATGGTAAAGAAGAATAGAACTAGGAGTTTAGATGACATCAAAACCAGCGTATTGTTAGCTTAATATATAGCAATGCGTGCCAAAAATTTCTCTGATGAAGAAGCTTAGCAGCTTCCGAACTGGATCTATAAGAAAAGCTATGGCGGCTGTCTCTAACCATTTTTCCTACTCTATTCAATTAAAAAAAAAAATAAAATACGTTTAATAATTAATCAAAAATTATTATTAAAAAATAAAAACAAAAATAATTTTCATAAAAGTTCAAAAATTCAAAAATTATTATTCTTGGCTTTCAGCTCGTTTCATGAATACTTGAAAATGTACAGCCCGTAAATCAACAAGCATTGTTGGTATAAAAAAGCTATAACAAAACCAAGAGGACGCGGTGAGGCAGTTCTGCTAATAAAACAGACCTGTCAAAAAATCCATCATGATCACACTACTAACTGTCAAATGGCGGAAGTGGTTCATGCATATGGTAAAGAAGAATAGAACTAGGAATTTAGATGACATCAAAACCAGCGTATTGTTAGCTTAATGGTTAGCAATGCGTGCCAAAATTTCTCTGATGAAGAAGCTTAGCAGCTTCCGAAATGGATCTATAAGAAAAGCTATGGCGGTTGTCTCTAAACATTTTTCCTACTCTATTCAGTTAGAAAAAAAAAATTTAATAATTAACTAAAAATGATTATTAAAAAATTAAAACAATAACAATTTTTATAAAAATTCAAAAAGTGAAAAATTATTATTCTTGACCTTGAATACTTGAAAATGTACAGCCCGTAAATCAACAAGCATTGTTGGTATAAAAAAGCAATAACAAAACCAAGAGGACGCGGTGAGGCAGTTCTGCTAATAAAACAGACCTGTCAAAAAATCCATCATGATCACACTACTAACTGTCAAATGGCGGAAGTGGTTCATGCATATGGTAAAGAAGAATAGAACTAGGAGTTTAGATGACATCAAAACCAGCGTATTGTTAGCTTAATATATAGCAATGCGTGATAAAAATTTCTCTGATGAAGAAGCTTAGCAGCTTCCGAACTGGATCTATAAGAAAAGCTATGGCGGCTGTCTCTAACCATTTTTCCTACTCTATTCAATTAAAAAAAAAAAAAAATACGTTTAATAATTAATCAAAAATTATTATTAAAAAATAAAAACAAAAATAATTTTCATAAAAGTTCAAAAATTGAAAAATTATTATTCTTGGCTTTCAGCTCGTTTCATGAATACTTGAAAATGTACAGCCCGTAAATCAACAAGCATTGTTGGTATAAAAAAGCTATAACAAAACCAAGAGGACACGGTGAGGCAGTTCTGCTAATAAAACAGACCTGTCAAAAAATCCATCATGATCACACTACTAACTGTCACATGGCGGAAGTGGTTCATGCATGTGGTAAAGAAGAACAGAACTAGTAGTTTAGATGACATCAAAACCAGCGTATTGTTAGCGTAATGTATAGCAATGCGTCCAAAAATTTCTCTGATAAAGAAGCTTAGCAGCTTCCGAAGTGGATCTATAAGAAAAGCTATGGCGTTTATCTCTAACCATTTTTCCTACTCTATTCAATTAAAAAAACATAAAATACGTTTAATAATTAATTAAAAATGATTATTACGAAATAAAAACAATAATAATTTTCATAAAAGTTAAAAAAGTGAAAAATTATTATTCTTGGCTTTGAGTTCGTTTCATGAATACTTGAAAATGTACAGCCCGTAAATCAACAAGCATTGTTGGTATAAAAAAGCAATAACAAAACCAAGAGGACGCGGTGAGGCAGTTCTGCTAATAAAACAGACCTGTCAAAAAATCCATCATGATCACACTACTAACTGTCAAATGACGGAAGTGGTTCATGCATATGGTAAAGAAGAATAGAACTAGGAGTTTAGATGACATCAAAACCAGCGTATTGTTAGCTTAATATATAGCAATGCGTGCCAAAAATTTCTCTGATGAAGAAGCTTAGCAGCTTCCGAAATGGATCTATAAGAAAAGCTATGGCGGCTGTCTCTAACCATTTTTCCTACTCTATTCAATTAAAAAAAAAAATAAAATACGTTTAATAATTAATCAAAAATTATTATTAAAAAATAAAAACAAAAATAATTTTCATAAAAGTTCAAAAATTGAAAAATTATTATTCTTGGCTTTGAGTTCGTTTCATGAATACTTGAAAATGTACAGCCCGTAAATCAACAAGCATTGTTGGTATAAAAAAGCTATAACAAAACCAAGAGGACGCCAAATCTGCTAATAAAACAGACCTGCCAAAAAATCCATCATGATCACACTACTAACTGTCAAATGGCGGAAGTGGTTCATGCATATGGTAAAGAAGAATAGAACTAGGAATTTAGATGACATCAAAACCAGCGTATTGTTAGCTTAATGGTTAGCAATGCGTGCCAAAATTTCTCTGATGAAGAAGCTTAGCAGCTTCCGAAATGGATCTATAAGAAAAGCTATGGCGGTTGTCTCTAAACATTTTTCCTACTCTATTCAGTTAGAAAAAAAAAATTTAATAATTAACTAAAAATGATTATTAAAAAATTAAAACAATAACAATTTTTATAAAAATTCAAAAAGTGAAAAATTATTATTCTTGACCTTGAATACTTGAAAATGTACTGGCAAGTAAATCAACAAAAATTGTTGGTGTAAAAAAGCAATAACAAAACCAAGAGCACGCGGTGAGGCAGTTCTGCTAATAAAATAGATCTGTCAAAAAATCCATCATGATCACACTACTAACTGTCACATGGCGGAAGTGGTTCATGCATGTGGCAAAGAAGAATAGAACTAGGAATTAGCCAAAATTTCTCTGATGAAGAAGCTTAGTAGCTTCCGAAGTGGATCTATAAGAAAAGCTATGGCGGTTGTCTCTAACCATTTTTCCTACTCTATTCAATTAAAAAAAAATAAAATACGTTTAATAATTAATTAAAAATGATTATTAAAAAATAAAAACAATAATAATTTTCATAAAAGTTAAAAAAGTGAAAAATTATTATTCTTGGCTTTGAGTTCGTTTCATGAATACTTGAAAATATACAGCCCGTAAATCAACAAGCATTGTTGGTATAAAAAAGCAATAACAAAACCAAGAGGACGCGATGAGGCAGTTCTGCTAATAAAACAGATCTGTCAAGAAATCCATCATGATCACACTACTAACTGTCAAATGGCGGAAGAGGTTCATGCATATGGTAAAGAAGAATAGAACTAGGAATTTAGATGACATCAAAACCAGCGTATTCTTAGCTTAATGGTTAGCAATGCGTGCCAAAATTTCTCTGATGAAGAAGCTTAGCAGCTTCCGAAATGGATCTATAAGAAAAGCTATGGCGGTTGTCTCTAAACATTTTTCCTACTCTATTCAATTAAAAAAAAATAAAATACGTTTAATAATTAACTAAAAATGATTATTAAAAAATTAAAACAATAACAATTTTCATAAAAATTCAAGAAGTGAAAAATTATTATTCTTGACCTTGAGCTCGTTTCATGAATACTTGAAAATGTACTGGCAGGTAAATCAACAAAAGTGTTGGTATAAAAAAGCAATAACAAAACCAAGAGCACGCGGTGAGGCAGTTCTGCTAATAAAATAGATCTGTCAAAAAACCCATCATGATCACACTACTAACTGTCACATGGCGGAAGTGGTTCATGCATGTGGTAAAGAAGAATAGAACTAGGAATTTAGATGACATCAAAACCAGCGTATTGTTAGCTTAATGGTTAGCAATGCGTGCCAAAATTTCTCTGATGAAGAAGCTTAGCAGCTTCCGAAGTGGATCTATAAGAAAAGCTATCGCGGTTGTCTCTAACCATTTTTCGTACTCTATTCAATTAAAAAAAAAATAAAATACGTTTAATAATTAATTAAAAATTATTATTAAAAAATAAAAACAATAATAGATATTAGAGGAAAAATTACAACGTTATGCACAGCGATGGTATGGGATGACATGTTTCGAAGTGCCCAACTTCTCATCAGACCCCTTCTCGGACACTGAGATATGAACCCAAGTGTCTGCACCAAAGCCGCTGTTAGAGTACTCTAACAACTAAGCTATGATGCCCTGTAGCGTCACGATGCATTTTTCCTCTAATGTGCCATTTGCTTATTCCTTTTATACATTCTTTGGTACATATATTTTATATGTCAACTCAAGGAAAGTGGAAATATTTTTAGGCGCGTTCATAGAACAGTTTTAGATACAGAAGGGCTTTTATGCATATCAACACTTCCGTGTTATTTGTTATGCAACCGCACTGTACCTGTAACAATTATAGTTATGGTGATTGTTGTTGGAGCAAAGCTCGAATTTTTATGTTTGTTTGTTAATTGATATTAGAGGAAAAATTACAACGTTATGCACAGCGATGGTATGGGATGACATGTTTCGAAGTGCCCAACTTCTCATCAGACCCCTTCTCGGACACTGAGATATGAACCCAAGTGTCTGCACCAAAGCCGCTGTTAGAGTACTCTAACAACTAAGCTATGATGCCCTGTAGCGTCACGATGCATTTTTCCTCTAATGTGCCATTTGCTTATTCCTTTTATACATTCTTTGGTACATATATTTTATATGTCAACTCAAGGAAAGTGGAAATATTTTTAGGCGCGTTCATAGAACAGTTTTAGATACAGAAGGGCTTTTATGCATATCAACACTTCCGTGTTATTTGTTATGCAACCGCACTGTACCTGTAACAATTATAGTTATGGTGATTGTTGTTGGAGCAAAGCTCGAATTTTTATGTTTGTTTGTTAATTGATATTAGAGGAAAAATTACAACGTTATGCACAGCGATGGTATGGGATGACATGTTTCGAAGTGCCCAACTTCTCATCAGACCCCTTCTCGGACACTGAGATATGAACCCAAGTGTCTGCACCAAAGCCGCTGTTAGAGTACTCTAACAACTAAGCTATGATGCCCTGTAGCGTCACGATGCATTTTTCCTCTAATGTGCCATTTGCTTATTCCTTTTATACATTCTTTGGTACATATATTTTATATGTCAACTCAAGGAAAGTGGAAATATTTTTAGGCGCGTTCATAGAACAGTTTTAGATACAGAAGGGCTTTTATGCATATCAACACTTCCGTGTTATTTGTTATGCAACCGCACTGTACCTGTAACAATTATAGTTATGGTGATTGTTGTTGGAGCAAAGCACTTCGAAACAGGTCATCCCATACCATCGCTGTGCATAACGTTGTAATTTTTCCTCTAATATCAATTAACAAACAAACATAAAAATTCGAGCTTTGCTCCAACAACAATCACCATAACTATAATTGTTACAGGTACAGTGCGGTTGCATAACAAATAACACGGAAGTGTTGATATGCATAAAAGCCCTTCTGTATCTAAAACTGTTCTATGAACGCGCCTAAAAATATTTCCACTTTCCTTGAGTTGACATATAAAATATATGTACCAAAGAATGTATAAAAGGAATAAGCAAATGGCACATTAGAGGAAAAATGCATCGTGACGCTACAGGGCATCATAGCTTAGTTGTTAGAGTACTCTAACAGCGGCTTTGGTGCAGACACTTGGGTTCATATCTCAGTGTCCGAGAAGGGGTCTGATGAGAAGTTGGGCACTTCGAAACATGTCATCCCATACCATCGCTGTGCATAACGTTGTAATTTTTCCTCTAATATCAATTAACAAACAAACATAAAAATTCGAGCTTTGCTCCAACAACAATCACCATAACTATAATTGTTACAGGTACAGTGCGGTTGCATAACAAATAACACGGAAGTGTTGATATGCATAAAAGCCCTTCTGTATCTAAAACTGTTCTATGAACGCGCCTAAAAATATTTCCACTTTCCTTGAGTTGACATATAAAATATATGTACCAAAGAATGTATAAAAGGAATAAGCAAATGGCACATTAGAGGAAAAATGCATCGTGACGCTACAGGGCATCATAGCTTAGTTGTTAGAGTACTCTAACAGCGGCTTTGGTGCAGACACTTGGGTTCATATCTCAGTGTCCGAGAAGGGGTCTGATGAGAAGTTGGGCACTTCGAAACATGTCATCCCATACCATCGCTGTGCATAACGTTGTAATTTTTCCTCTAATATCAATTAACAAACAAACATAAAAATTCGAGCTTTGCTCCAACAACAATCACCATAACTATAATTGTTACAGGTACAGTGCGGTTGCATAACAAATAACACGGAAGTGTTGATATGCATAAAAGCCCTTCTGTATCTAAAACTGTTCTATGAACGCGCCTAAAAATATTTCCACTTTCCTTGAGTTGACATATAAAATATATGTACCAAAGAATGTATAAAAGGAATAAGCAAATGGCACATTAGAGGAAAAATGCATCGTGACGCTACAGGGCATCATAGCTTAGTTGTTAGAGTACTCTAACAGCGGCTTTGGTGCAGACACTTGGGTTCATATCTCAGTGTCCGAGAAGGGGTCTGATGAGAAGTTGGGCACTTCGAAACATGTCATCCCATACCATCGCTGTGCATAACGTTGTAATTTTTCCTCTAATATCAATTAACAAACAAACATAAAAATTCGAGCTTTGCTCCAACAACAATCACCATAACTATAATTGTTACAGGTACAGTGCGGTTGCATAACAAATAACACGGAAGTGTTGATATGCATAAAAGCCCTTCTGTATCTAAAACTGTTCTATGAACGCGCCTAAAAATATTTCCACTTTCCTTGAGTTGACATATAAAATATATGTACCAAAGAATGTATAAAAGGAATAAGCAAATGGCACATTAGAGGAAAAATGCATCGTGACGCTACAGGGCATCATAGCTTAGTTGTTAGAGTACTCTAACAGCGGCTTTGGTGCAGACACTTGGGTTCATATCTCAGTGTCCGAGAAGGGGTCTGATGAGAAGTTGGGCACTTCGAAACATGTCATCCCATACCATCGCTGTGCATAACGTTGTAATTTTTCCTCTAATATCAATTAACAAACAAACATAAAAATTCGAGCTTTGCTCCAACAACAATCACCATAAAAACAATAATAATTTTCATAAAAATTCAAAAAGTGAAAAATTATTATTCTTGGCCTTGAGCTCGTTTCATGAATACTTAAAAATATACAGGCAGGTAAATCAACAAAAATTGTTGATATAAAAAAGCAATAACAAAACCGAGAGCACGCGGTAAGGCAGCTCTGATAATAAAACAGATCTGTCAAAAAATCCATCATGATCACACTACTAACTGTCACATGGCGGAAGTGGTTCATGCATGCGGTAAAGAAGAATAGAACTAGGAGTTTAGATGACATCAAAACCAGCGTATTGTTAGCTTAATGCTTAGCAATGCGTGCCAAAATTTCTCTGATGAAGAAGCTTAGCAGCTTCCGAAATGGATCTATAAGAAAAGCTATGTCGGTTGTCTCTAAAAATGTTTCCTACTCTATTCAATTACAAAAAAAAAAAAACGTTTAATAATTAATTAAAAATGATTATTAAAAAATAAAAACAATAACAATTTTCATAAAAATTCAAAAAGTGAAAAATTATTATTATTGGCCTTGAGCTCGTTTCATGAATACTGGAAAATGCACAAGCCGTAAATCAACAAAAATTGTTGGTATAAAAAAGCAATAACAAAACCGAGAGCACGCGGTAAGGCAGTTCTGCTGATAAACAGATCTGTCAAAAAATCCATCATGATCACACTACTAACTGTCAAATGGCGGAAGTGGTTCATGCATATGGTAAAGAAGAATAGAACTAGGAGTTTAGATGACATCAAAACCAGCGTATTGTTAGCTTAATATATAGCAATGCGTGCCAAAAATTTCTCTGATGAAGAAGCTTAGCAGCTTCCGAAGTTGATCTATAAGAAAAGCTATGGCGGTTGTCTCTAACCATTTTTCCTACTCTATTCAATTAAAAAAAAAAATAAAATACGTTTAATAATTAATTAAAAATTATTATTAAAAAATAAAAACAATAATAATTTTCATAAAAATTCAAAAAGTGAAAAATTATTATTCTTGGCCTTGAGCTCGTTTCATGAATACTTAAAAATATACAGGCAGGTAAATCAACAAAAATTGTTGGTATAAAAAAGCAATAACAAAACCGAGAGCACGCGGTAAGGCAGTTCTGCTGATAAACAGATCTGTCAAAAAATCCATCATGATCACACTACTAACTGTCAAATGGCGGAAGTGGTTCATGCATATGGTAAAGAAGAATAGAACTAGGAATTTAGATGACATCAAAACCAGCGTATTGTTAGCTTAATGGTTACCAATGCGTGCCAAAATTTCTCTGATGAAGAAGCTTAGCAGCTTCCGAAATGGATCTATAAGAAAAGCTATGGCGGTTGTCTCTAAACATTTTTCCTACTCTATTCAATTAAAAAAAAAAAACTTTTAATAGTCATTTAAAAATGATTATTACAAAATACAAACAATCATAATTTTCATAAAAGTTCAAAAAGTGAAAAATTATTATTCTTGGCTTTGAGATCGTTTCATGAATACTTGAAAATGCCCAGGCCGTAAATCAACAAGCATTGTTGGTATAAAAAAGCAATAACAAAACCAAGAGCACGCGGTGAGGCAGTTCTGCTAATAAAACAGATCTGTCAAAAAATCCATCATGATCACACTACTAACTGTCACATGGCGGAAGTGGTTCATGCATGTGGTAAAGAAGAATAGAACTAGGAGTTTAGATGACATCAAAACCAGCGTATTGTTAGCTTAATGGTTAGCAATGCGTCCAAAAATTTCTCTGATTAAGAAGCTTAGCAGCTTCCGAAGTTGATCTATAAGAAAAGCTATGGCGGTTGTCTCTAACCATTTTTCCTACTCTATTCAATTAAAAAAAAAATAAAATACGTTTAATAATTAATTAAAAATTATTATTAAAAAATAAAAACAATAATAATTTTCATAAAAATTCAAAAAGTGAAAAATTATTATTCTTGGCCTTGAGCTCGTTTCATGAATACTTAAAAATATACAGGCAGGTAAAACAACAAAAATTGTTGATTTAAAAAAGCAATAACAAAACCAAGAGTACGCGGTGAGGCAGTTCTGATAATAAAACAGATCTGTCAAAAAATCCATCATGTTCACACTACTAACTGTCACATGGCGGAAGTGGTTCATGCATGTGGTAAAGAAGAATAGAACTAGGAGTTTAGATGACATCAAAACCAGCGTATAATATCATATAATTAAAAATTATTATTAAAAAATAAAAACAATAATAATTTTCATAAAAGTTCAAAAAGTGGAAAATTATTATTCTTGGCTTTGAGCTCGTTTCATGAATACTTGAAAATGTACAGCCCGTAAATCAACAAGCATTGTTGGTATAAAAAAGCAATAACAAAACCAAGAGTACGCGGTGAGGCAGTTCTGATAATAAAACAGATCTGTCAAAAAATCCATCATGATCACACTACTAACTGTCACATGGCGTAAGTGGTTCATGCATGTGGTAAAGAAGAACAGAACTAGTAGTTTAGATGACATCAAAACCAGCGTATTGTTAGCGTAATCTATAGCAATGCGTCCAAAAATTTCTCTGATAAAGAAGCTTAGCAGCTTCCGAAGTGGATCTATAAGAAAAGCTATGGCGTTTGTCTCTAACCATTTTTCCTACTCTATTCAATTAAAAAAAAAAAACTTTTAATAGTCATTTAAAAATGATTATTAAAAAATACAAACAATAATAATTTTCATAAAAGTTCAAAAAGTGAAAAATTATTATTCTTGGCTTTGAGATCTTTTCATGAATACTTGAAAATGCCCAGGCCGTAAATCAACAAGCATTGTTGGTATAAAAAAGCAATAACAAAACCAAGAGCACGCGGTGAGGCAGTTCTGATAATAAAACAGATCTGTCAAAAAATCCATCATGATCACACTACTAACTGTCAAATGGCGGAAGTGGTTCATGCATATGGTAAAGAAGAATAGAACTAGGAATTTAGATGACATCAAAACCAGCGTATTGTTAGCTTAATGGTTACCAATGCGTGCCAAAATTTCTCTGATGAAGAAGCTTAGCAGCTTCCGAAATGGATCTATAAGAAAAGCTATGGCGGTTGTCTCTAAACATTTTTCCCACTCTATTCAATTAAAAAAAAAAAACTTTTAATAGTCATTTAAAAATGATTATTAAAAAATACAAACAATAATAATTTTCATAAAAGTTCAAAAAGTGAAAAATTATTATTCTTGGCTTTGAGATCTTTTCATGAATACTTGAAAATGCCCAGGCCGTAAATCAACAAGCATTGTTGGTATAAAAAAGCAATAACAAAACCAAGAGCACGCGGTGAGGCAGTTCTGCTAATAAAACAGATCTGTCGAAAAATCCATCATGATCACACTACTAACTGTCACATGGCGGAAGTGGTTCATGCATGTGGTAAAGAAGAATAGAACTAGGAGTTTAGATGACATTAAAACCAGCGTATTGTTAGCTTAATGTATAGCAATGCGTGCCAAAATTTCTCTGATGAAGAAGCTCAGCAGCTTCCGAAATGGATCTATAAGAAAAGCTATGGCGGTTGTCTCTAAACATTTTTCCTACTCTATTCAATTAGAAAAAAAAATTATTTTAATAATTACCTAAAAATGATTATTAAAAAATTAAAACAATAACAATTTTCATAAAAATTCAAAAAGTGAAAAATTATTATTCTTGACCTTGAGCCCGTTTCATGAATACTTGAAAATGTACTGGCAGGTAAATCAACAAAAATCGCTGGTTTAAAAAAGCAATAACAAAACCAAGAGCACGCGGTGAGGCAGTTCTGCTAATAAAACAGATCTGTCAAAAAATCCATCATGATCACACTACTAACTGTCACATGGCGGAAGTGGTTCATGCATGTGGTAAAGAAGAATAGAACTAGGAGTTTAGATGACATCAAAACCAGCGTATTGTTAGCTTAATGTATAACAATGCGTGCCAAAATTTCTCTGATGAAGAAACTCAGCAGCTTCCGAAATGGATCTATAAGAAAAGCTATGGCGGTTGTCTCTAAACATTTTTCCTACTCTATTCAATTAGAAAAGAAAAATAATTTTAATAATTAACTAAAAATGATTATTAAAAAAGTAAAACAATAACAATTTTCATAAAAATTCAAAAAGTGAAAAATTATTATTCTTGACCTTGAGCTCGTTTCATGAATACTTGAAAATGTACTGGCAGGTAAATCAACACAAATTGTTGGTATAAAAGGCAATAACAAAACCAAGAGCACGCGGTGAGGCAGTTCTGCTAATAAAACAGATCTGTCAAAAAATCCATCATGATCACACTACTAACTGTCACATGGCGGTTGTCTCTCTCATTTAAAAATGATTATTAAAAAATACAAACAATAATAATTTTCATAAAAATTCAAAAAGTGAAAAATTATTATTCTTGGCCTGAGCTCGTTTCATGAATACTTAAAAATATACAGGCAGGTAAATCAACAAAAATTGTTGGTATAAAAAAGCAATACCAAACAAGAGAGCACGCGGTAAGGCAGCTCTGCTAATAAAACAGATCTGTCAAAAAATCCATCATGATCACACTACTAACTGTCACATGGCGGTTGTCTCTCTCATTTAAAAATGATTATTAAAAAATACAAACAATAATAATTTTCATAAAAATTCAAAAAGTGAAAAATTATTATTCTTGGCCTGAGCTCGTTTCATGAATACTTAAAAATATACAGGCAGGTAAATCAACAAAAATTGTTGGTATAAAAAAGCAATAACAAAACCGAGATCACGCGGTAAGGCAGTTCTGTTAATAAAACAGATCTGTCAAAAAATCCATGATGATCACACTACTAACTGTCAAATGGCGGAAGTGGTTCATGCATATGGTAAAGAAGAATATAACTAGCGTATTGTTAGCTTAAATTATCAGTTTTGCATAGTTTTTACAAATTGTGAGTAAGGATCGGACACTTAAAACCGAGATGCGTATTCATGAAAGGTATGAAGTCTTCGGCACAGGCGAAGACAGCCCTTTCCTAACTTGTTTTTTTTATACTTTTACTTTTTACTTGGTGAAGTTATTTATTGATAACTTTATTTTATTTTACTGTTAAATAACATAAAAAGCTCTGCGTACTGTTAAATATTATTATTTTTAAATAATTTAATTTGAATATGTGTTTATTATTGTGTTCTGCAAAAAGAGATGTAAATCTTACTGTACTAATACTTAGAAATTGACAAATAAATAAATAAAATTAATTTAATTAAATTTACCCTCAAAACTCATAACAGAAGGGTTTTCAATTGAAAACAATCAGCTGGCTTTATAATGCGAACTGAGGAGTAGACTGCGTAAATTAGTATGCCATAGAAGCTCACTACGAGGTATGTAATGTTCGGTTCCACCCGAACTTAAACTTCCTTACTTGTTTTATTTTATTTTTATTTATCTTATGTTGTATTAGTATAACTACGAAGATTACACAAACAAAACAAATTAACTATCGTCTTAAGTATTCTGAAACAACTATGATATTTATGAGAAACGCAGTTGCCTTCGTCTTTTGCCGGTTGATAGCATTCTTTGTGTTTAGGCATGATTAGGCAAAGCACTTGCATACACACACACCCACATAAGCAGAGCGTCACATACATATCAGCAAAGCAGTCAAACAAGATTTCTTTATACACGGCACAGAGCCAAACGTGGTTACAGGTACCGACGCGTAAACTTTCTGGACAGCCCCTACATATCACAAGATATGCCAATATAAAAAATAAGATCAGCTAATAAATAAAGTTGGCTAGATTAGCCACAACACTGGCAAGTACAACCCTACCGCCAACATTCACCACATCACACACCCACACTTACACAGTCACGCACGTATAAGGTGTCAACACCGAACACACACACACTTTGTAAACAAAACACAATTCGTAAAAATCCCGAAGCAAGACGGTCACATAATACCTGAGCCCAGCGAAATATACATAATTTTTAAAACCATAAACCTATTCTTTTTATTTATTTTATACGAGCAAGTTCCGAGCCGAGGTGAGTGAGAGTGAAAAGTGAAGTGAAGTGCCCCTAGAAATATATATGGTCCTACTTCGCCTAAGAGACAGGCACCTATGGAAGTAGCGAAAAAAAAAAAAAAAAAACTTATTGTAAAGAGGTACATTTACCCCAAACACAAAAATTAAAAAAGTGCAAAAGTGGTAATTTAACAATTATAGGCACAAACATACAAAAAATAAATAACAAACCATTCGGGCGCGAAAACAACAAAAGCATATAAAATTAAAATATACAGTCCACTAAAACCAAATTCGGGCGGGAACAATTAAAAAACAAACATAAAAATTCGAGCACTGCCACAACAACAATTACCAAAAAAAAAACAGTTCAACTAAAAGGATAAGTACCCCTAAACCCTTAGAAGCGGTACCAGAGTAAGTTGTATCTTAACAATTTATTTAAAATTTAAATTTGCCAGCATATTTAGTATATGCAAAAAATATTGGCCATTCTATGAAAAATGTTCCTGTTGCTAAAACAAAAGCAACCAAAACCCCGAATTTTGTACATACATAAGTACAAATTTACAAAAAAAAAAAAAACAAAGAAAAATTCCGTCAAAAACGGAATATTTCAGGATAAACTGTAGTCGGTAAAAAGCCACAAAAAATTATACATATATACAGTCTTCCCGGTTTGATCAAAGTCCCAACCACCACCTTCATACATATATTTACATTCATATAAAATTTTAAATTCCCAAATTAAGTCCCGCACAAAAAGTATATACAAAAATACTTATCGAAATTTTAAACCGCGGCTTTTCTGCTTATTTTTCGTGTCATCAAGCACAAACAAAAATCAACAAAAAAAATTGAAGTTTTACTTGCAAATTTACCCTGCAATACCCCCTCTGATTGCATTCCCCTACATACATAAGTCAAGTAAAGGCAGGATTGTAACAATAAATAAGCAGAAACTAACAAGCAAAAGAAAGGAAAACATTAAAATAACTACAAAGCTATTTTCTGCTATCCCATCATAATTATCTATATTCTTATTATATTCACGGGAAAAATATAGACAAATACACAAACGTGTGTTAAGCGAAAAAGCACCCAAAACATTGTACACAAACAACAAAGTTCCTTGCACTCAATTGCATTGAACTTAAAATTGCATTGGCATAAGAAAAGCAGAACACAATTTCTCATATTGGTTACCTGCATTGCTTTTAACCACGACTGCTATACATTTATACAAACACACAAACTTGTGTTTAGCACCCTCACAAAAAAAAGCTTGCATACAAACGTTCATATATATACTTAAAATTTAATAACTAACTAAAATAATAACTTGTTGTGCACGAAAGCATAAAATAAAAAATTCAAATATATAAAAATACATTTTTATCTTTAACGTAATAAGTATAATCTAACTCGACTTGGAAATTACAGTCGTGAGTAAAATAAAAACAGTGAGACGCATAAAAGCGCGATTCACTAAAATCCATATACTAATAATAAATACAATATACATTGATATTTTTATTTCAAGACATCAAATCGTTAAAGACTGACAAACTACAGTCGCGCGCAAAAAATAAGCACCGGTAAATTTAAAAGCTCGGTAAATTAAAAACCAAATATATATCGACATATATAAATATACCGATAATTTTATTTATAAAAGAGATTCACTTTCCGACTTATAATGTCAACGGACCCTAAAGCAACTCATCAATTATTAGATGTACCCAAAATGGGTGAAGAAGAAAAGCCTCAAGGCAACCCTGCTGAAAGCACCCGTTCAAAACAGGGTGCAAAGCAAAAAAGGGGCAAAGATTTCTCAGCTGCAAAATTCATTGCAGATAGTGACAGTATTATAAGATACTGCACTAAATTTTCCTCAATCCCTATAGAGGAAAATACAGAATCGGTTCTGGAAGTGAAAGAAAAATCACTTGATAGATTTTGGACACTATATCACTTGCGAAATTAAACAAGAGGCCAAGCAGCGGCAATATTCAAACAGTTCGCACTTAACGATGACAATTTTAATCTGGCTTGGGAAGCGTTAAAAGCTTGGTATGAAAATGAAAGAGTCTTGGTCGATAAACAAATAACGACGTTAATGAATTTACCAAAAATTCAAAAGGAAACAAGTGAGGAATTTCTATAATTACAGTCAACAGTTACAAACTGTTTGTCGGTTCTAGCAACCCAAAATGTCCCCACTGAAAACGGGGACCCAATTCTGGTCAATATATGCGCTGCCCCATTACCAGAAAAATCTTTAACTTTATGGGAGCAATCGCCAGT
Source organism: Merzomyia westermanni (assembly GCA_949987695.1). Taxonomy (NCBI): domain Eukaryota; kingdom Metazoa; phylum Arthropoda; class Insecta; order Diptera; family Tephritidae; genus Merzomyia; species Merzomyia westermanni. The sequence continues at coordinate 116,847,130 of OX465289.1, forward strand.
CAATGGTTACAAAACCTTACAGACTAGAAATACAAATTTTCTTAAAGATAAAACTTAATATCACTTAAAAATACATTGATTGTAATTTAGCCAAAAATATGGATCTGGACTGAGCAAAATCTAGATCGAGAGTTGTAAAAATTCGATTGAATTCCATAAGCGACCTTGCAATGGGTGCAAACAATAAATAGTTAGATCTAAGCGTTTTAACATTAAACGGAAGTTGAGTACGTAGGACCCTTTGGGGTACATTAAAGCCAATTTGCTCGAAAAGGTTAGGACAATTTATCATGCCAGAAATTATATCATAAACAAACATGAGAGAGTGCATTATGCGCCTTGACTTAAGCGATTTAAGGTTAATTAAAAGGCAACGGGCCTCATACGATGGGAACGGCTCATCAAAATGAAGAGGTTGTAGAGAAAACCGGGTAAATCGGCGTTGAATTCTTTCGATCCTGTCGGAATGTAAAGAGTAAATAGGGTTCCAGATTACTGAGGCATATTCTAACTTTGATCTTACTAAGCAATTGTAGAGTGATTTTCTAGTGTATGGGTCTTTAAAATCACGCGCATAACGACGCAAAAAGCCCAAGTTAGAATTTGCCTTAGGTAAAATATGATTGATGTGATTGACAAAGGTGAAGCCTGAGTCACAGACCACACCTAAATCCAGATATTCATGTACATTAGATAGGTAGGTGTTAGAAATAGTGTAATTAGTGACAATTGGAATTACAATTTTAGCAAAAGTCATTTGGAAGCATTTCTTTATGTTGAGCGACAGTTTATTTCTCATACTCCAATCTGATAGCTTATTTAGATCGCCTTGCAATGATAATGTATCTGACAAACAGGTTATTACATTAAAAATTTTTAAATCATCCGCATAGAGTAAGAATTGTGAAGTACTAAAACAAGTTTTAATATCATTTATAAAAATTAGAAATAGCAATGGGCCAAGAATACTACCCTGAGGCACACCAGAAGTGGCAACGAAGGGGTACGACTTAGTATGACTAATTTCAACATATGACACTCGGTTAGACAGATAAGAGTTTAACCAAGAAAGAAGAGTTGAGTGGAAACCAAGATCTTCTAACTTCAATAGCAAAGTGCTATGTACAACAGTATCGAAAGCTTTCGAAAAGTCTGTATAAACAACATCGACTTGATGACAAGATTTAAAGGCTGAGATGCAATATTGGGAAAATTCAGCAAGGTTTGTAACTGCCCAACGTAGCAACAAATGAAAGATTTCCTCACTACCCAGTTCGAAATCGCACAACGGGTAGGTAATAATGTATCAAAGCAGAAAAATATACACGAAGACCATAATAGAAGCTTCTTTAAACCCTAAGCCACTAAAAATAATTCAAATAATACGAGCTTCAATAAGTCTCAATCGTTCACCTCTGAACAACTCAGACATATGTCATGCGAACTGTGCAGCGGAGGTCATCAATTACGATCTTGCGAGAGATTTAAAAATTTATCAATAAACGAAAGAAATAACATAGTCAGAACTAAGAAACTTTGCAACAACTGTCTGTCACAAGGTACAAGCATGTCCAAGGAAATACAGTTGCTCATATTGCCGTAGGAGACATCATTCGATGCTCCATAATAATCACTATAATGCTCCCTAAAATAATCCAAATGCCAAAAGAACCACGGGACTAGCTGCAACAGCTAGATCGGATAATCCCGAAAAAGACAATCCCGAAAGTTGTCAAGGACAACCGTGCTGCTCAAACGCAGCCAGAATACAAACACTACATTCAGAAAATGAAAGCAAAACACTATTACCGACAGCAATAGTCTCCATCGAACACCGAGGAGAACTATTTAAGCTAAGGGCCTTAATAGATCAAGGATCACAGCGATCATTTATAGCATCTAAGGTCCAAGAAAGGTTAAATCTGCCAACCAAACAAGCCAATTTCGAAATTTCAGGAATGGGCGGAAGAGTTGTTCAAAACTCAAATAAAATCTGCTTCATTACCCTTGTTTCGACAAGCGCGGATCAAAGAATATAAGAACAATCTATCGTTCTGCCGCGACTTACCAACATGCTTCCAAGCTATAACATAAATAGCAAACACTGGCAAAAGTTTTCACATCTGAAACTAGCCGATCCCAACTGCCATACACCCGATCAAATCGACATATTATTGGGAAGCGATCTAATCCCCCAAACCTACTAGCCCAAAATACCATCTTTGGGTGGATTTTAAGCGGGCAAGTCAAAGAGAAAATCTCCAGCTTCACAACGCAAGTGAAAGATATTTCAAATGACTCTCTTAACTCACAATTGAGAAAATTCTGGGAGGTAGAAGAATTACCCCCAATCCCCGTTACTACACCTGACGACAAGTACTGTGAAGACTTCTATGAAGCCACAACTACAAGATCAGACAAGGGCGGTACGTGGTTCGACTACCATTCAAACAACAATTTCCCAACGCACTCGCCTTAGGTCACTCCCGAACCTCAGCGCTACAGCAGTTTTTAAGTATGGAAAGAAACTTACTTGTAAATTCGAGCGAGGTGCTAACTTGGAGCGGCGGTGGCTCAAAAGCACGGTGGTCGAATTTGTGCTCGGAAATAGAAATAAACACGAAACGAGAATTCTCGTTATAACAAATTGGCAGTTTATTGGGTAGAAAAAAAACTAATTACAAATGAGTTTTACCTTGAGTTAATTCTTGATGACGTTGGTTGAAAATCCTGGGGTGGCCGTGATGTGGTCGTGTCGACTGTCTCTGAAAAAGTAGACGGTTTTGCAACCGGTTTTAAGGGGAGGTGAACCCACACACGCACACCCCCATGCATGTATATGTGTGCTGACAAAACACGAATATGCATGCATGCCCACACAGGTGGGTGGGTTGGTGTTAGTAATTGGAAGGGCGCAAAAGTTACATTAGGGTGGCACATTTTTTAAGACTTTAGGCATCTCGCCTAAACATGCCGGCCCCCTTGCGATACGCAACATCTTACCCCGCCACAGGATTTCCCACCACGCATCATCTTAAGCTAAGGACTTAAACTAGGATGGTGAGTACCGGCTGGCGCTGTCACAGTCGTAGTAATTGGAAGGGCGCTCAAGTTACATTAGGGTGGCACATTTTTTAAGACTTTAGGCATCTCGCCTAAACATGCCGGCCCCCTTGCGATACACAACATCTTACCCCGCCACAGGATTTCCCACCACGCATCATCTTAAGCTAAGGACTTAAACTAGGATGGTGAGTGCCGGCTGGCGCTGTCACAGCCGTATACCTCCGAACTGCTCCCCGAAGTTTGAAATGTTGTCTCTGGTGGTTCCGTCGTTCCGTACCTAGAGCTAAGGAGTAGGAGGGAGAAACTTTAAAAAATGAAACGCTGTACATTTCTTGCCAGGAAATTATATATATTATTTATTTTTTTTTTGTAACGAGAAAAGCTGGAAGTCTGTGGTAGCTGGCGCGGCTGAAATGCCAGTCTACCGTCGAAGTGCGCGTTGATGCGTAGCTGGCGCGGCTGGGAGGCCAGTCTACGCTCGTCGGTATTTGGGCGCCGATTGTGGGTGAGACGTCGTTGGCGCGGCTGAGTGGCCAGTCGACGTTTGCCGCTATTTCGGTGGGCGCGCGATGTAGCGTGCGTGGGTGCGCCGCTCGTGGGCTAACAGGGGTCGGAACGGCAGTGGGTCCGATACTCCCTGTAGCGGTCGGAACGGCCGTGGTTCCTATCTCGGCTCGGCGACGCCCGTATACGTGGGTGGCGAGCGACCTCGTTCGGAGTTTATAAATGCCATATAATGTGGCATTATTCTAATCTACGGTGAAATTTTACAATTACAATGCATATTATTCGTACATGGGAATTATTTATTTTTTCCCGCACGGCACGGTGGTGACAAGTTGATTGCGTTGATCACCTTGTATTTCGTTTCGCCACTGGCCCTCATGCAGAGATTTATTTCTTAAGCTGCCTGGCGACACGCAAGCATATGCTGCTGGTAGCCATAGCAACGGGTGGTTACCATAGCAATCGGCGCGAACGACGGGTAGTCGTGCTCATACGTACTTGTTGTCGGCTTTCGTTGATGAAAATCAAAAATTTTAGATTTTTTCGCTTGACAGCTGGTCTATTTGATCGTTGCCAACGTGTTTGACAAGCATTTTCGGTACTTGGTTTCGGTACCGAACTGGGTAGAGAGTGCGAATGTGGTAAATGTTCGGGTTTTGTTGTTTTGTGGGCAAAACAGTCCTGCCCCTCCGAAAAGAAACAAAACCCGAGAAAAAAGAACAACAAAAAAAATTTTCTTAGCGTGAAACTAAAAAGCCCTTTTTTTTCAAAAAAAATTTTTTTTTTCGAAAACTTATCGAGCCGCATTAGAATTGCATTTTAACATAATCGGCATCTTCGCCGGTCGGGTACGAACGTAGATTTCGTTACCCTATTGATCCCGCAGTGAATGGTACCGATTTTGGCAGATCGGGATTTCGGTACCCGCTGACTAAAATATAGCATCATTAGCGTGATGGTAAAATTATGCATATATACATATGCTAGCAAATTGTTTGCGAGTAAATGAGAGCGGCCGCCGTGGTGTGGAGGTAGTGTTGCCGGCCTACCACACCGAAGGTCCATGGTTCGAGCCCTGGTACAGGTAACATCAAAAGTGATTTGAAAAAAGTTTTTCAAAAAAAACGGGGTCGCCCCTCGGCAGTGGTTTGGCAAACTCTCCGAGTGTATTTCTGCCATGACAGGCTTCTCAGCAAAAATTCGTCTCCTTTGTAGATGCCGTTCGGAGTCGGCAAAAAACTGTAGGTCCCACCAATTTGTAGGGAAAATTCAAATCGGCACACCACAAATTGGAAGAGAAGCTTGGCGCAAAAATCTCTTAGGAGGTTTATGATGATATACCTGTTGTATATCGCGCCATAAAGAGAAAGAAAGAAATGAGAGCTCGCATGGCGTGATGGTTGATGATTTGCGCACATACATATATGTGTGTACTCACGATTTGCAAAATCGTGAAAAAGAAACAAAGAAAATTCATTGAATTGGAACAGTAAGAGCAGTAGCAGTTAAAATTGGAAATTTTAATTGTAAAATGTATTAAACCTAATTTTTCTTTTATTTTCAGGTGCACATGGACAAATGGAGATGCGGCTGTGGAAGATCGCCTGGCCGGCGCATGGGCATAAGTGCAACATAGCTGGTAAGTATATATATTAGCGCTGCCCGAAATTCTGTATCGGTTCGGTAGCAGCGCAAATTACTTAGGAACAAAAAAATGTGTAAGCATATGAACATATAGTTTTATGCAAATACTAATGGTTTTCTTTATTTCTTTTCGTTGCAGTTTAAGAAGAATCGTTGTCCACAGCCCAGTTTGGTTGGTTTTCTGAATTCCGAGCAAGAAGCTTGATATGGCGGAATTTTGGCAGACTATTTTACAGATCCGCAAAATTTATTTGTGATATCATCAGATTTCTGTCATTGGGGTCATCGTTTTAGGCCCGGTTTTTCAGTACAAGTTCAACTCAATTTGTCAGTTAAACTAAGCTTAAAATTGTAACGCAGTTTTTCAGTCAACTTTAAACGAAGTTTAAACGTAGTTTAAGCGGCCAATTTGGCAGGGTTAAACTCTAGTTAACCTGTCAGCTGTTTGCATATTTGATGGTTTTGGTTGTGAAACAATAAACTGAATGCAATTAAAAAAGGACGATATTTTTATACATAATTAAATACTGGATATATCATCTGACGAAAGTGATTATAGTGATGCAGAAATTAGCGAAATCCTAACTATTACAATACTGAGGAGAAGCAATGGCGTTGAATATGTAAACAAATATTATCTGTTGCCGTATCTAGATAAAGAAAAAACCAATGTTGCCGTATAAAAAGCAAATCTTAAAAGCGGCCTTAAACTCTCACTGAAAAACCGCTCTGCAGTTTAACTGGAGTTTAAATTTCTGCCGAGTTTAAGCAAACTTAGTTTAAACTGAGCTTAACCAAGGACTGAAAAACCGGGCCTTAATTATACATATTATGATCGCTCTTGCGGTCAAATTTATTCATCAATTGAAAAACTAGATAAGCATGGCATGGCGCTAATCGAGACCCTAAACCCAAATACATTTACTGAATATCTACGAAAGTACACTAATACAATATGTGGCCGACATCCGATTGGATTGATGCTTAACTCAGTAAAAACATTACAAACTCAAGGCTACAGTAAGGTGAGTTTTAAATTTCCTAAATATGCACAAAGTAGCCAATGCAAGGATATGGATGATTCAAGGGTTAGTTACGCATCCGGTTCATTGGTATTTGAATCTTAGGGCAATGTGAAAAAAATGTATAGTCTTGGGATATATTGTGTACTACAAGTGTATATATATACGTATGTGGAAACTTGCATATGAAAACCCAATGAGTTTAATTAACATTTTCTCACGATTCGAAAATGTAATGTGTTTTGTTATCGAGTTTCTTATATACATTTGTATGTATGTACAAACATACGTACTAAAATCTTTCTGACAGATTAAATACAATTTTCAATTTATAATAATTTTTAGTAGTTCTAATTTTTAACAAGTAACAATTAATGCAAATTTACCTAAATGAAGCAAAATATAATTTTAATAGATGCTACAAAATGCTGATGAACAACGGGGGAAAGGTAAAGCGCTTCTTTGAAATGATGGAAGGCTCTCCTGAAAATCATGTGACTAGAAACCCATTGGCTTTTATGAAAGTCCTTGACGATGCGGAAAATCAAAAGGAAGATGATATCGACGATAGCTTGGGGAATACAACTGAGGATGTAAAAGTGTGCAATCCACTTGGTTGGAGGCCGCAGCTTGATAATTCGCAACATTATGAGGCAACAGCTGTTATGGTTTACTTTCAATTGATAGTCATTGTTATTTGGTTCAATGCGGTTGGTTGGGTGACAGTTTTGATTCACCTTCCGGTTTGACGTTTAGCTACGGGAAAGTGCGTGATTTTGTTGAAGTGGCAGCACCAAATATTCCCATAGAATGGAAAAGGCACCAATAACGGAACTTTCAATTTCCAGACAAACAAGTGTTTGGTGTGTTCTTGGTGTGCCCAGAGTTAAATTGCGGGTAACCCAGGGCGCCCGAAAGAGTCAGAAAGAAAGGGAAATGGGCAATTGTCATCAAAAGGGTTTTTTTTCCTTTGTACGACGAATTCAAAGTAATTATGTTGGTAAGAGTGCACGAGTACAAAGTATGCACGGAATAAACAATGCCGTTTTTGTAATGCAATATCTCGAAAAACAAAAACCAATACATTTCCAAAACCACCAAAGTGAAGGATACGCCCCAAAAATGCAAATTGTCTAGGGTGGGAGACACATGGAATCCCGTCCTGATCCCTGACCTTAACACAGCTGACATCAAATTTTCAATCGAACGCGAGTAAAACCAGGAATATTGACAGAATACATTTTAGCAGCAAATGGCAATCCATTATTAGTCAACTTGTAAAGTATGGTATAATTAGACTTAAATGAGTTTAAAGCGGCAGTGATTTGTGGCTATGTGCTTTATTTACGAAACCTGTAGATCGGAATATTATCGTCAATGGCTAGGTCGGATGGGGAGCTCCATGTGTCTCCTATTCCAAACCCAGTAACGTGGGGTCCCGCGGGCCACCAAGGGAACACACCAAGCGCAGAGTCTAGAACCTTCTTATTTTGCGCGCCAACGAAATCGTGCCTTCAGGGTTCGGACTTGATCAAAATTGCAGTAATTTTAATACCTACTGCACTTTACCCAATACTACTACGCTTTATGCTCCCTTAGAATAGTCCCAAACTCTGATTTATTTTGATAAGTGATGCTTTTTCCTAATTATAAACTCGTCTATGAAGTCAGTCAACAGTACAAATATTCTTGCGTTTTATTTTGTTCCATAAAAAAAAAAATTGTTTACCTTTAATAAAATTAGTGTGAAATAGTATTAAAAGTAAGAGTACTAAAATCATTTTCATTTATGTCTCACATCAAAGCGTAATTTCAATACTTTGAGTTTTAAGTAATTCCTGCAGTGCGATGCGCATTAAATCAACTATAAAAAAAAAGCAAAGTCATATCTTTAACGTTAGTTTCAATAATATATACTATCCTTTTTTTTTGTTTTGAAATGCGTGCTGTACTTTTACGAAGTTCGGTAGTAGTGAAAGGGTATTTAAAATAGAAGAAAAAGTCCGAGCCCTGATGGCAACCACCAACCCGAGTGGCAACAATCATGCCACGTCAGACTGGGTAGCGGAACTTTTCCATTGCGCAGTCGCCGTTACTTGATGATTTTCGGCATAGCGGCGTCACCGGCATTTAAAACAATTTAAAAACGTAATGGTCTTTTGGCGTGAACGGTCGCTTGAGTGGAAAATTTAAACTAAATTGAAGGAAAATATTTCCAAATTCTACGCAAAAAAACAGAAAACAATTATTTAGTTATTCCAGCAGCAGTGAAAAAGTGTAAAATTTCGGTGTTTTGAAGATGAAATAGCAAAGTGCTGGCTGGTGAATAAATGTAGCCAAGAGCACTACTGAGTCTGTCTGAGTAGCAGTCTGAACTATATTCAGCCAATGTATGTTGAAAATTGTGAGATAAAAATAATTTAAAGATAATACGCTTAACACAATAGCCAATTTCATGTCAGAGTTTCGCACATAATACATTTTGCAGTGTGTGCGTCATATATGTGGAAAATCAGCCAACTACAAATAGCTGTCGTAGTTGTTAAAAAAACATCTCAATTTCTGTGTTAACCATGCGTAACTACATAAAGTGGTAAATTATTAAATTCAAACAAAAAAATAACCCTTAGCGGTCCCACACAGGCTACGCGGTCCACAATATTTCTGCATAGAACACATTTCTGCACCTTTCGGTACACCCTAATATGTGATTACAACAACCACATGAAAATGACAGAAAATTTCAACTTTAATTGCAAATATCTCTGAACAGACATAAAATATCAAATTTCCGCTTTCGAATTGTTGATGCGAAGGTTGGGACCCGTCGTTTGATACCTTCCCCTATATTTTTGGACGTGTATTGGCGATTGCGTGCTGTCGTATAGAATTGCCGCAACAAGAAACCCCCTACAATTTTAACAGCTAAAGAATCAACTCTTATTACGATAAAACACCAATTAAATAATATTAACTTCAAGAGCAAATAATTTACCAACTCTACTTAATGGAATTTAAATAAAAAGCAAATCAAAGACAGAATTGAAATAAACCAAAATCAAAAAGTGACCGTAGTCGGGAAATCCTTTCATGCGTGCGCATAAACTGCACACATTATTATAAATAATACGTGTAGAATTAATATTTAGTTATAAATATATAAAGAAAAACTAATTAAATAATATTTAAGTAACATCGGAAATGTGCATGGAATTTAAAAACCGGCTTCTTCCCACTGATGAGGAAGTTTTCCTGACGGGGAATTCGCGTGTAGAGAACAAACTTTAGCTCGAGGCGAAAAGTAACCTCGTGGGCATTTTGACGACTTAAAGGAACGTCAATAACAACAACAACAACAAGAGCATTTCATTCCATTTTTCTTGTATGATTTCAAGTGCCAGCTGTATCGGGATGCTAGGGAAAAGGAAATAAGCTTTTCATCATCAAATATATATGTGTTGTTTACTCTTTCTTTAAACTCAATTGTGTTTTTAATATTGTACGTAGAACTTGCCGTTACGTTTTTTAAAATTTCTGCCATATATTTGGACAGTGTGTAAGAAGGTGAACCAATTGCTGAGCATATTGGTCTTAATGGAGTTCCTTCCTTATGAATCTTCGGGAGGCCGTAGATTCTGGGTGGCTGTGCGGTGGTTGTTATCATTCTCTTTCTCTCTCTCTTTGTGATTAATTCCATGTTGAACAGTTTGTCTACTAGTGCATTATTTTTGCTTTGTAATTATTGAACACGGACCTCAAGCCAGCAAAGAAATAGAAATTTAAGGAAAAAAGGTCGCCAAAAATTTCATAATTTAAATAAATAATAACTAAAATATGAAATAGTATTAAAACCAAACTTACCTTATTGATACCCTGTGGATTTTGTAATTTTAGTTATTTAGCTCGAAGCACCTTTTCATTTAAATAAAACTTTGGATTTTCAAAAATTTTTTTCTTGCACTTGCGTTGCTTAGAGTTCTGTAATAAACTCCAGCTAATATCTACTTGGCTAGGCTAAATTTCAATTGTTTACCGTAACCTAATTTAAGAGAATGAATTATAAATAAATTTAACGTAAAAATGGGAATGCTGGCTACTTTGATTTAGAAGGCTATAGGATATAGGTAAGGGGCCATCGGGATTCGGTTTGGTGCACCGATGGCCATGGATGAGGGTGGGTCAGAACCAGGGCATCGCAACAAAACCCGCGGCGCCCCCTTGTAATGTTCGGCCCTTTAATGTTTTTGATTTTTCAACATTTGGTAACCGGTCACTTCCGGTTCGGTTTTCAATTTTCATTTCATTTTTTTTTTGTCGTAAATTTTAATGATTTGTTTTTTTTTGGTCGTTAATTTTCGGTTAATATTGAATTTTGGTTTCTATTTTAAATTTTGGTTTCTATTTTAAATATTGTGTTTGCCCGTTTCTTTTAAATTTTAAGTCGAGTTTCCGTTTTTTTATTTGAGCTTTGAATTTTATGAATGTCAACGGTCTGTCCGTGGCATCCGGGTTTAACCGGATGTTGTTTTACAGTTGTTTGCGCGGCTTTTTTGCGTTTTCCCCGCGTTTTCTTAAAAGGCATGATTTGACCTTTTTCTGCTTATGGCGCAGGACAGTAAGGTTGGCAAGAGCCCACCCCAGCCGAGAATGACTAGCCACAGTGCGACCCTAATATCATGCCGACCGCCTTCCTTACTGCTCCATTTTGACGCGATTCCATAACACAGCATTTAAACTAAAGAAATCACCTACATTACACCAACAAGAATTCACAGGAACATGAAACAATTAAATAGTCTTTGTGAAATGATAAAATCTGATTGGCATGACGCTCCTGATGACTTATTTTTCGTTGCTAAATGGAAAATTATGGATATTTTACGTGATGTGCAAAGTAAACGATTGGATAGACAAGATACGGATTCAAGGGGTGATAACCCTTATGGTTCTAAAGACGTCTGAAGTTCACTCAACACGGATGGAAGTTAACCGCAATGGCACGTGAGATGATAAGATTAAAATAATATTTATATTTATTTATAAAGAATACTATTTTCTTAACTATGCCCAACGCGCCATATGTACAATGGTACCTAAGTATGCTTATATACTTGAATGAATTTTAATTTGAAAAGTTGTCTAGATAATTTTTTTTTTTTTTAAATAGGGTTATACAAGACGAATTCAGAACCAGGTGTATAGATTCGCCTTGGGTGTAACCTTCTCAATATATCAATGTAAATAATGTCATTTCCAATATCTGAAATCCGACTTTACAATATTTTATCAAAAGCAAACACCTTTTTTTTAATTCAATCTGAAAAAGTGAAGTGCCAATATCAAAATTTAGTGTGGTAGTTCTAAGAAAAGCGTGTACGGCTGGCGAACTACAAAATCGTCACCCAGGTCCATGTAAAGACGGTTCTCGTGGTTATTTTCGCTCGTAATTTGTTACAGTATATGGAAACAGTCGCGCTTCAAAAAAATAACCCTTAGTCGGTCCAACACCGGCTACTCGGTCCACAGTATTTCTGTGCAGAAGACCTTTTGCATAAATTGTGTAGAGTCGATTTATTATTCTTAGGCCCGGTTTTTCAGTCCTTGGTTAAGCTCAGTTTAAACTAAGTTTGCTTAAACTCGGCATAAATTTAAACTCCAGTTAAACTGCAGAGCGGTTTTTCAGTGTGAGTTTAAGGCCGCTTTTAATATTTGCTTTTTATACGGCAACATTGGGTTTTTCTTTATCTAGATACGGCAACAGATAATATTTGTATACATATTCAACGCCATTGCTTCTCCTCAGTATTGTAATAGTTAGCATTTCGCCAATTTCTGCATCACTATAATCACTTTCGTCAGATGATATATTCAGTATTTAATTAAATATACAAATATCGTCCTTTCTTAATTGCGTTCAGCTTATTGTTTCACAACCAAACCATCAAATATGCAAAACAGCTGAGAGGTTAACTAGAGTTTAACCCTGCCGAATTGACCGCTTAAACTACGTTTAAACTTTGTTTAAAGTTGACTGAAAAACTGCGTAACAAGTTTAAGCTTAGTTTAACTGACAAATTGAGTTAAACTTGTACTGAAAAACCGGGCCTTAGACAATCAAATTTGAAACCGTCTTTTTCAGGACGGCCTTTCGGTACACCCTAGTCTGTGATTACAACAACCATATGAAATGACAGAAAATTTCCAACTTTGATTTCGAATATCTCTTCACTGAGACAAAAACGTGAAATCCGCTTCCGGATTATTGTTACCGGGGTCAAAACGCGTCTTTTTATACCTTTCCCGATAATTTCGGACGTGTTTTAGTAGTTGTCTCTTCAGGGTAACAATTACCAAAATTCACTTCACGTTCGCCATATCCTGGCTTACCGAACGATTTTCTCGGCTGAAGACGAATATTAACATTGTTGTTGCGATTATTGATATCTATCCCCTTGAAATATGTGTACTAATGTTGTCCTAATTTCAGGTACTTAGTAACAATTGCGATATAGGGGGTGGTTATGAACGCTACTAGACCATATGGGATTAGCGCTATAGGCGATGCGCACCGTAGGAAGAGGGTAAGTCTCTTATATTATTACATAGATATATGTGCACCCAACAAACATCCCAACAATCATTTCTGTAAATATTTTTCAAAATAAATTTGCTGCAATAAGCGATATGTAGGCTTTTGTAGTTTTAATTTCTTTGAAAGTTTCAAGTAACCTTTCTATAAACTTCAAGAAAAAACTGTTACAAATTATTTCAATTTTAAAGTGAAATGCAAATGTTTATAAAAATTCAATTCAATTCAAATTGTAAATTTTTTCCTTTTCAACTTAAATTATTTCCAATTCTTTCCAAACAAGATTTTTATGAGAATGACTGCGAAAAAACACTGGTCGTTGCTGCATCTTAACCACTTCCAAAAACTGGTAATAGTTGGTTTAAGTTGTAGCATTCAATGTATGACTAGAACTTAGTTATTTATTTTATTGCAATAGCTAAATAATATACAAAATCTGGTTTCAATAAAGTTTAAAAAAAACTTTTAGAAAGCTATATTTAAAATCTTTTTTATTGGTTTAACTTAATAAGCTTTTATCAACGTGTCGTTTTAATTAAACAACGTTTATTTTCAAACATTTTATAAACGAAAAATCTGAATTTTGTTAGGTTCATACTTATTTTCGAAAGCTGTTTAAAGATTCATTTTAAGTTTACTTTGCTTGTTGGGTGTTAACAAAAATATATATTTTTTCATATGTACATTTGAAAAAATGAACATATATGTATATGTATACGAGGGTGGGACCATCTGCTACCAACTTGTCGTGGCAGATGGATAGATTTTCAGTGGCAGATTGGTCCGCCTTTCTGCGTTAGGTTTCTGTGGCCTCGATATCGAGTGCAATTGCGTTTTCTATGGCAGAATTTGTCACCCTTCTGCGGTAGGCTTCCTGGTGTCCTCGTTAAGGGTAGCTAGTGAAGGGTGGAATTTTGGGATAGGGGAGGTTAAAACGGCTGGGAGGTGATGGAAGGGGATGGTTAAGATGAGGCCCCGGGCCTCTCGCCAGCCATTCCCTCCATAAGGAGCAGAATCAGCTTGACCAGCGGTCTTCTAATCTGACCCTTCTCGGTCATGAGGTCCACTACACGCACTCGGTTATCTTCGCCGGGGTGTACGTTGGTAACTCGGCCGAGCCTCCATTCATTGGGAGACAGGTTGTCTTCTTTGATGACAACGAGATCTCCCACCTTAATATTTTGTTTCGGATGCTTCCACTTCACTCGTTTTTGAAGTTCGGATAAGTATTCCGCTTTCCATCGCCTGCAGAAGGTTTGATGAAGAGCCTTGAGCTTCTCCCACCTATTGATAATGGAGGCAGGACTCTCATTCACCTCTGGTTCTGGCGGAGCCAGGAGATGACTTCCAGTTAGGAAGTGGCCAGGGGTCAAGGGTTCCAGGTCCGCGGGCTCATTTGAGGCTGGACTAGGTGGCCGCGAGTTGAGGCATGCCTCAATCCGGCACAATAGCGTATGGAATTCCTCATGCGTGAATTTATGAGGCGAGCCTAACTTCTTGAAGTGGCTTTTGAAGCGCTTCACTCCCGCCTCCCAGAGTCCCCCCATATGTAGAGCCCCGGCCGGAATGAAATGCCATGCCATGGCTTGATGGCTATATTTGGAAATAGTTGTGTCTCGGGCGCCCGAGATAAATGCTTTAAAGTCAGATCCCAAAGATCGTGAAGCGCCTAAAAAATTAGTACCATTGCCGGAGTAAATGTTTCTCGGACATCCTCGTCTAGCGATAAAACGCGAAAACGCTGCTAGAAAGGATGGGGTGCTAAGATCACTGGTCGCTTCCAGATGGATCGCTTTAGTCGTGAAACAAACAAAGAGGCAAACATAGCCCTTTGATAATCGGCATCCTCTACCGCGCTAACTTTTAATGTCGAAAGGCCCGGCGAAGTCCACCCCGGTATTGGTAAACGCGCGGGTGTACGTAGTGCGTTCGCAAGGAAGGGTACCCATAAGTTGGGTTTGCGCTCTTTTTTTATAAATGGTGCAGACCTTACAGTTATGGATGGTGGCCCTAATCATGTTCTTAATATTCGGAATCCAATATTGGGTGCGGATGAGACGGAGCATTAGCTGGTTTTCCCCATGGAGGGAGATTTGATGTATCATTTGTACAGTCAGACGCGTCAACCTACAATTGTATGGCAGTATGATTGGGTGGCGCTCGTTATAAGCGAGGTCTTGAGACGCTCCAAGACGACCACCCGCCCTAATAATATCATCTTTGTCGATGAATGGGTTGAGTGGCAATATCTCGCTTTTCCTATCGATTACCTGTCCCTTCTTCAAGTTTACATATTCCGCATTATAATGTTGCTTCTGATAGAGTTTAATCAAGAGTTGCGTCGTGGTCTTGATCTCATCGGATGAGATTAGGCACGATTTTTCTTGAAAGGAAGCTTTTGTCTTGGGATGAGTTCTTCGAAAGAATCTCATAATATATGATAGTACCCTCAAAGCCCTCGGTAAATTCGAAAACCGGTCAAGAATCTCGATCTCTTTTTGCGTTGATATTGCGTAGGCCTGCGCTCTCTTTTCCTCCACGGATGTACTATACTCCTTTTCTTGTACTGGCCATTGGGAATTGTCTTCTTGTAGCCAAGAAGGTCCCTGCCACCACAAAGCATTGTTGACCAAATCCGATGCCGGTAGTCCTCTGCTTCCTAAGTCTGCTGGGTTCGTTTCCGAGTTGACATGAATCCAGTCCTTGCTGCCGACTAGGTCGATGATTTTTGTAATCCTGTGTGCGACGAATGTTGACCAGGAACAGGGTGGTCTCCTTATCCATGCCAAAACGATGGTGGAGTCCGTCCATAGATATTGTTTCACTGGTCCCAGTTTGATGTTTCGGAATATTGATTCCATCATCTCCGCTAACAGTACTGCTCCGCAAAGTTCCAACCGCGGAAGTGAGATGGTCTTCACTGGTGCTACTCTGGTTTTGGCAAGGAGTAGATTCACGAAGATATCATCATTGCTTTTGACTCGCATGTAGACAGCTGCAGCGTATGCCTTTTCCGAAGCATCGCAGAATCCATGTTTTTCGACCTCATCTTCTGGTGAAAAGTTTACCCATCGTGGTATCTTTATTTTGTCGATTTCGTGGTATTGATGTCTGAAGTTTTGCCATCGTTCCAATGTATTGGACGAAACTGGCTCATCCCAATCGGTGCCCTCTAACCAGATGTTCTGCATCAAAATTTTGGCCACAATGACCATTGGTGCAAGCCATCCTAAAGGGTCGAAGAGTCTGGCGATGGCGGATAGAATCGCTCGCTTTGTTAACTTTTCACTTTCTTCTAGTGACCCTGCTTTAAAGTAAAACAGGTCTGAATGGGCATTCCATCTTATGTCCAATGCCTTAACGGTGCTGGTATCTTCGAATGCCAGAAAGTCCTCGGTCAGCCCATCCGATATTGGGATGTCGTTGAGAATTTCCTCAGCATTCGAAGTCCATTTTCGTAGTGGGAAGCCCGCGGAGAGTAAGACTTGGCAAATCTCATTCCTCACATTAATGGCCGATGCGAGTGTGTGTCCCCCCGCTAGTACGTCATCTACGTACATGCCTTCCCTAAGTATGCCAGATGCTGTAGGGTGAGAACTCTCTACTTCATCTGCTAGTTGCAAAAGGGTTCTAATTGCCAGATAAGGCCCACAATTAACCCCGAAAGTGACCGTTTTCAACTCGTAAAGGCTTATGGGTTCCTGAGACGATGTGCGATAAATAATCCGTTGGAATTTTACGTGATCATCGTTCATCCAAATTTGCCTATACATCTTTTCGATGTCACTATTGAAAACGAAGCGATATAGTCTCCATCGCAGTATAAGTACTGGAAGATCTGACTGAAGTACTGGGCCTGGCAGGAGAATGTCATTTAAACTTGTACCATTTGCCGTTGGGCTTGACGCATTAAATACGACGCGTACTTTAGTGGTGGTACTATCCGCCTTTACTACGGCGTGATGGGGCAAAGAGTAATTGTCCGCCGAATCGGCTGGTACAATGGCATTAACTTTTCGCATATGCCCTAATGTCTCGTATTATATATTCCTTCCCTAATTCCGGGTTCTTTGCTAAACGAGTTTCGTTTCTAAAAAATTGTGAACACGCCCGCCTAAGAGACCCTCCTATGTTTATCCTGTCTGAATGGAAGAGAGACGACATATCTCCCATCCTCTCTACGAATTGTAGTTTCCCTATATAAATCTTCGCAGTACTTGTCATCTGCGTTTGGGCTTTTATTTCTGGGCAGATTTTCCAACTCCCAGAATGCTGTAAGCTGTTTGTCCAAAGCAACGTCGCTGTAAAAGGACACTATATTTCTGGTTGGATTCGGTGCTTCTATCCAACCGAACACCGTTTCTTGGGCGAGAGGTGTACTAAGTACATTCTTTTTCAGCCCACTCAATATAATTTGCGGATATACGTCTCCGCCAAGTATAATATCAACTTCCTCGTTGATGTAGAATCGCTTATCTGCCAAGACTAAGTCTGGGAAAGCCTACATAGTCGTAGCATCGATATGGTAGGATGGCAGATTCCCAGTTAGTTTGGCTAGAATTAGAACTGATGTTAAGCTGAAGCAAGGGTCCACTGGTGAACGGAGTTCAATATTGGAAGCCTCCTTGACTTGAGCGGACACGGCATTAGTGATGCCCGAAACTTGAGCATGCATCCTTTTTTCCGGTAAATTGATTCTGCGTTTGAGTCGTTCTGTCATAAACGAGCACTCTGAACCAGAATCAATCAGTGCTCTTGCTGGGAAGTCTGTACCATTATGATGAATGTTTCCTCGAGCTGTCCCTAGCAGCACACCTGCGCTTGAATGCACATGGCAGGATTTAACATTTATGTTTATGGCCGAAACAGATTTTTCAGCTTCCCGTGTCTCTTGTGCCTGTTTTGAAGTTGAGGCAGCATTATGAGCATGATACTGATTAGGGCTGGTGGTTGCCTGCGTCTGAAGAGACTCCGCATGCAGGAGCGTATTATGTCGAGAGTGGCACTTGTTGCAGTCATAAGAACTGGTGCACTTCGACACAGTATGTCCTGGGGATAGGCAGTTCAAACAGCCCTTGGTGGATTTGACAAAGTTAATTCTCTCCACCGGAGTTAATTTGAGAAAACGGGGACAGTTTCGCAATCTGTGGGCATTCGACTTGCACTTTGTGCACAGTAACTTTGTCACATTTGCTTGGTATGTACCAAGTCTTTTTGCAGGTGTTTCGTGGGCAATCCACGTACTTTGCGGCTTTTGCACTTTCGAAGAACTCCCTATGAACCCAGACACTGTTTCGAGTGTCTGGAAGCGGTTGGACAAGAATTTGTCCATATCCTTCCACTTGGATATTTCCACTTAGTGGTCTATGCTTTGCTCCCATAGACCAAGCGTACTCTCCGGCAATTTCGTCGAACACAAATACGTTATAATTGCATCCCAGTTGGAAGTGTCAATTTTATGACTTCGCAGGGACGAAAGGCAATTATTTATTTCGCGCTGAAGTGTTTTAATCGCGCTACCACACTCACTCTCTACCTTTTTCAAGTTAAACAAAATTTGGAGTTGCGAGTTTACTAAGATACGTTTGTTTTCGTATCGCTCGCATACATTTTTCCAGGCCGTATCAAATCCCTCATTCGTGAGCGGACATTTTTTCACAATATCTTTTGCCTCACCTTGTGTCTTATTGTTCAGATGGAACAATTTCTCCACTGGTGTTAGGCGTTTATTTAAGATATATATGGCCGTGAACATGTCACGAAATGTTGGCCATGACAGATAATCGCCCTTGAAAACTTCAGTATCACATGGAGGCAGGCGGATACTGTGTTCAAATTCGGGCTTTTCTTCAGGTTTATTTTCTGGTTTGTTGTATGTCGCTTGGCGTGTAGCCATGTCTGACATGCAGCGTAAATATACTGCATATGCTCTCTTATATTTCTGTTTGACAGAAACTATACCAGTGGCCTCTAACTTATCTGAATTAAGTAAGTCGTCATAAGCCGTTCTGGTTTTTCTCCACATTGCTTTCAAGTCCTCTTGTTGAAGCCCAAGAGTGTACTTGCTGTGGACTGAATCCTCTAATTCATTGTAGTCAGATTCGAATTCAAAAATCGAATCAGCGAGCCTAATGAAACTTTCCATATTTTGGACTTAGCGGATCTGTGGAATCAAAACAAAACCGAAAAAATATAGCTG
This sequence comes from Merzomyia westermanni, assembly GCA_949987695.1. Taxonomy (NCBI): domain Eukaryota; kingdom Metazoa; phylum Arthropoda; class Insecta; order Diptera; family Tephritidae; genus Merzomyia; species Merzomyia westermanni. Next base: position 116,866,157 of record OX465289.1, read on the forward strand.
AAGGTACGATGAATGCTCAACCGTACAAGATAAATGCTGAATAGAAAAGGTAAAGGCAGTATTTTACCCAGGAAAATCAAAAAAAACCCACCTCAATAAAATTTCAATCAACTCAATTAATGTATATATTACTTCAATTATATTTATTTATAATTAATTTTATTCATATATTGCAGACTTGGCCGATTTGTCTGACGAATATTTTGTTTGCTACAGAAGCAAAATTTAAACAAAATGTCTGTGACTTACTCGCCACCCACACGTATAAGGGGAATATGTATATAAACCGAAAAAATATAGCTGAAGGTACGATGAATGCTCAACCGTACAAGATAAATGCTGAATAGAAAAGGTAAAGGCAGTATTTTACCCAGGAAAATCAAAAAAAACCCACCTCAATAAAATTTCAATCAACTCAATTAATGTATATATTACTTCAATTATATTTATTTATAATTAATTTTATTCATATATTGCAGACTTGGCCGATTTGTCTGACGAATATTTTGTTTGCTACAGAAGCAAAATTTAAACAAAATGTCCGTGACTTACTCGCCACCCACACGTATAAGGGGAATATGTATATATGTATAAATATGTGTATGTGTTGCTGCAATAAAGAAATACACAACAAAACACAGATAAAGTGCGCGGGGTATCAAACGAGCGAAAGTGAATATTAAATGAAAAAATGTGAAAACCAAAGAAAAGTGCTATAAAAATAGTGAATTTTATAAGAAAATAATAAACTAGCCTTCCATTAAAATTCTGTTCTGTATATTACGAAAAAAAAAACAAGTGGAAAAAACAAAAACAAACTGAAGATCGAAAGGCTAAGTGAACTTATTGTGAAAATGAGGTTATGTTACCTCTTGCCTTGCGCTGTGTCCAAAAAACCTTGCCACTGGTGGGGGGATAATCCGGATAGTCACAAGGATTTTTAAGCGTTTAATTTAATTTAAAATTTAAAGAAAAATAAAGCACTTAACTGAACAAAAAAAAACACTATTATTAAATATTCACTAAATGCACTTACGTTTGATTACACTCGCGGGCGGCACTTTTATACAATTGTATGCAACACAAAAAAAACTGAGTGGCAAGAAATATACAACTTATGTGCTTTAATGTGGTGATTGGCCGAATTGAATTTGTTGTATATAGTTTGTGTTGTTGGTTTTGGTATGTGGCAGAGTTGTTTGTTGTTGTTGGTTGTGGTATGTGGCAGAGTTGTTTGTTATTGCGGCAGTGCGTGAACAATATTGAGTTTTCTCTAATTTCCTGTGTGGAAGCTTCTGGTATTGACCCAATTGTGGTTGTTTAATATGAATTCTCCAATTTTTGTTGTTGTGGACTGTATGCTGGTTCCTCTAGACGGGGAGATGGACCATGTAAATTCGAGCGAGGTGCTAACTTGGAGCGGCGGTGGCTCAAAAGCACGGCGGTCGAATTTGTGCTCGGAAATAGAAATAAACAAGAAACGAGAATTCTCGTTATAACAAATTGGCAGTTTATTGGGTAGAAAAAAAAACGAATTACAAATGAGTTTTACCTTGAGTTAATTCTTGATGACGTTGGTTGAAAATCCTGCGGTGGCCGTGATGTGGTGGTGTCGACTTTCTCTGAAAAAGTAGGCGGTTTTGCAATCGAGGACAACCGTTGAACCTGAAAATTATCCTCCGGTTTTAAGGGGAGGTGAACCCACACATGCACACCCCCATGCATGTATATGTGTGCTGACAAAACACGAATATGCATGCATGCCCACACAGGTGGGTGGGTTGGTGTTAGTAATTGGAAGGGCGCAAAAGTTACATTAGGGTGGCACATTTTTTAAGACTTTAGGCATCTCGCTTAAACATACTTAAAAAAGGCGAACTTAAAACCTCATACGACACCGTCCTTGAGGAATACATAAAATTGGATCATATGGAACCAGTAAATTCCTATGAGAAAATAACAAAAGGCAAACACTCATCCTTTTATCTACCACACCACGCGGTTATCAAACCGGAAAAACTTACAACAAAAGTACGAGCGGTATTTAATGCATCTAAATGCACGAGCTCAGGTAACTCTCTAAATGACGTGTTATACACGGGTCCAACATTATAACCCGATTTAATGCTACTTATCCTACAGTGGCGTATGTATAACTATGTATTCAATGGTGTCGTCGAAAAAATGTACAGGCAAATCCTAGTACATGAAGACGACCAAGACTATCAGCGTATTACATTCCGCAACTCACCTAGTAGTCCAATCCGTGACATTTGGCGTGAACTGCGCTCCGTTTCTAGCCATTCGAACATTACACGAACTGGCAAAAGATACTAAAGCAAAACTACCACTAGCCGCCCCGGTGCTAAGCTCTCAAACATACGTAGACGATGTACTGTCTGGAAGCCACATCCTTCCTATAGCGTGCGAGTCACTATCTCAAGTTATCGAAACCCTCGACTCAGCAGGGTTCCCATTAAAAAAGATAACTTCTAACCACCCAGGAATACTGGCAAATATAAATAAAGAAAACTTGCTAGATACCAATTTTCTAAAGTTTGAAAAGGAGAGCACCACCAAAACTCTGGGCATACAATGGAACGCAATATCAGACCAATTTTCATACACTCTTGAGTCGATATCTGCAAAATCCGCGAAAAAGAAAAGACAAATTTTGTTATCTGTGGCAAAACTTTTCGACCCAGCAGGATGCCTTGCACCAATCGTGATACAAGCAAAAATCCTAATTCAAGAATTATGGCTAGATGGAACTGATTGGGACGAAGTGGTTAAACCACTTCGCTTAATAAAATGGTCCCAATTTGCAAACAACTTGCACACTATATCCGAGATACAGATACCTCGGTGGGTGAATTTCTCACCCGACCATCAAGTCGAAATCCACGGCTTCTGTGATGCTTCTGAAAAAGCATACTGCGCAGCTATTTCGTGCGAACCCAGCATAATGGCAAGATTACAAGTCACCTATTAGTGGCAAAAGGCAAGGTCGCGCCTCTCAAGACCGTAAGCCTCCCACGGCTCGAGCTATGCGGTGCCTCCTGCTAGCAAAACTAGCCTCGACCGTACAAACACACTTGAACCTGAGCAATTGGAAATTGTACCTATGGTCCGAATCAGAAATCGTGCTAGCTTGGCTAGAAAAACCACCACATACGTGGAAAACATACGTGTCAAACCGCACAGCTCAAATCATTGACCTAGTTGGGCCAGCAACTTGGCGACACGTTGCCAGTGCTGATAACCCTGCCCATCTTGGCACAAGAGGCTGCAAACCCCTGCACCTTACAACCAGCACACTATAGTGGAATGGCCCCAACTGCCTGGTAGAATCACGCATGGCCAAAGTCGCCTGCAAGCAATATCATAGCCCCAGAAAGTCGAAGAATCGAAGGCTTTCATACAACACTGGAGGACACAGACATCCTCGAGCGATTTTCGTCGTTCCCCCGAGCCTTAAGAGTAATAGCGTATATGTTTCAATTTGTAAATCGCTTAAAGAATAAGGTGAAAGGAATACCCAATACCGCAAGCTTTGCAATGACGCATGGCATCAAAGCCCATCGACAAAAAGAGCACACTCCTAAACCCCTTTGTTGACTCTAAGGGACTGCTTCGTGCCAATGGAAGGCTAGCAAACTCCAGTCTGAGCTACAATGAGCGGCGCCCTATAATAATACCGGGAAAATCCACATTTGCCACAATCTTTATTAATTATCTCCACGTCTTAATGCTTCACGCCGAGCACAGGCTAAAGCAACAAATGATCGGACAAGAGTTTTGCATTCCTCGACTTAAGCCTCTGATAAAAAAATCCATCTTTATGTGTAAAGTCAGATCATGGCAGCTCTACCACCCGAACGCTGCAATTTTTCTATGCCTTTCACCATCACTGGTGTAGATTTTGCCGGACCTTTCTAGCTAAACGCCTCGATGTTAAGGTCTTCTACCACAATTAAGGGTTACGTGGCTGTTTTTGTATGCTTTACGACAAAATCCGTACACCTGGAATTATGTTCAGATCTGACAACAGCAGATTTTCTCGCGGCATTTGCACGCTTTGTCGGACGGCGAGGTTTTCCCTCTAAAATCATGAGCGACAATGGCAAAACCTTCATCGGGGCCCAACGGGATACCGAAAAGGAGTTCATACAGTTTGCGGATATACGTCTCCGCCAAGTATAATATCAACTTCCTCGTTGATGTAGAATCGCTTATCTGCCAAGACTAAGTCTGGGAAAGCCTGCATAGTCGTAGCATCGATATGGCAGGATGGCAGATTCCCAGTTAGTTTGGCTAGAATTAGAACTGATGTTAAGCTGAAGCAAGGGTCCACTGGTGAACGGAGTTCAATATTGGAAGCCTCCTTGACTTGAGCGGACACGGCATTAGTGATGCCCGAAACTTGAGCATGCATCCTTTTTTCCGGTAAATTGATTCTGCGTTTGAGTCGTTCTGTCATAAACGAGCACTCTGAACCAGAATCAATCAGTGCTCTTGCTGGGAAGTCTGTACCATTATGACGAATGTTTCCTCGAGCTGTCCCTAGCAGCACACCTGCGCTTGAATGCACATGGCAGGATTTAACATTTCTGTTTATGGCCGAAACAGATTTTTCAGCTTCCCGTGTCTCTTGTGCCTGTTTTGAAGTTGAGGCAGCATTATTAGCATGATACTGATTAGGGCTGGTGGCTGCCTGCGTCTGAAGAGACTCCGCATGCAGGAGCGTATTATGTCGAGAGTGGCACTTGTTGCAGTCATAAGAACTGGTGCACTTCGACACAGTATGTCCTGGGGATAGGCAGTTCAAACAGCCCTTGGTGGATTTGACAAAGTTAATTCTCTCCACCGGAGTTAATTTGAGAAAACGGGGACAGTTTCGCAATCTGTGGGCATTCGATTTGCACTTTGTGCACAGTAACTTTGTCACATTTGCTTGGTATGTACCAAGTCTTTTTGCAGGGGTTTCGTGGGCAATCCACGTACTTTGCGGCTTTTGCACTTTCGAAGAACTCCCTATGAACCCAGACACTGTTTCGAGTGTCTGGAAGCGGTTGGACAAGAATTTGTCCATATCCGTCCACTTGGATATTTCCACTTAGTGGTCTATGCTTTGCTCCCATAGACCAAGCGTACTCTCCGGCAATTTCGTCGAACACAAATACGTTATAATTGCATCCCAGTTGGAAGTGTCAATTTTATGACTTCGCAGGGACGAAAGGCAATTATTTATTTCGCGCTGAAGTGTTTTAATCGCGCTACCACACTCACTATCTACCTAATTCAAGTTAAACAAAATTTGGAGTTGCGAGTTTACTAAGATACGTTTGTTTTCGTATCGCTCGCATAAATTTTTCCAGGCCGTATCAAATCCCTCATTCGTGAGCGGACATTTTTTCACAATATCTTTTGCCTCACCTTGTGTCTTATTGTTCAGATGGAACAATTTCTCCACTGGTGTTAGGCGTTTATTTAAGATATATATGGCCGTGAACATGTCACGAAATGTTGGCCATGACAGATAATCGCCCTTGAAAACTTCAGTATCACATGGAGGCAGGCGGATACTGTGTTCAAATTCGGGCTTTTCTTCAGGTTTATTTTCTGGTTTGTTGTATGTCGCTTGGCGTGTAGCCATGTCTGACATGCAGCGTAAATATACTGCATATGCTCTCTTATATTTCTGTTTGACAGAAACTATACCAGTGGCCTCTAACTTATCTGAATTAAGTAAGTCGTCATAAGCCGTTCTGGTTTTTCTCCACATTGCTTTCAAGTCCTCTTGTTGAAGCCCAAGAGTGTACTTGCTGTGGACTGAATCCTCTAATTCATTGTAGTCAGATTCGAATTCAAAAATCGAATCAGCGAGCCTAATGAAACTTTCCATATTTTGGACTTAGCGGATCTGTGGAATCAAAACAAAACCGAAAAAATATAGCTGAAGGTACGATGAATGCTCAACCGTACAAGATAAATGCTGAATAGAAAAGGTAAAGGCAGTTAGTTAATGTGGGTAGTACTCACGGTTGCTTGGGGAGCCTTGGGCTTGGGGTTGGTGATGGGCGCTCCTGATCCTTTGATCCACAAGTTAGTATTTCTTCGAGTTCAAAGTTCAGCGTTAAGATTGCGCAGTGCTTGCTCCAAATTGGGTCGTCGTGGCAAGTCCTTCTTTTGATGTGCACACACTGCTTATGGCGTAGATAGTGGTTTATATGTTGTTGTACGATATACAACTGGAAATCCAATAAAAAATGAAAATCGCACTACACACGGCTATGTTTCTTGTATAAATATTCACAATTTTATTTGTTTAGCGTTGGATGAATGTATATTAAAGTTAGAAACAATTCGCATTAAAAGGGTATAGACATATACGTGGAAACTAATAGCACTAATTTGACACTTTATTTGCGTGGATTTTATTATAATTTACGGTCTGCGCGACGTTCGATAACTTCCTCGGATATATAAAGTCTTGGTGTGCTATTATAAATTACACCTTTTTTGTATTAATTGGACAATTTTTATTTTCCGTTTTTTAAATCTATAAAAAAAAGGGGCCGGTGTAAAAAAACATGCCAAAAGTAATAACAACGATAATATAATATGCAAAAATAAAATGATGGCCGAGCAGCTGTCAGCTGTGCGGCGAATTGGTGTGGGGTGATTTATGCGTGGTTGCCACACGTCCCAAATCGTTCCAATTTTAACACTTAAATCTAAAGGTGAATTCATAAGTGGTGATGAATAAATAATGTAATAACAATAAAATATAATGTAATCCATGCGTTATAATGATATTATATACAATTCATGACAAATATGTATAACGAGTATTATTTTATGTACAATTCAGGAAATATGTTTATAATGAATATTATGGGTCTGGGATTGGGACGTGTGGCTACCGATGTCGCGTAAACATTCTGCCTCCCCTAGGCGTACTAAGCGCCTAGTGTATGCTGTAGCTCTTGCAGAGCCCGAACTGCTTCTTTGATCAGGATCCGTCCCACCTTATTTTTGTAGGTGGCGGTGCGGAAGCCGGTTGCGGTGCATCGGATGGTGCGATCGCCGACGCTGGTTGGTCGTGCTGGTTGGCGTGCGATGGGATCGCGACCAGGAGACCGTGGAGGCTGCTGTTGAGGGCGACGACGATGAGGTGCGGTTCGGCAGCGCGGCTCCTGGCGGCGTTGTGGGAGAGGTACCTCCGCCACAGGTGGTGCGACATACGCGGGTTGGCGACCTCCTGTGTCCCGATGAAGGAATGTGTGGTGATGCTGCCCGCAGACCCGGCAGCTTTCTGTGGAGGTGCACTGGTTGGTGCGATGGGACAGCGCTAAGCAGTTGGTGCAATACTGATGTGCCCTAGCGACCAAGAAGCGTTGTTGCGGCTGCATGGCCGTGAACACAGGGCACATCAGCAGCGCGTGATGACGCATGCACAATTTACATTTCCGGTAATCCGGTACGGGTTCGCTACGGCGCGGACGGGCTGCGGGCAGGGTCACTTGCGATGCCAATGAGCGGCGTGGTGTTGGGACCGGAGGGCGTTGACGATCCATCTGTTGAAAAGAGAGAGTAATATATGTGGATATTAGTTATACGCTTGGGAGTAAGCATAAGTTTTGGGAATGCTTAAGTTGTTGTCTGGGAGTTTACGATAGCACGAGCATTATGGACTGTATTAAGTTAGGGAGCTGGGAGTGGGCACTGAGGGCCCTCGTCACTCTCAGACGACGGTAGAAAGCACAGTTTCGTGAGAGGTCTTGTGAGAATTCCGTTCTGGGTGCGGACGTCTACGACACGAATGTGTCCGTCTCGTCCTGGGTGTAGGCTTTCTAATCGACCTAGTCGCCACTCGGTGGGAGGTAAGTTGTCTTCTTTAATGATGACTAGGTCGCCAATTTTCGGGGGAGTTTGAGCATTTTTCCAACGGTAACGCTTTTGAAGGTCGGTGAGGTAATCAGTTTTCCAGCGTTTGCTGAACTGATGATGCAGAACTTTCAGTCGTTCCCACCTATTTATCAGAGAGAGATTTTCGTGATTCGGTTCGGGAAGCGAGAGCATTGGTGCTCCTCGAAGAAAATGACCTGGCGTGAGGGCGGTGAGGTCATTCGGGTCCTGAGAAAGCTGGGAGATGGGACGAGAGTTAAGTACGGCCTCTATCCGAATTAATAAAGTCGAGAACTCCTCGAAGGTAAAGCTGTGGGTTCCGGCGACCTTTTTAAAGTGTGTTTTAAAGCTTTTGACAGCGGATTCCCATAATCCGCCCATGTGAGGTGCGCCAGGGGGTATGAACTTCCAATTGATTCCTTGGGGGGCGTACTTCTGTACGATATCCGTCGATACTTCTTTCAGGAACGTGACGAATTCCAGTTCGGTAGCACGCTTGGCGCCGATGAATGTTTTGCCGTTGTCGCTCATCATCTGATTCGGGTATCCTCGGCGTCCTACAAATCGGGCGAAAGCGGCAAGAAACGCTTTGCTGGTGAGGTCTGAGCATAATTCCAGGTGGACCGCTTTGGTGGTAAAACAGACAAAGACGGCCACATAGCCCTTTACGAGGGTATGGGATCGGAGCATGGATGCTTTAAGTTGGAAGGGGCCAGCGAAATCTACACCAGTCGTGGTGAAGGGGGGCGCGAATCCACATCTCTCGGGGGGCAAGGCCGCCATTATTTGGGATCGCGTTTGTTGTTTGTGAGTGATGCAGACTTTGCACTGGAAAATGCACCTTTTGATAAGGGGTTTGAGACGGGCAATGTAGAATTCTTGCCTTAACATTTGTTGCATGAGACGAGCCTCCGCATGTAGGAGCATTTCGTGAAGGAATCGCATATATAGAGTACAGAGGCGCGACTTTTCGGGTAGGATAATGGGATGGCGCTCATTGTAAGTGAGGGTTGCGTGGGCTAATCGGCCATTTACTCGTAGGACTCCACTCTTGTCTAGGAAGGGATTGAGTACGAGTAGGGAGCTTCGTTTCGAGATTGGTTTTGAGGCCTCCAGACATGATTTTTCAGGAGCGAAGTATCGAGTTTGGGCCATTATGATGAGACGATGTTTCGATCTTTTGAGATCGGCATGAGTTAGAGAGGGTTCGGTGGGGTCATTAATACCGTTCACCGCGTCTTTTAGCCGACGTACAAACTTGAGAACATACGCTATGACACGTAAAGCACGAGGGTAGGAAGAGAATCGATCTAAGAGATCCTCACTCTCTTCCGTAACATGGAGGGCTTCTATTTTACGTGCCTCTGGGGGGGCGACGTTGCGAACTGTTGGTTGGGGCCAGGCTTCGGGGGGTTGTGAAAGCCACTCTGGACCATTCCACCAGAGGGCAGACTTGGCGAGATCGCCTGGCGTACAACCTCGGGTTCCCAGATCCGCGGGGTTATCTTTGCTTCGTACGTGCCGCCACGGGACATTACCTACGAGGTCTATAATCTGGGCGGTTCGATTGGAGACATAGGTCTTCCATGAGTGAGGTGGCTTTTCGAGCCAGGCTAACACGATTTCAGAGTCAGACCACATAGTCAACTTTCTTCGAGTGAGGCCGAGATGGGGTTGAACTACCGCGATTAATTTGGCTAATAGGAGAGCTCCGCATAGTTCCAGGCGTGGCAGACTTATAGTTTTGAGAGGAGCCACTTTGCCTTTGGACACAAGGAGGTGAGAGTAAACTTGGGTGCCGACAGTAGTTCGCACATAAAGGGTTGCGCAATAAGCCTTTTCCGAGGCGTCGCAGAAGCCATGGAGCTCGACTATGTGGGCCGGGGCGAAATTAATCCATCGGGGGATTTGTATCTCTGCGATTGACTGCAGATTTGTTGAGAATTGCGTCCATTTTATGAGCCGTATCGGTTTGACCCGTTCATCCCAATCAGTTCCGTCCAACCACAATTCTTGCATTAGGATTTTTGCCTGTATCATGACTGGCGTCAGCCACCCTGCGGGGTCGAAAAGTTTCGCAATACTGGAGAGTATCTGCCGCTTGGTGGCTGCCGTTGAGGCTGGATCTGAGTCCACAGTATATGAGAATGTGTCCGAGAGCGCATTCCATTGAATTCCAAGGGTTTTGGCGGTACTACTTTTCTCGAATTCGAGGAAGTCGGTTTCAAGTAAGTCCGCCTTGGGAATTTTCCTGAGTATTTCCGGATGGTTTGCCGTGATCTTTTTCAAGGGGAAGCCGGCTGATTTGAGAGCATTAATAGTCTCGTTTAGGGATTGCTCGGCTGATGGGAGATCATGGCTGCCGGATAAAATGTCGTCTACATACGTCTCGGACTTTAGTATTGGGGCTGCGCGGGGATGGGAGTCGGCTATGTCTTTCGACAGCTCGTGTAGAGTGCGAATAGCCAGGAAGGGAGCGCAGTTCACCCCAAAGGTGACCGTTTTCAATTTGAAGTCCTTTATTGGACTGGTTTCGGGAGTTCGGAATATTATCCGTTGGTAGTCTTGGTCATCGGGGTGTAAGAGAATCTGGCGGTACATTTTCTCAACATCGCCATTAAACACATATTTATATGTCCGCCACTTGAGCAACATAAGTCGGAGATCGGGTTGGAGGGTTGGGCCGGTACATAGAACATCATTAAGGGAGTGACCGGACCCTGACTTCTTAGAAGCATTGAACACAACTCTGACTTTTGTTGTCTTTTTGTCTGGCCTTACGACTGCATGGTGAGGAAGATAGAAAGAGCAGTATTTTCCTCGAGATTCCATCTCATTGGGACTGCATTCTTCCATGTGGCCTAGGGACAGGTATTCTTCGAGTACCTGGTCGTACTGCTGTTTGAGCTCGCCCTTTTTTGAGAGAGAGCGTTCCATGCCATGGAACTGTCGTAGGGCAGCAGTACGAGATTGGCCTAGGTCGATATCGTTCGGGAATGATGGTTTAAAAGGAAGCCGAACCATATATCGACCGTCATCCATTCGAGTGGTTGTGCTTTTATAAAACTCTTCGCACATTTGATCTTCGGGGGTTTCCACTCGGGTTCTGGGTATCTCCTCGATTTCCCAGAACTGTCTAAGCTGTTCATTCAGCTGAAAGTTTGAGATTTCCCACACTTGGGAGGAATGGGCTCCAACCTTTTCGGGAGTTTGGCCGCTTATGATCCATCCAAATATTGTATTTTGGGCTAGCAGGCTGGGTGAGATCTTTTCGATGCCATTCAGCATTATTTTTGGGATTAGATCACTGCCCAATACCAGATCGATTTGGGATGGGTTCTGAGTGTTCTGGTCCTCTAGTTTGAGATGGGACCATTTGCGCATTTGGTTCTCATTTAGCCTGAGGGTTGGGAGTTGCCTAGTTAACCGGGGTAGCACTATTGCCTGGGCGTTTATCTTCACTTTTTTGTCATTTGAGACGAGGGTCAACGAGCACAGCTTATTAGAGGTCTGTACCACTCCGCCTCCCATACCCGATATTTCAAACAGGGAGTGGGTATAGGGAAGCCCGAGTCTCGTCTGAGCTTTGGCGGATATGAAGCTTCTTTCGGAGCCTTGGTCAACTAAGGCTCGAAGCTTGAATAGGTCCCCTCTATGTTCTACCAAGACAATTGCTGTAGGGAGTATAATTTTGCTATCATTTTCAGCATGGAATGATTGTACTTGGGATGCGTTGGGTGCAGAGGGATCTCCTTCCTGGGGTACCGCTTGGCTGACGTCCTGAAGCCTTGGAGTGCTGGCTCCTATCGTTGCTACCTGGGATCTGGTCCTTTGAATTCCGGAACTGGTACTGGGGTTTGCTGTGTCGTGAAGGGTGGTGTTATGCCGGCCTTGGCAGTGCATGCACGTTCTCGTGCTTTGGCAGTCTTTTGAGAGATGGGTTTGGGCTAAACAATTCTCGCAGATATTATTGTCTCTTACGAATTTTCTGCGTTCTGGGATTGGCAACTTTTTATACCGCAAACAGCTTTGTAGGGTATGAGTGGACTGTCTGCATAATTTACAGTTATAAAATCGCTGCTGTTCTGTAGCGTGGGATTTTGTATGTGTCGGAGGTTTGTTGCTGTGGTTTTGGGGTTGAGACTGCCTGAACTGGGGGTTGTTCTGACTGGGGAGAGGCCTTGAGAAGTTTGTGGAGGGTGGATTGTATCGGGGTTTGGCCGGGCGCCATTGATCCACCCTTTCCACTATCTCGTAGCGAGTAGTCAGAAACTGGTTCATTTGGGACCAGTTCGGAAGGTCTCTTCTAGAGCTTAATGATTGCTCCCACAGGGCAACTGTATTTTCTGGAAGCTTTGAGGTTACCAGATATATTAATATGGGATCCCAACTAGAGGTCTCGACTTGTTGTGTCGCTAAGATTTGGAGAGCGTTGTTTACAGAGGATTGTAATTTTTGAATATCCTCACTATTCTCCGATTGAATCGGTTTTAGATTCATGAGGACTCGGATTTGATTATCGACCAGGACTCTTTTGTTTTCATAACGTGACTTGAGGGCTTCCCATGCTAGGGCAAAGTTGTCGTCACTTAGAGGGAATTGTTCCACTATTTGGCCTGCCTTACCTTTAGTCTTCTGTCTGAGGTGATACAGTTTTTGGGCACTTGAGAGTTTGGAGTGGTTGATATACACCGCCGTGAACATGTCACGGAAAGACGGCCATTGATCATACCCTCCATAAAATACTTCTGTATCACATGGGGGGACTTTCAGGTTCATATGGGAGGACTCTGAGGGGGGTTGGGTTTGCACAGGAGGCGCGGGATTACTCAATTCCTTGAGTTGGAGTTGGTCGCCTATTTGTGCTTTAGTGTCCTCATAAGCTATGAGGCAGGCTCGGTATTTACCGAAAGCGGCGGACTTGAAGTCGTCGGGAAGGTCCTGGTCGTCGGTTTCTACTACCAAATCGTAGGCGCTCTGTACTCTAGACCAAAATATATCGATATTCTTGTCTTTCAATTTTAGGGCTGCCTCGGTATTATCTTGTATAGGGGTTGAGCGGAACCGAGTACAGTAATCCGTAAAATTATCGGTTTCGGATATAAACTTATTTTCAGCCACGGTAGTCATTCTAAATAGGGACTTGCTTAATTTAATTTTTGGAATTTTGGGAAATTTTTTAGCTGCCGCTAATTATATTCACAAGAGATTGGTCAAATGGATTAGTTTGGGGCTAGTTGTTAGCTACCGCTGCTTTTTTTTTTGAAAGAAAGTGATAAAAGGGAGTTTTTTTTTTTTTTTTTGTCCAAAAGGGAGTAGTCTGGGACTAGTTTGACCGGACGAGATTTTTTTTCTACTGGGTATCGCAACTTTGGTATGCACGTGTCAATTTACTGCTGGGTTGTCGCCAATAATATAAACGTATGTATATATGTCCAAGTTATACCGCAAGGGACACGGGTTTATAAAGGGCAATGTTTTAGGTTTGTGAGAATATTTACATATATGTATGTAAAATTTCACTTTAGGGGATTTGCCTTTGAATTTCTTGACGCTTTTGGCGGGACAATTTATTTTTTTGGCGGCAGCCGACAAGGAAATTTGGGGATTATAATTTTATATATTATATATTATATGGGCAGGGGCTGGTTTCTTCAATGGCGAAGAAGGACCATTAGTTAATGTGGGTAGTACTCACGGTTGCTTGGGGAGCCTTGGGCTTGGGGTTGGTGATGGGCGCTCCTGATCCTTTGATCCACAAGTTAGTATTTCTTCGAGTTCAAAGTTCAGCGTTAAGATTGCGCAGTGCTTGCTCCAAATTGGGTCGTCGTGGCAAGTCCTTCTTTTGATGTGCACACACTGCTTATGGCGTAGATAGTGGTTTATATGTTGTTGTACGATATACAACTGGAAATCCAATAAAAAATGAAAATCGCACTACACACGGCTATGTTTCTTGTATAAATATTCACAATTTTATTTGTTTAGCGTTGGATGAATGTATATTAAAGTTAGAAACAATTCGCATTAAAAGGGTATAGACATATACGTGGAAACTAATAGCACTAATTTGACACTTTATTTGCGTGGATTTTATTATAATTTACGGTCTGCGCGACGTTCGATAACTTCCTCGGATATATAAAGTCTTGGTGTGCTATTATAAATTACACCTTTTTTGTATTAATTGGACAATTTTTATTTTCCGTTTTTTAAATCTATAAAAAAAAGGGGCCGGTGTAAAAAAACATGCCAAAAGTAATAACAACGATAATATAATATGCAAAAATAAAATGATGGCCGAGCAGCTGTCAGCTGTGCGGCGAATTGGTGTGGGGTGATTTATGCGTGGTTGCCACACGTCCCAAATCGTTCCAATTTTAACACTTAAATCTAAAGGTGAATTCATAAGTGGTGATGAATAAATAATGTAATAACAATAAAATATAATGTAATCCATGCGTTATAATGATATTATATACAATTCATGACAAATATGTATAACGAGTATTATTTTATGTACAATTCAGGAAATATGTTTATAATGAATATTATGGGTCTGGGATTGGGACGTGTGGCTACCGATGTCGCGTAAACAGCAGTATTTTACCCAGGAAAATCAAAAAAAACCCACCTCAATAAAATTTCAATCAACTCAATTAATGTATATATTACTTCAATTATATTTATTTATAATTAATTTTATTCATATATTGCAGACTTGGCCGATTTGTCTGACGAATATTTTGTTTGCTACAGAAGCAAAATTTAAACAAAATGTCTGTGACTTACTCGCCACCCACACGTATAAGGGGAATATGTATATACAGGGTGGCTGATGAATTTTGCTACATTAAGAAACTCAAATAATTTTTTTTTCAGTGTATGGAATTCATTTTTCTTTTATTCATGTTAAAGCTCATTAAATTTTATTAAATATAGCTTAATTAGTTTTAAAAATAAAGGAATTTAAATGCCCCCCCTGCTCGTCGATGCATGTGCGGCATCTTACCAAAAAGTTGTTCATTACTGCTTGGAGAGTTGAGACAGGAATAGCCGCAATTGTTTCTCGAATGGATTGCCTTAGTTCATTCAAATTTGTTGGTTTTGCTTTGAAGACTTCCTGTTTGCAATAACCCCACAAGAAAAAGTCAGGTGCAGTAAGGTCAGGCGACCTGGGTGGTCAACGGAATGTGGAGTTTCTGGATATCAGCTTATTGGGAAATTTTCGTCGCAATTCTGTCATAACAGGTTGGGCTATATGAGGAGCTGCACCATCTTGCTGAAACCACACAGAGTTGAAAGAAATTCTCATTCGGCGTAATTCTGGATAGAAAAACTCTCTCAACATGCTCAAGTAACGGTCTCCAGTAACCGTAACGGTGTGACCGTTTTCTTCGAAGAAGTAGGGCCCGACAATGCAGCGTGATGAAACTGCACACCACACTGTGACACGAAGTGGATGCAATTCCGTCTCATGGAGTATCTGTGGGTTGGAAGCACTCCATATTCGACAATTTTGTTTGTTTATGTTGCCGTTTAAATCGAAATGGGCCTCGTCAGACATGAAAAGACAGTTCAACATGTTTCCATCCTCTTCCACCATTTGAAGCATCTTCTGGCAAAATTCCAAGCGAATCGGCAAGTCTGCAGCGTTCAGTTTGTTGGCCATTTGAATTTTATTTGGCAATAAGTCCAAATCTTTGTGCATAATTGACTGTAATGACTGTCTGCTTACACCCATTTGAGCAGATAAGCTTCTTGTCGAAACACGTGGATTGTTTTGTATGGCAGCAGCTACAGCAGCGATTGTTTCCTCCGTTCGAACTGAAGGGTTTTGATGGTAAGGTCTTCTGTTGACTGTCCCATGCTCGGCAAAATTGTTTACAAGTCTTATTATGGTCCATCTGCTCGGAGGATTGCCGCCAAACGTGCGCCTATACTCTCTTTGAACCGAAACTACGGACTCCAGTGCGTGATAGCGGCGGACAATCCAAATTCTTGTTTCAGTGTCCCAGTTATCCATTTTTGTTAAATGTAAAAGTCAATCTGCAAAATAAAAAAAAAATTTACCAGATTCATTAAATAGAAAAAAAGTTATTTAATTTTTTTTTGGTAGCGGCTTTCATTAGCCACCCTGTATAAATATGTGTATGTGTTGCTGCAATAAAGAAATACACAACAAAACACAGATAAAGTGCGCGGGGTATCAAACGAGCGAAAGTGAATATTAAATGAAAAAATGTGAAAACCAAAGAAAAGTGCTATAAAAATAGTGAATTTTATAAGAAAATAATAAACTAGCCTTCCATTAAAATTCTGTTCTGTATATTACGAAAAAAAAAACAAGTGGAAAAAACAAAAACAAACTGAAGATCGAAAGGCTAAGTGAACTTATTGTGAAAATGAGGTTATGTTACCTCTTGCCTTGCGCTGTGTCCAAAAAACCTTGCCACTGGTGGGGGGATAATCCGGATAGTCACAAGGATTTTTAAGCGTTTAATTTAATTTAAAATTTAAAGAAAAATAAAGCACTTAACTGAACAAAAAAAAACACTATTATTAAATATTCACTAAATGCACTTACGTTTGATTACACTCGCGGGCGGCACTTTTATACAATTGTATGCAACACAAAAAAAAACTGAGTGGCAAGAAATATACAACTTATGTGCTTTAATGTGGTGATTGGCCGAATTGAATTTGTTGTATATAGTTTGTGTTGTTGGTTTTGGTATGTGGCAGAGTTGTTTGTTGTTGTTGGTTGTGGTATGTGGCAGAGTTGTTTGTTATTGCGGCAGTGCGTGAACAATATTGAGTTTTCTCTAATTTCCTGTGTGGAAGCTTCTGGTATTGACCCAATTGTGGTTGTTTAATATGAATTCTCCAATTTTTGTTGTTGTGGACTGTATGCTGGTTCCTCTAGACGGGGAGATGGACCATGTAAATTCGAGCGAGGTGCTAACTTGGAGCGGCGGTGGCTCAAAAGCACGGCGGTCGAATTTGTGCTCGGAAATAGAAATAAACAAGAAACGAGAATTCTCGTTATAACAAATTGGCAGTTTATTGGGTAGAAAAAAAAACGAATTACAAATGAGTTTTACCTTGAGTTAATTCTTGATGACGTTGGTTGAAAATCCTGCGGTGGCCGTGATGTGGTGGTGTCGACTTTCTCTGAAAAAGTAGGCGGTTTTGCAATCGAGGACAACCGTTGAACCTGAAAATTATCCTCCGGTTTTAAGGGGAGGTGAACCCACACATGCACACCCCCATGCATGTATATGTGTGCTGACAAAACACGAATATGCATGCATGCCCACACAGGTGGGTGGGTTGGTGTTAGTAATTGGAAGGGCGCAAAAGTTACATTAGGGTGGCACATTTTTTAAGACTTTAGGCATCTCGCCTAAACATACTTAAAAAAGGCGAACTTAAAACCTCATACGACACCGTCCTTGAGGAATACATAAAATTGGATCATATGGAACCAGTAAATTCCTATGAGAAAATAACAAAAGGCAAACACTCATCCTTTTATCTACCACACCACGCGGTTATCAAACCGGAAAAACTTACAACAAAAGTACGAGCGGTATTTAATGCATCTAAATGCACGAGCTCAGGTAACTCTCTAAATGACGTGTTATACACGGGTCCAACATTATAACCCGATTTAATGCTACTTATCCTACAGTGGCGTATGTATAACTATGTATTCAATGGTGACGTCGAAAAAATGTACAGGTAAATCCTAGTAGATGAAGACGACCAAGACTATCAGCGTATTACATTCCGCAACTCACCTAGTAGTCCAATCCGTGACATTTGGCGTGAACTGCGCTCCGTTTCTAGCCATTCGAACATTACACGAACTGGCAAAAGATACTAAAGCAAAACTACCACTAGCCGCCCCGGTGCTAAGCTCTCAAACATACGTAGACGATGTACTGTCTGGAAGCCACATCCTTCCTATAGCGTGCGAGTCACTATCTCAAGTTATCGAAACCCTCGACTCAGCAGGGTTCCCATTAAAAAAGATAACTTCTAACCACCCAGGAATACTGGCAAATATAAATAAAGAAAACTTGCTAGATACCAATTTTCTAAAGTTTGAAAAGGAGAGCACCACCAAAACTCTGGGCATACAATGGAACGCAATATCAGACCAATTTTCATACACTCTTGAGTCGATATCTGCAAAATCCGCGAAAAAGAAAAGACAAATTTTGTTATCTGTGGCAAAACTTTTCGACCGAGCAGGATGCCTTGCACCAATCGTGATACAAGCAAAAATCCTAATTCAAGAATTATGGCTAGATGGAACTGATTGGGACGAAGTGGTTAAACCACTTCGCTTAATAAAATGGTCCCAATTTGCAAACAACTTGCACACTATATCCGAGATACAGATACCTCGGTGGGTGAATTTCTCACCCGACCATCAAGTCGAAATCCACGGCTTCTGTGATGCTTCTGAAAAAGCATACTGCGCAGCTATTTCGTGCGAACCCAGCATAATGGCAAGATTACAAGTCACCTATTAGTGGCAAAAGGCAAGGTCGCGCCTCTCAAGACCGTAAGCCTCCCACGGCTCGAGCTATGCGGTGCCTCCTGCTAGCAAAACTAGCCTCGACCGTACAAACACACTTGAACCTGAGCAATTGGAAATTGTACCTATGGTCCGAATCAGAAATCGTGCTAGCTTGGCTAGAAAAACCACCACATACGTGGAAAACATACGTGTCAAACCGCACAGCTCAAATCATTGACCTAGTTGGGCCAGCAACTTGGCGACACGTTGCCAGTGCTGATAACCCTGCGCATCTTGGCACAAGAGGCTGCAAACCCCTGCACCTTACAACCAGCACACTATAGTGGAATGGCCCCAAATGCCTGGTAGAATCACGCATGGCCAAAGTCGCCTGCAAGCAATATCATAGCCCCAGAAAGTCGAAGAATCGAAGGCTTTCATACAACACTGGAGGACACAGACATCCTCGAGCGATTTTCGTCGTTCCCCCGAGCCTTAAGAGTAATAGCGTATATGTTTCAATTTGTAAATCGCTTAAAGAATAAGGTGAAAGGAATACCCAATACCGCAAGCTATGCAATGACGCATGGCATCAAAGCCCATCGACAAAAAGAGCACACTCCTAAACCCCTTTGTTGACTCTAAGGGACTGCTTCGTGCCAATGGAAGGCTAGCAAACTCCAGTCTGAGCTACAATGAGCGGCGCCCTATAATAATACCGGGAAAATCCACATTTGCCACAATCTTTATTAATTATCTCCACGTCTTAATGCTTCACGCCGAGCACAGGCTAATGCAACAAATGATCCGACAAGAGTTTTGCATTCCTCGACTTAAGCCTCTGATAAAAAAATCCATCTTTATGTGTAAAGTCAGATCATGGCAGCTCTACCACCCGAACGCTGCAATTTTTCTATGCCTTTCACCATCACTGGTGTAGATTTTGCCGGACCTTTCTAGCTAAACGCCTCGATGTTAAGGTCATCTACCACAATTAAGGGTTACGTGGCTGTTTTTGTATGCTTTACGACAAAAGCCGTACACCTGGAATTATGTTCAGATCTGACAACAGCAGATTTTCTCGCGGCATTTGCACGCTTTGTCGGACGGCGAGGTTTTCCCTCTAAAATCATGAGCGACAATGGCAAAACCTTCATCGGGGCCCAACGGGATACCGAAAAGGAGTTCATACAGTTCGCCAAAGAAGTCTCGCCGCATATCATTAAAAAATACGCACCTCAAGGCATTAATTGGCAATTTATCCCCCCAAGCGCCCCACACATGGGTGGCCTATGGGAATCAGTTGTGAAAAGCTTTAAATCACATATCAAGAAAACCGCTGGCAACAATAAATTTACATTCGAAGAGTTCACTACGCTACTCATTCGAGTTGAAGTCGTTTTAAACTGACGGACGCTATCAGCACTCTCGCAAGATCCCTCCGACTTTACAGCCCTCACTCCTGGGCATTTTCTTAGAGGACCTCCACTTCTGGCTATACCAGAATCAAACGTGGACTCACTCTCCCTCATAAATCGATGGGAACGAATCAAAATTCTGCATCATGAATTTAGTCGCCGATGGAAGGAAGAATATCTAAAAGACCTTCACAAACGATATCGGTGGAAAAACACTCAAGAAGCACCAAAAATAGGAGCATGCGTCTTAATTCACGACGAATGTCTCCCTCCTACCGAATGGCGGCTAGCCCGCATCGAAAAGGTACATTATGGTTCCGACGGTCACATCCGAGCAGTTGACCTACGTACGCAAAACGGCAAACTAACTCGACCGCTCGTAAAAGTTTGTTTTCTACCAACTGAGTCTAATACCGCTAATACCGATCGCGCAAATACTTAAAATCAATATAAAATCAAATATGGAGCAATTCATCCACCGAAGCGATGTTGCTATTCGAAATAAATACCTCACTCCTAAAGAGGTAGCTCGAACAACTCTCCTCTCCTCCAACTAAACGGGAAATTATACCGCAAATAAAAACCCGCATAAAATAACGAAATCACATTTGAAAAACTTATGTCTATAAAGTGCTTAAATCAAGCACCCCTATACTTTATAAGACACTAAAGTCTATAATTTCTTTCCATACAGAATCATGAACATGGAAATTGAGGGAGTCGCTCCAACGCCAGCCATTCGTTCGGCGGTTACCGTGCCACGGGCACGACCAGTACCTACTGCAGCACCGCACACTGCTACTCCCAGGGCAACAACGGCGCCCACCGTACCGCCTCAACGACCACAGGCCACCAGGGCCGAGGAATGGCCGGAAACACCACCGAGGGACCCCGTGGTAGCGCATGGCGTGCGGTGCCCTCTCTGCTGTCGCCCGCATGCACTACGCCTATGCGCTATTTTTAAAGGCATGCAGCCGCAGCAACGTCAGCAAGCAGCGCAGGCCCACGGGTACTGTCTTAATTGTTTGGCACTATGGCATGCCACTGCAGAGTGCACCTCGACCGTCATGTGTCACCTGTGCGACAGGCCGCACCACACCCTTCTGCGCCGGACCTCCAGGCGTAGCGCCCCAGTGGCGCCGCCTTCACGCAACAACATGCGACCCAGATCGCAACCACTTCGCGCCGCACAACCCCGTCGATCAACAGGGAAATCCAGTCAACGCCCGCGGACATGGACTCATCCTGGGGCCCGTTATCGCCCTCCAGCAGCATCAACATACCAGCGACAGCCAGCAAATCGAGGCCGACGTCGCCCAACCGGGCTTAGCAACGTGGTGGAAACCCTGTAGCAGCTGCAACGTTTGCTATGCTGATGACTCGCCTAGGGGGGCCGGGATGGCTAGATTAGCCACAACACTGGCGGGTGCAACCCTACCCCCAACATTCACCACATCACACATCCACACTTACACAGTCACGCACGTATAAATTGTCAACAGCGAGCATACACACACTTTGTAAACAAAACACAATTCGTAAAAATCCTGAAGCAAGACGGTCACGTAGCACCTGAGCCCAGCGAAATATACATAATTTTTAAAACCATAAATCTATTCTTTTTATTTATTTTATACGAGCAAGTTCCGAGCCGAGGAGAGTGAGAGTGAAAAGTGATCTCTAGGTGTCCTACACAGCCATTGTTCGCCCGATTCTACTCTACGGAGTGCTGGTCTGGTGGCCTGCACTAGCTAAGAATACGTACCTCAAGCAGCTACAAAAAGTCCAAAGGAGTTCAGAACTCTGCATAACCGGGGCCCTTGGGTCCACCCCGACAGAAGCACTCAACACTATGCTGCATATACCACCGCTTGATCTGGTGGCGAAGGAAGTAGCCACGATCACAGCTTTGCGAATAAGGGCGACTGGCGTCTGGATAAACGAACAAAGTGGGCACGCCACAATTTTGGGTAACCACGCGCCTGTTAACATACCACCACACACTGACTACTGCGCGTCAAATAACGTGTTCGTCAGGAACTACGAGGTAATAATACCGACAAGACAGGAATGGGACAACAGACCACATACGGTTCGGGGCGCCATTAACATCTTCACTGATCGCTCCAAGCTTGAGGGGAAGGTGGGGGGAGGAATCTTTTCACCGGACCTGGGTCTAGAGATCTCCTTCCGTCTTCCCGACCACTGCAGCGTGTACCAAGCGGAAATGCTGGCAATACACGGTGCGGTGAAAAGCTTGGCATCCATGCCCCAAAATGGTAAACAGATCTATATCTTCTCAGACAGTCAGGCCGCACTTAAAGCCTTGAACTCATACGCCGGCAATGCAAAGTCGTTAACTGAATGTCGCAGATCTCTTATCGAGATGGATCAGCACCTCAGTATTAGCCTTATTTGGGTACCTGGGCACAGGGATATTGAAGGTAACTGCAGAGCGGATGAGCTGGCCAGACGAGGTACCACCACCCATCTCCTTCCGGGAAATATGTCGGTAGGCATACCCATGGCCTCCTTTAAATTTAGTGTCAGCACAAACACAATGAAAATAGCAAATATGCTCTGGTCGGGGCTCTCAACGTGCGAGATATCCAGGCTAACTTGGCCTTCTTACAAAAAAAGACGTACAAATTCCCTGTTGTCCCTTAATAAATCGGGAATTTCATCCCTGGTAAGGGTTCTAACAGGGCACTGTTTAATAGGCACTCACGGCGCCAGAATGGGCGCAATGTCTAATGATTACTGTCGCAGCTGCAGATGTATTGAGGAGGAGGAAAGTGTTCAGCATCTGATGTGTCAATGCCCTGCACTCAGCAGGCGACGGTTGGCTATCCTGGGCCAACCGTTTCTCGATGACCTCGCTGAGGTATCAAAAATAGAAATAAAAGCGTTATCCAAATTAATTGACTCCACGAAGTGGTTCGATCCCCTGCCCTGGGTGTGAGTTGGTCTCCCCTGGCGTCGACGGTGGCGCGACCGTGTGAGTCGGCTGGTCCTTTTTCAGCCTCTGGAGATCTTTGAACACTATTACTCTAGGGTTGTTGGATCGGTTGACTGTAAAGCGGCAGAGGTGCTGTCGGCTTCAGGGATGACTTGCTCGCATCTCTGGGGCATAGAGGTGGGTAGAGACCGTATAGGGTATCAAAATGGGCATATTTAGAGGCCTAAGTGTCGGGCGGAGTCCAGGTACTCCGTCCCGCCCTTGCAACCTAACCTAACCTAACCTAGGTGTTATACTTGAGAATTTTTCCTACTTCACCTTAATGTCATTTTTATGTATGCATTTAATATTTTCGTTTGTTGTCCTTTGCTATTTTTTCATATTCAAAATGTTGCAATCTGAGAGAAATGGTCTAGAATTTTTGTTATGAAAGCGAACAAAAGCAAATGTAAAAAATTAAACTTTTATTGAATGAATTCGATTTAATTGGGTATAGAATTTTACTATAATTTTTTTTCTCAAATAAAAAAAAAAAATGAATTTTTTGCCCTAAATTAAATTTCATTACTCATTATTAAAGAGTTTTTTGCAAATAATTGTAACTTAATAAGCCCATTTGAAATAAGTTTTATGTATACAAGAAGCATGCATGCCGTATGAAAAAAAAAGTATAAGAACAGCCGGATCAATCGTACTGAAAGGACTCGGGTTTTTTTACCCGACCAAAGGCTGTTATTTCGATGTAACCTTGTCTAACTTGTCAGCTTTTCCCTTAATATTGTTATCCTCTGAGCAACTCCTTGCATCAGGGCTGCTCAAAACTCTCTTGCTCCGGGCGGGTGCTAAACCTAACCCGTGACCAAGAGAATGGATCTGCTGCGTTTGCTGGAAGAAGATTTACGTCAAACGTTCACACCCCGTCCAATGTTTCGAATGTAACAGGTAGCTGCGCTAAACAAACTGCTCCGGGAAAAATCTCTCCACACACAGGCCAACTACTTCCTTTACTTTTGTAGCCCATTGCTGTTCACGTCCTAGGGAGTGCTGTGGCCAACGTCGATCCAATCTCGCACCGCACCAAGTTCCAGATACAGCCTCCATGACAAACAGCACTCATACTGCCCAGCAAGTAGTGTGTAACTCCAGCTGCCGTTCACGCCAGCCGGAATTTTGATTCGGGGCACTATTTAGATGGTCCTTAAGGATACCGTTGGTTCTTATCAATTCTTTAGAACTGGTTTCCGTAGACTGCGCCAAACAAGCCTAACTATACGTCGCGGCTTAGAAAAAATCGGTTAGCATTAAAACGCTTCATTATTTAGTATACAATACAATGTGTCTTTCAAATGTTGTTACAACTAATATTTATAATGACTTAAGGTCTATGTCATCAAAATTATACTTATTGGTAATAGTTGATTCACTTGTACAATAATTGGTGAATCAACGAAATATTTCTTATTTCTTATTGCTAATTTCTACATTCTACTATTTGCGTAAGTGTGTCGTTGCACTTCTTTCATTGCAAGCTAATTGGCACATCGCTTGTGAAATGAAGTGGTTCAATGACACTTATTTGGTTAGGTGTTGAGTTACCATTACCAGTCAACTTCAGTTCTATTTTCTCTTGGAGTGGAATGGCCGAGTGACGTAACTCGCGTGTCGAGAGTAAGTTTGAAAAAAAGGTTCGAAAAGCTACATCGAAACGAAAAGTTCGAATGGTCCAAATAAAATTAACACTTTTAAATAAAAGTTAGAAAAAAAATGAAAGATGTAAACTTGACTGTGGTGATTCTTTAGGAGCGCCCGTGGGTGGAAAGCTCCGCGGTCGAATTTAATTATAAAAGAGAAAGAAAATAAAACGAGCATTCTAGAATTCTCATTATAATAAACGGCCTATTGTGTATAAAAGCTTAATTACAAATTGGATGTACCTTTTTTTGAATTAATTGCTGGACGTGGTTTGAATTCTGGGAGCTGATGTGACGTGGTTGTGTCTTCTTGCGCGGTTGCTGGAATAGTAGACGGTGGTCAAATCGAGGCCAACCGTTGAACCCGAAAACATCCTCCGGTTTTAAGGGGGGTGAGCCCACACATGCACACCCACAATCATGTATATGTGTGCTGACAATACACGAATATGCATGCATGCACATACAGGTGGGTGGCTTGGTGTGGGTGATTGGAAAGGAGTCAAAAGTAACATTAGGGAGGCGCATTTTTCAAGAATTTAGGCATTGAGTCTAAACATGCCGGCGCCCTTGCGATACGCAACATCTTGTCCAGCTCCAGGATTTCCACCACGCCCTCTCTTATGCTACGGCCTTAAAATTAGGATGGTGAATGCCGGATCGCACTGTTACAGCCGCCTGCCTTCGAGCTACCTCCTGAGGTTTGAGGTTTTGACCTCTGGTAGCCTCACCGTTTTGTACCTAGAGCTAAGAGAAGAGAAAGAAACTTTGAAATAAAAACGTCTTTTCTTTGTTGATAAGAAAACAGTTCATTTTATTTTTGGTTTTTGTGTCTTAAACCTAAGCTTACATACTACTGGCGCCAGAAAGCACCCAACCAAAAATGGTGGTTTGGGCGAGAAACGACCCAAAAAAGGGTGGAAGCGTCCCGGGGTTACAAACGTCGCCGCCGAGAATTAGCTGGAGCGTATATGTTGCACACACAACGCTTCGGCGGCTATGGTTTTGTTGTTACCATGTTTCCCGCGGACTCCGAGGAAGCAACCGCGTGCTCCGCCCGAGGGGGGGGGGGGGGCGGTGTGCAGCCCCAGCTCTTCCACTAGACCGCGGTCGATGACTGTTCGAGGGGAGCATGCATCGATAAGCGCACGGATGCACAGTAGTCCTTCCAGGCGCGTTGCGGGGACCCACCCTGGAGAGACCGCGGCTGAGACTATCCAGAAAACCATTAATTTGTGGTAGCTGGCGCGGCTGTAGGGTCAGTCTACCGTCGCGGTGTGAATTTCTCGTTGCGATGAGGTTGCGTAGCTGGCGCGCCTGCGTGGCCAGTCTACGTTTGCGAATTCTTCGGTGTGCGGGGCGTTGAGTACGGTTGGGAGTGTTGTTGTCGCTGGGGGCGCCGGGGTTGCGTTGCGGTAAACGTGTGACATAGCATTCGGGGCTACGCCGCTGGTAGGCTAGAAGGGGTCGGAACGGCAGTGAGTCCGATACCCCAGGTACCGGTCGGAACGGCCGCGGTTCCGATTCCAGCTCAATAATCTCGCCATATTCGGCCGATAATGCAATCTCCGACGCATGGAGTTACAGCATCTCGTCCCGACTTTCCTCCGTTTTTTGTCTGGTTGATGATTGCGCGCGTCTCTCGTTCCAGGCGTCCTCGTTCCAGGCGTCCTCGTGTTCGGCCTCCTTCGCCTGCTATGCCCAACGTTTGTAGGATCATCCATCAGCAGGTGGTGGTAGGTGTTTTGTTTGCCACCACATCGGGGGAACCCGGCGTCGCTAGTGCACACGTTGGCACAGTGGACCATTGACAAGCAGTTGTCACAGTAGCCCGCCCGGATAACCTCCTTAAGGCGCTGGAGCGGTACCATCTCCTGGTATTGGGTGCACGAACTTAGAGGGTGGCTTTGGCCACACTGTGGGCATGCCTTCGGATACCGGGCGGCTAAACGTTCGGCCCGTTTGTGTAGGGAGGCGTAGCGAGTCATGCTGCGGAAGACCGAAAAAGGAAAGGAAATACGTCGACGGATGCTAGTATACGTGAGGGTTGGGTAGCCAGTAGCCCCCTGGTTCAGTAACAACTTCATGTATTATGACCTGCCTTTGTAAAGATGTACGAAATCCTTAAGACATTATGGTGTAAAATTATTTAATAAGCTTCCGGATGAAGTTAAAAATGCTAGAAGTCTTCTATGCTTTAAAACAGAAGTCAAACAGCTACTTCTTATCAATTTTAATTTTAATTTCAATATGTAACTTTACTATGGCAATTCTTATAATTTATTATTACTTTTAATTGTATAAATTATGTATCTTTATTATTTCCATTTTCATTTTATTGTAATAATGTAATTTACTCTCACAACAATTGATGGCAAAAATTTTTAAATGCGATTAAAACAAAAACAAGTTTTTTTTGAGGAAATTCTGTATTAATCTAAATCTTGTTATCAATAAAGAAAAAAGAAAAAATTATGTCGACGTTTGTGAGCGCTGGGTAGGCATCAAAACCTCTTTTTGATGCGTCCGCACGGCACGGTCACGACAACTTGTTTGCGCTAAAAGCTTTATTTTGAAACTCATGATCCACCCTGTAGTTCGTTATGCTACTGGTAGATGTCGATTTTTTTCTCCGTGAACACAGAGACATTTTCGCTTTTTCGGTACTTGGTTTTCGGTACCGAGTCGGGTAAAGTGTAGGTGGGAGTGGTGAATGTTTTCGATTTATTTGTTGTTTTGTGGGCAAAACAGTCCTGCCCCCTCCGAAAACAAACAAAGAAACCAAAAACAAAACCTGATAGAAAAAAGTTTTCCTACGCGAACGAAACAAATTTCTAAAAAATGTTTTTTTTTTTTGAAAATTTGTATGTTTATTGTTTATTTTGGCATATTTATATAATCGGCATCGTGGCCGAACATATTTTTCGTCACCCTATTTAGCCTGCAGTAAGCGGTACCGATTTGGGCACATCGGGTTTTCGGTACCTGTTGCCCAGAAACATAGCATCACTACCGTAGTGGTGGATGATTTTTTGCGAACATACATAGGGTAACTGCACTATGTCAATGTTTTGTGATTAATAGGCGAATCACTAACCCATAGTCACAAATAACAACACAAATGGAAATGTACATGTTTCCTAAGTGTACGTGGAAAATTTAAGTTGAATCAAAAGCATGGTTTAAAACTTACATGTAATTTTTGTTTCAGAAGTCTGAGCTTGCGGAACAATTGTAGGATTTGTAAAAAAAAAAATAGTCGGAGCGTTTTAGAGAAGTAAGTGCCTAAACCAGTATTTTTAACATATTTCATTAAAAGTTAATAATATTTGCTTAAAATATAACAAACTTTCATTTTATAAATAATAAAATAAATGTACTTCACTTTTCGGCACAAATTATTACTGTCCGGATACCAGAACCAAAATTTGAGATGATTTTCAGTTTCCTGACGGGCTGTCCAAGTACAAATATTTCTGTCCGGATACTAAGAAAATTTGTTTCCATGCCCGGACAATTAGCATTTCGTGCAAACACTGTTGCTTTTATCAATATTGCTATTTAAAGAATTAATGCAGACATCTTACCTCAGCCCTTCGAAGTTATAAGGTCAAACCAAACAAGCATCAGACTAGAGGCAGGTTAGGATAGCTTTGGAACTCCTAATAGTCTGAGCCTTAATTTGGCCAGCGAATTTCTCGTACAAACTATAAAAACATAATTTTGCAGTCAACCCGTTTTACGGATAAAAGCAAAGTTGTTAACCCATAAAACTTGCACAGGGCCTAGGAGACTTTGCCTTCCCATGGTACTTACAAGCCATTTTTGCTTGGTCGATAGTTTACAACTCTTGACTGCTTTTCAGTACTCCAAATCTGATGGGTAGTTCTATGGTATACTGTGGAGATTTCTAGTATAGTAAAAAAAATATTGTCCTTTTTGATAAAACTAACTGTGGAAATCGCAATTGTATTTAATATGTAACAAACCCTAGAGCTTAAGTTCGAAGTTATGGGTAGGAAAATACCCTATGACAGTTTTTTATGTATCTGAAAGTCTCGTCTTCGTCTCGCATATCTTTAGCGTGGTACGAGCATTTGGATAATTTTATTCTTCCACTAATAATTCTATTAGTTTTTGCTGTAAAATGTCATACTCACAATCAGAAAGTTCGGAAAAAATTCCAACTTTTGCTGATTTGGGAAATCTCCTGAAAATATCTGACATAAAACCGCTATTTATGTCTTCTAAACTGATAAATATCTTCCTTTTACTAAAGATAATTTCTATTTCTCTATGCTTGTGTTTGGTCAATATTATTTGGTTGTGAAAACGACTAACTACTGTATCTAGGACTGGGAAGTGATCATTGAGCTCATCGTCCTGAGAGTGTATAGATGCACAGGTACTCGTATTATCAATGTTGCCTTCTGTTTGTACGTCCTCGTTTGTTAAGTAGATGTCACCTGTTTCACTATTTATTCTATTTAAAAAGTCGGCTAGGGTATTTATAAGAGTTAAGTTGACAGCTGGCAGAGAACCTGTCAAATCCTAACTTAGTCCGATCACCAGAAAGACTCCTTTCTTTCTTTTCTGAAGGAGCGATGGATTAGGTAAGGTCAGCAGAGATCGTAAGATATAAGGAAAAAGTGAGGTTACCACGTTACAACCGCAAGTAAACTTAAAGTAACTTAATATAAAAAAAAAAAAAAGTTAAAAGTTAAAAGTAATAGTTAAAAATCATTTAATTGGTTATAAATGCAAACTTTGCGCGAAAAATCTCTGCTGACCAAAGACGTCAACACACCGCCTAGCCAGATCACGTGCACTTCCTCCCACGCAGAAGAAATCTACATCAGCAACCAGGAACGAGAGATCCCCGACCTCTTCCTATCGGTGAACCCGTCATTTATCTATTTTTATAATATTTCAAAAAAAAAAAAATCCCAATTTATAATTTTTGAACACGTTAAATTATTTTTCCTGTACCGGTGTTGAAACCGAAAGTCGGATTAAGAATCTGCATATCGATTTAATCGAAACAATAATTAGCAAAAGCTATTAAATTTAGTGTAAAGTAAATTTAGAAAACATATTTACCTATAGTGAATTAAAATAATGATGCTGAATTAGAAAGCAAATTCATATACACATAAATATTACATATTCGTACTTAGGACAATCTACGTACAAAACAAAATTTTCTAATTTTCATAAAAATAATTTAAAAATTAAATTTAATGAAGCAACATATGTAAAGAAATATAATTAATAAATTTAACTTAATAATTAAGCTAATGATATTAAAGTCAAGAAGACTTTCTGTCAAGTAAATTTCATTCTAAGGTATGTTGGTACAAATGTACTCTCTAGCCTCCCTCACACCAGCTTTTGTTGTTTTTGTTATTTCTTTCATCTGGGTTGGAAAAAAATTTTGCTAAGTTACATACCCATACGATTGTTTTTTTTTCCTTCGAGAAATCGAAGTTTCTTTTTTTTTGCTTCATTCTCACTTAAATATTTAATTATTCATTAAACTTTGCTTTGCCTCTCGTTCAAAGCATTTTCGCTCACTGCCGCTCATCCAAGTAAGCGGTTATGGTGGCCGGAACAAAAATATCCCCGAAACGATCTGAAGTTTGAGTAGGATAAATGTGGGGTTTTTACTATTGTCGTTATATTGCGATTGTTCGTCATATAAGGGAGAAATGTAGGTAAATCATAGTTTAAATTAAAAGACCGTCATAACTAGTTGCTCGAAGCCGGTAGCTTTCGATAATAGCCGAAATAACATCCTAACTTTCAGCACTACGTCACAGCGAGGAGGCCTCAACGCTACGCCGGAATGCTTTGCATGTAAGTAATATGTTTAATATGTTATTACATAAATGAAATTATAATTTTTTTTTTGTTCCTCCGTATGTACATATTTATGTACATATGCTAGTGCGGTTGTACACCTGAGCCAGTGTTTCTAGCTTTTGGTTGCCTTATCTAAGCCTCTCAGATGACAAAGCTGATTTGAGTATTCCGATTCCAGCTCAATAATCTCGCCATATTCGGCCGATAATGCAATCTCCGACGCATGGAGTTACAGCATCTCGTCCCGACTTTCCTCCGTTTTTTGTCTGGTTGATGATTGCGCGCGTCTCTAGTTCCAGGCGTCCTCGTGTTCGGCCTCCTTCGCCTGCTATGCCCCACGTTTGTAGGATCATCCATCAGCAGGTGGTTATAGGTGTTTTGTTTGCCACCACATCGGGGGAACCCGGCGTCGCTAGTGCACACGTTGGCACAGTGGACCATTGACAAGCAGTTGTCACAGTAGCCCGCCCGGATAACCTCCTTAAGGCGCTGGAGCGGTACCATCTCCTGGTATTGGGCGCACGAACTTAGAGGGTGGCTTTGGCCACACTGTGGGCATGCCTTCGGATACCTGGCGGCTAAACGTTCGGCCCGTTTGTGTAGGGAGGCGTAGCGAGTCATGCTGCGGAAGACCGAAAAAGGAAAGGAAATACGTCGACGGATGCTAGTATACGTGAGGGTTGGGTAGCCAGTAGCCCCCTGGTTCAGTAACAACTTCATGTATTATGACCTGCCTTTGTAAAGATGTACGAAATCCTTAAGACATTATGGTGTAAAATTATTTAATAAGCTTCCCGATGAAGTTAGAAATGCTAGAAGTCTTCTATGCTTTAAAACAGAAGTCAAACAGCTACTTCTTATCAATTTTAATTTTAATTTCAATATGTAACTTTACTATGGCAAATTCTTATAATTTATTATTACTTTTAATTGTATAAATTATGTATCTTTATTATTTCCATTTTCATTTTATTGTAATAATGTAATTTACTCTCACAACAATTGATGGCAAAAATTTTTAAATGCGATTAAAACAAAAACAAGTTTTTTTTGAGGAAATTCTGTATTAATCTAAATCTTGTTATCAATAAAGAAAAAAGAAAAAATTATGTCGACGTTTGTCAGCGCTGGGTAGGCATCAAAACCTCTTTTTGATGCGTCCGCACGGCACGGTCACGACAACTTGTTTGCGCTAAAAGCTTTATTTTGAAACTCATGATCCACCCTGTAGTTCGTTATGCTACTGGTAGATGTCGATTTTTTTCTCCGTGAACACAGAGACATTTTCGCTTTTTCGGTACTTGGTTTTCGGTACCGAGTCGGGTAAAGTGTAGGTGGGAGTGGTGAATGTTTTCGATTTATTTGTTGTTTTGTGGGCAAAACAGTCCTGCCCCCTCCGAAAACAAACAAAGAAACCAAAAAAAAACCTGATAGAAAAAAGTTTTCCTACGCGAACGAAACAAATTTCTAAAAAATGTTTTTTTTTTTTTGAAAATTTGTATGTTTATTATTTATTTTGGCATATTCATATAATCGGCATCGTGGCCGAACATATTTTTCGTCACCCTATTTAGCCTGCAGTAAGCGGTACCGATTTGGGCACATCGGGTTTTCGGTACCTGTTGCCCAGAAACATAGCATCACTACCGTAGTGGTGGATGATTTTTTGCGAACATACATAGGGTAACTGCACTATGTCAATGTTTTGTGATTAATAGGCGAATCACTAACCCATAGTCACAAATAACAACACAAATGGAAATGTACATGTTTCCTAAGTGTACGTGGAAAATTTAAGTTGAATCAAAAGCATGGTTTAAAACTTACATGTAATTTTTGTTTCAGAAGTCTGAGCTTGCGGAACAATTGTAGGATTTGTAAAAAAAAAAATAGTCGGAGCGTTTTAGAGAAGTAAGTGCCTAAACCAGTATTTTTAACATATTTCATTAAAAGTTAATAATATTTGCTTAAAATATAACAAACTTTCATTTTATAAATAATAAAATAAATGTACTTCACTTTTCGGCACAAATTATTACTGTCCGGATACCAGAACCAAAATTTGAGATGATTTTCAGTTTCCTGACGGGCTGTCGAAGTACAAATATTTCTGTCCGGATACTAAGAAAATTTGTTTCCATGCCCGGACAATTAGCATTTCGTGCAAACACTGTTGCTTTTATCAATATTGCTATTTAAAGAATTAATGCAGACATCTTACCTCAGCCCTTCGAAGTTATAAGGTCAAACCAAACAAGCATCAGACTAGAGGCAGGTTAGGATAGCTTTGGAACTCCTAATAGTCTGAGCCTTAATTTGGCCAGCGACAGGATCACAAAATATGTTCAAGCATTTCTCGTACAAACTATAAAAACATAATTTTGCAGTCAACCCGTTTTACGGATAAAAGCAAAGTTGTTAACCCATAAAACTTGCACAGGGCCTAGGAGACTTTGCCTTCCCATGGTACTTACAAGCCATTTTTGCTTGGTCGATAGTTTACAACTCTTGACTGCTTTTCAGTACTCCAAATCTAATGGGTAGTTCTATGGTATACTGTGGAGATTTCTAGTATAGTAAAAAAAATATTGTCCTTTTTGATAAAACTAACTGTGGAAATCGCAATTGTATTTAATATGTAACAAACCCTAGAGCTTAAGTTCGAAGTTATGGGTAGGAAAATACCCTATGACAGTTTTTTATGTATCTGAAAGTCTCGTCTTCGTCTCGCATATCTTTAGCGTGGTACGAGCATTTGGATAATTTTATTCTTCCACTAATAATTCTATTAGTTTTTGCTGTAAAATGTCATACTCACAATCAGAAAGTTCGGAAAAAATTCCAACTTTTGCTGATTTGGGAAATCTCCTGAAAATATCTGACATAAAACCGCTATTTATGTCTTCTAAACTGATAAATATCTTCCTTTTACTAAAGATAATTTCTATTTCTCTATGCTTGTGTTTGGTCAATATTATTTGGTTGTGAAAACGACTAACTACTGTATCTAGGACTGGGAAGTGATCATTGAGCTCATCGTCCTGAGAGTGTATAGATGCACAGGTACTCGTATTATCAATGTTGCCTTCTGTTTGTACGTCCTCGTTTGTTAAGTAGATGTCACCTGTTTCACTATTTATTCTATTTAAAAAGTCGGCTAGGGTATTTTCTCATCAACACAAATAGTTCAGAACACTTCCCTATAAACGTATAAGAGTTAAGTTGACAGCTGGCAGAGAACCTGTCAAATCCTAACTTAGTCCGATCACCGGAAAGACTCCTTTCTTTCTTTTCTGAACGAGCGATGGATTAGGTAAGGTCAGCAGAGATCGTAAGATATAAGGAAAAAGTGAGGTTACCACGTTACAACCGCAAGTAAACTTAAAGTAACTTAATATAAAAAAAAAAAAAAAAGTTAAAAGTTAAAAGTAATAGTTAAAAATCATTTAATTGGTTATAAATGCAAACTTTGCGCGAAAAATCTCTGCTGACCAAAGACGTCAACACACCGCCTAGCCAGATCACGTACACTTCCTCCCACGCAGAAGAAATCTACATCAGCAAACAGGAACGAGAGATCCCCGACCTCTTCCTATCGGTGAACCCGTCATTTATCTATTTGTATAATATTACAAAAAAAAAAAATCCCAATTTATAATTTTTGAACACGTTAAATTATTTTTCCTGTACCGGTGTTGAAACCGAAAGTCGGATTAAGAATCCGCATATCGATTTAATCGAAACAATAATTAGCAAAAGCTATTAAATTTAGTGTAAAGTAAATTTAGAAAACATATTTACCTATAGTGAATTAAAATAATGATGCTGAATTAGAAAGCAAATTCATATACACATAAATATTACATATTCGTACTTAGGACAATCTACGTACAAAACAAAATTTTCTAATTTTCATAAAAATAATTTAAAAATTAAATTTAATGAAGCAACATATGTAAAGAAATATAATTAATAAATTTAACTTAATAATTAAGCTAATGATATTAAAGTCAAGAAGACTTTCTGTCAAGTAAATTTCATTCTAAGGTATGTTGGTACAAATGTACTCTCTAGCCTCCCTCACACCAGCTTTTGTTGTTTTTGTTATTTCTTTCATCTGGGTTGGAAAAAAATTTTGCTAAGTTACATACCCATACGATTGTTTTTTTTCCTTCGAGAAATCGAAGTTTCTTTTTTTTTGCTTCATTCTCACTTAAATATTTAATTATTCATTAAACTTTGCTTTGCCTCTCGTTCAAAGCATTTTCGCTCACTGCCGCTCATCCAAGTAAGCGGTTATGGTGGCCGGAACAAAAATATCCCCGAAACGATCTGAAGTTTGAGTAGGATAAATGTGGGGTTTTTACTATTGTCGTTATATTGCGATTGTTCGTCATATAAGGGAGAAATGTAGGTAAATCATAGTTTAAATTAAAAGACCGTCATAACTAGTTGCTCGAAGCCGGTAGCTTTCGATAATAGCCGAAATAACATCCTAACTTTCAGCACTACGTCAC
Source organism: Merzomyia westermanni (assembly GCA_949987695.1). Lineage (NCBI taxonomy): Eukaryota > Metazoa > Arthropoda > Insecta > Diptera > Tephritidae > Merzomyia > Merzomyia westermanni. The sequence goes on from OX465289.1 coordinate 116,901,046, forward strand.
AGCGAGGAGGCCTCAACGCTACGCCGGAATGCTTTGCATGTAATTAATATGTTTAATATGTTATTACATAAATGAAATTATAATTTTTTTTTTGTTCCTCCGTATGTACATATTTATGTACATATGCTAGTGCGGTTGTACACCTGAGCCAGTGTTTCTAGCTTTTGGTTGCCTTATCTAAGCCTCTCAGATGACAAAGCTGATTTGAGTATTCCGATTCCAGCTCAATAATCTCGCCATATTCGGCCGATAATGCAATCTCCGACGCATGGAGTTACAGCATCTCGTCCCGACTTTCCTCCGTTTTTTGTCTGGTTGATGATTGCGCGCGTCTCTAGTTCCAGGCGTCCTCGTGTTCGGCCTCCTTCGCCTGCTATGTCCCACGTTTGTAGGATCATCCATCAGCAGGTGGTGGTAGGTGTTTTGTTTGCCACCACATCGGGGGAACCCGGCGTCGCTAGTGCACACGTTGGCACAGTGGACCATTGACAAGCAGTTGTCACAGTAGCCCGCCCGGATAACCTCCTTAAGGCGCTGGAGCGGTACCATCTCCTGGTATTGGGCGCACGAACTTAGAGGGTGGCTTTGGCCACACTGTGGGCATGCCTTCGGATACCGGGCGGCTAAACGTTCGGCCCGTTTGTGTAGGGAGGCGTAGCGAGTCATGCTGCGGAAGACCGAAAAAGGAAAGGAAATACGTCGACGGATGCTAGTATACATGAGGGTTGGGTAGCCAGTAGCCCCCTGGTTCAGTAACAACTTCATGTATTATGACCTGCCTTTGTAAAGATGTACGAAATCCTTAAGACATTATGGTGTAAAATTATTTAATAAGCTTCCCGATGAAGTTAGAAATGCTAGAAGTCTTCTATGCTTTAAAACAGAAGTCAAACAGCTACTTCTTATCAATTTTAATTTTAATTTCAATATGTAACTTTACTATGGCAAATTCTTATAATTTATTATTACTTTTAATTGTATAAATTATGTATCTTTATTATTTCCATTTTCATTTTATTGTAATAATGTAATTTACTCTCACAACAATTGATGGCAAAAATTTTTAAATGCGATTAAAACAAAAACAAGTTTTTTTTGAGGAAATTCTGTATTAATCTAAATCTTGTTATCAATAAAGAAAAAAGAAAAAATTATGTCGACGTTTGTCAGCGCTGGGTAGGCATCAAAACCTCTTTTTGATGCGTCCGCACGGCACGGTCACGACAACTTGTTTGCGCTAAAAGCTTTATTTTGAAACTCATGATCCACCCTGTAGTTCGTTATGCTACTGGTAGATGTCGATTTTTTTCTCCGTGAACACAGAGACATTTTCGCTTTTTCGGTACTTGGTTTTCGGTACCGAGTCGGGTAAAGTGTAGGTGGGAGTGGTGAATGTTTTCGATTTATTTGTTGTTTTGTGGGCAAAACAGTCCTGCCCCCTCCGAAAACAAACAAAGAAACCAAAAAAAAAACCTCATAGAAAAAAGTTTTCCTACGCGAACGAAACAAATTTCTAAAAAATGTTTTTTTTTTTTTGAAAATTTGTATGTTTATTATTTATTTTGGCATATTTATATAATCGGCATCGTGGCCGAACATATTTTTCGTCACCCTATTTAGCCTGCAGTAAGCGGTACCGATTTGGGCACATCGGGTTTTTGGTACCTGTTGCCCAGAAACATAGCATCACTACCGTAGTGGTGGATGATTTTTTGCGAACATACATAGGGTAACTGCACTATGTCAATGTTTTGTGATTAATAGGCGAATCACTAACCCATAGTCACAAATAACAACACAAATGGAAATGTACATGTTTCCTAAGTGTACGTGGAAAATTTAAGTTGAATCAAAAGCATGGTTTAAAACTTACATGTAATTTTTGTTTCAAAAGTCTGAGCTTGCGGAGCAATTGTAGGATTTGTAAAAAAAAAAATAGTCGGAGCGTTTTAGAGAAGTAAGTGCCTAAACCAGTATTTTTAACATATTTCATTAAAAGTTAATAATATTTGCTTAAAATATAACAAACTTTCATTTTATAAATAATAAAATAAATGTACTTCACTTTTCGGCACAAATTATTACTGTCCGGATACCAGAACCAAAATTTGAGATGATTTTCAGTTTCCTGACGGGCTGTCCAAGTACAAATATTTCTGTCCGGATACTAAGAAAATTTGTTTCCATGCCCGGACAATTAGCATTTCGTGCAATGTTGCTTTTATCAATATTGCTATTTAAAGAATTAATGCAGACATCTTACCTCAGCCCTTCGAAGTTATAAGGTCAAACCAAACAAGCATCAGACTAGAGGCAGGTTAGGATAGCTTTGGAACTCCTAATAGTCTGAGCCTTAATTTGGCCAGCGACAGGATCACAAAATATGTTCAAGCATTTCTCGTACAAACTATAAAAACATAATTTTGCAGTCAACCCGTTTTACGGATAAAAGCAAAGTTGTTAACCCATAAAACTTGCACAGGGCCTAGGAGACTTTGCCTTCCCATGGTACTTACAAGCCATTTTTGCTTGGTCGATAGTTTACAACTCTTGACTGCTTTTCAGTACTCCAAATCTGATGGGTAGTTCTATGGTATACTGTGGAGATTTCTAGTATAGTAAAAAAATATTGTCCTTTTTGATAAAACTAACTGTGGAAATCGCAATTGTATTTAATATGTAACAAACCCTAGAGCTTAAGTTCGATGTTATGGGTAGGAAAATACCCTATGACAGTTTTTTATGTATCTGAAAGTCTCGTCTTCGTCTCGCATATCTTTAGCGTGGTACGAGCATTTGGATAATTTTATTCTTCCACTAATAATTCTATTAGTTTTTGCTGTAAAATGTCATACTCACAATCAGAAAGTTCGGAAAAAATTCCAACTTTTGCTGATTTGGGAAATTTCCTGAAAATGTCTGACATAAAACCGCTATTTATGTCTTCTAAACTGATAAATATCTTCCTTTTACTAAAGATAATTTCTATTTCTCTATGCTTGTGTTTGGTCAATATTATTTGGTTGTGAAAACGACTAACTACTGTATCTAGGACTGGGAAGTGATCATTGAGCTCATCGTCCTGAGAGTGTATAGATGCACAGGTACTCGTATTATCAATGTTGCCTTCTGTTTGTACGTCTTCGTTTGTTAAGTAGATGTCACCTGTTTCACTATTTATTCTATTTAAAAAGTCGGCTAGGGTATTTTCTCATCAACACAAATAGTTCAGAACACTTCCCTATAAACGTATAAGAGTTAAGTTGACAGCTGGCAGAGAACCTGTCAAATCCTAACTTAGTCCGATCACCGGAAAGACTCCTTTCTTTCTTTTCTGAACGAGCGATGGATTAGGTAAGGTCAGCAGAGATCGTAAGATATAAGGAAAAAGTGAGGTTACCACGTTACAACCGCAAGTAAACTTAAAGTAACTTAATATAAAAAAAAAAAAAAGTTAAAAGTTAAAAGTAATAGTTAAAAATCATTTAATTGGTTATAAATACAAACTTTGCGCGAAAAATCTCTGCTGACCAAAGACGTCAACACACCGCCTAGCCAGATCACGTGCACTTCCTCAAACGCAGAAGAAATCTACATCAGCAACCAGGAACGAGAGATCCCCGACCTCTTCCTATCGGTGAACCCGTCATTTATCTATTTTTATAATATTACAAAAAAAAAAAAAAATCCCAATTTATAATTTTTGAACACGTTAAATTATTTTTCCTGTACCGGTGTTGAAACCGAAAGTCGGATTAAGAATCCGCATATCGACTTAATCGAAACAATAATTAGCAAAAGCTATTAAATTTAGTGTAAAGTAAATTTAGAAAACATATTTACCTATAGTGAATTAAAATAATGATGCTGAATTAGAAAGCAAATTCATATACACATAAATATTACATATTCGTACTTAGGACAATCTACGTACAAAACAAAATTTTCTAATTTTCATAAAAATAATTTAAAAATTAAATTTAATGAAGCAACATATGTAAAGAAATATAATTAATAAATTTAACTTAATAATTAAGCTAATGATATTAAAGTCAAGAAGACTTTCTGTCAAGTAAATTTCATTCTAAGGTATGTTGGTACAAATGTACTCTCTAGCCTCACTCACACCAGCTTTTGTTATTTCTTTCATCTGGGTTGGAAAAAAATTTTGCTAAGTTACATACCCATACGATTGTTTTTTTTTTCTTCGAGAAATCGAAGTTTCTTTTTTTTTGCTTCATTCTCACTTAAATATTTAATTATTCATTAAACTTTGCTTTGCCTCTCGTTCAAAGCATTTTCGCTCACTGCCGCTCATCCAAGTAAGCGGTTATGGTGGCCGGAACAAAAATATCCCCGAAACGATCTGAAGTTTGAGTAGGATAAATGTGGGGTTTTTACTATTGTCGTTATATTGCGATTGTTCGTCATATAAGGGAGAAATGTAGGTAAATCATAGTTTAAATTAAAAGACCGTCATAACTAGTTGCTCGAAGCCGGTAGCTTTCGATAATAGCCGAAATAACATCCTAACTTTCAGCACTACGTCACAGCGAGGAGGCCTCAACGCTACGCCGGAATGCTTTGCATGTAAGTAATATGTTTAATATGTTATTACATAAATGAAATTGTAATTTTTTTTTGTTCCTCCGTATGTACATATTTATGTTCATATGCTAGTGCGGTTGTACACCTGAGCCAGTGTCTCTAGCTTTTGGTTGCCTTATCTAAGCCTCTCAGATGACAAAGCTGATTTGAGTATGCATACATACGTACATATGGATGAGTTTTGTTTGAGCTGCAATTGCTAAGGATAATGATCAGCATTAGTTTTTTTTTCTCTCCCACTCAATTGCATTGTGACGACAAAGTCACAAATATAATTATTTAGTTTTTTTATCCTTTTGTTTCGCTCTCCTTTTGCGGGCAAATATACATATGTATGTATATGAATATGTAGTTTCTTGCCTAAAAATCTCCATATCGTTTTACAAAGATGGTTCAATGACCATATAAAGGTAGAAATCAGCTGTTGAGGAAGGTTAGTAATCTACATTTTACTATACCCTCTACGAAACTTTGTAAAGCTTAAGTCATAAAAGAAATAAAAGAATATATAAATACCTATATACTAGCATCCTAAGTGGCAATTTTGTTAAACCCTTGAAAGCTTCAATTGTAGCAGAAAACAAAAACGAATTGCTTTTCTTACTTTTATTTTTCAATCCCAATCTTATTATGCCGTGAATTGTTATAATAAAATATTGTTAACATGAGTAATTAAACCTATTAGTTTGGTCTGATCGAAGGAAGTGGAGGTGGTCTAATGGGGCCTTTTCACCATCTTAAAGGCCAAGGAAGGGTGGGTAGAGAGCAGCCATAACCTGTATCTGCGCTGCAAGGTGATAAGTGTCGGATCTCCCTGTAAGTACGTACAATGGCATATGGGTAAGTTTATAGGTTTTCTTTTTGGTTGTGATGTGTGCAATAAAAATGTCTCGTTATGGCTATGGATTAGGGAGAAGGTATCTGGGTTCTGCAGCTGTGTAAATACCCCGCCCCAGGCTGAAGCTCCGGGAACAAGCCAGTGCACACGCACCAGCTGTAGGAACACTTCTCACCAGACCTTCTGAACGATTCTCAAACGTTCCATTGAACCCTGGCCACTAGTCACATAACAGAAATGGCGCCCAACGTGGGGCCCGAGAGAAGATGTTTAATACCATTCTTTGGCCCTATTCCTTCTTGGAAGATTTAACGTCCGTCTGATCCGCTAATTTTTTTAGATTGATTTAAGACTCTTTTCTCGGGGAAATCTCTAGGAGTTTGACCTGTTAGCTAAATGCATACGGTTTTGACCAGTCCTTTCCTCTCGAAAATAAAGTGTCAATGGATAAGTACTATTTGGCTCTAACTATTTTATTTATGCGAACTGTCGTGTTTGTACATTAGCCTCCGCTGAAATCGTAACTCTTCTAGGTTAAAAACTCAAAGAACCGATAGCGAGTGTCGAAGTATAAATCACATTTTTAATTTGTCCTTTTTTTCTTTTTAATCCTACTCTATACCTGTTCCTCGTGTTTAACTATTGGACTTAAGTTGCAGTATGGCTAAATGCTATCTGGCTTACCAGCGTTGAATCCTTTGTACAGATAAAAGCATGGTAAATCAAAATCTCATATTTGTTGGGATATTTTCGTAAAATATTTTTTTCCTCACCTTAGTGGTTGTTTGCACAACTTTAATTTTTTTTGATACCAATCTGTAATTACTTATCTTCATCCGACAAACTTGTCACCCAAATCGGACACCCTCACGACTGGAGAATCAGACCACCAGTTTTGAAGATATACTTATTCCAGTTCTTTTGCTTTTTTTTATATATACCTTTGTTTTTATTCAGATTTCTAAGGATTTTTGTATACATATGTTAAGTTAACATAAATCCTCAGATATTACAACCATTATTTTTTTTTGCATTTCTTTTCGATCACCCTAATGTTTTTGTTTGGAACCCTATTTTGAGAAACTGTTTTGTTACGTTCATCAAACAGTCTTATCTGGTTACACTACGAAACAGAACCCTTTATTTGAGATATTTTTTTTTGCGATTGAACAAAACCGATCGAGTGACCTACTTTGATTTTTTTATTAATTTTGTTGTTCAGCAATGGCTATGCGTCACAGTAACGTGCATGTACCTCCTCAATCTAAGGGATGTACGATTTGTGGAACAAGCTTTCATGAGCACGATGACATTGTGACAATAGCCTGTTCTCACATTTTTCACCGAGCGTGTTTGTTGATCTATCTGAAGAATAAGAAGTCTTGTCCCCAGTGTCATGCGAACTGTAGCAGTAGTGAATTCCTCCAAAAACCAAATACTAGAAGTCGCACAGTCGCACAAACAGCAAATTCTTCCAATGGTAGAAATCATGGACCTCAAACTGGACAGCACACCAGTTTCGAACATCCGGATCAACAAGAGCAGGGCGCTGCAGGCCCAATGGAAGAGCCACCGCAAGGGGCAACCAACGCAAATAACTTGGAGGACAACCGTGTCCGAAATATCGTTTCGGCAGTAATAGCCGCTAGACATGCCACTCTCTTTGATGATTTAGAAAACCGCGTTTCACAAATTTTAGATCAAAGACTTGACAATATAATGTCGAACTTGGTAGAGAGATTAAATATAAATGCACCGCCCACGCAACCTGTTGCCAACAGTAGCCCTACAAATGTAAATCGCAATAACAATGTGCAAGCACATGTATCAACTCCTTCTTGGCCAAGGGACATTAATTTACTAGGTTATGATTCTAACCAAAACTTTTATAGAAATATGGACCAAATACGATTTAGTGACCATACCAGTATCCCTAATTTAGGAAAAATAGCCCAGCTTATATCCAATTGGAATATTAAGTTTGATGGATCACCTCGTCTTTCTGTTGATAGATTTATCTATAGAATAGAATGCCAAGTAGTCGATACTCTTGGTAGTAATTATAGTTTGCTGTGTGAACATGTCCAAAGCCTTTTCATAAACGAAGCTAAGGATTGGTATTGGCGATACCGTCGTTCGGTTGAACGGGTCACTTGGCCTTCGCTTTGTCAGGCACTGCGAACCAACTTTCATCAGCACAAAAGTGACTTTGGAATAAAGGAGTCGATTCGTAGTAGGAAACAGGGGCCAAGTGAAACATTTGACGATTATCGTAATGCCGTTTTGAAAATCGCTGAATTACTACAAACGCCCTCGCCAGAAACTGAGTTGGTGGAAATACTTCAGCATAACCTAAGACCTCGTGTGCGTCAACAACTGCTCTATTTGCCAATCGGTTCATTAGCGGAGTTGCGTCGACTTTGTCTCAAAGGTGAAAGCCTCCTTAACGAAATCGCCAAGTCTAGCACTGTTGTACCTGCCACCAATCAGCGACCACCTCAGCGCCGCTTTGTTAACGAGATAAACCCCGAAGAAGATTCCTCAGCCAACTTAGACTACGAAGTGGAAGGAATTTCTACGCACCTGGATAAATCTAAACTCATATGTTGGAACTGTAAGGGTGAGGGGCATCGATATTTCGATTGCTTGGAGGTGAGAAGTGTGTTCTCTTACGGGTGTGGTGCCAGTAATGTATACCGACCTACATGTAAAAACTGCAACCCGGGAAACGCGAAAACGAGCGAGGCTTCGAGACAGAATCCTCCCAACGACCCGAAGAACAAAGTGTAAAATATCCCACAGTACGTCCGGACCAGTCGAAAAGCGACGAAAAGGTAAAATTGCTCATCCGCCCATGTCAGTCTAAAAATAGTTTTAATGATAGGTTACCCACACACCCGTGCCGTGATCTTAAAAGCCATACTATTATACATTTATTTATATTATAAAATCAGAGAAAATATCTTTAACAACAATCCCAAAGTAAACTCCCAACCTAGTCGATACTCATCCCGTGCAGAAGAATTTTGGAAGAAAGTGAGGAATAACAACAAGCATGTAAACCAAATTGTTTGCGCTATCTCGGGAAAGAGTTATGATTTGAGGCCCTATGCTAAAGTTTGTATCCTTGGCGCCGAACACTTAGCTCTACTCGATAGTGGCGCTCAAGTGTCCTGTGTAGGTTCAGGGTTAGCAGATGAAATTTCCAAGAAAACACCGTTGCGCAAACATACTACGTCCGTCTGCACCGCCGATGGAAAAGTGCAAGTGGTTTTTGGCACGGTTGATTTAGAAGTCCAGTTTGAAAATAAATGCGAAATTATCAAATTTTTCGTAATCCCTAGTCTGTCACAAACAGTTATTCTGGGGATAGACTTTTGGATTAAGTTCCAAATAGCGCCAAACCTGGTTTCCGAGATATCACATTCTCCGTTGAAAGAAGATGAGTGCTCACTTTCCTTGAGCTTTGAGCAACAACGCCGCTTAGAAATAATTAAAGCACGATTTCCTAGCTTCGAGAAGGAAGGCTTAGGTAAAACTTCGTTAATGGAGTATGTCATTGAACTCCAGCCAAATGTCCGTCCGATTAAGCAAAGATATTTCCCTATATCTCCAGCAGTGGAAAAACTAGTCCATGATGAAATTGATGATATGCTCAAATTAGGTGTAATTGAGGAGTCCCCCAATAGTCCATTGGCCAGTCCGATTGTCTTGGTGAAAAAGCCGAATAAAGTCCGTCTGTGTTTAGACTCAAGAAAAGTAAACAGTGTTACCGTTAAGGACGCTTATCCCCTTCCACACATAGATGGTATTTTGAGTAGAATACCAAAGGCTAAATTCATCAGTTCCCTTGATCTGCGACGTGCCTTTTGGCAGATTCCCTTAGCAGAAAACTCCAGAGACTACACCTGTTTTACAGTCCCTAATCGTCCGCTTTACCGATACCGCGTAATCCCTTTCGGCTTATGCAACGCCTCACAGGCACTTTGTCGCTTGATAGATCGCGTTATCCCTCCTCAACTGAAGAATCAAGTGTTTGTCTACTTAGACGACCTCCTAATCGTGTCGGAAGAATTCGACACGCACATGTCCGTATTGTCCGAGGTTGCTCATTGTCTAAGGAAAGCCGGTTTGACAATTAATGTCGAAAAAAGCAAATTTTGTATACGAGAGGTGAGATATCTCGGTTACATTGTTGGTGGAGGAACTCTTAAAACCGATCCAGATAAAATTTCTGCAGTGACAAATTATCCTGCTCCCACTAACGTTAAACAATTAAGGCGTTTTCTAGGTATGGCCGGATGGTACAGACGCTTTGTGGACAACTTTGCGGCCGTCACCACTCCCCTCACTAATTTACTAAAGAAAAGTAAAAACTTCGATTGGAATGAAGAAGCACAAAAAGCCTTTGATACACTTAAGCAAAAGTTATGTAGCGCCCCAGTCCTGACCAGTCCAAATTAAGAAAAACCTTTCATTATCCAGTGCGATGCATGCAAGCTTGGTGTTGGTGCTGTTTTATCGCAGAAAAACGACGATGGGATCGAAGTCTCAATAGCTTACTTCTCACAAAAACTCAACAAGGCTCAGAGTAACTACAGTGTTACGGAATTAGAGTGCCTCGCTGCAATACTCAGCCTTAAAAAGTTTAGAGCATATGTAGAGGGGCAAGACTTCACCATCGTCACAGACCATGCCAGCTTGCAATGGCTCATGCGTCTAGTCTAGTCGACTAGCTCGATGGTCCCTTAAACTCCAGGGGTATCGATTTAAGATCGAGCATAGGAAAGGAACGCAAAACGTAGTACCCAATAGTTTGTCACGACAGAATTTCGAAGATATTAATGAAATAGAAGCCCGGCCGATAATAGACCTTAAGTCGTCAGAGTTTTCGTCTGAAGATTACCAGAAGCTAATAAGTCAAGTCTGTAATAATGAAAGTCGGTTACCGGATCTGCAAGTTGTAGATGATCGTTTATACAAACGAACCGAACACCCTGATGGAAACCCTGCACGGGAAGCCTTTAACTGGAAGCTATGGATTCCAAAAACTCTAATTGACAGAGTTATTCAAGATGCCCATTCCCCACCCAATAAATGTCATGGAGGTATAGCTAAGATATTAGAGCGACTTCGATTGAACTTTTATTGGCCGAATATGGTTGCCAACGTCAAAGATTATGTTAGCAAGTGCGACACTTGCCGCCAACACAAGTCGCCTAATGTCACGCTACGACCCCCTATGACCGCACACTACACTGTCCAACGTCCGTTCCAAAAATTGTATATAGATCTACTTGGCCCATATCCCAGATTCAGGCAAGGCAATATCGGCATCTTAATTGTTCTTGATCACCTAACTAAATTCCTCCTATGAAAGCCCATAAGAAACTTTAATACATCAGCTATTTGTAGCTTTATGAGAGAACAAGTCTTCAGTATTTTCGGAACTCCCGAAATAATTCTTAGTGACAACGGGAAGCAATTCAAATCCTCGCAATTCAATAATTTGCTTAGTGAACGGGGAATTAAGCACGTATACACAGCGTTGTACAGCCCACAAGCTAATGCCAGTGAGCGTGTAAATCGGTCGATAATAGCAGGCATACGAGCTTATTTAAAAGATGACCAGACGCACTGGGACAACCACCTGCCCGACATAGGCGAAGCTTTAAGAAGCGCTTATCACCAATCAATTGGATGTTCCCCCTATTATGCTCTTTTTGGGCAGCAAATGCTATCTCATAGTGAGGAATACCCCCTTTTGCGAACACTGGAAGCTCTAGAGGACCAAGATATTGATAGGGCTGACAAACTGCAGCTAATAAGAACTTCAGTAATGGGTAATATCAAGCAAGCGTTTGAAAACTCTGCGAAGCGATACAACCTGCGTAGCTCCACAAAGACCTTTTGTGTAGGAGACAGAGTGTATAGGAGGAATTTTGTACAAAGTGATGCAACAAAGAAGTTTTGTGCTAAGTTTGCACCAAAGTTTGTTGAAGCAACTGTGGTGGCAATAAAAGGAAATTGTATGTATGAACTTGAGGACGACATTAGTGGTAGGCGGGAAATCTATCACCGCAAGGACATTTTGGAAAACAAAAATAGCCCACCAACACTTTAGGTGGGGGGGTGTGTACTGACGTACCTGCAAAACATCAACACAAATAGTTTGTCAAAAATCCACCGGATTCATTTGGTATATACCGAATATTTGTGAATACCCCTCTTTGTTGAAACTAACTCGCAGCGCACCCGTTTCAGACACTTCGCTATAAACGTATAAGAGTTAAGTTGACAGCTGGCATAGAACCTGTAAAATCCTAACTTAGTCCGATCACCGGAAAGACTCCTTTCTTTCTTTTCTGAACGAGCGATGGATTAGGTAAGGTCAGCAGAGATCGTAAGATATAAGGAAAAAGTGAGGTTACCAAGTTACAACCGCAAGTAAACTTAAAGTAACTTAATATAAAAAAAAAAAAAGTTAAAAGTTAAAAGTAATAGTTAAAAATCATTTAATTGGTTATAAATGCAAACTTTGCGCGAAAACTCTCTGCTGACCAAAGACGTCAACACACCGCCTAGCCAGATCACGTGCACTTTCTCCCACGCAGAAGAAATCTACATCAGCAACCAGGAACGAGAGATCCCCGACCTCTTCCTATCGGTGAACCCGTCATTTATCTATTTTTATAATATTACAAAAAAAAAAAAAATCCCAATTTATAATTTTTGAACACGTTAAATTATTTTTCCTGTACCGGTGTTGAAACCGAAAGTCGGATTAAGAATCCGCATATCGATTTAATCGAAACAATAATTAGCAAAAGCTATTAAATTTAGTGTAAAGTAAATTTAGAAAACATATTTACCTATAGTGAATTAAAATAATGATGCTGAATTAGAAAGCAAATTCATATACACATAAATATTACATATTCGTACTTAGGACAATCTACGTACAAAACAAAATTTTCTAATTTTCATAAAAATAATTTAAAAATTAAATTTAATGAAGCAACATATGTAAAGAAATATTATTAATAAATTTAACTTAATAATTAAGCTAATGATATTAAAGTCAAGAAGACTTTCTGTCAAGTAAATTTCATTCTAAGGTATGTTGGTACAAATGTACTCTCTAGCCTCACTCACACCAGCTTTTGTTATTTCTTTCATCTGGGTTGGAAAAAAATTTTGCTAAGTTACATACCCATACGATTGTTTTTTTTTCCTTCGAGAAATCGAAGTTTCTTTTTTTTTTGCTTCATTCTCACTTAAATATTTAATTATTCATTAAACTTTGCTTTGCCTCTCGTTCAAAGCATTTTCGCTCACTGCCGCTCATCCAAGTAAGCGGTTATGGTGGCCGGAACAAAAATATCCCCGAAACGATCTGAAGTTTGAGTAGGATAAATGTGGGGTTTTTACTATTGTCGTTATATTGCGATTGTTCGTCATATAAGGGAGAAATGTAGGTAAATCATAGTTTAAATTAAAAGACCGTCATAACTAGTTGCTCGAAGCCGGTAGCTTTCGATAATAGCCGAAATAACATCCTAACTTTCAGCACTACGTCACAGCGAGGAGGCCTCAACGCTACGCCGGAATGCTTTGCATGTAAGTAATATGTTTAATATGTTATTACATAAATGAAATTATAATTTTTTTTTTGTTCCTCCGTATGTACATATTTATGTACATATGCTAGTGCGGTTGTACACCTGAGCCAGTGTCTCTAGCTTTTGGTTGCCTTATCTAAGCCTCTCAGATGACAAAGCTGATTTGAGTATGCATACATACGTACATATGGATGAGTTTTGTTTGAGCTGCAATTGCTAAGGATAATGATCAGCATTAGTTTTTTTTTCTCTCCCACTCAATTGCATTGTGACGACAAAGTCACAAATATAATTATTTAGTTTTTTAATCCTTTTGTTTCGCTCTCCTTTTGCGGGCAAATATACATATGTATGTATATGAATATGTAGTTTCTTGCCTAAAAATCTCCATATCGTTTTACAAAGATGGTTCAATGACCATATAAAGGTAGAAATCAGCTGTTGAGGAAGGTTAGTAATCTACATTTTACTATACCCTCTACGAAACTTTGTAAAGCTTAAGTCATAAAAGAAATAAAAGAATATATAAATACCTATATACTAGCATCCTAAGTGGCAATTTTGTTAAACCCTTGAAAGCTTCAATTGTAGCAGAAAACAAAAACGAATTGCTTTTCTTACTTTTATTTTTCAATCCCAATCTTATTATGCCGTGAATTGTTATAATAAAATATTGTTAACATGAGTAATTAAACCTATTAGTTTGGTCTGATCGAAGGAAGTGGAGGTGGTCTAATGGGGCCTTTTCACCATCTTAAAGGCCAAGGAAGGGTGGGTAGAGAGCAGCCATAACCTGTATCTGCGCTGCAAGGTGATAAGTGTCGGATCTCCCTGTAAGTACGTACAATGGCATATGGGTAAGTTTATAGGTTTTCTTTTTGGTTGTGCTGTGTGCAATAAAAATGTCTCGTTATGGCTATGGATTAGGGAGAAGGTATCTGGGTTCTGCAGCTGTGTAAATACCCCGCCCCAGGCTGAAGCTCCGGGAACAAGCCAGTGCACACGCACCAGCTGTAGGAACACTTCTCACCAGACCTTCTGAACGACTCTCAAACGTTCCATTGAACCCTGGCCACTAGTCACATAACAGAAATGGCGCCCAACGTGGGGCCCGAGAGAAGATGTTTAATACCATTCTTTGGCCCTATTCCTTCTTGGAAGATTTAACGTCCGTCTGATCCGCTAATTTTTTTAGATTGATTTAAGACTCTTTTCTCGGGGAAATCTCTAGGAGTTTGACCTGTTAGCTAAATGCATACGGTTTTGACCAGTCCTTTCCTCTCGAAAATAAAGTGTCAATGGATAAGTACTATTTGGCTCTAACTATTTTATTTATGCGAACTGTCGTGTTTGTACATTAGCCTCCGCTGAAATCGTAACTCTAGGTTAAAAACTCAAAGAACCGATAGCGAGTGTCGAAGTATAAATCACATTTTTAATTTGTCCTTTTTTTCTTTTTAATCCTACTCTATACCTGTGCCTCGTGTTTAACTATTGGACTTAAGTTGCAGTATGGCTAAATGCTATCTGGCTTACCAGCGTTGAATCCTTTCTACAGATAAAAGCATGGTAAATCAAAATCTCATATTTGTTGGGATATTTTCGTAAAATATTTTTTTCCTCACCTTAGTGGTTGTTTGCACAACTTTAATTTTTTTTGATACCAATCTGTAATTACTTATCTTCATCCGACAAACTTGTCACCCAAATCGGACACCCTCACGACTGGAGAATCAGACCACCAGTTTTGAAGATATACTTATTCCAGTTCTTTTGCTTTTTTTTATATATACCTTTGTTTTTATTCAGATTTCTAAGGATTTTTGTATACATATGTTAAGTTAACATAAATCCTCAGATATTACAACCATTATTTTTTTTTGCATTTCTTTTCGATCACCCTAATGTTTTTGTTTGGAACCCTATTTTGAGAAACTGTTTTGTTACGTTCATCAAACAGTCTTATCTGGTTACACTACGAAACAGAACCCTTTATTTGAGATATTTTTTTTTGCGATTGAACAAAACCGATCGAGTGACCTACTTTGATTTTTTTATTAATTTTGTTGTTCAGCAATGGCTATGCGTCACAGTAACGTGCATGTACCTCCTCAATCTAAGGGATGTACGATTTGTGGAACAAGCTTTCATGAGCACGATGACATTGTGACAATAGCCTGTTCTCACATTTTTCACCGAGCGTGTTTGTTGATCTATCTGAAGAATAAGAAGTCTTGTCCCCAGTGTCATGCGAACTGTAGCAGTAGTGAATTCCTCCAAAAACCAAATACTAGAAGTCGCACAGTCGCACAAACAGCAAATTCTTCCAATGGTAGAAATCATGGACCTCAAACTGGACAGCACACCAGTTTCGAACATCCGGATCAACAAGAGCAGGGCGCTGCAGGCCCAATGGAAGAGCCACCGCAAGGGGCAACCAACGCAAATAACTTGGAGGACAACCGTGTCCGAAATATCGTTTCGGCAGTAATAGCCGCTAGACATGCCACTCTCTTTGATGATTTAGAAAACCGCGTTTCACAAATTTTAGATCAAAGACTTGACAATATAATGTCGAACTTGGTAGAGAGATTAAATATAAATGCACCGCCCACGCAACCTGTTGCCAACAGTAGCCCTACAAATGTAAATCGCAATAACAATGTGCAAGCACATGTATCAACTCCTTCTTGGCCAAGGGACATTAATTTACTAGGTTATGATTCTAACCAAAACTTTTATAGAAATATGGACCAAATACGATTTAGTGACCATACCAGTATCCCTAATTTAGGAAAAATAGCCCAGCTTATATCCAATTGGAATATTAAGTTTGATGGATCACCTCGTCTTTCTGTTGATAGATTTATCTATAGAATAGAATGCCAAGTAGTCGATACTCTTGGTAGTAATTATAGTTTGCTGTGTGAACATGTCCAAAGCCTTTTCATAAACGAAGCTAAGGATTGGTATTGGCGATACCGTCGTTCGGTTGAACGGGTCACTTGGCCTTCGCTTTGTCAGGCACTGCAAACCAACTTTCATCAGCACAAAAGTGACTTTGGAATAAAGGAGTCGATTCGTAGTAGGAAACAGGGGCCAAGTGAAACATTTGACGATTATCGTAATGCCGTTTTGAAAATCGCTGAATTACTACAAACGCCCTCGCCAGAAACTGAGTTGGTGGAAATACTTCAGCATAACCTAAGACCTCGTGTGCGTCAACAACTGCTCTATTTGCCAATCGGTTCATTAGCGGAGTTGCGTCGACTTTGTCTCAAAGGTGAAAGCCTCCTTAACGAAATCGCCAAGTCTAGCACTGTTGTACCTGCCACCAATCAGCGACCACCTCAGCGCCGCTTTGTTAACGAGATAAACCCCGAAGAAGATTCCTCAGCCAACTTAGACTACGAAGTGGAAGGAATTTCTACGCACCTGGATAAATCTAAACTCATATGTTGGAACTGTAAGGGTGAGGGGCATCGATATTTCGATTGCTTGGAGGTGAGAAGTGTGTTCTCTTACGGGTGTGGTGCCAGTAATGTATACCGACCTACATGTAAAAACTGCAACCCGGGAAACGCGAAAACGAGCGAGGCTTCGAGACAGAATCCTCGCAACGACCCGAAGAACAAAGTGTAAAATATCCCACAGTACGTCCGGACCAGTCGAAAAGCGACGAAAAGGTAAAATTGCTCATCCGCCCATGTCAGTCTAAAAATAGTTTTAATGATAGGTTACCCACACACCCGTGCCGTGATCTTAAAAGCCATACTATTATACATTTATTTATATTATAAAATCAGAGAAAATATCTTTAACAACAATCCCAAAGTAAACTCCCAACCTAGTCGATACTCATCCCGTGCAGAAGAATTTTGGAAGAAAGTGAGGAATAACAACAAGCATGTAAACCAAATTGTTTGCGCTATCTCGGGAAAGAGTTATGATTTGAGGCCCTATGCTAAAGTTTGTATCCTTGGCGCCGAACACTTAGCTCTACTCGATAGTGGCGCTCAAGTGTCCTGTGTAGGTTCAGGGTTAGCAGATGAAATTTCCAAGAAAACACCGTTGCGCAAACATACTACGTCCGTCTGCACCGCCGATGGAAAAGTGCAAGTGGTTTTTGGCACGGTTGATTTAGAAGTCCAGTTTGAAAATAAATGCGAAATTATCAAATTTTTCGTAATCCCTAGTCTGTCACAAACAGTTATTCTGGGGATAGACTTTTGGATTAAGTTCCAAATAGCGCCAAACCTGGTTTCCGAGATATCACATTCTCCGTTGAAAGAAGATGAGTGCTCACTTTCCTTGAGCTTTGAGCAACAACGCCGCTTAGAAATAATTAAAGCACGATTTCCTAGCTTCGAGAAGGAAGGCTTAGGTAAAACTTCGTTAATGGAGTATGTCATTGAACTCCAGCCAAATGTCCGTCCGATTAAGCAAAGATATTTCCCTATATCTCCAGCAGTGGAAAAACTAGTCCATGATGAAATTGATGATATGCTCAAATTAGGTGTAATTGAGGAGTCCCCCAATAGTCCATTGGCCAGTCCGATTGTCTTGGTGAAAAAGCCGAATAAAGTCCGTCTGTGTTTAGACTCAAGAAAAGTAAACAGTGTTACCGTTAAGGACGCTTATCCCCTTCCACACATAGATGGTATTTTGAGTAGAATACCAAAGGCTAAATTCATCAGTTCCCTTGATCTGCGACGTGCCTTTTGGCAGATTCCCTTAGCAGAAAACTCCAGAGACTACACCTGTTTTACAGTCCCTAATCGTCCGCTTTACCGATACCGCGTAATGCCTTTCGGCTTATGCAACGCCTCACAGGCACTTTGTCGCTTGATAGATCGCGTTATCCCTCCTCAACTGAAGAATCAAGTGTTTGTCTACTTAGACGACCTCCTAATCGTGTCGGAAGAATTCGACACGCACATGTCCGTATTGTCCGAGGTTGCTCATTGTCTAAGGAAAGCCGGTTTGACAATTAATGTCGAAAAAAGCAAATTTTGTATACGAGAGGTGAGATATCTCGGTTACATTGTTGGTGGAGGAACTCTTAAAACCGATCCAGATAAAATTTCTGCAGTGACAAATTATCCTGCTCCCACTAACGTTAAACAATTAAGGCGTTTTCTAGGTATGGCCGGATGGTACAGACGCTTTGTGGACAACTTTGCGGCCGTCACCACTCCCCTCACTAATTTACTAAAGAAAAGTAAAAACTTCGATTGGAATGAAGAAGCACAAAAAGCCTTTGATACACTTAAGCAAAAGTTATGTAGCGCCCCAGTCCTGACCAGTCCAAATTAAGAAAAACCTTTCATTATCCAGTGCGATGCATGCAAGCTTGGTGTTGGTGCTGTTTTATCGCAGAAAAACGACGATGGGATCGAAGTCTCAATAGCTTACTTCTCACAAAAACTCAACAAGGCTCAGAGTAACTACAGTGTTACGGAATTAGAGTGCCTCGCTGCAATACTCAGCCTTAAAAAGTTTAGAGCATATGTAGAGGGGCAAGACTTCACCATCGTCACAGACCATGCCAGCTTGCAATGGCTCATGCGTCAGACAGACCTGTCTAGTCGACTAGCTCGATGGTCCCTTAAACTCCAGGGGTATCGATTTAAGATCGAGCATAGGAAAGGAACGCAAAACGTAGTACCCAATAGTTTGTCACGACAGAATTTCGAAGATATTAATGAAATAGAAGCCCGGCCGATAATAGACCTTAAGTCGTCAGAGTTTTCGTCTGAAGATTACCAGAAGCTAATAAGTCAAGTCTGTAATAATGAAAGTCGGTTACCGGATCTGCAAGTTGTAGATGATCGTTTATACAAACGAACCGAACACCCTGATGGAAACCCTGCACGGGAAGCCTTTAACTGGAAGCTATGGATTCCAAAAACTCTACTTGACAGAGTTATTCAAGATGCCCATTCCCCACCCAATAAATGTCATGGAGGTATAGCTAAGATATTAGAGCGACTTCGATTGAACTTTTATTGGCCGAATATGGTTGCCAACGTCAAAGATTATGTTAGCAAGTGCGACACTTGCCGCCAACACAAGTCGCCTAATGTCACGCTACGACCCCCTATGACCGCACACTACACTGTCCAACGTCCGTTCCAAAAATTGTATATAGATCTACTTGGCCCATATCCCAGATTCAGGCAAGGCAATATCGGCATCTTAATTGTTCTTGATCACCTAACTAAATTCCTCCTATGAAAGCCCATAAGAAACTTTAATACATCAGCTATTTGTAGCTTTATGAGAGAACAAGTCTTCAGTATTTTCGGAACTCCCGAAATAATTCTTAGTGACAACGGGAAGCAATTCAAATCCTCGCAATTCAATAATTTGCTTAGTGAACGGGGAATTAAGCACGTATACACAGCGTTGTACAGCCCACAAGCTAATGCCAGTGAGCGTGTAAATCGGTCGATAAAAGCAGGCATACGAGCTTATTTAAAAGATGACCAGACGCACTGGGACAACCACCTGCCCGACATAGGCGAAGCTTTAAGAAGCGCTTATCACCAATCAATTGGATGTTCCCCCTATTATGCTCTTTTTGGGCAGCAAATGCTATCTCATAGTGAGGAATACCCCCTTTTGCGAACACTGGAAGCTCTAGAGGACCAAGAAATTGATAGGGCTGACAAACTGCAGCTAATAAGAACTTCAGTAATGGGTAATATCAAGCAAGCGTTTGAAAACTCTGCGAAGCGATAAAACCTGCGTAGCTCCACAAAGACCTTTTGTGTAGGAGACAGAGTGTATAGGAGGAATTTTGTACAAAGTGATGCAACAAAGAAGTTTTGTGCTAAGTTTGCACCAAAGTTTGTTGAAGCAACTGTGGTGGCAATAAAAGGAAATTGTATGTATGAACTTGAGGACGACATTAGTGGTAGGCGGGAAATCTATCACCGCAAGGACATTTTGGAAAACAAAAATAGCCCACCAACACTTTAGGTGGGGGGGTGTGTACTGACGTACCTGCAAAACATCAACACAAATAGTTTGTCAAAAATCCACCGGATTCATTTGGTATATACCGAATATTTGTGAATACCCCTCTTTGTTGAAACTAAATCGCAGCGCACCCGTTTCAGACACTTCGCTATAAACGTATAAGAGTTAAGTTGACAGCTGGCATAGAACCTGTCAAATCCTAACTTAGTCCGATCACCGGAAAGACTCCTTTCTTTCTTTTCTGAACGAGCGATGGATTAGGTAAGGTCAGCAGAGATCGTAAGATATAAGGAAAAAGTGAGGTTACCACGTTACAACCGCAAGTAAACTTAAAGTAACTTAATATAAAAAAAAAAAAAAAGTTAAAAGTAATAGTTAAAAATCATTTAATTGGTTATAAATGCAAACTTTGCGCGAAAAATCTCTGCTGACCAAAGACGTCAACACACCGCCTAGCCAGATCACGTGCACTTCCTCCCACGCAGAAGAAATCTACATCAGCAACCAGGAACGAGAGATCCCCGGCCTCTTCCTATCGGTGAACCCGTCATTTATCTATTTTTATAATATTAAAAAAAAAAAATCCCAATTTATAATTTTTGAACACGTTAAATTATTTTTCCTGTACCCGTGTTGAAACCGAAAGTCGGATTAAGAATCCGCATATCGATTTAATCGAAACAATAATTAGCAAAAGCTATTAAATTTAGTGTAAAGTAAATTTAGAAAACATATTTACCTATAGTGAATTAAAATAATGATGCTGAATTAGAAAGCAAATTCATATACACATAAATATTACATATTCGTACTTAGGACAATCTACGTACAAAACAAAATTTTCTAATTCTCATAAAAATAATTTAAAAATTAAATTTAATGAAGCAACATATGTAAAGAAATATAATTAATAAATTTAACTTAATAATTAAGCTAATGATATTAAAGTCAAGAAGACTTTCTGTCCAGTAAATTTCATTCTAAGGTATGTTGGTACAAATGTACTCTCTAGCCTCCCTCACACCAGCTTTTGTTGTTTTTGTTATTTCTTTCATCTGGGTTGGAAAAAAATTTTGCTAAGTTACATACCCATATACATACTATTGTTTTTGTTTCCTTCGAGAAATCGAAGTTTCTTTTTTTTTGCTTCATTCTCACTTAAATATTTAATTATTCATTAAACTTTGCTTTGCCTCTCGTTCAAAGTATTTTCGCTCACTGCCGCTCATCCAAGTAAGCGGTTATGGTGGCCGGAACAAAAATATCCCCGAAACGATCTGAAGTTTGAGTAGGATAAATGTGGGGTTTTTACTATTGTCGTTATATTGCGATTGTTCGTCATATAAGGGAGAAATGTAGGTAAATCATAGTTTAAATTAAAAGACCATCATAACTATTTGCTCGAAGCCGGTAGCTTTCGATAATAGCCGAAATAACATCCTAACTTTCAGCACTACGTCACAGTTTCGCTCTCCTTTTGCGGGCAAATATACATATGTATGTATATGAATATGTAGTTTCTTGCCTAAAAATCTCCATATCGTTTTACAAAGATGGTTCAATGACCATATAAAGGTAGAAATCAGCTGTTGAGGAAGGTTAGTAATCTACATTTTACTATACCCTCTACGAAACTTTGTAAAGCTTAAGTCATAAAAGAAATAAAAGAATATATAAATACCTATATACTAGCATCCTAAGTGGCAATTTTGTTAAACCCTTGAAAGCTTCAATTGTAGCAGAAAACAAAAAAAGAATTGCTTTTCTTACTTTTATTTTTCAATCCCAATCTTATTATGCCGTGAATTGTTATAATAAAATATTGTTAACATGAGTAATTAAACCTATTAGTTTGGTCTGATCGAAGGAAGTGGAGGTGGTCTAATGGGGCATTTTCACCATCTTAAAGGCCAAGGAAGGGTGGGTAGAGAGCAGCCACAACCTGTATCTGCGCTGCAAGGTGATAAGTGTCGGATCTCCCTGTAAGTACGTACAATGGCATATGGGTAAGTTTAAAGGTTTTCTTTTTAGTTGTGCTGTGTGCAATAAAAATGTCTCGTTATGGCTATGGATTAGGGAGAAGGTATCTGGGTTCTGCAGCTGTGTAAATACCCCGCCCCAAGCTGGAGCTCCGGGAACAAGCCAGTGCACACGCACCAGCTGTAGGAACACTTCTCACCAGACCTTCTGAACGATTCTCAAACGTTCCCTTGAACCCTGGCCACTAGTCACATAACAATGTATTCGCCTCATTTCAGTATCCAACGTTGTAGTCTTGGGTTAATGTCTTTTCCTCTATATCTCGTTTGTAGCCACTTAAGTGGTTGATGGTCTGTTAGTAAATCGAAATTCCTGCCGTAAATATAAAGCCTAAAATAATTGACTGCCCATACAATGGCAAGAAGTTCCTTTTCCGTGGTTGAGTACTTTTTTTCGTGCTCATTCAAAGTTCTGCTTGCGTAGCATATAAGATGGCCTGCTTGAGTTAGTGCAGCTCCTATAGCATAATCGCTTGCATCTGTAGCGATTTCAAATTCTTTGTTGAAATCCGGATACTTCAGTACCGCTGGAGAGATAAGTCATCTTTTTAATTTATAAACGGCGTCCATGTATTGTGTGTCGTGAACGTTTACTATTGTATCCTTTTTCAGATACTTAGTCATAGCTTGAACTATTTTGGCGTAGTTCTTTACGAATTTACGGTAGTATCTAGTTGCTCCCAGAAATGATTTTATCTGTCTTGCAGCTTAAGTTTTTGAATTGCCTTCACTTTGGTGGGGTTCGGCTTGACACCTTCTGTAGTCAATATGTGTCCTAAGTATTCTGTGGTAGTAGCGAAAAAGTTACATTTGTCAATCTGAACTCGTAGGTTATGCTTTCTAAGCCTATCGAAAATTTTCCTAATATTATCCATATGTTCTTGTGCTGTGGTGCTAAATATAAGGATTTCGTCAAAGTAAACGACGCAGATTTTATTAATGTAGTCTCTTAATACCGAATTCATCAATCTCTGGAAAGTGGATGGAGCATTTTTCAATCCGAAGGGCATACGGACAAATTCATATTGTCCCAGTGGGGTAAAAAATGCGGTTTTCGCTCTGTCTTCCTCTTTTATAAGGTCTGGTGGAAACCTTTAGCCAGACCTAATGTTGTGCAGTATTGAGCTCTCCCTAATTTTTCTAATATATTTTCATTATTGGGTAAAGGAAATTTGTCGCTAAAAGTTATATCGTTCAAGGCTCTATAGTCTATAACGATCCGCCATTTATTTTTTGCCAGATTTATCTACTTTTTTTGGGACTATCCATAGTGGAGAGTTATACGGTGAACAGCATTCCCTAATGATGCCATGTTCTAGCATTTCTTTTATTTGTTTATTTATTTCTTCCTCGTGAATTTGAGGGTAGCGATATATTTTAGAGTGTGGGAAAGTTGTTGTCCTTCTTGAAAAAATAGATCAGCGTTGTTGTCTACGATTGAGTGAAGTAGACTTTTAACTTCTTGGTTCATGTCTTCACGCCACAGTTTTTGTATAATTGTACTGTCTATTTGTATGGTTTCGAGTGTGTGTATGGCTTCGTACCGATGTAGCCATGTACCGATGAACTGTGTCCTTACATTCTGGATTTCGATGTGCCCGTCCTTAAGATTAATGATTGCACCCATTAGTTTTAGTATATTTTGCCCCAGTATTCCGTCAAATTTTCTGTTTTTCAAGTTGGTGAACTTCCAACTCATCAGATTGCTTTCGTTGAATTCATTTGGGGGAAGGGGGGGGTGTGTGATGATTTCGGTATTCACTCCCACGTTTCCCTCTAATGTTTTAAAATTTAGTTGTTTTGTGAGTTTTAGTCGTTTATATTTTGCAAGTTTGTCTATTTCAAGGAGGGATGTGTTCGAGCCTATGTCAATAAGGCATACTATTTCGTTTTTGCCGATGGTCAATCTAACTAACGGCAAGTTATGGTGTTGGCCGGGCGCCGAAAATTTTCATCCTCTTACTGAGTAGTTTCTATATTGTCTATTTCCATAGGTTCAGTTTGGTTTGATTTGTATTGTCCTGAATTTCTACTTGTGGTATTATTTTGGGATCACCTACTTTGTTGGGAGTTTCGATTTAACCGCCCAGAATTGACTTTCGTCTGTCTAAATTGTCCTGAAGGGTCGGGAGTTCCTGGTCCCTGATTCCTGATGTTTTGTTCGTTGCCTTGTTGAGGAGAACTTTGTATTGATTCGTACTGTCGAGTATTTTGTGTTAATCTATTTGACCTATACCTTTTGTTATCATATTTTCTAAGCATATCTGTCTGCTCTAGCAAGTAGAATGCATCTCTAAGTGAGTTTTTTATTTCTGCTATACACTATGCTAGCAAGGTTTGGGTCTATGCCGTTTAAAAATGTCTTCAAAATTATCGACTAATTTTTGGAGAAGATTCTAAAGGTTTATTTTCATCTTGCTCATATTTGGTATTTAAATTATCTAAAATATTTCCAAGGGTATTCAAATATTCACTCACATTATTGTTTCTGGAGATAATTGATTGATGATACATGTTACGGAATGTTTCCTTTATACCAAAATTCCTAGTTAATTCCCATTTTATGGTATCCCACGTTGTTGAGGTTCCTAGCGCCCTAACAGTGTTAAGTGCTGGCCCTTGGATTTTGGTTCTTATGTATCTTTGGAAGATGAATTCCTGTAGTGTTAGATTTTCATTTAAGAGTGGAAGGATAATTTCTACCTCCCTGATGAAGGCTGATAAGTCGTATGATTTATCACCTCGAAACTCTTTAATCCTTGACGCTTCTTTTATAAGCTCGGTTACTGCAATTGTGAGTTGTGGTTCCGTCATTTTTGTGTTTATGTTGTTGTACTTTTGTTTCTGAGATTTGTAAGAGTTCACTGCACTGCTTGACTTTAGCACTGTTTAAACTTAGGATGGTTTTTCGCAAGGATCCTTCAGGGTACCGAGTTCGATTTTATCAAGTCTTCGGAATAGATTTTTTTTAACAAATTCTTAAGAATTCACTTTGCTGCTTGGCTTTGGCAAGCTTTACTCAATTATGTTTGCGAATATGTTCCTGGTTAGTCGATCGGAATTTTGATTCGGGGCACTATTTAGATGGTCCTTAAGGATACCGTTGGTTCTTATCAATTCTTTAGAACTGATTTCCGTAGACTGCGCCAAACAAGCCTAACTATACGTCGCGGCTTAGAAAAAATCGGTTAGCATTAAAACGCTTCATTATTGAGTATACAATACAATGTGTCTTTGAAATGTTGTTACAACTAATATTTATAATGACTTAAGGTCTATGTCATCAAAATTATACTTATTGGTAATAGTTGATTCACTTGTACAATAATTGGTGAATCAACGAAATATTTCTTATTGCTAATTTCTACATTCTACTATTTGCGTAAGTGTGTCGTTGCACTTCTTTCATTGCAAGCTAGTTGGCACATCGCTTGTGAAATTAAGTGGTGCAATGACACTTATTTGGTTAGGTGTTGAGTTACCATTACCAGTCAACTTCAGTTCTATTTTCTCTTGTCGTGGAATGGCCGAGTGACCCAACTCGCGTGTCGAGAGTAAGTTTGAAAAAAGGTTCGAAAAGCTACATCGAAACGAAAAGTTCGAATGGTCCAAATAAAATTAACACTTTTAAATAAAAGTAAGAAAAAAAATGAAAGATGTAAACTCGACTGTGGTGATTCTTTAGGAGCGGCCGTGGGTGGAAAGCACCGCGGTCGAATTTAATTATAAAACAGAAAGAAAATAAAACGAGCATTCTAGAATTCTCATTATAATAAACGGCCTATTGTGTATAAAAGCTTAATTACAAATTGGATGTACCTTTTTTTGAATTAATTGCTGGGCGTGGTTTGAATTCTGGGAGCTGATGTGACGTGGTTGTGTCTTCTTGCGCGGTTGCTGGAATAGTAGACGGTGGTCAAATCGAGGACAACCGTTGAACCCGAAAACATCCTCCGGTTTTAAGGGGGGTGAGCCCACACATGCACACCCACAATCATGTATATGTGTGCTGACAATACACGAATATGCATCCATGCACATACAGGTGGGTGGCTTGGTGTGGGTGATTGGAAAGGAGTCAAAAGTAACATTAGGGAGGCGCATTTTTCAAGAATTTACGCATTGAGTCTAAACATGCCGGCCCCCTTGCGATACGCAACATCTTGTCCAGCTCCAGGATTTCAACCACGCCCTCTCTTATGCTACGGCCTTAAAATTAGGATGGTGAATGCCGGATCGCACTGTTACAGCCGCCTGCCTTCGAGCTACCTCCTGAGGTTTGAGGTTTTGACCTCTGGTAGCCGCACCGTTTTGTACCTACAGCTAAGAGAAGAGAAAGAAACTTTGAAATAAAAACGTCTTTTCTTTGTTGATAAGAAAACAGTTCATTTTATTTTTGGTTTTTGTGTCTTAAACCTAAGCTTACATACTACTGGCGCCAGAAAGCACCCAACCAAAAATGGTGGTTTGGGCGAGAAACGACCCAAAAAAGGGTGGAAGCGTCCCGGGGTTACAAACGTCGCCGCCGAGAATTAGCTGGAGCGTATATGTTGCACACACAACGCTTCGGCGGCTATGGTTTTGTTGTTACCATGTTTCCCGCGGACTCCGAGGAAGCAACCGCGTGCTCCGCCCGAGGGGGGGGGGGGCGGTGTGCAGCCCCAGCTCTTCCACTAGACCGCGGTCGATGACTGTTCGAGGGGAGCATGCATCGATAAGCGCACGGATGCACAGTAGTCCTTCCAGGCGCGTTGCGGGGACCCACCCTGGAGAGACCGCGGCTGAGACTATCCAGAAAACCATTAATTTGTGGTAGCTGGCGCGGCTGTAGGGTCAGTCTACCGTCGCGGTGTGAATTTCTCGTTGCGATGAGGTTGCGTAGCTGGCGCGCCTGCGTGGCCAGTCTACGTTTGCGAATTCTTCGGTGTGCGGGGCGTTGAGTACGGTTGGGAGTGTTGTTGTCGCTGGGGGCGCCGGGGTTGCGTTGCGGTAAACGTGTGACATAGCATTCGGGGCTACGCCGCTGGTAGGCTAGAAGGGGTCGGAACGGCAGTGAGTCCGATACCCCAGGTACCGGTCGGAACGGCCGCGGTTCCGATTCCAGCTCAATAATCTCGCCATATTCGGCCGATAATGCAATCTCCGACGCATGGAGTTACAGCATCTCGTCCCGACTTTCCTCCGTTTTTTGTCTGGTTGATGATTGCGCGCGTCTCTCGTTCCAGGCGTCCTCGTGTTCGGCCTCCTTCGCCTGCTATGCCCAACGTTTGTAGGATCATCCATCAGCAGGTGGTGGTAGGTGTTTTGTTTGCCACCACATCGGGGGAACCCGGCGTCGCTAGTGCACACGTTGGCACAGTGGACCATTGACAAGCAGTTGTCACAGTAGCCCGCCCGGATAACCTCCTTAAGGCGCTGGAGCGGTACCATCTCCTGGTATTGGGTGCACGAACTTAGAGGGTGGCTTTGGCCACACTGTGGGCATGCCTTCGGATACCGGGCGGCTAAACGTTCGGCCCGTTTGTGTAGGGAGGCGTAGCGAGTCATGCGGCGGAAGACCGAAAAAGGAAAGGAAATACGTCGACGGATGCTAGTATACGTGAGGGTTGGGTAGCCAGTAGCCCCCTGGTTCAGTAACAACTTCATGTATTATGACCTGCCTTTGTAAAGATGTACGAAATCCTTAAGACATTATGGTGTAAAATTATTTAATAAGCTTCCGGATGAAGTTAAAAATGCTAGAAGTCTTCTATGCTTTAAAACAGAAGTCAAACAGCTACTTCTTATCAATTTTAATTTTAATTTCAATATGTAACTTTACTATGGCAATTCTTATAATTTATTATTACTTTTAATTGTATAAATTATGTATCTTTATTATTTCCATTTTCATTTTATTGTAATAATGTAATTTACTCTCACAACAATTGATGGCAAAAATTTTTAAATGCGATTAAAACAAAAACAAGTTTTTTTTGAGGAAATTCTGTATTAATCTAAATCTTGTTATCAATAAAGAAAAAAGAAAAAATTATGTCGACGTTTGTGAGCGCTGGGTAGGCATCAAAACCTCTTTTTGATGCGTCCGCACGGCACGGTCACGACAACTTGTTTGCGCTAAAAGCTTTATTTTGAAACTCATGATCCACCCTGTAGTTCGTTATGCTACTGGTAGATGTCGATTTTTTTCTCCATGAACACAGAGACATTTTCGCTTTTTCGGTACTTGGTTTTCGGTACCGAGTCGGGTAAAGTGTAGGTGGGAGTGGTGAATGTTTTCGATTTATTTGTTGTTTTGTGGGCAAAACAGTGCCCCCTCCGAAAACAAACAAAGAAACCAAAAAAAAAACCTCATAGAAAAAAGTTTTCCTACGCGAACGAAACAAATTTCTAAAAAATGTTTTTTTTTTTTGAAAATTTGTATGTTTATTATTTATTTTGGCATATTTATATAATCGGCATCGTGGCCGAACATATTTTTCGTCATCCTATTTAGCCTGCAGTAAGCGGTACCGATTTGGGCACATCGGGTTTTCGGTACCTGTTGCCCAGAAACATAGCATCACTACCGTAGTGGTGGATGATTTTTTGCGAACATACATAGGGTAACTGCACTATGTCAATGTTTTGTCATTAATAGGCGAATCACTAACCCATAGTCACAAATAACAACACAAATGGAAGTGTACGTGGAAAATTTAAGTTGAATCAAAAGCATGGTTTAAAAGTTACATGTAATTTTTGTTTCAGAAGTCTGAGCTTGCGGAACAACTGTAGGTATTTGTAAAAAAAAAAATAGTCGGAGCGTTTTAGAGAAGTAAGTGCCTAAACCAGTATTTTTAACATATTTCATTAAAAGTTAATAATATTTGCTTAAAATATAACAAACTTTCATTTTATAAATAATAAAATAAATGTACTTCACTTTTCGGCACAAATTATTACTGTCCGGATACCAGAACCAAGATTTGAGATGATTTTCAGTTTCCTGACGGGCTGTCCAAGTACAAATATTTCTGTCCGGATACTAAGAAAATTTGTTTCCATGCCCGGACAATTAGCATTTCGTGCAAACACTGTTGCTTTTATCAATATTGCTATTTAAAGAATTAATGCAGACATCTTACCTCAGCCCTTCGAAGTTATAAGGTCAAACCAAACAAGCATCAGACTAGAGGCAGGTTAGGATAGCTTTGGAACTCCTAATAGTCTGAGCCTTAATTTGGCCAGCGACAGGATCACAAAATATGTTCAAGCATTTCTCATACAAACTATAAAAACATAATTTTGCAGTCAACACGTTTTACGGATAAAAGCAAAGTTGTTAACCCATAAAACTTGCACATGGCCAAGGAGACTTTGCCTTCCCATGTTACTTACAAGCCGTTTTTGCTTGGTCGATAGTTTACAACTCTTGACTGCTTTTCAGTACTTCCAATCTGATGGGTAGTTCTATGGTATACTGTGGAGATTTCTCGTATAGTAAAAGAATATTGTCCTTTTTGATAAAACTAAGTGTGGAAATCGCAATTGTATTTAATATGTAACAAACCCTAGAGCTTAAGTTCGAAGTTATGGGTAGGAAAATACCCTATCCTGTGTGAGTGGTTTCGAGATACATACTCGTATACGAGTATATGTTATATATGAAAAAAAACTAACGCCTGTATGAAAATATTTCTGAATCCATGATTCAATAACTAGAAGGTTAGCTCTGTAGTGACATATTTTGACAATTGCCGCCATCTTGCTGCCTGAAAAATTGTCATTTACATCTAGGTTGCCTTTTATCGAAATAATGTAAAAATAGCAGTTAAAAAGGCAAATATGCAGAAAACCACAAACTCTCAAATTAAAGCAAATACTGTAGGGATCGATAGATATAGCTAAAGTTATTACGGGTCAAATTTCATCTTAAGCATTTTTTAAAATTGAAATGACTCAAAAACTACCAAACCGATTTTAAATATTATTATACCAGTCGATAGGTATTGTAATTCCTTTGAATTTGATACACATATTATTTAAGGTTTTGATTAGCATTATTGCAAAAAAACATTAGTATGTATTTTACTATAATACGGTGTAGTGCTACATGTATCCCCATGTTGTTGTTGACACCTGCACGGTTGTTGTAAACATGAGTTATACATGGATGTGTATTAGAGAAAAATTGCTGAAGACACCATAGCTTTAAGTCCGATTTCGAGTCCTCCATTTTTGCAAAATAGATATTTTGCAATATGAATGTAGGGTTTGGCCAAAAAATCTTCATATCTTCTGATAGAATTATAGAAAAAATATCACATTGGGCTTACTTTAAAGGTATTTTACGTATATTTCAGAACCTGTATTAATATCTATAGTGTTTTTGAATTTTAGTAGAGATATCAGGCTTAAATTATGAGAAATTAGCCTAAAATGAACTTTTAACTACTATATTATCAGTTTTAACAAATTTCTTAAGGAAAATTTTTTCACGACTTTCTGCTGTAACAGCCACGTTTGGAAACAGATGTTAACAACTGTACATATCTTTCTGTTCCTGTATATGCATTGGAATATTAGGATCATCTAGTGTTGGCTCATCATAATCTAAGAATTGTACCAAGTGATCGTATCGAGTATTTCTTGCGAATGCCGGTTTAGATAGTAAATTATCGTCATTTAGATCAATCTGAAACATTAAAATTGATATTATATTATTTGTAAACTCTGAGTTTAGTTGGATCAAGTATTTTTCCTCGATAGTATACACTTTTTTGATAGCTCTATCCCGTATGGCTTTTCTATCATCAAATAACGTTCTTAATAAAATGTTTTCTGGATGAGCGTAATATGAATTAGTTGTTGTATATAGACGTAATACCCTGCTTGCTTTGGTAAGTCATCGAGAATGTACAACTGGTCCTGGTTTTATGTTAGTTAAATCAACTGAAACAGCACCATTTGAAATTGGTTTGGCCATTTGATATAAATATTTAACATCTGTAGATAATTCTCGTTCTTGTTCATCACTGATCATACCAGGCATATTTTCCAATGCTATTGGTTCAAAATCACTCACAACCTGAAAAATAAATTTTTTAGATCAATTATAATTAGTATAATTTTCTTATTTTAATTTGATTGAAAAAATATTATAAAATAATTTTAACAAATGCATACCTGAAATTTTTCACAGTCTTGAATGTCTTTGAATATATTTCCACTTGCTGCGCTTGGTCCACTCGTGACTGTTTTATCTAAAGTCAGAATAAATGACCAAATGGTAATTCATTGAAATGAAATAAACATATAAACCAGTGCAGTGGTCTATTTAAATGCTTTTCAAAAAGTCTTATAACACCATTTTCTATTCCAGTATTAGCTGGTTCTCCATCGCTGCATATGCCAATTAATTGATGTATTGACAGTTTTTTGCTATTGAAGAATTCATTTAATTTTTTTTAATTTGTGTTTTGCCATTTCTTCTTCGCCCAATTAACATATGCAAGTAATTCAGCATTAGGCTCTTTTAGAACAACTAAATGGGGTTTTGTATGAAATTTCTCTTTAATTTACTCTCTAGTAAATGAATTATTTTTTCTGCCATCGAAAGAAAATGCAGTTATGTTGGAATCTATGTATCGTTTACGAAGCACTTCATCCCTAGCTTTAATTTGTTCTCTTGCAACTTTAGATTTATCCATTATGACAAGTTCACCACGAACATCTCGAAAATTTATATCTTCGAAAAGGGCTGTTACTAAACATGAAGCAACTCTATTTGAAACACCGAATCTGTCACACATCATAGCAAAATTTATAGCATCGTATCGTTGAGTATAATGTGCTCGTTTCATTGTAACAGATACTTCTCCAACTGCTTCATTTGCAATTTGTGCTTCACCTGTTTCCATATCTGTTCCAAGTGGTTCGTATGTTGGATCATCACTAACTGTTGGCATTTTTGGTATTGTTGTTGGTGTTTCTTCTACAATGTCATTCATATATTGAGTTATTGTGAATTTTCTATCATTATGTTGGTCTATCGTAAATTCTTTTAAATGATTTGGTATTAAACCACATCAGCATTCCGTTGTTTTTAACTTGCATTTACATTTTCCAATGTAAAATAATTCATTTGTTGACTGTACGAATGCTGTAAATTCCTGAACTTTTTTCCTGTGTTTAATGCTTTCGTGATATTTTTCAATTAAAACATTTAGTTTTCTTAGAATACTACGTCTATCAAATAGTTGAATATTCAATTTATCCCAAATTTCAAACAAATTTATCAATTACATGAGGAGTTAAATTTTTTGTGAAAACATTTTACTTTGAATTTTAGCATGATCACTTAAAAAAAAATATCTTAAAATGTCACGACTAGACGGTAAATTCAGATTATTTAATTCACTTGATAGACCAAATGCAATAATATCGTCTTCAAGTGTGATAAAGTGGATTCAGATTATGTACAAAAATTTTGCTGTCTGAGTGAAAGTTGTTGGAAATGTTCGGAACTTATTTTAGCTGTGAAGAAAAAAAATAATTTCCATAAGAAATTTGTTAAAAATGATAATATAGTAGTTAAAAGTTCATTTTAGGCTAACTTCTCATAAAATACTTTTAAAGTAAGCCCAATGTGATATTTTTTCTATAATTCTATCAGAAGCTATGAAGATTTTTTGGCCAAACCCTAAATTCATACGCCAAAATATCTATTTTGCAAAAGTGGGTGGCTCGAAATCGGACTTAGAGCTATGGTGTCTTCAGCAATTTTTCTTAGAATAATCTGTAGATTAGGTTTTTGCTATACTCCTGATGAAAAAAATCCTTTTATACAATTTGACCCGCTCTAATATATATCATATTTGTATGTATGCAATCGAGAGGCGATCAAATTAGTTCAGCTTAGTATTCTCGAGATTATTAAATTTTTGTGTTGGTGAACACAAAAAGTGAAATACTTATAATGGTTATAACATTACTTACCATGTTATCCTCCTTCCTCTGGTCAATTGATGGGCATGATGGCAGTTAGGTAAAGGAAAAACACCAAAAAACATTAAGGACTCCACTTTTTATTAACACCACTTTCCTAACGGAAAAATTATAAACAAAGCCTTTTTCTTGGTTTTTTTGTTTTTTTTCGTGTTGTTTTATAATTAATATTTTGTCTTGGTTTTTAACTTTTTTCTTCACTGTGGAAACGCAATAGATGGCTTTTTACACCTTTGGTACCTTACACCACTTGCAAAACTTCACTCTTTTGCGCACTGTTTTGCCTCACTCGAATAATTTTACATGGTTTTTTTTTTCCTTTTCACTCTACTGATTACCTTATAATATTTATTTCTTTATTAACATAAATTACGTGTACCTTATTTTCTTTATTCCCTCTTCCCCTCTTTTCTAGCAAATAAAAACCTTTCTTCTACTTTCGGTTTTTTTTTTATAAAACCTTCCCCCTTGTTTCCTAATGCTGCTGCTGCTTTCGCTCGGCTGACTGGATACAATTCGGGTGTATTTTCTGCGTTTTGGACACTACTCCTGAAGTGGTGTTTCTTACTTCGATGCTTCCTAATTTAATTTTTGTGATTTGTTTATGTCAATTAAATCAAACTTTCGAATCGAAACGAATTTCCAGAACAACATGTGGCATTCAAATTTTTTTAAAAACTGTGCTTACAAATAATTCTCCTTTATTTGTTTTCATACTAGTATAAAGATATGTCACTATTCCTTTTTCACAGTTTTAACACCTTTGAGTTTCGATTTAACTTCTCGGTTATTACGAACTTCTATTTAAAACTGTTCACTTTAATTTACACTATTTTAATTTTTTCGTTTAGATTAAACCTTTCATTTAAAAGTGTTAATTTCATTTAGACTATTCGAACTTTGCGTTTCGATGTAACTTTCTTTTTTTTATTTTAAACTTATTCTCAACACGCGCGTCTCGCCATTTCAGATCTCCATTACAAACTGTCCGAGGCTTCAACCCGATATTTGCTTAAAAAAAATTATTTACGAGCGTTTCTATACTCTTATTGTTATAATTTCCTATACCAACTTACTAGACCATATCCTACTCCAATGCTTCTTGACGTTACCTTTACAAAACGATCCATCTCACTTGTTTGGGACAAATTTGAGACATTCATAGCCACAGTGCCAGTCCCGCTGTTATATTTCTGTTATCAACTGTCCCCTACGGGTTTTTCGAATTCATCTTCGTCGGAATAACTTAACATAGCCGAAATTGATCCACCACTGTTAACGTACGCCCTCTAAATAGTAGCCCTGCAAAAATCGTAGGACTGATCTCTAAACGGATTGATCCCGCCTCAATACCTTTCGTCTACGGTGAGCTACAATTGATCCCAACTATTCCGTTTACAGGATGCCGAAAGTAAGAACACTGATACGTCTATATATCAACGAATATTTTATTCTAGAATTTACAATTGCAATGTTTCAAATTCATTACTGATTGTTTCAAACAAAGCTTTCTCTTAAATATAAAAACAAATAATGTAACACAGTACAAATATCAATATTAACACACTACACGTTATAGCCATAGTTGGGAAAAGTCGATTTTAAATTCTGTAGCCGACTTTTAGGTGTTGAAAGTAAACTTGTCCGACCGTGCCCGTAGGCGAACAAAGGGAATCTCTCCGACACTACCTTTTTGGGTATGAAAGAGACCAAACAAAAGAGATCACTTCAACCCATACAAAGATTAGATGTATATTGGAACGATTTTTCGTCATCCCTGGTCAATTTTCGTTCTGAGAAAGAGAACATACACTGAAGATGGCGGATCGCCGAAACCGGTTTGTAACAAAACAAAAATTGACAAGGGATGACGAAAAATCGTTCCAATATACATCTAATATCCACCCTGTCGGAAAAAAAGAAAATCAAATCAACCCATACATAGCTCTTGGTCGCATGCTTCTTTGCGACTCATCCCGGATTCATACTAGACTAATCACATTTTTTACAGGGAAGCAAAAGCAATCCCTACCAACCACGGCTAACCGTCGTGAAACTCTGATTCCACCAATTTACAAATTTTTACTAACACCAACGCATATTTTTAGAATTTGTATGAAAAACAACAAGTGCCTAAAAGTATGCACTCACACCTACAACGAAAAACA
Organism: Merzomyia westermanni; assembly: GCA_949987695.1. NCBI lineage: Eukaryota > Metazoa > Arthropoda > Insecta > Diptera > Tephritidae > Merzomyia > Merzomyia westermanni. The sequence continues at coordinate 116,936,294 of OX465289.1, forward strand.
TTTTCAACACTTTTTTATCCAGTTGTTCGGTACGCGCGACGCATTGTTTACCCAGATTTTTATCCGTTGCTGGTTGGCAGGAATGTTAATGTTATATGACCTTGCCACCTAGGTCTTCTAAAACAGCGGTGGCCAGCTAATGGCTCTTTTGACCCAGTATGGCCCTACAACAACATTATTGGCCCTTTGTGGCTCCCAACAACAACGCAAAAATACTAAAAGTTGTACCGGGATTCTTTGAATTTTGCTGGCGTCGCCACGGCGAACCTTCAAATCGTAGCTGTAGTGATGCACATTTATGTGAATGCGTATATGCACACTCACTTCATTTATACAAGGTGGCGCAAAAGTAAGCTTCCGATGTTCAGCATATCGGTTGTGGCACGTGCAGTGTGTGCTGTTGCACCGTCTTGTTGGAACCACATGTTTTCCAATCCCAATTCATCAAGTTGCGGCAAAAAGAACTCGTTGATCATTGCTCTGTAGCGCTCACCATTCACAGTAACCGTTTTTCACCGTCCGATTATTGGTCAAATAAATAGTCAGCAATATTCCGCGTTCTGGAGCATTGTAGCGTAACATTGTTTATTAACGTGTATTTCGCATGTGTTTACTACACAAATGTCAAAACAGAACTGACTTTAGGGGCCAATCGCAAAATTTATAGCATTTTCGGTTAGGAGGATTACTTTTGCGGCACCTATTAATTCAGATTCAAAGCTTGCTGTTCGATCGATCGTTGTTAATGCGTAGCTGTAGCAACATACATACTATAATAATACGTATGTGCTTACAGTTAAAGTAAATTTTTTTTATGCACTTACAAAAATATTTTCTTTATTACTTTTTTGAAAAATTAAATCGACTAGAAAATTTAATTGCTCTTGGGAGTATGACTTATTTTTTTATTGAAAATAAAATCTTGAACAAGCCTGAATGTCTGATATGTAGAACGATTATATAAGATATGAAACGCTGTAATGTTGAAAGGCATTATCGTAACAAGCACATGGCAAAATATGGTAATATTCTAGGGGATTCTAGAAAGGATATTATTACCAGGTTCAGGGAATCAATAGATCAGGAAATGGTTTCGAACGACTCCGAACCCACTTTACAAGAAAGTATATTACGCTCCTCTTATAAGGTTAGTTATAACCGCTAAATTTGCAAAAACCTTTAAATGATGGAACTATTATTAAGTCATCTTGTATAGACATTTGTGATTGTTTTGGATCTTTGGATATATCAAATGTATCGTTATCTAGACACACCGTCACCAGGCGATATAGTGATAACACTACAAAAGGCGACGATATTTTGAATGCCCTAGAAATATCGGTAAGACCAATAAACGGGTTTGAAAAGCTAAGTGCAATTTGCACCGATGGAGTGGTAAAGAAATTGGATTGCACGTACCATTTTACCACTGCCTGATTCATCAAGAATCACTGTGCGCAAAGGCCATCGGGTTAACAAATACAATGGACGTAGTCATACAAGTCGCAAATAAAATAAGTGGTGGTCATCACGCACTCACCCACCGACAATTTTAATCCTTCTTATTGGAACTGAGTGCCGCATACAGTGACGATGTTTACTGAAGTACGTTGGCTAAGCAAATTGGATTGTCTCAAACGATTTTTTTCTATTCGAAAAGCAGTTTTACAGTTTCTGCGTTCAAGTGTCAAAAATTCAGAACTGCTACAGTTTAAGATGAAAAATCAAGAGTTTCTTTGTGACCTTGCATTTTTAATGGATTTTACCTCAATATTCAACGTATTAAATGTTCAAAACGAAACCAAAGCATTTTTGAAATGCTATCATTAAAAATAAATTAAAATTTCTTTAGCGTAATTTAGAAACAAATCAAGTGTCAAATTTTCCATCCTGTACTGAAATTCAGGCTGAAATACCGGTTATCAGCTTTCAACGTTATATTAAACACGTTCACGCCATGGAAATTGAGTTTAATAATAGAGTTACAGATTTAAAGAACATTCTAGTGTACTTAAAATTCGGGACTAAAAGATTTAAAGTCCGTTTAGACTGACAGAAACTCAGATTTTTACATAAGTACGGTGGCTTTCGAGAATGTATAAGCTTATGCAAGAAACAAAGATTTCGCATTTTTAGAAAATTATAAATATCGCATCCGAGAATTTGCGTGGCATATGAAGATACATATATGATCGAATTTCTGTTTAGAAAAAAACGAACCGGGCAACATTGTTATATTTGATTTTTAAGAAAAATTTTAAGCAATAAACATACATACGAGTATATAGCCACGATTTCTCGTCAAACTAATTCTTCTTCTTCTTTAAATGGTCATCTAACCGCCTGGGCGATTTTGACCGTCCAACATAGCTCGCCAGTCGTTTCTTCGTTGCGCCAACTGGCGCCAATTGGAAACACCGCGGGATCGCAAATCGGTCTCCACTTGGTCCTTCCATCGGAGTGGTGGTCTCCCTCTTCCTCTGCTTCCACCGGCGGGTGCCGATAAGAATACCTTCTGGGCTGGAGCATCTTCGCTCATTCGCACTACGTGGCCTAGCCAGCGAAGCCGCTGTGTTTTAATTCGCTGAACTATGTCGGCGTCTGCGTAAAGTTCATACAGCTCATCATTAAATCTTCTTCGGTACTCGCCGTCGCCAACGCGTAGAGGTCCACAAATCTTTCGAAGAACCTTTCTCTCGAATACTCCCAGAGCCGCCTCATCAGATGTTGTTAGTGTCCACGCTTCTGCACCATATAGCAGGACGGGTGCGATGAGTGACTTGTAGAGTGTTATTTTCGTTCGTCGAGAGAGGACTTTACTTTTCAATTGCCTACTCAGTCCGAAGTAGCATTTGTTTGCAAGAGTGATTCTTCGTCGGATTTCTAGGCTAACATTATTGTTGGTATTAATGCTGGTTCCCAGGTAAACGAAGTCCTTTACTATTTCGAAATTATTGCTGCCAGCACTGGCTTGGTTGCCAAGGCGCGAATGCGCTGACTCTTTGCATGATGACAGAAGGTACTTCGTTTTGCCCTCGTTCACCACCAATCCCATTTTCTCCGCTTCTTTTTCTAATTTGGAGTAAGCAGAAGTTACGGCGCGGTTGCTAAGGCCAATGATATCAATATCGTCAGCATATGCCAACAGTTGCACGCTTTTATAAAATATTGTTCCAGCGCGGGTAAGTTCTGCAGCTTGTATTATTTTCTCCAGCATTAAATTAAAGAAATCGCACGATAGGGGGTCACCCTGTCTGAAACCTCGTTTAGTTTCGAACGGCTCGGAGAGGTACTTCCCAATTCTGACCGAGCTGGCGGTGTTGCTCAAGGTCATTTTGCATAGCCGTATAAGTTTTGCGGGGAAACCAAATTCAGACATAGCGGCATATAGGCAGCTCCTTTTCGTACTATCGAAAGCGGCTTTAAAATCAACAAAGAGATGATGCGTGTCGATTCTTTTTTCACGGGTTTTTTCCAAGATTTGGCGTATTGTAAAAATCTGGTCGATGGTAGATTTACCAGGTCTGAAGCCACACTGATAAGGTCCAATCAGTCTGTTCACATCAGGTTTCAGTCTTTCGCACAATACGCTTGATAGGACCTTATATGCGATATTCAAAAGGCTGATTCCGCGATAGTTGGCGCAGTTTGCAGGATCGCCCTTCTTGTGGATTGGGCAAAGAACAAATCGCACTTCTGATTTGAATACTTGATTCAAGAAGCCTAGAAACAACACCATAGGCTATGGGTTAGGCAGCTGCTCTTGCAACGACGAAATATAACTTTACCTGTGTATATTTGTTGCTGTAAATGTTTCCTGAAAATCAAAAATAATAACAATTAATAATAATTATTAACATAACAAAAATTTATTGTAATGATTTTGCTGACCAGTTTGGATTTTTTTTTTATTATTTAAGGGTTTTTTGTCGGCTTTACTGGTTAAAAAGTTCAAAACGAAAACAAAACACAAGTTTTTCCTTATAATCGTTTATACCCTACGTTTTACAAAACTCCGTGCCATCTTCAGGGGTTTCAATCTGCATACCGTTCATACCGAACCTAAAGAATAGAAAATCTTAAAAAGGAATGTTTTTGATTGTTTATTTTTGGCAGTGTAGTAAAAAATGTGTGCTTGCTGCTCGGCGGATCGTAGTCAATGCGTAGTATAGATGCGTTAGTGCTTCGTCACAATTCAATATCTATAAAAGCAATAATTCTTTTGAATATATTTTTTTGTGATTCCGGGAACGATGTTGTAAAAATTTCGATGTGTTGTAGTTGGGCTCAGTTGTTTGACTAGCTCGGCCATCCCTGTTCTAAAACATCATTGTATGGCCTTAATCCTTGCTTTTACTCCCGTTGGTGCAAGCTTAGCATTAAAATTGTTAGCTAGGTTGCTCTGCACAAAGTTTCGTCGAGTCAAGATTTGGCCTACTTGCAAGTTCTTACTTCGGCTTCGTATGTTATATGACTTTGTATTTCGGATGTGTGCTCTTTCCAAATTTTTCTTTATATTATTTCGTATCAGCTGGAAGTCTACGATAACACCGCAATATCGTTCAGTAGTCGTAAATTTCGTAGTAGTCTATAGTCGGCTCCGTGAGTAATCATATGTATGTTGTCCAAACACGGCCAAGTATGGAGTATGGCGTAATGATTGATGTTAACTATTACGAAGAGCACAGTTAATGCTGCTGGTAAACGCATCCCATTCCCTCTGATCATTTGGTATATAACTTCTAAGGGCTTCATTGATTGAACGATTCGCTCTCTCTGACCCAATTGACTTTGGCGAATAAACAGCGGTAGTTATAAGTGAAACGCCATATTTCGTCAAGAATTGTGGTTTTGCTGTAGCTTGAGAAGTTTGACAGTTTTCGCAGTTTTGTATGTAATTTCGAATTTGGGTAACCATACCAGGCCAATAGAACCTCCGTCGAATTCGTTCTACTGTTTGGCCGATCCCGCTATGCGCTGCCGCTGGTGGGTCATGGGCCGCGGATATTAATTGTTGGCGTAGTTCGGTCGGCACATACAATTTCCGTGCATTGTCATCGGTATCAGTAATACCAGTCACAAGGTCTGTGCGATGGTAGATGTATCCATCTACGACCTGAAAGTCGGGCAAATTTGAGTACTGAAACCGAAGTTTCAGTTCCTCGCATTCTGGGGAGTTGAAAGCATGTTGTTGTGGTAACGACAAAAACACTCCCCGAAGGTTTTAGGGAGTGTTGTCGAATTAACAGTCCTTGGCCGGATTTGAACCCGGTACGCTCTGGTACTCCCTTGCGGTACTGCCCGACTGTCGTGGTAGCGATTTATGACCAGTGAAACCTTCTACGTCAAGTAACCCCTACTTCCGTAAGGAAGGATAAGATGGGTAATGAGAGGTGAGAGGCATCATATCCGTAGATCAACCATCAAGTTACACGTCATTACCTTTGTGGATATCAGTCGCCTCTTACGACCGGTATGCCTACTTGGGGCATATTCTAAGCCCCTAACCCGCAGGGGCATCGGAGCTTAAATCTCTTTCAGGTAGACCGCTTAGTTCTAATGCACTAATTTCTGTTTCTGGCGTGCCTTCGTATATTCGCGATAACGCATCCGCTATTATGTTTTACTTCCTTTCCTCTGTTAAATCGTGAAATTAAACCCCTGCAGTTTGATGGCCCACCAGACTAGTCTTCCGCTCCAATCTTTTTGCTGCATGAGCCATCGCAAACTAGCGTGGTCAGTCACCACCTTAAACTCCATCTCTACGATATACATGCGAAATGTTTTTATCGCTAATACTACAGTTGGACACTCCAGCTCGGTCACTGACTTCTTTGACATAAGGCTATATGGCGCTCTTGACCGCTATCGTCCCTTTCCATTGTAGTATGAACGGTTTATGGTAGTTAGGATAAATTAATACTGGGGCGGAAGTAAGCTTCTTTTTGAGGTCATCAAAGGCTTTTTGAGGTCATTAAAGTTCGTCTGGATTCCACGATAAATGTTTTTTTCTGGAAAGTAGCTCTGTTAGATGGGAAGGTGGTGATAAATCGTCGAAAGTTAGCATACAGTCTTTGGGGCCGGGTAAGTCTCAATCGCAGCAATCTTTTCTTGGTTTACTTGAAGAGTTCCGTTCCCCACTATATACCCTAAGTAGTTGATTTGGCTTGGACAAAATTTACTCTTTTTGATGTTGATTGTCAAGCCAGCCTTTCGCAATAATGTAGAGACTTCGGACAAGTGAACCAAGTATTCTTCTTTCGAATTGATACAGTGGCCTGTTGGGCACGGTAAAGGCAGTCTTTGCCCGTGATTGCTTTTCAAGACCGATTTGCCAGAATGCATCTTTCAAGTCAATCTTGGAAATGCAATGAACTGGAGGCAGCCTACTCAGCAATCCCTCAATATTTGGGATGGGATATGCATCCTTCAACTTTACCTCGTTTAATTTCCCCAAAGCTATACAGAAACGGACCTTTCCGGGTTTCACAATTAAAACTATGGGCGATGAGCACGCTAAGCTAGAAGCTTCTTCTATAACTCCTTGCTCCAACATTCTGTCTATTTTTTCGCATAACAACTTTTTGACAGCCGGGGATATAGGGGAATGTCTTTCTTTGATTGGCTTTGCATGTCCTGGATCGATAACATATTCGACTACACCTATCAAACCAACCCATCTCTCTCAAAACTTGGAACCAATCTATTATAACTTCTAATTGTCTTTATTGGTGAGTATTCAAAGACACGACTTCATTAGAATCGGCCTCGGTCGGATTTACCTGATCGGATTGAGAATCGAGCTTTAACCCGATGCCAAACTCATTCTAAAAGTCCATACTGCATATGGCTGACTGAGCAAATGACGGAACTATCAAGAGTTCTATGTTTTTATTTTGACCATTAAAGCTAACTGGTATTAAAACTATGCCTTTTATTTGTTGTTGTTGGCCATCCGCTGTTTTCACGTACCCATCACAATCTACCGCAGATGGCCTTTTAGCTAATATTGCTGTCGCCAGGTGGAGGTCAATTCTGGTTCGGCGTTATCGCGAAGTGAAAAGTAAATTCGTAAATTCACCACGATTTTCGATGGTCGTTTTACTTTAAATTTTCGATTTGAAATGAAGTGAAAAAGGTTAACGCCAATAAAAATTTGGTGTTAACTTCCAGATTTCAAAATTATTGAAACATCGGATTTTTTACAAATTTAAACGTTTAAAGTGATAAAAATTGCTTTTATACTTATAATTCTATAATAAACTATTATTTAGCAAGAACAAATTGGATCAACGCAAGTCAAAAGGTTCTTTTACCAATAGTTTTCACCGCACATATCGAAATCGTATTTTAAAGCTCAGTGAACTGAAGAAAGGCAAACTTCAAGTGATAAATAAAGTGAAAAGATTTTTTTCACTTCAAGATAAGGCAAAACCAGAATTGAGCCCCTGGCCTCCTATCACCCTTTTATTGGCACCGCTGTCTAATAAAGCTCGTACTTGCTCACCGTTAATACCTATCTCTGTAAATGGTCTATCGTCGGAAGTTTGGTACGCAATCGACGAGATAACATATTTACGCAAACCCTTCATGTTCCAAACACTTATCATTCGCCGCGTTGAACGAAAAACGACCTTCGGAAGGGCGGAGAAGATTTCAGCACGTCGCTGTTTGTATTCAGCTAATCGAACATGAAAACCTTTTCTTGGACTTAATTTAGGCACTCCGACTACATTGTTGGCAACTAGGCTTGTAGGTGTCTAATTTCCCACAACCGTAAAAAAATACATGCCGCACTGTGTTTGTGTAGTCTTGGTACCTATCCCCCCTTCCATCAGAATTCCAACACTTGAGGTTTCCGTTGACATTTCTGCAATGGATGCGGTATCCGTAATGTCATGGTCATAACATCCTTCCGCTACTTCGGCTATATTTCGTCTTGCTTGGAAACTTTGGTTTGGATGGCTGGTCAGTACCCTAGCCATGAAATTTGTATGCCTGTGACATTTCCTTCGAAGAATCGACAAGTTGGATATGTACAAATGCAACAACTCATACCTAAGATCAGGCTTTAAATTCCCGATCTGCCATAGGGAAACGCAGACGATCATTAATGGCAAGGATTTCGTCTAAAAATTTATCAAATGATTCGTTGGGTCGCTGTTTTCGACGACGTAAATTTTCTTTCCTAGCTTAGTCGCTCAACTGAACCTTTTATTTCTGCCTCAAACCTTCACATAACTCCCCCCACCCTAGTCGTTCCGTTTGCCGGTGATGTCGCCAAAACCAAGCTTCAGCATTTTAGCTGAACAACATATACACATATCGGCACAATACATCGAAGTAATCGTTCAAGGACTGTCGTGTTAGCGCATTAACTCGATATATTAAGTCTTCGACAGACAGACAGAAATTTGATCATTCTATTATGGTTAATGTGCTGTGCAAACATGCAGATGGTTTCAAAGCTGTGCATTTTAATGCTCGTAGTTTGAACAGTGAAAAGTTAGATTATATTAGGAGCATCTTTGAACTATCTACTGTTGATGTCATCTGCGTGTCGGAGACATGGTTTCACCCCGATATTCCAGATCAGTTTTACTCTATTAAAAATTACAAGCTGTTCAGGAATGATCGGTCGGGTAAAAAAGGAGGTGGTGTGGCTATTTATTGTAGAGATTACTTAGTTGTTAACGTTATCAGTCGGTCGTCTTTATCTGAAATTGAGTTTCTCTCCGTAGTTCTATCCGATTCTATCTCAAAAGTGCTTGTGTCTTGTGTCTACAACCCGAATAAAAACTCTTCTTATCGTTCATTCTTTGACGATATTTCTTCCAAATTAACCGATTTTGATCATTTAGTTGTTTGCGGGGATTTTAATATCAATTTATTAACTCCTGACTCCACTTCGGTCAATTTCGTAGACACTATCGCATCTACTGGCATGTCCATTGTTAATAGCCAAATGCCTACTAGGTTTTCGTGCAATACGCGTCCGAGTTTATTGGACATCTTTATTGTCCCAACTTCCACCGGTGTAGTACTATTTGATCAATTGTCCTTTGTGTCTGATCACGACTTAATCTTTTGTACTTTAAATTTTAAATTACAATATAGTGATGTTTCAACAACAGGTTTTTACTACCGTGATTACAATGCCATTAATTTAAACAGTTTGTTCTTTGATTTAAACAACTTCTCCTGGGAATGTTGCTGGCAATTAGTCACGGTTGATGACAAACTTAATTTCCTAACGCAATCTCTAACTTACTTCCTAAACAAGCATGTACCACTTCGTAAGCTTGCGTGCTCCCCGCGTTCTGGCCCTTGGATTACACGTGAGGTCAAAGTGGCCATAAAAAACCGCAACCTCGCATATAACGCTTGGAAAAGAAAACCTACTAGTGAAAACTGGATCGCCTATAAGCAGTCTACCTCTGTTCTACTGGCTAAAAAGAAATTTTACCTTGGCAAACTTAATACCGATTTGCCCCCTAAACAGCTATGGTCTAATTTAAAGCGGTTAGGCGTACGGCCATGCTCTGAAGCCGCTTGTTCTCTAGACCCTAACCTACTCAATTCATTTTTTGTTTCATCTAGCTCCTCTGCATCCCATAGTCCTCTCCCTTTAAATTCCTTCTCCGCTGTATCACCCTTGCCTGAGTTCCAGTTCGTGCCGGTTGGGGAACTTGAAGTGGCTAAGTGTGTTTATAGTATTAAATCAAATGCAATCGGGTCTGATGGCATTCCACTTAAATTCATCAAGTTAATTTTGCCTAACATTTTGAGCTGTTTTACTCACCTGATAAACCACTGTTTCACTACTTCGACTTTCCCTGCCGCATGGAAAGAAGCAATTGTTACCCCCCTCCCTAAGAAACCTGGGGCTACTGAGCCCTCCGATTTCAGACCCATAAGCATACTAACTGGCCTGCCTAAGGTATATGAGATACTTATGGCGAATCAAATTACCGCGTTTATTGAAAAAAATAATCTCCTTAGTCCATTCCAATCGGGTTTTAGAGAAGCTCATTCTTGCTCGACTGCTGTCATGAAAATACTCGATGACATCCGCCAGGAGTTTGACAAGGGTCACCTGACTCTTTTGTGTCTTTTGGATTTCTCCAAGGCATTTGACTCTGTCAACCATAGTCTTCTCTGTGATAAGCTATACAAATTTTTCGGTTTTGATAATAATGCAGTTAAACTTGTTAAGAGCTATCTAAGCGATAGAACTCAAAAGGTTAAAATTGACAACAATTTCTCTGAAGTGGGGTACACTAAGTCTGGAGTACCACAGGGCTCGGTCTTGGGTCCCCTTCTCTTCAGTATTTTTATTAATGACATTTTTAATGTCTGTTCTTTTGTTCGACGGCACGCTTACGCTGATGATGTGCAATTATACATCTCAAGCCATGTTAGTATGGTTCAGGATTTAACTGATAAGTTGAATGACGACTTACGATCGATTATGGAGTGGTCCAGGTCAAATCTTCTATGCCTTAACGCTCAAAAATCATATGTACTCCCAATATTCAAAGATAAAATACAGTTTTCCAATATTCCACACCTTTATATTGGCTCTGCCAGACTTCAGTTGGTCGAAAAAGTAAGAAATCTGGGCTTTGTAATCAACTCCAAGTTGTCCTGTGTGGACCACGTCAATCAAGTTGTGGGAAAAATTTATTACACATTGCGTTGCCTTAGATTGTCATCAGTATTCGTACCTTCTGAGACGAAGAAGAAGCTTATTTTGAGTCTTATTGTTCCCTATATTACCTACTTTGAGGTTGTTTATAGCATTTTAGATGCTGGTTCCCTTCATAAACTCAGTGTTGCTTTTAACCATGCCACTAGATATGTGCACGGTCTGAAGAAATTCGATCACTTATCTACGCTGAGAAACTCAATACTTGGATGTGACCTAATAAACTTTATCAAAGCGCGTAATTGCATTTTTATGTTTAAATTACTAGTTTACAAAAAGCCTGATTATTTGTACGATAAGCTTACGTTCTCCAAAAGCACACGCTCCTCTAATTTTATTCTGCCAAAGTTCAATTACTTAACCTCTTCCAGGCTTTTCTTTATTAACGGTGTCAGGCTCTGGAACTCCATTCCTCAGTCTTTAAGAAACTCAATGCGAGAAAATAATTTTAAAAATGTAATCTTTGACTATTTTAGTAATAGAATCGCATAAATTGATGTTTTTAAATCTGGCGTTTTTTTATTTACCAACCTAAATAGTTTATAGTTGTTATAATTGTAACATAGTCCTGATGTCATTGGCCCATAGTCATAGTCAAAATTAAACATGATCTCAAGGTAGTTTAAGCATTTTTGACAGTTAGCACATGTAAAGTTGTGTCAAAAAGCTTTGACTGCCTTGAAATCTTGTTTAAGTTTGACTATGACTACGGGCCATTATGTTTATGTTTATGTTTATGTTTATTATGTTTATTTTTATTTATATATTGTTATGCTGAGCTTGTTTTAAATTCTACTATTTATTCATACATCTTCATATTTTTCATACTTTATAATTGTTTATATTTATAAGTTTTCTGTTTGTATTGCGCAATAAAAGATTTAATCTTAATGTGCTAATGTATTTAAATTTATTTATAATAAATTGAATTGAATTGAATTGAATTGACATACCATTCGGGTTGCCTGTGAAACGTACGTGCCAGTTGGAAATTATGAGAGAAATTTTATTAGCCTGTACTTCGCTTGTCCGGGGTAGAGGTCCTCTGTCACGGTACGTTCGGTTAGGATTCTCCTCCAGTTCATTCAACGGCATCTCCTGTGACCGCCTTGGGATATCTTGAAGGGCGCTCGTGATTCCTTCCTACATTTAAATGTTCGAGTAGTGTACTCAACTCACAACCGATTTGCGCTGTCATTTTTTTTGCGGAAGCCATTCAGGGATTCTTGGATCAGGTTTCGCACTATAGAGTCGTCGGAGGCGATACCTGGTGTTTGGGCACTAGCGGTTTGTCTGGTAAGTGGTAGCGGCGATCTGTTAGAAGGTGGTCTGTTCGGATTTGCTCCAGTGTTTTCAGCCAATTGCGTTGCCGAACGCATGATGGGCCTGTTCCTCGATACTGCACCTCCTCTCGCGCTGTGCTTGGCTTACAACATCGCTACAAATAGATCAGATTATTTCCAAGTCCGCGCTTTTTATATTCAGATCTTCCGAACTATGTCGAGCCTCAATTGCAAAAACATTTCTAATTATTGATTCAAGAATTGCAGAAAACAAATCCTGTAAGGTCGCTGTAAAATTTTGCAACGTATCTATTATTTGTATCAATAATAACAGCTAAATAAGTATAAGCGGATATAACCACATTTATATGGGTTAAAAAATTTTGACGAAAAAAATAAATGAAGAAAAGTTTTGTTATTTTCTTTAAGGGGAAAAGTTCAATATATTTGTTTAACATAGTTGCTGCATATGAGGACTTATGTACATGAATACTACTATCACTGCCGGTTGGCTCCAACCTGGAAATGGTATGACAACTGAAAGGAAAAGAAACTACCTCTTCTGCAAATTGAAGTTCAGTATTTAGCTACCAACTGAATAATTCTCCAACCGCATAACCCATATGGCATAAGAAAAAGGATGGGGTGAACAACGCGAGTAATCCGCCGAGGTAACCCAATTGGGAATATCTCAAGCGAGGTCCTACCCAAAAATTTGGCATAAGCCAAACGCCATAAAAATCTCCGAAAAACAAATGAAATCAACAACATTCTGTTAAAGTTTCACCGGTTCATATCAGAAATAGTCCAGTACTGACATTCCCAGGCAAAATCTCTTCGCAGATATGCAAAAAAAAAAAATTCACAAAAGTTATGAAAAGTTGTAACCTTCGTCGGGCGCCATTTATGTAATGAACCGTAGTGTAGGGCAGGCCTATTGGCAGCTTTTGCCCTTCCGAGAATCGATTCTTTTCGGCTAAACCATCTACTAGAATGCCGACCATTCGAACACATGGTTCTCCGAGTACGGATTGAGTTTAAGGAGCGGATACTCTGATACAACCTGAATGTCGTCATACCATTCTCCGGTGTTGTTGCCTTGCCGTCATTACTCAACCAACCTGTTAGAAGAAAATCGACGTTGTCTCTTTAAGCCCAAAATAATCTTAAACCATAATTTTTCTTTTTAACCTTCACCTTAAATTTATTACAAAAATGAACTTATTTCCTATCCCTGTTTTCATTAGAAGCAACCTACTATTCTACTCTACATTCAAAGTTAACCTTCCCAGCTAACCAAAAGTAGAAAAAAATACTCCTTTCGGAGCCATAAAACGCACATTTCTCGGAGCTTTACCCTCCGAAATGAGCTCTTTTCGGAGCCCAAATGGAGCGAAAAATCGTTCTACGGGGGCACCCAAAAAGGAGTTATAAAAGAGAGTCCATAATGAGTCCGAATCCGATGCATTTGCAGCGTTTTATGACTCTTTTTAAATGAACTTCGGAGTCTTTTTGGACTCTTTTCGGGGCCTTTTTTTAGGCACATTTTTTCCCCCTTTTTTACAATTTTGCTAAGACTCTTATAGGTTTTAAATACTCATATCTGTATTTAACTAATCAGAAGAAATTTCACCTTCTAATGGTTTATACAGTATTATTTATTTTATATTGAAAACATATGTAATTCTATTAGTTCTTTATCGAAAACAAGTTTTATGTAAAAATATTTGTATAACTAAATATATAGGTACAACTAAGCATAGACATTTTTCATTTGGAACTTATCACTTCATACAATCAAAAACTATATTCGATTTATTAAAATGCTATATAGAATATACGTACAGTGGCAGGAATAATAGAAACAAAATTGGAAGTAGTATTACTCGTAAAATATATTTATTTGTGATTTTAATAATTTTCATTTAAAATAAAGCAAAATCTTCTATAGAAACCACATAAATAAAAGTTTCAAAGTTTGCAAAAAGTTCAGCAAAGTTTATCAAAGTTTAAAAAATTGCCTTCAAAACATTGTGTTAACTTTGAAAGTTTTACTATGTGGTTTCTATAATAGACTTTGTTTTATTTTAAATGCACTTTAGTTGGCTTCCAACTTTCGACTATTGATAAACATTCAAGGGAAAAAGACATTTTACGTTCCATTAGGTAAAATAAAAAAACCTCAGAAAATGGTCTAAAACATATTGCACGTTGATGCTTATCCGCTTTCCAAAGTTTATTTTCTCACAATTCTCTTTACGCGTACAACAAAAAGGATCAGAAAATGATCTAAATCGTTCATATAACTGAGCCTTGCAGTTTATCCGCTTTACAATATTAATTTCTTCTTCCAAGGCTCCGTGAATCTTCATAAAAAAGTGGTATTTTTGATGTTTACTAAATAATACTCCAAAAAAGCTCAAACAACGGACTCTTTTTGGATCATTATTTCGGAGCGTTTCGACTTTGGTAAGCTGGGTTGGTATGCTAACATACTCAATTTAATATACATATGTGTGTGCCTAATTCCTCTTTTGTTTAAAAAGTAAATTTAGGTAAGTTAGCATACAAGTGAACAAGCTATCGAATCAAACATTTGTTCTATAAAAATTCCTGTATTGACATCTTCGAGTTCTCTTTTACAATCTATTTCTGTTAAACTGATATATGAATATAACCACTCGTTCGAACTTCAAGCGGTACAACAAAACTTGTCTGTTACCTAACAGCTAACATTTTCTCAGTTGTTTGCTTTCGAACTTCTCTCTTTAGTATCTATATCTCTATAATGTCTATATCCAAAGAACATAAATCTATAAGAATGGAGAACACGCTACTTTGAGAGATTTTCAGCGAGTGCACTCCAGAAGAACAAATTTTAAGAGTTTACCACATGTCTCACTATTTTTCTTACCTACAAAACTTCACCAAATATATTTGAATTCGCTTTGTGCATATGATTTCGTGGCAAAAACGAATGATGACGATCTAATAACAAAATGTAAACAAATAATCGGGGATGAATTGATCCTAGGTGATTGACATGCTTTCTTGTTTACACTTATGCAGATCAAAGGAATATCGATTTTCAATCTATGATAGTGCGTTTGACATCTCATTTGTTCGCACTTGCAATTTCTATAAAAAATTGAAATGAATGCCTCCCGCATGCCTCTTGCTTATGAGATATCAATCGCACTAACACTTTACATACATATGTACACAGTTATAAAAAAATATGCATACAAACATAAGTCGCCTGCCAAAAAGTTCAACTGAAGATGAAAAGCTGTATGCGCATGTTATCGGTCGTTGATATAATTTGCAAATTTGTGGGTCTTGTGATATTTTCTTCTAAAATAAGTCAATTTATTGATTTTTGGCATACTTCCGTCCTTCAGCGAATAAAGTTGCTATGTCGCAAAATTTAGTTTTCGAGATGGTTGTGTCTAAAGCTTTAAATTTTCATGCAAATGTATCGCCATTTGAACCTTTATCGAATATATACGAGTACTTCATTCATTTTCAAGAAATCCACAGACATCCTTTATGCAAACAAAATGTCTACATATGTTTCATGAATAAAAGTGTGAAAATCAAAAAATACAACATATCAGCTTAATCCACGCCATAATTCAATTATATATGTATGAATGGTTTCTTCCATTCTTCTTCTTCTTAATTTTTGCAACGAAACGGCTACAAATTTGTCCTAAGCCAAACGGGGCATTTCCAAAATCAGTAATTACCTGTACCCTATCGACACCAGTTTTCCTCTCGAAAGTAATCCACTATCCTTTTGCGAAGCTGATGGTTTCGCTTCCTCTTACAGATCGGTGGCACGCTTCTCTTCTATGCGCCTTTAAATAAAGTATGTGTCAGCACTCGTTAGCGGGTAAAATTTAGAAAATTCCTTTTTGGAATTCTTTATTTTAAATTAGACTTAAACGAATTTAAGCGCGATACCGATATTGGTTACTAACCAAACTTTAACTTATATATATATTTTTTTTCTTACTCGAACTTCACACTTTGACTATCCCAATCAGAAAGACGGAAGCTCTCCCTTTTGCGGAAGCCAACACCGATCATTCTCCCCATATCTCTCAGCTGATCGATTCTCTCCAAGGCATTACCATTCTCAACTGTCAGAATGAAAAACTGTTCCTACCTAGTGTTGTAAAACGCTAAAAAAAATTGCATATTATTATTATTTTTTTCTTTTATCCAAAGATCAAAAAATCGCACTCACAAATTCTAAAATACATTTACATCTTATCGTTCTCCCTCATACCCAATTAAATCGAATTCATTCAATAAAAGCTTAATTTTTTACATTTGCTTTTGTTCGCTTTCATAACAAAAATTCTAGACGATTTCTCTCAGATTGCAACATTTTGAATATAAAAAAATAGCAAAGGACAACAAACGAAAATATTAAATGCATACATAAAAATGACATTAAGGTGAAGTAGGAAAAATTCTCAAGTATAACACCTAGAGAGCAAACTGTTTTCTGTTTATACCAACGTCATTTTTATGTAATGCTAGAGCACTTACCGATTCTCAGCAACGATAAAACGCCTTTCGTAGTAGTGATATGTAGGGGCTGTCCAGAAAGGTTACGCGTCGGTACCTATAACCACGTTTGGCTCTGTGCCGTGTATATAATAATCTTGTTTGACTGCTTTGCTGATATGTATGTGACGCTCTGCTTATGTGGGTGTGTGTGTATGCAAGTGCTTTGCCTAATCGTGCCTAACACGAAGTTTGCTATCAACCGGCAAAAGACGAAGGCAACTGCGTTTCTCATAAATATCATAGTGCTTTCAGAATACTTAAGACGATAGTTAATTTGTTTTGTTTGTGTATTCTTCGTAGTTATACTAATACAACATAAGATAAATAAAAATAAAATAAAACAAGTAAGAAAGTTTAAGTTCGGGTGGAACCGAACATTATATACCTTGTAGTGAGCTTTTATGGCATACCAATTTAAGCAGTCTACTCCTCAGTTCGTATTATAAAGCCAGCTGATTGTTTTCAATTGAAAACCCTTGTTATGAGTTTTGAGGATAAATTTAATTAAATTAATATAATTTATTTATTTGTCAATTTCTAAGTATTAGTACAGTAAGATTTACATCTCTTTTTGCACAACACAATAATAAACACATATTCAAATTAAATTATTTAAAAATAATAATATTTAACAGTAAAATATAATAAAGTTATCAATAAGCAAGTAAGAAAGTCTAAGTTCGGGTGGAACCGAACATTATATACCTAGTAGTGATCTATTATGTCATCCCAATTTACGCAGGTCTATTTTAATACTTTCAGTTCGTATTTGCGTTCAAATATACCGACGTACAGACAGACAGACGTATCGAGAGACGGATGGCTACATCGACTCAGCTCATCCTCCTGATCATTTCAGTATACGTACAAACATTTCATGTTCATGAAAGGAATGAATATCAAAAAAGATATACAACTTCGCTTTTGCAGTGGGGTATTAACTTCTTGCCCGGATATTTTACTTTTCATTCTGAAGGTTTTGATATACATTAATAAATATATATCTCGATTCGTTTATGCCGAATGAAGTAATATATCTTGTGTGCGTAACAAAAAATAGATATAAAAAAGGGTGTCTTTTATAGGCGCCAAAGAACTCAACCGCTCTTTATGAAATTTTCACAATATATACTTGGGTTCACTGTGTACAGCATAGACAATATATAGTATTGGAAAAGTAGGCGGAGCCACGCCCCCAGGCTATATAAAGTTTCAATTGGTCATAATTCCGAACTTTTTTGGTCTAAATTAATGAAATTTGGATATATGTGTCACTTCGTCAATATCTACATCATTTTACAAAAGTGGGCGGTGCCACGCCCACATATTTTGTGTTTTGTTTTGCTCTTGAACTTTCACGATAAGTTCAGGAGTTCGCTGGGCACGATACAGTCTGTATATAGCTTTTGGAAAATCCCCCAGGTAATATAAAGCTGCAGTTCGGTATAGTTAAGAGTTTATTTGGTTCAAGTGAATGAAATTTTATATATAGATGTGTTCTATATATCAAAACGTCAAAACAACGTCTATCGGGTTTGCTAGTATATTATAAAACGGCCAAAGCAAACCACGAATTTCAGCATTCTTTTGTAAATCTGAGAGACTAGATTGCGTTCAAATAGACAGACGGACAGACAGACAGACGGACGGAGAGACGGGCAGGGCTAAATCGACTCCGCTCATCGTGCTGATCATTTTAGTGAACTTTTCTCTTCTTGTTTTCATACTTACATACATTTAATGTTTCTGAAAGGTATGAAAGTCAAAAAAGATATATAACTTCGCTATTGCAGTGGGCTATTAACTACGTGCCCGAATATTTCGCTTGTGTGTTTCCCGATTTGGCTAATTTTTGACAGGAGTATAATACATACTACTGAGAAGCAGCTGACCAATTTTCATTGAAATATCAAAATCGAATTATAAGTGATTGCCTTTGAAAATAGCAGAAATTTTATGCTGAAAAGTGGGTGGCGCGACGTCTACTTCCTCGAAATTGAAAAAAATTGTTTGCGGCCGAGTTTTTCTCAAAAAGCTTATTATGTGTGCAAAATCTAATTGATAAACTTGCTTAGTTGTAGAAATATCGCTCTTTAAATTTTCCAAAAAAAAATTTCAGAACTATGTTAAAAAACTGGGCGTGGACATTAACCGATTTCGCCCAATTTTACAGCAAATAGTTACCTTTATATACAGAACATTATCACAAAATTTCGTTTCCACAAATCAATTTTTGGCGGAGTTATGGCATAAAAAATTTTGTGGAATAGTCCACTATAAAATGGGCGGGGCTACGCCCATTTTCGAAAATTTTAAGTTTTTAGATTACTTTGTTTACGGAAACTTTAAAACTGAAATATAAATGATGTAAAGCTATTTTACGCAAAGTTATTGCCTATTTAATATATCTACGAGCCTTTTCAAAATCTTTCATATAAAAGTGGGCGTAGACCTTAACCGATCCCGCCCATTTTTTCCTGGAACATTCCTTGCATACTTGCAAACCTGCGTGCTGAATTTCGTTTCGATATCTTTACCGGTTTTTGATTTATGATTAATATTATTTCTAAATTTGACTTAATCAAAAGTGGGCGGTGCCACGCCCATTTTCACAAATATCTTGAAAAGTTTATTTTATGCCTCAATCTCAATGTACTCAACAAATTTTATCCTTATAGGTGTATTATGTACCGAGTAATCCCTTTCTTTGTGTTTTCGAAAATATTTTATATATAAAAAGTGGGCGTGGCTATCATCCGATTTCGCCCATTTTAAATAGCGCTCGGAGATGAGTGCCAAGGAACCCGCATACCAAATTTCATTAGGATATCTCAAAATTTACTCAAGTTATCGTGTTCACAGACGGACGGACATGGCTTAATCAATTTCTCTTTTCGTCCTGAACATTTTGGTATACATAAGTCAATATCTATCTCGATCCGTTAATGCCGTTACGTACTGTCGTTACGCGACTAAAGTTAATATACCTTGTGTGCGAATCACTACTAGGTATAATAACTTCACCAAGTAAAAAGTAAAATTATAAAAAAAAACAAGTTATGAAAGGGCTGTCTTCGCCTGTGCCGAAGACTTCATACCTTTCATGAACACGCATCTCGGTTTTATGTGTCCGATCCTTACTCACAATTTGTAAAAACTCTGCAAAACTGATAATTTAAAAATACATAGCCCAAACCCCATTTATCGGAACAATCGATTGCATGGGAGTCATATGTTATGTAGGTCCGATCTGGCTGACTTTTATTAACCACATTATATACATACTAAGTTCCAAACCTGCAAAACTTTACGTTCCTAACTTTTTAATTGCAAAATTTCTAGCACAAACCCCATTTATCGAACCTATCGATTGTATGGGACCTATGCGTTGTATTGCTCCGATCGTGCTGATTCCGACAAATGATTAGTCACATGCAAAGTAGCGGCTCCATACCAAATTTCAGCAAGATATCTCAAAAACTGAGGGACTAGTTTGAGTACAAACAGACAGACGGAGAGACGGACATGGCTAAATCGACTCAGCTCATTACCCTGATCATTTCTGTATACTTATTGGTGGGTCTATCTCTTCTTCTTCTCATACTTACAAACATCGGACCAAAATTATAATACCAGTTCATGTTCATGAAAGGTATAAAATGCATTATGTAAGTGGTTCAATTCGAGGAAAAGTATTTGTACAGGACATCTTTGAAGTTACTTTTGTTCAAATTGCTTTTTATGCTATCAGGTATTGATTTCCAAACTCTTACAGCATTGATGAAGAACATTCTTTTAGAGTTCATAAAGTTAAAGTATGGTAGCATTAGGTTAAGACAGCCGTCCGATTTTGGAAAGATAAGGCTTTCATAAACATATTTTGGAGTCTTCGTATACATTAAACGAAATAGAAAAATACAGTTTCGAGCTTTGAGATAGCCAGTGATCTCACATCCCAGTAAGGATGTTCTCCAGCCAGATATGTGGTCAAACTTACGTATTCCATAGACATAACGCATAATTTCGTTAAAAACAATATCAACTTTGTGAGCAGACTGGGATTCAAGCTTGGTATATACTAGTTCAGAGTACGGGGTGGTAAAATGATTTGTCGAGCAAGCCTCTTCCGAATATGAATCGGAGTAAACGGAGCCGACTGCCTTAGGTTACGTAGAGTAGCATAAACTTTGCCTACACTAATATGGTCCACACAGCTTAGATTTGTGGTAATAACAAAGCCCAAGTTGGTTATTTTTTCAACTATCGCAAGAGAGTTATTGTTTAAGTTAATATTTGAAATACTAGTAGAACTTATATTATTTTTGAAAACTGGTAAGACACCCGATTCACTTCGGCTAAGCTGAAGGCCATTATATGTAGACCATCGTGAGATAGCTAAGTAGTAGTAAGTCCTCATTCAGCTTAACCGTTTCTACGTCAATCGTTTCGAGACGACCGGATAAGTAAAGCTGAACATCATCGGCGTATGCATGCATACTTACATTTCGACAAGATAAAAATATATCGTTGATAAATACACTAAACAACAACGGACCTAAAATAGACCCTTGAGGCACGCCACAAATTATATTTTTTACCGTTGATGATACTTTGCCGATCTTGATCCTTTGACACCTATCCGTTAAGTAACTCTTCATAAAACCGAGAGCAGCTTTACCAAACCCATAATAGTATGAAAGCTTAGAGCACGGTAATAAATGATCAACAGAGTCGAATGCTTTAGAGAAGTGAAGTAAACATAAGCCATATGCAAGTCGTCAATTATTTTAACCATATCTGCTGAACATCCGTGTCCTGCCCTAAACCCAGATTGATATGGAGAAAGTAGACTTTTCTAAGCTATGTGAACTGTAATTTGTTCAGCCATAATGGACTCAAAAACTTTCGACAGGGCGGGAAGAGCACTGATTGGACGAAAATCACCAGGAGAACAGGCTCGCTTATTTTTTGCAATGGGACATACAAAGGCAATTTTCCAGGAGTTAGGAAAACAGGATGTCGTAATACAGTGGTTAATAATGTGCGTCAGCGGGCTAACTATATAGGGCATAATTAAGTTTAAAAATCTAATAGGTAAGCCATCCTCGCCGACTGCGTTTTATTTTATTGATGCATTTAGCGACATTGCACTCTGATACAGTGGACAATTCGAAAAGTATGTCAGCGTGTTTGATAGAAGGATATGGAACAAACTGTAGTGTAGAACTATTGGACGAAGCCCTACATAGTAACACATCATTCAAAGTATCGACATTTAACATACATTCGTTTTTGTCTTTGCAACTTATTCGAAGACTCTTAATATTGCGCCACAGTAAGCCTGAAGAAGTAATGCATCGAGCTTACTCTCGAAATAGCGTTGCTTTTCTTTTCTAACAGTTAGGGTGGATCGGTTTCTCGCTGCATGATATAAATCCCAGTTAGGATCAGTTCGATACCTCTTCCAGTTTTTATTGCTTCCTTGACTCTGGAGGTAAACCATGGACATAGGTTTGATTTCTTGCAGCGTATTGGAGCGTGCGTATCATAAGCTGATAAAACTGCGTAATGAAAAATGTTAGCTTGTCATTAACATCTGGGTAATACCAACAGCTATGCCAGTCTACATGTTCTATCTCAAGAAACAATTAATTTAAGTTGAGCGAGCGGAAATCTCTGTACGTGTAGCAACTTTCTTCGTTAGAAACATTTAAATGTATATCTAGTGTGCAAAAAATTAGATCGTGATCCGAAATAAAAGAAATTTGGTCAAATAGTAAAACAGGGGAGGGATTAGAAACTATTATTGCAACGCCTGGTTGGTACTAGGGTATTAACTACAGAAAGACCAGAACTTGTCGCTTGGTCAAAAAACAACTCACATACAGAATCACGCATCAGAAGGTTAATATTAAAGCCGCCACAAATAATGAAGTTTTCAAAGTGAACAAATAACGTAGATAACTTTTCAAAAAATGGGCTAACACAAACAGACTTATTGGGGTTATACACACACGCTACCAGAGCTTTGTTCAAACGACCAGATAATTCTACAAATAGAAATTCCCCGCCTTCAATGCTTGAATAATATTAATGTGGCTCTTGCAGTAAATCCCTACACCTCCGACTCTTTTACCAATCCGGTCGTTACGAAAAAGGTTATAATTATTTATGTTACCGTGAGTATCGCTAACACCGTTAAGAAACCAAGTTCCAGACACACAGATAACATCAACAGAGGAGGAGTCAAAAACTTACCTAACATAATCCATCTTTAAACTGTTTAAACATCTAACGTTAAAATGAACGATTTTAAGACCACACTATTGTTTACATAAAATGTTAACTAAAGCTAAGATCTTATCATCAATGTTGTCAGTCATTCTGCTATCAACTAACACATGGCAAATAAGCAAAAGGTAACTTCAATAGAAAACATTGGACATATGGATAAAGTAAACAAAAGAACCACCTTTACAAAAGATAATGTATCACAAAACATACTTAAAACTAAAAGTGAGCTTAAACACTAAAGAAGAAAGAATAACAAGAGAGCAAACAAATCGTATCAACATAAACTTTGAAGATTACTCAGATCGTCGACTAGTACAACAGGTTCACCTTTCGCTGCTCTAACATATACCACACCTCTCAGAGTTAATACAGCTACCAGTTTCCCTTCCCTACGCAGTTTGGTGGCCTCTTGTAAAATTTTTCGTTTCTCAACTGCCAAACTCTCAAAAATAAACAATTTACCCTCAAGTCCAACAGAATCAAGCGAAACTGTTGACTTAGTTCACTTTCTATAGTCACTAACGGCTTTAAGAGTGCTGTTACAATCAAGTGGACGGTGAAATTTAACGATCATAGCGCTTTTAATATTGTTAGTATTGGTCTTCGTGCGAAATATATATCTTATTTGTGGTACGTGAAATTCTATGGATAGACACAATATATTAAAAATGCTCTTTAAATTCTCGCCCTCAGTGCACGGTATGCCAAATACTACAGCGTCCGAGTCAAATTCGAGAGAATGTTTTTTCTTTTCCTCTGTTTTTTCTTTGCTTCTAACTCTGCAATTCGCTCAGCAGACTCAGACAGTTTAACGGAAAGCAGGGCAACTTCAGTGTTTATCTTCTTTGTGAGTGTGTTCTGTTGGTCCGTTATTTTAGTAGAGAGAAAGTCAAAAAGAGACTGCAGTTTTACAGTGTGATACTGAATTTTCTCTTCGAGCTCGTGAAGTGGTGCTAATATTGATAGTAGGGCAGCGCTCTCATCCAATTTTACCGCTTTATGCGTGGGAGAACTTTTACTTAAGCGCCTCTTGAGTGCAGCAGTTTGTGTATATGACATACCTCATAAAAAACTATAACAAAGCGGGAAAAATAAAGTTTAAGCGTAAACTCCAGAACTTCTTGTTGACGACCAGCTGTCAGTAGCAAAAAGCACCAGCGGCTCAACAAAATCGAATGTAAATAACCACAAAATACCTGAAAACCCACGCGCGCAACACAGAGCAATCACACAAACGTCTTGTCGGATAGAGTGTCAATTTACTTAAAAAAAAATGTAAATGTATGTTGCGATATACATAGCGTTAACAACTGCAAACAGGCTATATGCCACGGGGCAGTTTGAGTGCAGATCATTTGGCCATAGTAGTATAGCGTCTTCCTTGATAAGGCATGTAGACTACACGGTCCCTTGCATGCGCTTCGAAGAGGTTCTGGAAGCCACTATAGAGGAGGAGGGCTGGAGGAGAGGTGCAGAAATGACGGAAAACACGGTACACATATATACAGATGGTTCCAAAATGACGGAAGGAGTAGGAGCCGCAGTGTACTGTAATGACTTGGGGATCACTAAATCATTGAAATTGCCAGATCATTGCAGTATATTCCAGGCGGAAGTCATAGCCATTAAAGTGGGAGCAGAAATAGCTGTAGAAAGTCTAGCGCTCGGAGAGCGGGTGAACTTTTACGTCGACAGTCAGGCGGCTATCAAGGCCATAATCTCAAATAGTAGCACTTCTTTGAGCGTACTAGAGTGCAAAAGAAGTCTTGAAAAACTTAGTATAGAACATAGAGTACATATCTTTTGGACCCCAGGCCACAAAGGTATAGAGGGAAACGAGAAAGCTGATGAGCTAGCAAAGAGTGGAGTGGCACTAGATGCGAGCAACAGTATTAAAGTACCCATCCCGCTAAGGGAATTAAAGCGTAGGTGCGATTTACACATGGTTAAACAAGCAGATAAGGCATGGTAAGAAGTGCAAGGCTGTAAAATCTCCAAAATCCTGTGCAAATCGTACGACATGAAACTTACAAAAACAATTGTATCCCTCAAAAGGGAAGACTGTAGACTGCTAATTGGTATCCTTACAGGGCACTGCCTTCTGGCAGGCCATGCCCACAAGATCGGTCTTATTTCCGACAGCATGTGTAGGAAATGCAAAGCGGAGACGGAGACTGTGGAGCATGTCATGTGCACATGCCCCGCTCTATCCAGACTGCGGCTTCAAACATTTGGAAAGGGACAATTGCCCAACCTAGCTTCACTGACAGAAATAGGCCCAAGTAGGCTTCTGGTTTTTGCGAAGAAAACATTACTGTTTTGTAAAATAGACACTGAAGTGTCAACTGTATAACAAGAGGTCGTCAAAGTTTTTCTGGTAACACTACGGACGCTATGCGTCTATGTGAGGCCACTGCGTTGGCCTGCCAGCACAACCTAACCTAACCTATGTTGCGATATACAACAGTTATATCATCATAAACGTGCTAAGATATTTTTGCGCCGAGCTTCTATTCCAATTTGTGGTGTGCCGTTTTGAATTTTTTCCTACAAATTGGCGCGACCTCCGGTTAATGCCGACTTCGGACGGCATCTACAAAGGTGGTTGAACGAGTACACCACTTCGAGCGAGCAGAGGATGCAGCTACCAAATCAACACGCATACCCAACACTTAACACTAGACACAATGTAACACACCACACACAGAAGGGCACACAAAAGAAAGTGTCAAAGCTTTGTTTACACTTAACACACTAGTTTTGCTAAACTTACCGTGACAACTCTTCTTCTTTAAATGGTCATCTAACCGCCTGGGCGATTTTGACCGTCCAACATAGCTCGCCAGTCGTTTCTTCGTTGCGCCAACTGGCGCCAATTGGAAACACCGCGGGATCGCAAATCGGTCTCCACTTGGTCCTTCCATCGGAGTGGTGGTCTCCCTCTTCCTCTGCTTCCACCGGCGGGTGCCGATAAGAATACCTTCTGGGCTGGAGCATCTTCGCTCATTCGCACTACGTGGCCTAGCCAGCGAAGCCGCTGTGTTTTAATTCGCTGAACTATGTCGGCGTCTGCGTAAAGTTCATACAGCTCATCATTAAATCTTCTTCGGTACTCGCCGTCGCCAACGCGTGAGGTCCACAAATCTTTCGAAGAACCTTTCTCTCGAATACTCCCAGAGCCGCCTCATCAGATGTTGTTAGTGTCCACGCTTCTGCACCATATAGCAGGACGGGTGCAATGAGTAACTTGTAGAGTGTTATTTTCGTTCGTCGAGAGAGGACTTTACTTTTCAATTGCCTACTCAGTCCGAAGTAGCATTTGTTTGCAAGAGTAATTCTTCGTCGGATTTCTAGGCTAACATTATTGTTGGTGTTAATTGCTGGTTCCCAGGTAAACGAAGTCCTTTACTATTTCGAAATTATTGCTGCCAACAGTGGCTTGGTTGCCACGGCGCGAATGCGCTGACTCTTTGCATGATGACAGAAGGTACTTCGTTTTTCCCTCGTTCACCACCAATCCCATTTTCTCCGCTTCTTTTTCTAATTTGGAGTAAGCAGAAGTTACGGCGCGGTTGCTAAGGCCAATGATATCAATATCGTCAGCATATGCCAACAGTTGCACGCTTTTATAAAATATTGTTCCAGCGCGGGTAAGTTCTGCAGCTTGTATTATTTTCTCCAGCATTAAATTAAAGAAATCGCACGATAGGGGGTCACCCTGTCTGAAACCTCGTTTAGTTTCGAACGGCTCGGAGAGGTACTTCCCAATTCTGACCGAGCTGGCGGTGTTGCTCAAGGTCATTTTGCATAGCCGTATAAGTTTTGCGGGGAAACCAAATTCAGACATAGCGGCATATAGGCAGCTCCTTTTCGTGCTATCGAAAGTGGCTTTAAAATCAACAAAGAGGTGATGTGTGTCGATTCTCTTTTCACGGGTTTTTTCCAAGATTTGGCGTATTGTAAAAATCTGGTCGATGGTAGATTTACCAGGTCTGAAGCCACACTGGTAAGGTCCAATCAGTCTGTTCACATCAGGCTTCAGTCTTTCGCACAATACGCTTGATAGGACCTTATATGCGATATTCAAAAGGCTGATTCCGCGATAGTTGGCGCAGTTTGCAGGATCGCCCTTCTTGTGGATTGGGCAGAGAACACTTAGATTCCAATCTTCAGGCATGCATTCATCCGACCATATTCTGCATAGAAGCTGATGCATGCGCCTTACCAGCTCCTCGCCTCCGTGTGTGAATAGCTCAGCAGGCAAACCATCAGCGCCAGCTGCTTTATTGTTTTTCAATCGGGATATTGCTATTCGCACCTCATTATAGTCGGGTTGTGGAACGTCAATTCCACCATCTTCGATTGTGGGCTCGGGTTCGGCATCTTCTCTGGTTTCTTGCTCAGTTTCTCCATTTAAAAGGGCATAGAAGTGATCCCTCCATATTCTGAACGCTCTCTGAACATCGGCCACCAGGTCGCCGTTCTCATTCTTACAGGAGTTTGCCCCGGGTTTAAAACCTTCTGTCATTCGCCGAATTTTTTGATAGAATTTTCGGGCATTATTCCCGTTGGCCAGCATCTCAAGCTCCTTTATTTCACGCTTTTCTGCCTCTCTTTTGTTCGCCCGGAAAAGCCGGCTCGCTTCCCTCTTCAA
This sequence comes from Merzomyia westermanni, assembly GCA_949987695.1. Lineage (NCBI taxonomy): Eukaryota > Metazoa > Arthropoda > Insecta > Diptera > Tephritidae > Merzomyia > Merzomyia westermanni. The sequence goes on from OX465289.1 coordinate 116,963,814, forward strand.
CTCGCGGTAACACGTAACACATAAAGCGCGCTCTCGATCGCAAATTAATAAATTTATATTTTTTCAAACCAGCAAGTTTGATATAAGAGGTCATACGCAAAACCGCGTATTAGCGATCCAACTCGAAGTGAAGTGATCCGTGATTTGTAGACCCCGCGCTCCCTTTAGCTCCATGGTCTGATGTCCCTGAGCTCCCTAACCCATTTGTGTTCATGGTCCTTCGAGCCGGATCTGAACCAGCGACCTGATCGATCAAGGCTCACAAAGATCATTCATCTCTTCCAAAGTGCAAACCCGTTTGAGACTCCCTACTCAAACCTCAAACTTTGAAATTTCGGGAATGGGCGGAAACAAAACTCTAACAAAATTTGCTCACTAACCCTGGTTTCCCCCGAAGCGGATATTGGAATACAAGCACAAGCCTTTGTACTATTACCACAACTTACGAATATGCTACCCAACTGCAAAATGAACAACAAAGATAGAACCAAATATGCGCACCTGAAGCTGGCAGACCCTAACTGCCATACCCCCGCTCAAATAGATATTCTGTTAGGCAGCGACCTCATACCCCAGATAATGTTAGATGGTATTGAGAAAATATCAAATACATTGATAGGTCAAAATACCATATTTGGATGGATCCTGAGTGGTCAAGTGAGAACAAATATCCGCCTTCACAACCTTCACGCCTTAACTCCCAGCTCAACAAATATTGGGAATTGAAAGAACTTTCTCCCTACAAGTCACCACCCTAGAAGACAAGTTTTGTGAAGACTACTTCAACCACAACAACGCGTGCAGAAATATGTGTAAGACAAGGTCTCTGGTTGTAACCCAAAACGGAGTTTATATTCTTACTTGAGGGAGACGAGGAATATTTTCACAAATCGGTGGGCAACTCCACAAAAAAATATTAAATATGAAGAGGAAAAAGGTAAAAGAAAACTTATGTTTATGTTCATAATTTCAGGTTTAAATTTCTAGATATTATCCTTAAATATTTTAGTTCAGAGTTTCCCCTATTTTAACCTTTCATTTCTTCTTAACTCATTATTTTACTAGGTAACTTATTTGCTAAGCCTAAGGGTAGAGCTGATGCTTTTACTAAAACCTTCTGTGTGGCTAACCACCAACTGTGGATATGCCCATTTGTGGTGTGTACATCTGAAGGTAGATGCACGTGGCCAAAGATTGGAATGGTATAGCCTTGTTAATTGGCTCCTTGGGTGGACTCAAAATGTAGGCACACAGCTATGCTATTAAACGGTGAAAATCTAAGAAGTTGGCATTAGCACGGGAGTTATATTTACAGTCATTAAAATAAAATTAAAATTATTTTGTTGTTGGTTTTACGGTCTGTTCATTTTACATATTTTGTAAGTATAACGAGCTCAAGACCAGTTGATAATAATTCCTAGTTGATTATTATTATTTTTGATTAGAGGAAAAATTGAAAGCAACAAACATATACAGGCTATAGTTATAGAGTACTATTTCGAAAACAGCTACGATTTCTCGTCAGACTAATTCATATAGTTTTGCTATTTCAGAGGATCTTGTGGAGAATCGAACCCACACACTCTGATTGCCAGCGCAGCTGCCTAACCCATAGGCTATGCTGGGTGTAGTTTTGCAAGCTGCTTAATTCAAGTTTTCCTCTAATTGTTGTTTGTTATCTTGCCAACGGTATACACAATATTTTAAACATTCTGTCTATATGTAAATCATGCATGCTGGACTTTGTTTTTGTACATTCTTCTTTTCTATTTTTAGAAGATAGTTACTGTACATAACCGCGTGCTCCGGTATAAATTTATTTTGTTGTTGGTTTTACGTTCTGTTCATTTTACATATTTTTGTAAGTATAACGAGCTCAAGACCAGTTGATAATAATTCTTAGTTGATTATTATTATTTTTGATTAGAGGAAAAATTGAAAGCAACAAACATATGCAGGCTATAGTTATAGTACTATTTCGAAAACAGCCAAGATTTCTCGTCAGACTAATTCGTATAGTTTTGCTATTTCAGAGGATCTTGTGGAGAATCGAACCCACTCACTCTGATTGCCAGCGCAGCTGCCTAACCCATAGGCTATGCTGCGTGTAGTTTTGCAAGCTGCTTAATTCAAGTTTGCCTCTAATTGTTGTTTGTTATCTTGCCAACGGTATACACAATATTTTAGACATTCTGTCTATATGTAAATCATGCATGCTGGACTTTGTTTTTGTACATTCTTCTTTTCTATTTTTAGAATATAGTTATTGTACATAACCGCGTGCTCCGGTATAAATTTATTTTGTTGTTGGTTTTACGGTCTGTTAATTTTACATATTTTTGTAAGTATTACGAGCTCAAGACCAGTTGATAATAATTCTTAGTTGATTATTATTATTTTTGATTAGAGGAAAAATTGAAAGCAACAAACATATACAGGCTATAGTTATAGTACTATTTCGAAAACAGCCAAGATTTCTCGTCAGACTAATTCGTATAGTTTTGCTATTGAGGATCTTGTGGAGAATCGAACCCACTCACTCTGATTGCCAGCGCAGCTGCCTAACCCATAGGCTATGCTGCGTGTAGTTTTGCAAGCTGCTTAATTCAAGTTTGCCTCTAATTGTTGTTTGTTATCTTGCCAACGGTATACACAATATTTTAGACATTCTGTCTATATGTAAATCATGCATGCTGGACTTTGTTTTTGTACATTCTTCTTTTCTATTTTTAGAATATAGTTATTGTACATAACCGCGTGCTCCGGTATAAATTTATTTTGTTGTTGGTTTTACGGTCTGTTAATTTTACATATTTTTGTAAGTATTACGAGCTCAAGACCAGTTGATAATAATTCTTAGTTGATTATTATTATTTTTGATTAGAGGAAAAATTGAAAGCAACAAACATATACAGGCTATAGTTATAGTACTATTTCGAAAACAGCCAAGATTTCTCGTCAGACTAATTCGTATAGTTTTGCTATTGAGGATCTTGTGGAGAATCGAACCCACTCACTCTGATTGCCAGCGCAGCTGCCTAACCCATAGGCTATGCTGCGTGTAGTTTTGCAAGCTGCTTAATTCAAGTTTGCCTCTAATTGTTGTTTGTTATCTTGCCAACGGTATACACAATATTTTAGACATTCTGTCTATATGTAAATCATGCATGCTGGACTTTGTTTTTGTACATTCTTCTTTTCTATTTTTAGAAGATAGTTACTGTACATAACCGCGTGCTCCGGTATAAATTTATTTTGTTGTTGGTTTTACGGTCTGTTAATTTTACATATTTTTGTAAGTATTACGAGCTCAAGACCAGTTGATAATAATTCTTAGTTGATTATTATTATTTTTGATTAGAGGAAAAATTGAAAGCAACAAACATATACAGGCTATAGTTATAGTACTATTTCGAAAACAGCCAAGATTTCTCGTCAGACTAATTCGTATAGTTTTGCTATTTCAGAGGATCTTGTGGAGAATCGAACCCACTCACTCTGATTGCCAGCGCAGCTGCCTAACCCATAGGCTATGCTGCGTGTAGTTTTGCAAGCTGCTTAATTCAAGTTTTCCTCTAATTGTTGTTTGTTATCTTGCCAACGGTATACACAATATTTTAGACATTCTGTCTATATGTAAATCATGCATGCTGGACTTTGTTTTTGTACATTCTTCTTTTCTATTTTTAGAATATAGTTATTGTACATAACCGCGTGCTCCGGTATAAATTTATTTTGTTGTTGGTTTTACGGTCTGTTCATTTTACATATTTTTGTAAGTATAACGAGCTCAAGGCCAGTTGATAATAATTTTTAGTTGATTATTATTATTTTTGATTAGAGGAAAAATTGAAAGCTATCCCTATAGAGACCATGGACACCGAGATGAGGAACGCCTCCCAATCCACCTCTGCTCAATCGGTCCGAGCCAATGGACGACCAATTGAGACAGTCCCTCAACTGCGACGCAGCAACGCGCACCCCATGGTGAACCAAGTGGCAGCACCATGCAATCGCGCACCCAGGAACATAGCAGCTTCACCGGAGCTGCCAATCCCGGCGCACCCAACCGTCGAACCAACACGCGCAGCACAGCATACCCCACTGGACTTTGTAGCCGCCCTCATGCAATAAGCTTATGTCCAATTTCCAGGGGCATGCCCCAATCTCAACGTCGACAAGTGGCAGCCGCGCATCAATTGCCTTGCGCAAACGCACGCAGCAGCGGAGTGCACGTCAGGTAATCTATGCCAGCTATGCTATCAACCACACCACACCATGTTTCACCGAGGATCACCTGGAATCATCTCGTCATGGGGTCAATCGACGTCGACAGCCACCTACTTCGAGAGAACCGTAACGCAGCGGGCGTCAGCCACCTGTCACCACCTACCGACGCCACCGTCCAGCTGTCCACCAGAGTCAGCAGCAGCATCATCATCTATCTCGGCCTCCCCCAATCACGCGTCGTCATCGTCGACAGCCCCAATCGCATCACCGACGCGCCTCCAGGCTTAGCAACGTAGTGGAGACGTTGCAGCAACTTCAACGTTTGCTAGGCTAAGTATACGCCTAGGGAGGCCGGGATTGTTAAATGAGTACACTGCCTCCAGCCATCAGAGGGCGCAGCTACCAAATCAACACGCATATCCTACACTTAACACTAGACACAATGTAAAACACCACACACAGAAGGACACACAAAAGAAAGGGTCAAAGCTTTGTTTACACAGAAGTTTTGATACACTTACTGTGACAACACACCTTGGATCTTCGGTATAGTAGGCTGGCAACACTACTGCCACACCACGGCGCCCGCCATTAACTTATTTGTATATAAATAGCTTCTCTACCAACAACTGCTAACCACATTTTTTCAAAATTCCAGTACATGCATATGTTTGAAAAATTTGCGTTCAAATAGACAGACACAGGCAGAAAGACGGACGGAGCGACGGACATGGCTAAATCGACTCATCTCATCGTCCTAATCATTTCAGTATACTTATTGATGGGCCCGTCTCTTCTTCTTCTCATACTTACAAACATTTCATGATCATTAAAGGTATGAAAATCAAAAAAAAGGTATTTTGGGTTCAAAAAGCGTTTTCTTTAACCGCAGTACTATTCTAAAAACAACGACGAAGAAACAAATGGGATGTGCAATAAGTGTTCGCGCAATTCGATGGTCAACAGTAGACTGATTTATTGCTTAAAACTTTAAGTTACAATAGGCTCAAAAATGTATACGTATTTCTCATGTATTAAAATTGAAGGGAGGCAAGAAAGAATTCATATAGAAACTGAACATAGTTATGTGTGTAAATATGTACACACAAATGTATGGCTACACTAGAACAGGTGGATAAAGAAGAGACAATTGTGCGATAGCGCAGAGAATGTCAATGATATAGAGAAGGTCCATGAACGAATTTCAGTGTGAATTGTCAAAACTCGTCAATTCACGGCTAGGGAATTCACCACCGGCTGGCTGGTTGGGCATGTTAATTTAACAGAATTTTATGTAATCAATGTTGATTAACATGAATTAATGTTGCTTAGCATGAATACATTTCTGTAGTATAAATTCGGCACTGTTAATTTCTGATGGCTTTCAGTTTATATTTCAAGAAAGCAATAATGCAGTTCAACAAAAAATTTTTATCGTATCTCATATATTTATGCCATAAAGAATAAAAAATATTTCCCTTGAACTCCATTCGTTTCATGTTCATACAAATCACAAACAATTTTTAATAATTTTAATAAAACTTAAATGGAAGTTGTTAAAAATCCAACATTTGTGGGTATATGAGCAAATAAATGATTTCGATGTTTTGAATCAAGTCTTTTAGTTTCCTAAATTTTAGTTTTTTGAAGTCGAAATAAACATATGATAATATACATACAAAAGGAATTTTGCACGTATCACGTGATTTTGTGCAAAAGGAATAATCACATAATATACAAAAGGAATTTGTATGTGTTGTAGAAAATCGATTAAATTTTACAAAACGAACAAATTTATGTAATAAACGTAATAATGTTTTATGTAGGTCTCTTTATAAATTTCCAGGTAATATTTTTTATCATCTTATAAAAATATTTCCAAAAATTCATCAAATGACATAAAGTGTTTTGCCGACGGCAATTACACAAAAATCCCAAAAAGTACAAATGAGGTTTTTATGATAAAATGTATGCCTTTGTGTAATGACAAAGTCTTTTTTAATGTGTTTGTGTAATTACATATAGCGTTTTGCCGACGGCAATTACGCAAAAATTGCTAAATGTATAAATGGTATCCAATGTAATGAGAGTTGAAGTGAATGTCTGAAATGTAACACAATTTCGATAAATATAAAACATTTTAAAATATATACATATAAATACATAATTAATAAAAACATCTGCTACAATAAATATGCAACAGTATAGAAACATTAATAAATGTATGGAAATGATTGTATACTTTGATACGAAATAAAATAATTTTCAAAATCGGAAGCAAATAACTTTACCAATTCAATTATCTGTTATCAAAAGCCCAAAGCATCCTTCGATGCACATCCGTTCATCTATATGCATACATCACATATGCAAATTATTTGAGTTTCTTAATGTAGCAAAATTCATCAGCCACCCTGTATTCAAATGTACTACCAGCTGATGATCCAAATTAGATCAATGCACATGCACATCTGTTTGTATGACACACAAAATTACATACTTCACGCGCCGTCACAAAATTGCAAACACACATTACATACATGCTTTCATCATAAATTATTATTTTATTTATGTCTATACACATATTCACATACCTACATCTGCACATGACATGCGCGCGACGAGCTAAATAGCACGATGTTTGATTCTTTTGCGCCGGTCAGCACGGCCCGTCAAAACCACAAATTCTCTTCCGAACACACGTACAGTGAAAAAAAGTTTAATGTATCAAAAGAATATATTTTTAACAGAATTTTGCCCAACTTCACATTATTTGGTTGCTCGCATAGTGACAATACGACCAGACAAATAAATTGTGATAGGGCCCGATCCGCCCCTACAAAAATCAAAGCCAAATCCCATCCCCAAATGGCAAATTCTGCCGCGCGATGGCTTCGATCGTCAAAAGTACTGCCTACCTTAAATTTCAGACACTATCAAAAGCAAGTTATGTAGTAGGGGGAAAAATTGTGTAGTATGAAAATAATCTAAATTATTACATAATTCTTGAATAAGGCCATGTACTTTGGTCATACGGTTCGGGATATTAAGTCACTACTTCTGATGCATGTTTTCATTATAAAAATTTCTAAAAGAAGTACATAATGTTGATTACGAGTGAAAAAATACTATTTTTCAAGGAGATGTGCAAGTGCGCATTTGTGCCTAAAAAGGGCAAAGTTAGCACTTGTGTGGCACAACGGCAACATTCCAGCAAAAAAAACATGGCTGACAAAATTTTCGACCGAATTTCAGCAAGAACAAGAAGAAACTCAAGAGTCACTCCAAAGTGTGTTGCAAACGATATCCCTTATACTACAGCTTATGCAAATAAGCAAACTCCTTATGAATAAGGGAATCTTTTATTAAATTATTAAAAATATGTAGAGAAACGTTTTCGTAATTATTTTTTCACAATTGTTTGGGTCTGTTGCTGAGCAATAGTTATGCATTTTTTTTATTTTTTTCTTTGACATAAATACTTCCTTGAAACAAACTAAAGTTTTTGTACCAACTTTTGTTCGCAAAGGCGCGCATTTGAAGGAGCGCTATGTGTGGAATACCTCGTATGGATTTAAGTTGGATTTTATAAAATCGAATATTCCATATTTTTGATTTTGTTAAAATGCTTTGTTGCAACATTTCATCATAGCTTCCTCGACAAAGTTTTACGTTTTTAAGAATGAATGACTTTGTTGTTGGATTCTGAGGTTTGTGCGTAGAAATATGTAGTTTTTGTTGTTGGATATAAGTTTTGGTCAGACACCATGTGCTTGTAGAGGCGTTAGCGCGGTGATGTGAGGTAATGCATGGAATGGATTTTGTTCTTGTAGGTCATTGATTCGTATGCAAGCAGACAAACATATATACATAAGTATGTCGGTACGTTTGCATATTTGTGTTCATATTTATGTGTGTATATTTATGTTTACTTCTTTGTAGGCTGTATATTTGGTATTTGGGTTGATGTAGCAGATTTATTTGTTTACGTTGGATATGGGACTGACTTTGTTGTTGTGTTGATAATTTTGTATGCATATAAGCGTGCGTAAATGCTCTACGACCATTCATGATAAGTTTTGTAGTTTCTTTGATAGGCAAAAATAGATTAGACATATGTTCAAAAAATCTATTACCAATTGGAATATATCTTTTAGGCTCTATTTAATGTAAACTCGCCAATATTTGATTTGTGTTGCTATATTGCAACCTCGAAGGGCGGAGGTAAAAATCTGCATTCATTTTTTAAATAATAATATCGATAAAAACAACAAAATTTGTACAAAATGCTAACTGTCCGGACATTGAAACTTATTTTCTCATTATCCTGACAGCAATATTTGTACTTGAAAAAACATGTCCGAAGACTGAAAACATAGGAGAAAAATATGTTTTTCTGGTAATTCTATACGACAGTATGTAACTGCTAATATACGTCGAAAAATATCGGGAAAGGTATCAAACGACGGGGTTTAACCTTCGTATCAATAATCCGAAAGCGGAGATTCGATATTTTATGTCGGTTCAGAGATATTTGCAATTAAAGTTGAAAGGAGTTGTGCACATAAATACCTTGGATCAAGCCCCCTATTTGGAATCGGATCACTTTTGGGTTTTTTGCGAATAACTTTTCATTGAAACAAAAAATTTAAAATCCGCTTTCGGGTTGTTGATACCAAAGTCAAAACGCGTTGTTTGATTTTTGGACGTGTTTTAGCAGTTGTCTTCTAAAGGAAACAATGACCGAAAATCCGCTTCCGGATTGTTTTTACCGAGGTCCAAACGCGTTGTTTGATACCTCTCCCGATATTTTTGGGCTTGTTTCAGCAGTTGTCTCTTAAAGGAAACAATTACCAAGTTTAGAAGTGCATGGACGATTTTTATACTTACCGTATCAGATATTTCCCAAATAAAAACTTAACACCAATTATAATTTTATATGATAAATGTGCCTACACATATATTTATTGCCAATTTGTTAATATCACATGCACATAATTTTGAAATATAATTATAATAAAATATACTAATGAACCATAATTCCGCCGTCTGTAAAATGTAACCATCCCCTATGTTAGCACAAGAATTCTGTTGTTTGTGCTAGTTCCCTATGTAAGCACAAGAATTCTGCTATTGTGCTGCTAAACAAAAATGCCATGGTGAATTCCCTACCCGCGAATTGATGGTCTACTGCTTCACACGAAATTCGTTCATGGACCTTCTCTATATCATTGACATTCTCTGGATAGCGTTAGCTTTAGAATTTTAACAAGTAGTTACATATGTACAAACATGTTCACGTACATATAACAAATAAATATACAAATTAATGCTGTTAGAATAGGTATTTAAGTACATTGGAAGCAATTGAATTTTCGGTAATATACTGGAGTGCAGAAATGCACAGCGGCGTAAGTGCAATGACCATTTTTATGAACATCTGTTGAATAGTGAGTACTGTTGATGCAGGGATTCTCAAACTGTGACCAAACATCCCGGGCCCATTGAAAGAACTTTCAAGCAAGTTTTTGTATAGGGCGTCGAATGATTCCTCTTGCCGTGCGTATATCAACCACGCGCACGCATGCATCTTTTCCCGGAATGGCGTTGATAATTCGTCCCAATTGCCATCGTTGAGGTGGTACATTGTCCTCATGGATAATCACCATTGTGTCTTTCGCAATATTAGAATGAAAAATTACCCATTTTGTACGTACTTGAAGTTCGCTCAGGTATTCATGAGACCAACGGTTCCAAAAATGTTGCTTTATTGCTGTAATTTGGTCCCATTTTTCAGCTTGGCTAATATCCTTTGACATCGTTCGCTCTGGTAAACCTTTCAAGGCACTTTCGGTTATAAAGTGCCCAGGAGTTAAAGCTTCGTAGTCACTTGGGTCGGAGGATAGTGGTGCAATAGGTCGAGAGTTAAGCACAGCTTCAATTTCGACTAATGCCGTCGACAGTTCTTCATAAGTCAGTCGAGCGTTCATTAAGCTGCGATTTAAGTGACCTTTAGCAGATTTGACCGCGGCTTCCCATATACCACCAAAGTGAGGTGCCCTGGGAGGAATCAAATGAAAGTTAATGAATTCATTTGTGCAATAGGTAGTTATGATATTTTGATTTTGCTTTCTGAACATAAAAACCTTTAGCTCTGCAAGTTTCCGACTGGTTCCTACAAAGTTTGTTGCATTATCACAAAATATATCGGATGGCAGACCCCTACGTCCAATCATTCGTTTTAGAGATGCTAGAAATGCATCTGTTGTTAAATCGGAGACAACTTCGATGTGCACTGCCTTAGACGAGAGGCACACAAAAATAGCAATGTACGCCTGGTAGGGTGTTTTACCTCTGATACGAAGATATATGTTAACCGGTCCACAAAAATCAATACCACAGCGAGCAAACGGACGCGCTGGCGCTAAACGCTCAACTGGCAAGTTTCCCATCATTTGTTGTAGCAGTCTTGGCTTGTACCGAACGCAATGAGTACAGGATCTTACGACGCTCCTTGCTAAATCGCGTGCATTTACAATCCAGAACTGGAGGCGAATCAAGGCTACAAGCGCTTTAGGCCCTGAGTGATAATTCTTTATATGTAGATGATGAACATAACGCTCGACGAAGCTGCATTTGCTGGGTAGTAAAATGAGGTGTTTTTGGCCTTCTGGTAGGTCTGTTAATTCTAGACGTCCACCGACCTTCAATAATTCGAAACCTTCTGCGGAGTCCAAGAAAGGGTTGAGATATCGTAAATTGCCACTTGCTGATGACTCAGTCTGTATCGAACGTATCTCTGTAGTAAAATATTGTTGTTGTATATTCCAAACGATGCAAAGCAATGCATGATGCAATTCCTCAGGAGAAATAGTTTCGTTTGTATTATTCGAACGATATTTTCGTAGGATCTTGTAAAAGCGGAATAGCCAAGCCACAAGTCGTATGCAGCGAGTGTAGGAACTGCACTTGCCTATGATTTTTAAAATATAATTGTTTTTGACAATTACCTTGAAGGCTGATTTCCTCTTCTCTGAATTTACCACTTCTATATCAATATCTTCAATTCTTTGATCAGGCCACTTTGCCTCCGTGTCGGATAGAAACGAAGGTCCAGTCAACCATATTGAGTTTGCCATTTCTGCAGCTGTGCTTCCACGGGAAACGATATCAGCTGGATTGTGATTTGTTGGAACGTGTCTCCAGTGAGCTCCAGTAGTCAGTTCTTGTATCTCTGATACCCTATTACCAACGAACGTTGAGAGCGTGGCCGAATGCTGTTTGAGCCAGTGGAGTACAATCTTTGAATCTGTCTATAAATAAACATCAAAATTGTAATTAAGAAAAAGTGATTTTGTTTTTGCAAACAGTCCAGAAAGAAGAAGAGCGCCACATAGCTCTAATTTTGGTAATGATTACTTTTTGATAGGCGCGACTCTTGATTTTGCGGTAAGCAGATTAACTCGAACATTTCCAGAACTGTCTATGATGCGTGTATAGATTCCACAACCATAAGCGCGAATAGATGAATCACAGAATCCATGGAGCTGCAACGATATAAAGTTTAATGATAAGCAATAGCGTGGAATTTTAATTGATGAAAGCTCCGATAAATTATCGACAAAGTTAAGCCAAGCAAACTGTATATTTTGGGGAACTGATTCATCCCAGTCGACTTTCAGCAGCCAAAGTTCCTGCAGTAAGATTTTAGCAGTGATTATGATGGGTGCCAAAAGTCCGATCGGATCAAAAAGCGATGATGCAGTTGATAGAATAGACCTTTTCGTTACTCGCCCATTGCGGTTTTGCTTAGGTTCAAAGAAAAATAAAAATAAGTCATTAGTTTGATCCCATCTTAGGCCAAGCGTACTAGGGAGAGACGAATCGAGATTTAGATCCTTTGTGGAATTGTCATTTGTAAGTTGCTGATGGTTGGAGTGCCATTTTGCTAATTCCATTCAACCTAATTTTAAGAGATTTGTTACCTCATTTTTTATTCGTAGTAATTCCGTGATTGTATTAGCCCCGCACAGCAAGTCGTCAACGTAGAATGATGATTTGATGACATTAGCACCAACTTCAAACTCGGATGCGTGTTGCTCAGCAAGATGTTGTAAACTCCTTACGCGAGATATGGTGCAGCTGCCGTGCCATAAGTGACCGTGTTCAGCTGAAAGGTTTGGATATCTTGGAGCGGTGAGCTTCTCCATAAAATGTATTGGAATTGACGATGTTCTGGATGCAAAAGAATTTCCCTCTACATTTTAACGATGTCTGCAGTGAGGGCGAAACGATTCAGCCGAAAACGAAGAAGGAGAGTGACAAGTTCACTTTGGAGAGTAGGACCTACCATTTGTATATCATTGAGGGATTTCTGGGCTGTAGTTCGGCACGATGCATCAAAAACTACCCTCAATTTTGTTGTTGTACTGGCTGGCTTGAGAACGCAGTGATGTGGAATATGATAATGGGGTTCGTCCAAGTTGGGACTTTGAACGATACTCATGTGACCCAAATGTTCATATTCCTCCATAAACGAGATGTATTGTGTTTTTAGCTCTGGAGATCGTGAAAGACGCCTTTCTAATGAGTTGAACCTTCGCAGAGCTGTCGTATATGAGTCTCCTAGACAAATCGGATCATCTTTGAATGGCAATTTAACGATAATTCTGCCAGTATCATTACGAGTCACTGTGTCAAGAAACAGGCGGTTGCAACTCTGCTGCTCACGTCTCCACAGTTCTTCCTTTGTGGAGACCTCATCAATCTGCCACAGTCGTTTCAAGTTCGCGTCTATGGACTGCTCACATTCCATGAGATACGAGTATGTAGTGTTTGACACCTTCGTAGCATTCGATTGATAGCGGCCTGAAGCAACCCAACCTAACAGAGTTTTTTGCAAAAGTGGCAATTTATCGCCAAGTTTTATTTGACCGACTTCAAGCAGACTAAAGAAGCTCTCTGTACCAAGAAGCAGATCGACCCTTTTGGATTTGTAAAATTTATCATCTGCCAGCGACGGTATGTTCCAAGTTGTGATGTCTATGTCTGGATCCGGCTGGTAGGCAATATGTGGAGTAATACAAAATGAAAGTGGTAACTCGAAACCAGTTACTTTAGATTTAATGTTTGTATTTGTTAAAGATTTAATGGTTGTTGTTGACTTACCAATACCGCGAATTTCGAGGTTATGTTTTTTTCGAGGTAGCAACAATTTTTACGAGAGTTCATCGGTCATTAGGTTTACCTTTGAGCAAGAATCCAACAGTGCTCTACCCGGCCGGTATCCATCAGATGCATCCCGAACCCAGACCATTTCGGTAGCAAGAATGATTTGATCAAACGATGAATTTTTCAAATGTGTGTGTACAGCTGCTTCTTTCGGGATTGCAGATGAAGTTGATGCCGACGGATCCACTGCAGACACACGATGAAGGAGGCTATGGTGTTGTCGCGAGCATACCTTGCATTTATGTGTCGAACGACAGTTTGAAAGTTGATGGCCCTTGCACAGGCAATTGATGCAAAGCCCTTGTTTCTTTGCATGGTCAAAACGTTGAGTAACACTAAGCTCTTTGAAGCGATCGCAATTATGAATTTTGTGGCTGGCACTGGAACACATCAAACACACGGGATTAAAGCAAGCAAACGAAAATCCCTTGCGCTGAGTCTTTGGTTTTTGAACCTTGTTTCCATTTTGATTTACCGATGCTGCCGAATGAACTTGTTCGATCGAATCTAAATATTGACAATGCCTTTCTAAAACGGTTGTACAATTTTCCCAAGTTGGCAACGACTTGAAATCTAGGGGTTCCTTCCATTTTCTATTTGTGTCCTCATCAGTCTTCTGTAGCACAATGTGTATTAGCATAGCTTGAGCTATCTGGGTGCCGTTTCCCAAAGACTGTAATGAGCCGCATATTGCAGAAGCCTTATCGATTAAGCTTCTTAGCTGAGTACAGTTAGATTTGGATGCTGGTGAAAGTTCAAAAAGCGCCGAGATATTTGCTAGGAAAATTAATGTTGGATTGTCATACCGAATTCGTAGTCGTTCCAATGCCTTTGGGAAATTTTCATTGGTTACCTGAAATGCTTCAATAGTTTCAAGAGCTGGGCAGACAATTTCGTAAATGGTTAAATTTTTCTATATTAGACAAGTTAAGCTCACGGTCTATTATTTGCTTAAATGATGTAATAAAATTGCGATAATCTGAATACTTGCCGTTAAAATAGGGAAGTTTGAGCTGGGGAAGTTTAGAATGAGTTTGCACGACGCAAGTGGTAGTTATGGAGTTATGGTCCTCACCTAGTTGTGACTGAATTGTAAGTTTGGTAGTGATATACAGTTCTTCTATGGCGGCGCCACCCCATCTTCAGGATCTTCCTTCTCTATTTTTATTTATTTTTTTTTTATTTATTAATTCATTTTTTCTTATAATGTTACATTACAGCTTAAAGTAAAGACCAATTAGATTGACTTATAAGAAAAAAGGTAAAGCATTCTGTAAAATGGATATAATAGTGTCGAATGCTATTTTCAAAAATAAAATCCAAAATAATATACATATATAAAGTGTGTGGGGTGAAAAAGGTGCTAAGAAAAAGGTGCTAAGAAATTACAATTTCAATATTCAATAAAACTAATTTTAGACTTAAGGTTCATTAAATACTAGGTCTCAGCAAAATCTTGATATCATTATGTGATAACTCTAGAAGATAAGATTTAACACTTTTCAAAAATTTAGGCAAATTTCTAATGAGTCGTATATTAGCAGGCAGAACATTGAACAACTTACAAGATACAATAGTGAAGAAGTTATTCAAATGAGTAGTACGATATGTCGGAATAGCGACTAAACCCTGAGTGTTGGTCCTCAGACAATAAGTTTCCGACTGCAAAGTATGTAAGTAACCGCACCGAATAAAAAATATTTTTAGTGTCTTATAGTAATACAAGTGTCTTACCGGCAAGATTCCCAGGCTCCTAAATAGCTCCATGGAATGGTGAAACCGATTCGCATTACAAATTTTTCTGATAACGCATTTCTGCACAGTTAAAAGGGGCTGAAGCTTATTCAAAGATGCACCACCCCAACAACTAGTCCCATATTGAAGTTTGGAGTCGACTAGCGCGTAGTAAAGAGTTTTAAGCGTGGCGTTTGAACATACCTTTCTAAGGTTATAAAAGTGTCGAACTGTAGACTGCAAATATGACTTCAAGCGAGAAGTGTGTGAAGACCAACATAGACCTTCATCAAGAACTACCCCCAAATACTGAAAGTCCTTCACTGTATCAATGGTGAAACACAAATCGCTACAGTGAGCATTGGAGTTGAAGGATTTCAAAGGGCAAGACAAGTCATGCAGGGCGAAACATCTACAGTTTGTCGAATGAAAAACAATGTCAACATTGGGCACACTTTTCGCTTGAAGATTAAAAAACATCATCTGAGTTTTTTTACTCACTATAAGCTTATGCTTAGCGAACCAGGTCCGTAGCAGATGAATATCGTGATTCATACCCGCCACCAAATCCAAAAAACTCACTGATCCATACGCAATCGCGAGGTCGTCAGCGAAAGCGGTAACTTTACCAAAAAATGGTAGCGAAAAAATTGAGTTTAAATAAATTAAAAATAACAGCGGGCCTAAGACAGACCCCTGTGGAACTCCCAAATTGATAGTGAGTGCGTTGCTTATACTATTACCAACTTTTACCTTCTGTACTCTACCCGTTAAGTAGGATTTAAACCAGCTATGAATAAACCCACGAAAACCGACGTTATGCAACTTGGATAACAGAAATTCATGATCTACCATGTCAAATGCTTTAGTAATGTCTACGAATAGATCAGCGCAGCTCTTTTTACTATCTAAGTCACCATAGACAAATGAACAAAAGTTTAGTAAGGCATCTTCAGTAGAACGCCCTGACCTAAAACCGAATTGCATCGGACTAAAAAAGTTTTTGTGATCAAGGAACGAGATAATCCAAGTCTTTATCAATTTTTCAAAGACTTTAGATACAGAGGAAAGTAAAGAAATTGGTCTGTAATTGTTCTTGTCTTTTTTATTGCCCTTTTTGTATAAGGGAATTATAACAGAACATTTTAGCTCGTGAGGAAAAGTTGCAGAAAATACACTTGCATTAAAAAGGTAAACAAGGATATCAACAACATAAAAAGCTACATTTTTCAAAACCTGGTTTGAAATACCATCTTCGCCACAAGATTTTGAATTGTTTAAAGACTTTATAGTTTGCAAAACTTCTAGTCCCGTGAAAGGCTCGAACATAAAGCTACTCTCTGCACTTGACTCTTCAAACTTCAGGCATTTGCACGAAGATGACGAATCACTTTGTCCGATCGTAGAAAAGTGCTCATTAAAAAGATTGGCTACTGCCGTAGGACTCGTAATGGTCTCTCCACAATTATTTAAGGCAATCGATGAGGTTCTTTCCTTGGAATTCCGGTTTACCATACTATTAATAACTTCCCATTCTTTCTTTGAATTACCCTGCGAGGATATAAACTTATTGCGATAAAATTTATCGCGTTGAAAGGAAACTTCTTTTTTTACCGTCCTACACAATTTAGCATATCGCCTATGTAGCTTATGACTTCGCGCAAGCCTACTGCACTTCCTTCCCAGTTTATTTTTTAGTTTTATTTTGCAAATGAGCGACTTATTAATCCAAGGTTTAAGCTTTAAACTTGATTTCCGTGGCATAAACTTGAAGCTTCTATATGCATTTTTAAAATACTTAAAAAACGGCTATATGCCCTGGATATGTCCCTTTCAAGATAAATTTCGCTCCAAGACTCTAAACGTAGTCTTTCCTTCAGCAAAGAGAAATTTATTCTAACTATGTTAGAAGTTAAATTCCTATTTGCATCAGGTTTCTCACATATATTATTGATACATAAACCAGTCATTGTATGGTCCGTAATTTTGAAATCAAAGTTTAGGCCATTAAAAGAATTTGTAAAGTTACAATTGAAGCGACAAAATAGATGATCGAGGCAAGTACCCGAGACATTCCGCGTAGATTCATTTATACAAGACGTAAATCCAAAGCTTGCCATTAGAGTTTGGTAATAATCTACTGCAGCACTTTGTTGTGAAATATCTAAATTAAAATCACCTACCACAACGAGATTACTCGATTTTTCACTGCTCAGGAGGAGTGAGAATTCTTCAAAAAAGTTTTGAACGGAAACTGAGTGTAACCTATAAACACATAAGAAAGTAAATAGTTTGCCAGCGATATTAATTGAAAGCTTTAATATGTCCGCGCTTACGAAGTTATAACAACAATAATCACAATCGTACGAACTACGCACGAATACTCCTACTCCACCTGCACAGTAACGCTCATTAGTATTTGCAAAAAAGTTATAATCACGCATTTTAAAATCTTGTGTTTCATGCTTATAAATCCAGATTTCTGATACAAAAATAATATCAGGATAATCTTCAAATAACTCGATATTACATAGAAGCAAGTCAAAATTTTGCCGGAGACTACGAATATTTTGGTGAACAATAACAAAGGGATTAGTAACGTAAGATAATTGTTGCAAATCGTTAATGGGACTAGGAATGGCGTCGTTTGTTTTAAGAAAATTTGAAAAATTCATAAATATTACTTTACAACTAAATTAAGTTTAATTAAAAAAGATTAAATAATTTTAGTTAAATCGTCAAAAGTTCTTAAAACAACAACCCTGTCCTTATCGTTCTTTTTCAAAAGAATTTTACTATTACTAATCCAAAGGTATTTGTAATTTTTTTCCTTTTTGCTTATTTTCGCAGCAGCCAGCAGTGAGCTGTTGAATGTAGTGAGACTCTCATTGATGAAGATCTTCCTCTTATCTTTTTCTCCAAAAATTTCACTGGTTAATTTACCTTTTGCTTTTTTTTAGCATGTATTACTCTTTTCTTTAGCTCAGCTGAAGCGAAATGCACGCGAATAATATTTGTTGCAGGAGATGATTCAGATTTTTGCTTAACTTTCTTTAAATAGCATTTTTGTATCAGTTCCGGACCTATGGAAATGCCCATAGCTGTGTTTAAAATATGTTGTGTGCACTCTTTTGCCTTTTCGTCGGTAACAGCTGGCACTCCAACAATATCAACAGCGCTGTCCAACAACTGTTGCTCTCTATAGTTTAACAAACCTTCAAGCCTGCTCACTTTTTCGCTCAGTTTCGCATTCTCTGTTTCAAGCTGCTTCACTGTGCTAAAAAAATCTGCATTGAATTTCTTCAAACTCAATATTTCTTCATACAGCAACTGCATTGTAATTTCTTTAGGAAAAGCACCGTTGTCAATGTTAGTTTTCTCACTTACTTGCGCACATTGAACTTGATCTGTTGATTTTATGTTTATGTTGTTATTGTTGTTGCTAATCGAATTGGCGTTGTTTGATGATTTTTGTATTTGCTGTTTTTTGTCGCTACTTGCTGTTTGTCTTTGTTTAGCTGCTGTCGCAGTTCTGCCGGTAGGCTGTGAGTGAGTTTCCAATCCCGGACACGTATCTGCAGCTACGGCACCTGACAATGGCTGTAGATGCAGGGACCTACGACGCGCGACATTACAGCCGTCGCAGCGATGCTTGATGTTGTTGGACTTCATGTAGTCCAGAGTATCTGGATCGATTTTGGCGCACAATGCGTGGAAGTAGGCGCCACTATCTCCACACGCGACTTTAAAAACTTCAGCACGGTCGACTTTATCGTTGCAAATTGCATAATTCATATTTAGCTTTATTTATTATATATTTTTGTATGTAAGAAAGGAATTTTTTTATTTAATATTGCTTTTCTTAGCGCGCACCCCACGCGTAGCACTACTCAAGAGAATTTCCGATTGTGTTGATAAAAGTTGTTTAAAATAGGATTCTAAAATTCCCAATCGACATCGATATTCGGGCGCTGAAAGCAATTTACCACCTGGACGAAGGCTGGCATCTACAATGTTTTTTATGCGCGAAATATTCTTTTTGATATTTGCACGTTGTTGTTTAAGCTCCTCTATAGTCATTGCAAATGAATACAGTTTAATTAGTGTAGTTAAATGTAGGATTAATTAAAAGTATTGTCGAGAAGTGATTTCACTGTAATGTTACCAGCAAACCAGAAAGCTATGTGGTATTGGATGGAAAGGCTATTTAGCAGACACCGCAGCAAAGATATAATGAGAAGTCGAGTGATTTTACTGCAACTTACCAATTATTCAAACAAATTATGTGGCTTTCGATACAACGACTGAGTTCAACAAGTGACAAATACCTTCAATTAGATGTGCATTAGATGATGATGTCGAGCGGCAGGAATAACGAGATGTTAGGGCATATGTACGAGGTGTGTTCAAACAGTATCGCGAATTTTGAATTTTCGCTGGTTACGTATATTCGAATTTCGAATTTTTTGTGGCGTTATGTTGGTACTCATGTCTCTCACTTATGCCGACAAGCTCGGCCATTTTGAATGTTCAGTTAATTGTTGACAGCTGCTTTGCTTGCACGTGTTTTGGATCGTCTTCGATTTTTACCTATTTTTTTACCAAAATTGCTCAATTGTGACCAAAAACAGCATCGCATGAACATTGCTAATGAGATGTTAAACTCTGTCCGCGACGACCCAAATTTGCTCCAGAGGGTCATAACTGGTGACGAATCGTGGGTTTATGGTTATGACGTGGAAACCAAAGCTCCATCATCTCAATGGAAGCTGCCTCACGAACCAAGACCGAAAAAAGCGCGCCAAGTTCGGTCGAATGTGAAAGTTTTGCTGACAGTTTTCTTCGATTGCAGGGGCGTGGTGCATCATGAGTTCTTGCCACAGGGAAGAACGGTCAATAAGGAATATTACCTGCAAGTTATGCGCAATTTGCGAGAAGCAATCCGCCAGAAACGCCCGGATTTGTGGAAGAACAAAAATTGGCTTTTGCACCACGATAACGCCCCTGCTCACGCATCGTTGCTTGTGCGCGACTTTTTGGCCAAAAACAACACACTAATGATGCCGCAGCCACCGTATTCCCCAGATCTGGCCCCCTGTGACTTTTTCTTGTTCCCTAAACTGAAGAGGCCCATGGAAGGACGACGTTACGCTTCTCTTGACGAGATAAAGACGGCATCGAAGGAGGAGCTAAACAAGATACAAAAAAATGATTTTTTGAAGTGCTTCGAAGATTGGAAAAACCGTTGGCACAAGTGTATAATATCTCATGGGGATTACTTTGAAGGGGACAAAATAGATATTCATGAATAAATAAATAATTTTTGAAAAAACACAAAATTCGCGATACTTTTTGAACACACCTCGTATGTATAGCTGCAACCAAATGTAGGCGAAACGATGAAATTTATGCAGGAAAAGTGACCGGTGACGTAGACAGCCACGACCTGTTCTCGTTCTTCCTCCAAGTACTTAAATATGTAATGCGACAATTTATCCCGTCGGAGAATTGCCTTTTTCCAACGAGGCAAGATGGAGTCTAATGTTGACCACCACGCGAAAATGTTTAGATTTTTTAAAAAATCACTATTAATTTAATTAAATGTGGGGTCAAAAAGCGTTTTCTTTAACCGCAGTACTATTCCAAAAACAACGACGAAGAAATAAATGGGATGTGCAATAAGTGTTCGCGCAATTCGATGGTCAACAGTAGACTGATCTATTGCTTAAAACTTTAAGTTACAATAGGCTCAAAAATGTATACGTATTTCTCATGTATTTAAATTGAAGGGAGGCAAGAAAGAATTCATATAGAAACTGAACATAGTTATGTGTGTAAATATGTACAACCAAATGTATGGATACACTAGAGCAGGTGGATAAAGAAGAGACAATTGTGCGATAGCGTTAGCTTTAGAATTTTAACAAGTAATTACATATGTACAAACATCTTCACGTACATATAACAAATAAATATACAAATTAATACTGTTAGAATAGGTATTTAAGTACATTGGAACCAATTGAATTTTTGGTAATATACTGGAGTGCAGAAATGCACAGCGGTGTAAGTGCAATGACCATTTTGATGAACATCTGTTGAATAGTGAGTACTGTTGATGCAGGGATTCTCAAACTGTGACCAAACAGGTATATAACTTCCCTGTTGCAGTGGGGTATTAACAGCTTGCCCCGATATCACTGGATCACAAATTCCAACTTTTTTTCTGCACCAGAGACGCCATAGTGAAATTCCTATGTAAAATCACCTCCTAATTCCGAAAATCAAGGTTATTTTTACTTGAATGATACCGTTTTTGAGATATATACGATTTACCGTTATTTCAAAAAACAAAAAAGATGGCTCCACTTAATCGTGTATATCTCAAGAACAAACTGTGCTCTTCCAAGACGGTTTGAAAAATTTGAAAGCTTATAAAATTTACTATAATCAGTACATACAACACTTTTTGCTAGGTCCTGCAGATTCAAACATATTGAACAATCATTACGGATTTTTTAAATTTTTTTTGTAAAAATATAAAAAAATTTGTACTTTGCGAGGAAGCATCTCGAAAACTTTTTGTTTTTTTGCAGATATTTTTTCCCCCCTCTAAGCTCTGTTTTATTACAAAAAAAATAAGCTATCAGTGAACAAAATCGATGAACTAATACAAAAGTTATAAGCATTCAAGTAAATATATCCATTTAATACTTAAGTACCCTACAAATAATAGCATATGTACATATGGTTCTGTCTTAACTCTATGATCTTATTTTATAATTGAAAAAGTTATGTGTCTTGTTTTGACGCTTATTTAGATTAGGATCGGTTTCTCTTATGAGAAACCAACAGTAGTCGCCCATCATAGCGACATCCCAGAATCCTTGATACCGACTTTCAATCACTTTCATTTGCTGGTGAAACCTTTCGCCATGCTCGTCACTTTCGTCGCCAAGATTTTGCGGGAAAAAATTTAAGTGGGAGTGTAAGAAATGAATTTTTAAAGACATATTTACTCCTGAAAGAAAATAAAAAAGTAAATTAGATAAATACATAAGTGACACATTAGTATATAATTTTCTTAGGCTGGATTTATCTTTCAATTCAGAACAAATTTTTTGTTTATATTTTTCCCGTTCTTGTTTGTTCGGAACTGGACGATGAATTCAGATTTATGGCTATATATTCTCATGTAAATTTATGTAATATATAATTTATTATAATATGTTTTTTTATTTACCCATTTCCGCATAGTTTTTGATTAAGTCGTTCACTATCATCTCGTAGTTAGGACTTTTGTGTTTGCCTAAAAAAGAAGTAACGACCTTTTCAAAAGAATCCCACGCTGCTGCCTCCACTGGTGACAATAGTTCTTTGAAATGGTTATTGGTCATCATTTTCCTTATTTGCGGTCCCACAAAAATCCCTTCCTTTATTTTTGCTTCTGAAATCTCTGGGAAGATTGTCTTCAAATGATGAAAAGCTTCGCCTTCTTTGTCCAAAGCCTTCACAAAGTTTTTGATAAGGCCGAGCTTGATGTGGAGCGGAGGTAGAATTATTTTTTCCTTCTTTATAAGTGGAGAGTATTTTATGTTATCTACCCCAACTTGAAACTCGATTCGTTCTGGCCAATCCTTTATGATGTAGTGGTCTTGACGAGCTCGGCTATCCCATTTGCATAGAAAGCAACAGTATTTTGTGTATCCACTTTGTAGACCACATAGCATTCCAACCACTTTAAGATCGGCACATATTTTCCAATCATGTTCTTCGTATTTGATTAACTTGAGCAATTTTTGCATTATCTCATACAGGGTGGCTGATGAAAGCCGCTACCAAAAAAAAATTAAATAACTTTTTTTCTATTTAATGAATCTGGTTAATTTTTTTTTTATTTTGCAGATTGACTTTTACATTTAACAAAAATGGATAACTGGGACACTGAAACAAGAATTTGGATTGTCCGCCGCTATCACGCACTGGAGTCCGTAGTTTCGGTTCAAAGAGAGTATAGGCGCACGTTTGGCGGCAATCCTCCGAGCAGATGGACCATAATAAGACTTGTAAACAATTTTGCTGAGCATGGGACAGTCAACAGAAGACCTTACCATCGAAACCCTTCAGTTCGAAGGGAGGAAACAATCGCTGCTGTAGCTGCTGCCATACAAAACAATCCACGTGTTTCGACAAGAAGCTTATCTGCTCAAATGGGTGTAAGCAGACAGTCATTACAGTCAATTATGCACAAAGATTTGGACTTATTCCCATATAAAACTCAAATGGCCAACAAACTGAACGCTGCAGACTTGCCGATTCGCTTGGAATTTTGCCAGAAGATGCTTCAAATGGTGGAAGAGGATGGAAACATGTTGAACTGTCTTTTCATGTCTGACGAGGCCCATTTCGATTTAACCGGCAACATAAACAAACAAAATTGTCGAATATGGAGTGCTTCCAACCCACAGATACTCCATGAGACGGAATTGCATCCACTTCGTGTCACAGTGTGGTGTGCAGTTTCATCACGCTGCATTGTCGGGCCCTACTTCTTCGAAGAAAACGGTCACACCGTTACGGTTACTGGAGACCGTTACTTGAGCATGTTGAGAGAGCTTTTCTATCCAGAATTACGCCGAATGAGAATTTCTTTCAACTCTGTGTGGTTTCAGCAAGATGGTGCAGCTCCTCATATAGCCCAACCTGTTATGACAGAATTGCGACGAAAATTTCCCAATAAGCTGATATCCAGAAACTCCACATTCCGTTGGCCACCCAGGTCGCCTGACCTACTGCACCTGACTTTTTCTTGTGGGGTTATTGCAAACAGGAAGTCTTCAAAGCAAAACCAACAAATTTGAATGAACTAAGGCAATCCATTCGAGAAACAATTGCGGCTATTCCTGTCTCAACTCTCCAAGCAGTAATGAACAACTTTTTGGTAAGATGCCGCACATGCATCGACGAGCAGGGGGGGCTTTTAAATTCCATTATTTTTAAAACTAATTAAGCTATATTTAATAAAATTTAAGCATGAATAAAAGCAAAATGAATTCCATACACTGAAAAAAAAATTATTTGAGTTTCTTAATGTAGCAAAATTTATCAGCCACCCTGTATGTTTCCTTCGTATTTACTGCATGCGCGATCGGGATAGATGGCTTTTGGTTGCCAATATGCAATAATACGGCCTTTAAACTTAATTTATTGCCGTCTATGAACAATCGCCACTCTTTTGAATCATATGGTTCACCAAATTGTTTGAATAGACCAGCAATGTCTTTGCAGTAACAAACACTGTCCTCCTTCGTATAGTACTTGGAAAATTCTTCGTGACGAGTTCTATAATATGTTACCTTAACATCGGATGAAACAAATTTAAATTGTTGCATTCGAGAGGCGTGTAGTTCGGCCTTTTCCTTTGACAATTCCAAATCCCTTATCCAATCATTGAGTTGTGCTTGTGACAAAGAATTTCTTTCGTTTTCCGTTTGAAATTCAGTACAACATGATGCCGCGTAATCAGATACTACTGTTGACAATGAAACTGGAGCCGAACCTAAAGTTAAATTTGATTCTGGCAATGTCGCTTCTGTTGAAATTAGTTCTGGTAATGACACTGTAGATACGCTCGCATAGGTTACTTTTCTGGACTTTCCAACTCCAAGTACTTTTGTAGTACAAATATAGCAGTCCGTTGAATGGCAAGTTGGTTCCCTCCACTTCATTGGTGTAATAAATTTCACACGTCGCCTAAATAGATAGTTTCAGGAATTAGTCAGCTATGCATTAAAAGGGAACAAATTCCTAATTTTTACAACGTACCTTTTTGTTCCGGTTTCCGAAGAAATCAATTCGACTCGGCATGTGGTGCACACAGTGTTCGGTGTCCATGGTTTTTCATTGTTTTTAGGCTCAATTCCAAAACACTTATAGTATGTAACTTTCAAAGGATTTGAAAACACACGTCTCATACTTTTAACAATAAATTGACCGCAGATGAAACAGAACATATCTGGATCATTTGTACACTCAAACTCTCGCGCCCTTTTATTCATTTTTTATTTTAAGTAAATGACGGGTTATAAACTGCAATTATAAACTGAACAGTATCCGGCGAGCCTTGCAGATATTATGAAGGAACAAGGCGCATGTACTCTTATTTATACTTAGATCCAGTAAAAATTCAAGCCTACCTAAACAAAAAGGTTCCCTAGTTCTACAAAGAAAACACTACCTGCCTCAAAAATATGCTCTTGTTTAAAATGTACCTAGGTTTGAGAAAACGACACTAACAGCTTTTTGTATCTAATAACTTTTCGAAAATCTACCTGCTAACTAACTGATATACGAATACTAACACATATGTACCAGTAGGGTACTTAAGCATTAAATGGATATATTTACTTGAATGCTTATAACTTTTGTATTAGTTCATCGATTTTGTTCACTGATAGCTTATTTTTTTTGTAATAAAACAGAGCTTAGAGGGGGGAAAAAATATCTGCAAAAAAACAAAAAGTTTTCGAGATGCTTCCTCGCAAAGTACAAATTTTTTTATATTTTTACAAAAAAAATTTAAAAAATCCGTAATGATTGTTCAATATGTTTGAATCTGAAGGACCTAGCAAAAAGTGTTGTATGTACTGATTATAGTAAATTTTATAAGCTTTCAAACCGTTTTGGAAGAGCTCAGTTTGTTCTTGAGATATACACGATTCAGTGGAGCCATCTTTTTTGTTTTTTGAAATAACGGTAAATCGTAAATATCTCAAAAACGGTACCATTCAAGTAAAAATAACCTTGGTTTTCGGAATTAGGAGGTGATTTTACATAGGAATTTCACTATGGCGTCTCTGGTGCATTTTGGCTGTAAACCAGTGTATTTTGTTTGTGTGTTATCCGATTTGCCTAATTTTTGGCAGGAGTATACCAAATGCTATTGAGAAGCAGCTGACCAATTTCGATTGTAATATCTAGTTGAAACTACTAACAACCGCCTTTAAAAATAGCAGAATTTTTATGCTGAAAAGTGGGGGGCGCCACGCCTACTTCCCCAAAATCCCCAAACATTTTTTACGGTCGAGTTTTGCCTAATAAGCAAAATATATCTATGATCATTTTCAAAGTCTTTCGTTTAAAAGTGGGCGTGGACCTTAACGGATTTCCCCCATTTTTCTCCGGAACAAATATTGTATTAATATAAATATGTGTGCTAAATTTCGTTTCGATATCTTGGAAAGTTTTTTATTCAAGTTTTCTGAATTTGCCACTCCCATTTTCAAAAATTTCTTGAAAAATTTATTTTTTGCCTTAACGTTAATGTACACACCAAATATTATCCGTATGAATGTATTATGAACTGAATAATAACTTTTTTGTATTTTCGAAAATTTTCTATACATAAAAAGTGGGCGTGGCTATCATCCGATTTCGACCATTTTAAATGGCGCTCAGAGATGAGTGCCAAAGAACCTGAATACCAAATTTCATTAAGACATCTCAAAATTTACTCTAGTTATCGTGTTCACAGGCGGACGGACGGGCATGGCTTAATCAATTTCTCTTTTCGTCCTGAACATTTTGATATACGAGTATATCAGTCAATATCTATCTCGAGTTAAGCGAATGAAGTTAATACACCTTGTGTGCGTAGTACTTCTAGGTAAAAATATAGACTTTTGAAAGAAGAGGAAAGCAAACAATATAAAAATATATTAAAGTAAAGGAACAGCATATAAGAATAACTAAAATAAAATAAAGTTTTGTGGTTGAAATTCAACCACTGGGCGAGGTCTAACTTAATTAAATGTATGTACAGGATACACATGTTTACACATCAAGCTGCACCAGTACTTGTTACTAGCACCTTTTTTTTATTATACCTTTCATGAACATGAAATGGTATTATCACTTTGGTCCGATGTTTGTAAGTATGAGAAGAAGAAGAGATATACCCACTAATAAGAATACCGAAATGATCAGGGCGATGAGCTGAGTCGATTTAGCCATGCCCGTCTGTCAGTCTGTCTGTTTGTACGCAAACTAGTCCCTCAGTTTTTGAGATATCTTGATGAAATTTGGTATGGAGCCGCTATTTTGCATGTGACTAATCATTTGTCGGAATCAGCAAGATCGGAGCAATACAACGCATAGGTCCCATACAATCGATAGTTTCGATAAATGGGCTTTGGGCTAGAAATTTTGCAATTAAAAAGCTAGGAACTTAAAACTTTGCAGGTTTAGTACTTATTATATATGCAATGTGTGTAGTGAACATCAGCCAGAGCGGACCAACATAACATATAGCTCCCATACAATCGATTGTTCCGATAAATGGGTTTTGGGCTATAAATTTTCCAATTAAAAAGCTAGGAACCTAAAGTTTTGCAAGTTTTGTACTTATTATATGATAAAATGTGGTTAGTGAAAATCAGCCAGATCGGACCTACATAACATATAGCTCCCATACAGTCGATTGTTCCGATAAATGGGGTTTAGCTATGTATTTTTAAATGATCAGTTTTGCAGAGTTTTGACTAATTGTGAGTAAGGATCGGACACTTAAAATTGTGATGCGTATTCATGAAAGGTATAAAGTCTTCGGTACAGTCGAAGACGGCTCTTTCTTTACTTGTTTTTTCTTACTTTCACTTATGCACATATGTGATGTATATATATTTATAGAAGCCGGAAAATTGGAGAATTTCTGTACTACTTTTAACGAACAAATGTATTTTTGCTTTGCTATATAGGATAATATGCCCTTATTTAATTACTATTATTAAAATTGGGAGATGAATTCTACAGTAATTTTTGTTTGCTGATTTATGTGAGTCTATAGGGAACAACGAGCACAAAAAGCACAGGTATAAATTTGAGTAAATGGACTAAGCAGCTGTTAAAGGGTATAAAGAAAATAATTACCTTGAGTTGTGAGAAATATCATGAAAGTGATGTAGAAACTATAGCTTTGGGTACGTATGTTTGTTCACCAATTAAGCTTGAAAAGATAGGGGAACCCCCTTTTTAAGGGCGGAATTTATAAAAAACCAATATACTCACTAATTTCAATTATTAGGTAGAATGTACTCAGAATGAGTTTGCGTCTTGGAAGCTCCGTGAATTGACAAGAAAGGAAGTTCGTAGCTTCCTTTTAAAAAGTCAAGACCGTCAGCGTCTATATTTTGACAGTAATTTTGCAAACTTGGTATACGGACGCAAGTACTACCAAGTTTCTAATGCATAGCAAAAGTTGCTCGCGAGAAAATTCAATGATATATTTCCGCCCTCGGTTAGAACTAAAGAGAATTGTTACAACTTTTCAGTTGGCTATAGTTATAGTGGAACTCTTTTTGAATAATAGCAAGGTTTATATAGGGGATACTACAAACCGCAAATAATTAAGACCAAATCATTATCCTTCACTGCAGAATAGTCATCCAATTATTTCTTTATTAGTTAACTAGCTAGTCAAGGTTGCTCGAGGTTTCGCGATGCGCTTAATGTGCATATTCATGTTTATAGAAATAACATGCGACCATTTATTTACTTAAATCCATAAAAATGAATGTTGCATGCAATGACTATAACTGTTTTTTATTGCGCAAAACTTCAAAAATCATCCGTGTATACAATATTATGCGTTTTACCCTCCTCTGCAAGGACAAAAAGTTTGTGTGCGATGTAACACGTGACAGGGCTGTTGAAGTTGTCCATGAGAAAAACATGTCATTTAATGTTATCCCCCGTGCCTTAATTATGGGTATTACCCCAAAAATCTTTAAGCATTACAATGGCCACGATGTTCGCCAGCTGGCCGACTTTCAACAAGGGTAACAACACTGAAATCTGGAATGTTTTGCACTATCAACTGCCGATTTAAAAGATGGTATATACTCGTACTTATTTTATTCCCACAACACTTCCTACAATTGTCTTATTAACAAACCGTCCAAAGACCGTCCAGCAATATAATATCAAGTTCTTTTGGATTTGTTATAAAATAAATCTTTAGAAATTTCTGTTTGTTTGGTTCAAGAGGAAAAATACTACTTGCTCTTGTACTTTAACCGTTCGCATGAAGCCTAGTCCCGTAACTTGATTTCTCATAATAGAAGTCATTTGAAAAGCATTTTGGATAACGAAATGAAGTGAAAGGTTAGTATGCATGGACTAATTGTTTATATTTGGGTTAATGGGACTATAACCGTACTCCATTAACAGGTTGGTTGAATAAAGATAAGGAGGAAAAATTTCATCTTTCCAATCCCTTCATCGCTGGTTGCATCGACTCCTTGATTTCGCTTAGTTTTCGATGGTTTTCTCATTTAATATATTTCCCATGATGAGGATTTGTGTAAGTAAGTATTCAGCATACAGTTTTGCTTTCATATGATTTCGCTGTGAGTAGCCGAAACAAGCCCACTATTATTTTTTTGAGCCAGTTATTCGTAATTCGTTACATTTTCCAGGGCATATAAAGCAAACCTATATCAAGCTTCCTCTATACAAGCATTGAAGGCTTAGGGGGCCATTTTTGAAAAGGTGAGTTCGAGAAGAAACCCCAGTTCTAGGTCCTTCCAAAATCAACAGGAGTACAGTAGTGTTAAAGGAGAAGGAATTGGACCATTTTCCTAATAACAAAAAAAGATACAGTCAACATATTTTGGGTGCAACCAGTCTGGTCACCGAGTGTCCAAAAACAAAATGCTGAGGTAAATATGATGGAAGGGATAATTTCTGCATCAAAGATATTTAACAAACAACTTTAAATTTTCAATACTGATACACACATGCTGCGGCTTATGTCTACGATGTCTTGATTATGTTAGGAGAAATTTGCGTTGACTAATTATGTTCATAAGCTCAGGGCAATAGGGAGCAGTATTCTAACTGCGATCTTCTTATTCTTTCTTTAGATGGTCATCTAACCGCCCGGGCGATTTTGACCGTCCAACATAGCTCGTCAGTCGTTTCTTCGTTGCGCCAACTGGTGCCAATTGGAAAAACCGCGGGATCGCAAAACGGTCTACACTTGGTCCTTCCATCGGAGTGGTGGTCTCGCTCTTCCTCTGCTTGGCCCAGCCACCAAAGCCGCTGTGTTTTAATTCGCTGAACTATGTCGGCGTCTGCGTAAAGTTCATACAGCTCATCATAAAATCTTCTTCGGTACTAGCCGTTGCCAAAGCGTAGAGGTCCACAAATCTTTCGAAGAACCTTTCTCTCGAATACTCCCAGAGCCGCCTCATCAGATGTTGTTAGTGTCCACGCTTCTGCACCATATAGCAGGACGGGTGCGATGAGTGACTTGTAGAGTGTTATTTTCGTTCGTCGAGAGAGGACTTTACTTTTCAATTGCCTACTCAGTCCGAAGTAGCATTTGTTTGCAAGAGTAATTCTTCGTCGGATCTCTAGGCTAACATTATTGTTGGTGTTAATGTTAAGGTACTTCGTTTTGCCCTCGTTCACCACTAATCCCATTTTCTCCGCTTCTTTTTCTAATTTGGAGTAAGCAAAAGTTACGGCGCGGTTGTTACGGCCAATGATATCAATATCGTCAGCATATGCCAACAGTTGGAGCTTTTATAAAATATTGTTCCAGCGCGGTTAAGTTCTGCAGCTTATATTACTTTCTCCAGCATTAAATTAAAGAAATCGCACGATAGGGGGTCACCCTGTCTGAAACCTCGTTTAATTTCGAACGGCTGGGAGAGGTGCTTCCCAATTCTGACCGAGCTGGCGGTGTTGCTCAAGGTCATTCAGACATAGCGGCATATAGGTAACTCCTTTTCGTGCTATCGAAAGCGGCTTTAAAATCAACAAAGAGGTGATGTGTCTCGCTTCTTTTTCACAGGTTTTTTCCAAGATTTGGCGTATTGTAAAAATCTGGTCGATTTACCAGGTCTGAAGCCACACTGATAAGGACCAATCAATCTGTTCACATCAGGCTTCAGTCTTTCGTACAATACGCTTGATAGGACCTTATATGCGATATTCAAAAGGCTGATCCCGCGATAGTTGGCGCAGTTTACAGGATCGCCCTTCTTGTGGATTGGGCAGAGAACACTTAGATTCCAATATTCAGGCATGCATTCATCCGACCATATTCTGCATAGAAGCTGATGCATGCGCCTTACCAGCTCCTCGCCTCCGTGTGTGAATAGCTCAGCAGGCAAACCATCAGCGCCAGCTGCTTTATTGTTTTTCAATCGGGATATTGCTATTCGCACCTCATTATAGTCGGGTTGTGGAACGTCAATTCCACCATCTTCGATTGTGGGCTCGGGTTCGGCATCTTCTCTGGTTTCTTGCTCAGTTTCTCCATTTAAAAGGGCAGAGAAGTGATCCCTCCATATTCTGAGTGCTCTCTGAACATCGGCCACCAGGTCGCCGTTCTCATTCTTACAGGAGTTTTCCCGGGTTTAAAACCTTCTGTCATTCGCCGAATTTTTTGAGAGAATTTTCGGGCATTATTCCCGTTGGCCAGCATCTCAAGCTCCTTTATTTCACGCTTTTCTGCCTCTCTTTTTTTCTGCCGGAAAAGCCGGCTCGCTTTCCTTTTCAACTCGCGGTAGTGTTCACACACACTCCTCGTTGCATTCGATCTCAGCGTTGCCTTGTAGGCTTCGTCCTTTCTTTTCGTTGCAGCACGGCACTCTTCATCATCATACTAGTTGTTTCTTCGCATTCGCCGGAATCCAATTACTTCTTCGGCTGCGGTACGGAGTGCTCCTGAGATATGATCCTACTGCTCATGCATTCCACTAGGTTGAATTGTGCACTCGGAGAGCAGGTGTGAGAGGCGATCTGCGAAATAATTGGCGGTCTGTTGTGATTGCAGCTTTTCGACGTCCAGCTTTCCGTGCGTTTTTGTTGCGCATGTTTTGTCGTACGGACGGGTACGAATCTTGGCTGCTACTAGGTAGTGACCAGAGTCGGTGTTAGGTCCTCGTATTGTGCGAACATCCAAAACGTTGGAAGCATGCCGTCCGTCTATCACAACGTGGTCGATCTGGTTGCGTGTTTTTCGATCGGGGGACAGCCTTGTAGCCTGATGGATCTTTTTGTGCATAAACCTAGTGCTGGATATGACCACGTTTCGGGCACCGGCGAAGTCGATCAGCCTGAATCCATTAGGCGAAGTCTTATCGTGGAGACTGAACTTCCCGACTGTGGGGCCGAGTACACCCTCCTTACCCACCCTGGCGTTAAAGTCGCCAAGCACGACTTTGATATCCTGACGGGGGTAGCGCTTGTTCACGGGTGTGAACGACAGTACTCGGTGACGGAGTATCTCTCCCACCACAAATCCCACGCCGAATCTGCGCTTGTCTTCATGCCCACTCCAGTAGATGTTGCAAGGTGTTTTGAAAGTGTTTCCTCGCCCC
The DNA here is from genome assembly GCA_949987695.1 of Merzomyia westermanni. Lineage (NCBI taxonomy): Eukaryota > Metazoa > Arthropoda > Insecta > Diptera > Tephritidae > Merzomyia > Merzomyia westermanni. Next base: position 116,996,399 of record OX465289.1, read on the forward strand.
GTCCATCGCATCTCTTGTATTGCGGTGTTGTCAGCTTTTGCGTTCCTCAGGACCTCAACATGCCCCTATCTAGTAATCCTTATTTCGTTTGCGGGTGTTGTCGTCTAAAAGAGGGGTTCTCATATCCGAGGCTTTGTTGTTGAATTTCATTGGAACGTTGTTTTATGTGGTGAGTCCCAAACCCAATGGGAGGTTGAATTCAATTAGACGTTTCTATAGCAAGCCGCTTGGTCCAAGACAGACGCCCGCTTGCAGCCGCACCACATGGTGATCAGACGCTGCAGTTTGAATCACTCAGCAAGCCCTTAAACCGATTATGTCGGAGTGGCCTTACCAGGTTGTCGCCATCAAACGTTTAGCTCACCACCAGAGGATACTTGGGCGCAAAGCCCGGAAGTAGTGAGCTGCTTGAACCACATGCAAAAGAATCGCTCTGGCCATTCTCAGGTGAATGGCGATCAGAAACTTTCCCCAATTGCGTGGACTTCTGCACACGGCCCCATCCTCTAACTGCCATCCGCATTATTGAAATTATGCTAAAAGTAGACGGAATAGATGTGAGCATTGCCGTCCATGTAGTAAAAGAACGTAACCTTGGATACCAGGCTATCCTAGGCAACAATGTCCTAAATCAGATAGACTTGGCCTTATCACAAGACGATGTTTTATTCAAGGACGAAACTAACTTCATAGAATCAGCAACGGATTCCTAAGCGCTACCATCTGAATCCGCTGTTGAACTTCTCACAGGGTTTAGAGATTCGTGTATGTCGGCGGAGTCAATGTTGGGAAAAAAATCGAAGTTAGACATTTCACATATCAAAGAAGGCAAATTGGGGAATTAGTGAGCTTTTAGAAAACTAATTACCTAAAAAATAACACTAGTCCCTAATTCGTATGAAAATTCTGGTAACAGAGGAGAATATAGCATATTCTGCTAAATGTATCGTTGAAAAAGAAATCACGGACTCGTTACAAGAAGGGATAATTCAACAGAGTTTTTGGGAGTACTCATCATCAATTGTCTTAGTGGCAAAGAAGGTGGTACTAAAACATTATCCTGCGATAGTCGTTATCTTACAGAGAAATTAATGAAACCCGATTTCCCGATGCCACCTATGGATATTATTATAGAGAGGTTAAGTGTGCACGCATATTTACCACGCTAGACTAGAAATGGCTTCTTTCATGTACCGATCGCGGCAGAGTCGAGGAAGTTTACCTCATTTGTAACCCACCAAGGTCAATATGATTTTTTGTATGCGCAACTCCCCTGCAGTTTTTTCGAGTTATATTTCTGCCGTGATCAAAGTGTTAGCACGGGAAGGCATTAGGTAAGCTAAAAGTTGTGTTGAATAAACATATAAGTATAACTAAAAAATTAACCGGGAGACATGTTAATTGCTAGAGTCTTTCTTGGAGTTCATTGTGGAGAATGGTATCATAAAACCATCGGAGTAATTAGACAAAAAATAACCAAAGAAATACCAAAATAACAGGAAATATCCCTATCCCTGTCCCTATCCCTATCCGTATCCCTGTCCCTATCCCTATCCCTATCCCTATCCCTATCCCTATCCCTATCCCTATCCCTATCCCTATCCCTATCCCTATCCCTATTCCTACCCTATCCCTATCACTATCCCTATCCCTATCCCTATCCCTATTCCTATCCCTATCCCTATCCATATCCTATCCCTACCCCTATCCCTATCCCTATCCCTATCCCTATCCCTATCCCTATCCCTATCCCTATCCTTCTCCCTCTCCCTATCCCTATTCCTATCCCTATCCCTATTCCTATCCCTACCCCTACCGTTTTACTTAATTAGTTAATAATATCCTTCGTTTTATCGAAATCCATGTTTAAGTAAAATTGATTGAAATAATTATTTTCCAATGGAAAGATCTGAATAGTAGTAACAGTAAATAACCAAACGCAACAGTTTTGCACTTGCATTGAAGCATATAAGGTGAAAGCATTGGCATTTGACAGTAAAGTCATTTCTCAGCGCGACTTTGACTTTAAGCCCGCGAATTTCAATAACAAAATACATGAAAAACACATTTATGACTATGTAAATATGTCTATTATGTATGTATATGGTTTTATTCAATCTAAATAGAAAACTTCTAAAAACGTGTTTGAAATTCATTTAAAGACATTTTACTTTGGTGTAGAAATGTATGTATGTATAATAGAGCGGGCCATGGCTGGATTTTTTTTTCATCAGGAGTATACCAAAAACGAAATCTACAGATGATTCTAAGAAAAATTGCTGATGACACCATAGCTCTACCGATTTCGAGTCCCCCACTTTTGCAAAATAGATATTTTGCCATATGAATGTAGGGTTTGGCCAAAAAATCTTCATAGCTTCTGATAGAATTATAGGAAACATATCATATTGGGCTTACTTTAAAGGTATTTACGTACATTTCAGAATCTGTATTAATATCTATAGTGTTTTTGAATTTTAGTAGAGATATCAGGCTTAAATTATGAGAAATTAGCCTAAAATTAACCTCTAACTACTATATTATCATTTTTAACAAATTTCTTATGGAACATCTTTTTTTTTTCTTCACAGCTAAAATAAGTTCAGAACATTTCCAGCAACTTTCATTCAGACAGCAACATTTTTGTATTTAAATTTAAAATGGATGAACCAAATCCTTCTACATCATCTGAATCCACTTTATCACATATACTTGAACACGCTATTATTGCACTTGGTTTATCAAGTGAATTAAATAATCTGAATTTACCGTCTAGTCGTGACATTTTAAGATTAAATTTTTTTTTAAGTGTCATACTAAAATTCAAAGTAAAATATTTTCGCATACAAATTTAACTCCTCATGTAATTGATAAATTTGTTTGAAATTTGGGATAAATTAAATATTCAACTAATTGATAGACGTAGTATTCTAAGAAAACTAATTGTTTTAATTGAAAAATGTCGCGAAAGCATTAAACACAGAAAAAAAGTTCAGGAATTTACAGCATTCGTACAATCAACAAATGAATTATTTTACATTGAAAACACAACATACGAACCACTTGGAACAGATATGGAAACAGATGAAGTACAAATTGCAAATGAAGCAGTTGCAGAAGTATCTGTTACAATGAAACGAGCACATTATACTCAACGATACGATGCTATAAATTTTGCTATAATGTGTGACAGATTCGGTGTTTCAGATAGCGTTGCTTCATGTTTAGCAACAGCAGTTTTCGAAGATAAAGGGTGTTTTTTTAGGGGTATAGAACTTCGAATTGAAATAAAACACAAGAAAATCGTTTTAAGGTCCATCAATTTGGCTTTATTGGAAGGACAATTTTATGCCATTAATGTTTAAATATGATTTCGGGCATGTGGCCGCCGCGGCTGGCGCGAATAAAGCCAATTCTACAGGTCCAATTTTCAACCACTTTTTCGAGCATATGGGGCCGTATGTCGGCAATAACGCCACGAATGTTGGCTTCCAATTCCCCTAACGTTTCTGGTTTGTTGGTGTAGACGAGCGACTTCACATATCCCCAAAGAAAATAATCCAATGGTGTCAAATCACACGACCTTGGTGGCCAATTGACAGGTCCATTCCGCGAAATTATGCGCTCATCGAATGTTTCCTTCAATAAATCGATTGTGACGTCCGCTGTGTGGCATGTAGCGCCGTCTTGTTGGAACCACAACTCATCCACATTCATGCCATCCAATTCGGGAACAAAATAGTCGGTTATCATGGCTCTATACCGGTCTCCATTAACGGTAGCTGCCTCTCCAGCATTATTGCGGAAGAAGTATGGCCCAATGACTCCACCAGCCCATAGAGCACACCAAACAGTCAGTTTTTGTGGATGTAATGGCGTTTCAAGGGTCTCATGTGGATTCTCTTCACTCCAAATGCGGCAATTTTGCTTGTTGACGTAGCCATTCAAGCAAAAATGAGCCTCATCACTGAACAAAATTTTGCGATGAAAATCAGCATCGAAATCAATCTCATTTTCGGCCCATACACCAAAATCACGACGCATTGCATGGTCTCGCGGCTTTAATTCTTGCACAAGCTGGATCTTCTAAGGTCGCAAGCCAAGATCTTTGCGCAAAATCTTCCATAAAGTTGATGGACAAAGCTCCAATTGCTGTGCACGGTGGCGAATCGATTCATTCGGGTCCTCTTCAACACTTTGCTCTACAGCGGCAATTGTTTCTTCGGTGCGCACTGTTCGACGTCTCTACGGATGCGTATTATCACATAGAGTAAACGTAGTGCGAAAACGATCCATGGTTAACCGAATTAATTGCTCTGATGGACGATTATGTCGGCCATAAAATGGACGGAGCTCACGGTAAACTTCGCGAACTGAACCATTACTTTCGAAATAAATTTGCACGATTTGCAAGCGTTGTTCTTTTGTCAACCTGTTCATGATGAAATGGCAAACCAAACTGAACATAAATGACATTAGAGTTGCCAGATTTGACCACAAAATGCCAGTTTTATCTCTATTCGAAAAACAAACCTGTAAAAAAAACACCCTGTATAAATTTTCGAGATGTTCGTGGTGAACTTGTCATAATGGATAAATCTAAAGCTGCAAGAGAACAAATTAAGCTAGAGATGAAGTGCTTCGTAAACGGTACATAGATTCCAATATAACTGCATTTTCTTTCGATGGCAGAAAAAATAATTCATTAATTAGAGAGAACATTAATGAGAAATTTCATACAAATATGGTAAAAGAAACCCATTTAATTGTTCTAAAAGATCCTAGTGCTGAATTACTTGGATATGTTAATTTGGGTGAAGAAGAAAATGCAAAACACAAATTAAAAAAATAAAATGAATTCATCAATAGCAAAAAACTGTCAATATCTCAATTAATTGGCATATGCAGCGATGGAGAACCAGCTAATACTGGAATAGAAAATGGTGGTCTAAGACTTTTTGAAAAGCATTTAAATAGACCGCTGCACTGGTTTAAATGTTTGCTTCATTTCAATGAATTACCATTTGGTCATTTATTCAGAGCATTAGATAAAACAGTCACGAGTGGACCAAGAGCAGGAAGTGGAAATATATTCAAAGACATTCAAGACTGTGAAAAATTTCAGGTATGCATTTGTTAAAATTTTTTTATAATATTTTTTCAATCAAATTAAAATAGGAAAATTATACTAATTTTAAAATTTATTTTTCGGGTTGTAAGTGATTTTGAACCAATAGCATTGGGAAATATGCCTGGTATGATCAGTGATGAACAAGAACGAGAACTATCTACAGATGTTAAATATTTATATCAAATGGCCAAACCAATTTCAAATGGTGCTGTTTCAGTTGATTTAGCTAACATAAAACCAGGACCAGTTGTACGTTCTCGATGGCTAACCAAAGCAAGCAGGGTATTACGTCTGTATACAACAACTAATACACCATCCGAAAATTTGAAAACTCTAGCAGTTTATATTATTAAAATTTATGTGCCAATGTATTTCCATGTAAAATACTATAATTCTGTTGTATACAGCAGTGTACTTTTATCAAAGTTTATTCGTTGAACACGATACCTACCACGTAATTTACTTAATATTGTAGATGCTGTAATCGAAAATAATTCATATTACGCTCATCCAGAAAACATTTTATTAACAATGTTATTTGATGATAGAAAAGCCATACGAAAAATATAATATCAATTGTAATGTTTCAGATTATACTGATATGATTGATCTAAATGACGATAATTTACTATCTAAACCGGCATTCACAAGAAATATTCCATACGATCACTTGGTACAATTCTTAGATTATGATGAGCCAACACTAAATGATCCTAATATTCCAATGCATATACAAGGAACAGAAAGATATGTACATTTGTTAACATCTGTTTCCAAACGTGTTATAGAAAAAAACCGTGAAGGTGCTATGGCTGTTACAGCAGAAAGTCGTGAAAAACAACCAAGAATGGAGAGCAAAAAATATTTAAAAAAATAATAACATAAAATTATTTTTATTTTGAAAAATACTTTAAAATGGTCAATTCTAAATAAAAAAATAATTTTTTAAATAAATTACATTAAAATTATAAAAATTGTGTTTTTTGCTGATTACTTGAAAATATAGGTTTGTTTTTGAAAATTTTTTTCTACTAATCTGAACTTATTTTAGCTGTGAAGAAAACAAAAGGTTTCCATAAGAAATTTGTTAAAAATGATAACACAGGTCAACAAAATAAGAGTTTTGCTTTGTTGCAGCTCTACTTGTAACCAAATTTGGTAGTACTCGGTACCATGATGAAAACTGTATACTTACCTTTTTAATGCTACGTACAGTTTTCTAGATAGGGGCAAGAACCCCTTTTTAAGAGGCTAAGGCATGTATGGCACCATAACTTTTTTTCTGTTTATTCTATCAACACAGTTTTGATGTCGTTGAAAAGAGTATATTTCGCCGCTTCTATCAGTATACAAGTTGTTAATATGCCTGCATAAACGTCAGAGAAATTGCCAAAATAGTGTGCAAAACTCAATTTTTTGTTATATTTTTTCATTTTTAATCACAGTTTTCTCGAATAATTTGTCAACCAGTGCATATGTAAATTATTTTAAAACAATCTCCTATTAATTCTGTTTTCAAAGACATATAACTTTTTTATATCCGCGAAGATCTTCCTGGGATTTTCTACTTTAGTACATTGCTACTGTGAAAAAAAAAGTATATTTTATAAAAATTGTTTCCTTACCCTTTATTTTATAAAATTTCTGTAATAAGTACTTTCGGGAGCGCGGTTTAAAGTGTTAGTGCCTTTCTATAAATAAATAAAAAAATTGCAATATCATGTCTTCATCACGAGGTAGTTGTGTCAATGACCCAAATGTGGTTTGCTACATTTGTGGGGAATACACAATCTAAAAATTCAGGAAAAGTATAATAGATTTTATAAAAAGTGATTATTTTTTGTACTTTAAATTGCAAGTTGTAGACAAAAACAAGCCGTGGATACCTCGAATACTTTGCAAAATGTGCTGTGAACACTTGAGACAGTGGGTCAATGGTAAAAGAATCCATATGAGATTCGGGGTGCCTATGCAATGGAGAGAACAAACAAATCACTTCGATGACTGTTACTTCTGCTGTGTCGATTTGCGTGGTGTTAATGTTAAAAAATGATATATCCAAACGTTCAATCCGCTAAGAGACCTTTACCACATTCAGAGGAAGCACCTGTTCCAACATTTTATTCTACCCGTGAATCATCGCATAGTGAAGTGTCTAGCGATAGTGATATCGAAGAAATAGCGTCTACTGAGCCAACAACTTTTACCCAAGTAGTATTAGACGATCTAATAAGGGATCTTGAATTATCTAAGGAATCTGCAGAAGTGTTGGCTTCTGGATTAAAAGAAAAAAACTTGTTGGCTACAGGTACGAAAGTGACTCTCTACCGTACAAGAGAGCAAGACTTGCTGCCATTTTTTAATTCTTAAAATGCTATAGTTTTTTGTTCAGATGTGCAAGGCCTCCTTCTCAAAACAGGTCTTTCAGAATACCACCCAAATGAATGGCGTCTCTTCATAGATAGCTCTAAACGAAGCCTTAAGTGTGTTCTTTTGCACAATGGCAACCAATATGGTTCAATTCCCATTGCTCATTCAACTAAATTAAAGGAAGAATATCAAAATATTGCACTTGTTTTAGACAAAATCAAGTATAACGAACATAATTGGAGTATTTGTGTAGATCTAAAGATGGTTAACTTTTTGTTAGGACAAAAAAGTGGATACACCAAATACCCATGTTTTTATTGCCTGTGGGATAGTCGTGCCAAGCACTAACACTGGACAGAAAGGGACTGGCCTGTCCGTGAGATGTTGGAAATGGCAAAGCAGAATGTGATAAACCCACCTTAAGTTACAAGACATTCAATTATTTTGCCACCCTTGCACATTAAACTGGGTCTAAAGAAACAATTTGTGAAGGCGTTAGATAAAAATGGGCAATGTTTTCTTTACATAACGAGACAATTTCCTAGGCTAAGCATAGAAAAAATAAAAATAATTTTTGATGGCCCACAGATAAGAATGTTGATAAAAGATACTGATTTTTCAAATTAAATGACCAGTTTGGAACTGCTTGCGTGGAGTTCGTTTGTTGGAGTTACTAAGAACTTTCTGGGAAATCACAAGTCAAGTAACCACTATGATATTGTTAACAACATGCTAGAGAATTACAAAAACTTAGGATGTAACATGTCCATCAAAGTCCATTATCTCCACAAACACCTTGACCAGTTTCCGGAGAATCTTTGTTCCTATAGCGAAGAACGAGGCGAACGGTTTCACCAGGACCTAAAAACTATGGAAGAGAGGTACCAAGGCCGATGGGACCAGCATATGATGGCTGACTACTGCTGGGGAATGCAACGTGATTGTCCTGCCATACCTCATTCACGAAAATCACGTAAACGAAAGTTTTTATGTAAATAAAAAGTTAATAAAAAAATAAATAACAAAAAACTTTTTTTTTAAAACAGTAAAAATTTACTAAAATAGAATATATTAGGAAGATCTACGCGGATATAAAAAAGTTATATGTCTTTGAAAACAGAATTAATGGGAGATTGTTTAAAAATAATTTATATATGCACTGGTTGACAAATTATTGGAGAAAACCGTGATTAAAAATGAAAAAATTTTACAAAAAATTTAATTTTTCACATTATTTTTGCAATTTCTCTGACGTTTGTAAGATATATTAACAACTTGTATACTGATAGAAGCGGCGAAATATGCTCTTTTCAACGACATCAAAACTGTGTTGATAGAATAAACAGAAAAAAAGTTATGGGGCCATACATGCCTTAGCCTCTTAAAAAGGGGTTCTCGACCCTATCTAGAAAACTGTACGTAGCATTAAAAAAGTAAGCATACAGTTTTTATCAGGGTACCGAATATACTTGAAATCAGTTTTACTTTTAGCTGCACGAAAATCACTGTTGACCAGTGTAATATATTAGTTAAAAGTTCTTTTTAGGCTAATTTCTCATAATTTAAGCCTGATATCTCTACTAAAATTCAAAAACACTATAGATATTAATACAGATTCTGAAATGTACGTGAAATACCTTTAAAGCAAGCCCAATATGATAATTTTTCTATAATTCTATCAGAAGCTATGAAGATTTTTTGGCCAAACCCTACATTCATATGGCAAAATATCTATTTTGCAAAAGTCGGGGACTCGAAATCGGACTTATAGGTATGGTGTCTTCAGCAATTTTTCTTTAAATCATCTGTAGATTACGTTTTCGCTATACTGCTGATGGAAAAAAAATTCAGCCCGCTCTAATGTATACATATATTTGCGCACATTCGGTTAAATTTATTAAAAACCAAATTATTTAAACAAAATCATTTTAACAACGCAAACAAGTAAATAGAGCGCTGTCTTCGGCTGTACCGAAGGCCTTATAAAAAAACAAGTAAGGAAGTCTTAGTTCCGGTGGAACTGAACATTATATACCTGGTAGTGATCGGTTATGGCACTGGGGTATTAGCAACTTGTCCGGATATTTTATTTGCCTTATTTTTGGCAGGAGTATACAGCATGCTGTTGAGAAGCAGCTGACCAATTTTGATTGTAATATCTAGTTGAAACTAGCAGAATTTTGAAAAGTGGGCGGCGCCATGCCTACTTCCTCAAAATCCACAATATCTTTATGCGGTCCAGCTTAACTTGAAGCTTGTTATGCGTGCAGGAACTATGTTAAAAAATTGGGCGTGCCCGTAGACCGATTTCTTCATTTTTACAATAAACATTTACCTTTATATAATCACCATCTTTGCCAAATATCATTTTGATTAATCCATTTTTGGCAGAGTTATGGCATAAAAAGTTTTGTGGAATAATACACTATAAAAGGGGCCGGCCACGCCCATTTTCAATTATTTATATTTTTCGACCTTCTTCGTTTACGGACACTTTGATAGTGAAATAGAAATGATATAAAGCTATTGTACGCAAAGTTATTGCCTAATAACGCCCTAATTCTAATGTGGTAACAACATTCGTTTTACAAGCAAATAAATAGTTTGGAAACTTTTGCACCCTTTTGGTATTCTGCCGTCTTAAGTTGCAGCTCAATTTCGTAACCACCAAAATAGGTGGTAACGTCGCGTAACCGCGAAAAAGTTGCACGTGTTTTGTAAATATTTTTGTGGACAGAAAATACCGCTAAATTTTGTATGCATTAATGAATTAATAAACAATATAAGCACTTTTTTACACGAAGTTTCGTTGCCGTTTGCATTTTACAACTAGACAACGTCTCTATGTACTTATATGTTTGCTACATCCCTTCAGCATCAGATTTTTCAGTCTACATGCAACATGTCTCTCTGCTCAAAACTGTTAACCTTATGACTAAAGCTTCAGATTCAATTATTGTTTTGGGTGATTTTAACTTACCTCATATATCGTGGAACATATCTGATGGTAACATTATCCCAAATCCGTCCAAACTGGGGTTCAATGACTTTTTAGATGGAATTTCCGATCTTTGCCTTAATCAAATAAATGTTACCGCTAACAAGTTTGGGAAAGTCTTAGATTTAGTGTATGTTAATGATATAAACCAATTTTCTGTAAATCGTTGTGATCCGTTGGTTTTACCAGCAGACCTTTACCACCCTTCTATGGAAATAGTCTACGAAACCATAAGTAATGGCCAAGACACTCAATGCTACTCATGTAGTAGCTTTGATTATAACTTTTCCAAAGCAAACTACAAGAAATTAAATAAAGAACTGTCTAAATTAACTTGGCCTGAATTTGGTTGTGATATCGATCTAAACGTCTCACATTTCAATCACACTATTTACTGCCTATTTGAGAAGTTTATTCCTAAACGTAAAGTAACTTATGATCATCCTACGCAAGCTTGGTTTACTAAAGAGCTTAAGGCTCTTAAAAATAGGAAAACGCGATCATTTAATTTATATAAGAAATCCGGATTAAATAAACATTACCTACTGTATTCCATTCTACGTCAGAAGTACATAGATTTAAATAAAAAGTGCTATAAAGCTTATATCTCTAAAACGAAAAGAGATATTATTCTCAATCCTAAGTCATTTTATGGTTTCGTAAATTCTAAACGTAAAGTATCAGGGTTTCCCTCAGCCATGAAATATCAAGACATTATATCTAGCGATAATCAATGTATCGCACATTTTTTTGCTCAATTTTTCACTTCTAACTATTCTGCTGTCACCAATTCAAACTTTCAAAACTATCCCTATAAGCTACACGGGACAAATTCAATTAATTCACCAATTATATGCGCCAAAGATGTTCTAATTTACCTTAAAACCTTAAAAGAATCTTTTAAATATGGTCCTGATAGGATTCCTACATGTTTCTTGAAAAAGTGTGCGAACCATATTTACCAACCCCTTACCAATTTGTTCAATCTATCACTAAAGTGTGGTGTTTTTCCAACTGCATGGAAAGAATCGTTTCTTCTACCGCTGCATAAAAGCGGGAGTAGGTCTTCTATAGAGAACTATCGTGGCATCGCAAAGCTTTCTGCCATCCCAAAATTGTTTGAAGCTATTGTTACAAATCAACTTACGGGTCCGATCTCTACTTTGATAGCTGACTGCCAACACGGGTTCAGTAAGGGAAAGTCCACAGTTACGAATTTACTTGAGTTTACCAGTCATGTCTCAAATGGCTTTAGAAAAAATCTGCAAACCGACGTTATTTATACGGATTTCAGCAAAGCTTTTGACAAAGTGTGTCACTCATTACTTATTCATAAACTCGATCAGTTGGGCTTCCAGCCGGGTCTCAATCGCTGGATCTCTTCTTACCTTAGTGACAGGACACAAAGAGTAATGTTCAAAAATTTAGTATCCGATGTCATTTATGTCTCTTCGGGGGTTCCTCAAGGAAGCCATCTTGGCCCGATTCTGTTCTTGTTGTTTATAAATGATATTTCTACAATAATAAAATTTTCAAAAATGTTAATGTATGCCGACGACGTAAAGCTTTTCATGTCATTCGCGTCATTTGAAGATAGAAATAAGCTACAATCAGATCTAGATGCACTAGTTACTTGGTGCGATTTAAATTATATGCCACTTAACCTTAAAAAATGTAAACACATGGGTTTTTCGCGTGGAATTTCTCAGCCGGCTTCCTATACAATTAAAAATTATAGTCTTGAGCAAGTGTATGATTTTGTTGACCTGGGGGTTACTATGGACTATAAACTCAGTTTCAACCGCCATATTAATACAACAGTCAATAAGGCTAGAGGTGTCCTAGCATTCGTTAAACGATGGTCTAAAGAATTTAGCGACCCTTATGTAACTACAGCCCTCTTCACTACATTAGTCAGACCGATACTTGAATATGGTTCTATAATTTGGAACCCGCGTTACCAGGTTCACGTAGATCGCCTTGAATCAGTTCAAAAACAATTTTTACTATTTGCCTTAAGAGATTTTCATTGGGATCCCTCGTACAATCTGCCACCCTATACGAATCGTTTAAAACTCATTAATCTACACACACTTTCTAGTCGGAGGGAAATGCTTGGAATTATTTTTATGATTAAATTGCTAAATGGTTCACTATCCAGCCCATTTCTTCTAAGTGAAGTGAACTTCAATGTACCGTCTCGTCCTTCAAGGCATTTTAAACCTCTAGTCTTAAAACAGTGCCGAACCAATTTTCAGTTAAATGAGCCTTTTCGCTGTTTGTGTCAAGATTATAACTCTCTTTCTGGTAGATTTGATATTTCAGACTCGCTTTTCAGCATAAAAAAATCAATTCTTTCTGCCCTAAATTCATAGCTACTAATTGTTTTTTATTCTTTGACTTCTATTTTAACTTTTAACAATAATTTTATTCTGTTAACTAGTTATTTCTTAATGTATAATCTATCCTATATCTACTTTACTTAGCTGATGAGGTTTTCTCTGTAGCTGAGCAGTTTTAGATCTTGACGATTAACAAACCAAAGCCTTTCAACGACTCGGCACGAACGAATAATCCGCGCGTTATGCGGATGCGCCCCTCGCGCCGGTCGGGCGGGATATGGTGGGTAATCCGTTGGGAATTATTATTATTATTATTATTCTCCATTGTGCATTGTTTGTTTTTGACAGCGTTGCCATGCACGCTAGAGTCGCGGTTTCCTAAATTGCATTGCCAACGGTTACGAGTTTCGGTTAGATAATCCTCCAGGTACAAAATTACCGGTTACGCACAGAATTGACCCGTAAATATATCCATAATACTCTTTCAAATCGTTCGTATAAAAGTTGGCGTGGACCTTAAGCGATTTCACCCAAATTTCATTCCGATATCTTTAACGGTTTTTTATTTATGATTGATATTATTTCTTAATTTGACTTGATCAAAAGTATGCGGTGCCACTCCCATTTTCAAAATTTTTTTCAAAAATTTACTTTCTGCCTTAACATTAATGTACACACCAAATTGTATCCTTATAAGTGTATTATGTACTGAATAATCACTTGTTTTGTATTTTCGAAAATATTCACTATATAACATAATAGATAAATAGGTCTCGGAGATGAGTGCCAAGTAAACTGCATACCAAATTTCATTAAGATATCTCAAAATTTACTCAAGTTATCGTGTTAACAGACGGACATGGCTTAATCACTTTCTCTTTTTCTTGTGTACATTTTGATATGTATAAGTCAATATCTATCTCGATCCGTTTATGCCGTAACATACTACCGTTAGGCGAATGGAGATAATATACCTTGCGTAAGTAGCACTACTAGGTATAAAAAATAATTGGCGCTATATATACCTCTTGTGGAGATTAAGGCCAACCTTCTCTACCAATTTGTGGTGCGCTGCTTCTATTTTTTCCTACAAATTGACGGGACCTACAGTTTTTTGCCGATTCCGAACGGCATCTGCAAAGCAAATGAATTTTTGCTGAGAAGCCTTCCATGGTAGAAATACACTCGGAGAGTTTGCCAAACCACTGCCGAGGGGCGACCCAGTTTTTGAAAAAACTTTTCCAAACCACTTTTGATGTAGACTGTACGTGGGCTCGAACCTTCGACCTCGGTGTAGTAGGCCAGCAGCACTACCGCCACACCACGGCCTCCGCCGCCGAAGGCCCTATACCTTTAATAAAAGCGCATCATGGTTTTGAGTGTCCGATCTTTATTTACAATAAGTACAAACTGTACGGTATTACCCCGTTAATTGAAATATACGAGGTGTGTTGAAAAAGTATCGCGAATTTTGAATTTTCGCTGGTTACGTATATTCGAATTTCGAATTTTTTGTGGCGTTATGTTGGTACTCATGTCTCTCACTTATGCCGACAAGCTCGGCCATTTTGAATGTTCAGTTAATTGTTGACAGCTGCTTTGCTTGCACGTGTTTTGGATCGTCTTCGATTTTTACCTATTTTTTTACCAAAATTGCTCAATTGTGACCAAAAACAGCATCGCATGAACATTGCTAATGAGATGTTAAACTCTGTCCGCGACGACCCAAATTTGCTCCAGAGGGTCATAACTGGTGACGAATCGTGGGTTAATGGTTATGACGTGGAAACCAAAGCTAAATCATCTCAATGGAAGCTGCCGCACGAACCAAGACCGAAAAAAGCGCGCCAAGTTCGGTCGAATGTGAAAGTTTTGCTGACAGTTTTCTTCGATTGCAGGGGCGTGGTGCATCATGAGTTCTTGCCACAGGGAAGAACGGTCAATAAGGAATATTACCTGCAAGTTATGCGCAATTTGCACGAAGCAATCCGCCAGAAACGCCCGGATTTGTGGAAGAACAAAAATTGGCTTTTGCACCATGATAACGCCCCTGCTCGCGCATCGTTGCTTGTGCGCGACTTTTTGGCCAAAAACAACACACTAATGATGCCGCAGCCACCGTATTCCCCAGATCTGGCCCCCTGTGACTTTTTCTTGTTCCCTAAACTGAAGAGGCCCATGAAAGGACGACGTTACGCTTCTCTTGACGAGATAAAGACGGCATCGAAGGAGGAGCTGAACAAGATACAAAAAAATGATTTTTTGAAGTGCTTCGAAGATTGGAAAACCCGTTGGCACAAGTGTATAATATCTCATGGGGATTACTTTGAAGGGGACAAAATAGATATTCATGAATAAATAAATAATTTTTGAAAAAACACAAAATTCGCGATACTTTTTGAACACACCTCGTACAGGGTGGCGCAAAAGTAATCCTCCTATCAGAAAACGCTATAAATTTTGCGATTGGCCCCTAAAGTCAGTTCTGTTTTGACATTTGTGTAGTAAACACATGCGAAATACACGTTAATAAACAATGTTGCGCTACACTGCTCCAGAACGCGGAATATTGCTGACTATTTATTTGACCAATAATCGGTCGGGGCCAAACGGTTACTGTGAATGGTGAGCGCTACAGAGCAATGATCAACGAGTTCTTTTTGCCGCAACTTGATGAATTGGGATTGGAAAACATGTGGTTCCAACAAGACGGTGCAACAGCACACACTGCACGTGCCACAACCGATATGCTGAACATCGGAAGCTTACTTTTGCGCCACCTTGTACATAGCCCAAAACCCGTTTGTATGGGAACTGCGCGTTCTGTTGGTTCGATTTTGTTGCTTTCGACAAATGATTAATATATTACAAAATGGCGGCCCATACCAAATTACAGCCAGGTAATTGTAAAACTGAGAGACTAGTTTGCGTTCAAACAGACAGACGGGCATGGCTATATCGACGCAGCTCATCGCCCTGATCATTACTTATTGGTGCGTCTATCTCTTCTCCTTCTCATACTTAAAACTTGAAAGGTATATAAAGTACTTTTGTAACAATTTGGCACAATTTTTAATTTCTTAATCCATATTTCTCAGTTTTTTGCGATAATTTTGTTTATTGTTCAAGTTGTTTATAGCTTATTTTAATCACTAACTGTGCCTTGACCATATCCACTAACATGCAGTTACGCTCATTATTCCATAAATTTTCCATTAATGAGAAAACACGCTCCACAAAAGCATAGATAAAATTGTCCCGATAATTTGTGGAAGTTCAGAGAAATATGGGGCCGAATTACGTTATACGTTCCGCGATCGAAAGCGAGTTTTTAAATCTTAATTGCTCTAAACCCGTAATTCGGAATGAATTCATACATGAGCAATTGGCTGAAAGTACCGGTCGGTTCAATTATGCATTATTATTCTTTTAAAAAGTTGGAGAGTTTCGAAGTTATTGTGACTTAAAAAACAGTTTACGATCACGGAACGTATGTAGTCATACCGCCCCTGTACTCTTAAATAACACTGTGGAACAAATTCAGGTTAGCAAAAGCTAGGCCGATTCTGGGAGTGAGGGGTGCAAATAGAGGCTAAATTAGAAGACCCGTATCGCGGTGTTTGTTTATGTTAGTTCGAATTTTTTTTAATCAAACTTCGAACTTTGCAGTCAAATGCCGATTTTCAGCATATTCTTTGTATGGTTTTTTGGCTATAACTCGTCGACTAATTGATATTTATTCAATCTGTTAAAGCCAAATTATTGCTAGAGACCTGTGCAACAATTAAAATTAAAAAAAAAATATATTTATAAAATTTTTGCAGTGCTTAAGAAGCAAAATTTTGGAATTTTTTTTTCATGCATTTTGAACATATTTTCCACAAAACTAAGTTTTTTTCTTTCGGTTTGATTTATAATATGCTTCTCAATTTTGTCAGTGCTATATCCATACATTTCTTCTCAGAATACGACCCTGGTGAAGGTACATCCTATGAAACATCAAAGAACCCAATCCTAGTCACACAAAAGCAATTGTTGCAATTGTTGCAATTTTGTGTTTGACTCAGAAGAAATCAGAAGAACTGGCTTCATTTTTGAAAGGAAATAATTTGCTGGCGAAAGGTACCGAAGAAACAGCATATCGAAAACGCCAAAAAGAGTTAGAAAAGTTCTTCAATGTGAATGATGCAAAAAATTTCGCTTATTGCAACGATATCGAAAAGTTAATGCAGACGATAGGGTTAACCTATAAAAAAGATGATTGGCGTTTATTCATCGATAGTTTACTAATCAGCTTAAAAGTTGTGCTTTTGCACAAGACGAATAGAATGCCTTCTGTTCCAATTGCGTATCGCACTGACACTAGTGAAAATTTCGATAATTTGAAACACATTCTGGAAGTAGGCAAATATAACGAACACCAGTGGCCCATTTGCTGCGACCTCAAAATAGTTTTATTGGTTACAGGCTTAACAGCATATGGCCGTCCAAAATATCCGTGTTTTTTGTGCTATTAGGATTCACGATACGCAGAAGGTATTAGAGGAAGAAATCAGTACAAACAGCATAACTGGAATAGTCGCATTGGACGGAAATGGCCTAAAGACTATAGCCTACACGAAAGTCTTGTTCCTGAAATGAAAATTTTGTTGTCGTTGCTCCACATTAAACTTGGCATTGCTAAACATTTTTTGAAATGTATGGCAAAAAGACCAGCAGTATTCAACCGCTTAAAAGACATTTTTCCAAGACTAAGTAACGCCAAAATTCAGGAAGGGGTTGTTAATGGTCCCGACATACGGAAACTAAATGAGTCGTCAAGATTTTGACCAAGTTCTGACAGACCGAGAAAAATTGGGGTTAATATGTCGTACAAAATTCATCTCATGCATCAGCATCTTGATCAACTCGCTCAACAATTGCCAACTGAATCTGATGAGTAAGGCGAACATTATCACCAAACTGCTCTTCCATTTGAAATAAGGTAACTAGATTTTTCTAATATCTTTGTCAGAGTGCACAATTTAAACATGTTAACGATTGAAAACTATTTTGGTTTCAATTACAGAGGAAAGAAATCTCCAGATGCAATACTCGATGAAATTTGTTGGTGGTATAAAAACACCTTTGAAGAAGAGGAAGACGAGGAAGAAGGGGAAGACAAAGATGAAATTCCAGAATATCCGACTAATTTATCGACCTTTCTGATGATGATGACGATGACGAAGATATTAGAGAGAGCAGTGATGTTGATCCACAGCCGCCTGCTAAATGGCAACTAGCCAAATCATTAATTTAATTAATTTAATTTTTTTACTTAAAACTTTTCATAACTATCATTTCGAAATTATACTTTTTTCCATATTTTTATAATGTCGTTTTCAATGTTTCTTCGAACACTGAAAAAATTGATAAGCTATTATAGATCAAAAAGAAAGAAAAAATACTTATATCGTCATTTGTCTGCAAAGTTCGAAGGTCGATTAAAAAAAAAAATTCGAACTAACATAAACAAACGCCGCGATACGGGTCTTCTAATTGTTATGGTTTACCTACGACTGAAAGTCATTTTAGCTGATTTAATTGCTGGACTTGTGCAGTTGGATAGGTAGTTGACAGGTTAGATTCACCCTCCGGTTTGACACTTTATCGATAGTTACGGGAAAGTGCGTGATTTTTGCTGAAGTGGCAGCACCAAATGGTTCAATCCGTTCATAGCAATCATCCGAGAGTAACGACCAATCAGAATGTTCCACCTGGCAATAATCACGCCACGTCAACGGGCCAACGGAACTTTTCCATTGCGCAGTCGCGTTAAGTGAATAAAATTTTGGTACTCTGAGAAAAATTCATTAAAGCTGAGTCAAAATTGTTTGCAACGCGGTTAACGCTGATCTTCAGCGTTAAACAAAAAATCTGCTTAAAGTGTACCAAATATCATTTGGTAATTATTACAGAGTAAAATCTCAAGGCAATAACGAGTCGGTGCGTTCAAATTAAATCATAAATCAGAGGATTGAGTGTATTTTTACAAAATTCAAGTGCTTAAATATTCATTTATTTCACAACCTTGCCTGGTGTTGAAAATTTACGTTATACGCCCTGAACAAAGGTGGTGTATTCGTACAGTAAAGTGATTTGTCAAATTTTCTTCGAAGCTGACTGAAACTATTTCAACAATTAAAGTAGTGTTTTGCTGAATTTGCTGTGCATCAAGGTAAAAAAATTTGAAGGCTTTTCGTGATAATTTCCATGAATTGTTGCTAATGCATTCACATTTTCTAGGTATTGCCCAGTGTTTGTTGTAATTAAACTAATTGTGTGTGCTAGCAAAATCGTTTAATCATAAAAATAACTATATTTGGATTATTTTACGTAAGATAAGTCTTAGTTCGTGTGCTTTCAACATCAAATTTTAATAAATCAGTCGCCCATTCTGGTTAGACGGACGCAAATGTGTAGGGCTATTGTGCTACACAAGCGCGAATGAACGGGCCGAATCACTTCTCCATTGCCGCACCTATCACCGCACACCCCAGAGCGCGGCATCAAGCGCCTGCGGCGCCACCCACACCGACGCGCAACAAAGCTAGCAGCAACAACAACGACATCCAGTAGTGACATCAGCGAAGGCCGTTCTAATATAGGCCCACCGCACTAGCAGCAACCACGACAATACCAGCAGTGACATCAGCAACAACGAGGGCCGTCCTAATATAGGCCCGCCGCACTAGCAGCAACCACAACAATACCAGCAGCAGTAATTACAGCGGGGGCCGCCCTCATATAGGCCCACCGCACGACGACATCCAGCATTGACAACAACGAGGGCCGTTCTAATATAGGCCCGCCGCACTAGCGGCAACAACAACAGTAACCAGCGGTAACATCAGCGAGGGCCGCCGTAATATAGGCCCGTCGCACTAGCCTCAGCAGCACCGGCAACAACAACAGTAACCAGCAGTGACAACAGCAGGGGCCGCCGTAATGTAGGCCCGCTGCACTATTACCTACAACAACAACAGTAGCGCCCGACCAACAGCCTACTGCAACAATGGGTGAGATCAACCTGATGTAGTTAGTTTTGTTTTTTTTTTTGCAAATAATATAGAATTAAATTAAACAAACTAAATTTAGCTTAAGCTAACTTAGTTTAAACTGAGCTTGAAGAACGCATAAAACCCCAGGCCGTAGTATTCAAAAACAAAAAAATTGATGTGAAACTTCTAATTGATTTACTTTAACGCATTCCTCTAAAAAAAAAAAAAAAAAAAAAAATTTGACTTCATATTAGAGCAATGCGTTTAAGTGTTTGTTTTCTTTATTATAAAATCTAGTATTTAAATGGCCAAATTATCAAGTACTTCAATTCTTTAAAATTACAAGAATGTGAGTTACTTAATACTTTTGCTGCGATTTTACGAAAGCAAAAATGTTTGCTTATAATGCAAAATTCTTTATTGCTATTTGAGCGTTTACTAATAAGTGTTTAATGTACAACTTTTTTTTTAGATTAGCATACGTATACATGAAAAACAATACAAAAAGGTTTAAACAAGTAAATTAAATTTCAACTGCTTACTGCCCTTTTTTTTTATTTATAAATATAACTAAATTTATAGCTATTGGTTTTTTTTTAAACCATCAGTTTTCCATTTACATTGAAAATTAGCAAACGAATTAAAAAGTATATGATATAAAATAATTTTAATATCGATTTCCATTTAAATTGTAGTCCGTGGACCGTTAGGGTCATTTATTAAATTTAGTTACACTTTTAGAAGTTAAGACAAAGTATGGGCGAAAAAAAAAAATTTAGAATTTTAAGATATAATGTCCCTTCGATTCCAATTAAACTTCTAAATACATCAATATTGATACCAAAATTTGTAGCCTAGCAGTAATTTTCAATAATATAATATTGCGAAAATAGGTATAAGCGTAGATCTATTATTTCATAAGGCGGTTATAAATAAAAACTTAACCAAAAATTTATTTATTAAAATAAATGAACATAATAATAATAATATGTGACTTAAAAATAAAATAAAATTCGAAAACCCTAACTCAAAATATCTAATCAAAAAAAAAAGTAAAAACGGCCAAACCCAGACAAAATAAAATAAAATAAAATGAATAACATAACTATCTAATAAGACCAAAAACCAAATTTTTTTTTTTGAGAAAACTCGGTACAACCAAATAAATTTTTTTTCTTTTGGCGTTTGCTATAAAATAGTTATGCTAGCGTAAGTCGATTTAATTAGTTGTAAATGAATTTTGAATAAATTTGTTAAGAATGGGAATGCTGACGTTCGTCGTTATTTAGAAGGCAAATAGGAGGTTAGGTAAGGGGCCATCGAAACCAGGTGCGTCGATGGCCATGGATGAGGGTGGGCCAAGCACCAGGCGTCGCAACAACACCCGCGGCGCCCCCTTATAATGTTCGGCCTCTTTTTTGTTATTTTTCCTTTTTCAGCACAGTAACCGGTCGTTTCCGGTTCGTTGGTTTATTTTCATGTTTTTTTTTCTTTTCGGTTAATTTAAATTTATCTTTGTTTCCTTTTTCCGTTCGTTATTTCAGTTTTAATTTCGTTTTCATTTTCGGTTATTTTTAAATTTATATTTGAGTTAGTTTCGCTTTTGGTTATTTTTGAATTTTGATTTTCATTTTGAATATTTTAGTTGCCCGTTTCTTTTGAATTTATTTGATTTTCCGTTTATTTGAGTTTTTGTATTTTGAATGTCAACGGTCTGTCCGTGGCATCCGGGTTAGCCGGATGTTGTTGTTTTAAAAGTTGTTTTGCGCGGTTTTGTGCATTTCCCCGCGTATTAAAGGCATGATATGACCTTTTCTCTGATTATGGCGCAGGACGGTAAGGTTGGCAAGAGCCCACCCCAGCCGACAATGACTAGCCACTGTGCACCATTGAAATCATGCCGACCGCCTTCCTTACTGCTCCATTTAGTTGCGTAACCATAACATAATTTAGCCTCTATTTTCACCCCTCACTCCCAGAATCAACCTAACTTTTGCTAGCCTGAATTTGTTCCACAGTGTAACCCAACACATTTTAAATTGACTGGGATTACTGATATACATATCCATTGATTAAATAAATTGGCAATTGTATTTCTTTAAATTTGCTAATATCATCGTATAGCCGATCTTCATTCTGGAAGCGTAAGTTTTGAAGATAACTTTCCAACATCGTCATAATTGCTTGCTTTTACGAACTGTTGTTGTTGTTGTTGTTGTTAACAGTGCTTCGCCCTGATCAATGGGCTCGATCACTCTGAATTGTCATCAGGCTCTTCTAACGGAAGTCCGAGGAAACGTGCAGTTTCCACAGGGTTGGACCAGAGTGATGTAGATGTTAGAAGAGTGGGTTCAACTGAACAGGAGAAGAGATGTATGGTATCATGAGGGGACATACCACATGCAGGGCATGTGTTTGGTATGTTGGGGTTAAGTCTGGATAAGTAAGAGTTTAACCTATTACAATATCCAGAGCCAAGTTGTGCTAGTATGACTCCCTCGGAACTACACGCTCCTCTTCAGCCAATTCAGGTGGTTGAGCATTAATAACGGGATTCACAGGCCGAGATCTGAGAGATCTGTCTACCGACTCGGAGTGGAGGTAATTTAGAGCCCGTCTATGGTTCTGCAGATCAAACGGCAAAGAGATATGGTGCCGGATCTCATCGTTGTGCTCACGAAGATGTCTCCTTATGTCTCTGGGGGGCGGTGCTACATCCAAAAGATGTCGATTTGGATGACTCGGTTTATGACAGTTCAGAAGGAACTGTCTACTCAAGAGTTCCGCGTGCTCTTGAACATTGAGCAATTTTGCCTCTTGATGGAGGTGAGACTTAGATGACATAAGCAGACATCCCGTGGCAGTTCTGATGGCGGTGTTTTGGCAGACTTGCAATTTCCTCCAGTTGGTGTCAGCAAGATTGGGCGACCATATGGGCGAAGTATAGTCAATAACCGGCCGGCCAATAGCCATATATGTAGCAAGCAATGTTTCTTTGTCTTTTCCCCAAGTACTGCCGGCCAGTGACTTAAGGATCTTATTGCGGCTCTGTACCTTTGAGGCTATCGCGGTGACATGACCAGCGAAGGTGAGGCCGTTGTCAAATGTCACACCCAAGATTTGCGGGTGGTTGACAGTAGGTGGAGTTACTCCGTCTACGGGGACATTTAACTCTTGCCCCATCTGCGCATTCCATGTAGTAAACAGGGTCGCCGTCAATTTAGTCGGAGATTTCGCTCGGTGAAGAAGCTGGAAAGGTCACGGAGGTAACTGTTGATTCTAATACAGAGTTCGGCAATGGGGCGACCCTTGCCCGAGGCCATTATCGTGCAGCCGCCGTAGCGTAGGAAGCAATGGAGACTCCCTTCGGTTGGGGGGGGGGGGGGGGAAGTATCGAAATATAGAAATTAAACAAAAGGAGAGAGAGAACACCACCTTGCGGCACCCCTTGTTTTATTCTTCGTTGTCTAGATTTCTTGTTCCTGAATTTGACTGATGCCTGTCGACCATTGAGGTAATTAGAGGTCCACCTTTTAAGGCCGGAAGGAAGCGGTGTCTCTTCCGGATCTCGCAGGAGTGTGGCGTAATTGACCGTGTCGAATGCATTTGATAGGTCAAGTGCCACGAGAACCGTCCTATGGTTTGGTGGGTGCTGATTCAAACCATAATTAATCTGCGTTGTAATGGCGTTCAAAGCGGATGTCGTGCTATGAAATTTGCGGAAACCATGCTGGTGATCGGCCAATTTCAGGTTTGCAATGAAATAAGGTAGCAGAATGGTTTCTAGTAGTTTCACTACCTGCGAAAGGAGGGATATCGGGCGATAAGACTCTCCTTGGTTCGCCAGCTTCCCTGGTTTTAGTAGGGGATCTACAATCGCCTGTTTCCATATCTCAGGTATAGCGAAAGTAGTTAGAGAGAGATTAAAAAGAGCCGCTAAATAACTCTGTCCCTCGTGGCCTAGGTGGATTTGGCCGTCATTATGGCTTCCTTGACCTCTGCGACTGAGACGGCAATAGGCGCAGTGGAGTGTCTGTGTTTGTGCACACGTCGGAAGACTCTTCTCTTAGTCCTATCCGCAGGTGGATGCATTATAAACAGCCGGCAAAAGGAGCTCGCGCATTTCCTGGCGTCCGATTTGATTTTGTCGCCGAATGCAATGGCGACCTTGTCATTGTGTTTGGTCGGATTTGATAGGGCCTTGACAGTCGACCATAATTTGCCGACTCCGCCGAAAAGATTGCATGCCGCAAGGTGTTGTTTCAAATTTCCGCATTGAGATCTTTGATTCTGGAATCTGCGGGATTGATGAGTCTCACGAACTGTCATATAACCTAATGGCATTTAGATTCCCCACGGCTTTTGAAATACATCGATATGGCGGGCTACGATTGTATTAAACGATCAACAGCTTTAGCCAAAGTTAACCATCTGGCCGGTCCGTGCCGAATAATTTTTCTGTACTCAATTTCAAATTCTTCAAAAAACGTTTATAGTTCTCTAATTAATATTATTCGTTTTCGCGACCTTTTTGTTTTCTAATTCCTTCTTCTTGCTGGCTTGAGGTCTGTGGTCCAAAAATTGAAACCAGAAATATTGATTTAACCAATATATTTCGACTACCTACGGTAATCGTCTTCAGGGTTAACTATATATAACAATAAAACATAAAATATAATTACAATTAACATAAAAACAAATTGGTAAAAATTAAAAACATACATTATTACACGTCTGTCCTGTTTAACGTGGAGTTGTTTACTGTCCGTCTGTTTGTCAACAAATGCCTATATAAGTGAGCGCAGTTATCAGTGTCCGTTTTGTAATTCATTCTTATGCTGGCCGGTGTGTTAATTATATGAAGCATTTCCAATGTAAATCTCTTGCTGTAACAACAAGAACAACATTACAGCAAGAGATTTACATTGGAAATGCTTCATATAATTAACACACCGGCCAGCATAAGAATGAATTACAAAACGGACACTGATAACTGCGCTCACTTATATAGGCATTTGTTGACAAACAGACGGACAGTAAACAACTCCACGTTAAACAGGACAGACGTGTAATAATGTATGTTTTTAATTTTTACCAATTTGTTTTTATGTTAATTGTAATTATATTTTATGTTTTATTGTTATATATAGTTAACCCTGAAGACGATTACCGTAGGTAGTCGAAATATATTGGTTAAATCAATATTTCTGGTTTCAATTTTTGGACCACAGACCTCAAGCCAGCAAGAAGAAGGAATTAGTTCTCTAATTAATTTAATAAAGTTTTCAACATCAAAACATAACATCTTCATAGAATTTCTGTCAGCATTATGGAGGACATGACAATTACCATTAGCCGTTACAACTTTTATATCATGAAACTTATTTGTAATTTTGTGGTACACAGGATTATGTGCACCCTAATTTACTAAGGCATTATCTGCAGAAAACGCAGAAACAAGGTTCGCACTTAAATTAGATTTTTCAAGCACCTTTTCTATATATTCAAACATTTTCACCCATTTGGACCGGCCGGTACAAAAGTACACACATAATTTTTTATATGAATTTTTAAGTATTAATCAGCGGTTTCTAGGTAGTTTATGGATGATGCTTCTCATCTATGATATCATAAAAATACCAAGTATTCGTATAAGGGCATGCAACAGAGAGCAAATAAATAAGTAAATAATCTCATAGTACTCGAGTAACTGTGACTGTGGTCTATAGCGTGGTAACTAGAACATACTTCTCTTATAGCTACCTTCATTTCTACAAAAAGAATTTTTCTTTGGCATAAATGCTGTCATTAAGGAGTTTGCCTCCACGGTCCTAACGTTCTTCTTATGATTTTCACTTCTAAAGTGCTACGATGCGGCATTTTCACAATAAAGCTTACGTTACAGAAAATACATTTCGCATCATCGACTTTGTGCAAATCCGGAGTCACAGCTGATAGTCAATAAATAAATATCGGTGGTTAGTGAATCCCGAAATAGTTATAATTATCGGTTAGATAAATTATCTATTGCGAATGTCGTTCAGAAGTTAGTCTATTCCACTACTGGTCCTCATTTTGGTCAATGGGGTCTATCACCTATTACGATGGAACTTCTTCTTCTTTAAATGGTCATCTAACCGCCTCGGCGATTTTGACCGTCCAACATAGCTCGCCAGTCGTTTCTTCGTTGCGCCAACTGGAAACA
This sequence comes from Merzomyia westermanni, assembly GCA_949987695.1. Classification (NCBI taxonomy): domain Eukaryota; kingdom Metazoa; phylum Arthropoda; class Insecta; order Diptera; family Tephritidae; genus Merzomyia; species Merzomyia westermanni. The sequence continues at coordinate 117,022,485 of OX465289.1, forward strand.
CCGCGGGATCGCAAATCGGTCTCCACTTGGTCCTTCCATCGGAGTGGTGGTCTCCCTCTTCCTATGCTTCCACCGGCGGGTGCCGATAAGAATACCTTCTGGGCTGAAGCATCTTCGCTCATTCGCACTACGTGGCCTAGCCAGCGAAGCCGCTGTGTTTTAATTCGCTGAACTATGTCGGCGTCTGCGTAAAGTTCATACAGCTCATCATTAAACCTTCTTCGGTACTCGCCGTCGCCAACGCGTAGTGGTCCACAAATCTTTCGAAGAACCTTTCTCTCGAATACTCCCAGAGCGGCCTCATCAGATGTTGTTAGTGTCCACGCTTCTGCACCATATAGCAGGACGGGTGCGATGAGTGACTTCTAGAGTGTTATTTTCGTTCGTCGAGAGAGGACTTTACTTTTAAATTGCCTACTCAGTCCGAAGTAGCATTTGTTTGCAAGAGTAATTCTTCGTCGGATTTCTAGGCTAACATTATTGTTGGTGTTAATGCTGGTTCCCAGGTAAACGAAGTCCTTTACTATTTCGAAATTATTGCTGCCAACAGTGGCTTGGTTGCCAAGGCGCAAATGCGCTGACTCTTTGCATGATGACAGAAGGTACTTCGTTTTGCCCTCGTTCACCACCAATCCCATTTTCTCCGCTTTTTTTTCTAATTTGGAGTAAGCAGAAGTTACGGCACGGTTGTTAAGGCCAATGATTTCAATATCGTCAGCATATGCCAACAGTTGCACGCTTTTATAAAATATTGTTCCAGCGCGGTTAAGTTCTGCAGCTTGTATTATTTTCTCCAGCATTAAATTAAAGAAATCGCACGATAAGGGGTCACCCTGTCTGAAACCTCGTTTAGTTTCGAACGGCTCGGAGAGGTACTTCCCAATTCTGACCGAGGTCATTTGCATGTTGCTCAAGGTCATTTTGCATAGCCGTATAAGTTTTGCGGGGAAACCAAATTCAGACATAGCGGCATATAGGCAGCTCCTTTTCGTGCTATCGAAAGCGGCTTTAAAATCAACAAAGAGATGATGCGTGTCTATTCTTTTTCACGGGTTTTTTCCAAGATTTGGCGTATTGTAAAAATCTGGTCGATGGTAGATTTACCAGGTCTGAAGCCACACTGATAAGGTCCAATCAGTCTGTTCACATCAGGCTTCAGTCTTTCGCACAATACGCTTGACTGGACCTTATATGCGATATTCAAAAGGCTGATTCCGCGATAGTTGGCGCAGTTTGCAGGATCGCCCTTCTTGTGGATTGAGCAGAGAACACTTAGATTCCAATCTTCAGGCATGCATTCATCCGACCAAATTCTGCATAGAAGCTGATGCATGCGCCTTACCAGCTCCTCGCGTCCGTGTTTGAATAGCTCAGCAGGCAAACCATCAGCGCCAGCTGCTTTATTGTTTTTCAATCGGGATATTGCTATTCGCACCTCATTATAGGCGGGTTGTGGAATGTCAATTCCATCATCTTCGATTGTGGGCTCGGGTTCGGCATCTTCTCTGGTTTCTTGCTCAGTTTCTCCATTTAAAAGCGCACAGAAGTGATCCCTCCATATTCTGAGTGTTCTCTGAACATCGGTCACCAGGTCGCCGTTCTCATTCTTACAGGAGTTTGCCCCGGGTTTGAAACCTTCTGTCATTCGCCGAGTTTTTTGATAGAATTTTCGGTCATTATTCCCGTTGGCCAGCATCTCAAGCTCTTTTATTTCACGGTTTTCTGCCTCTCTTTTTTTCGCCCGGAAAAGCCGCCTCGCTTCCCTCTTCAACTCGCGGTAGTGTTCACACACACTCCTCGTTGCATTCGATCTCAGCGTTGCCTTGTAGGCTTCGTCCTTTCTTTTCGTTGCAGCGCGGCACTCTTCATCATCATACCAGTTGTTTCTTCGCGTTCGCCGGAATCCAATTACTTCTTCGGCTGCGGTACGGAGTGCTCCTGAGATATGATCCCACTGCTCATGCATTACGATGGAACTGCCGATGGCAAAAATGTAATAGATCATCAGAGAACTCGACCGATTTAACCGGAATTCGGCTGTGAATTTCGATAAACTCCATATACTAGATCACAAAAATCTATTACAATTATTCCCGCCGGGATAGCTGATATACCCCAATATCTCGGAAACGGTTTCACATATAGACTGCAGTGGCCCTTATTAAATATGAGGTTGGGTGCAGAAATAAATAGGAAGTTTGTTTTGAAGCATTCAGATGACGTTTAGGTCAAGTTGGCGAAATTGCGCCATTTTTTAATTTGTTTTAAATTTGAAACGGTTTTTTGTGTCGCTTTTTTTACCTGTTGTTGTTGTTGTGGCAACGACAAAAACACTCCCCGAAGTTTTTGGGGAGTGTTGTCGAATTAACAGTCCTTGGCCGGATTTGAACCCGGTACGCTCCGGTACTCCCTTGCGGAACTGCCCGACGGTCATGGTAGCGATTTATGACCAGTGAAACCTTCTAGGTCACGTCACCCCTTCTTCCGTAAGGAAGGATAAGGTGGGTAATGAGAGGTGAGAGGCATCATATCCGTAGATCAATCATCGAGTTGCACGTCATTACCTATGTGCATATTAGTAGACTCTTACGACCGGTATATTAACTTGATTCGCCTAACGGTAGTATGTAACGGCATAAACGAATCAAGTTAGATATTGATTTATATATATCAAAATTTTCAGTAGAAAAGAGAAATTGATTAAGCTACGTCCGTCCGCCCGTCCGTCCGTCTGTTAACATAATAACTTGAGTAAATTTTTAGATATCCTAATGAAATTTGGTATGCAGGTCCTTGCAGTCATCTCCGAGCGCTATTTAAAATTGGGGAAAACCCGATGATAGCCACGCTTACTTTTTATATATGGAATATTTTCGAAAATACAAGAAACGTGATTATTCAGAACATAATACACCTATACGGATAAAATTTGGTGTGGACAGTAACATTAAGGCAAAAAACTAATATTTCGCCCACTTTTCATGAAGTCAAATTTAGAAATATTATTAATCATAATTAAAAAACCGTTCAATGTATCGGAACGAAATTCGGCGTATAGATTTCCTTGAATGCAGGGAATGTTCCAGGAAAAAATGGGCGAAATCGGTTAAGGTCCACGCCCATTTTTATATGAGAGATTTTGAAAAGGATCATAGATATATTTAATAGGCAATAACTTTGCGCAAAATAGCTTTATATCATTTCTTTTTCACTTTCAAAGTGTACGTGAACGAAGAAAGTCGAAAAATAAAAATTTTTGAAAATTGGCGTGGCTCCGCTCCTTTTATAGTGGATTAGTCCACAAAACTCTTTATGCCATAACTTCGGCCAAAATTGATTTGTCGAAACCAAATTTATTGATAATGTTCAATATATAAAGGTTACGTTTGTTGTAAAAATGGGCGAAATTGGTTGAAGGCCAAGCCCAGTTTTTAGCATAGTTCTAAAAAATTTGTTTGTAAAATTTAAAACGCGATATTTCTATAACTAAGCAAGTTACATCAATCAGATTTTACACACATAATAAGCTTTTTATGAAAAACTCGACCGCAAAAAATTTTTGTCAATTTTGAAGAAATAAGCGTGGCGCCGCCTAGTTTTCCACATAAAATTTCTTTTATTTTCAAAGGCGAATGCTTGTAATTTCAACTAGATATTTCAATGAAAATTGAAATAAATAGTATGTAGGATAAGCAAATCGGATAACACACAAGCAAAATATCCGGACAAGTAGTTAATATGGCACTGCAATAGGTAAGTTATATATATCATTTTGTACCCAGCGTGTACTAGTACACAGGGTATTATAGTTTCGGTCATATAACGCTGGTTTGTAAAAGTACAAAATAATAGAAATAGATATGGAGTTCCATACATTAAAGTTCTTAGAATGAACAGAGGAATTCATTTAGACATGTCCGTCCGTCCGTGGACACTATAACTTGAGTAAAAATTGAGATAATTGAATGAAATTTGGCACACAGGTTGCTTAATGGCCAAGGTAGGTCGCTATTTGAACTGGGTGAAATCGAACCATAACCACGCCCCTTTTTTCGATATCGAAATAAAATGGGTTAATTCAATACTCAAAGCAGCTACAATGATGAAATTTGCTACATTTATTAATTTGTTTGTCCCATTGACGATTTTATAAAATTTTTGGAAAAGGGGGTGGCACCGCCCTCATATGACGGAAGAAGTTTACAAACTTTGGCCGTTAATAGCTTCAGAACCAAAATTTTGTAGGAGGCCGAGGCATAGCCAGGGGTGAATTAGTGGGATAGATCCCCCCTCCCCCCCTTCGTCAATGAACTGCTATTTTTTTACTTTCGATTGAATAACACAATACCATTTGATGTTTCTGATTTCTTATCTTATTTTAGAATAATGACAAAGTGCAGTTTTATGAATATATGAATACTAAGCCTATATACAAGGTGGCGCAAAAGTAAGCTTCCGATGTGCAGCATATCGGTTGTGGCACGTGCAGTGTGTGCTGTTGCACCGTCTTGTTGGAACCACATGTTTTCCAATCCCAATTCATCAAGTTGCGGCAAAAAGAACTCGTTGATCATTGCTCTGTAGCGCTCACCATTCACAGTAACCGTTTAGCCCCGACCGATTATTGGTCAAATAAATAGTCAGCAATATTCCGCGTTCTGGAGCAGTGTAGCGTAACATTGTTTATTAACGTGTATTTCGCATGTGTTTACTACACAAATGTCAAAACAGAACTGACTTTAGGGGCCAATCGCAAAATTTATAGCATTTTCTGATAGGAGGATTACTTTTGCGCCACCTTGTACATTAGAGCGGGTTGATTTGTATGGACGGGAAAAATCCAAAAAATCGCCATCACGCAAAATGTTCTTCGGATAATTCTAAGCAACTTTGCTGAAGAAACTATGGGTCTAAAACCGACTTTGACCCACCGGAAATTACGTTGAAGTTTCATAATCAAGTAAGGAAAAATTTTATATGAGCTGTGTGACAGTGAAAATTTACTTTTTACGGGACATACCTTAAGTTGTAGGTTTAGTCAAGCATCCAAAAACCGCTTATACAGATTTTCAAATACACCGTTAAAACCTAGAATTAGGGGTCTAAAGCCCCTTTTTTACAGGTTGAGCCATAATTTCCTTTTAAACTGATTTTTTCTTATCCTATGAGCAAGATTTTAAAATTTAAAATTTTCAGTCGCTCGCTAACATTTCCCAAACAACAACAAATATCTATGAACGTTTAGATGTATTTATTTTTTTATTTACTTTTGTTTGTCATTTTATTTTATAATTTGTTTGAAGTATTCTAGCATCACAAAAATGACATGCCCGAGCAGAAACACTTACAAGTAAATTTTTTCTGGTAAGAATTTGTTGTCATGGAGAAAACTGTCAAATACGAAAAAGTGCGCGAATAGCAAAAAGAAAACTGATTAACGGGAATTAGTGCCGTTTAAATTAAATTACGCGAGTGAACAAAAAACGGACTTTTTTTGCTGTCTCGTCGATCCATAATTTGATAAGATGGAAAATAATATTTCTTATATTTCGAATTCAGAATCTGGACCTACCATACCTTCACACGATTTAAGTATTTTTGGTGCACCACACAATTTTAGTGGTATTAATTTACCCACGAAGCGTGATGTATTAAGATATTATTTTTTTTTGTTTAACCATGCGAAAGAAGAAGGAATAATTAGTGGTTACAAAAACTTCACTGCTGTCGTAGCAAAAAAATTAATTGAAATATGGAAAGGACTTCGTATTGATCTTATGAACGAAAAAAGTGTAATAATAAAGCTTAACCGGTTAATTCAACAATATAAAAAAGAAGTAAGAAATAAAACTCTGTTAAATAACTTTATAGGATGTACTGATAATTTGTTTTTCATCGGGAAGTGCAAATGTGATCTAAAAGTGAGCCCTTGCGTCTGTGGGAAAATTCCTGAAAGATTGACTTTTTTTTTACGAGATCAGTGCAATGACCGAAAGCTAACAATTCCGGAGTTTTCTTTAGATGTGATAGACCAAGCAACAACAATTACAGCCTTGCTACCAGAAAGTTATGATTATACATATGAACCAAGCCATGTTATAACACCATCTGAGGAAATAACTTCACTGAAACCAAAATTGTACACCAGAAGGTACTCGGCGTTAAATTTCGCCATGATGTGCGACAGATTTGGCATATCTGACCGAGTAGCTTCGTGCTTAGCAACAGCTCTCTTCGAGGATATTGACTACAGAGATTCAACTGGAGACCTAATTATTATGGACAAGAATAAAGTAGCCAAAGAAAAGATGAAAGCACGGGAAGCAGTATGCAAAAGCCAAACCGACGATACCAACCTCAGCTACTTTTCTTTTGATGGAAGAAATAATGGTAAAAGAACCACATTTAGTCGTTCTTAAAGAGCCGAATTCAGAGCTGTTAGGATATGTGAAGGTTCAAGCCGAAGATGCTTTTACCAAACAAAAGGAGCTTTGCAAGTTTTTAAGCGAAAAGGGTTTCAGTATGAACAATTTAATTGGAATTTGCAGCGATGGAGAAAATACCAATACAGGCATTTTGAATGGAATAATACGGCGTTTTGAGATCGAATTGGGAAGGCCATTGCATTGGTTTATATGCCTTCTTCACTTTAATGAATTACCTTTTCGACACATATTCGAATTCCTCGATAATTCGAAAACTAGCGGACCAAGAACAGTCAGCGGCTTCATATCCAAGCAAATTGAATGTTGTGAGAAAATGGTATGAAAATATTTATTTCGAAACCAAGCCTAAGTCTAAGGTTCGTTTACAACGGACTTTATTTTTGGGTAGGATTTTTGCATTTTTTCATTAAGAACCTAACGCATTTACTCCACATTTAAAAAAGTTTTTGCTGGTATATATTATTTTAATAGCTTATGCACCTTAAACATGAGAGGCTTGTTCAAATTGTACCTATTTTGGAGTTTTAGACACCCTTTTTCCCAAACTAGACTTGTTAGCAAATTTTCGAACACCGATTCTTGTTCAGGGTAAGAAATCCTCGAAAAATATACACTTTCGTTATAGTTGCATAACCTACACAGAGCAGAGTAACTGATATCTGAAATATGAACAAATTATTTAATATAGTAGTAGTTTTAAAAATTCGTCCTTAGCGATAAATATAAGTAATTGAAAGAGTATATTCCAACCAAACCAAAAGACGTGTTTCTTTGGAAAAATTAGCTTGCTACATTCAATTTCATTTCAATTTTTTCGAAAAAGGATAAATTATCCTAATCATACCCAAAAAGAAAATCCGGGGTAACAGATCCTTAAATTAAGACTTGGTCCAAGCACATCGAGAAATATTTTATTGAACAACATTTTACATTTTTTTAGAGTGTAGTTGATTTTAAAACTATTCCGCTGCAGAACATGCCACCTTCTTCGTCAGATGATTGGAAGCGGGATTTATCTACTGACGTTAAGTATTTGCTTCAAATGGCTTCAGCAATATCGAATGGCTTTGTTTCAGTTGACTTATCGAACATGAAACCTGGACCTGTAGCGCACTCCCGTTGGTTAACTAAGGCAAGCCATATTTTAAGATTGTACGTTGCAACAAGTTCACCATCTTCCGAATTAGAAAGTCTAGCGGAATACGTAATAAAAGTTTATGTTCCGATGTATTTTAGCATTAAGTACTACCATTCCGTTATACACGGCAGTCCACTTCTATTCAAATTTATACGTCTCACTCAGTTTCTTCCGTCCAAGGAGCGGCAAGTTATCAACGCAGTGGTTCAGAATAACTCATATTTTGCTCATCCTGAAAATGTTATACTATCAATGCTTTACGATGATCGTAAATCAGTACGTGATCGGGCAATACAAAAAATTGTGCACTACCGTGACAGCCTTTGCGATACAGCAAACATTCGAGAGTACAAGAAATATAAAATAAATTTTGACTGCTGCAATTATTTTAATATGATAGATTTGGATGATGACAACATTTTAACAGAACCGCCGATTACAAGAAACATTTCATATAACCATTTAAAGGAATATTTAGAATTTGAAGACCCACCACTTCCTGACCCACAAGTCCCATGCCACATACAAGGAACTGAACGATATGTTCAATTGTTAACCAGTGTTTCTCGGCGTGTAACGGAAAAAAATCGTATAAGTGTCATGGCTGTGACTGACGTTAGTCGAAAGAAAATACCACGCATGGAAAGCAAGCAGGACTTAAAAACTTAGTTATATATTTCCATAAAAATAAAATGAAATGATTTAGAAAGAAAATATAAAGCTATGTAGTCCACTTAAATTTGGTAGAAAAAGGTTAAACCTCGGAATTCCAGATAGCAAGCTGAAAACTCGTTTATAGCTAAATCTGGTAATTCTATAATTGTCCTTAAATGTTGCGAAAGTTGCTTTTTTTGCAAATATTTCTCTTCCTTTGGCTTACATCCATTTTTCGTGCACTACCAAGTTGTAGATCATAAAATTCTCCACAAGTCCTGCCTGAAACATTTTTCTTTATGATCTACAGTTTTGTAGTGAACGAAAAACGGATGTAAGCACTTGGTGTATTCAGTCCGGTGTCGTCAATCTTTTTTCTACCAGAATTGCACTGCTAAACACAGAAAAACGTTATCTTTGCTATAGTATTAAAATTTTCCTCATAGGATAAGAAAAAATCAGTTTAAAAGGAAATTATGGCTCAACCTGAAAAAAGGGGCTTTAGGCCCCTAATTCTAGGTTTTAACGGTGTATTTGAAAATCTGGATAAGCGGTTTTTGTATGCTTGACTAAACCTACAACTTAAGGTATGTCCCGTAAAAAGTAAATTTTCACTGTCACACAGCTCATATAAAATTTTTCCTTATTTGATTATGAAACTTCAACGTATTTTCCGGTGGGTCAAAGTCGGTTTTAGACCCATAGTTTCTTCAGTAAAGTTGCTTAGAATTATCCGAAAAACATTTTGCGCGATGGCGATTTTTCGGAAAAAAAATCGGCCCGCTCTATTGTACATATACTAATTTTTTCAGACCTTCTATAAAGTTCAATAGGTTTTCAAGACGATAAAACCGGTTTCGAGGCATGTGTACACATTGGTTCTTGTAGTAATAAAATAACAGACCGAAATAATACCGTAAAACTGCTAAAATTCTACTCCCTTATCTCGCACGCCTTTAAAAATCCGAATTCAGGCGATCTGTAAATATTAGACAACGGCGAAAAAATGGATAGCGACGCGAGTTTTTTAAACGTTTTTTATAAACGTATAGCCCATTGCCTCATAAAAAACATTCAAGAACAAATTTCAGTTTGGAAAATTTAACCAAGTTTAATCACAATTCTACACTTTTTAATCCGAATTTTTAGAAAAAATTTCGATTTGCAATTTGATGACCTATTAAATACTAGTATTTATAATAAAGTGCCACTGTGAAGTTGGTAAAAAATAGTGCCAATTATTTGCATTTATTGATAAATTTATGGTGTCCATTTTGCTATGCGAAAGGCCGAAAATTTATAAAATTTCAACGTTTTCTCTACTGCTAGTTTTTTAAAATAATACACGCAGTCTTTTAGCATCTTTGTTAACACAATGCGTTCTGCCTTTGTATAATAAACTTTAACAAATAAAGATAGGTTTTAGCGCTTGTAGTGGATTTCGCAAAAGACTTAGTTCTGGAGTTACGACGTATTGGTTCCGACGAACATGACTTCGAAAAAATGGTTCAGAACTTGTGACATGGATATTAAAATCAATTATTATTATTCTTATTCTATGGCGCGATATACAACAGGTATATCATCATAAACCTCCTAAGAGATTTTTGCGCCAAGCTTCTCTTCCAATTTGTGGTGTGCCGATTTGAATTTTCCCTACAAATTGGTGGGACCTACAGTTTTTTGCCGACTTCGAACGGCATCTACAAAGGAGACGAATTTTTGCTGAGAAGCCTGTCACGGCAGAAATACACTCGGAGAGTTTGCCAAACCACTGCCGAGGGGCGACCCCGTTTTTGAAAAACTTTTTTCAAATCACTTTTGATGTTACCTGTACCAGGGCTCGAACCATGGACCTTCGGTGTGGTAGGCCGGCAACACTACCTTCACACCACGGCGGCCGCCAAAATCAATCATCATGTCATAATGGAAACAGATAGTCGATTCACCCACTCACTATCTTTAAAAATTTCGTTTCGCAGAAAAGAAAATGTCAAAAATTTATTAAAGCTTGCTTAATTATATGAACCACTTGTTCTAAGCCAAAATATAGTAGCCGAAATCAATTTAGGGAGAAGGCTCTTAAAGTGATATAATCTTCCGCCACAACCTGCTTTTTACGCACTTCAGAGCTGCGACAAAACGTAATTTCGTAACTTACACAAATTCCTACAAATTTTGCAAATCTCCAGTTTCCACTTCTACAGTAGAACTAACCTTTTCAACAATTCTTCTTCTTGAAATGCTGGAGAAGTAATTAAAATGTTGATGTGTACATTATGCATTACAATTGTTTAATATCCTATCTTATTTACCTTTTCTCTTTATACGACAAGATTAAAACTCGCTTTATAAGCGAAATCGCTTTTAGACCACGACTACTTTTTCATAAAAGTTAAATGGAAAATAGGTAGAAATATTTAACTGCCCATATCTAATTAAATGATACAGGTATAATAATATAATTTGGGATTTACATGAATTTTCTTATTCTTTATATGATTTTTGCAAAATTTTGAAAAGTGGGCGTGGCACCACCCACTTATGAGTTTAGCAAATTTCAAATTTGAATCTTAATAACTTCAGAATGGTGAAGTGTTTGAAACGCTTAAGTTAAGCGTGTGACAAGTATTGATTCTTTATTGGAAATTCTTTTCTTTTTATACAAAATTTCTTACACTAATTTACACTAATACTTACAAGCTACAAGTGTTTACATGTTATGCAAAGTCAGCAATAAGTTGGTAGTTCACATTGACAAACCGATACTGTCGATCAGTGCTTGCGTTTACAAGATTTTAATTGCTCTTCGTATGCCTTTGCAATTTATTGCATAACGGTAACTTGATATCGAAAGTGAAAAGTTTCTTTATGAGGTTTTTTATCTGTTTACATTTGTTTCACATGTGTTTTTATTGTGCTGACTTTTTTTTTGTATTTTGAACATGACATGTTGTTTTTTTGTTTTCTTTGGCTCGTGTGCCTGTTTATCAAAATGTGTTAACTCGAGTGCTTATGGTTTGGTTGTTTTTTTTTTGTCATTACTAGTAGTGGTGTTGTTTTAAGTCTATTCTTATGAAATATAACTTCTTTATTTTTGTTGTTTTTATTGCTATTTCCTATGCTATGTGGTATTAAAGTAAAATTATTATTCTTATCAATACTTTTAACTTTATAGTGTCCGTTATATCGATTTTCTAACTTATGGGAGGCCTCTTCTCTAACTACCACTAAATCTCCTATGATTATTTCCTTACTATAGCTACTTTTATCATAATTTGTTTTTTGTTTTTTTTAGCCTCTTGGACTAATTTCCTAGCTCTTTGCTGTGCTATTTGAAGTCTATATTTTACTTATTGTCGTAAGTTTCGTGATTGTATAATGAGCTGATTTTCTTTTCTTTTAGAAATTCGTAATTCCGTGGATTTTTTGCAAAATATTAGTTCAAAGGGACAATACTTATGTGTGACAATACGCGAAATACCTGAGGTATTCATCCCAATCATCTTTGTACTGGATATGTATAAACCTATATATTCAATAAATGTCCGGTGACTGCGTTCTACAGTACCCAAAGTTTGATGATGATACGGTGTTTAAGTTTTATGTTCAATTTTTACCAGTTTACACAATTCTTTGAATAAGTTATTTTTGTATTCTGTGCTCATGCCAGTCATTATTGTTTGCATGTGTCCATAAATTAAAATGAAATGCTCGAACACGGCTTTAGCGACTGTTGTTGCTTGTTTGCTTGGGACTGGGATAGCTACCAAGTATTTGGTTAGATCGCATATAATGGTAACTGCATATCCGTATCCATTTGTCGACTTCGGTAATGAGCCGACTTTATCGATTTGTACAATATCGAATGCCCTCGGAGGTGTCTTCGTTATTGTCATTGGCTCCTTTATATGCTTATTAGTCTTATTTTTCTCACAGTGGATGCAGCTCTTTACGAATTTTCTTATGTAATTTTTCATATTTAGCCAGCTATATTTCTGCTTGATTTTATCTGTCATGCGATTTATTCCTGGGTGGCCACCACTAATAGGATCGTCATGATATTTGTGTAGAATATCTTTAAATTTCCCGGGATTTGTCACATGTATAACCTCTGGGGTAAGAGCGATTGTTAGATTTTTGAGAGCTTTGGTACCTATTTCTATAAATTTGCCTACTGCAGTATAACTCCTTTTAAACAATTTGTCCCCTAAGGACAACTGTATTTATACAAGTCCTAAATTGCCGGCTTCTCTTTCAAGCCTGGTAAAGAGTTGTCCTAAGTCAATCTTATTCTCAACAATTAGGTTGCTTGTATCCAAATTGCTACAAATTTTCTTTCCTTTTTTGAAATATAATTTCGGAGGATTGAAAACGAGCTCGACATGTCTTTTTACTTCAAATTTATTTAGCGCTTCGTATATTTTGGGGTTCTCTTTGTGACTTTCTTTATTTTCAATATTACTGCTGGTATGTTTTGCTGCTGATCTTGTTGTTATTTTTAATATTTTACTTGCTTCCACTGACATATATTTTAAGTTTGTAATTGTTATGCGGGATAAAGCGTCCGCGATATGATTTTCCTTTCCGGCTGGCTAGATTAGCCACAACACTGGCGGGTGCAACCCTACCGCCAACATTCACCACATCACACACCCACACTTACACAGTCACGCACGTATAAATTGTCAACACCGAACACACACACACTTTGTAAACAAAACACAATTCGTAAAAATCCTGAGCAATACGGTCACGTAGCACCTGAGCCTAGCAAAATATATACCATTTTTTAAACATTAAATCTGTTATATTATTTAGAAATATATATCCGGCTCGAAGGACCATATATATTTCTAGGGGCACTTCACTTCACTTTCACTCGCACTCACCTCGGCTCGGAACTTGCCCGGACTAATAAATAATATAAACAGATTTAATGTTTAAAAAATGGTATATATTTTGCTAGGCTCAGGTGCTACGTGACCGTATTGCTCAGGATTTTTACGAATTGTGTTTTGTTTACAAAGTGTGTGTGTGTTCGGTGTTGACAATTTATACGTGCGTGACTGTGTAAGTGTGGGTGTGTGATGTGGTGAATGTTGGCGGTAGGGTTGCACCCGCCAGTGTTGTGGCTAATCTAGCCAGCCGGAAAGGAAAATCATATCGCGGACGCTTTATCCCGCATAACAATTACAAACTTAAAATATATGTCAGTGGAAGCAAGTAAAATATTAAAAATAACAACAAGATCAGCAGCAAAACATACCAGCAGTAATATTGAAAATAAAGAAAGTCACAAAGAGAACCGCAAAATATACGAAGCGCTAAATAAATTTGAAGTAAAAAGACATGTCGAGCTCGTTTTCAATCCTCCGAAATTATATTTCAAAAAAGGAAAGAAAATTTGTAGCAATTTGGATACAAGCAACCTAATTGTTGAGAATAAGATTGACTTAGGACAACTCTTTACCAGGCTTGAAAGAGAAGCCGGCAATTTAGGACTTGTACAAATACAGTTGTCCTTAGGGGACAAATTGTTTAAAAGGAGTTATACTGCAGTAGGCAAATTTATAGAAATAGGTACCAAAGCTTTTAAAAAATCTAACAATCGCTCTTACCCCAGAGGTTATACATGTGACAAATCCCGGGAAATTTAAAGATATTCTACACAAATATCATGACGATCCTATTAGTGGTGGCCACCCAGGAATAAATCGCATGACAGATAAAATCAAGCAGAAATATAGCTGGCTAAATATGAAAAATTACATAAGAAAATTCGTAAAGAGCTGCATCCACTGTGAGAAAAATAAGACTAATAAGCATATAAAGGAGCCAATGACAATAACGAAGACACCTCCGAGGGCATTCGATATTGTACAAATCGATAAAGTCGGCTCATTACCGAAGTCGACAAATGGATACGGATATGCAGTTACCATTATATGCGATCTAACCAAATACTTGGTAGCTATCCCAGTCCCAAGCAAACAAGCAACAACAGTCGCTAAAGCCGTGTTCGAGCATTTCATTTTAATTTATGGACACATGCAAACAATAATGACTGGCATGAGCACAGAATACAAAAATAACTTATTCAAAGAATTGTGTAAACTGGTAAAAATTGAACATAAAACTTAAACACCGTATCATCATCAAACTTTGGGTACTGTAGAACGCAGTCACCGGACATTTATTGAATATATAGGTTTATACATATCCAGTACAAAGATGATTGGGATGAATACCTCAGGTATTTCGCGTATTGTCACACATAAGTATTGTCCCTTTGAACTAATATTTTGCAAAAAATCCACGGAATTACGAATTTCTAAAAGAAAAGAAAATCAGCTCATTATACAATCACGAAACTTACGACAATAAGTAAAATATAGACTTCAAATAGCACAGCAAAGAGCTAGGAAATTAGTCCAAGAGGCTAAAAAAAACAAAAAACAAATTATGATAAAAGTAGCTATAGTAAGGAAATAATCATAGGAGATTTAGTGGTAGTTAGAGAAGAGGCCTCCCATAAGTTAGAAAATCGATATAACGGACACTATAAAGTTAAAAGTATTGATAAGAATAATAATTTTACTTTAATACCACATAGCATAGGAAATAGCAATAAAAACAACAAAAATAAAGAAGTTATATTTCATAAGAATAGACTTAAAACAACACCACTACTAGTAATAACAAAAAAAAAAACAACCAAACCATAAGCACTCGAGTTAACACATTTTGATAAACAGGCACACGAGCCAAAGAAAACAAAAAAACAACATATCATGTTCAAAATACAAAAAAAAAGTCAGCACAATAAAAACACATGTGAAACAAATGTAAACAGATAAAAAACCTCATAAAGAAACTTTTCACTTTCGATATCAAGTTACCGTTATGCAATAAATTGCAAAGGCATACGAAGAGCAATTAAAATCTTGTAAACGCAAGCACTGATCGACAGTATCGGTTTGTCAATGTGAACTACCAACTTATTGCTGACTTTGCATAACATGTAAACACTTGTAGCTTGTAAGTATTAGTGTAAATTAGTGTAAGAAATTTTGTATAAAAAGAAAAGAATTTCCAATAAAGAATCAATACTTGTCACACGCTTAACTTAAGCGTTTCAAACACTTCACCGTTCTGAAGTTATTAAGATTCAAATTTGAAATTTGCTTAACTCATAAGTGGGTGGTGCCACGCCCACTTTTCAAAATTTTGCAAAAATCATATAAAGAATAAGAAAATTCATGTAAATCCCAAATTATATTATTATACCTGTATCATTTAATTAGATATGGGCAGTTAAATATTTCTACCTATTTTCCATTTAACTTTTATGAAAAAGTAGTCGTGGTCTAAAAGCGATTTCGCTTATAAAGCGAGTTTTAATCTTGTCGTATAAAGAGAAAAGGTAAATAAGATAGGATATTAAACAATTGTAATGCATAATGTACACATCAACATTTTAATTACTTCTCCAGCATTTCAAGAAGAAGAATTGTTGAAAAGGTTAGTTCTACTGTAGAAGTGGAAACTGGAGATTTGCAAAATTTGTAGGAATTTGTGTAAGTTACGAAATTACGTTTTGTCGCAGCTCTGAAGTGCGTAAAAAGCAGGTTGTGGCGGAAGATTATATCACTTTAAGAGCCTTCTCCCTAAATTGATTTCGGCTACTATATTTTGGCTTAGAACAAGTGGTTCATATAATTAAGCAAGCTTTAATAAATTTTTGACATTTTCTTTTCTGCGAAACGAAATTTTTAAAGATAGTGAGTGAGTGAATCGACTATCTGTTTCCATTATGACATGATGATTGATTTTGGCGGCCGCCGTGGTGTGAAGGTAGTGTTGCCGGCCTACCACACCGAAGGTCCATGGTTCGAGCCCTGGTACAGGTAACAGCAAAAGTGATTTGAAAAAAGTTTTTCAAAAACGGGGTCGCCCCTCGGCAGTGGTTTGGCAAACTCTCCGAGTGTATTTCTGCCGTGACAGGCTTCTCAGCAAAAATTCGTCTCCTTTGTAGATGCCGTTCGAAGTCGGCAAAAAACTGTAGGTCCCACCAATTTGTAGGGAAAATTCAAATCGGCACACCACAAATTGGAAAAGAAGCTTGGCGGAAAAATCTCTTAGGAGGTTTATGATGATATACCTGTTGTATATCGCGCCATAGAATAAGAATAATAATAATTGATTTTAATATCCATGTCACAAGTTCTGAACCATTTTTTCGAAGTCATGTTCGTCGGAACCAATACGTCGTAACTCCAGAACTAAGTCTTTTGCGAAATCCACTACAAGCGCTAAAACCTATCTTTATTTGTTAAAGTTTATTATACAAAGGCAGAACGCATTGTGTTAACAAAGATGCTAAAAGACTGCGTGTATTATTTTAAAAAACTAGCAGTAGAGAAAACGTTGAAATTTTATAAATTTTCGGCCTTTCGCATAGCAAAATGGACACCATAAATTTATCAATAAATGCAAATAATTGGCACTATTTTTTACCAACTTCACAGTGGCACTTTATTATAAATACTAGTATTTAATAGGTCATCAAATTGCAAATCGAAATTTTTTCTAAAAATTCGGATTAAAAAGTGTAGAATTGTGATTAAACTTGGTTAAATTTTCCAAACTGAAATTTGTTCTTGAATGTTTTTTATGAGGCAATGGGCTATACGTTTATAAAAAACGTTTAAAAAACTCGCGTCGCTATCCATTTTTTCGCCGTTGTCTAATATTTACAGATCGCCTGAATTCGGATTTTTAAAGGCGTGCGAGATAAGGGAGTAGAATTTTAGCAGTTTTACGGTATTATTTCGGTCTGTTATTTTATTACTACAAGAACCAATGTGTACACATGCCTCGAAACCGGTTTTATCGTCTTGAAAACCTATTGAACTTTATAGAAGGTCTGAAAAAATTAGTATATGTACAATAGAGCGGGCCGATTTTTTTTCCGAAAAATCGCCATCGCGCAAAATGTTTTTCGGATAATTCTAAGCAACTTTACTGAAGAAACTATGGGTCTAAAACCGACTTTGACCCACCGGAAAATACGTTGAAGTTTCATAATCAAATAAGGAAAAATTTTATATGAGCTGTGTGACAGTGAAAATTTACTTTTTACGGGACATACCTTAAGTTGTAGGTTTAGTCAAGCATACAAAAACCGCTTATCCAGATTTTCAAATACACCGTTAAAACCTAGAATTAGGGGCCTAAAGCCCCTTTTTTCAGGTTGAGCCATAATTTCCTTTTAAACTGATTTTTTCTTATCCTATGAGGAAAATTTTAATACTATAGCAAAGATAACGTTTTTCTGTGTTTAGCAGTGCAAAGTGTTTACAAAGTGTGTGTGTGTTCGGTGTTGACAATTTATACGTGCGTGACTGTGTAAGTGTGGGTGTGTGATGTGGTGAATGTTGGCGGTAGGGTTGCACCCGCCAGTGTTGTGGCTAATCTAGCCACCGGCTATATATTCCACTTCAAAATCGTACTCCCCTAAATCGAGTCTTACTCGTGTCAGCTTAGATGAAGAACTCTTCATTGAGAATAGGTATGTTAAAGGACGGTGGTCGGTTTTAACTAGAAATTGTCTGCCATATACATATGGTCTGAAGAAGGTTATGGCCCAATGGATTGCGGCTAATTCTTTTTCTATCGTGGCTTTGTTGATTTCACCTTTTGTGAATGACCTAGAAGCGTAAGCAATTGGTAACTGTTTGCCGTCATGTTCTTGACTTAGGACTGCCCCACTAGCGTCTGTTGTTATGCAGAATTCTTTATCGAAATCTGGGTATTGCAGAAGTTTTGGACTAATTAATGCTTCCTTTAAGTAGACAAAGGCTTTTTGACATTCTTCTGTCCATTCGAAGGAAACATTCTTTTTGCAAATCCTAGTTAATTTTCTTGCATGTTCTGAAAAATTCGGTACAAATCTTCTGTAATAGTTGCAGAAAGCTATGAATCTCTTAACTCCATCGGCTGTTTTTGGTGTTGGGTAATTTTGAACCGTTTCGAATTTGCTTGGGTCGGTTAATATTCCCTTGTTTGTACATTTATGTCCTAAATATGTTACTTCTTGGCTGAAAAATAGACATTTATCTTGATGTAATTTTAGGTTGTATTTTCTACAAGTGGAGAACATGTCTCTTAAGTTTTTTAGCATATGGTTTTCAGAACAACGCAATACGACTAAATCATCCATGTAGAGAAATACCTGAGATGGTTTGAGGCCTGCGAATGCTAGTGTCATCATTCTTTGGAATGAATTCGGTGCTACTTTTAATCCGTAGGGTAGTCTTTTGAATCTATATGTGCCATTTTCGTCTGTGAATGAGGTTATATCCCTGGAGTCTGGGTGTAATTCGATTTGATGAAAACCTGACATAAGGTCCAGGCATGAAAAATATTTTGCTCTTCCAAGTTGATCTAAAATATCGTCAATTCTTGGAAGTGGGAATTTGTCTGCTGCTAATTTTTTATTTACCTGTCTGGAGTCAACCACTAATCTCCATATTTTTTCTGTTTTTCCTGGGAGTGATTTTTTAGGGACTAGTAAGATTGGGCTATAATATTCTGTTAAGGAGGGTTCTATTATGTCATCTTCGATTAACTTATTTATCTGTTTGCTTATTTCTCCTTTTTGCGTTTGAGGCAATCTATAATTTTTTATGTAAACGGGAGTGTCATCATTAATGTACAATTTTTGTTTGTAAAAATTATTGGAGGAAATTGGTTCTGTTTCTAGCGCAAATATGTCTATGAATTCTGTGCATAATGTTGTTAGCTGAGGGTTGACAAATTTTGGAAAGTTATTGGTTAGTCTTTTTAATTTAATTAATTTCAATTTTTATTTTGTGTGGTTGTTTCAATTAGTTTGTAGTCATCTAGATGTTCAGTATTAATCTTGTAATTTTGAATAGTTGTGTTTTTATGTATTGTTTGTTTGTGTTTGCTATGAAAATGCCTTCAGATAATTATTGGTGCGGTATGAAGATGTTTTTGTTATTGGTGTTTACTTTAAGTTGTCTAATGACTTCGGAGCTAGCAGGGATCGTAATTGTATTGACAGACAGACAATTTGTTAGATGCATTCTTATTGCTTGGGGATAATCATATGGTCTTAGGATTAATTTATCCTCTGGTTTTCTATAGTCTAAAATACAATTGTACTTCTTTATGAAATCTAGTCCTATTATTCCATCGCAAGGGATTGGAAAGTCGTCTTCTACGACATGGAATTTATGGTAAATTAGAAGGTCATCACCATCTAAATATGCTTTAATTGTGCCTAATGTGCTGGTTATACCCTGACCAATGCCCTTTAAGTCCGTAATTTGCTCTGTATTAATTTTGTGATTATTACCAATTTGATGCTTTCTAATAATGGAGATGTCTGCCCTGTATCAATTAAGAAATTTGAAATCGAATTATTTAATGATGTCCTCGTATATATAGAGCTGTTTAGATGTAGATTTAGTACGCATATTTTCCTATCTACTGATCTTGAAGTGGAGTCTAGTTGAGGTCTAAATCTCCTGCCTTGGTAACTCCCATAGTTGTTACTTCGGTAACCTCCACGGAAATTACTCCGGTACTGACTCTGTTGTACATTCAAAATTGTGTTTGAGCTGCCCGTTATTTCGGTACAGCTGTTGGTAAATTTGGAGATTGCATCGTTGTGAACGTTCCCGCTTGCATGATCATTTTGACCTTGACATTGGAGCAGTTTTTACACATAGATTTGACTGCTGCTTGTGTTGAATATCTCGTTGCTAAGTCTGGGTTGAGTCCATCCGAGATATACGCTCCTTCTAATGGCCAGTTTTACTGCGTTGTTGGATGTGCAGGAGTTTGGCAGTTAAAACTTCTACTGATTCACCCTTTATTGCAGTTTTTAATTTTGTTTTTATCTGTTCTATTGTGCTTTCGTTACTGATAAAGTTTCTTTCCGTGCCTTTTAGCTTGGTTTTTATCATTCTTATCGCTAAGGCTTCATGATTTCCTTGATTTTATCAAGTATATCAAGGGCGTCTAGGAAACTGTGTAAGTTTTCCGGCTTACCATCAAACTCTGGTAGAACTGATGAAGCAGTTTTAAAAATTCAACTACCGTTTGTACCATTGTGACGTTTATGGTTGGGATGTTTAGAGATTTATTTTCTCCGCTGATGGAGTCTGGCTCAAGGAAGGTGATGGAGTCGGGCTCTGAGCACGTTCTGATAAAAGTAAATTGAAATCTATCTGAATTTTTTCCTCTATTGTGGTTGGTGTTGTTAATTCTATATTGTATCTAGCTAAAGACGATACTAGTTTATCTCGTACGGCGGAGAAAAATTGGTAAGTTATTTACCGATTTAATCGGCTCTCCTATACTATTCAGAGCTTTTAAAAGAATGTTCAAATGCTTTACTATTGTCTCTGTTGGAATAGGAGTACTTTTATTTATGCATTTGTACGACTTACTGGCTTTTGCTTTTTCTTCATATAATGTGTCGTATATTTCTAGCCATTGATTCATTTCTTGGTACATTGAGTTTTTGATTAGACGCGTTGTTGTACAATATTTAATTGTCTTAAGTTATTCTTTATATAGTTTTTTATTAAAATTACAATTGAGACAATTAACAGTGTAATTACGCTTGCAAAGATAGTTAACCATTTGTCTGAAAGTTTCTTATTTTCTATGTTAGGGTGTGGTTCGTATTTAACCAGTTTAGTTTCATAATTTTTCTCTGCAGAATTTTCCTTACCTACTTCGTATCCTGCTTTTCCTATTAAGATACCGTTTAATGCAACTTTCCACCATGCCATTTTCACAAAAAATTTTGGAATTTATTTGTATTTTTGCTTTATTTGCATTCCAATTTTCTCAGTTTACTTAGTAATAAGATTCCTGATTTTCCGAAAATTTTTAGTATTATTATTTATTTTTTAACATTTTTATTTATTTTTTTTTTAATTTTAATCTATCAACCGTATTTGTTGTTAGATTAATTAACCTAAAAGTTTCGGCTACTTCCTATTAAATTCTTTCTGGGTCGTAACTTCCTGCATATTATTTACCTATTCTTATATATTATAAGCTCTTTTTTTTGTTTTTTAAATATTTTCCCTAAGCAAAATGAAAATTTTGCTCTTGGTTTAGCGGCCGTGAGGCGTGCTCAAATTATTCTAAATATACTTAAATCGCCGCCATTCTTGCTGCCAGTCATGATGCCAGTCATGCTGCCCGTTCCCTTGTCTTTGGCACTAACTTGTAAAATTCCATTAACATCAATTTCAAATGACACTTTATATACACATTTGTAATAACAATCTTTTCCTTGTAAGGATGGCCATGTAAGGATCGCCATGTAATGTATTGGTTTTAACTGAATATTCGCTGATGGTTAGCGAAGTGAGTTTGAATGAATACAAACAATTTAATTACAGTGCTGTTCGCAGCACCTTGAAAATAGTAGTCTGCTGATTAGAATTACAGTGCTGTTCTCAGCACTTCGAAAATAGCAGTCTGTTGATTAGAAAACTGGCAGGATCGCCATGAAGTGTTTGAAACGCTCAAGTTAAGCGTGTGACAAGTATTGATTCTTTATTGGAAATTCTTTTCTTTTCATACAAAATTTCTTACACTAATTTACACCAATACTTACAAGCTACAAGTGTTTACATGTTATTCAAAGTCAGCAATAAGTTGGTAGTTCACATTGACAAACCGATACTGTCGATCGGTCATGCTGATCGATACGTGTGTTGGTCAGTGTGACGGGTTGAGTAATTGGGTGAAAAATGTAAGCAGATACGTGTTGTTGAACTCCCGTTGGGTTCAACATAATTTATCTGGGTCAATATTTGTATATGCATAGAAATGCATTGAAAGTGAAACGCATTCTGAGTAATGCTACAACAGTGCAAGATAGAATTACGATCCATAATACGAGGTATACTACAGACATGTAGAGTACGCCCACGGAAAATAAGCAAAACCGGTGGACGACCATGCTCACTTTTGGACCAAAGTTTTCCAAAAGAGGGGTCGGAAAAAAAACATGCTATATCTCTTTCACTGATGCAGATAGAATGCTAGAATTTCGTAATTACAAAAACCTGATGATCTTATCAATGATTTTTTTTTTAATTTTGGAAAATGGGCGTGGTACCGCCCACATATAAATGAACAAAATGTCAAATTTCAGTTATTATTAACTTCAGAACCGTGTTCAATAAAATTACGAAATATGATACGAGGTATACTATCCACTCTTTTCAAAATTATTAATAGCCTATGCTGGAATCAGTGAATCCAAGAATCTACTTTGAAAATTTCATTAAGATCGGTGGGCTACCTTGAACGCCTATACAAGATTAAAACTGTATATAGCATGGGGGGATTGGCACCTCTCACTTTTCCAAAATTATATATAGCCTATACTGTAACCAGTAAACCCAAGAATCTACTGTGTCACAAAGATCGGTTAAGTACTTTGGACGCCAGACACACAGACACACTTTCATTTTTTTTTTTTTAAAGATTGCCCACATGGTAGTAAAAAAACCTCTACAGGTCATAACTCCACAACAATTTACCACAACCACTTTTACACAGCTGGGTATTTAATGTTCGGTTTCACCCGAACTTAGACTTCCTTACTGGTTTGATTTTCTAACCTTTCATTAACATGAAATGTTTGTAAGTATAAGAAGAAAATGAGATGAGCCCATCAACAGGTATACTGAAATGATTAGGTAGATGAGCTGAGTCGATTTAGCCATACCCGTCGCTTCGTCCGTCTGTCTGTCTATTTGAACGCAAATGTGCATGTATTGGCATTTTGAAAAAATGTGGTTAGCAGTTGCTGGTAGGGAAACATTTATATACAAATAATTTAATTTCCCACTCAGAGCTCATAACAGAAGTGTTTTTA
This sequence comes from Merzomyia westermanni, assembly GCA_949987695.1. Taxonomy (NCBI): domain Eukaryota; kingdom Metazoa; phylum Arthropoda; class Insecta; order Diptera; family Tephritidae; genus Merzomyia; species Merzomyia westermanni. The sequence continues at coordinate 117,045,667 of OX465289.1, forward strand.
TAGAAAACAATCAGCTGGCTTTATAATACGAACTAAAAAGTATTAAAATTTACCTGCATAAATTTGGATGCCATAATAGATCACTACTACGTATTTAATGCTCGGTGCCACCCCAACTTAAACTTCCTTACTTGTTTCAAACTGATTTTATTGAACGCAAATTACTGTTTGCTCAAATATATGAATATAATACTCCCACCACTAGCAATAAAAAAGGCAGTAAGCAAGTAAGTGCTGTACTGTTAACTTACCCTTGAGTGATTTTACCTGTTAAATTGTACTACAGTTTTAGTAGTCAATAAAGCGAACTAATAGTGAAGAGAATATTTTCGTTCAACTGAATCACAATCACCCGAATGGTATCTTCGACACAAAGACGATGGTTTTATTCAACACAGAACATTGTTAAATCATTAAATGCTAATACAAATTTTAGTGTATATCAGTAAAAATTTAGTGAAAGTGAAACTTTTATAAATAATAAAGTGAGCTTAGCAAGGAAAAAAATAAAAATTTGTCCTTAAACAGAGATATGGTATCTGTGAGTTTTATTTTTGAAATTTTAATCATACCAATTGTAAAAAATATAGAGGTGGATTGTAGCAGTTAACATTTATTAGTGGTTAAAGTTTATAGCTCACTGTAAAGTTACTCGAAATTTGATCACAAGATTCCCCCATTTTTCACCTATCCCGATCCGCGAGACACCTCGCGAATTTATTTTTTATTATACATAGTAGTGCTACGCACACAAGGTATATTAACTTTAGTCGCCTAACGGCAGTACGTAACGGCATAAACGAAATTGATTAAGCCATGTCCGTCTGCCCGTCCGTCTGTGAACACGATAACTTGAGCAAACTTTGAGATATCTTTATTAAATTTGGTATGCAGGTTTCTTGGCACTCATCTCCGAGCGCTATTTAAAATGGGCGAAATCGGATGATAGCCACGCCCACTTCTTATATATAGAATATTTCCGAAAACACAAAAAAGTGATTACTCAGTACGTAATACAATTATAAGGATAAAATTTGGTGTATACATGAAGATTGAGACATAAAATAAATTTTTGAAGAAATTTTTGAAAATGGGTGTGGCACCGCCCACTTCTGATTAAATCAAATTTAGAAATGTTATTAATCATAAATTAAACACCGTTCAAGACATCGAAACGAAATTCAGCACGCAGTTTCCAGGTGTGCAAGGAATGTTCGAGGAAAAAATGGGTGAAATCGGCTAAGCTCCACGCCCACTTTTATATGAAAGATTTTGAAGAGGATTGTAGATATATTAAATAAGCAATAACTTGGCGTAAAATAGCTTTACATCATTCATATTTCACTTTTAAGAGGGTGGGGCCGTGTGCAGAAGTCCACGCAAGTGGGGAAAGTTTCTGATCGCCATTCACCTGGGAATGGCCAGAGCGATTCTTTTGCATGCGGTTCAAGCAGCTCACTACTTCCGGGCTTTGCGCCCAAGTATCCTCTGGGTAACCAAAGAACACCCGTTTGGTGGTGAGCTAAACGTGAGAAGGCGACAACCTGGTAAGGCCACTCCGACATAATCGGTTTAAGGGCTTGCTGGGGGGTTCAAACAGCAGCGTCTGATCACCAGGTGGTGCGGCTGCAAGCGGGCGTCTGTATTGGATCAAGCGGCTCGGTATACAAACGTGTAATAGAATTCAACCTCGCGTGAAACGGGTTGTGCGTTGGGTTTGGGACCCACCACATAAAACAACGTTCCAATGAAATTCAACAACAAAGCCTCGGATATGAGAACCCCTTTTCGGTCAAAATCGCCCAGGCGGTTAGATGACCATTTAAAGAAGAAAAGATTTCACTTTTAAAGTTTCCATAAACAAAGAAATCCAAAAAATAAAAAGTTTTCAAAATACACAAAATTTTTTGTGCCATAACTCCGCCAAAAATTGATTTGTCGAAACCAAATGTATTGATAATGTTCAATATATAAAGGTTACTGTTTGTTTTAAAGATGGGCGAAATCCGTTCAGGTTCACGCCCAGTTTTTTAACATAGTTCTGAAATTTTTTTTTGTAAAATTTAAAAAGCAATATTTCTACAACTAAGCATGTTATATCAATCAGATTTTGTACACATAATAAGCTTTTCAAGAAAAACTTGACCGCAAACAATTTTGCCAATTTTGAAGAAGTAGGCGCGGCGCCGCCCACTTTTCAGCATAAAATTTCTGCTATTTTCAAAGGCAATCGCTTATAATTCAATCTTCATATTTCAATGAAAATAGGTCAGCTCACTGCAATAGCGAAGTTATATATCTTTTTTGATTTTCACACCTTTCATAAACATTAAATGTATGTAAATATGAGAAGAGGAAGAGAAAAGTGCACTAAAATGATCAGCATAATGGGCGGAGTCGATTTAGCCATATCCGTCTTTCCGTCCGTCTGTCTGTCTGTCCGTCTGTCTATTTGTTTTGACGTTTTGATACATAGAACACATCTATATGTATATAAAATGACATTAACTTGAACCAAATAAACTCCTAGCCATACCGAACTGCAGCTTTATATAACCTGGGGGCTTTTCCAAAAGCTATATACAGACTGTGTCGAACTCCTGTACCTATCGTGAAAGTTAAAGAGCAAAAACAAAACACAAAATAAATTTTTCAAAATTATGTAGATATTGACTAAGTGACACATATATCCAAATATCATTAATTTAGACCAAAAAAGTTTGGAGTTATGATGAATTGAAACTTTATACAGCCTGGGGGTGTGGCTCCGCCTACTTTTCCAAACTATATATTGTCTATGATGTACCCAGTGAACCCAAGTATATATTGTGATAATTTCATAAATATCGGTTGAGTACTTTGGTGCTATAAAAGACACCCTTTTTTATACCTTTCATGAACATGAAATGGTATTATAACGTTTGTCCGATGTTTGTAAGTATGAAAAGAAGAAGAGATAGCCCCACCAATAAGTATACCGAAATGATCAGGGAGATAAGCTGAGTCGATTTAGCCATGTCCGTCTTTTCGTCTGTCTGTTTGTACGCGAACTAGTCCCTCAGTTTTTGAGATATCTTGATGAAATTTTGTATGGAGCTCCCATTTTGCATGAGATTAATCATTCGTCGGAATCAGCAAAATCGCGCACACAACTCCCAAAATCGGGCAATATAGCTCCCACACAATCGATAGTTCCGATAAATGGGGTTTGTTCTATAAATTTTCCAATTAAAAAGCTAAGAGCCTAAAGTTTTGCAGGTTTGGTACTTATTATGTATGTAATGTGAGTAGTGAAAATCATCCAGATGGGACCTACATAACATATAGCTCCCATACAATCGATTGTTCCGATAAATGGGGTTTGCCTATGTATCTTTAAATTATCAGTTTTGCAGAGTTCTTACAAATTGTGAGTAAGGATCGGACACTTAAAACCGTGATGCGTATTCATGAAAGGTATAAAATCTTCGGCACAACCGAAGACATCCCTTTCCTTACATGTTTATATCTATTTTTGTTACGCACAGAAGATATATTACTTCATTCGGCATAAACGAATCGAGATATATATTTATTAATGTATATCAAAACTTTCAGGATGGAAAGTAAAATATCCTGGCAAGTAGGTAATACCCCACTGCATAAGCAGTTGTATATCTTTTTTGATTTTCATACCTTTCATGAACATGAAATGTTTGTACGTATACTGAAATGATGAGGAGGATGAGCTGAGTCGATGTAGCCATGTCCGTCTCTCGATACGTCTATCTGGTATATCACTACTAGGTATAAATGTTCGGTTCCACCCGAAATAAGACTTACTTACTTGTTAAATATTTCATTTTTACCGGGTTCTGAACTATGTGACAATTTCGAATTTCTAGCTTACCAGAAAGTTAGTCAAAAATTGATCGCAAAAGTCCCTCGCGATTTTTAGATATCTAGATCAGCGCGCCATCCAGGGCAATTTTGTATACAGAGTATTGCATGGTATTTCAGTGTTGATCTATGTATCAAGTTTCAATGCTCTAGCTTACTGGAAAATTACTTAAACATAAATCGCACGATCCAAAATTTTAAATAAATTTTTCGTATATCTAGATCCGCGCGCCACCTAGCGTTCACATTGAGTTGTCAGTATGGATAAGATTCTATCTGAGACTAATATTGAAATTTTAAAATTTTCCACAAAATGTTTTAAGAAATTCAAGATTTATACCTGTCAAATCAATTATAAAACTTATTTAAAAAGGGACTATTATCAGCAAAAGAAAAAAATTGCTTTTTATAAAAGAAGGGGTTAGAAATGAAAAGATTTAAGTGAGTGCGGCATTGATTCGAAATTTTCAAGTTTAAAGTTGATTACTTATTATAAATTCGGGATAGTGCGTTTTTTGGCCAATTGATGTCATAAAAATCTCCAAAACGATTTGGATTTCTTTATTAACAAACAAACACTATGTTCAACTATACAAATAACTCAATATTAAGAGTTTCACTTAGATCCATTTGGTTCTGTCACCTTCAAATGTTTTCCAGGGAACTAAGGGCCAGAAAAGGGGCAAAATTCGAAATCTTATTTAAATGGTTGGCAAATTTCTAACCTGGGGTTTTTGGTCGGTTCGAACGAATCTGAAGTTCGATTTTAAAACTTTTTATTTTATTTTGTTAAATTTTTTTTTTATTGTTTTAGCTTCCAGCCATTTGCTCTTCATTTCAATAAGTATAATATGTGTTTAAACTGCATTTTTTGGGGTTTTAAATTTTTGTAATTTGTTATACGTTTGTTTTTAAATTTTTTATTTCATTAATTCTTTTACATTTTTTTGAAGTTTTCATACTTTTTTTGTCTAAAATTGCTTTTTTTTGAAAATTTTTCTTCATTTTTACTATACCTAGTAGTACTTTAGTCGCCTAACGGCAGTACGTAACGGCATAAACGGATCGAGATAGATATTGACTTATGTATATCAAAATGTTCAGGACGAAAAGAGAAATTGATTAAGCCATGTCCGTCCGTCCTTCCGTCTGTGAACACGATAACTTGAGTAAATTTTCAGATCTCTTAACGAAATGTGGAATGGGGGTTCCTTGGCATTCATCTCCTTGCGCTATTTAAAATGGGCGAAATCGGATGATAGCCACGCCCACTTCTTATATATAGAATATTTTAGAAACCACAAAAAAAGTGATTACTCAGTACATAATACACCTATAAGGATAAAATTTGGTGAATACATTTATATTGAGCCATAAAATAAATTTTCAGGAAATTTTTAAAAATGGGAGTGGCACCGCCCACTTTTGATTAAGTCAAAATTAGAAATAATATTAATCATAAATCAAAAACCGTTCAAGATATCGAAACGAAATTCAGCACGCCGGTTTCCAGGTATGCGAGGAATGTTTCAGGAAAAAATGGGCGGGATCGGTTAAGGTCTGCACCCACTTTTATATGAAAGATTTTGAAGATGGTCATAGATATATTATATAGACAATAAATATGTAAAATAGCTTTACATCATTCATATTTCACTTTTAAAGTTTCCGTAAACAAAGAAATCCAAAAGCTAAAAATTTTCGAAAATGGGCTTGTCCCCGCCCCTTCACAAACCTTTTTATGCCATAACTCCGCCAAAAATTTATTTGGCGAAACAAAAGTTGGTGATAATGTTCTATATATAAAGGTAACTGTTTGCTGTAAAAATGGGCGAAATCGGTTAATTTCCACGCCCAGTTTTTTAACATAGTTCTGAAATTTTTTTTTGGAAAATTTAAGACGCGATATTTCTACAACAAAGCAAGTTATATCAGTCACATTTTGCACACATAATAAGCTTTTTTAAGAAAATTCGGCCGCAAACTAATTTTGTCAATTTTGAAGAATTAGGCCTGGCGCCGCCCTATTTTCAGCATAAAATTTCTGCTATTTTCAAAGGCAATCGCTTATAATTCAATCTTGATATTTCAATGAAATTTGGCCAGCTGCTTTTCAGTAGTATGTGTTATACTCCTGCCAAAAATTAGCCAAATCGGGAGACACACAAACAAAATATTCGGGCACGTAGTTAATAGCGAATTTATATATCTTTTTTGATTTTCATACCTTTCGTAAACATTAAATGTATGTAAGTATGAGAACAAGAAGAGAAAAGTTCACTCAAATGATCAGCACGATTAGCGGAGTCGATTTAGCCATGCCCGTCTCTCCGTCCGTCTGTCTGTCCGTCTGTCTATTTTTATGCAAACTAGTCTCTCAGCTTTACAAAAGAATGCTGAAATTCCTTGTTTGCTTTCGCCATTTTATAATATGCTAGCAAACGCGGTAGTCGTTGCTTTGACGTTTTGATACATATAACACATCTATATATATAATGTCAATAACTTGAACAAAATAAACTCCTAAATACACCGAACTGCAGCTTTATATAACTTGGGGGCTTTTCCAAAAGCTATATACAGACTGTGTCGTGCCCAGCGAACTCCTGAACCTATCGTGAAAGTTCAAGGGCAATACAAAACTCAAAATATGATGGCGTGGCACCGCCCACTTTTGAAAAATTATGTAGATATTGACTAAGTGACACATATATCCAAATTTCATTAATTTAGACCAAAAAAGTTCGAAATTAAGACGAATTGAAACTTTATATAGCCTGGGCGTGGCTCCGCCTACTTTTCCAAAACTATATAATCAAAACGTCCAGGATAAAAAGTAAAATATCCTGGCAAGTAGCTAATACCCCACTGCAAAAGCGAAGTTGTATATCGTTTTTGATATTCATACCTTTCATGAACATGAAATGTTTGTACGTACTCGTATACTGAAATGATCAGGAGGATGAGCTGAGTCGATGCAGCCATGTCCGTCTCTCGATACGTCTATCTGTCTGTCCGTCTGTCTATTTGAACGCAAATATGAACTGAAAGTATTAAAATAGATCTGCGTAAATTGGGATGACATAATAGATCACTACTAGGCGTACGAGGTGTGTTCAAAAACTATCGCGAATTTTGTGTTTTTTCAAAAATTATTTATTTATTCATGAATATCTATTTTGTCCCCCTCAAAGTAATCCCCATGTATAATAACACTTGTGCCAACGGTTTTTCCAATCTTCGAAGCACTTCAAAAATTCATTTTTTTGTATCTTGTTCAGCTCCTCCTTCGATGCCGTCTTTATCTCGTCAAGAGAAGCGTAACGTCGTCCTTTCATGGGCCTCTTCAGCTTAGGGAACAAGAAAAAGTCACAGGGGGCCAGATCTGGGGAATACGGTGGCTGCGGCATCATTAGTGTGTTGTTTTTGGCCAAAAAGTCGCGCACAAACAACGATGCGTGAGCAGGGGCGTTATCGTGGTGCAAAAGCCAATTTTTGTTCTTCTTTGCACATCTTCTCGACCTTCTGAGAACATTTTGTACCACCGATAAACGTTGCTTCGGTCCAAGGTAGCTTCTCCGTATGCCACAGTCACTATTCGGAATGCATCCGCGCACTTAATTTCGTTTTTCACACAAAATTTGATACAGGTTCTTTGATCCATTTTTTGAATAGGTAAAAATCGAAGACGATCCAAAACACGTGCAAGCAAAGCAGCTGTCAACAATTAACTAAATATTCAAAATGGTCGAGCTTGTCGGCATAAGTGAGAGACATGAGTACCAACATAACGCCACAAAAAATTCGAAATTCGAATATACGTAACCAGCGAAAATTCAAAATTCGCGATACGTTTTGAACACACCTCGTATAATGTTCGGTTCCACCCGAACTTAGACTTCTTTACTTGTTTCTTTAATATATTTACAACTAGAATTTAGCCATTCTACATGCCTTTGCACAAATCGAGATTTTATTCTATTTTCAGCGTTATATTTCGCATTCCGATTACCATCTAGGGAATTAGTTTCAGTCTAGAGATATTCTTATTATTATATACATTGGAAACATCTATATTTTTTTCTGACAAACATGCTTAATGACAAGCTTGATATCTTTCAAATCATCTAGCCGCTGAAGAGTTTCCCTTTTAGTAAAGTCTGCCATATTTACGTGCATATATTTGAAAGAAGCCAAACCACGAATATTTAAAAATCTGAGATCAATGTAATGTATTCTTGATTTGTTTCTGAGCGTCTTTTATAGTTATTTATTTAAATATTTTTGCAAGTCGGCAAACTAAAAATAAACCATCACGTTTTGATAAGTAGTGGCAAACGCAACGATCAAAATTGCTCAGGCGGATTGTCGTAAAGTATATTTAATGTATTATTTATGGAATGCGTACCTGTTGTGTAGCGCCATATATTACATTAATATCACTTTAACCGAGGCAGGTTTGACAAAACATCAGACCATGGAGAAATCTACACTAAAGCGAGAGAGGGAGTAGATGTACTATTGAGGAGTAATCCTTTGGGAGCATTTTTAGAGTACTCTCACTATTTTTCTTCCCGGTAACCAGCAACGGATAAATATATGAATAAACAGTGAGTCGCGCGGATCAAAACAGTGGATAAAAAAGTTGGCAATTTTGTTAGGAGAGGTTCGCTCTTTCACCACGTTAAACATGTCTTTCCATGTACGTGTGAAGTCTAACGCCCTGCATACTATTAGGCACTAGTTGTTTTCCATACAAATTTCAAAAATATGCGTTGGTGTTAGTAAAAATTTGTGAACTACTGCAATCAGAGATTATCCCCTTTTAGCCATAGTTGGTAGGGTTGTAACAAAAGCAGATGAGGGTTGTAGTAAAGAAATAATTTAAGGAGATGTATTCCAAGGAGCAAATTAAAAAGCCCACCAAATTTTAAACAACTCTTAAAACTATACTTATTGAATATGGTTTGGAACTTACAATGGTGGACGCCAAAGTATGTATGTAATTCCTTAACTCAAACTTCATCCGCAAAAGGTTACATATGTACTGCGAACGTACGATTGTACAACTCTACAAGTAAGTTATGTCGGCCTCCCTTTCTCTTCCTTCTCTCTCTAGCTCATAAGCGTTTGACACTCACTCACATGTCAAACAAGCGTTTGACACTCACTCGTGGCTGGGTTGCTAGTCAGCTAACAATGAAGGGATGGATGCAAAGGCTTATTGCAAAAATGGACTAAATTTTACAGCTGCGCTGCTGTGTTAGTTAATTCCTTTTACTGAATTTAGTATCAAAACGTGTTTATAAATTTTGAAAATCATTAATATGCCCCAACTGAATAAAAATAAACATATTTTGTATATTTAGGGCCGTTTTCTCGACTGCGTGCTAAAATGTATCTCTTCCTTAAACTGAATTTTGTTTTCAGTCGTGCTCTTTTTGGTTTTTCTGTCGACAAATTTAACAGGCAGCCAATCCAACCTTTAAAATTGGTCGGGTCGAAAAACACAAAACAGCTGATTGTCAATTAAAATTATTTCGGCTATAAATTTACAAATCAAATATTTTAACAATTGCTTTGAAAAACAGACATGCGTTTTATATTCATGCACTAGGAGAAGCTTTTAAGGAAACCAGTGACCTCAGTATAGCCAAGAGGACTTTTCGCAACCGCTTGGATTACTTTGAAGAATACAAACACAAATTTTAACATACTATGTTCGGCAAAAGATTGTCGGAACTCTCTTTTTAAAAATTTTGTAAAGTACTCAACAGAAGGTTGAGAAAATTAACTACCATTGAAATTGTCGACAAATTTATTCGCCGGTTGGCTAATCCTGACTAAAACGGCCCTCAGAATAGTAAAATGTAGTTTTGGTTATTCTATATGACCACACTTAACTGCTAAAACACGTTCAAAAATATCGGAAAAGGTATCAAAAGGCCCGTTTTGACCTCGTTATCAATATTCCGAAGGCGGAAAATAAATATTTTGTTTCAGTGAACAGTTATTGCCAAAAAACCAAAAAATTACCCAGGTACGATCCCAAATGAGGGTTCGTGATCCATGGCATTTATGTGCGGAACACTTTTATGCGTAGGGGCCTTCGGCCGCGCTTCAAAAAAATAACCCTTAGCCGGTCCAACAATCACAAGCCCAATGTGATTACAACAACCACGTGAAAACGAGAGAAAAATTTCAACTTTGATGGGAAATATCTTATTACAGAAATATATAATCGAGTTTCCGCTTTCGGGTTATTGATGCCGAGGTCAAAACGCGTATTCTGATACCTTTCCCGATATTTTTGGACGTGTTTTACAAGTTCCGTGCGGTCGTATAGAATTACCGTTGTTTTCGTTGTTAATAAAGTTATTTATAAAATATCTGGATTATTTGCAATAATTTTTCTTATGGTGATATTACTGAAAAAGACCTCTTCACCATTGAAAAATAGTTCAGTAACTGCGAACTTGTGAAGCCGCCTTCTGAGTTTATTGAGTTCATTTCGAAAATCGAAAAAATTTGTAGTAGTTTGTTTAATTATTATTTTTTAAAGAAGTTTTGTTTAGTAATTCTTTTTTTTTTAATAAAAAGTTGATTTTATTAATTTTATTTGTAAATATTGCGTCAGGTATGTATATGGGAGATAATAGGCACCCAAGTGTCTAAAAGGGGTCTGATGAGAAGCGGGTGACTTCCTAACATGTAAACTCAACCATCGCCGTGCAACTCGCTTTAATTATACCCAGCGTGTACTAGTACACAGGGTATTATAGTTTTGGTCATATAACGGTGGTTTGTAACGGTACAAAATAATAGAGACAGATATGGAGTTCCATATATCCAAGTTCTTAGAATTAACAGAGGAATTCATTAACCGTCTAATGCACAAGAGTGCCTCAGGGCATTCGCTTTCAAAGTTCGTCAATTTAAAAGTACACATTTTTTTCTCACCACTTGTTGTTGGCTTACTTCGTGTGTTTCTGTACCAACATCAAGAGATCAATTCGAACAAACTATTGTGCTCAGTTGCTTAGGTATTCTCAGTAAAATGTTGGAAGCCAACTAATACACAAGCAAACTTGTTAAGTTACCCTACCAACCATACGCAGATAAAAAAGTGGATAAAACATAGGTCGCGCTATCCACAAATGAAGATAAAAAAATGGATAGTTTTGTATGGGCGGCGTGCAGATATTATCCACTTTCCCCATGTACATTTCGTGTACGTGTGACCTTGCATCACCCTCGCACACATTCATAAACGCCGTAAGAAAAAATATATCTACGCCGTTCTAAGTAAGAAAATTTCCCAAAACAAACGGTTGCAATTTTCGCAGGGTTGCCAGATCTGAAACATGGTATACCCAAAAAATACCCAAAGAAAAAGGCAAAAAGCCCAAAAAATCGCCTAAATTCAGAAATAAATATCCAAATAATTCAAGACAACTTCGGTTTTTAAATCTGTTTAATCAAAATAAGGATACATATTTGAAAAAAAAAACGATATACAATTTTTTCAAAGTTATTATATGTAAATAAATACAAAATTAGTTATTTTTATTGAAATTTACAAAATACATGACATTCGTTCTGATCACATATATGTGTTCACAAAATTGAAAATATTTACAATACATTATTAAGCGATTTTAACACAATTAGCATCAAATGAAAGGTAATTTAATAACCTTTCTTTTGATGCTAAACAACTATTGAACTTTAAGTTATTTTTACAGAAAAAACTTATCTTTCTTACACTTAAAAAAAGTCCATGGATTTTTTTCTTACTACACATATATGTTTACAAAATTCACAAAATTTACAATCAATTATTTTGCGATTTTAACGCAATTAGCATCAAATGAAAGGTAATTTAATAACCTTTCTTTTGATGCTAAACAACTATTGAACTTTAAGTTATTTTTACAGAAAAAACTTATCTTTCTTACACTTAAAAAAAGTCCATGGATTTTTTTCTTAGTACACATATATGTTTACAAAATTCACAAAATTTACAATCAATTATTTTGCGATTTTAACGCAATTAGCATCAAATGAAAGGTAATTTAATAACCTTTCTTTTGATGCTAAACAACTATTGAACTTTAAGTTATTTTTACAGAAAAAACTTATCTTTCTTACACTTAAAAAAAGTCCATGGATTTTTTTCTTACTACACATATATGTTTACAAAAGTCACAAAATTTACAATCAATTACTTTGCGATTTTAACGCAATTAGCATCAAATGAAAGGTAATTTAATAACCTTTCTTTTGACGCTAAACAACTATTGAACTTTAAGTTATTTTTACAGAAAAAACTTATCTTTCTTACACTTAAAAAAAGTCCATGGATTTTTTTCTTACTACACATATATGTTTACAAAAGTCACAAAATTTACAATCAATTACTTTGCGATTTTAACGCAATTAGCATCAAATGAAAAGTAATTTAAAAACCTTTCTTTTGATGCTAAACAACTATTGAACTTTAAGTTATTTTTACAGAAAAAACTTATCTTTCTTACACTTAAAAAAAGTCCATGGATTTTTTTCTACTACACATATGTGTTTACAAAATTCACAAAATTTGCAATAAATTAATACTACAAATATTATTAATATTTACAAAAGACAAATTTTTAAATACATATATTCGCAGGCTTTGCGTTTCCCAAAGAATGGATACCTGTAAAATACGAATAAATAATTAATTAATCACTCAAAGTAAAAATATGAAAAACAACACCTTACACTCTCTCATAATACGCCTTGGGCCAGTATCTCACTACGTTCAGGAATCTGAAATTAAAATCGTGTTTCATTACATATATTTGAACTTAAGTTTACTCGGGGTGCTGGGCGCTAAATAATAAAATTTTTAATTAACTTATTAATTAATTAAGAAATTAACTGCAATTAAATCAATTCATTAGATTAAGTTAATTGTAACTTTTAACAAATTAGATTCAGAATTGTTAATTTTAGAAGTTGCAACTAAAAATTAATTGTTAATTTTTGAATTATTAATTGTTTTAACAATTATAATTTGCCCAACACTCCCTACAAATAAACGATTGTTCCGGCAATATGGGATTTGGCTAGATATCATTTATTCAACAAGGTAAAAACAAATTACTTAAGTTTGCATCATCGTACATAAGGACTGAACACTTAAAACCATGATGCATATTCATGAAAGGTATAAAGCCTTCGACACAGCCGAAGACAGCAATTTCTTTACAAGTTTTGGTAATTGTTTCCTTTAGGTGACAACTGCTAAAACACGCCCAAAAATGTCGGGCGGGGTATCAAAAGACGCGTTTTGACCTCGGTAACTATAATCCGGAAGCGGATTTAAAATTTTTTTTTTTCAGTGAAAAGTTATTCGCAAAAAACCCAAAAATTACCGGCGGCCTTGGGCCGCGCTTCAAAAAAATAACCCTTAGCCGGTCCAACACCGGGTACGCGGTCCACAGTATTTCTCCGCACAAAACACTTTTTAACTTTGGTTGCCAATATCTCCTCATTGAAACAAAAACTGGAAAATCCGCTTCCGGAATCTTGTAACCGAGCTCAAAACGCGTCTTTTGATACCTTTCCCGATAACTTCGGATGTGTTTTAGCAGTTGTCTCCGAAAGGAAACAATTATCCAAGTTTTTACCTAACTTATGGACAAACTAATAATATTCCTATCAATTATTTGTTCCCTATTTTTTAATTTAATTTTCAGGTACACTACACTGAACTCACTTTGGCCACAACCATAGCAAACAAATGTACAAGCGCTTGTACAATTGCATATTATGGTGACACCATAACTATATCCTGATCTTGGTCAGGTACACTACACTGAACTCACTTTGGCCACAACCATAGCAAACAAATGTACAAGCGCTTGTACAATTGCATATTATGGTGACACCATAACTATATCCTGATCTTGGTCAGGTACACTACACTGAACTCACTTTGGGCACAACCATAACAAACAAATGTACAAGCGCATGTACATTTGTATATTGTGGTGACACTATAACATTTTCCTGATCTTGGCCAGGTACACTAAACTAAACACACTTTGGCCACAACTATAATCAACAAATGCGCAAGCGCATGTACATTTGTATATTGTGGTGACACTATAACATTTTCCTGCTCTTGATTGATACTTACCAGATTAAATATTCTTCCAAGAACGAATTTATTTGTTTTTATTTATTTTAATTTTTCCAAAAATTCACGCGAACTCTTCGAATTTCCTCTTGAAATGTCACCGAAAGTAAATTTTCTTCTCAGTTGAGTAATGAGCATCTTACTGTCTCATTCGCACTCATTAAATTTTTTTACAACCCTGAAAAATATCCCAAAAACATGCGTTGGTGTTGGTATAAAGGAGAAAAAAATAGAGATGGTTTTTCAAATCGATAAGAAATTGATAAAAAGTGGATAGCCATGGTTGGTAGGGTAAGTGCTTTGTTTTCTGAAACTCATAAAAATGAATTTATAACACTAATCTTGATCAGAATTTTTGTTGTAGGTTTTCGTAAGTATAAAGATTGGTAGTTTTATATCAGATTGTGGAATATGTTACATATTGTGAGGATTTTGTAAAGTTTTTTAATCGTGCCTGTGGGCAACCTTGTGCAGCCAGAAGTAAAAAATGTCCCATTTGTTATTGAAATCTTGAAACTATATCTGATCGACGTAAGCGACTCGTAAAAGCGGGAAAAAGGCGGAAAAAAGATGATTGGCCACTGAAGGAGAGACAAAAAAATTTTACTTGAGCTCAATAAGTGACGAACAGATAAGTGATTTGATGGAATCAGTGATTGGACCGGATGACAGTGATTTTTATGATGATGACTCTGTAAACGATCCAGATTACACATTAGAGGAAATATCTAGAGAAAATGATGAACGTATAGATGAATGCTTGGATACTATGAACTCAGCAGGAACAAGTAGTCCAGTCATCCAAGATGTTCGAATTTCTCTGGATAATAGTTTGCCTGAAGTATCGTCGATACTACTGGTTACTTCATTAACAGTAACAGCCGTCGAAACTCCAACCACATCAGGTCAATCGCAAAACACATTGAAGTAGCAAGAGTCAATCGAAAAAGGACACGGTCCCCGTTACCTGAGCACGAAGAGGGAGGACCACCTGTTAGCTTAGGCTCAGACAGTTTTACAGCTCAAAGTAGGATAAAGATTATATTTATATGAAAATTTTCCAATAGTAACAAATATTTTAATAATTGAATTCATTGAATTCATTGTGGAACAAACAAATGCCAAAGCTCTTTCATAAAATGTCGGCACACAAATGCATGTAGAATCGGAAATGGTTCACCATTATATTGGATTGTTGGTGTACATGTCCGTTGTTACTATCCCAAACACTCGTTGGTACTGGGGAAAATTTTATGTGGATAAGGTAAGAAATGTCATGCCCCTCAAAAAGTTTGAGCAAACAAAGAAATATATGTGTTTGTCAAATGAGGAAGAAAGGGTAAGGCGAGGCGAAGAAGGCTACGATTCTCTGTTTCGTATGAGACAGTTCTTAGATAAACTGAACGAACGATTTGATTCAATTCCAAAAACAGGTCGACTCTATCGATCAGCAGATGTGTAGCACAAAAATAAAACACTACCTTAGATAATATATGCCAAATGAACCTCACAAGTGAGGTGTGAGGTTATTTGTGCTTTCTGATACACATGGATACTCATATCGTTTCGAGATATTTAATGGGTCAGGTGATAGCGTTATTGCACCTGGAACTCCAGATCTAGGTGCTACGGCTAATGTAGTTGTGCGCTTATCACAAACAATACCGGATTTTGTGCATCACATTGTATACTTTGACAATTTTTATACCACTCTGCCTTTACTCGTGTATCTTCGTGCACGTCGAATTTATTCTCTGGGGACAGTTCGCGCAAATAGAGTGCCTAATTGCAAACTACCGTCAGATAAAGATTTGGAAGTTACGAAAGCGTCGAGAGGTTATTCCACTGAGTATGTAGGCACAGCTTCTTCTTCTTTAAATGGTCATCTAACCGCCTGGGCGATTTTGACCGTCCAACATAGCTCGCCAGTCGTTTCTTCGTTGCGCCAACTGGCGCCAATTGGAAACACCGCGGGATCGCAAATCGGTCTCCACTTGGTCCTTCCATCGGAGTGGTGGTCTCCCTCTTCCTCTGCTTCCACCGGCGGGTGCCGATAAGAATACCTTCTGGGCTGGAGCATCTTCGCTCATTCGCACTACGTGGCCTAGCCAGCGAAGCCGCTGTGTTTTAATTCGCTGAACTATGTCGGCGTCTGCGTAAAGTTCATACAGCTCATCATTAAATCTTCTTCGGTACTCGCCGTCGCCAACGCGTAGAGGTCCACAAATCTTTCGAAGAACCTTTCTCTCGAATACTCCCAGAGCCGCCTCATCAGATGTTGTTAGTGTCCACGCTTCTGCAACATATAGCAGGACGGGTGCGATGAGTGACTTCTAGAGTGTTATTTTCGTTCGTCGAGAGAGGACTTTACTTTTAAATTGCCTAATCAGTCCGAAGTAGCATTTGTTTGCAAGGGTAATTCTTCGTCGGATTTCTAGGCTAACATTATTGTTGGTGTTAATGCTGGTTCCCAGGTAAACGAAGTCCTTTACTATTTCGAAATTATTGCTGCCAACAGTGGCTTGGTTGCCAAGGCGCAAATGCGCTGACTCTTTGCATGATGACAGAAGGTACTTCGTTTTGCCCTCGTTCACCACCAATCCCATTTTCTCCGCTGTTTTTTTCTAATTTGGAGTAAGCAGAAGTTACGGCGCGGTTGTTAAGGCCAATGATATCAATATCGTCAGCATATGCCAACAGTTGCACGCTTTTATAAAATATTGTTCCAGCGCGGTTAAATTCTGCATCTTGTATTATTTTCTCCAGCATTAAATTAAAGAAATCGCACGATAAGGGGTCACCCTGTCTGAAACCTCGTTTAGTTTCGAACGGCTCGGAGAGGTACTTCCCAATTCTGACCGAGGTCATTTGCATGTTGCTCAAGGTCATTTGGCATAGTCTGTTCACATCAGGCTTCAGTCTTTCGCACAATACGCTTGATAGGACCTTATATGCGATATTCAAAAGGCTGATTCCGCGATAGTTGGCGCAGTTTGCAGGATCGCCCTTCTTGTGGATTGGGCAGAGAACACTTAGATTCCAATCTTCAGGCATGCATTCATCCGACCATATTCTGCATAGAAGCTGATGCATGCGCCTTACCAGCTCCTCGCCTCCGTGTTTGAATAGCTCAGCAGGCACACCATCAGCGCCAGCTGCTTTATTGTTTTTCAATTGGGATATTGCTATTCGCACCTCATTATAGTCGGGTTGTGGAACGTCAATTCCATCATCTTCGATTGTGGGCTCGGGTTCGGCATCTTCCCTGGTTTCTTGCTCAGTTTCTCCATTTAAAAGGGCAGAGAAGTGATCCCTCCATATTCTGAGCGCTCTCTGAACATCGGCCACCAGGTCGCCGTTCTCATTCTTACGTAGGCACAGCTTACGGCATAGATTTATCAACAGTGCTGTGGAAAGATACAAGATGCGTTCGCCTAGTATCTACATTAGACTGGGTCGATTTATTAACCGGTATCGCGCCATCGATTTTTCGATAGGTTTTCTCTCTATCTATCTCTATGGCGCGATATACAACAGGTATATCATCATAAACCTCCTAAGAGATTTTTGCGCCAAGCTTCTCTTCAATTTGTGGTGTGCCGATTTGAATTTTCCCTACAAATTGGTGGGACCTACAGTTTTTTGCCGACTCCGAACGGCATCTACAAAGGAGACGAATTTTTGCTGAGAAGCCTGTCATGGCAGAAATACGCTCGGAGAGTTTGCCAAACCACTGCCGAGGGGCGACCCCGTTTTGAAAAACTTTTTTCAAATCACTTTTGATGTTACCTGTACCAGGGCTCGAACCATGGACCTTCGGTGTGGTAGGCCGGCAACACTACCTTCACACCACGGCGGCCGCCAAAATTTAATTTGCGACTGCGAAATTTAATTTTTTCGACTTTGATTTTTAAGGTTTTTTTCATGACCTACTAAACAAATTTTCATTTGATTTGAAAATTTTCCTGTATACCCTGTCCGACCCAAAAATGTCCGCTAAAAATGTTGGCGATAACAGTTTTTTGAAAAAAAAAAAAAGATTTTTTGGTATTGAGGAGTGTTTTAGTCAAAAAATTTACCCTTTCGCCATTTTTTTAAGGGGTTTTTCAACATACATGAAAAAATGTTTTCGATGAAAACGAAATTGTCTCATATTTCCTGTCCTACTTAAAATTATGCGCTAAAAACGTTGGCAATAACAGTTTTTTGAAAAAAAAATGTATTTTCGGGTTTCGGAAAGTCAATTTTTCGACCAAAACAAGTCCCAAAACTCGAAAAAAAAATTTTTTTTCACATTTTTTTAGTAGGTCATGAAAAAAACCTTAAAAATCAAAGTCGAAAAAAGTCAGAAAAATTTGATTTCGCAGGCTCGAAGATTATTTTTTTGGGTATGCCCAGTGGAACTTTTTTTCCTGAGCCCAAAACCTTTTGAAAAATCGGTGGCGCGATATCGGTTAACTATCGTCCATGCAAATCGACCCACTCTAATCTACATGCATATAATAACTCCATTTTCAAGAAGCTCTGGCATTCCGGAGATTGCAAAAGCTTTGAGATACAATAGGCAGCGCAAAAAATATGTTGAAGTTGATTGTCCACAAATTATCAGAGAGTATAACGACGCATATATGGGTGGTGTTGACTTGATGGACGGCTTGATGGGTAGATATAAAATAACACGTCCAAAATCAGAAGAACACTTGCTGTCATTGCCTGAATTTCGTATGCATTTGGCAGCTGCACTTTGTGCGTATACGAAAAAGCGTCCCGTTGGTAGACCACCTACCTCACAATGAGAACCTGAGCAGTCGAGTACATTGGGACAACGAGCTCAACATCCAGCTTCAGATGTACGTTATGATGGGTTACACCATGTACCTAAATGGTTGGACAAAACAGATGGTAAAAGAAAATGCAAGTACTGCAGAACGTCACAAACCCAATGCGTTTGTAGCAAATGCCACGCCCATTTATGTTGCGGAGTTGCTAAAAACTGCTTCGAAGCATACCTCAGTAAACCATAGCTTTTAAGCAGAGATAAAATATAACTGTTATTTGAAATTTCTGTATCAAAAACGTTGCTCGAATTCTATAATTTATTCAAAACGTTGCTTATTTTTCAAATAAGAGTTATTTGTCAACGTGTATTTTATTTTTTGGGAATAATAGTTATTTGTCAACGTTTATTTTATTTTTTGAAAAAAAGAATTATTTGTCAACGTTTATTTTTTACGTTGCTTGATAACTGTTATGCATGAGAAATACCTTTTTTCTTTGCCCAAAAAAATTAAGGTTTGAAGTAAATTTTCGTACTTTTTCATAATGGTTTCTAGATGATAAATATATATATTAGAGCGGGTCAAATTTTGTTTCCATCAGGAGTATAGCAAAAACATAATCTACATGATGATTCTAAGAACAAATGCTGCAGACACCACAGCTCTAGGTCCGGTTTCAAGTCCCCCACTTTTGCAAAATAGATATTTTGCCGTATGAATTTAGGGTTTGGCCAAAAAATCTTCATAGCTTCTTAATATCTATAGTGTTTTGAATTTTAGTAAATATATCAGGTTTAAGTTATGAGAAATTAGCCTAAAATGCACTTTTAACTATTACATTATCATTTTTAACAAATTACTTATGGATTTTTTTTTTTCTTTACAGCTAAAATAAGTTCAGAATATTTCCAACAACTTTCATTCAGACAGTTTTTTTCGAACTCGTTTTAGTAGAAAAAAATTTTCAAAAAAAAAACCTATATTTTCAAGTAATCAGCAAAAAAAAAAAACACAATTTTTATAATCTTAATGTAGTTTATTTAAAAAATTATTTTTTTATTTAGAATTGACCATTTTAACGTATTTTTCAAAATAAAAGCAATGTTATGTTATTATTTTTTTAAATCTTTTTTGCTCTCCATTCTTCGTTGTTTTTGACGACTTTTTGCTGTAACAACCTTCGCGGTTTTTTTCTATAACACGTTTGGAAACAGATGTTAACAACTGAACATATCTTTCTGTTCCTTGTATATGCATTGGAATATTAGGATCATTTAGTGTTGGCTCATCATAATCTAAGAATTGTACCAAGTGATCGTATGGAATATTTCTTGTGAATGCCGGTTCAGATAGTAAATTATCGTCATTCAGATCAATCATATCAGTATAATCTCAAGCATTAAAATTGATATTATATTTTTTGTAAACTCTGAGTTTAGTTGGATCAAGTATTTTTTCTCGATAGTATAACATTTTTTTGATAGCTCTATCCCGTATGGCCTTTCTATCATCAAATAACATTGTTAAAAAAATGTTATCTGGATGAGCGTGATATGAATTATTTTGGATTACACCATCTGCAATATTAAGTAAATTACGTGGTAGGTATCGTGTCCAATGAATAAACTTTGATAAAAGTACACTGCTGTATACAACAGAATTATAGTATTTTACATGGAAATACATTGGCACATAAATTTTAATAATATAAACTGCTAGAGTTTTCAAATTTTCCGATGGTGTATTAGTTGTTGTATACAGACGTAATGCCCTGCTTGCTTTGGTTAGCCATCGAGAACGTACAACTGGTCCTGGTTTTATGTTAGCTAAATCAACTGAAACAGCACCATTTGAAATTGGTTTGGCCATTTGATATAAATATTTAACATCTGTAGATAATTCTCGTTCTTGTTCATCACTGATCATACCAGGCATATTTCCCAATGCTATTGGTTCAAAATCTCTTACAACCCGAAAAATAAATTTTTTAGATCAATTAAAATTAGTATAATTTTCCTATTTTAATTTGATTGAAAAAATATTATAAAATAATTTCAACAAATGCATACCTGAAATTTTGCACAGTCTTGAATGTCTTTGAACATATTTCCACTTCCTGCTCTTGGTCCACTCGTGACTGTTTTATCTAATGCTCTGAATAAATGACCAAATGGTAATTCATTGAAATGAAGCAAACATTTAAACCAGTGCAGCGGTCTATTTAAATGCTTTTCAAAAAGTCTTAGACCAACATTTTCTATTCCAGTATTAGCTGGTTCTCCATCGCTGCATATGCCAATTAATGGATATATTGACAGTTTTTTGCTATTGAAGAATTCATTTTATTTTTTTAATTTGTGTTTTGCATTTTCTTCTTCACCCAAATTAACATATCCAAGTAATTCAGCACTAGACTCTTTTAGAACAACTAAATGGGGTTCTTTTACCATATTTGTATGAAATTTCTCATTAATGTTGTCTCTAGTTAATGAATTATTTTTTCTGCCATCGAAAGAAAATGCAGTTATATTGGAATCTATGTATCGTTTACGAAGCACTTCATCTTGATGATTCCCTGCTTGATCAGCTATGTGTATGTATTTTTGGAAATACTGGCAAGTTGTTTGTTTGTGTTTCTTACATACCCCCTACTAGCCCTGATTCCTTATACGCCGCTCATATAGACAATGTTATGAATCTGTATGAAAATAATGAAGACTGCCACTTTTGTGTCTTAGGGGATTTCAATCTAAATAAAATTACTTGGCCCAACTTTTTTAATAATGGTATCTTAACGCCTACCAATGTGAATAGTTCAAACGAAATAAATTTCATTGATAGCCTCTTTGGTATTAATCTCACTCAAATTAATTCGTTTTTCAATCAGCTTCATAACATCTTACATCTTGTTTTTGTTGATGAAAATTTAATCTATAAAGTATCTGAATCTACCTTCCCGATCTGCAACTCAGATATGCACCATGTCCCGCTTTCTCTCTCATTCGAATTCGTTAGTTTTGTATCAAGTTCAGATGGAACCTCAAATACCACCTTTAATTTTCGCGATGCGGACTTTGACTCCCTAAATGCTAAAACCTTGTAGTGGACTGGGTATAAATTTTCGGTTCGAAAAGTGTATCAGAATGCTACAATGTGTTCTTGCAGTGTATACGCGAAATCTTTTCTAATAACATTCCTTTACTTCCCACACGTAAGCATAAACTCCCATGGTATAATAAACGTTTAAAGAGACTTAAGAACCTTAGAAACAAATATTATAAATTGTACAAAGCTTCTTTTAATATCTTCCATAAGGAAAAATATTCATATTTTAGTAAACAATTTAATGTATTGGATAAATTTTTATACAAGCAATTTATTTCTAGATATGAGGAAGAATTGAAGGAAAACCCCAAAGCTTTCTGGAAATATATTCGCTCTAAGAAAGGTTGCTCAAATATCCCAACATGCATGTCGTATGGCGGAGTAGTTTCAGATTGCCTATCAGACTCCGTAAACCTCTTTGCAGATTTTTTTAAATCTAATTTTGTTACTAGTGATTCGGCTATTAACTTTTATGCCGATAGCGCGATTTTGGTTCACTGTCAATTTCGGAAATTGACGTAATAAATGGCATCGGTGCTCTTCGGATGTCCTTAACATGTGATCTTGATGGCCTCTGCTCATTTATACTAAAGGAACGCTGTTCGTCATTTAGCGTGCCTATAAGTCACATTTTTAATTTTTCACTGTCGTGTGGAGAATTTATTGATCGCTGGAAAATAGCTTCCATCACCCCAGACTTTAAATCAGGCAACAAAAACAACGTAGCTAATTTTTGACCAATCTCAAAGTTTTCTACTTGTTCGAAGCTTTTCGAAAAGGTAGTTAAAGAGAAGTTGTTGTTTGCAGTAAAGGGTTCCATCGATAAGTGCCAACATGGTTTTCTCAGCGGTCGATCCACAGTTACGAACCTGGCGTTTTTTTCACAATTTTGCATTTCCACTTTTAAGACTGGTCAACAAGTAGACGTTGTCTATTCAGACTTCGCAAAGGCTTTTGATACTGTCACCCACAGCATATTACTGTGCAAGCTTGAAAGCATGGGTTTCCATTCGACAATTTTACGTTGGATTGGTTCATATCTTTCCAATAGAATCTTCTTTGTGGAAGTTGAATGTGTGAAATCTTATGCATTCGAAGCCACATCTGGGGTGCCACAGGGAAGCATCCTTGGACCAATTCTATTTCTTCTTTTTATCAACGATATAGGATCCTGTTTTAGGAATTCGCAGTATCTGCTCTATGCCGATGATCTAAAAGTTTTCCGAGCCGTTGCAAGCGTATCAGATGCAGGCCTGCTGCAGGCTGATCTTAATAGTTTAGCTAACTGTAGCGTTTTAAACAACTTACACCTTAACATTAAGAAATGTTTTCATATGACACTATCGAAAAATCTAAACACGCATAAGTCTACATATACTCTTTTTAATGATAACCTCTCTACTATTAGTGAATTTGTTCATCTTGGAGTAACGTTTGATTCAGGTTTTACTTTTGCAAATCACATAAGCTTTATTTTACCCAAGGCCTATTCCAATCTGGCCGTTTTGCGGCGCCATGCCAAAGACTTTAAGGATCCGTACACCAGAAAAACTTTATTTACCTGTTCAGAACGTTCAAAATTAGAATATGCCTCTATAATCTGGAACCCGATTTATGCTGTTTATTCTCAGGGAATTGAAAGAGTACAGAAGGGTTTCACTCGATTTGCTCTTCAATCACTTCACTTTTCTGATCCAATATCACCTTACAGTGCACGTTGTGCCCTTATAAGCATGAAGTCGTTGGCATCTAGACGATCTATTCAAAATTTGATATTTATCTATGATTTAATATTTGGCGGCCGCCGTGGTGTGGAGGTAGTGTTGCCGGCCTACCACACCGAAGGTCCATGGTTCGAGCCCTGGTACAGGTAACATCAAAAGTGATTTGAAAAAAGTTTTTCAAAACGGGGTCGCCCCTCGGCAGTGGTTTGGCAAACTCTCCGAGTGTATTTCTGCCATGACAGGCTTCTCAGCAAAAATTCGTCTCCTTTGTAGATGCCGTTCGGAGTCAGCAAAAAACTGTAGGTCCCACCAATTTGTAGGGAAAATTCAAATCGGCACACCACAAATTGGAAAAAAAGCTTGGCGCAAAAATCTCTTAGGAGGTTTATGATGATATACCTGTTGTATATCGCGCCATAGAGATATGATTTAATATGTGGCTTGGTGAACTGCCCGGAACTTCTAGCACATACAAGCTTCAATGTTCCCTGTAGAACACTCCGTGCGCAATATCCGTTTCATGTCAAAGTAATCCGAGCTAATTATTACAATTATGACTCTATCACGAGGGCTCTCGTTGAATTTAATACAATTTTTTGTAGTCTTGATCTGAATTTCGCACTCCTGAGATCATGTTTTAATAATAAACTTACGCTGTATTATTGTTAATTATATATATTTATGTATTCTGAACTAACTTAAGTTTAAGATTTCGATTTGTAACTGCTAGTCTGTAAGACTTATGCAATCATAGACTTAATAAAGTGAATTGAATCGAATTGAATCTGTAGCTTAATTTGTTCTTTTGCAACTTTAGATTTATCCCTTATGACAAGTTCACCACGAACATCTCGAAAATTTATATCATCGAAAAGGGCTGTTACTAAACATAAAGCAACTCTATTTGAAACACCGAATCTGTCACACATCATATTAAAATTTATAGCATCGTATCGTTGAGTATAATGTGCTCGTTTCATTGTAACAGATACTTCTCCAACTGCTTCATTTGCAATTTGTGCTTCACCTGTTTCCATATCTGTTCCAAGTGGTTCGTATGTTGGATCATCACTAACTGTTGGCATTTTTGGTATTGTTGTAGGTGTTTATTCTACAATGTCATCCAAATATTCAGGTATTGTGAATTTTCCATCATTATGTTGGTCCATCATAAATTCTTTAAAATGGTTTGGTATTACACCACATGCGCATTCTGTTGTTTTTTTTTAACTTGCATTTACATTTTCCAATGCAAAATAATTCATTTGTTGATTGTACGAATGCTGTAAATTCCTGAAATTTGTTTCTGTGTTTAATGCTTTCGTGCTATTTTTTAATTTACACATTTAGTTTTCTTAGAATACTACGTCTATAAATTAGTTGAATATTCAATTTATTCCAAATTTCAACCAATTTATCAATTACATCAGGAGTTAAATTTTTATGCGAAAACATTTTACTTTGAATTTTAGCATGATCACTTAAAAAAAAAATAAAATCTTAAAATGGCACAACTAGACGGTAAATTCAGATTATTTAATTCACTTGATAAACCAAATGCAATAATATCGTCTTCAAGTGTGATAAAGTGGATTCAGATTATGTAGAAGGATTTGGTTCATCCATTTTCAATTTGAACACAAAAATGTGGCTGTCTGAATGAAAGTTGTTGAAAATATATTTTAGCGGGAAAAAAAGAAAAAAAAAAATTCCATAAGAAAGTTGTTAAAAATGATAATATAGTAGTTAGAAGTTCATTTTAGGCTAATTTCTCATAATTTAAGCCTGATATCTCTACTAAAATTCAAAGCCACTATAGATATTAATACAGATTCTGAAATGTACGTAAAATACCTTTAAAGTAAGCCCAATATGATATTTTTCCTATAACTCTATCAGGAGCTATGAAGATTTTTTGGCCAAACCCTACATTCATATGGCAAAATATCTATTTTGCAAAAGTGGGGGACTCGAAATCGGACTTAGAGCTGTGGTGTCTTCACCAATTTTTCTTAGAATCATCTGTAGATTACGTTTCCGCTATACTCCTGATGGAAAAAAAATTTGACCCGCTCTAATTTATATATGTACATTTGTATGTATATATTTTACAATAACTACTATTTTCCAACGCTTCTTGTTTCATTTGTTTGTGAAAAATTGCACTGAGAGCGATACATTTGAAGAAGAAAATACATATCAAAATGAAGGATAATCTATAGGGGAAGACAAAGGTGGGTTAACTTGATTGGGATTCTTCTTAGAAAAAAGGTCCTGCAGATCATGGCATAGCCGTATAAGGAAGAAAGTCAGATTCATAGATACTACATACTTAGCAGCACTTAGGAAGCTCCTTTGACACTCTCAAGAGCTGATATCAAATCTACTAAGATATGTCTCCAGCCGATCACTACACGATGGTGCTTTTATAGTATTAAAAACCGTATTTCTATACGCTAAGATTTCAATCAGTCTACAACGGTTGGGTGCTTATCATAGGAGGAACCCTGTGAACCCAGCCACTTGGATGACCAGAAATAAGTCAATGGAGTTCTGTGTTTTTTTTAATATGAAGATTATCTTAGTATAGCCAATAAAAGTTCTAGGGCTTTGCTGGCTGGCAACGTTATATTAATGATTGAAAACTGAACAGGCTGAGGGGATAAGTGTCAGTATATAATACTGGTGATTTCGAAGAAACCGGTACAATGATGAAGAGTGCTGCGTTGCAATGCAAAGAAGGGATGCTGCCTACAACGCCACGCTAAGAGCGAATGTAATGAGTAGTGTGTATGACCACTACCGTAACTTTAACAGGGGACCGAGGCGGTTTCTCCAGGCGAATTTCTTAAGGATTTAAAACCGAAGGGCACTCCTGAAACCTGAGAATGCCGATCTGGTGGTAAAGAGTGCGTAGATTATGGAGGGATCACTTCTTCTTCGCTATGTTGTGCGAATGAACGAAGATGTCCCGAAGGTATTGTTATCAATTTAAGGACCAAGTGGAGACCGATTTCTGATCCCGCAGTGTCTCAAATTAGCACGAATTTGCATTGAAAAAAACTGGAGAGCTAAATTTGTTGGACCGTCAAAATCGGCTTGGCGGTCAACTGGCCACTTAAGGTAAAGTATGAATTAACAACGGTTATTAGATAACGAAAACATAAACGTTGGGATATAATAATTGCTGAGAAAATAAAATATGTGTAAACTATACTATATCATCAACTATTATAAAACAAATACAAAAATTTATTTCAAGTTAAAATTTTTTTTGGCAACGAAAAAAAGTATTTCTCATTCATAACAGTTATCAAGCAACGTAAAAAATAAACGTTGACAAATAACTATTTTTTCCAAAAAATAAAATAAACGTTGAGAAATAACTGTTATCCCCAAAAAATAAAATAAACGTCGACAAATAACTCTTATTTGAAAAATATATTTTTTTCTTCATCGAATAATTATTATGAAGCGACGTTTATCCGATAAAACTTATAACTGTTATGTTGTTGTTGTTGTGGTAACTGTTATGTCTCTGCTTTTAAGTACTTCATTACATGTATTTTTTGTACGTTATACATTAACTATTAAATAAAAACTGTTACCTGAACAATTTGCACCTGTCTCATATATTGAATTTTTAGTTTCATATTCCCGCAAGGATGCCCTCAGGCCTTCTACCCTATACCTCATCTGGTGTCTAAACCATACTATACATCGCAAATCTGACTCCAGACTCGTGTTTCTCGAGATGTAGTTACCCCGAAAAAAAATATGGTCATTAAATCTGTGGCGGTTAAAAAGTGTGTATTTGAGGATTAAGACATGTCTTACCGTCCATCCGTGGACACGATAGCTTGAGTAAAAATTGAAATATTTGAACGAAATTTGGCACACAGGTTGCTTTCCGGCCAAGGTAGGTTGCTATTTGAAATGGGCGAAATCGACCCATAACCACGCCCCTTTTTTTTATATCGAAAACGTATAAAATGGGTTAGTTCAATAATAAAAGCAGCTACAATGATGAAATTGGCTACATTTATTAATTTGGTTGTCCCATTGATGATTTGATCAAATTTTTGGAAAAGGGGCGTGGCACCGTCCACATATTAGTGAAGAAATTGTCAAACTTTGACTCATAATAACTTCAGAACCGTTTACGCTAGTATAACGAAATTTTGTAAGAGGCATACTATTGCTGTGATAAATGCACCCATAGACCACGCTTACTTCTTCATAAAAGTTATATTGAAAATAGGTAGAAATATTGAACTGCCCATATCTAATTAAATGATACAGGTATAATAATATAATTTGGTATTTACATCAATTTTCTTATTCTTTATATGATTTTTGAAAAATTTTGGAAAGTGGGCGTGACACCCCCACTTATGAGTTTAGCAAATTTCAAATTCGACTCTTAATAACTTCAGAATGGTGTAAGATATAATTACGATCCTTTACACGAGGTATACTATAGACATGTAGAGTACGCCCACGGAAAATAAGCAAAATCGGTGGACGACCTCGCCCACTTTTGGAACAAAGTTTTCTAAAAGAGAGATAGGAAACCGGAACATGCCATATCTCCTTCAAAGATGCAGATAGAATGCTAGAATTTCGTATTTACAATGACCTGATGATCTTACTAATGATTTTTTTTTAATTTTGGAAAATGGGCGTGGTACCGCCCACATATAAATGAACAAAATGTCAAATTTCAGCTATTATTAACTTCAGAAGAACCGTGTTAGATAAAATTACGAAACATGATACGAGATATACTATCTACGTTTTCCAAAATTATGTATATTCTATGCTGTAACCAGTGAATCCAAGAACTTAAGGTGAAAATTCCATAAAGATTGAGTATCTTCACCGCTTATAAAAGATTAAAATTTGTATACGAGGTGTGTTCAAAAAGTATCGCGAATTTTGTGTTTTTTCAAAAATTATTTATTTATTCATGAATATCTATTTTGTCCCCTTCAAAGTAATCCCCATGAGCTATTATACACTTGTGCCAACGGTTTTTCCAATCTTCGAAGCACTTCAAAATATCATTTTTTTGTATCTTGTTCAGCTCCTCCTTCGATGCCGTCTTTATCTCGTCAAGAGAAGCGTAACGTCGTCCTTTCATGGGCCTCTTCAGTTTAGGGCACAAGAAAAAGTCACAGGGGGCCAGATCTGGGGAATACGGTGGCTGCGGCATCATTAGTGTGTTGTTTTTGACCAAAAAGTTGCGCACAAGCAACGATGCGTGAGCGTGAGCACAAATCCGGGCGTTTCTGGCGGATTGCTTCCCGCAAATTGCGAATAACTTGCAGGTAATATTCCTTATTGACCGTTCTTCCCTGTGGCAAGAACTCATGATGCACCACGCCCCTGCAATCGAAGAAAACTGTCAGCAAAACTTTCACATTCGACCGAACTTGGCGCGCTTTTTTCGGTCTTGGTTCGTGCGGCAGCTTCCATTGAGATGATTGAGCTTTGGTTTCCACGTCATAACCATAAACCCACGATTCGTCACCAGTTATGACCCTCTGGAGCAAATTTGGGTCGTCGCGGACAGAGTTTAACATCTCATTAGCAATGTTCATGCGATGCTGTTTTTGGTCACAATTGAGCAATTTTGGTAAAAAAAATAGGTAAAAATCGAAGACGATCCAAAACACGTGCAAGCAAAGCAACTGTCAACAATTAACTGAACATTCAAAATGGCCGAGCTTGTCGGCATAAGTGAGAGACATGAGTACCAACATAACGCCACAAAAAATTCGAAATTCGAATATACGTAACCAGCGAAAATTCAAAATTCGCGATACTTTTTGAACACACCTCGTATAGCATGGGGGCGTGGCACCGCTCACTTTTCAAAAGTTATATATAGCCTTTACTGTAACCAGTGAACCCAATAATCTACTGTGATGTGTAATTTAATAAAGATCGGTTAAGTACTTTGGACGCCAGACACACAGACTCACATTAATTTTTATTTTGTATAAGATTGCCCACATGGTAGTGGAAAAAGTTTAAAACCTCTATAGGTCATAACTCCACAACAATTTACCACAACCACTTTTACACAATGTTCGGTTCCACCCGAACTTAGACTTCCTTACGTGTTATTCTCTAATATCAATTAAAATATAACTTTTATAATCTTTTCTAAAAAATAAGGCAAAGCTACGATAACTACAGTGCTCCAGCGACGTGGAAGTTCACATAAGCGCCCCTTATATGTACGCATACCATGCACACACAAAAGAAAAACAAGAAACGAGCATGCGCGTGCGGAGACACACTTTAAATGGTAGAGAACTTTATTAAGATACGATATAAATAATAAAAATGCTCCTTTAGTTGAAATATTTGAAGATAATTATCAAATTAGCACTTGTAATTTTATTGTAAACAAAGAAGAGAAAGCGAATTGTCATGGCAACATCAAACACATGGTTGTTTTTTATAGGTAGCACAGAAACTTTTATAAAGATTTCAAAGATATCAGAAAGTGGTACTTAAATAAGTAAAACTATTGCAAAAATAGTTATACTTGAAATCATGCGCTTTGAACAATAATTTGTTGCAATTAATTTCTCTTATTTATTTATTGTATATGTTTCTATAGCATCGCCTGCTTCCAATGAGAGATAACGATGGCTACGCTTATGCATGCAAGCGTGTAAATAGGAAGAGGAAGAGAGATGGCGCGAGTGTTTGCGAATACGATGCAAAGAGGAGATGCCAATAAATAACACCGACCCTTCCAGAACACGAAAAGCGAACAACCAAGAAAGTTCTCGGTGCGTAGGCAAGCACCCTGTTGGACTATATAAGGCGGTGACCAAGCAAGGCAGGTGGATCAGTATATTTTCAAGCGTTCAATAGTGAACTACTGCGAAGTTACCAACCTCTTAAATTTGTATTGCATTTATTACTAGTAAATAAAACTAGCTATTAGTTACATTATCTGTGCGTGTGTTTATACGACTTTATAGTGATCGAAAAAATTGCTTTTAACGTCGACTTTAATGTATTTAAATAAAATATTCATACTTACAATAACGTATGCGACAAACTTTAAAGGGTAATACAATTTTTATTACTTCGATTGAAGAGAAAATTTCAGCGAATATATTTAACCAGAAGATTTCTTGATTTGAAGTTGTAATCTCTATTACCTGCGACTGCCAATACACAAATGACATAGACAAATAATGTTTTTGCATAACGTACGCGACATAAGTACGAGTATACTATCAAAAGTAAATAAAAAAAATACCGTTATTCGAGTTCAAACTTCTCTTTTTCTCTTTTTTGTAGGTAGTTGTTATTGCTAATTTAATTTTAAAATGTATTTGCATTATTTCAAATCTCTTAATTCAGTTAATAGGGAAGAGAAAATAGTTGATTCAATTTGCGAAAACTGAGTTGAAGAAACCCTCAGTTTTACTCTTGCGCTTATGAGTTTTAAGATACCAACAAGCTGCAAATACTTCCATATAATAAAAATTCAAGTACTTTTCCCTTAATAATTCGTCTTAAAACCCATTTTCTAGTCATTTAATTTTTTCAGTCGTGGTTGACCTTCTGATAGAAACACCCATATGCAAGGAGAAGCAATTTCAACATGGGAAAAAATTGAACCTCTCCGAACATATTTATCAAAACTTCTAGCCGTTGGTGGTTGGAAAAGTTGTTCTTCTTATAATACATATGTATATTGGTATAATTTTTACATACCACCATCTGCATAAGTTTCACAGCCATAGCCATCTTGGTAACCCATATTCCACGTTCCTTCATACCTTGCAGTTGAGACCGTGCTCTCGCGTGTGCCATATCTACCCTTGTGTCCATCTTTCGACCACTCTCCACGATATATTTGTCTTCCAATATGCTCCACTCCTAAACCGTGCCGACGACCATTTTGCCATTGGCCTATATAATGAGAGCCACTGAAATTAAAAGAAGTGAGAAGTCGGCTTATTGTCTCAAACCAATGTAATAAAAAACGTAAGCTATAATATAAAATTAAACAGTCCGGGCTGCCTCTCCCCCTCCGCATCGTGCATCCAGCATTGGGAGGCGCCTCAAAATTGTTGTGCAACGTTCTCACAACTGCGATCAACAGGTATATCATTCTTTGCGTTCGTATGAGAACAAAGGAATGCACAGTAGATATCATGAATTACAGTGAGTGTTATACATCAGCTCTAGTTATGCGTGAGAAACTCCTACATAAGACAAAAAGCGTAAATTTTTAAATTTAGGATTTTAAATATTTTTCAAAGTTTTTATAGTATTTTTATTATAGAATTAAATACTGTAAAAGACGTTGTTTCCGTATTTAACAAAATAGGGGTGGGTACAATTTATTCAGTAGTTGAATATAAATGGTAAGTGTAAGAATAAAGATAGAAACTTTAAACGATTGCAAAGGTACATAAAATAAATTAGGTACGATGAATAAATGGTTATATACCCAAGATTGTTACTGGGTATAATTGTAACATTAAGATTAAACTGTTCCCTTAATTATCTATTTGTACACACATACGCATGTATGTATCGAGCGATGATTCTGAGAGACCAGTTTTGTACTGTTTATCCATAAACCATTGCGCATACTCGCATGCAAATACAATAGATCACGTATGTATGTATATAAACATTAGCAATTAATCAGCGATAATTTCAAGAGACCAATTTTACGTTGTTCATCTTAGACTTGGCAGATCCCGTGATTTTTATAGAGCAGTGTGATTTGTGACTTTGACTTTTCAGGAACAGCTCTTTTGATCAGTGACTGTGACTGTCCTTTGGAAGAAGAGCTGCCATCAGTGATTGTTATTATCGTCATACTTAAATTTGACTATGATTATGCCTCATTATCTCTAATTGGTTGCAAATGGATGAAAGTTTTAATAAATTTTTTTTTAGTAAATTAAAACAATAATTGGGAAAATTGTGTCAAAGTACCCTACGACTAGGAAAATTACTTTTTCCCGGAGCTAGAGGGAGTCACCCCTTTCACAAAACTTGATTCCTTTTTTCTAGGAAGTCAACAGTTCATAAATAAACTTGTTTGCGAAAAAAAACTTCAAATTTAGCTCATAACATATATTGGCGTGGCGTAAAGTCTAAATCCTCTGTATTCTCTGACGTTGCAAGTTCGCTACGTTAAGCCTTCTCACCCCCAAAGCCCGCATGGCGAACTTACGTCGAAATTTTTGAATCAAAACAGCAGAGGAACGAACCAACGGATACCTTCATTCGTAGGAAATGTGCGCTATTTTCAAAATTATCAAATGGGCCAGCCGAAGCTGATCGAATTTATTTTTGATTCGGGTTGTTGCACATACAAATGCGCGATAAGGTTAGCCGTCACAGAGTTAATAGCTATGACGATTTCTTAAAAGAAGCGCGTGAAGCTGAATTATGTCTACAGGAGCGAAAACCGCAAGTGAACACTGAGGATGCTCACAGGTGACTTGTCATAATGTCAGTGACATTAATTCGCTTTCACAAAGAGAATGAATGTCAGAAACGCTAAATATCATAAATGCTTTACTAACTTATATAATAATAGCGCAACTGCTATTTCAGGTGCAGTTACGTAGATAATGGACTAAGCAGGTTTTACTCCAAATTTTAATTTTATACCTTATACAAGGTGGCGCAAAAGTAAGCTTCCGATGTTCAGCATATCGGTTGTGGCACGTGCAGTGTGTGCTGTTGCACCGTCTTGTTGGAACCACATGTTTTCCAATCCCAATTCATCAAGTTGCGGCAAAAAGAACTCGTTGATCATTGCTCTGTAGCGCTCACCATTCACAGTAACCGTTTGGCCCCGACCGATTATTGGTCAAATAAATGGTCAGCAATATTCCGCGTTCTGGAGCAGTGTAGCGTAACATTGCTTATTAACGTGTATTTCGCATGTGTTTACTACACAAATGTCAAAACAGAACTGACTTTAGGGGCCAATCGCAAAATTTATAGCATTTTCTGATAGGAGGATTACTTTTGCGCAGTAACCGTTTTTCACCGTCCGATTATTGGTCAAATAAATAGTCAGCAATATTCCGCGTTCTGGAGCAGTGTAGCGTAACATTGTTTATTAACGTGTATTTCGCATGTGTTTACTACACAAATGTCAAAACAGAACTGACTTTAGGGGCCAATCGCAAAATTTATAGCATTTTCTGATGGGAGGATTACTTTTGCGCCACCTTGTATATGTATGTATATGAAATATAAAAAAATTTTATCAAATGAAATTTGATAATTTTCCGAAAAGCAAAATTTTAATTTCAAACTGTAAATACGTATGTAAATCCATTAAATAAAATGTTTTGGTGATTGTTGTTGGAGCAAAGCTCGAATTTTTATGTTTGTTTGTTGTTAGTTGTATATACATTTACAGTGCAATCCGGTTATAATGGACTCCACGGGACCGGGACAAAGTGTCCATCTAATTAGAATACAAAAATTTTAAGTCAATTAGACAGTTTAACGAGTTATTTATCAAATAATTATGTACCGTACAATGAATTATAAAAAAACAACTCAAATTAGGTATTTTGGAAAAAATCAGTAATTTTCTTTTGGGTCAATGTCTTATTGGTAAGAAGACTGATTTCGACCTTATTGAGCAAGTCAATAATTGTTGAGCTATCCTTCCATTGCTGAAAATATAACTTCAGTTTCTCAAAGCATTTCATAGCGTCTTAAAATTTTACTAAAGCTGGCTGTTCTAAATCCCCACCTCCGTAATATTCTTCCAGCAGCTCTTGCAGTAAGTCTTGAACTAAGTCATTATCTGAGATTTCTTCTGTGGCTATAATACTTTCGTCGCTCCTTGCATATTTATAAAACTTCTTTAAAACCATTACGTTATTAATTTCAACAAGTTTACTCAAGGGTTCATCGTCCTCTGGGTCGAAATCAAATTCATCAGACACGTCTTTGATAGTATCTAAAAGGTTCATAACCTTTGTCGGGTCAGACTTTTCTGGAAGGTCCATAATTTTCATCAGTAGCTGCTTTCTGTAAGCATGTTTCAAGCTACAAATGACACCTTGATCCATAGGCTGAAGAACTGATGTGGTGTTAGGCGGAAGGAAATGTAATTTAATGTAGTGAAGCTGAACTTGGGGATGAGCAGGGCAATTATCAACTATTAAAAAAATCTTATTTTTAATTTTAATAAGCACGCTATCCCATATCTTCAGGTTATCAGTAAGTGTGTAAGATGTCATCCATGACTTGTTGTTAGCACAATAATCCACTGGCAACGTTTTAACATTTTTGAAGCATCTGGGATTTGCATATTTTTCTGAAAGGAAACAACATTTATAACAATAAAATTTGGCCGACAGAAATTGCGAGTTGCATTTTATAATGGGTAGTGTGAAGGTAGTGTTGCCGGCCTACCACACCGAAGGTCCATGGTTCGAGCCCTGGTACAGGTAACATCAAAAGTGATTTGAAACAAGTTTTTCAAAACGGGGTCGCCCCTCGGCAGTGGTTTGGCAAACTCTCCGAGTGTATTTCTGCCATGACAGGCTTCTCAGCAAAAGTTCGTCTCCTTTGTAGATGCCGTTCGGACTCGGCAAAAAACTGTAGGTCCCACCAATTTGTAGGGAAATTCAAATCGGCACACCACAAATTGGAAGAGAAGCTTGGCGCGAAAATCTCTTAGGAGGTTTATGATGATATACCTGTTGTATATCGCGCCATAGAGAGAGAAAGTATAAAAAAACTTGCCAATAATGAATAATTTCCGTTTACTGTGCCTGATGCATTAACGTGAACCATTGCGGTTATTCTTTCTTTAGACATTTTCCCCCCACTGCATCTTTTGCCTTTGATTTTATGAGTTTTGTCAGGCAGCATCTTATAGAAAATTCCCGTTTCGTCCGCGTTGAAAATGTTATCCATGTAATAATCCTTGCTTAATGTGGGCCAAGTTTGTGATAGCCAATCATGTGTAACACTTTAATCCACTGAAGCCGATTCGCCAGCAACTTCGCCGAAGCAAATGTTGTGCCTATTTTGTGCTGCATTTACAATCGACATTGAGAGCTTTTGCAAATTCATTGGCTTTCATGATAAGCATTGGTCCACTAACTGGAAAATTATTGGCTGTTTTCTGCTGAACCCATTTAAACAATAATTCATCCAATTGAGGATGTGTCGCCTCTTATCATTGACTTTCCAATCACTTTGAATTTTTTCCCTGTTTATCTATATGCAAGAAACAGTCTGCTTTTTTAAATTTTTCTTCGAACAAATGTCTGCTTGCGAAGTTCCTTCTTCAATTTTGCATATTATATTATATTTTTCGTGTAATGTAAATGCTCTTTCCTTATTTTTCTCCGACATTTTTCTTTGCTTTAACCAGACACTAATCAAAACACGAGTAAAATATGCCTACAGCAGAAACTGATTCGCAATTCTATATGAGTTCGTGGAAGCAATGAGGTTTGAAGCAACGAATTTTAATTTTATGGAGTTTGGGGAATTCCCGCAATCTCATTTTTTCTTTTTAATTTTGTCCATAACAGCTCCGCTTATAACGGAAAAACCCGATTTTTTTTGTCCATAACAAGCGGATTCCATAATAAGCAGGGTCCACTTTAAACGACTTTTTTTATATGTTTGAGCTGGGGCTTCAGAATTGGGTACATAATAAGAGAGTTTCCATCTTAAGCGAGTCGCTTTTCTGAAAATTATCAAAATTCATTTAATAAAATTATTTTATTTCATATACATGCCAGTGATACTACGAATGTCACTTTTTGCATATTCGCGAATGCGAATATTCAGTTTTTATTCAAATTTGTCACCGATTGTGTATGGCTATGCAGTCTCTTTCGATCGACGTGCGTTTCGTTTGTATTTTGTTGGCGAATCAACAAGTTGCCAAGACTCCTGGGTACCCCTTTGACACTTTTCATAGCACCGTAGCAGTTGTAGGTCGAAGTATTAAGTGTTGCGGATTTTTATTTTGTCCACGATGAGTTTGTGACAACCTAGTGTTTCTGGCGCTCCTGGCCAGGGTATATGTCTGCAAATAGCGCAACTTACTCCGAAGCCCCAAACACACGCAAACCAACACAGGGTGGTGTGCATTCAATATTGAAATAAACAAATGTAAATAATGCAATATTGAACCTAAAGACATAAAACTTACAAATAATTGAAAATAAAGCAGTTGTAGCACCTTAATTTTCCGAAAAGTGGCACTAAAGTGGTATAAAAATGTGTATCTTGACAGCGCTCTGTTGAAACTAGAGTTAGTTGATCCTGCGATTTCTGAAGAACAGTGTGGCTTGTGGGAATGATTTATCAGTCACAGCGATTTTCATCCGTGACTGTGACTGCACAGTGATACACATAGAATAAGAGCTACCACCAGTGACTATTGTTATCGTTGTTTTGGTTATGCAACTTCATTTGCAGTGTTCGAATATTGTTCCCAATTGCTTGCAAAATTAAAGAAATTTTTTATCAAATCAAAACAATAGCAATAGGAAAATAATTGCCCACCTTTTTAAAAAACTACCAAAATCAACTATAATCAATTTTTGGTTTTTAAACGACATTTCCAATGGAATTTCCTTTTACACACCTTCCTTTTTCACATTTATTCAAATTGAGCATTCGAAACATAAAGCAAAATAAACAGCGCATGATAATTCATGTTGTAGTAAACATTAAAAAACGTTAGGGTAAAAAACCATGGCAAATACTAAGATTCGAAGCTTCTATTTTTAAAGTTTATTATTCCTCTACTGAAGTTTAATTATTAACTTGAAAAATATGTTTAATAAAATTATTTATTGTGATTTTCTAAAAGAGAAGTGGTTTTTTTTAAGGGTCTACAATTTTTTGTTTGTTTTTTCAGATTAAATATATTTATAGTTTATCGTTGAGGAATATATTTTTAGTTTGGTGATATGTTATTAGTTGAGTTAATTTTTAAGAAACATGGCAAATAAAAGGATTTAAGTCTTGTTAACCTGGTATTATCTTCAAATTATTTTTTTTCTTATATTCATATTCACAAAACATTCGCAGAAATTTTGCGAATGCGAATGTCCAAAAGCATTCGCATTTGCGAATATTTGCGCCATCACTGATACATACATATATAAGGTGTAAAATGAAAATTTGGAGTAAAACCTGCTTAGCCCATCATCTATGTAACTGCACCTAAAGTATCAGGTGCGTTGTTATTATAGAAATTAGTAAAGCATTTATGATATTTAACATTAATTCCATTGACATTATGACACGTAACCTGCTCACAAGGCAGGTGGTCCAACGCGTTGCGGGTTCTGTCGCAAACGCACACTGAGAAGATAGCTCAGGCACAAACTTTGAAACACAAATTTGGTGTTACGGTTGTAAGACTCTAGGTGTAACTCGTGCCACTATCATAAGTGTGTTAAAACCGAAGTATCAAAACCAAATCCGGTAAGCTTTAATTCATTGAACGCTACAATTGGTCGGGATATCCCAATTTTCAATGTACAAATATTTGGTGTACCAGGTCAAGCATACTTTTACACGGGAGCACGAACAAGTGTTGCTAGTGCTAATTTAAAACGCGTTTTAGATTTTAAGGGGTATACTTTTAAAACTGTGAGATGTGAGATAACGCTCGCAGATGGCAAATCCTCGGTTGAAATATGCTTGTCAACCGTCTGTAAAATAACCATAGGTGGAAAAGTTAGTTCATTGTGTTGTCAAATGCGAAAGAACCTTGTTAGGAGCACATTTTATGGAACAGACAGAGTTTGTTCTGAACATGGCCCAACGTTATTGGCATTTCGAAAGCGATCCAACAAAATATTTTGATTTTGCGGATACATTCTTCTTCTTTAAATGGCCACCTAACCGCCCGGGCGATTTTGACCGTTCAACATAGCTCGCACTCGTTTCTTCGTTGCGCCAGCTGGCGCCAATTGGAAACACCGCGGGATCGCAAATCGGTCTCCACTTGGTCCTTCCATCGGAGTGGTGGTCTCCCTATTCCTCTGCTTCCACCGGCGGGTGCCGATAAGAATACCGTCTGGGCTGGAGCATCTTCGCACTACGTGGCCTAGCCAGCGAAGCCGCTGTGTTTTAATTCGCTGAACTTTGTCGGCGTCTGCGTAAAGTTCTTCGGTACTCGCCGTCGCCAACGCGTAGAGGTCCACAAATCTTTCGAAGAACCTTTCTCTGGAATACACCCAGAGCCGCCTCATCAGATGTTGTTAGTGTCCACTCTTCTGCACCATATAGCAGGACGGGTGCGATGAGTGACTTGTAGAGTGTTATTTTCGTTCGTCGAGAGAGGACTTTACTTTTCAATTGCATACTCAGTCCGAAGTAGCATTTGTTTGCAAGAGTAATTCTTCGTCGGATTTCTAGGCTTACATTATTGTTGGTGTTAATGCTGGTTCCCAGGTAAACGAAGTCCTTTACTATTTCAAAATTATTGCTGCTAACAGTGGCTTGGTTGCCAAGGCGCGAATGCGCTGACTCTTTGCATGATGACAGAAGGTACTTCGTTTTGCCCTCGTTCACCACCAAACCCATTTTTTCCGCTTCTTTTTCTAATTTGGAGTAAGCAGAAGTTACGGCGCGGTTGTTAAGGCCAATGATATCAATATCGTCAGCATATGCCAACAGTTGCACGCTTTTATAAAATATTGTTCCAGCGCGGTTAAGTTCTGCAGCTTGTATTATTTTCTCCAGCATTAAATTAAAGAAATCGCACCCTGTCTGAAACCTCGTTTAGTTTCTAACGGCTCAGAGAGGTGCTTCCCAATTCTAACCGAGCTGGGGGTGCTGTTCAAGGTCATTTTGCATAGCCGTATAAGTTTTGCGGGGAAACCAAATTTAGATATAGCGGCATATAGGCAGCTCCTTTTCTCGCGGAAACATTACCAGTTGAATTTAATTTGGTAGAAACGGTGAAGGTAGGCAGTCAACCTAGAGGAGAGTCAGACAAAGGTTTATATGTCCGAATTTGAATATTATGGGGCTGATGTTCCAGATAAATATTCGCCGCATTCGAACCAACACATATTTAAGGATATCACACCGGCAAGAGCTTACGGTTGAGGATTGTTCAATGGAGTTATCAAATCACGTAAAACTGACTTACTTTCTAATGATTTTCGTTCTCTAAAAGACAGTGATGGTTTAGAGTTGACAAAAGCTGAAAGAATACAGATTAATGATGTTTTAGAAGCACACCCAAATGCTTTTGGTACATGACAGGAACCTACTCGATTTGCGCAACATTTTATAAATACAGGCGAGCATGAACCCATAGCATCACCACCGTATAGGTCTCTAAACTTAAAGAGTTGAATGAAATACGCAAAATATTTGAAAACGACATAATCGAAGAATGCGAATCAGCTTGGTCATCACCGGTTGTAATGGTACCGAAAAATGACGGAAGTATACGTGTTTGCGTAGATTATAGTAAATTAAATGCAATAACAAAGCCTGATATATATCCACTACCTCGTATGGACGATCTACTACATGCTCCTAAAAGTACGAAGTTGTGGTTATTTTCAGATCGCTGTCGCAGAAAAAGATAGAGATAAAACAAGTCTCATAACGCATTTTGGTACGTTTCGATTCAAGCGTAGGCCGTTCGGACTTCGCAATGCTCCAGCAACTTTTCAACGCTTGATTGATCGTTTTAAAACATCAATACCAAAAGTCCAAATTTTAGCTTATCTAGATGACAGTATGATCTCCTAGCCTACATTTCATGACCATTTACAAGATTTGCAGGTTGTATTCGATAAACTCGAAAAATTCAAACTATCCGTTAACATTGCTAAATGTAATTTCTGCTGCGCTAGTGTAAAGTATATTGGTCGTGTCCTCACGTCTTATGGTATAAAAGTCGACTTAGGAAAAACAGTGTCAATTGCAGAGCGAAAAGCGCATTGTAATATAAAAGAAATGGTATCCTTCATCCAAACCTGTTCTTGGTATCAGTGCTGCAGGGAGCCGAGCCGTGCCCCTGGGACAGTTCGCCTTTACGGGCCCCCTAAAAAATAAACTCAATCCAGTAAAAAAAATGAACATAACATGTATATTTTAATTCAAATTGTCAGTTTTATTTCATATAAAATAAGATTTACTGGTGCACTTAAATGAAATGTTAGATTTCATTGTTTGATTTGCTTACATTAACCTTTTCTAATTACATTTTAGGAGCTTGAATCAGCCAAGGAAAACCTTCCGTATATCACTGAAAAAAAAGGCAGAGAAATTTTTATGATTATGTATTTCACATACGAAGCTTGGTATTGTGTTTTCACATGAAGACTGTTGCAAATTGCATAGAAACTATTTAAAATCACATTTTCAGTATTAAGAATGAAAAATGTATTCCTGGCATCGTTTCCCATCATATTGAGTTCTTTTTACGCCTTGAAAAGGTTTTTTCAAAAAGTAGTATCACTGTCAACATTTTTCCCCAACAATACTTACACATGCACAAATTATCGCCCATTTACTTCAACAATTTTAAGATTTCAACAGACACATTGTTTAGAGACATTAAAGTTTAAAGTTGAGTACTTAGTGTAATTTCTGGGTAGTAGGATTATTGCCCGGCCATAAACAAACTCTATGCCCATAAACAAAACTATACAAATATGAGTATAATTAAAATTAAAGAAAATAATTCCGCTTTGAGCCTTTTGCTTCTAACCCCTTCATATATTGGGCGCGTAAAGCTAGAAATTAATTATTATCTCTAGTGCTCAATTTTCCAAGAGTCATCAAGAATTTTTCACAGAATATAGATCATGATATTTGGCACATTTTTTTTTTTTGTGTATTTAACTGTAAAATCGTGATTTTTAATTATGACACTCTCGAAGTAAATGAGCTGTGCTGTGTATGTTTTTAGAAGGCCTGTGAAGAATTACAACCGAAATTACATTCATAAGTTAAAAAATTCACCAATAAGTGCACCACTGACAAAAGAAATACGAAGCTTGCAACAATTTACGCGAAACTCACCTATCTAAGCTTATCCACGGCATACTCATATGTTTGCACAAATTTGCGCTTCGCAAAACAAGTCAAGTGTACTATTTTTTTCAAATTAACGCTCTAGCTTATTATCAGCCTTTATTTACAAAAATGAAAAAGCAATACGACCAAACCGAAAGTATTTGATTAGACGCTTATGATTTTAGTTTAGTGATTTGCGCTTAAATTTTAAAACAATTTTTTGTAGCAACAAAATATATATGTATGTATCTTTAAAATCCTCGTTAGAGTACTGTCAATATTGATTTGCCTTGCCCGGCCTCCAAAATCCTTCCGGGTCCCAGCGCAATTGCCCTGGCTGCCCCCCCTTCTCTGCGGCCCTGCTTGGTATCGCCGATTCATTGACCAATATGCACAAAAGCCGCTCACAGGCCTTATAAAGGAGAATGCTGTATGGCAGTGGCACGACCCGCAAATTCAAGCCTTTAACAAGATTAGTCAGATTCTGGTCAATCCACCGCTTTTAAAGCAGGCTGAAGATAAGGCACCGTTTTTGATAAAAACTGATGTAAGCGCATATGCAAGAGCACCCTTTATGCTTATCCAGTTGCGATTCCAAGCGACCAGTTCTGCACTGTTCAACTGTGAATCACAGTGTATATAAATGTATCTACTAGGGCTGGAAAACATTCGATGGCACTATCGATAGTATCAATAGATTTTTTCTGTGAGGCACTATCGATGTTTTTTTACGATGGCGATATATCGACCCTTTCGAAAGTATACACATTCCTAGCGTAATGTTTTCTTGATTGCCGAGCGGAATAATTTTTGTAAGTAGAAATCTTAAATATGCAAGAACATATTATATTTATATAAATCACGTACCTACATAGTTATTCATTGGAGTATTGCCGGTTCTGCCGAGGATGCATAAACATCAAAAAATGCCAGTTCTAACGATTACGATGTCTACAAAATCAAATACAACAAACAAATCAATTTCAAATAAAGATCATCACTTCTCAACTCTAAAGCTGCGTACATAATAAAAGCATTCCTCTAGAAACATATGTACGTAAGTGCATATATATTTTTCCGGCAAAATCTTTTATAGATGTACATGAATTAGTGAACGTAAGTAGTGAATCCGGCAAGGAGATTCATCGGACGAGGAGAGCTAAAAACTTCAAATCAGCAGCTTGAACATATTTTGATAAAAGTCGCGATGGAAAGTATGCAAAATGCCGGTTTTGTGGAAGATCATACCGCACAAGTGGCAACACGACAAATCTTTTTGATCACCTAAAGCGATTTCATCCCACATGTGGTAAATGGAAACCATACTTGGCATTGAGAGTTTTAAAGGAGCTTGCTTATATTTCAAGGGAGTCATTTCCTTTGGCTTCGCAAATTATTTCAAAGGACTTTTACATGGACGACGTCATGACAGGGGCAGAAACTGTTGACGAGCTCTTAAAGATACATACAGAATTAATTGAACTTGTAAAAACGGCTGTCATGAATTTACGGAAGTGGAGCAGCAACTGTGTTCAGCTGCTAGAAAACCTCCCAGAAGATATGCATGAGATGACGTCACTATCTTTTGAGCCAAACAACGAATTAAAGCTGCTTGGGTTGAAATGGAATCCGGCCAATGATGTTTTTGAGTTCCGGGTGTCACCGTCGAATACAACCTCCATTACAAAACAGTCGATTTTATCAGATGCTGCTCGAATATTTGATCCCTTAGGATTCCTAACACCAACTACAATACTAATTAAAATATTCTTCCAAGAGCTATGGTTGCTAAAGCTGGAGTGGTTCGAGAAGGTTCCAGTTAGTGGTGCAAATCGTTGGATTAGTCTGAGCAGTACATTTTCGTCTCTAAACACATAGCAAATTCGTAGGAGAGGGCTATTTAAACATGGTAAGAATGAGCTTCATGGTTTCTTTGATGCATCACAGAGTGCATTTGCAGCAGTAATATATTGCCGCTCAAATTTCGAAGGGAAAGTAACGACTCATCTTATTGCTGCTAAAAGTCGCGTAGCTCCACTCAAAACGGTATCTGTGCCCCGGCTCGAGTTGTGCGGTGCACTGCTTTTGTGTCGATTGATGAATAAAGTTATGCAAGCACTAGAATTCGATAGCAACGTTTTTATGTGGACAGACTCGTCAATAGTTTTACACTGGTTATCAGCTGTGCCAAAGCGCTGGTCCTTGTATGTGGGAAATAGAACATCGGAAATTTTATCGTCCTTTGCGCGATCACAGTGGAATCACGTGTGCTCTGCAAACAATCCAGCAGATAGCGCATCCAGGGGTATTCTGCCGCTAGAACTTAAATCCTTATCTATCTGGTGGAATGGCCCCAATTGGCTGGCTAAACCTAGGGATTGCTGGCCTCACACTAAATCGAGATTAGATGTACCACAAGACCACCTGGAAGAGCGTAAGCATAACTCTTGTTTTACTACTAACTCATATTTTATATCCAGAGAACAGCACGTAGTTTTGGGTTCGTTATTAAAGCGTATAT
The DNA here is from genome assembly GCA_949987695.1 of Merzomyia westermanni. Lineage (NCBI taxonomy): Eukaryota > Metazoa > Arthropoda > Insecta > Diptera > Tephritidae > Merzomyia > Merzomyia westermanni. Next base: position 117,089,917 of record OX465289.1, read on the forward strand.
CTATGTGGTCTCGGTTGGTGCGCACGGTGGTTTATACTCTACGTTTCATCGGTTTGTTACGCAAGCAGAAATACAATCCATTTTTGTCTGCGCTTGAAACTCATGGCGCTTCCAACTTCATACTTCTAATTGTTCAAGAAGAAATGTTCACTACAGACATCTCTACATTGAAAGAAAATAAGTCAGAGGCAAATGCCTCTCATGCCTTTTCTGGACAACGCTGGTTTACTTAGAGTTGGTGGACGTATAAAAAATGCATCTGTTTCGTTTAATGCTAAACACCCAATCATTTTATCCGGAAAACACATCGTTACTGAGATGGTCATTAAATATATTACTATTAAGGCAAAGGTACTGGATTCTGGGCGCCCGCAATATCGCCCGTTGAGTTGTACAAAACTGCATCACCTGTTTCAAACTACGCAAAATTACACAGCGTCAGATAATGTGCGACCTACCAAGAGAGCGAGTGCAGTTTCAACGTCCATTTGGCAAAGTAGGCTGTGATTATGCAGGCCCTTTTCTAATTAAGGTAGAAGTTGGTAAATTGCTACGAAAGGTTAAGGGTTATATTTTACTTTTCGTGTGTTTCGTCACGAAAGCTATTCATCTAGAGCTCGTAGGAGATTTTACGACTGAATCATTTATAGGGGCGTTAGATTGCTTTATATCACGCCGTGGAAAACCTCTGGAAATATGGTCGGACAACGCAACGAATTTTGTAGGTGCGAAGCGTAAACTCGATGAGATGGAAAACACTATGAAGCGGCAGTACAATAGCTCTACCACAGCTGACTTCCTTGCGAGAAATGGCATTACCTGGCGGCCCATACCATCTTCCTCACCACATTTTGGTGGTTTATGGGAAAGTGGAGCTAAATCAGTTAAAACCCATTTAAAACGCGTAATAAGGAGGCCTCATTGACATACGAACGCTTTTATTAATTACTAGTAAGAATTGAAGCAGTTGTCAATTCCAGGCCTTTGTGTCCCAGTAACGATGGGGAAACTGATGCGTTTACGGCCAGAACGGAGGTAACTGCTGATGTTACTATTATTATGAACCCATTAAAGCAGTGTGAAAAAGTAAAATACATGGTACAGGGGTTTTGGAACAGATGGCACTCCGAATATTTGACGAGTCTACAGCAACGACAGAAATGGAGAACAGAGGAGCCCAATGTAAAGCTCAAGGATATTGTTATTCTCCGAGAACCCAATTTACCTCAATCACAACGGGCACTTGCTAAAATTATCACACTACACCCCAGCGCTGACGGAAGGATAAGAGTGGTTGCAGTGAAAACCGCAAAAAACGAGTACATTCCACCGATTACCAAGGTAGCAGTGCTCCCTAGCTCAGGAGGACTGGAGTCCTCCAGCAGGGGTGGAGATGTTCAGTAACCAATTGACTGCAGCAGCATCCCAACATAATTTGTGTGAACGATTTGTGGGTAAACACAGCACATAAAAGTTATACATAGGGCAGATCTATGTACCGTACATATCATAAATATTTATGTACGTATGCCTGCGGTGCAATTGAATTGGCAAACCAGGTTATTAACTAAGTGGAGATTACATACGTATATGCAAACTACATTTTATTCGCATACAGGGAAGTATTCTAAAAGTAGCACAATTGCTTATGAGAAATTTAAAGATGCACAATGAAGGACAATCCTTACAGCCTGATCCAGGAGGTTCCTACTCGTTGAAACAGTGCGTATAAGATGATGGACCAAGTTTTGAAAACTAATAGCTGCATATCCACAGTTCTTTTACAAACTTCAAAAGCTCCACCGCCGATAACGGCAGATGAAGTCGATATTTTGACAGATGTTGCTGAAATTCTGGCACCTTTTGATTCCAACACTGTGCAGTTACCGCCAAGTGCGTCCGTGACAGTGTCTTTGATTATACCTTTGGCAAACGGCCTTACAGATGATCTTGGTAATCCCAAGCTAAAAACTGTAAAAAGAAAGAATGCTCGTTCATTCATTATCGAATGTGTAAAAAACAGATTACACATCTGCGAGGAACCCTCGGCTACACGTCTAAGTACAATTATAGATCCAAGGTACAAAAAAGAAGGTTTTTTGTCGGCTTCCAATGCTGATATTGCAGTCATGTTGCTTGAGAATGAAGTCGCTACAACTTTGCAGGCATTGAAACATCCCGACACGGCAGGACCGTTAACAACGAAGCTTCGAAGCTCAAACAAATTCATTGAACGAAAGCTCTCCAACAAAATCAGAACAAATCGCTCAGATGCGATTAGTGCAGTTCGCCAGTATTTGTTAGCTGCTAATGACCCACAAGAAAACAATCCTTTGGAATACTCGAAGGTTATAAACTCTTTTGTCTTCAAACTATTCTTATTTAATTGTCTTGTTTATGTACATTTTTTCATACAGGTCAGTACTGCTGAAATGCCTGCTTTAGCAAAAATAGCACGACAAATTCTTTGCACTCCAGCAACTTCCACAGAGTCGGAAAGAATGTTCAGCAAGGCCTGAGCAATTATATCGGATCGCAGAGCAACCTTAAAAGCAAAACATCTAGATATGTTATTATTTATTAAAACAATGGATGGATAAGTTAATTTAAATGTTTTAATGGCGAGTTAGCCAAAAATTGGACTTTGAATGGAAAATTTAATTTTCCAAGTTTTTAGTCAAGTTGTTTTTTAGTACATATTTACAAGTGCAAATTAATGGCCTTTAATTTTATGAATACTAGTATATCCCGTGGTCGAAATTCGACCACCTTGAATGAGTTATGAAATCCTCTGTTCATATTTTTTCCAGCACTGCCTACAGGCCGAAATTTTTGTTACTGAAATTAATTATATACTCGTATAGTTGATTTATTTAGGGCTACTTTCATAAAAGTAGGTTCAGTCCGGTAAAGACCGGTAATCATTTCAATAAAAACACTTGGGTTCGATGAACATATACAAACAACATAGTTAGACTTGTAATATATATAATGATTACTTTAACTCAATGTGCTCAGTGAGTGAAAATATGTCCACCGTTTAGACATGGTTGTCATATTGTAATTTGTTGGTTATTAGTATATAGGCAGTGATTTTTTGTAATCCATTTACAGGGAGAAAATTACAAATTCAATTTAGCAATTCCGACTCAACGACGCACCTTCCTATTTTGACTCTGCTTTCTTTTTGATCTGGAATCTTGAATTAAAAACGGCCATGGCTGGTTTGAAATCCCGTTTTAATATTGGAGTTTTATGAACAGAAAAAATTTACATTTTATTGTAAATACTAAGGGTTTTCAGGCTTTTAAGATGCATCTAAATACCTGACCGAAAATAGAGGACATGAATACCTTTGAATCTCATTTTAATTATGGAATTTTACAAAGAAAAGTAAAAGTTTGACTGCGCGTAAAAAAATAAAAAAATTTTAATTATATTTGCTCGCCCCCCTATGGGTGTTTTTGAACCTCATTTTCATAATGGAGTAAAAACTCTTATTTTGAACTATTGTTTGCAATAAAACGTGCGAGATATGTATGTTGAAAACAAATATTTTACGATGCATCTAAATAACCGACCGAAAATAGTGGCCATGAATTTTACTTTAGGTTAATTTGCTTAGTGAGTAAGAGAATGAAAACATTTCTACCTTTTGGAGAGCAAATGAAATATGAGTTGGACGCACCGACGCCACTATGTACTTTAACTCAATATGCTCAATGAGTGAGAGAATGAAAATATTTCACAGTTAGGAGTATGCCCACATATACATATTTTGATTGAAAATGAATTTAGCGTTTATTTTGAAGTTCCTTAAATTTCTCAATATGAGCATGACGCCGGTTTCCATTATGGTTTGAATATACAGACAGCGCTTTCAATTTAGCAATTTTCCAATTAACCACTATTTAGACATGTAAAAAGACATTGCATATTGATTTTTATATCATTTCAATAATATATATAATATAGGAGTTTAGATGACATCAAAACCAGCGTATTGTTACCTTAATGGTTAGTAATGCGTGCCCAAATTTCTCTCATGAAGAAGCTTAACAGCTTCCGAAATGGATCTATAAGAAAAGCTATGGCGGTTGTCTCTAAACATTTTTCCTACTTTATTCAATTAAAAACTTTTAATAATTAATTAAAAATGATTATTAAAAAAAATAAAAACAATAATAATTTTCATAAAAATTCAAAGAGTGAATATTATTATTCTTGTCCTTGTTTCATAAATACTTAAAATGTACAGGCCGTAAATCAATAAAAATTGTTGGTATAAAACAGCAAAAATTAAATTTAACAAACAAAAAAAAAGAGTTGTCAGGAACCAGGGCTCGAACCTTGGAATGTAAGCGTCATAGCCGAAACTCTTACCACCTGCGCTACTACTGTGTATACAATAACGCAGTCAGATACTGTAGTTGACAGCTTTGGTTTTGTGCAGAAAACTTTAATGAATTATTACAAACATAATATGCCTATGCACCGCTCCTGACCCATACGAAGATATCAAAATACATTTTTACTGAAATTTTGCATGTTTAGATATAGATATTAGATTGGGTCGATATCGCGCCACCGATTTTTCGAAAGGTTTTGGGCTCAGGAAAAAAAGTTCCACTACGCATACCCAAAAAAATAGTTTGGAGCCTGCGAAATTTAATTTTTTTGACTTTTTTCGACTTTGCTTTTTAAGGTTTTTTTCATGACCTACTACAAAAATTTTCATTTGATTTTAAAATTTTCATGTATACCCTGTCCGACCCAAAAATGTCCGCTAAAAACGTTGGCGATAACAGTTTTTTGAAAAGAAAAAAAAAATTGACCCTTTCGCCATTTTTTTAAGGGGTTTTTCAGCATATATGCAAAAATGTTTTCCATGAAAACGAATTTGTCTCATATTTCCTGCCCCACTTAAACTTATGCGCTAAAACCGTTGGCGATAACGGTTTTTTGAAAAATATGTATTTTCGGGTTTTGGGACTTGTTTTGGTTGAAAAATCGAAACTAGGCATTGAAAATGGCAGAACGTCGAAACCGGTTTGTCACAAAACCAAACTGGACAGGGGATGACAGAAAATCGTTGCAACAAAAATCAGCTTACTACCCTGTCGGAAGATCAACACAACAAAAATAAATCAAAACCCTAAAAATCAAAGTCGAAAAAAGTCAAAAAAATTAAATTTTGCAGGCTCGAAAATTATAAATAAAATAAATCAAAACCCTAAAAATTAAAGTCGAAAAAAGTAAAAAAAATGAAATTTCGCAGGCTCGAAAATTATTTTTTGGGTTATGCGTAGTGGAACTTTTTTTTCCTGAGCCCATAACCTATCGAAAAATCGATGGCGCGATATCGGTTAACTTTCGTCCATACAAATTGACCCACCCTATTAGATATACTCTGGCAATTTATTGTATGAAAAAAATGTTAGCCTATTTATACGAGTATATAGATATTGACTTGTTTTGTTCCTTATGCAATAAATAAATGTTGTGTTTAAAAATGTTATGTTGAACTCGTTCTACAACTTTTAACATCATTTGAAGTCATTTCAATTTAGTCAATAGTATCAATACTATCGATAGTGAGTAGGCGCTAATATCGTATGTCCTAACACAAGTGCTAGGTGAGTGGGCAGGTTTTCTCTGTCCGGCTCACTTGTAGCACAACAATAGCATACATATGAGCACTTACCACCTGATCGACTTCCAAATCCAAAGTGATTGACACTCGCTAGGAGTGCTCGTTTTATAGGCGCTAGGCTGAGTGAACTTACAAAACTGAACAATTATACAAAAGAACCAACAGTTATGAGAAACTTAGTCAATTAAATAGTGGAGAGCGTATTTTATAACATTGAAAATATTGTACAATAATTGTCTAACTTACAGTGGGCAATAAGTATAATATATACAAGTATAAATGATTACAAGTATATTAGGTAAAAATATATGTCAAAGTTAAAAATAGTACGTATGTGCCACTATGTCGTACTACAATACTTATTTAACCAGACTAAAATAATAGTATACTTAAATAAACTTTTCTTTATATCTAATATTTTCTATTGGTTTTTACTATTTATTATAATTTATTATAATTTTATGATTTTCTCAAACGTAAGAAAGTCAAACTTCGAAAAAAGTGTCCCACTTCCCAAATTTTTGTTAAGGTTTCTGTTGATAACACTACTCAACAATTTTAGATCAACCTTAATTACAAAGAACTAAATAAAACCTGCCTGTAGTAAAATTTTCTCCTGATTCTGAATATCGCATTCATTTTTCTGTGGCGGATCTAGTTTCTGAGATGACGGTGAAAAGAGGAAAAACCCCACTCTTGCAAAACAATACTTCATATCAAAAATTGTTTTCTCATTCTATCGGTTTAACCTGTAGGATTTATACATGTATTTTCCCAATTCCAACAAACATTCTTTGATATCGTCTCTGTAAGTATCTCAAGTAGTTAGTTTAATTTATTTCAAAAAAAGTGCAAAAAACTTAAAATCAGAAAAAGTCTATGGACGAAAAAAGACAGGTTTTATAAAAAATCCTTAACCTATTATTTTCTTCATAACAAAATTCATTAAAATAACCTTATAACCCATTTATGCTGATCTAAAATTCGTGATTTCAGCCAGTTATTCGAACGTGTTTATATCGGCTTTGAAAGCGTTCGTTCCTTTGTTATTAAGTATCAATCAAACAAGTTTGATGCGTTTGAAACAAACTTGCATAAATTCGCATTTGTTGTGTAATTTGTTTTGAATGCGTGATTTTGTGAATGCGATTTGTATGGGGAAATGAGCCGCATTTCGATCTTTTCTATGAAAATCACGCATTTCATTCAGTGTCATGAGCTCAAGCCCAGTCGATAGTAATTATTATTCAATAATTAGACTACCCGAGAAATTTTCAAAAATTTCCATATGGTCGACATTTAATATATAATTCCTTTGTAGAATTTTCTGCTTGCGTTGGCGACGGCGAGTGCCGAAGAAGATTTAATGATGAGCTGTATGAACTTTACGCAGACGCCGACATAGTTCAGCGAATTAAAACACAGCAGCTTCGCTGGCTAGGCCACGTAGTGCGAATGAGCGAAGATGCTCCAGCCCAGAAGGTATTCTTATCGGCACCCGCCGGTGGAAGCAGAGGAAGAGGGAGACCACCACTCCGATGGAAGGACCAAGTGGAGACCGATTTGCGATCCCGCGGTGTTTCCAATTGGCGCCAGTTGGCGCAACGAAGAAACGACTGGCGAGCTATGTTGGACGGTCAAAATCGCCCAGGCGGTTAGATGACCATTTAAAGAAGAAGAATTTTCTGCTGATTCCAAATACTCAACAGTGGAACAGTTTTCAAGATATTTTGAAATTTCAGTTTTTGAGCTAAGAAAAAAAGTAGGATTAGTAATCTGTCAATATCTCCGTCACTACAGTTCCGATTTTTACGTTATTTCATTTCATTTTGAGAGGATGAAATACTATTTTCACCAAAGTAAAAATAGTTAAAATCGACATTAAAGTGACGAATTTCATGCAAATTTTTAGTTTTTTTCGACATTCATCTTCTTGTTTGTAACGTTTTTTTAACGAAGTATTAAAAAACCGCCTGGTTTTATACTGTGAGTCAATATTTCTCTGTGAATATTTGGTCACTTACCGCATTATGAAATCATATCACATTAATATTATAAATGTGAATGTTTGGATCTGAAGATGTCTTTGTTTTGTCCATCAATCACGCGAGAACAGTTTAACGGATTTAAATTAAATTTGGTACGCAGATAGCTAATAGTCTGGAAGGAGAAACCGTTAATGTTTGAATTTTTTTATTCTATATATCTCTGACTATACTTGATTGAGTATATTATACTAATGGTATTTGGTATATAGGTATAGAAATTTGAGAACGATATGGGTATCAAACGAAAGGGCAAGGCCACAGCTTTTATTTGAACTGTTCTATATTTTGATATATTTATCGATAAATGAGTTATGGGTCAAAATGTGGTTAAAGTAAAACCTTGAAATTTGCGTGCAATATGGGTGTCAAACGAAAGGGCAAGGCCACGGCTTTTATTTGAACTGTTCCATATTTCGATATATTTATCGATAAATAACTTATCGGTCAAAATGTGGTCAAAATAAAACCTTAAAATTTGCTTGCAATATCCGTATAACACGAAAGTTCAAGGCCACAGCTTTTATTTGAACTGTTCCATATTTCGACGTATTTATCGATAATTGACTTATCGGTCAAAATATAAGCTTGCGATTTGCGTGCAATATCGGTATCAGACGAAAGGCCAAGGGCACAGCTTTCATTTGAACTATTCCATATTTCGATATATTTATCGATAAATGAGTTATCGGTCAAAATGTTGTTCCCATAAAACCTTGAAATTTGCGTGCAATTTGGGTGTCAAACGAAAAGGCAAGGCCATAGTTTTCATTTGAACTGTTCCGTATTTCAATGTATTTATCGATAAATGACTTATCGGTCAAAATGTGGCCAAAAAAACCTTAAAGTTTGCTTGCAATATCGGTATAACACGAAAGTTCAAGGCCACAGCTTTCATTTGAACTGTTCCATATTTCGATATATTTATCGACAAATGAGTTATCGGTCAAAATGTTGTTCCCATAAAACCCTGAAATTTGCGTGCAATATGGGTGTCAAACGAAAAGGCAAGGCCATAGCTTTCACTTGAACTGTTCCATATTTCGATATATTTATCGATAAATCACTTATCGGTCAAAATGTGGTCAAAATAAAACCTTAAAATTTGCTTGCAATACCGGTATAACACGAAAGTTCAATGCCACAGCTTTCCTTTGAACTGTTCCATATTTCGATGTATTTATCGATAATTGACTTATCGGTCAAAATATAAGCTTGCGATTTGCGTGCAATATCGGTATCACACGAAAGTTCAAGGCCACAGCTTTCCTCTGAACTGTTCCATATTTCGATATATTTATCGATAAATGAGTTATCGGTCAAAATCTTGTTCCCATAAAACCTTGAAATTTGCCTGCAATATGGGTGTCAAACGAAAGGGCAAAGCCACAGGCTTCATTCGAACTAAACCATATCTCGATATATTTATCGATAAATAACTTATCGGTCAAAATGTGGTCAAAATAAAACCTTAAAATTTGCTTGCAATATCGGTATAACACGAAAGTTCAAGGCCACAGCTTTCCTTTGAACTGTTCCATATTTCGATGTATTTATCGATAATTGACTTATCGGTCAAAATATAAGCTTGCGATTTGCGTGCAATATCGGTATCACACGAAAGTTCAAGGCCACAGCTTTCCTTTGAACTGTTCCATATTTCGATATATTTATCGGTAAATGAGTTATCGGTTAAAATGTGGTTCCCATAAAACCTTGAAATTTTGCTTGCAGTATGGGTGTCAAACGAAAGGGCAAGGCCACAGCTTTCATTTGGACTGTTCCATATTTCGATGTATTTATCGATAAATGACTTATCGGTCAAAAGGTGATTCTCATTAAACCTTGAAATCTGCTGGTAATATGGGTGACAAACGAAACGGCAAGGCCATAGCTTTCATTTGAGCTGTTCCATATTTCGATGTATTTATCGATAAATGACTTATCGGGCAAAATGTGATTCTCACTAAACTTTAAAATTTGCGTGCAATGTGGGTGTCAAGCGAAAGGGCAAAGCCACATGTTTCATTTTGACTGTTCCATATTTTGATATATTTATCGGTAAATGAGTTATGGGTCAAAATGTGGTTCCCATAAAACCTCGAAATTTTGCTTGCAATATGGATGCCAAACGAAAGAGCAAGGCCACAGCTTTCATTTGGACTGTTCCCTATTTCGATGTATTTATCGATAAATTACTTATCGGTCAAAATGTGATTCTCATTAAACCTAGAAATGTGATTGCAATATGGGTGTCAAACGAAAGGGCAAGGCCATAGCTTTCATTTGAACTGTTCCATATTTTGATATATTTAATGTGGTCAAAACAATACCTTCAAATTTTGCTTGCAATATGGGTGTCAAACGAAAGGCCATAGTTTTAATTTGACCTGTTAAATATTTCGATGTATTTATCGATAAATGGGTTATCGGTAAAAATGTGATACTCATTAAACCTTGAAATCCGCTTGCTATGTGGGTGTCAAACAAAGGGGAAAACCATAGCTTTCATTTGAACTGTTCTATATTTCGATGTATTTATTTATTTATTTTATTTATTTATGTCTAAAGTACAGCAGACACTTAAGATTACAAATTATATTAAACTTACATTAATTGTTACATAAAAAATATGTTTTTAATTTAAATTGAGTTACCAGTTTAGAACTCGTTAAATCCAAATCTAGAAAATTTGAGAAATAGTTAAATTCAAAAAGAGATCTATTCAAAGGAGCATTAGCTCCATACACAGTTCTATTAAAAGCCATACGAAACATTTCAAAACTACGAAAGTTTCTGGAGGGAACAATAAAATTTATATGCTGTAGAAGAGAATGGCAATCAATCTTGCCAGAGACAAGATCAACAATAAAAGAAATTGACAAAAGTGTTCTCCTATTTGGTAGTGATAATAAACTTATTAATCGGCATCGTGAAACGTAGGACGGAATCGGATCAGAAAAGTTAAGATATCGCAGGGCAAAACGAATAAAGCACTTTGGACTATCTCCAAACGATTAATATGAACTAAATGGTATTGCCTCCATATATAAGCTGCATATTCAAGTTTGGAGGGTACAATTGCAGAATATAAAATCTTATAAGTATACGGATCTGAGAAGTTAGAAGAGTGGCGTTTGATAAAAGCAGGTGTTCCAAAGGAACCAGCAATAATGTAATTTAAATGCGTATTAAAGTTTAACTTAGCATCAGAATACACCCCGAGATCTTTAATTTCGTTAACCTCAGTTAGGCACGATTCCCCTAAGAAATAGCAAGTCGACCAAGGTTTAATCATTTTCGAGCAAGTGGCTTTATGGCACTTGGTAATATTAAGAGAAAGCTTGTTCAAACTGCAATAGTTAAAGAATTTATTAAGATCATTTTGAAGTAACAACGTGTCATAAGACTGTTCGATTTCTGAGTATACTTTGAGGTCGTCTGCATAAAGGAGAAATTTAGACGATGTAAAACAGCAAGAAATATTGTTAATGAATAATGTGAACAATAAAGGTCCCAGAATGCTACCTTGTGGTACCCTGAGGTAGCAACAAATGGCTTCGAGATCTCACCATCTATAGCAACTACACAATTCCTATTGTGCAAGTACGACGTAATCCATTTAAGGATACTGGAATGAAACCCCATGCAGCCAAGTTTTTCGATAAGGATTTTGTGAGAAATTTTGTCGAACGCCTTTGAAAAATCCGTGTAAATGGTATGAATTTGAAAACCATTACGAAAGCATGAATAACAATCTTCAGCAAAGACTGCAAGATTGGAGACCGTTGATCTTGCAGAAACCAATCCATGTTGATTTGGACAAATAAGATGCTTCACGTTAAAATACAGTTTATCTTTTATGATGCATTCGAACAACTTAGCAATAGACGAAAGCTTAGATATTAGCCTGTAGTTCGTTATATCATTTTTATTTCCACTCTTAAAAACAGGAGTGATAGTGGTGCTTTTCCAAACATCAATGAAAACTCCTGAGGCTAAAGACAAATTGAACAATTTGGTAAGAGGTTTCACAAGCGCTGAGAAATTTTTTAATATTTTCATGGATAGTCCATCCACGTCTGTTTGAGACGAGTCTTTAACATCCTTTAGCCCTCCCATAATATCAATTTCCGACAAAACCAGTGATCCTTAGCTTAAGGCTCTTAAAAATAGGAAAACGCGATCATTTAATTTATATAAGAAATCCGGATTAAATAAACATTACTTACTGTATTCCATTCTACGTCAGAAGTACATAGATTTAAATAAAAAGTGCTATAAAGCTTATATCTCTAAAACCAAAAGAGACATTATTCTCAATCCAAAGTCATTCTATGGTTTCGTAAATTCTAAACGTGAAGTATCAGGGTTTCCCTCAGCCATGAAATATCAATCTAGCGATAATCAATGTATCGCAAATTTTTTTGCTCAATTCTTCACTTCTAACTATTTTGCTGTCACCAATTCAAACTTTCAAAACTATCCCTATAAGCTACACGGGACAAATTCAATTAATTCACCAATTATATGCGCCAAAGATATTCTAATTTACCTTAAAACCTTAAAAGAATCTTTTAAATATGGTCCTGATAGGATTCTTAAATGGCTTTAGAAAAAATCTGCACACCGACGTTATTTATACGGATTTCAGCAAAGCTTTTGACAAAGTGTGTCACTCTTTACTTATTCATAAACTCGATCAGTTGGGCTTCCAGCCGGGTCTCAATCGCAGGATCTCTGCTTACCTTAGTGACAGGACACAAAGAGTAATGTTTAAAAATTTAGTGTCCGATGTCATTTATGTCTCTTCGGGGGTTCCTCAAGGAAGCCATTTTGGCCCGATTCTGTTCTTGTTGTTTATAAATGATATTTCTACAATAATAAAATTTTCAAAAATGTTAATGTATGCCGACGACGTAAAGCTTTTCATGTCATTCGCGTCATTTGAAGATAGAAATAAGCTACAATCAGATCTAGATACACTTGTTACTTGGTGCGATTTAAATTATATGCCACTTAACCTTAAAAATTGTAAACACATGGATTTTTCGCGTGGAATTTCTCAGCCGGCTTCCCATACAATTAAAAATTATAGTAGTGAGCAAGTGTATGATTTTGTTGACCTGGGGGTTACTATGGACTATAAACTCCGTTTCAACCGCCATATTAGCACAACAGTCAATAAGGCTAGAGGTGTCCTAGCATTCGCTAAACGATGGTCTAAAGAATTTAGCGACCCTTATGTAACTAAAGCCCTCTTCACTACATTAGTCAGACGGATACTTGAATACGGTTCTATAATTTGGAACCCGCGTTACCAGGTTCATGTAGATCGCCTTAAATCAGTTCAAAAAAACTTTTCACTATTTGCCTTAAGAGATTTTCATTGGGATCCCTTGTACAATCTGCCACCCTATACGAATCGTTTAAAACTAATTAATCTGCACACACTTTCTAGTCGGAGGGAAATGCTTGGAATTATTTTTATGATTAAATTGCTAAATGGTTCACTATCCAGCCCATTTCTTCTAAGTGAAGTGAACTTCAATGTACCGTCTCGTCCTTCAAGGCATTTTAAACCTCTAGTCTTAAAACAGTGCCGAACCAATTTTCAGTTAACTGAGCGTTTTCGCTGTTTGTGTCAAGATTATAACTCTCTTTCTGGTAGATTTGATATTTCAGAATCGCTTTTCAGCACAAAAAAATCAATTCTTTCTATCCTAAATTCACAGCTACTAATTGTTTCTTATGCTTTCTTAATGTATAATCTATCCTATATTTACTTTACTTAGCTGATGAAGTTTTCTCTGTAGCTGAGCAGTTTTAGATCTCGACGATTAACAAACCAAAGCCTTTCAACGACTCGGCACGAACGAATAATCCGCGCGTTATACGGATGCGCCCCTCGCGCCGGTCGGGCGGGATATGGTGGGTAATCCGTTGGGAATTAGTATTATTAAAAAAACGAAGGGGCACGGCCACAGCTTTTATTTGAACTGTTCTATATTTTGATATATTTATAGATAAATGAGTTATCGGTCAAAATGTGGTTCCCATAAAACCTTGAAATTTGCGTGCAATACGGGTGTCAAACGAAAGGGCAAGGCCACAACCTTCATTTGAACTATTCCATATTTCGATATATTTATCGATAAATGTGTTATCGGTCAAAATGTCGTTCCCATAAAACATTGAAATTTCCGTGCAATATGGGTGTCAAACGAAAGGGGAAGGCCACAGGTTTTGATTGATTGATTGATTTATTCATTTTTCTTTCTGAAATAAACATTTGCATTCAAATTACAATTTTAACTTAAATTAATATTATGTTAATATTAAAAGAAAGAAAAGGTAAGGCATTCTGCAAAAAGTATTGATATTTTAGTATCGAATGCCGTCTTAAAACAAATTAAATGCACATTATCAAAAGTGTGTGGGGTGAAATTCAGTATAACCTATACATTGTAAAGTAAATTTAATTAAGTTGGTTTCATTTGGACTGTTCCATATTTCGATATATTTATCGACAAATGAGTTAACGGTTAAAATGTTGTTCCCATAAAACCTTGAACTTTGCTTGCAATATGGGTATCAAACGAAAGGGCAAGGCCACAGCTTTCATTTGGACTGTTCCATATTTCGATGTATCTATCGATAAATGACTTGTCGGTCAAAATGTGGTCAACCTAAAACCTTAAAATTTGCTTGCAATATCGGTATAACACGAAAGGGCAAGGCCACAGCTTTCATTTGAACTGTTCCATATTTCGATGTATTTATCGATAAATGACTTGTCGGTAAAAATGTGATTCTCATTAAACCTTGAAATCTGCTTGCAATATGGGTGTCAAACGAAAAGGCAAGGCCATAGCTTTCATTTGAACTGTTCCATATTTCGATGTATTTATCGATAAATGAATTATCGGTCAAAATGTGGCCAAAAAAAACCTTGCAATTTGCTTGAAATATGGGTGTCAAACGAAAGGGCAAGTCCACAAGTTTCATTTGAACTGTTCCATGATTCGATATATTTATCGGTAAATAAGTTATTGGTCAAAATTTGGTTAAAATAAAACCTTGAAATTTGCGTGCAATATCGGTATCACACGAAAGGGGAAGGCCACAGGTTTCATTTGAAACCTTCCATATTTTGATGTATTTATCGATAATTGACTTATCGGTCAAAATATAAGCTTGCGATTTGCGTGCAATATCGGTATCACACGAAAGGGCAAAGCCACAGGTTTCATTTGAACTGTTCCATATTTCGATATATTTATCGACAAATGAGTAATCGGTTAAAATGTTGTTCCCATAAAACCTTGAACTTTGCTTGCAATATGGGTGTCAAACGAAAGGGCAAGGCCACAGCTTTCAGTTGAACTGTTCCATATTTCGATGTATCTATCGATAAATGACTTATCGTTAAAAATGTGGCCAAAAAAAACCTTGCAATTTGCTTGGAATATCGGTATCACACGAAAGGGCAATGCCACAGCTTTCATTTGAACTGTTCCATATTACGATGTATTTATCGGTAAATGACTTATCGATCAAAATATAAGCTTGCGATTTGCGTGCAATATCGGTATCACACGAAAGGACAAGGCCACAGCTTTCATTTGGACTGTTCCGTATTTCGATGTATCTATCGATAAATGACTTGTCGGTCAAAATGTGATTCTCATTAAACCTTGAAATCTGCTTGCAATATGGGTGTCAAACGAAAGGCAAGGCCATAGCTTTCATTTGAACTGTTCCATATTTCGATGTATTTATCGATAAATGACTTACCGTTAAAAATGTGGCCAAAAAAAACCTTGCAATTTGCTTGGCAAGGCCGCAGCTTTCATTTGAACTGTTCTATATTTCGATGTATTTATCGATGGATGACTTATCGGTCAAAATATAAACTTGCCATTTGCGTGCAATATCGGTATCACACGAACGGACAAGGCCACAGCTTTCATTTGGACTGTTCCGTATTTCGATGTATCTATCGATAAATGACTTGTCGGTCAAAATGTGATTCTCATTAAAAATTGAAATCTGCTTGCAATATGGGTGTCAAACGAAAGGCAAGGCCATAGCTTTCATTTGAACTGTTCCATATTTCGATGTATCTATCGATAAATGACTTATCGGTCAAAATGTGGTCAAACTAAAACCTTAAAATTTGCTTGCAATATCGGTATCACACGAAAGGGCAAGGCCACAGGTTTCATTTGAACTGTTCCATATTTCGATATATTTATCGACAAATGAGTAATCGGTTAAAATGTTGTTCCCATAAAACCTTTAACTTTGCTTGCAATATGGGTGTCAAACGAAAGGGCAAGGCCACAGCTTTCATTTGGACTGTTCCATATTTCGATGTATCTATCGATAAATGACTTATCGGTCAAAATGTGGTCAAACTAAAACCTTAAAATTTGCTTGTAATATCGGTATCACACGAAAGGGCAAGGCCACAGGTTTCATTTGAACTGTTCCATATTTCGATATATATATCGACAAATGAGTAATCGGTTAAAATGTTGTTCCCATAAAACCTTGAACTTTGCTTGCAATATGGGTGTCAAACGAAAGGCAAGGCCATAGCTTTCATTTGAACTGTTCCATATTTCGATGTATTTATCGATAAATGACTTATCGTTAAAAATGTGGCCAAAAAAAAACCTTGCAATTTGCTTGGCAAGGCCGCAGCTTTCATTTGAACTCTTCTATATTACGATGTATTTATCGGTAAATGACTTATCGATCAAAATATAAGCTTGCGATTTGCGTGCAATATCGGTATCACACGAAAGGACAAGGCCACAGCTTTCATTTGGACTGTTCCGTATTTCGATGTATCTATCGATAAATGACTTGTCGGTCAAAATGTGATTCTCATTAAACCTTGAAATCTGCTTGCAATATGGGTGTCAAACGAAAGGCAAGGCCATAGCTTTCATTTGAACTGTTCCATATTTCGATGTATTTATCGATAAATGACGTATCGTTAAAAATGTGGCCAAAAAAAACCTTGCAATTTGCTTGGCAAGGCCGCAGCTTTCATTTGAACTGTTCTATATTTCGATGTATTTATCGATGGATGACTTATCGGTCAAAATATAAACTTGCCATTTGCGTGCAATATCGGTATCACACGAACGGACAAGGCCACAGCTTTCATTTGGACTGTTCCGTATTTCGATGTATCTATCGATAAATGACTTGTCGGTCAAAATGTGATTCTCATTAAAAATTGAAATCTGCTTGCAATATGGGTGTCAAACGAAAGGCAAGGCCATCGCTTTCATTTGAACTGTTCCATATTTCGATGTATCTATCGATAAATGACTTATCGGTCAAAATGTGGTCAAACTAAAACCTTAAAATTTGCTTGCAATATCGGTATCACACGAAAGGGCAAGGCCACAGGTTTCATTTGAACTGTTCCATATTTCGATATATTTATCGACAAATGAGTAATCGGTTAAAATGTTGTTCCCATAAAACCTTTAACTTTGCTTGCAATATGGGTGTCAAACGAAAGGGCAAGGCCACAGCTTTCATTTAGACTGTTCCATATTTCGATGTGTCTATCGATAAAGGACTTATCGTTAAAAATGTGGCCAAAAAAAACCTTGCAATTTGCTTGGAATATCGGTATCACACGAAAGGGCAAGGCCGCAGCTTTCATTTGAACTGTTCTATATTTCGATGTATTTATCGATGGATGACTTATCGGTCAAAATATAAACTTGCGATTTGCGTGCAATATCGGTATCACACGAAAGGGCAAGCCCACAGCTTTCAATTCAACTGTTCCATATTTCGGTGTATTTATCGGTAAATGACTTATCGGTCAAAATATAAACTTGCCATTTGCGTGCAATATCGGTATCACACGAACGGACAAGGCCACAGCTTTCATTTGGACTGTTCCGTATTTCGATGTATCTATCGATAAATGACTTGTCGGTCAAAATGTGATTCTCATTAAAAATTGAAATCTGCTTGCAATATCGGTATCACACGAAGGGACAAGGCCACAGCTTTCATTTGGACTGTTCCGTATTTCGATGTATTTATCGATAAATGACTTGTCGGTCAAAATGTGATTCTCATTAAAAATTGAAATCTGCTTGCAATATGGGTGTCAAACGAAAGGCAAGGCCATCGCTTTCATTTGAACTGTTCCATATTTCGATGTATCTATCGATAAATGACTTATCGGTCAAAATGTGGTCAAACTAAAACCTTAAAATTTGCTTGCAATATCGGTATCACACGAAAGGGCAAGGCCACAGGTTTCATTTGAACTGTTCCATATTTCGATATATTTATCGACAAATGAGTAATCGGTTAAAATGTTGTTCCCATAAAACCTTTAACTTTGCTTGCAATATGGGTGTCAAACGAAAGGGCAAGGCCACAGCTTTCATTTAGACTGTTCCATATTTCGATGTGTCTATCGATAAAGGACTTATCGTTAAAAATGTGGCCAAAAAAAACCTTGCAATTTGCTTGGAATATCGGTATCACACGAAAGGGCAAGGCCGCAGCTTTCATTTGAACTGTTCTATATTTCGATGTATTTATCGATGGATGACTTATCGGTCAAAATATAAACTTGCGATTTGCGTGCAATATCGGTATCACACGAAAGGGCAAGCCCACAGCTTTCAATTCAACTGTTCCATATTTCGGTGTATTTATCGGTAAATGACTTATCGGTCAAAATATAAACTTGCCATTTGCGTGCAATATCGGTATCACACGAACGGACAAGGCCACAGCTTTCATTTGGACTGTTCCGTATTTCGATGTATCTATCGATAAATGACTTGTCGGTCAAAATGTGATTCTCATTAAAAATTGAAATCTGCTTGCAATATCGGTATCACACGAAGGGACAAGGCCACAGCTTTCATTTGGACTGTTCCGTATTTCGATGTATCTATCGATAAATGACTTGTCGGTCAAAATGTGATTCTCATTAAACCTTGAAATCTGCTTGCAATATGGGTGTCAAACGAAAGGCAAGGCCATAGCTTTCATTTGAACTGTTCCATATTTCGATGTATTTATCGATAAATGACTTATCGTTAAAAGTGTGACCAAAAAAAACCTTGCAATTTGCTTGGAATATCGGTATCACACGAAAGGGCAAGGCCGCAGCTTTCATTTGAACTGTTCTATATTTCGATGTATTTATCGATGGATGACTTATCGGTCAAAATATAAACTTGCCATTTGCGTGCAATATCGGTATCACACGAACGGACAAGGCCACAGCTTTCATTTGGACTGTTCCGTATTTCGATGTATCTATCGATAAATGACTTGTCGGTCAAAATGTGATTCTCATTAAAAATTGAAATCTGCTTGCAATATGGGTGTCAAACGAAAGGCAAGGCCATAGCTTTCATTTGAACTGTTCCATATTTCGATGTATCTATCGATAAATGACTTATCGGTCAAAATGTGGTCAAACTAAAACCTTAAAATTTGCTTGCAATATCGGTATCACACGAAAGGGCAAGGCCACAGGTTTCATTTGAACTGTTCCATATTTCGATATATTTATCGACAAATGAGTAATCGGTTAAAATGTTGTTCCCATAAAACCTTGAACTTTGCTTGCAATATGGGTGTCAAACGAAAGGGCAAGGCCACAGCTTTCATTTGGACTATTCCATATTTCGATGTATCTATCGATAAATGACTTATCGGTCAAAATGTGGTCAAACTAAAACCTTAAAATTTGCTTGCAATATCGGTATCACACGAAAGGGCAAGGCCACAGGTTTCATTTGAACTGTTCCATATTTCGATATATTTATCGACAAATGAGTAATCGGTTAAAATGTTGTTCCCATAAAACCTTGAACTTTGCTTGCAATATGGGTGTCAAACGAAAGCGCAAGGCCACAGCTTTCATTTAGACTGTTCCATATTTCGATGTATCTATCGATAAAGGACTTATCGTTAAAAATGTGGCCAAAAAAAACCTTGCAATTTGCTTGGAATATCGGTATCACACGAAAGGGCAAGGCCGCAGCTTTCATTTGAACTGTTCTATTTATATTTCGATGTATTTATAGGTGGAAAAGGAAATTACAATAGTTGAATAACTTAAAGACTATAATAAGGAGATGAGGAAATGCATATACAATAGAGCTGGAATAATTAGCGATTATTGTAATAATTGGTAACTTCTTTTCTAAAAAGCAGTGGATTTGTAAGAAGCCTTAATCTGGATGGTAGTGAGTTCCAAAGACGAACCGCATTAATGAAAAATTGACGCTCAGATGTCAGAGTTCTGTGTTTAGTGTAAACAAGCAATGTAGACCTTGAAGACTGTAGAAACTGAAGCCTTTGATATAAATAGTTCGGTTCCTTTGTATGAATTATTTTGTGTATGAACAGCAGAGTTCTGACTTTTAACAAATTGTCGAAAGAAATGTTTAACAATTTTTCAGCATACGCAGATCGGTTTAGCCCAAATACATATCTGGCAAATGTTGTTATAAATAACATTAAGCTTGTTTCTACATAAAGAGTCACAACTAGCATAAATCTCACAACCATACAGTAGCGTGGGTATAAAGTACGCTTTAGCAAGAAGAAGTCTGATGTGTAAAGGAGTGAAATACTGAGCTAGCAATAGTGTGCGGAGCATTCCATACACTTTGCCAATTGCACTAAAAATGTGATTATTCCATGTCAGAGTTTTGTTGAATACTAAACCGAGATTTTTCGCAGTATCAACATATTGTATAACAGAACCGCCCTGCTTCACTTTATCCAGGTCTTGTGTATTGAAGGATTTTCTGCGAATGACAATACATTTAGATTTTCCAGGATTAATTGATAAACCATTTGCAGATGCCCATGCACCTACTCGCATCAGGTCGGAATTGAGTTCATTTAGACACGTACGAATTCGATCAGGTGGACAGGACATATACAATTGGACATCGTCAGCATTAATATGCACATTGCAATGGTGCAGGGTATTAGGTAAGTCATTAACATATAGTACAAACAACAAAGGGCCTAGGATGGAACCTTGTGGAACACCCCTGAGCACAGGTACGAAATTAGACGTTTTGCCTCTAGCACATACAGCCTGCGATCTGTCAAGTAAGTAAGACCTAATCAAAGCAACGGCATGACAGGAGAAATTAAACAGGTTTTTCAGCTTGCAACATAAAAGCTCATGATCAACCGAGTCAAATGCCTTGGAATGGTCGAGAAGAGTAAGAAAAGCTAGACTATTACCATCAATTTCCATCCGAATGCTTTCGATTACTTCCAAAAGTGCCGAAATGCAACTTCGTTTCGGTCTGAAACCAGACTGATGGTCCGTGAGAAGTCGGTTTGCATGAACATATGACATAATCTGTTTATGCATGATACGCTCCATAACTTTTGATAGAAAAGGCAAGATAGCAATGGGTCTGAATTCATTATTTTTCTTATGCACAGGAATAATCTTAGCAACTTTCCAGCACGTCGGAAAAACACAGGTCGTTAGAATAGAGTTTCTAGGTAGGTCACGTGAGGCAAAATCTTTGGCAGGATAATTTTAAGAAACTTGGCACTGGTTCCATCAAAACCAATAGCGTTGGACTTGACAGAAAGGATGGCTTCGACTACGTCACAGTCATCAACACCCACAAATTCAAGAGGACTGATGCCATCATTTACAAGGTCAGGATAGGTATAGAGACGTACAGGAGGATTAGATACAGGCAAGGAAACAAAATTTACGCTCATTTCATCTAAATTAGAGAAAAGAGGATCTCTTTCCTTAGTCTTTCCTACGCCAATTGTCCTTATAGTATTCCAAGTTTGGCGCGAGTTCATAGCAAGGCTAAACTTCTCATTGTAAAATAAAGTTTTCGCTCTTTTAATTGCCTTCGTTACAGTGATTCGGGCCGACTTAAATTGTATTAATGTTTCAGCAGTGCGATACCTCTTCCAACGCGTATAAGCTTTATTGCGCATATAAATTAAATGTTTAAGATTGGCAGTGAACCAGGGCCTACTGCACCGATTAACTATTTTCGTTTTTAAAGGGACATAGCAATCAAAGAGCCAGCTAATTTTATCTTGTAGAAAGCATTATTGTTCTTCAACAGAAACGAAATTCCGGATGAGGCTCCACTCCACCGACTCTAACGCAGCGGACAGCGACTCATAATTAATTCTATTAAAGTCACGATATGTCACGGGGCCAGGTGGTCCTATTGCCCGGAAGTCATATATCATGAAAATTAAGTCGTGCTTCGAGAAACCAGAAGCAGATAATTGGTTGTAGTGGAGGGATTTTTGGAGGTCGCTTACAAAGTAAAGATCAAGGAGAGTGCTGCTAGTACGAGTGAAATGCGTAGGCGAGGAGGCGTTCACAGGATAGAGTCCAAGTGATTCCATACTTAGTTTTAACCCGGTGTCTACAAGCAAATTGCTATATATATTTATCGACAAATGAGTAATCGGTTAAAATGTTGTTCCCATAAAACCTTGAACTTTGCTTGCAATATGGGTGTCAAACGAAAGGGCAAGGCCACAGCTTTCAGTTGGACTGTTCCATATTTCGATGTATCTATCGATAAATGACTTATCGTTAAAAATGTGGCCAAAAAAAACCTTGCAATTTGCTTGGACTATCGGTATCACACGAAAGGGCAAGGCCACAGCTTTCATTTGAACTGTTCCATATTACGATGTATTTATCGGTAAATGGCTTATCGATCAAAATATAAGCTTGCGATTTGCGTGCAATATCGGTATCACACGAAAGGACAAGGCCACAGCTTTCATTTGGACTGTTCCGTATTTCGATGTATCTATCGATAAATGACTTGTCGGTCAAAATGTGATTCTCATTAAAAATTGAAATCTGCTCGCAATATGGGTGTCAAACGAAAGGCAAGGCCATAGCTTTCATTTGAACTGTTCCATATTTCGATGTATCTATCGATAAATTATTTATCGTTAAAAATGTGGCCAAAAAAAACCTTGCAATTTGCTTGGAATATCGGTATCACACGAAAGGGCAAGGCCACAGCTTTCATTTGAACTGTTCCATATTTCGATGTATTTATCGATAATTGACTTATCGGTCAAAATATAAGCTTGCGATTGGCGTGCAATATCGGTATCACACAAAAGCGCAAAGCCACAGGTTTCATTTTAACTGTCCCATATTTCGATGTCTTTATCGATAAATGACTTATCGGTCAAAATGTGGCCAACAAAAACCTTGGAATTTGCTTGGAATATCGGTATCACACGAAAGGGCAAGGCCACAGCTTTCATTTGACCTGTTCCATATTACGATGTATTTATCGGTAAATGGCTTATCGATCAAATATAAGCTTGCAATTTGCTTGGAATATCGGTATCACACGAAAGGGCAAGGCCGCAGCTTTCATTTGAACTGTTCTATATTTCGATGTATTTATCGATGGATGACTTATCGGTCATAATATAAACTTGCCATTTGCGTGCAATATCGGTATCACACGAACGGACAAGGCCACAGTTTTCATTTGGACTGTTCCGTATTTCGATGTATCTATCGATAAATGACTTGCCGTTAAAAATGTGGCCAAAAAAAACCTTGCAATTTGCTTGGAATATCGGTATCACACGAAAGGGCAAGGCCACAGCTTTCATTTGACATGTTCCATATTACGATGTATTTATCGGTAAATGGCTTATCGATCAAAATATAAGCTTGCAATTTGCTTGGAATATCGGTATCACACGAAAGGGCAAGGCCGCAGCTTTCATTTGAACTGTTCTATGTTTCGATGTATTTATCGATGGATGACTTATCGGTCAAAGTATAAACTTGCCATTTGCGTGCAATATCGGTATCACACGAACGGACAAGGCCACAGCTTTCATTTGGACTGTTCCGTATTTCGATGTATCTATCGATAAATGACTTATCGGGCAAAATGTGGTCAAACTAAAACCTTAAAATTTGCTTGCAATATCGGTATCACACGAAAGGGCAAGGCCACAGGTTTCATTTGAACTGTTCCATAAATCGATATATTTGTCGACAAATGAGTAATCGTTTAAAATGTTGTTCCCATAAAACCTTGAACTTTGCTTGCAATATGGGTGTCAAACGAAAGGGCAAGGCCACAGCTTTCATTTGGACTGTTCCATATTTTGATATATCTATCGATAAATGACTTATCGGTCAAAATGTGGTCAAACTAAAACCTTAAAATTTGCTTGCAATATCGGTATCACACGAAAGGGCAAGGCCACAGGTTTCATTTGAACTGTTCCATATTTCGATATATTTATCGACAAATGAGTAATCGTTTAAAATGTTGTTCCCATAAAACCTTGAACTTTGCTGGCAATATGGGTGTCAAACGAAAGGGCAAGGCCACAGCTTTCATTTGGACTGTTCCATATTTCGATATATCTATCGATAAATGACTTATCGGTCAAAATGTGGTCAAACTAAAACCTTAAAATTTGCTTGCAATATCGGTATCACACGAAAGGGCAAGGCCACAGGTTTCATTTGAACTGTTCCATATTCCGATATATTTATCGACAAATGAGTAATCGTTTAAAATGTTGTTCCCATAAAACCTTGAACTTTGCTTGCAATATGGGTGTCAAACGAAGGGGCAAGGCCACAGCTTTCATTTGGACTGTTCCATATTTCGATATATTTATCGACAAATGAGTAATCGTTTAAAATGTTGTTCCCATAAAACCTTGAACTTTGCTTGCAATATGGGTGTCAAACGAAAGGGCAAGGCCACAGCTTTCAGTTGGACTGTTCCATATTTCGATATATCTATCGATAAATGACTTATCGGTCAAAATGTGGTCAAACTAAAACCTTAAAATTTGCTTGCAATATCGGTATCACACGAAAGGGCAAGGCCACAGGTTTCATTTGAACTGTTCCATATTTCGATATATTTATCGACAAATGAGTAATCGTTTAAAATGTTGTTCCCATAAAACCTTGAACTTTGCTTGCAATATGGGTGTCAAACGAAAGGGCAAGGCCACAGCTTTCATTTGGACTGTTCCATATTTCGATATATCTATCGATAAATGACTTATCGGTCAAAATGTGGTCAAACTAAAACCTTAAAATTTGCTTGCAATATCGGTATCACACGAAAGGGCAAGGCCACAGGTTTCATTTGAACTGTTCCATATTTCGATATATTTATCGACAAATGAGTAATCGGTTAAAATGTTGTTCCCATAAAACCTTGAACTTTGCTTGCAATATGGGTGTCAAACGAAAGGGCAAGGCCACAGCTTTCATTTAGACTGTTCCATATTTCGATGTATCTATCGATAAAGGACTTATCGTTAAAAATGTGGCCAAAAATAACCTTGCAATTTGCTTGGAATATCGGTATCACACGAAAGGGCAAGGCCACAGGTTTCATTTGAACTGTTCCATATTTCGATATATTTATCGACAAATGAGTAATCGTTTAAAATGTTGTTCCCATAAAACCTTGAACTTTGCTTGCAATATGGGTGTCAAACGAAAGGGCAAGGCCACAGCTTTCATTTGGACTGTTCCATATTTCGATATATCTATCGATAAATGACTTATCGGTCAAAATGTGGTCAAACTAAAACCTTAAAATTTGCTTGCAATATCGGTATCACACGAAAGGGCAAGGTCACAGGTTTCATTTGAACTGTTCCATATTTCGATATATTTATCGACAAATGAGTAATCGTTTAAAATGTTGTTCCCATAAAACCTTGAACTTTGCTTGCAATATGGGTGTAAAACGAAAGGGCAAGGCCACAGCTTTCATTTGGACTGTTCCATATTTCGATATATCTATCGATAAATGACTTATCGGTCAAAATGTGGTCAAACTAAAACCTTAAAATTTGCTTGCAATATCGGTATCACACGAAAGGGCAAGGCCACAGGTTTCATTTGAACTGTTCCATATTTCGATATATTTATCGACAAATGAGTAATCGTTTAAAATGTTGTTCCCATAAAACCTTGAACTTTGCTTGCAATATGGGTGTCAAACGAAAGGGCAAGGCCACAGCTTTCCTTTGAACTGTTCCATATTTCGATATATCTATCGATAAATGACTTATCGGTCAAAATGTGGTCAAACTAAAACCTTAAAATTTGCTTGCAATATCGGTATCACACGAAAGGGCAAGGCCACAGGTTTCATTTGAACTGTTCCATATTTCGATATATTTATCGACAAATGAGTAATCGTTTAAAATGTTGTTCCCATAAAACCTTGAACTTTGCTTGCAATATGGGTGTCAAACGAAAGGGCAAGGCCACAGCTTTCATTTGGACTGTTCCATATTTCGATATATCTATCGATAAATGACTTATCGGTCAAAATGTGGTCAAACTAAAACCTTAAAATTTGCTTGCAATATCGGTATCACACGAAAGGGCAAGGCCACAGGTTTCATTTGAACTGTTCCATATTTCGATATATTTATCGACAAATGAGTAATCGGTTAAAATGTTGTTCCCATAAAACCTTGAACTTTGCTTGCAATATGGGTGTCAAACGAAAGGGCAAGGCCACAGCTTTCATTTGGACTGTTCCGTATTTCGATGTATCTATCGATAAATGACTTATCGGGCAAAATGTGGTCAAACTAAAACCTTAAAATTTGCTTGCAATATCGGTATCACACGAAAGGGCAAGGCCACAGGTTTCATTTGAACTGTTCCATATTTCGATATATTTGTCGACAAATGAGTAATCGTTTAAAATGTTGTTCCCATAAAACCTTGAACTTTGCTTGCAATATGGGTGTCAAACGAAAGGCAAGGCCATAGCTTTTATTTGAACTGTTCCATATTACGATGTATTTATCGGTAAATGGCTTATCGATCAAAATATAAGCTTGCAATTTGCTTGGAATATCGGTATCACACGAAAGGGCAAGGCCGCAGCTTTCATTTGAACTGTTCTATATTTCGATGTATTTATCGATGGATGACTTATCGGTCAAAATATAAACTTGCGATTTGCGTGCAATATCGGTATCACACGAAGGGACAAGGCCACAGCTTTCATTTGGACTGTTCCGTATTTCGATGTATCTATCGATAAATGACTTGTCGGTCAAAATGTGATTCTCATTAAACCTTGAAATTTGCTAGCAATATGGGTGTCAAACGAAAGGCAAGGCCATAGCTTTTATTTGAACTGTTCGATATTACGATGTATTTATCGGTAAACGGCTTATCGATCAAAATATAAGCTTGCAATTTGCTTGGAATATCGGTATCACACGAAAGGGCAAGGCCGCAGCTTTCATTTGAACTGTGCCATATTTCGATATATTTATCGACAAATGAGTAATCGTTTAAAATGTTGTTCCCATAAAACCTTGAACTTTGCTTGCAATATGGGTGTCAAACGAAAGGGCAAGGCCACAGCTTTCATTTGAACTGTTCTATGTTTAGATGTATTTATCGATGGATGACTTATCGGTCAAAGTATAAACTTGCCATTTGCGTGCAATATCGGTATCAAAATGCGATTCTCATTAAAAATTGAAATCTGCTTGCAATATGGGTGTCAAACGAAAGGCAAGGCCATAGCTTTCATTTGAACTGTTCCATATTACAATGTATTTATCGGTAAATGGCTTATCGATCAAAATATAAGCTTGCAATTTGCTTGGAATATCGGTATCACACGAAAGGGCAAGGCCACAGCTTTCATTTGAACTGTTCCGTATTTCGATGTATCTATCGATAAATGACTTGTCGGTCAAAATATAAACTTGCGATTTGCGTGCAATATCGGTATCACACGAAGGGACAAGGCCACAGCTTTCATTTGGACTGTTCCGTATTTCGATGTATCTATCGATAAATGACTTGTCGGTCAAAATGTGATTCTCATTAAACCTTGAAATTTGCTTGCAATATGGGTGTCAAACGAAAGGCAAGGCCATAGCTTTTATTTGAACTGTTCGATATTACGATGTATTTATCGGTAAATGGCTTATCGATCAAAATATAAGCTTGCAATTTGCTTGGAATATCGGTATCACACGAAAGGGCAAGGCCGCAGCTTTCATTTGAACTGTGCCATATTTCGATATATTTATCGACAAATGAGTAATCGTTTAAAATGTTGTTCCCATAAAACCTTGAACTTTGCTTGCAATATGGGTGTCAAACGAAAGGGCAAGGCCACAGCTTTCATTTGAACTGTTCTATGTTTCGATGTATTTATCGATGGATGACTTATCGGTCAAAGTATAAACTTGCCATTTCCGTGCAATATCGGTATCAAAATGCGATTCTCATTAAAAATTGAAATCTGCTTGCAATATGGGTGTCAAACGAAAGGCAAGGCCATAGCTTTCATTTGAACTGTTCCATATTACAATGTATTTATCGGTAAATGGCTTATCGATCAAAATATAAGCTTGCAATTTGCTTGGAATATCGGTATCACACGAAAGGGCAAGGCCACAGCTTTCATTTGAACTGTTCCGTATTTCGATGTATCTATCGATAAATGACTTGTCGGTCAAAATGTGATTCTCATTAAACCTTGAAATTTGCTTGCAATATGGGTGTCAAACGAAAGGCAAGGCCATAGCTTTTATTTGAACTGTTCGATATTACGATGTATTTATCGGTAAATGGCTTATCGATCAAAATATAAGCTTGCAATTTGCTTGGAATATCGGTATCACACGAAAGGGCAAGGCCGCAGCTTTCATTTGAACTGTGCCATATTTCGATATATTTATCGACAAATGAGTAATCGTTTAAAATGTTGTTCCCATAAAACCTTGAACTTTGCTTGCAATATGGGTGTCAAACGAAAGGGCAAGGCCACAGCTTTCATTTGAACTGTTCTATGTTTCGATGTATTTATCCATGGATGACTTATCGGTCAAAGTATAAACTTGCCATTTGCGTGCAATATCGGTATCAAAATGCGATTCTCATTAAAAATTGAAATCTGCTTGCAATATGGGTGTCAAACGAAAGGCAAGGCCATAGCTTTCATTTGAACTGTTCCATATTACAATGTATTTATCGGTAAATGGCTTATCGATCAAAATATAAGCTTGCAATTTGCTTGGAATATCGGTATCACACGAAAGGGCAAGGCCGCAGCTTTCATTTGAACTGTGCCATATTTCGATATATTTATCGACAAATGAGTAATCGTTTAAAATGTTGTTCCCATAAAACCTTGAACTTTGCTTGCAATATGGGTGTCAAACGAAAGGGCAAGGCCACAGCTTTCATTTGAACTGTTCTATGTTTCGATGTATTTATCGATGGATGACTTATCGGTCAAAGTATAAACTTGCCATTTGCGTGCAATATCGGTATCAAAATGCGATTCTCATTAAAAATTGAAATCTGCTTGCAATATGGGTGTCAAACGAAAGGCAAGGCCATAGCTTTCATTTGAACTGTTCCATATTTCGATGTATCTATCGATAAATGACTTATCGGTCAAAATGTGGTCAAACTAAAACCTTAAAATTTGCTTGCAATATCGGTATCACACGAAAGGGTAAGGCCACAGGTTTCATTTGAACTGTTCCATATTTCGATATATTTATCGACAAATGAGTAATCGGTTAAAATGTTGTTCCCATAAAACCTTGAACTTTGCTTGCAATATGGGTGTCAAACGAAAGGGCAAGGCCACAGCTTTCATTTGGACTGTTCCATATTTCGATATATCTATCGATAAATGACTTATCGGTCAAAATGTGGTCAAACTAAAACCTAAAAATTTGCTTGGAATATCGGTATCACACGAAAGGGCAAGGCCGCAGCTTTCATTTGAACTGTTCTATATTTCGATGTATTTATCGATGGATGACTTATCGGTCAAAATATAAACTTGCGATTTGCGTGCAATATCGGTATCACACGAAAGGGCAAGGCCACAGCTTTCATTTGAACTGTTCCATATTTCGGTGTATTTATCGGTAAATGACTTATCGGTCAAAATATAAGCTTGCGATTTGCGTGCAATATCGGTATCACACGAAGGGACAAGGCCACAGCTTTCATTTGGACTGTTCCGTATTTCGATGTATCTATCGATAAATGACTTGTCGGTCAAAATGTGATTCTCATTAAAAATTGAAATCTGCTTGCAATATGGGTGTCAAACGAAAGGCAAGGCCATAGCTTTCATTTGAACTGTTCCATATTTCGATGTATCTATCGATAAATGACTTATCGGTCAAAATGTGGTCAAACTAAAACCTTAAAATTTGCTTGCAATATCGGTATCACACGAAAGGGCAAGGCCACAGGTCTCATTTGAACTGTTCCATATTTCGATATATTTATCGACAAATGAGTAATCGGTTAAAATGTTGTTCCCATAAAACCTTGAACTTTGCTTGCAACATGGGTGTCAAAGGAAAGGGCAAGACCACAGCTTTCATTTGAACTGTTCTATATTTCGATGTATTTATCGGTAAATGAGTTATCGGTCAAGATGGGGTTGCACTAAAACCTTGAAACTTGCATGCAATATCGGTATCACACGAAAGGGCAATACAACAGGTTCCATTTGAACTGTTCCATATTTCGATGTATTTATCGATAAATGACTTATCGTCAAAATGCGGTTAAAATAAAACTTCGAAATTTGCCCGCAATATGGGCGTCAAGCGAAAGGGCAAAGCCACAGCTTTTATTTGAACTGTTCCTATTTCGATGTATTTATCGGTAAATGACTAATCGATCAAAATATAAGCTTGCGATTTGCGTGCAATATCGGTATCACACGAAAGGACAAGGCCACAGCTTTCATTTGGACTGTTCCGTATTTCGATGTATCTATCGATAAATGACATATCGATCAAAATATAAGCTTGCGATTTGCTTGCAATATCGGTATCACACGAAAGGACAAGGCCACAGCTTTCATTTGGACTGTTCCGTATTTCGATGTATCTATCGATAAATGACTTATCGATCAAAATATAAGCTTGCGATTTGCGTGCAATATCGGTATCACACGAAAGGACAAGGACACAGCTTTCATTTGGACTGTTCCATATTTCGATGTATCTATCTATAAATGACTTATCGGTCAAAATGTGGTCAAACTAAAACCTTAAAATTTGCTTGCAATATCGGTATCACATGAAAGGGCAAGGCCACAGGTTTCATTTGAACTGTTCCATATTTCGATATGTTTTTTCAAATTTCAAATCAAATTTATTATGAGTCACCATAGCACAACAATTTTGGAAAAAATTATTAACAGTGCCAGTCACGTATGATACAATTAAAATTAAAGCTAAATGTTCTAAGAGTTCTAACAAATAACATAAAGAGGGGAAGAAAAAAAAAGAAAAAAGATAAATAAATAAAAGAGGAAAACAGGAAAGATAGGTGGAAAAGGAAATTACAATAGTTGAATAACTTAATGACTATAATAAGGAGATGAGGAAATGCATATACAATAGAGCTGGAATAATTAGCGATTATTGTAATAATTGGTAACTTCTTTTCTAAAAAGCAGTGGATTTGTAAGAAGCCTTAATCTGGATGGTAGTGAGTTCCAAAGACGAACCGCATTAATGAAAAATTTACGCTCGGATGTCAGAGTTCTGTGTTTAGTGTAAACAAGCAATGTAGACCTTGAAGACTGTAGAAACTGAAGCCTTTGATATAAATAGTTCGGTTTCTTTGTATGAATTATTTTGTGTATGAACAGCAGAGTTCTGACTTTTAACAAATTGTCGAAAGAAATGTTTAACAATTTTTCAGCATACGCAGATCGGTTTAGCCCAAATACATATCTGGCAAATGTTGTTATAAATAACATTAAGCTTGTTTCTACATAAAGAGTCACAACTAGCATAAATCTCACAACCATACAGTAGCGTGGGTATCAAGTACGCTTTAGCAAGAAGAAGTCTGATGTGTAAAGAAGTGAAATACTGAGCTAGCCATAGTGTGCGGAGCATTCCATACACTTTGCCAATTGCACTAAAAATGTGATTATTCCATGTCAGAGTTTTGTTGAATACTAAACCGAGATTTTTCGCAGTATCAACATATTGTATAACAGAACCGCCCAGCTTCACTTTATCCAGGTCTTGTGTATTGAAGGATTTTCTGCGAATGACAATACATTTAGATTTTCCAGGATTAATTGATAAACCATTTGCAGATGCCCATGCACCTACTCGCATCAGGTCGGAATTGAGTTCATTTAGACACGTACGAATACGATCAGGTGGACAGGACATATACAATTGGACATCGTCAGCATTAATATGCACATTGCAATGTTGCAGGGTATTAGGTAAGTCATTAACATATAGTACAAACAACAAAGGGCCTAGGATGGAACCTTGTGGAACACCCCTGAGCACAGGTACGAAATTAGACGTTTTGCCTCTAGCACATACAGCCTGCGATCTGTCAAGTAAGTAAGACCTAATCAAAGCAACGGCATGACAGGAGAAATTAAACAGGTTTTTCAGCTTGCAACATAAAAGCTCATGATCAACCGAGTCAAATGCCTTGGAATGGTCGAGAAGAGTAAGAAAAGCTAGACTATTACCATCAATTTCCATCCGAATGCTTTCGATTACTTCCAAAAGTGCCGAAATGCAACTTCGTTTCGGTCTGAAACCAGACTGATGGTCCGTAAGAAGTCGGTTTGCATGAACATATGACATAATCTGTTTATGCATGATACGCTCCATAACTTTTGATAGAAAAGGCAAGATAGCAATGGGTCTGAATTCATTATTTTTCTTATGCGCAGGAATAATCTTAGCAACTTTCCAGCACGTCGGAAAAACACAGGTCGTTAGAATAGAGTTTCTAGGTAGGTCACGTGAGGCAAAATCTTTGGCAGGATAATTTTAAGAAACTTGGCACTGGTTCCATCAAAACCAATAGCGTTGGACTTGACAGAAAGGATGGCTTCGACTACGTCACAGTCATCAACACCCACAAATTCAAGGGGACTGGTGCCATCATTTACAAGGTCAGGATAAGTATAGAGACGTACAGGAGGATTAGATACAGGCAAGGAAACAAAATTTACGTTCATTTCATCTAAATTAGAGAAAAGAGGATCTCTTTCCTTAGTCTTTCCTACGCCAATTGTCCTTATAGTATTCCAAGTTTGGCGCGAGTTCATAGCAAGGCTAAACTTCTCATTGTAAAATAAAGTTTTCGCTCATTTAATTGCCTTCGTTACAGTGATTCGGGCCGACTTAAATTGTATTAATGTTTCAGCAGTGCGATACCTCTTCCAAGCGTATAAGCTTTATTGCGCATATAAATTAAAT
Organism: Merzomyia westermanni; assembly: GCA_949987695.1. Lineage (NCBI taxonomy): Eukaryota > Metazoa > Arthropoda > Insecta > Diptera > Tephritidae > Merzomyia > Merzomyia westermanni. The sequence goes on from OX465289.1 coordinate 117,122,956, forward strand.
GTTTAAGATTGGCAGTGAACCAGGGCCTACTGCACCGATTAACTATTTTCGTTTTTAAAGGGACATAGCAATCAAAGAGCCAGCTAATTTTATCTTGTAGAAAGCATGTTTGTTCTTCAACAGAAACGAAATTCCGGATGAGGCTCCACTCCACCGACTCTAACGCAGCTGACAGCGACTCATAATTAATTCTATTAAAGTCACGATATGTCACGGGGCCAGGTGGTCCTATTGCCCGGAAGTCATATATCATGAAAATTAAGTCGTGCTTCGAGAAACCAGAAGCAGATAATTGGTTGTAGTGGAGGGATTTTTGGAGGTCGCTTACAAAGTAAAGATCAAGGAGAGTGCTGCTAGTACGAGTGAAATGCGTAGGCGAGGAGGCGTTCACAGGATAGAGTCCAAGTGATTCCATACTTAGTTTTAACCCGGTGTCTACAAGCAAATTGCTATATATTTATCGACAAATGAGTAATCGGTTAAAATGTTGTTCCCATAAAACCTTGAACTTTGCTTGCAATATGGGTGTCAAACGAAAGGACAAGGCCACACCTTTCATTTGGACTGTTCCCTATTTCGATGTATCTATCGATAAATGACTTGTCGGTCAAAATGTGATTCTCATTAAACCTTGAAATCTGCTTGCAATATGGGTGTCAAACGAAAGGCAAGGCCATAGCTTTCATTTGAACTGTTCCATATTTCGATGTATTTATCGATAAATGACTTATCGTTAAAAATGTGGCCAAAAAAAACCTTGCAATTTGCTTGGAATATCGGTATCACACGAAAGGGCAAGGCCGCAGCTTTCATTTGAACTGTTCTATATTTCGATGTATTTATCGATGGATGACTTATCGGTCAAAATATAAACTTGCGATTTGCTTGCAATATCGGTATCACACGAAAGGACAAGGCCACAGCTTTCATTTGGACTGTTCCGTATTTCGATGTATTTATCGGTAAATGACTTATCGGTCAAAATAAAAGCTTGCGATTGGCGTGCAATATCGGTATCACACGAAAGCGCTAAGCCACAGGTTTCATTTTAACTGTCCCATATTTCGATATATTTATCGATAAATAACTTATCGGTCAAAATGTGGTCAAACTTAAACCTTAAAATTTGATTGCAATATCGGTATAGCACGAAAGGGCAAGGCCACAGCTTTCATTTGAACTGTCCCATATTTCGATGTATTTATCGATAATTGACTTATCGGTGAAAATATAAGCTTGCGATTGGCGTGCAATATCGGTATCACACGAAAGCGCAAAGCCACAGGTTTCATTTTAACTGTCCCATATTTCGATGTCTTTATCGATATATGACTTATCGGTCAAAATGTGGCCAACAAAAACCTTGGAATTTGCTTGAAATATGGGTGTCAAACGAAAGGGCAAAGCCACAAGTTTCATTTGAACTGTTCCATATTTCGATGTATTTATCGATAATTGACTTATCGGTCAAAATATAAGCTTGCGATTGGCGTGCAATATCGGTATCACACGAAAGGACAAGGCCACAGCTTTCATTTGGACTGTTCCGTATTTCGATGTATTTATCGGTAAATGACTTATCGGTCAAAATAAAAGCTTGCGATTGGCGTGCAATATCGGTATCACACGAAAGCGCAAAGCCACAGGTTTCATTTTAACTGTCCCATATTTCGATGTCTTTATCGATAAATAACTTATCGGTCAAAATGTGGTCAAAATAAAACCTTGAAATTTGCTTGGAATATCGGTATCACACGAAATGGCAAGGCCACAGCTTTCATTTGAACTGTTCCATATTTCGATGTATTTATCGATAATTGACTTATCGGTCAAAATATAAGCTTGCGATTGGCGTGCAATATCGGTATCACACGAAAGCGCAAAGCCACAGGTTTCATTTTAACTGTCCCATATTTCGATGTCTTTATCGATATATGACTTATCGGTCAAAATGTGGCCAACAAAAACCTTGGAATTTTCTTGAAATATGGGTGTCAAACGAAAGGGCAAGGCCACAAGTTTCATTTGAACTGTTCCGTGATTCGATATATTCATCGGTAAATAAGTTATTGGTCAAAATTTGGTTAAAACAAAATCTTGAAATTTGCGTGCAACATCGGTATCACACGAAAGGGGAAGGCCACAGCTTTCATTTGGACTGTTCCATATTTCGATGTATCTATCGATAAATGACTTGTCGGTCACAATGTGGTCAAACTAAAACCTTAAAATTTGCTTGGAATATCGGTATCACACGAAAGGGCAAGGCCACAGGTTTCATTTGAACTGTTCCATATTTCGATATATTTATCGACAAATGAGTAATCGGTTAAAATGTTGTTCCCATAAAACCTTGAACTTTGCTTGCAATATGGGTGTCAAACGAAAGGGCAAGGCCACAGCTTTCATTTGGACTGTTCCATATTTCGATGTATCTATCGATAAATGACTTATCGGTCAAAATGTGGTCAAACTAAAACCTTAAAATTTTGCTTGCAATATCGGTATCACACGAAAGGGCAAGGCCACAGGTTTCATTTGAACTGTTCCATATTTCGATATATTTATCGACAAATGAGTAATCGGTTAAAATGTTGTTCCCATAAAACCTTGAACTTTGCTTGCAACATGGGTGTCAAAGGAAAGGGCAAGACCACAGCTTTCATTTGAACTGTTCTATATTTCGATGTATTTATCGATGGATGACTTATCGGTCAAAATATAAACTTGCGATTTGCGTGCAATATCGGTATCACACGAAAGGGCAAGGCCACAGCTTTCATTTGAACTGTTCTATATTTCGATGTATTTATCGATGGATGACTTATCGGTCAAAATATAAACTTGCGATTTGCGTGCAATATCGGTATCACACGAAAGGGCAAGGCCACAGCTTTCATTTGAACTGTTCCATATTTCGGTGTATTTATGGGTAAATGACTTATCGGTCAAAATATAAGCTTGCGATTTGCGTGCAATATCGGTATCACACGAAGGGACAAGGCCACAGCTTTCATTTGGACTGTTCCGTATTTCGATGTATCTATCGATAAATGACTTGTCGGTCAAGATGTGATTCTCATTAAAAATTGAAATCTGCTTGCAATATGGGTGTCAAACGAAAGGCAAGGCCATAGCTTTCATTTGAACTGTTCCATATTTCGATGTATCTATCGATAAATGACTTATCGGTCAAAATGTGGTCAAACTAAAACCTTAAAATTTGCTTGCAATATCAGTATCACACGAAAGGGCAAGGCCACAGGTCTCATTTGAACTGTTCCATATTTCGATATATTTATCGACAAATGAGTAATCGGTTAAAATGTTGTTCCCATAAAACCTTGAACTTTGCTTGCAACATGGGTGTCAAAGGAAAGGGCAAGACCACAGCTTTCATTTGAACTGTTCTATATTTCGATGTATTTATCGGTAAATGAGTTATCGGTCAAGATGGGGTTGCACTAAAACCTTGAAACTTGCATGCAATATCGGTATCACACGAAAGGGCAATACAACAGCTTCCATTTGAACTGTTCCATATTTCGATGTATTTATCGATAAATGACTTATCGGTCAAAATGCGGTTAAAATAAAACCTTGAAATTTGCCCGCAATATGGGCGTCAAACGAAAGGGCAAAGCCACAGCTTTTATTTGAACTGTTCCTATTTCGATGTATTTATCGGTAAATGACTAATCGATCAAAATATAAGCTTGCGATTTGCGTGCAATATCGGTATCACACGAAAGGACAAGGCCACAGCTTTCATTTGGACTGTTCCGTATTTCGATGTATCTATCGATAAATGACATATCGATCAAAATATAAGCTTGCGATTTGCTTGCAATATCGGTATCACACGAAAGGACAAGGCCACAGCTTTCATTTGGACTGTTCCGTATTTCGACGTATCTATCGATAAATGACTTATCGGTCAAAATATAAGCTTGCGATTTGCGTGCAATATCGGTATCACACGAAAGGACAAGGACACAGCTTTCATTTGGACTGTTCCATATTTCGATGTATCTATCTATAAATGACTTATCGGTCAAAATGTGGTCAAACTAAAACCTTAAAATTTGCTTGCAATATCGGTATCACATGAAAGGGCAAGGCCACAGGTTTCATTTGAACTGTTCCATATTTCAAAATATATTTTTTCAAATTTCAAATCAAATTTATTATGAGTCACCATAGCACAACAATTTTGGAAAAAATTATTAACAGTGCCAGTCACGTATGATACAATTAAAATTAAAGCTAAATGTTCTAAGAGTTCTAACAAATAACATAAAGAGGGGAAGAAAAAAAAAGAAAAAAGATAAATAAATAAAAGAGGAAAACAGGAAAGATAGGTGGAAAAGGAAATTACAATAGTTGAATAACTTAATGACTATAATAAGGAGATGAGGAAATGCATATACAATAGAGCTGGAATAATTAGCGATTATTGTAATAATTGGTAACTTCTTTTCTAAAAAGCAGTGGATTTGTAAGAAGCCTTAATCTGGATGGTAGTGAGTTCCAAAGACGAACCGCATTAATGAAAAATTTACGCTCGGATGTCAGAGTTCTGTGTTTAATGTAAACAAGCAATGTAGACCTTGAAGACTGTAGAAACTGAAGCCTTTGATATAAATAGTTCGGTTTCTTTGTATGAATTATTTTGTGTATGAACAGCAGAGTTCTGACTTTTAACAAATTGTCGAAAGAAATGTTTAACAATTTTTCAGCATACGCAGATCGGTTTAGCCCAAATACATATCTGGCAAATGTTGTTATAAATAACATTAAGCTTGTTTCTACATAAAGAGTCACAACTAGCATAAATCTCACAACCATACAGTAGCGTGGGTATCAAGTACGCTTTAGCAAGAAGAAGTCTGATGTGTAAAGAAGTGAAATACTGAGCTAGCCATAGTGTGCGGAGCATTCCATACACTTTGCCAATTGCACTAAAAATGTGATTATTCCATGTCAGAGTTTTGTTGAATACTAAACCGAGATTTTTCGCAGTATCAACATATTGTATAACAGAACCGCCCAGCTTCACTTTATCCAGGTCTTGTGTATTGAAGGATTTTCTGCGAATGACAATACATTTAGATTTTCCAGGATTAATTGATAAACCATTTGCAGATGCCCATGCACCTACTCGCATCAGGTCGGAATTGAGTTCATTTAGACACGTACGAATACGATCAGGTGGACAGGACATATACAATTGGGCATCGTCAGCATTAATATGCACATTGCAATGTTGCAGGGTATTAGGTAAGTCATTAACATATAGTACAAACAACAAAGGGCCTAGGATGGAACCTTGTGGAACACCCCTGAGCACAGGTACGAAATTAGACGTTTTGCCTCTAGCACATACAGCCTGCGATCTGTCAAGTAAGTAAGACCTAATCAAAGCAACGGCATGACAGGAGAAATTAAACAGGTTTTTCAGCTTGCAACATAAAAGCTCATGATCAACCGAGTCAAATGCCTTGGAATGGTCGAGAAGAGTAAGAAAAGCTAGACTATTACCATCAATTTCCATCCGAATGCTTTCGATTACTTCCAAAAGTGCCGAAATGCAACTTCGTTTCGGTCTGAAACCAGACTGATGGTCCGTGAGAAGTCGGTTTGCATGAACATATGACATAATCTGTTTATGCATGATACGCTCCATAACTTTTGATAGAAAAGGCAAGATAGCAATGGGTCTGAATTCATTATTATTCTTATGCGCAGGAATAATCTTAGCAACTTTCCAGCACGTCGGAAAAACACAGGTCGTTAGAATAGAGTTTCTAGGTAGGTCACGTGAGGCAAAATCTTTGGCAGGATAATTTTAAGAAACTTGGCACTGGTTCCATCAAAACCAATAGCGTTGGACTTGACAGAAAGGATGGCTTCGACTACGTCAAAGTCATCAACACCCACAAATTCAAGAGGACTGATGCCATCATTTACAAGGTCAGGATAAGTATAGAGACGTACAGGAGGTTTACATACAGGCAAGGAAACAAAATTTACGTTCAGTTCATCTAAATTAGAGAAAAGAGGATCACTTTCCTTAGTCTTTCCTACGCCAATTGTCCTTATAGTATTCCAAGTTTGGCGCGAGTTCATAGCAAGGCTAAACTTCTCACTGTAAAATAAAGTTTTCGCTCTTTTAATTGCCTTCGTTACAGTGATTCGGGCCGACTTAAATTGTATTAATGTTTCAGCAGTGCGATACCTCTTCCAACGCGTATAAGCTTTATTGCGCATATAAATTAAATGTTTAAGATTGGCAGTGAACCAGGGCCTACTGCACCGATTAACTATTTTCGTTTTTAAAGGGACATAGCAATCAAAGAGCCAGCTAATTTTATCTTGTAGAAAGCATGTTTGTTCTTCAACAGAAACGAAATTCCGGATGAGGCTCCACTCCACCGACTCTAACGCAGCTGACAGCGACTCATAATTAATTCTATTAAAGTCACGATATGTCACGGGGCCAGGTGGTCCTATTGCCCGGAAGTCATATATCATGAAAATTAAGTCGTGCTTCGAGAAACCAGAAGCAGATAATTGGTTGTAGTGGAGGGATTTTTGGAGGTCGCTTACAAAGTAAAGATCAAGGAGAGTGCTGCTAGTACGAGTGAAATGCGTAGGCGAGGAGGCGTTCACAGGATAGAGTCCAAGTGATTCCATACTTAGTTTTAACCCGGTGTCTACAAGCAAATTGCTATATATATTTATCGACAAATGAGTAATCGGTTAAAATGTTGTTCCTATAAAACCTTGAACTTTGCTTGCAATATGGGTGTCAAACGAAAGGACAAGGCCACAGCTTTCATTTGGACTGTTCCCTATTTCGATGTATCTATCGATAAATGACTTGTCGGTCAAAATGTGATTCTCATTAAACCTTGAAATCTGCTTGCAATATGGGTGTCAAACGAAAGGCAAGGCCATAGCTTTCATTTGAACTGTTCCATATTTCGATGTATTTATCGATAAATGACTTATCGTTAAAAATGTGGCCAAAAAAAACCTTGCAATTTGCTTGGAATATCGGTATCACACGAAAGAGCAAGGCCGCAGCTTTCATTTGAACTGTTCTATATTTCGATGTATTTATCGATGGATGACTTATCGGTCAAAATATAAACTTGCCATTTGCGTGCAATATCGGTATCACACGAACGGACAAGGCCACAGCTTTCATTTGGACTGTTCCGTATTTCGATGTATCTATCGATAAATGACTTGTCGGTCAAAATGTGATTCTCATTAAAAATGGAAATCTGCTTGCAATATGGGTGTCAAACGAAAGGCAAGGCCATAGCTTTCATTTGAACTGTTCCATATTTCGATGTATCTATCGATAAATGACTTATCGGTCAAAATGTGGTCAAACTAAAACCTTAAAATTTGCTTGGAATATCGGTATCACACGAAAGGGCAAGGCCGCAGCTTTCATTTGAACTGTTCTATATTTCGATGTATTTATCGATGGATGACTTATCGGTCAAAATATAAGCTTGCGATTTGCGTGCAATATCGTATCACACGAAAGGACAAGGCCACAGCTTTCATTTGGACTGTTCCGTATTTCGATGTATCTATCGATAAATGACTTGTCGGTCAAAATGTGATTCTCATTAAACCTAGAAATTTGCTTGCAATATGGGTGTCAAACGAAAGGCAAGGCCATAGCTTTTATTTGAACTGTTCCATATTTCGATGTATTTATCGATAAATGACTTATCGTTAAAAATGTGGCAAAAAAAACCTTGCAATTTGCTTGGAATATCGGTATCACACGAAAGGGCAAGGCCGCAGCTTTCATTTGAACTGTTCTATATTTCGATGTATTTATCGATGGATGACTTATCGGTCAAAATATAAACTTGCGATTTGCTTGCAATATCGGTGTCAAACGAAAGGGCAAGGCCACAGCTTTCATTTGGACTGTTCCATATTTCGATGTATTTATCAATAAATGACTTATCGGTCAAAATGTAATTCTCATTAAACCTTGGAATTTGCGTGCAATATGGGTGTCAAACGAAAGGGCAAGCTAACAGGTTTCCCTTGAACTGTCCGATATTTTGATATATTTATCGATAAATAACTTATCGGTCGAAATGTGGTCAAAATAATACTTTCAAATTTTGCTTGCAATATGGGCGTCAAACGAAATGGCATAGTTTTAATTTTACCTGTTAAATATTTCGATGTATTTATCGATAAATGGGTTATCGGTCAAGATCGAGTTGCACTAAAACCTTGAAATTTGCGTGCAATATCGGTATCACACGAAAGAGAAAGGCCACAGCTTTCATTTGGACTGTTCCATATTTCGATGTACTTATCGATAAATGACTTATCGGTCAAAATATAAGCTTGAGATTTGCGTGCAATATCGGTATCACACAAAAGGGCAAGGCCACTGGTTTCATTTGAACTGTCCCATATTTTGATATATTTATCGATAAATAACTTATCGGTCGAAATGTGGTCAAAATAATACCTTCAAATTTTGCTTGCAATATGGGTGTCAAACGAAAGGCCATAGTTTTAATTTGACCTGTTAAATATTTCGATGTATTTATCGATAAAGGGTTATCGGTAAAAATGTGATACTCATTAAACCTTGAAATCTGCTTGCTATATGGGTGTCAAACGAAAGGGCAAGACCATACCTTTCATTTGATCTGTTCTATATTTCGTTTTATTTATCGGTAAATGAGTTATCGGTCAAGATGGGGTTGCACTAAAACCTTGAAATTTGCGTGCAATATCGGTATCACATGAAAGAGAAAGGCCACAGCTTTCATTTGGACTGTTCCATATTTCGATGTATTTATCGATAAATGACTTATCGGTCAAAATGTGATTCTCATTAAACCTTGAAATCTGCTTGCAATATGGGTGTCAAACGAAAGGGCAAGGCCACAGCTTTCATTTGAACTGTTCCATATTTCGATGTATTTATCGATAAATGACTTATCGGTCAAAATATAAGCTTGAAATTTGCTTGCAATATCAGTGTCAAACGAAAGGGCAACGCCACAGGTTTCATTTGAACTTTCCCATATTTTGATAAATTTATAGATAGATTACTTATCGGTCGAAATGTGGTCAAAATAATACCTTGAAATTTTGCTTGCAATGTGGGTGTCAAACGAAAGGGCAAGGCCACAGCTTTCATTTGAACTGTTCCATATTTCGATGTATTTATCGATAAATGACTTATCGGTCAAAATATAAGCTTGAAATTTGCTTGCAATATCAGTGTCAAACGAAAGGGCAAGGCCACAGGTTTCATTTGAACTTTCCCATATTTTGATAAATTTATCGATAGATTACTTATCGGTCGAAATGTGGTCAAAATAATACCTTGAAATGTTGCTTGCAATATGGGTGTCAAACGAAGGGCCAAGGCCGTGGATCTCATTTGAACTGTTCCATATTTCGATATATTTATCGATAAATAACTTATCGGTCAAAATGTGGTCAAAATAAAACCTTGAAATTTGCTTGCAATATCGGTATCACAGGAAAGGACAAGGCCACAGCTTTCATTTGAACTGTTCCATATTTCGATGTATTTATCGATAAATGACTTATCGGTCAAAATATAAGCTTGAAATTTGCGGCCAATATCAGTGTCAAACGAAAGGGCAAGGCCACAGGTTTCATTTGAACTTTCCCATATTTTGATAAATTTATCGATAGATTACTTATCGGTCGAAATGTGGTCAAAATAATACCTTGAAATTTTGTTTGCAATATGGGTGTCAAACGAAAGGGCAAGGCCACAGCTTTCATTTGAACTGTTCCATATTTCGATGTATTTATCGATAAATGACTTATCGGTCAAAATATAAGCTTGAAATTTGCTTGCAATATCAGTGTCAAACGAAAGGGCAAGGCCACAGGTTTCTTTTGAACTTTCCCATATTTTGATAAATTTATCGATAGATTACTTATCGGTCGAAATGTGGTCCAAATAATACCTTGAAATTTTGCTTGCAATATGGGTGTCAAACGAAAGGCCAAGGCCACAGCTTCCATTTGAACTGTTCCATATTTCAATGTATTTATCGATAAAAGACTTATCGGTAAAAATGAAATTCTCATTAAACTTTGGAATTTGCGTGCAATATGGGTGTGAAACGAAAGGGCAAGGCCACAGCTTTCATTTGAACTGTTCCATATTTCGATGTATTTATCGATAAATGACTTATCGGTCAAACTATAAGCTTGAAATTTGTTTGCAATATCAGTGTCAAACCAAAGGACAAGGCCACAGGTTTCATTTGAACTTTCCCATATTTTGATAAATTTGTCGATAGATTACTTATCGGTCGAAATGTGGTCAAAATAATACCTTGAAATTTTGCTTGCAATATGGGTGTCAAACGAAAGGGCAAGACAACAGCTTTCATTTTTGAACTGTTCCATATTTCAATGTATTTATCGAGAAAAGACTTATCGGTCAAAATGTAATTCTCATTAAACCTTGGAATTTGCGTGCAATATGGGTGTCAAACGAAAGGGCAAGACAACAGGTTTCCTTTGAACTGTCCGATATTTTGATATATTTATCGATAAATAACTTATCGGTCGAAATGTGGTCAAAATAATACCTTCAAATTTTGCTTGCAATATGGGCTCCAAACGAAATGGCACAGTTTTAATTTTACCTGTTAAATATTTCGATGTATTTATCGATAAATGGGTTATCGGTCAAGATCGAGTTGCACTAAAAGCTTGAAATTTGCGTGCAATATCGGTATCACACGAAAGAGAAAGGCCATGGGTCTCATTTGAACTGTTCCATAATTCGATATATTTATCGATAAATAACTTATCGGTCAAAATGTGGTCAAAATAAAACCTTGAAATTTGCTTGCAATATCAGTGTCAAACGAAATGGAAGGCGACAGGTTTCATTTGAACTTTCCCATATTTTGATAAATTTATCGATAGATTACTTATCGGTCGAAATGTGGTCAAAATAATACCTTGAAATTTTGCTTGCAATATGGGTGTCAAACGAAAGGCCATAGTTTTAATTTGACCTGTTAAATATTTCGATGTATTTATCGATAAATGACTTATCGGTCAAAATGTAATTCTCATTAAACCTTGGATTTTGCTTGCAATATGGTTGTCAAACGAAAGGGCAAGGCCACAGCTTCCATTTGAACTGTTCCATATTTTGATATATTTATCGGTAAATGAGTTATGGGTCAAAATGTAGTTCCCATAAAACCTTGAAACTTGCTTGCAATATGGGTGTCAAACGAAAGGGCAAGGCCACAGCTTTCATTTGGACTGTTCCATATTTCGATGTACTTATCGATAAATGACTTATCGGTCAAAATATAAGCTTGAGATTTGCGTGCAATATCGGTATCACACAAAAGGGCAACGCCACTTGTTTCATTTGAACTGTCCCATATTTTGATATATTTATCGATAAATAACTTATCGGTCGAAATGTGGTCAAAATAATACCTTCAAATTTTGCTTGCAATATGGGTGTCAAACGAATGGCCATAGTTTTAATTTGACCTCTTAAATATTTCGATGTATTTATCGATAAAGGGTTATCGGCAAAAATGTGATACTCATTAAACATTGAAATCTGCTTGCTATATGGGTGTCAAACGAAAGGGCAAGACCATACCTTTCATTTGATCTGTTCTATATTTCGTTTTGTTTATCGGTAAAGGAGTTATCGGTCAAGATCGGGTTGCACTAAAACCTTGAAATTTGCGTGCAATATCGGTATCACATGAAAGAGAAAGGCCACAGCTTTCATTTGGACTGTTCCATATTTCGATGTATTTATCGATAAATGACTTATCGGTCAAAATGTGATTCTCATTAAACCTTGAAATCTGCTTGCAATATGGGTGTCAAACGAAAGGGCAAGGCCATGGATCTCATTTGAACTGTTCCATATTTCGATATATTTATCGATAAATAACTTATCGGTCAAAATGTGGTCAAAATAAAGCCTTGAAATTTGCGTGCAATATCGGTATCACACGAAAGGGCAAGGCCACAGCTTTCATTTGAACTGTTCCATATTTCGATGTATTTATCGATAAATGACTTATCGGTCAAAATATAAGCTTGAAATTTGCTTGCAATATCAGTGTCAAACGAAAGGGAAGGCGACAGGTTTCATTTGAACTTTCCCATATTTTGATAAATTTATCGATAGATTACTTATCGGTCGAAATGTGGTCAAAATAATACCTTGAAATTGTGCTTGCAATGTGGGTGTCAAACGAAAGGGCAAGGCCACAGCTTTCATTTGAACTTTTCCATATTTCGATGTATTTATCGATAAATGACTTATCGGTCAAAATATAAGCTTGAAATTTGCTTGCAATATCAGTGTCAAACGAAAGGGCAAGGCCACAGGTTTCATTTGAACTTTCCCATATTTTGATAAATTTATCCATAAAACCTTGAAATTTTGCATCCAGTATGGGTGTCAAATGAAATGGGAAGGCCACAGGTTTCATTTCAACTGTTCTATATTTTGATAGATTTATCGGCAAATGCGTTATGGGTCAAAATGTGGTTCCCATAAAGCCTGGAAATTTTGCATGCAATATGGGTGTCAAACGAAAGGGAAAGGCCCCGGCTTTCATTTGAACTGTGCCATATTTCGATATATTTATCGGTAAATGAGTTATCGGTTAAGATCTGGTTGCACTAAAACCTTGAAATGAGTTATGGGTCATAATGTGGTTCCCATAAAACCTTTAAATTTTGCGTGCAATATGGGTGTAAAACGAAAGAGAAAGGCCCCGGATTTCATTTGAACTGTGCCATATTTCGATATATTTATCGGTAAATGAGTTATCGGTTAAGATCTGGTTGCACTAAAACCTTGAAATGAGTTATGGGTCATAATGTGGTTCCCATAAAACCTTTAAATTTTGCGTGCAATATGGGTGTCAAACGAAAGGGAAAGGCCCCGGCTTTCATTTGAACTGTGCCATATTTCGATATATTTATCGTTAAATGAGTTATCGGTTAAGATCTGGTTGCACTAAAACCTTGAAATGAGTTATGGGTCATAATGTGGTTCCCAAAAAACCTCGAAATTTTGCGTGCAATATGGGTGTCAAACGAAAGGGCAAGGCCACGGCTTCCATTTGAACTGTGCCATATTTCAATATATTTATCGGTAAATGAGTTATCGGTTAAGATCTGGTTGCACTAAAACTTTGAAATGAGTTATGGGTCATAATGTGGTTCCCATAAAACCTTGAAATTTTGTGTGCAATATGTGTGTCAAACGAAATGGCAAGGCCTCGGCTTTCATTTGAAGTGTGCCATATTTCGATATAGTTATCGGTAAATGAGATATCGGTTAAGATCTGGTTGCACTAAAACCTTGAAATGAGTTATGGGTCATAATGTGGTTCCCATAAAACCTTTAAATTTTGCGTGCAATATGGGTGTCAAACGAAAGGGAAAGGCCCCGGCTTTCATTTGAACTGTGCCATATTTCGATATATTTATCGGTAAATGAGTTATCGGTTAAGATCTGGTTGCACTAAAACCTTGAAATGAGTTATGGGTCATAATGTGGTTCCCAAAAAACCTCGAAATTTTGCGTGCAATATGGGTGTCAAACGAAAATGCAAGGCCACGGCTTCCATTTGAACTGTGATATATTTCGATATATTTATCGGTAAATGAGTTATCGGCTAAGATCTGGTTGCACTAAAACCTTGAAATGACTTATCGGTCAAAATGCGATTCTCATTAAACCTTGAAATCTGCTTGCAATATGGGTGCCAAACGAAAGGGCAAGGCCATGGATCTCATTTGAACTGTTCCATATTTCGATATATTTATCGATAAATAACTTATCGGTCAAAATGTGGTCAAAATAAAACCTTGAAATTTTGCGTGCAATATGGGTGTCAAACGAAAGGGCAAGACCCTGGCTTTTATTTGAGCAGTGCCATATTTCGATATATTTATCGGTAAATGAGTTATCGGTTAAGATCTGGTTGCACTAAAACCTTGAAATTAGTTATGGGTCATAATGTGGTTCCCATAAAACCTTGAAATTTTGCGTGCAATATGGGTTTCCCATATTTTGATAAATTTATCGATAGATTACTTATCGGTCGAAATGTGGTCAAAATAATACCTTGAAATTTTGCTTGCAATATGGGTGTCAAACGAAAGGGCAAGGCCACAGCTTCCATTTGAACTGTTCCATATTTTGATATATTTATCCATGAAACCTTGAAATTTTGCATCCAGTATGGGTATCAAATGAAAGGGAAAGCCCACAGGTTTCTTTTGAACTGTTCCATATTTTGATATATTTATCGGTAAATGAGTTATGGGTCAAAATGAAGTTCCCATAAAACCTTGAAACTTGCTTGCAATTTGAGTGTCAAACGAAAGGGCAAGGCCACAGCTATCATTTGGACTGTTCCATATTTCGATGTATTTATCGATAAATGACTTATCGGTCAAAATATAAGCTTGAAATTTGCTTGCAATATCAGTGTCAAACGAAAGGGCAAGGCCATGGATCTCATTTGAAATGTTCCATATTTCGATATATTTATCGATAAATAACTTATCGGTCAAAATGTGGTCAAAATAAAACCTTCAAATTTGCTTGCAATATCGGTATCACACGAAAGGGCAAGACAACAGCTTCCATTTGAACTGTTCCATATTTCAATGTATTTATCGATAAATGACTTATCGGTCAAAATGTAATTCTCATTAAACCTTGGAATTTGCGTGCAATATGGGTGTCAAACGAAAGGGCAAGGCCACAGCTTCCATTTGAACTGTTCCATATTTTGATATATTTATCGGTAAATGAGTTATGGGTCAAAATGAAGTTCCCATAAAACCTTGAAACTTGCTTGCAATTTGAGTGTCAAACGAAAGGGCAAGGCCACAGCTATCATTTGGACTGTTCCATATTTCGATTTATTTATCGATAAATGACTTATCGGTCAAAATAATACCTTGAAATTTTGCTTGCAATATGGGTGTCAAACGAAAGGGCAAGGCCACAGCTTCCATTTGAACTTTCCAATATTTTGATAAATTTATCGATAGATTACTTATCGGTCGAAATGTGGTCAAAATAATACCTTGAAATTTTGCTTGCAATATGGGTGTCAAACGAAAGGGAAAGACAACAGCTTTGCACTAAAACCTTGAAATGAGTTATGGGTCATAATGTGGTTCCCAAAAAACCTCGAAATTTTGCGTGCAATATGGGTGTCAAACGAAAGGGCAAGGCCACGGCTTCCATTTGAACTGTGCCATATTTCGATATATTTATCGGTAAATGAGTTATCGGTTAAGATCTGGTTGCACTTAAACCTTGAAATGACTTATCGGTCAAAATGCGATTCTCATTAAACCTTGAAATCTGCTTGCAATATGGGTGTCAAACGAAAGGGCAAGGCCATGCATCTCATTTGAACTGTTCCATATTTCGATATATTTATCGATAAATAACTTATCGGTCAAAATGTGGTCAAAATAAAACCTTGAAATTTTGCGTGCAATATGGGTGTCAAACGAAAGGGCAAGGCCCTGGCTTTTATTTGAGCAGTGCCATATTTCGATATATTTATCGGTAAATGAGTTATCGGTTAAGATCTGGTTGCACTAAAACCTTGAAATTAGTTATGGGTCATAATGTGGTTCCCATAAAACCTTGAAATTTTGCGTGCAATATGGGTTTCCCATATTTTGATAAATTTATCGATAGATTACTTATCGGTCGAAATGTGGTCAAAATAATACCTTGAAATTTTGCTTGCAATATGGGTGTCAAACGAAAGGGCAAGGCCACAGCTTCCATTTGAACTGTTCCATATTTTGATATATTTATCCATAAAACCTTGAAATTTTGCATCCAGTATGGGTATCAAATGAAAGGGAAAGCCCAAGGTTTCTTTTGAACTGTTCCATATTTTGATATATTTATCGGTAAATGAGTTATGGGTCAAAATGAAGTTCCCATAAAACCTTGAAACTTGCTTGCAATTTGAGTGTCAAACGAAAGGGCAAGGCCACAGCTATCATTTGGACTGTTCCATATTTCGATGTATTTATCGATAAATGACTTATCGGTTAAAATATAAGCTTGAAATTTGCTTGCAATATCAGTGTCAAACGAAAGGGCAAGGCCACAGGTTTCATTTGAACTTTCCCATATTTTGATAAATTTATCGATAGATTACTTATCGGTCGAAATGTGGTCAAAATAATACCTTGAAATTTTGCTTGCAATATGGGTGTCAAACGAAAGGGAAAGACAACAGCTTTGCACTAAAACCTTGTAATGAGTTATGGGTCATAATGTGGTTCCCATAAAACATTGAAATTTTGCGTGCAATATGGGTTTCCCATATTTTGATAAATTTATCGATAGATTACTTATCGGTCGAAATGTGGTCAAAATAATACCTTGAAATCTGCTTGCAATATGGGTGTCAAACGAAAGGGCAAGGCCATGGATCTCATTTGAAATGTTCCATATTTCGATATATTTATCGATAAATAACTTATCGGTCAAAATGTGGTCAAAATAAAACCTTCAAATTTGCTTGCAATATCGGTATCACACGAAAGGGCAAGACAACAGCTTCCATTTGAACTGTTCCATATTTCAATGTATTTATCGATAAATGACTTATCGTTCAAAATGTAATTCTCATTAAACCTTGGAATTTGCGTGCAATATGGGTGTCAAACGAAAGGGCAAGGCCACAGCTTCCATTTGAACTGTTCCATATTTTGATAGATTTATCGGTAAATGAGTTATGGGTCAAAATGAAGTTCCCATAAAACCTTGAAACTTGCTTGCAATTTGAGTGTCAAACGAAAGGGCAAGGCCACAGCTATCATTTGGACTGTTCCATATTTCGATTTATTTATCGATAAATGACTTATCGGTCAAAATAATACCTTGAAATTTTGCTTGCAATATGGGTGTCAAACGAAAGGGCAAGGCCACAGCTTCCATTTGAACTGTTCCATATTTTGATATATTTATCCATAAAACCTTGAAATTTTGCATCCAGTATGGGTATCAAATGAAAGGGAAAGCCCACAGGTTTCTTTTGAACTGTTCCATATTTTGATATATTTATCGGTAAATGAGTTATGGGTCAAAATGAAGTTCCCATAAAACCTTGAAACTTGCTTGCAATTTGAGTGTCAAACGAAAGGGCAAGGCCACAGCTATCATTTGGACTGTTCCATATTTCGATGTATTTATCGATAAATGACTTATCGGTCAAAATATAAGCTTGAAATTTGCTTGCAATATCAGTGTCAAACGAAAGGGCAAGGCCACAGGTTTCATTTGAACTTTCCAATATTTTGATAAATTTATCGATAGATTACTTATCGGTCGAAATGTGGTCAAAATAATACCTTGAAATTTTGCTTGCAATATGGGTGTCAAACGAAAGGGAAAGACAACAGCTTTGCACTAAAACCTTGAAATGAGTTATGGGTCATAATGTGGTTCCCATAAAACCTTGAAATTTTGCGTGCAATATGGGTTTCCCATATTTTGATAAATTTATCGATAGATTACTTATCGGTCGAAATGTGGTCAAAATAATACCTTGAAATCTGCTTGCAATATGGGTGTCAAACGAAAGGGCAAGGCCATGGATCTCATTTGAAATGTTCCATATTTCGATATATTTATCGATAAATAACTTATCGGTCGAAATGTGGTCAAAATAATACCTTGAAATTTTGCTTGCAGTATAGGTGTCAAACGAAAGGGCAAGACAACAGCTTCCATTTGAACTGTTCCATATTTCAATGTATTTATCGATAAATGACTTATCGGTCAAAATAATACCTTGAAATTTTGCTTGCAATATGGGTGTCAAACGAAAGGGCAAGGCCACAGCTTCCATTTGAACTGTTCCATATTTTGATATATTTATCCATAAAACCTTGAAATTTTGCATCCAGTATGGGTATCAAATGAAAGGGAAAGCCCACAGGTTTCTTTTGAACTGTTCCATATTTTGATATATTTATCGGTAAATGAGTTATGGGTCAAAATGAAGTTCCCATAAAACCTTGAAACTTGCTTGCAATTTGAGTGTCAAACGAAAGGGCAAGGCCACAGCTATCATTTGGACTGTTCCATATTTCGATGTATTTATCGATAAATGACTTATCGGTCAAAATATAAGCTTGAAATTTGCTTGCAATATCAGTGTCAAACGAAAGGGCAAGGCCACAGGTTTCATTTGAACTTTCCAATATTTTGATAAATTTATCGATAGATTACTTATCGGTCGAAATGTGGTCAAAATAATACCTTGAAATCTGCTTGCAATATGGGTGTCAAACGAAAGGGCAAGGCCACAGGTTTCATTTGAACTTTCCAATATTTTGATAAATTTATCGATAGATTACTTATCGGTCGAAATGTGGTCAAAATAATACCTTGAAATCTGCTTGCAATATGGGTGTCAAACGAAAGGGCAAGGCCATGGATCTCATTTGAAATGTTCCATATTTCGATATATTTATCGATAAATAACTTATCGGTCGAAATGTGGTCAAAATAATACCTTGAAATTTTGCTTGCAATATCAGTGTCAAACGAAAGGGCAAGGCCACAGGTTTCATTTGAACTTTCCAATATTTTGATAAATTTATCGATAGATTACTTATCGGTCGAAATGTGGTCAAAATAATACCTTGAAATCTGCTTGCAATATGGGTGTCAAACGAAAGGGCAAGGCCATGGATCTCATTTGAAATGTTCCATATTTCGATATATTTATCGATAAATAACTTATCGGTCGAAATGTGGTCAAAATAATACCTTGAAATCTGCTTGCAATATGGGTGTCAAACGAAAGGGCAAGGCCATGGATCTCATTTGAAATGTTCCATATTTCGATATATTTATCGATAAATAACTTATCGGTCGAAATGTGGTCAAAATAATACCTTGAAATTTTGCTTGCAATATGGGTGTCAAACGAAAGGGCAAGGCCACAGCTTCCATTTGAACTGTTCCATATTTTGATATATTTATCGGTAAATGAGTTATGGGTCAAAATGAAGTTCCCATAAAACCTTGAAACTTGCTTGCAATTTGAGTGTCAAACGAAAGGGCAAGGCCACAGCTATCATTTGGACTGTTCCATATTTCGATTTATTTATCGATAAATGACTTATCGGTCAAAATATAAGCTTGAAATTTGCTTGCAATATCAGTGTCAAACGAAAGGGCAAGGCCACAGGTTTCATTTGGAGTGTTCCATATTTCGATGCACTTATCGATAAATGACTTATCGGTCAAAATGTAATTCTCATTAAAAATTGAAATCGGCTTGCATTATGGGTGTCAAACGAAAGGGCAAGACAACAGATTTCATTTGGACTGTTCCATATTTCGATGTATTTATCGATAAATGAGTTATCGGTCAAAATGTTGTTCCCATAAAACCTTGAAATTTGCGTGCAATATGGGTGTCAAACGAAAAGGCAAGGCCATAGTTTTCATTTGAACTGTTCCGTATTTCAATGTATTTATCGATAAATGACTTATCGGTCAAAATGTGGCCAAAAAAACCTTAAAGTTTGCTTGCAATATCGGTAGAACACGAAAGTTCAAGGCCACAGCTTTCATTTGAACTGTTCCATATTTCGATATATTTATCGATAAATGAGTTATCGGTCAAAATGTTGTTCCCATATAACCCTGAAATTTGCGTGCAATATGGGTGTCAAACGAAAAGGCAAGGCCATAGCTTTCACTTGAACTGTTCCATATTTCGATATATTTATCGATAAATCCCTTATCGGTCAAAATGTGGTCAAAATAAAACCTTAAAATTTGCTTGCAATACCGGTATAACACGAAAGTTCAATGCCACAGCTTTCCTTTGAACTGTTCCATATTTCGATGTATTTATCGATAATTGACTTATCGGTCAAAATATAAGCTTGCGATTTGCGTGCAATATCGGTATCACACGAAAGTTCAAGGCCACAGCTTTCCTTTGAACTGTTCCATATTTCGATATATTTATCGATAAATGAGTTATCGGTCAAAATCTTGTTTCCATAAAACCTTGAAATTTGCCTGCAATATGGGTGTCAAACGAAAGGGCAAAGCCACAGGCTTCATTCGAACTAAACCATATCTCGATATATTTATCGATAAATAACTTATCGGTCAAAATGTGGTCAAAATAAAACCTTAAAATTTGCTTGCAATATCGGTATAACACGAAAGTTCAAGGCCACAGCTTTCCTTTGAACTGTTCCATATTTCGATGTATTTATCGATAATTGACTTATCGGTCAAAATATAAGCTTGGGATTTGCGTGCAATATCGGTATCACACGAAAGTTCAAGGCCACAGCTTTCCTTTGAACTGTTCCATATTTCGATGTATTTATCGATAATTGACTTATCGGTCAAAATATAAGCTTGCGATTTGCGTGCAATATCGGTATCACACGAAAGTTCAAGGCCACAGCTTTCCTTTGAACTGTTCCATATTTCGATATATTTATCGGTAAATGAGTTATCGGTTAAAATGTGGTTCCCATAAAACCTTGAAATTTTGCTTGCATTATGGGTGTCAAACGAAAGGGCAAGGCCACAGCTTTCATTTGGACTGTTCCATATTTCGATGTATTTATCGATAAATGACTTATCTAGCGATAATCAATGTATCGCAAATTTTTTTGCTCAATTCTTCACTTCTAACTATTTTGCTGTCACCAATTCAAACTTTCAAAACTATCCCTATAAGCTACACGGGACAAATTCAATTAATTCACCAATTATATGCGCCAAAGATATTCTAATTTACCTTAAAACCTTAAAAGAATCTTTTAAATATGGTCCTGATAGGATTCTTAAATGGCCTGCAATATGGGTGTCAAACGAAAGGGCAAAGCCACAGGCTTCATTCGAACTAAACCATATCTCGATATATTTATCGATAAATAACTTATCGGTCAAAATGTGGTCAAAATAAAACCTTAAAATTTGCTTGCAATATCGGTATAACACGAAAGTTCAAGGCCACAGCTTTCCTTTGAACTGTTCCATATTTCGATGTATTTATCGATAATTGACTTATCGGTCAAAATATAAGCTTGGGATTTGCGTGCAATATCGGTATCACACGAAAGTTCAAGGCCACAGCTTTCCTTTGAACTGTTCCATATTTCGATGTATTTATCGATAATTGACTTATCGGTCAAAATATAAGCTTGCGATTTGCGTGCAATATCGGTATCACACGAAAGTTCAAGGCCACAGCTTTCCTTTGAACTGTTCCATATTTCGATATATTTATCGGTAAATGAGTTATCGGTTAAAATGTGGTTCCCATAAAACCTTGAAATTTTGCTTGCATTATGGGTGTCAAACGAAAGGGCAAGGCCACAGCTTTCATTTGGACTGTTCCATATTTCGATGTATTTATCGATAAATGACTTATCGGTCAAAAGGTGATTCTCATTAAACCTTGAAATCTGCTGGTAATATGGGTGACAAACGAAACGGCAAGGCCATAGCTTTCATTTGAGCTGTTCCATATTTCGATGTATTTATCGATAAATGACTTATCGGGCAAAATGTGATTCTCACTAAACTTTAAAATTTGCGTGCAATGTGGGTGTCAAGCGAAAGGGCAAAGCCACATGTTTCATTTTGACTGTTCCATATTTTGATATATTTATCGGTAAATGAGTTATGGGTCAAAATGTGGTTCCCATAAAACCTCGAAATTTTGCTTGCAATATGGATGCCAAACGAAAGAGCAAGGCCACAGCTTTCATTTGGACTGTTCCCTATTTCGATGTATTTATCGATAAATTACTTATCGGTCAAAATGTGATTCTCATTAAACCTAGAAATGTGATTGCAATATGGGTGTCAAACGAAAGGGCAAGGCCATAGCTTTCATTTGAACTGTTCCATATTTCTATATGTTTATCGATAACTAACTTATCAGTCAAAATGTGGTCAAAATAAAACCTTGAAATTTGCTTGCAATATCGGTATCACACGAAAGGGCAAGGCCACAGCTTTCATTTGAACTGTTCCATATTTCGATGTTTTTATCGATAAATGACTTATCGGTCAAAATATAAGCTTGAGATTTGCGTGTAATATCGGTATCACACGAAATTGCAAGGCCACAGGTTTCATTTGAACTGCCCCATATTTTGATATATTTAATGTGGTCAAAACAATACCTTCAAATTTTGCTTGCAATATGGGTGTCAAACGAAAGGCCATAGTTTTAATTTGACCTGTTAAATATTTCGATGTATTTATCGATAAATGGGTTATCGGTAAAAATGTGATACTCATTAAACCTTGAAATCCGCTTGCTATGTGGGTGTCAAACAAAGGGGAAAACCATAGCTTTCATTTGAACTGTTCTATATTTCGATGTATTTATTTATTTATTTTATTTATTTATGTCTAAAGTACAGCAGACACTTAAGATTACAAATTATATTAAACTTACATTAATTGTTACATAAAAAATATGTTTTTAATTTAAATTGAGTTACCAGTTTAGAACTCGTTAAATCCAAATCTAGAAAATTTGAGAAATAGTTAAATTCAAAAAGAGATCTATTCAAAGGAGCATTAGCTCCATACACAGTTCTATTAAAAGCCATACGAAACATTTCAAAACTACGAAAGTTTCTGGAGGGAACAATAAAATTTATATGCTGTAGAAGAGAATGGCAATCAATCTTGCCAGAGACAAGATCAACAATAAAAGAAATTGACAAAAGTGTTCTCCTATTTGGTAGTGATAATAAACTTATTAATCGGCATCGTGAAACGTAGGACGGAATCGGATCAGAAAAGTTAAGATATCGCAGGGCAAAACGAATAAAGCACTTTGGACTATCTCCAAACGATTAATATGAACTAAATGGTATTGCCTCCATATATAAGCTGCATATTCAAGTTTGGAGGGTACAATTGCAGAATATAAAATCTTATAAGTATACGGATCTGAGAAGTTAGAAGAGTGGCGTTTGATAAAAGCAGGTGTTCCAAAGGAACCAGCAATAATGTAATTTAAATGCGTATTAAAGTTTAACTTAGCATCAGAATACACCCCGAGATCTTTAATTTCGTTAACCTCAGTTAGGCACGATTCCCCTAAGAAATAGCAAGTCGACCAAGGTTTAATCATTTTCGAGCAAGTGGCTTTATGGCACTTGGTAATATTAAGAGAAAGCTTGTTCAAACTGCAATAGTTAAAGAATTTATTAAGATCATTTTGAAGTAACAACGTGTCATAAGACTGTTCGATTTCTGAGTATACTTTGAGGTCGTCTGCATAAAGGAGAAATTTAGACGATGTAAAACAGCAAGAAATATTGTTAATGAATAATGTGAACAATAAAGGTCCCAGAATGCTACCTTGTGGTACCCTGAGGTAGCAACAAATGGCTTCGAGATCTCACCATCTATAGCAACTACACAATTCCTATTGTGCAAGTACGACGTAATCCATTTAAGGATACTGGAATGAAACCCCATGCAGCCAAGTTTTTCGATAAGGATTTTGTGAGAAATTTTGTCGAACGCCTTTGAAAAATCCGTGTAAATGGTATCAATTTGAAAACCATTACGAAAGCATGAATAACAATCTTCAGCAAAGACTGCAAGATTGGAGACCGTTGATCTTGCAGAAACCAATCCATGTTGATTTGGACAAATAAGATGCTTCACGTTAAAATACAGTTTATCTTTTATGATGCATTCGAACAACTTAGCAATAGACGAAAGCTTAGATATTAGCCTGTAGTTCGTTATATCATTTTTATTTCCACTCTTAAAAACAGGAGTGATAGTGGTGCTTTTCCAAACATCAATGAAAACTCCTGAGGCTAAAGACAAATTGAACAATTTGGTAAGAGGTTTCACAAGCGCTGAGAAATTTTTTAATATTTTCATGGATAGTCCATCCACGTCTGTTTGAGACGAGTCTTTAACATCCTTTAGCCCTCCCATAATATCAATTTCCGACAAAACCAGTGATCCTTAGCTTAAGGCTCTTAAAAATAGGAAAACGCGATCATTTAATTTATATAAGAAATCCGGATTAAATAAACATTACTTACTGTATTCCATTCTACGTCAGAAGTACATAGATTTAAATAAAAAGTGCTATAAAGCTTATATCTCTAAAACCAAAAGAGACATTATTCTCAATCCAAAGTCATTCTATGGTTTCGTAAATTCTAAACGTGAAGTATCAGGGTTTCCCTCAGCCATGAAATATCAATCTAGCGATAATCAATGTATCGCAAATTTTTTTGCTCAATTCTTCACTTCTAACTATTTTGCTGTCACCAATTCAAACTTTCAAAACTATCCCTATAAGCTACACGGGACAAATTCAATTAATTCACCAATTATATGCGCCAAAGATATTCTAATTTACCTTAAAACCTTAAAAGAATCTTTTAAATATGGTCCTGATAGGATTCTTAAATGGCTTTAGAAAAAATCTGCACACCGACGTTATTTATACGGATTTCAGCAAAGCTTTTGACAAAGTGTGTCACTCTTTACTTATTCATAAACTCGATCAGTTGGGCTTCCAGCCGGGTCTCAATCGCAGGATCTCTGCTTACCTTAGTGACAGGACACAAAGAGTAATGTTTAAAAATTTAGTGTCCGATGTCATTTATGTCTCTTCGGGGGTTCCTCAAGGAAGCCATTTTGGCCCGATTCTGTTCTTGTTGTTTATAAATGATATTTCTACAATAATAAAATTTTCAAAAATGTTAATGTATGCCGACGACGTAAAGCTTTTCATGTCATTCGCGTCATTTGAAGATAGAAATAAGCTACAATCAGATCTAGATACACTTGTTACTTGGTGCGATTTAAATTATATGCCACTTAACCTTAAAAATTGTAAACACATGGATTTTTCGCGTGGAATTTCTCAGCCGGCTTCCCATACAATTAAAAATTATAGTAGTGAGCAAGTGTATGATTTTGTTGACCTGGGGGTTACTATGGACTATAAACTCCGTTTCAACCGCCATATTAGCACAACAGTCAATAAGGCTAGAGGTGTCCTAGCATTCGCTAAACGATGGTCTAAAGAATTTAGCGACCCTTATGTAACTAAAGCCCTCTTCACTACATTAGTCAGACGGATACTTGAATACGGTTCTATAATTTGGAACCCGCGTTACCAGGTTCATGTAGATCGCCTTAAATCAGTTCAAAAAAACTTTTCACTATTTGCCTTAAGAGATTTTCATTGGGATCCCTTGTACAATCTGCCACCCTATACGAATCGTTTAAAACTAATTAATCTGCACACACTTTCTAGTCGGAGGGAAATGCTTGGAATTATTTTTATGATTAAATTGCTAAATGGTTCACTATCCAGCCCATTTCTTCTAAGTGAAGTGAACTTCAATGTACCGTCTCGTCCTTCAAGGCATTTTAAACCTCTAGTCTTAAAACAGTGCCGAACCAATTTTCAGTTAACTGAGCGTTTTCGCTGTTTGTGTCAAGATTATAACTCTCTTTCTGGTAGATTTGATATTTCAGAATCGCTTTTCAGCACAAAAAAATCAATTCTTTCTATCCTAAATTCACAGCTACTAATTGTTTCTTATGCTTTCTTAATGTATAATCTATCCTATATTTACTTTACTTAGCTGATGAAGTTTTCTCTGTAGCTGAGCAGTTTTAGATCTCGACGATTAACAAACCAAAGCCTTTCAACGACTCGGCACGAACGAATAATCCGCGCGTTATACGGATGCGCCCCTCGCGCCGGTCGGGCGGGATATGGTGGGTAATCCGTTGGGAATTAGTATTATTAAAAAAACGAAGGGGCACGGCCACAGCTTTTATTTGAACTGTTCTATATTTTGATATATTTATAGATAAATGAGTTATCGGTCAAAATGTCGTTCCCATAAAACCTTGAAATTTGCGTGCAATACGGGTGTCAAACGAAAGGGCAAGGCCACAACCTTCATTTGAACTATTCCATATTTCGATATATTTATCGATAAATGAGTTATCGGTCAAAATGTGGTTCCTTGAAATTTGCGTGCAATATGGGTGTCAAACGAAAGGGCAAAGCCACAGGTTTTGATTGATTGATTGATTTATTCATTTTTCTTTCTGAAATAAACATTTGCATTCAAATTACAATTTTAACTTAAATTAATATTATGTTAATATTAAAAGAAAGAAAAGGTAAGGCATTCTGCAAAAAGTATTGATATTTTAGTATCGAATGCCGTCTTAAAACAAATTAAATGCACATTATCAAAAGTGTGTGGGGTGAAATTCAGTATAACCTATACATTGTAAAGTAAATTTAATTAAGTTGGTTTCATTTGGACTGTTCCATATTTCGATATAGTTATCGACAAATGAGTTAACGGTTAAAATGTTGTTCCCATAAAACCTTGAACTTTGCTTGCAATATGGGTATCAAACGAAAGGGCAAGGCCACAGCTTTCATTTGGACTGTTCCATATTTCGATGTATCTATCGATAAATGACTTGTCGGTCAAAATGTGGTCAACCTAAAACCTTAAAATTTGCTTGCAATATCGGTATAACACGAAAGGGCAAGGCCACAGCTTTCATTTGAACTGTTCCATATTTCGATGTATTTATCGATAAATGACTTGTCGGTAAAAATGTGATTCTCATTAAACCTTGAAATCTGCTTGCAATATGGGTGTCAAACGAAAAGACAAGGCCATAGCTTTCATTTGAACTGTTCCATATTTCGATGTATTTATCGATAAATGAATTATCGGTCAAAATGTGGCCAAAAAAAACCTTGCAATTTGCTTGAAATATGGGTATAACACGAAAGTTCAAGGCCACAGCTTTCCTTTGAACTGTTCCATATTTCGATGTATTTATCGATAATTGACTTATCGGTCAAAATATAAGCTTGGGATTTGCGTGCAATATCGGTATCACACGAAAGTTCAAGGCCACAGCTTTCCTTTGAACTGTTCCATATTTCGATGTATTTATCGATAATTGACTTATCGGTCAAAATATAAGCTTGCGATTTGCGTGCAATATCGGTATCACACGAAAGTTCAAGGCCACAGCTTTCCTTTGAACTGTTCCATATTTCGATATATTTATCGGTAAATGAGTTATCGGTTAAAATGTGGTTCCCATAAAACCTTGAAATTTTGCTTGCAGTATGGGTGTCAAACGAAAGGGCAAGGCCACAGCTTTCATTTGGACTGTTCCATATTTCGATGTATTTATCGATAAATGACTTATCGGTCAAAAGGTGATTCTCATTAAACCTTGAAATCTGCTGGTAATATGGGTGACAAACGAAACGGCAAGGCCATAGCTTTCATTTGAGCTGTTCCATATTTCGATGTATTTATCCATAAATGACTTATCGGGCAAAATGTGATTCTCACTAAACTTTAAAATTTGCGTGCAATGTGGGTGTCAAGCGAAAGGGCAAAGCCACATGTTTAATTTTGACTGTTCCATATTTTGATATATTTATCGGTAAATGAGTTATGGGTCAAAATGTGGTTCCCATAAAACCTCGAAATTTTGCTTGCAATATGGATGCCAAACGAAAGAGCAAGGCCACAGCTTTCATTTGGACTGTTCCCTATTTCGATGTATTTATCGATAAATTACTTATCGGTCAAAATGTGATTCTCATTAAACCTAGAAATGTGATTGCAATATGGGTGTCAAACGAAAGGGCAAGGCCATAGCTTTCATTTGAACTGTTCCATATTTTGATATATTTAATGTGGTCAAAACAATACCTTCAAATTTTGCTTGCAATATGGGTGTCAAACGAAAGGCCATAGTTTTAATTTGACCTGTTAAATATTTCGATGTATTTACCGATAAATGGGTTATCGGTAAAAATGTGATACTCATTAAACCTTGAAATCCGCTTGCTATGTGGGTGTCAAACAAAGGGGAAAACCATAGCTTTCATTTGAACTGTTCTATATTTCGATGTATTTATTTATTTATTTTATTTATTTATGTCTAAAGTACAGCAGACACTTAAGATTACAAATTATATTAAACTTACATTAATTGTTACATAAAAAATATGTTTTTAATTTAAATTGAGTTACCAGTTTAGAACTCGTTAAATCCAAATCTAGAAAATTTGAGAAATAGTTAAATTCAAAAAGAGATCTATTCAAAGGAGCATTAGCTCCATACACAGTTCTATTAAAAGCCATACGAAACATTTCAAAACTACGAAAGTTTCTGGAGGGAACAATAAAATTTATATGCTGTAGAAGAGAATGGCAATCAATCTTGCCAGAGACAAGATCAACAATAAAAGAAATTGACAAAAGTGTTCTCCTATTTGGTAGTGATAATAAACTTATTAATCGGCATCGTGAAACGTAGGACGGAATCGGATCAGAAAAGTTAAGATATCGCAGGGCAAAACGAATAAAGCACTTTGGACTATCTCCAAACGATTAATATGAACTAAATGGTATTGCCTCCATATATAAGCTGCATATTCAAGTTTGGAGGGTACAATTGCAGAATATAAAATCTTATAAGTATACGGATCTGAGAAGTTAGAAGAGTGGCGTTTGATAAAAGCAGGTGTTCCAAAGGAACCAGCAATAATGTAATTTAAATGCGTATTAAAGTTTAACTTAGCATCAGAATACACCCCGAGATCTTTAATTTCGTTAACCTCAGTTAGGCACGATTCCCCTAAGAAATAGCAAGTCGACCAAGGTTTAATCATTTTCGAGCAAGTGGCTTTATGGCACTTGGTAATATTAAGAGAAAGCTTGTTCAAACTGCAATAGTTAAAGAATTTATTAAGATCATTTTGAAGTAACAACGTGTCATAAGACTGTTCGATTTCTGAGTATACTTTGAGGTCGTCTGCATAAAGGAGAAATTTAGACGATGTAAAACAGCATGAAATATTGTTAATGAATAATGTGAACAATAAAGGTCCCAGAATGCTACCTTGTGGTACCCTGAGGTAGCAACAAATGGCTTCGAGATCTCACCATCTATAGCAACTACACAATTCCTATTGTGCAAGTACGACGTAATCCATTTAAGGATACTGGAATGAAACCCCATGCAGCCAAGTTTTTCGATAAGGATTTTGTGAGAAATTTTGTCGAACGCCTTTGAAAAATCCGTGTAAATGGTATCAATTTGAAAACCATTACGAAAGCATGAATAACAATCTTCAGCAAAGACTGCAAGATTGGAGACCGTTGATCTTGCAGAAACCAATCCATGTTGATTTGGACAAATAAGATGCTTCACGTTAAAATACAGTTTATCTTTTATGATGCATTCGAACAACTTAGCAATAGACGAAAGCTTAGATATTAGCCTGTAGTTCGTTATATCATTTTTATTTCCACTCTTAAAAACAGGAGTGATAGTGGTGCTTTTCCAAACATCAATGAAAACTCCTGAGGCTAAAGACAAATTGAACAATTTGGTAAGAGGTTTCACAAGCGCTGAGAAATTTTTTAATATTTTCATGGATAGTCCATCCACGTCTGTTTGAGACGAGTCTTTAACATCCTTTAGCCCTCCCATAATATCAATTTCCGACAAAACCAGTGATCCTTAGCTTAAGGCTCTTAAAAATAGGAAAACGCGATCATTTAATTTATATAAGAAATCCGGATTAAATAAACATTACTTACTGTATTCCATTCTACGTCAGAAGTACATAGATTTAAATAAAAAGTGCTATAAAGCTTATATCTCTAAAACCAAAAGAGACATTATTCTCAATCCAAAGTCATTCTATGGTTTCGTAAATTCTAAACGTGAAGTATCAGGGTTTCCCTCAGCCATGAAATATCAATCTAGCGATAATCAATGTATCGCAAATTTTTTTGCTCAATTCTTCACTTCTAACTATTTTGCTGTCACCAATTCAAACTTTCAAAACTATCCCTATAAGCTACACGGGACAAATTCAATTAATTCACCAATTATATGCGCCAAAGATATTCTAATTTACCTTAAAACCTTAAAAGAATCTTTTAAATATGGTCCTGATAGGATTCTTAAATGGCTTTAGAAAAAATCTGCACCGACGTTATTTATACGGATTTCAGCAAAGCTTTTGACAAAGTGTGTCACTCTTTACTTATTCATAAACTCGATCAGTTGGGCTTCCAGCCGGGTCTCAATCGCAGGATCTCTGCTTACCTTAGTGACAGGACACAAAGAGTAATGTTTAAAAATTTAGTGTCCGATGTCATTTATGTCTCTTCGGGGGTTCCTCAAGGAAGCCATTTTGGCCCGATTCTGTTCTTGTTGTTTATAAATGATATTTCTACAATAATAAAATTTTCAAAAATGTTAATGTATGCCGACGACGTAAAGCTTTTCATGTCATTCGCGTCATTTGAAGATAGAAATAAGCTACAATCAGATCTAGATACACTTGTTACTTGGTGCGATTTAAATTATATGCCACTTAACCTTAAAAATTGTAAACACATGGATTTTTCGCGTGGAATTTCTCAGCCGGCTTCCCATACAATTAAAAATTATAGTAGTGAGCAAGTGTATGATTTTGTTGACCTGGGGGTTACTATGGACTATAAACTCCGTTTCAACCGCCATATTAGCACAACAGTCAATAAGGCTAGAGGTGTCCTAGCATTCGCTAAACGATGGTCTAAAGAATTTAGCGACCCTTATGTAACTAAAGCCCTCTTCACTACATTAGTCAGACGGATACTTGAATACGGTTCTATAATTTGGAACCCGCGTTACCAGGTTCATGTAGATCGCCTTAAATCAGTTCAAAAAAACTTTTCACTATTTGCCTTAAGAGATTTTCATTGGGATCCCTTGTACAATCTGCCACCCTATACGAATCGTTTAAAACTAATTAATCTGCACACACTTTCTAGTCGGAGGGAAATGCTTGGAATTATTTTTATGATTAAATTGCTAAATGGTTCACTATCCAGCCCATTTCTTCTAAGTGAAGTGAACTTCAATGTACCGTCTCGTCCTTCAAGGCATTTTAAACCTCTAGTCTTAAAACAGTGCCGAACCAATTTTCAGTTAACTGAGCGTTTTCGCTGTTTGTGTCAAGATTATAACTCTCTTTCTGGTAGATTTGATATTTCAGAATCGCTTTTCAGCGCAAAAAAATCAATTCTTTCTATCCTAAATTCACAGCTACT
The DNA here is from genome assembly GCA_949987695.1 of Merzomyia westermanni. NCBI lineage: Eukaryota > Metazoa > Arthropoda > Insecta > Diptera > Tephritidae > Merzomyia > Merzomyia westermanni. Next base: position 117,154,243 of record OX465289.1, read on the forward strand.
AATTGTTTCTTATGCTTTCTTAATGTATAATCTATCCTATATTTACTTTACTTAGCTGATGAAGTTTTCTCTGTAGCTGAGCAGTTTTAGATCTCGACGATTAACAAACCAAAGCCTTTCAACGACTCGGCACGAACGAATAATCCGCGCGTTATACGGATGCGCCCCTCGCGCCGGTCGGGCGGGATATGGTGGGTAATCCGTTGGGAATTAGTATTATTAAAAAAACGAAGGGGCACGGCCACAGCTTTTATTTGAACTGTTCTATATTTTGATATATTTATAGATAAATGAGTTATCGGTCAAAATGTGGTTCCCATAAAACCTTGAAATTTGCGTGCAATACGGGTGTCAAACGAAAGGGCAAGGCCACAACCTTCATTTGAACTATTCCATATTTCGATATATTTATCGATAAATGAGTTATCGGTCAAAATGTGGTTCCTTGAAATTTGCGTGCAATATGGGTGTCAAACGAAAGGGCAAAGCCACAGGTTTTGATTGATTGATTGATTTATTCATTTTTCTTTCTGAAATAAACATTTGCATTCAAATTACAATTTTAACTTAAATTAATATTATGTTAATATTAAAAGAAAGAAAAGGTAAGGCATTCTGCAAAAAGTATTGATATTTTAGTATCGAATGCCGTTTTAAAACAAATTAAATGCACATTATCAAAAGTGTGTGGGGTGAAATTCAGTATAACCTATACATTGTAAAGTAAATTTAATTAAGTTGGTTTCATTTGGACTGTTCCATATTTCGATATATTTATCGACAAATGAGTTAACGGTTAAAATGTTGTTCCCATAAAACCTTGAACTTTGCTTGCAATATGGGTATCAAACGAAAGGGCAAGGCCACAGCTTTCATTTGGACTGTTCCATATTTCGATGTATTTATCGATAAATGACTTATCGGTCAAAATATAAGCTTGAAATTTGCTTGCAATATCAGTGTCAAACGAAAGGGCAAGGCCACAGGTTTCATTTGAACTTTCCCATATTTTGATAAATTTATCGATAGATTACTTATCGGTCGAAATGTGGTCAAAATAATACCTTGAAATCTGCTTGCAATATGGGTGTCAAACGAAAGGGCAAGGCCATGGATCTCATTTGAAATGTTCTATATTTCGATATATTTATCGATAAATAACTTATCGGTCAAAATGTGGTCAAAATAAAACCTTCAAATTTGCTTGCAATATCGGTATCACACGAAAGGGCAAGACAACAGCTTCCATTTGAACTGTTCCATATTTCAATGTATTTATCGATAAATGACTTATCGGTCAAAATGTAATTCTCATTAAACCTTGGAATTTGCGTGCAATATGGGTGTCAAACGAAAGGGCAAGGCCACAGCTTCCATTTGAACTGTTCCATATTTTGATATATTTATCGGTAAATGAGTTATGGGTCAAAATGAAGTTCCCATAAAACCTTGAAACTTGCTTGCAATTTGAGTGTCAAACGAAAGGGCAAGGCCACAGCTATCATTTGGACTGTTCCATATTTCGATTTATTTATCGATAAATGACTTATCGGTCAAAATATAAGCTTGAAATTTGCTTGCAATATCAGTGTCAAACGAAAGGGCAAGGCCACAGGTTTCATTTGGAGTGTTCCATATTTCGATGCACTTATCGATAAATGACTTATCGGTCAAAATGTAATTCTCATTAAAAATTGAAATCGGCTTGCAATATGGGTGTCAAACGAAAGGGCAAGGCCACAGATTTCATTTGGACTGTTCCATATTTCGATGTATTTATCGATAAATTAGTTATCGGTCAAAATGTGATTCTCATTAAACCTTAGAGTTCGCGTGCATTATGGGTGTCAAACGAAAGGGCAAGACAACAGCTTTCATTTGAACTGTTCCATATTTCAATGTATTTATCGATAAATGACTTATCGGTCAAAATGTGATTCTCATTAAACCTTGGAATTTGCGTGCAATATGGGTGTCAAACGAAAGGCCAAGACAACAGGTTTCATTTGAACTGCCCGATATTTTGATTTATTTATCGATAAATAACTTATCGGTCGAAATGTGGTCAACATAATACCTTCAAATTTTGCTTGCAATATGGGCGTCAGACGAAATGGCATAGTTTTAATTTTACCTGTTAAATATTTCGATGTATTTATCGATAAATGGGTTATCGGTCAAGATCGGGTTGCACTAAAACCTTGAAATTTGCGTGCAATATCGGTGTCACAAGAAAGAGAAAGGCCACAGGCTTCATTTGAACTGTTCCGTATTTTGATATATTTATCCATAAAACCTTGAAATTTTGCATCCAGTATGGGTATCAAATGAAAGGGGAAGGCCACAGGTTTCATTTGAGCTGTTCCATATTTTGATATATTTATCCATAAAACCTTGAAATTTTGCTTGAAATATGGGTGTCAAACGAAAGGGCAAGGCCACAGATTTCATTTGGACTGTTCCATATTTCAATATATTTATCGATAAATGTATTATCGGTGAAAATGTGGCCAAAATAAAACCTTGAAATTTGCGGCCAATATCGGTATCACCCGAGGGGGGAACGCCACAGGTTTCATTTGAACTGTTCCATATTTCGATATATTTATCGGCAAATGAGCTATCGGCCAAGATCTGGTTGCACTAAGGCCTTGAAATGAGTTATGGTTCAAAATGTGGTTAAAATAAAACCTTGAAATCTGCGTGCAATATCGGTATCACACGAAAGGGGAAGCCCACAGGTTTCTTTTGAACTGTTCCATAATTTGATATATTTATCCATAAAACCTTGGAATTTGCGTGCAATATGGGTGTCAAACGAAAGGGCAAGACCATAGCTTCCATTTGAACTGTTCCATATTTTGATGTACATATTTATCGGTAAATGAGTTATGGGTCAAAATGAAGTTCCCATAAAACCTTGAAACTTGATTGCAATTTGAGTATCAAACAAAAGGGCAAGGCCACAGCTTTCATTTGGCCTGTTCCATATTTCGATGTATTTATCGATAAAGGGTTATCGGTAAAAATGTGATACTCATTAAACCTTGAAATGTGCTTGCTATATGGGTGTCAAACGAAAGGGCAAGACCATAGCTTTCATTTGATCTGTTCTATATTTCGTTTTATTTATCGGTAAATGAGTTATCGGTCAAGATCGGGTTGCACTAAAACCTTGAAATTTGCGTGCAATATCGCTATCACACGAAAGAGAAAGGCCACAGCTTTCATTTCGACTGTTCCATATTTCTATGTATTTATCGATAAATGACTTATCGGTCAAATTGTGATTCTCATTAAACCTTGAAATCTGCTTGCAATATGGGTGTCAAACGAAAGGGCAAGGCCATGGATCTCATTTGAACTGTTCCATATTTCGATATATTTATCGATAAATAACTTATCGGTCAAAATATGGTCAAAATAAAACCTTGAAATTTGCGTGCAATATCGCTATCACACGAAAGAGAAAGGCCACAGCTTTCATTTCGACTGTTCCATATTTCTATGTATTTATCGATAAATGACTTATCGGTCAAAATGTGATTCTCATTAAAACTTGAAATCTGCTTGCAATATGGGTGTCAAACGAAAGGGCAAGGCCACAGCTTTCATTTGAACTGTTCCATATTTCGATGTATATATCGATAAATGACTTATCGGTCAAAATATAAGCTTGAAATTTGCTTGCAATATCAGTGTCAAACGAAAGGGCAAGGCCACAGGTTTCATTTGAACTTTCCTATATTTTGATAAATTTATCGATAGATTACTTATCGGTCGAAATGTGGTCAAAATAATACCTTGAAATTTTGCTTGCAATATGGGTGTCAAACGAAAGGGCAAGACAACAGCTTTCATTTGAACTGTTCCATATTTCAATGTATTTATCGATAAATGACTTATCGGTCAAAATGTAACTCTCATTAAACCTTGAAATTTGCGTGCAATATGGGTGTCAAACGAAAGGGCAAGGCCACAGCTTCCATTTGAACTGTTCCATATTTTGATATACATATTTATCGGTAAATGAGTTATGGGTCAAAATAAAGTTCCCATAAAACCTTGAAACTTGCTTGCAATATCAGTGTCAAACGAAAGGGCAAGGCCACAGGTTTCATTTGGACTGTTCCATATTTTGATGTATTTATCGATAAATGACTTATCAGTCAAAATGTGATTCTCATTAAACCTTGAAATTTTGCGTGAAATATGGGTGTCAAACGAAAGGGCAAGGCCACACTTTCATTTGGACTGTTCCATATTTTGTTATATTTATCGGTAACTGAGTTATGGGTCAAAATAAAGTTCCCATAAAACCTTGAAACTTGCTTGCAATTTGAGTGTCAAACGAAAGGGCAAGACAACAGATTTCATTTGAACTTTTCCATATTTCGATGTATTTATCGATAAATGACTTATCGGTCAAAATATAAGCTTGAGATTTGGGTGCAATATCTGTATCACACGAAAGGGCAAGGCTACAGGTTTCATTTGAGCTGTGCCATGTTTCGATATATTAATCGATAAATGACTTATCGGTCAAGATCGGGTTGCACTAAAACCTTGAAATTTGCATGCAATATCGGTATCACACGAAAAGGCAAGACAACAGCTTCCATTTGAGCTGTTCCATATTTCGATATGTTTATCGATAAATGAGTTATCGGTCAAAATGTGATTCTCATTAAACCTTGAAATCTGTTGCAATATGGGTGTCAAACGAAAGGGCAAGGCCACAACTTTCATTTGAGCTGTGCCATGTTTCGATATATTAATCGATAAATGTCTTATCGGTGAAAATGTGGCCAAAATAAAACCTTAAAATTTGCGGCCAATATCGGTATCACCCGAGGGGGGAACGCCACAGGTTTCATTTGAACTGTTAAATATTTCGATGTATTTACCGATAAAGGGCTATCGGTAATAATGTGATACTCATTAAACCTTGAAATCTGCTTGCTATATGGGTGTCAAACGAAAGGGCAAGGCCACAACTTTCATTTCAGCTGTGCCATGTTTCGATATATTAATCGATAAATGTCTTATCGGTGAAAATGTGGCCAAGATAAAACCTTGAAATTTGCGGCCAATATCGGTATCACCCGAGGGGGGAACGCCACAGGTTTCATTTGAACTGTTAAATATTTCGATGTATTTATCGATAAATGAGTTATCGGTCAAAATGTGATTCTCATTAAACCTTGAAATCTGTTAGCAATATGGGTGTCAAACGAAAGGGCAAGGCCACAACTTTCATTTCAGCTGTGCCATGTTTCGATATATTAATCGATAAATGTCTTATCGGTGAAAATGTGGCCAAGATAAAACCTTGAAATTTGCGGCCAATATCGGTATCACCCGAGGGGGGAACGCCACAGGTTTCATTTGAACTGTTCTATATTTCGATATATTTATCGATAAATAACTTATCGGTCAAAATGTGGTCAAAATAAAACCTTAAAATTTGCTTGCAATATGGGTGTCAAACGAAAGGGCAAGACAACAGCTTTCATTTGAACTGTTACATATTTCAATGTATTTATCGATAAATGACTTATCAGTCAAAATGTTATTCTCATTAAACCTTGGAATTTGCGTACAATAAGGGTGTCAAACGAAAGGGCAAGACCACAGCTTTCATTTGGGCTGTCCCATATTTCGATGTATTTATCGATAACTTACTTATCGGTCAAAATATGATTCTCATTAAACCTTGAAATCTGCTTGCAATATGGGTGTCAAACGAAAGGGCAAGGCCACAGCTTTCATTTGGACTGTTCCATATTTCGTTGTATTTATCGATAAATGACTTATCGGTAAAAATGTAATTCTCATTAAACCTTGGAATTTTGCGTGCAATATGGGTGTCAAATGAAAGGGCAAGACAACAGATTTCATTTGAACTGTTCCATATTTCGATGTATTTATCGATAAATGACTTATCGGTCAAAATATAAGCTTGAGATTTGGGTGCAATATCGGTATCACACGAAAGGGAAAGGCTACAGGTTTCATTTGAGCTGTGCCATGTTTCGATGTATTAATCGATAAATGACTTATCGGTCAAGATCGGGTTGCACTAAAACCTTGAAATTTGCATGCAATATCGGTATCACACGAAAAGGCAAGACAACAGCTTCCATTTGAGCTGTTCCATATTTCGATATATTTATCGATAAATGAGTTATCGGTCAAAATGTGATTCTCATTAAACCTTGAAATCTGTTAGCAATATGGGTGTCAAACGAAAGGGCAAGGCCACAGGTTTCATTTGAACTTTCCCATATTTTGATAAATTTATCGATAGATTACTTATCGGTCGAAATGTGGTCAAAATAATACCTTGAAATTTTGCTTGCAATATGGGTGTCAAACGAAAGGGCAAGACAACAGCTTTCATTTGAACTGTTCCATATTTCAATGTATTTATCGATAAATGACTTATCAGTCAAAATGTTATTCTCATTAAACCTTGGAATTGTCGTGCAATACGGGTGTTAAACGAAACAGCAAGGCCACAGCTTCCATTTGAACTGTTCCATATTTTGATATATTTATCGGTAAATGAGTTATGGGTCAAAATGAAGTTCCCATAAAACCTTGAAACTTGCTTGCAATTTGAGTGTCAAACGAAAGGGCAAGGCCAAAGCTTTCATTTGGACTGTTCCATATTTCGATATATTTATCGATAAATGAGTTATCGGTCAAAATGTGATTCTCATTAAACCTTGAAATCTGTTAGCAATATGGGTGTCAAACGAAAGGGCAAGTCCACAACTTTCATTTGAGCTGTGCCATGTTTCGATATATTAATCGATAAATGTCTTATCGGTGAAAATGTGGCCAAAATAAAACCTTGAAATTTGCGGCCAATATCGGTATCACCTGAGGGGGGAACGCCACAGGTTTCATTTGAACTGTTAAATATTTCGATGTATTTATTTTATGGATAAATGAGTTATCGGTCAAAATGTGATTCTCATTAAACCTTGAAATCTGTTAGCAATATGGGTGTCAAACGAAAGGGCAAGACAACAGCTTTCGGCTTGCAATATGGGTACAAACGAAAGGGCAAGACAACAGCTTTCATTTGAACTGTTCCATATTTCAATGTATTTATCGATAAATGACTTATCAGTCAAAATGTTATTCTCATTAAACCTTGGAATTTGCGTGCAATACGGGTGTTAAACGAAACAGCAAGGCCACAGCTTCCATTTGAACTGTTCCATATTTTGATATATTTACCGGTAAATGAGTTATGGGTCAAAATGAAGTTCCCATAAAACCTTGAAACTTGCTTGCAATTTGAGTGTCAAACGAAAGGGCAAGGCCAAAGCTTTCATTTGGACTGTTCCATATTTCGATATATTTATCGATAAATGAGTTATCGGTCAAAATGTGATTCTCATTAAACCTTGAAATCTGTTAGCAATATGGGTGTCAAACGAAAGGGCAAGTCCACAACTTTCATTTGAGCTGTGCCATGTTTCGATATATTAATCGATAAATGTCTTATCGGTGAAAATGTGGCCAAAATAAAACCTTGAAATTTGCGGCCAATATCGGTATCACCTGAGGGGGGAACGCCACAGGTTTCATTTGAACTGTTAAATATTTCGATGTATTTATTTTATGGATAAATGAGTTATCGGTCAAAATGTGATTCTCATTAAACCTTGAAATCTGTTAGCAATATGGGTGTCAAACGAAAGGGCAAGACAACAGCTATCTGCTTGCAATATGGGTGTCAAACGAAAGGGCAAGGCCATGGATCTCATTTGAACTGTTCCATATTTCGATATGTTTATCGATAAATAACTTATCGGTCAAAATGTGGTCAAAATAAAACCTTCAAATTTGCTTGCAATATCGGTATCACACGAAAGGGCAAGGCCACAGGTTTCATTTGAACTTTCCCATATTTCAATGTATTTATCGATAAATGACTTATCAGTCAAAATGTTATTCTCATTAAACCTTGGAATTTGCGTGCAATACGGGTGTCAAACGAAACGGCAAGGCCACAGCTTCCATTTGAACTGTTCCATATTTTGATATATTTATGGGTAAATGAGTTCCTGGTCAAAATGAAGTTCCCATAAAATTTGAAACTTGCTTGCAATTTGAGTGTCAAACGAAAGGGCAAGGCCACAGCTTTCATTTGGACTGTTCCATATTTCGATGCATTTATCGATACATGATTTATCGGTCAAAATGTAATTCTCATTAAACCTTGGGTGTTAAACGAAAGGGCAAGGGCACAGCTTTCATTTGGACTGTTCCATATTTCGATGTATTTATCGATAAATGACTTGTCAGTCAAAATGTGATTCTCATTAAACCTTGGAATTTGCGTGCAATATGGGTGTCAAACGAAAGGGCAAGACAACAGGTTTCATTTGAACTGTCCGATATTTTGACATATTTATCGATAAATAACTTATCGGTCGAAATGTGGTCAAAATAGTACCTTCAAATTTTGCTTGCAATATTGGTATCACACAAAAGGGCAAGGCCACAGCTTTCATTTGAACTGTTCCATATTTCGATATATTTATCGATAAATGACTTATCGGTCAAAATATAAGCTTGAAATTTGCTTGCAATATCGGTATCACAAAAAGGGCAAGACCACAGCTTTCATTTGAACTGTTCTATATTTCGATGTATTTGTCGGTAAATGAGTTATCGGTCAAGATCGGGTTGCACTAAAACCTTGAAATTTGCATGCAATATCGGTATCACACGAAAGGGTAAGACAACAGCTTCCATTTGAACAGGTCCATATTTCGATGTATTTATCGATAAATGACTTATCGGTCAAAATATAAGCTTGAGATTTTGCGTGCAATATCGGTATCACACGAAAGGGCAAGGCCACTGGTTTCATTTGAACTGTCCCATATTTTGATATAGTTATCGATAAATGACTTATCGGTCAAAATGTGGCCAAAATAAAACCTTGAAATTTGCCGCCAATATCGGTATCACCCGAGGGGGAAACGCCACAGGTTTCATTTGAACTGTTAAATATTTCGATGTATTTATCGATAAATGAGTTATCGGTCAAAATGTGATTCTCATTAAACCTTGAAATCTGTTAGCTATATGGGTGTCAAACGAAAGGGCAAGACAACAGCTTTCTGCTTGCAATATGGGTGTCAAACGAATGGGCAAGGCCACAGCTTTCATTTGGACTGTTCCATATTTCGATGCATTTATCGATACATGATTTATCGGTCAAAATGTAATTCTCATTAAACCTTGGAATTTGCGTGCACTATGGGTGTCAAACGAAAGGGCAAGACAACAGGTTTCATTTGAACTGTCCGATATTTTGACATATTTATCGATAAATAACTTATCGGTCGAAATGTGGTCAAAATAGTACCTTCAAATTTTGCTTGCAATATGGGCGTCAACCGAAATGGCATAGTTTTAATTTTACCTGTTAAATATTTCGATGTATTTATCGATAAATGGGTTATCGGTCAAGATCGGGTTGCACTAAAACCTTGAAATTTGCGTGCAATATCGGTATCACACGAAAGAGAAAGGCCACAGCTTTCATTTGGACTGTTCCATATTCCGATGTACTTATCGATAAATGACATATCGGTCAAAATATAAGCTTGAGATTTTGCGTGCAATATCGGTATCACACGAAAGGGCAAGGCCACTGGTTTCATTTGAACTGTCCCATATTTTGATATATTTATCGATAAATAACTTATCGGTCGAAATGTGGTCAAAATAATACCCTTAAATTTTGCTTGCAATATGGGTGTCAAACGAAAGGGCAAGACAACAGGTTTCATTTGAACTGTCCGATATTTTGATATATTTATCGATAAATAACTTATCGGTCGAAATGTGGTCAAAATAATACCTTCAAATTTTGCTTGCAATATGGGCGTCAAACGAAATGGCATAGTTTTAATTTTTCTCTCTATGGCGCGATATACAACAGGTATATCATCATAAACCTCCTAAGAGATTTTTGCGCCAAGCTTCTCTTCCAATTTGTGGTGTGCCGATTTAAATTTTCCCTACAAATTGGTGGGACCTGCAGTTTTTTGCCGACTCCGAACGGCATCTACAAAGGAGACGCATTTTTTGCTGAGAAGCCTGTCATGGCAGAAATACACTCGGAGAGTTTGCCAAACCACTGCCGAGGGGCGACCCCGTTTTGAAAAACTTTTCCAAATCACTTTTGATGTTACCTGTACCAGGGCTCGAACCATGAACCTTCGGTGTGGTAGGCCGGCAACACTACCTTCACACCACGGCGGCCGCCAATACCTCTTAAATATTTCGATGTATTTATCGATAAATGGGTTATCGGTCAAGATCGGGTTGCACTAAAACCTTGAAATTTGCGTGCAATATCGGTATCACACGAAAGAGAAAGGCCACAGCTTTCATTTGGACTGTTCCATATTTCGATGTATTTATCGATAAATGACTTATCGGTCAAAATGTGATTCTCATTAAACCTTGAAATCTGCTTGCAATATGGGTGTCAAACGAAAGGGCAAGGCCACAGCTTTCATTTGAACTGTTCCATATTTCGATATATTTATCGATAAATAACTTATCGGTCAAAATGTGGTCAAAATAAAACCTTGAAATTTGCTTGCAATATTGGTATCACACAAAAGGGCAAGGCCACAGCTTTCATTTGAACTGTTCCATATTTCGATGTATTTATCGATAAATGACTTATCGGTCAAAATATAAGCTTGAAATTTGCTTGCAATATCGGTATCACAAAAAGGGCAAGACCACAGCTTTCATTTGAACTGTTCTATATTTCGATGTATTTGTCGGTAAATGAGTTATCGGTCAAGATCGGGTTGCACTAAAACCTTGAAATTTGCATGCAATATCGGTATCACACGAAAGGGCAAGACAACAGCTTCCATTTGAACAGGTCCATATTTCGATGTATTTATCGATAAATGACTTATCGGTCAAAATATAAGCTTGAGATTTTGCGTGCAATATCGGTATCACACGAAAGGGCAAGGCCACTGGTTTCATTTGAACTGTCCCATATTTTGATATAGTTATCGATAAATGACTTATCGGTCAAAATGTGGCCAAAATAAAACCTTGAAATTTGCCGCCAATATCGGTATCACCCGAGGGGGAAACGCCACAGGTTTCATTTGAACTGTTAAATATTTCGATGTATTTATCGATAAATGAGTTATCGGTCAAAATGTGATTCTCATTAAACCTTGAAATCTGTTAGCTATATGGGTGTCAAACGAAAGGGCAAGACAACAGCTTTCTGCTTGCAATATGGGTGTCAAACGAATGGGCAAGGCCATGGATCTCATTTGAACTGTTCCATATTTCGATATGTTTATCGATAAATAACTTATCGGTCAAAATGTGGTCAAAATAAAACCTACAAATTTGCTTGCAATATCGGTATCACACGAAAGGGCAAGGCCACAGGTTTCATTTGAACTTTCCCATATTTTGATAAATTTATCGATAGATTACTTATCGGTCGAAATGTGGTCAAAATAATACCTTGAAATTTTGCTTGCAATATGGGTGTCAAACGAAAGAGCAAGACAACAGCTTTCATTTGAACTGTTCCATATTTCAATGTATTTATCGATAAATGACTTATCAGTCAAAATGTTATTCTGATTAAACCTTGGAATTTGCGTGCAATACGGGTGTCAAACGAAACAGCAAGGCCACCGCTTCCATTTGAACTGTTCCATATTTTGATATATTTATGGGTAAATGAGTTATCGGTCAAAATGTGATTCTCATTAAACCTTGAAATCTGTTAGCTATATGGGTGTCAAACGAAAGGGCAAGACAACAGCTTTCTGCTTGCAATATGGGTGTCAAACGAATGGGCAAGGACATGGATCTCATTTGAACTGTTCCATATTTCGATATGTTTATCGATAAATAACTTATCGGTCAAAATGTGGTCAAAATAAAACCTACAAATTTGCTTGCAATATCGGTATCACACGAAAGGGCAAGGCCACAGGTTTCATTTGAACTTTCCCATATTTTGATAAATTTATCGATAGATTACTTATCGGTCGAAATGTGGTCAAAATAATACCTTGAAATTTTGCTTGCAATATGGGTGTCAAACGAAAGGGCAAGGCCACAACTTTCATTTGAACTGTTCCATATTTCGATATATTAATCGATAAATGACTTATCAGTCAAAATGTTATTCTCATTAAACCTTGGAATTTGCGTGCAATACGGGTGTCAAACGAAACGGCAAGGCCACAGCTTCCATTTGAACGGTTCCATATTTCAATGTATTTATCGATAAATGACTTATCAGTCAAAATGTTATTCTCATTATACCTTGGAATTTGCGTGCAATACGGGTGTCTAACGAAACGGCAAGGCCACAGCTTCCATTTGAACTGTTCCATATTTTGATATATTTATCGGTAAATGAGTTATGGGTCAAAATGAAGTTCCCATAAATTTTGAAACTTGCTTGCAATTTGAGTGTCAAACGAAAGGGCAAGGCCACAGTTTTCATTTGGACTGTTCCATATTTCGATGTATTTATCGATAAATGACTTATCGGTCAAAATGTGATTCTCATTAAACCTTGAAATCTGCTTGCAATATGGGTGTCAAACGAAAGGGCAAGACAACAGCTTTCATTTGAACTGTTCCATATTTCGATATATTTATCGATAAATAACTTATCGGTCAAAATGTGGCAAAATAAAACCTTGAAATTTGCTTGCAATATCGGTATCACACAAAAGGGCAAGGCCACAGCTTTCATTTGAACTGTTCCATATTTCGATATATTTATCGATAAATGACTTATCGGTCAAAATGTGGTCAAAATAAAACCTTGAAATTTGCTTGCAATATCGGTATCACACAAAAGGGCAAGGCCACAGCTTTCATTTGAACTGTTCCATATTTCGATGTATTTATCGATAAATGACTTATCGGTCAAAATATAAGCTTGAAATTTTGCATGCAATATCTGTATCACACGAAAGGGCAAGGCCACAGCTTTCATTTGAACTGTTCCATATTTCGATTTATTTATCGATAAATAACTTATCGGTCAAAATGTGGTCAAAATAAAACCTTGAAATTTGCGTGCAATATTGGTATCACACAAAAGGGCAAGGCCACAGCTTTCATTTGAACTGTTCCATATTTCGATATTTTTATCGATAAATAACTTATCGGTCAAAATGTGGTCAAAATATAACCTTGAAATTTGCTTGCAATATCGGTATCACACAAAAGGGCAAGGCCACAGCTTTCATTTGAGCTGTTCCATATTTCGATATATTTATCGATAAATAACTTATCGGTCAAAATGTGGTCAAAATAAAACCTTGAAATTTGCTTGCAATATCGGTATCACAAAAAGGGCAAGACCACAGCTTTCATTTGAACTGTTCTATATTTCGATGTATTTGTCGGTAAATGAGTTATCGGTCAAGATCGGGTTGCACTAAAACCTTGAAATTTGCGTGCAATATCGGTATCACACGAAAGAGAAAGGCCACAGCTTTCATTTGGACTGTTCCATATTTCGATGTACTTATCGATAAATGACTTATCGGTCAATATATAAGCTTGAGATTTTGCGTGCAATATCGGTATCACACGAAAGGGCAAGGCCACTGGTTTCATTTGAACTTTCCCATATTTTGATATATTTATCGATAAATAACTTATCGGTCGAAATGTGGTCAAAATAATACCCTCAAATTTTGCTTGCAATATGGGTGTCAAACGAAAATGCAAGACAACAGGTTTCATTTGAACTCTCCGATATTTTGATATATTTATCGATAAATAACTTATCGGTCGAAATGTGGTCAAAATAATACCTTCAAATTTTGCTTGCAATATGGGCGTCAAACGAAATGGCATAGTTTTAAATTTACCTCTTAAATATTTCGATGTATTTATCGATAAATGGGTTATCGGTCAAGATCGGGATGCACTAAAGCCTTGAAATTTGCTTGCAATATCGGGCAAGGCCACAGCTTTCATTTGAACTGTTCCATATTTCGATGTATTTATCGATAAATGACTTATCGGTCAAAATGTGGCCAAAATAAAACCTTGAAATTTGCCGCCAATATCGGTATCACCCGAGGGGGAAACGCCACAGGTATTTCGATGTATTTATCGATAAATGAGTTATCGGTCAAAATGTGATTCTCATTAAACCTTGAAATCTGTTAGCTATATGGGTGTCAAACGAAAGGGCAAGACAACAGCTTTCTGCTTGCAATATGGGTGTCAAACGAAAGGGCAAGGCCATGGATCTCATTTGAACTGTTCCATATTTCGATATGTTTATCGATAAATAACTTATCGGTCAAAATGTGGTCAAAATAAAACCTTCAAATTTGCTTGCAATATCGGTATCACACGAAAGGGCAAGGCCACAGGTTTCATTTGAACTTTCCCATATTTTGATAAATTTATCGATAGATTATTTATCTTTCGAAATGTGGTCAAAATAATACCTTGAAATTTTGCTTGCAATATTTGTGTCAAACGAAAGAGCAAGACAACAGCTTTTATTTGAACTGTTCCATATTTCAATGTATTTATCGATAAATGACTTATCAGTCAAAATGTTATTCTCATTAAACCTTGGAATTTGCGTGCAATACGGGTGTCAAACGAAACAGCAAGGCCACAGCTTCCATTTGAACTGTTCCATATTTTGATATATTTATGGGTAAATGAGTTATGGGTCAAAATGAAGTTCCCATAAAACCTTGAAACTTGCTTGCAATTTGAGTGTCAAACGAAAGGGCAAGGCCACAGCTTTCATTTGGGCTGTCCCATATTTCGATGTATTTATCGATAACTTACTTATCGGTCAAAATATGATTCTCATTAAACCTTGAAATCTGCTTGCAATATGGGTGTCAAACGAAAGGGCAAGGCCACAGCTTTCATTTGGACTGTTCCATATTTCGATGTATTTATCGATAAATGACTTATCGGTCAAAATGTAATTCTCATTAAACCTTGGAATTTGCGTGCAATGTGGGTGTCAAAACGAAAGGGCAAGGCAACAGATTTCATTTGAACTGTTCCATATTTCGATGTATTTATCGATAAATGACTTATCGGTCAAAATATAAGTTTGAGATTTGGGTGCAATATCGGTATCACACGAAAGGGCAAGGCTACAGGTTTCATTTGAGCTGTGCCATGTTTCGATATATTAATCGATAAATGACTTATCGGTCAAGATCGGGTTGCACTAAAACCTTGAAATTTGCATGCAATATCGGTATCACACGAAAAGGCAAGACAACAGCTTCCATTTGAGCTGTTCCATATTTCGATATATTTATCGATAAATGAGTTATCGGTCAAAATGTGATTCTCATTAAACCTTGAAATCTGTTAGCAATATGGGTGTCAAACGAAAGGGCAAGGCCACAACTTTCATTTGAGCTGTGCCATGTCTCGATATATTAATCGATAAATGACTTATCAGTCAAAATGTTATTCTCATTATACCTTGGAATTTGCGTGCAATACGGGTGTCAAACGAAACGGCAAGGCCACAGCTTCCATTTGAACTGTTCCATATTTAGATATATTTATCGGGAAATGAGTTATGGGTCAAAATGAAGTTCCCATAAATTTTAAAACTTCCTTGCAATTTGAGTGTCAAACGAAAGGGCAAGGCCACAGTTTTCATTTGGGCTGTCCCATATTTCGATGTATTTATCGATAACTTACTTATCGGTCAAAATATGATTCTCATTAAACCTTGAAATCTGCTTGCAATATGGGTGTCAAACGAAAGGGCAAGGCCACAGCTTTCATTTGGACTGTTCCATATTTCGATGTATTTATCGATAAATGGGTTATCGGTCAAGATCGGGTTGCACTAAAACCTTGAAATTTGCGTGCAATATCGGTATCACACGAAAGAGAAAGGCCACAGCTTTCATTTGGACTGTTCCATATTTCGATGTACTTATCGATAAATGACTTATCGGTCAAAATGTAAGCTTGAGATTTTGCGTGCAATATCGGTATCACACGAAAGGGCAAGGCCACTGGTTTCATTTGAACTGTCCCATATTTTGATATATTTATCGATAAATAACTTATCGGTCGAAATGTGGTCAAAATAATACCCTCAAATTTTGCTTGCAATATGGGTGTCAAACGAAAGGGCAAGACAACAGGTTTCATTTGAACTGTCCGATATTTTGATATATTTATCGATAAATAACTTATCGGTCGAAATGTGGTCAAAATAATACCTTCAAATTTTGCTTGCAATATGGGCGTCAAACGAAATGGCATAGTTTTAATTTTACCTGTTAAATATTTCGATGTATTTATCGATAAATGGGTTATCGGTCAAGATCGGGTTGCACTAAAACCTTGAAATTTGCGTGCAATATCGGTATCACACGAAAGAGAAAGGCCACAGCTTTCATTTGGACTGTTCCATATTTCGATGTATTTATCGATAAATGACTTATCGGTCAAAATGTGATTCTCATTAAACCTTGAAATCTGCTTGCAATATGGGTGTCAAACGAAAGGGCAAGGCCACAGCTTTCATTTGAACTGTTCCATATTTCGATATATTTATCGATACATAACTTATCGGTCAAAATGTGGTCAAAATAAAACCTTGAAATTTGCTTGCAATATCGGTATCACACAAAAGGGCAAGGCCACAGCTTTCATTTGAACTGTTCCATATTTCGATGTATTTATCGATAAATGACTTATCGGTCAAAATATAAGCTTGAAATTTGCTTGCAATATCGGTATCACAAAAAGGGCAAGACCACAGCTTTCATTTGAACTGTTCTATATTTCGATGTATTTGTCGGTAAATGAGTTATCGGTCAAGATCGGGTTGCACTAAAACCTTGAAATTTGCGTGCAATATCGGTATCACACGATAGAGAAAGGCCACAGCTTTCATTTGGACTGTTCCATATTTCGATGTACTTATCGATAAATGACTTATCGGTCAATATATAAGCTTGAGATTTTGCGTGCAATATCGGTATCACACGAAAGGGCAAGGCCACTGGTTTCATTTGAACTTTCATATATTTTGATATATTTATCGATAAATAACTTATCGGTCGAAATGTGGTCAAAATAATACCCTCAAATTTTGCTTGCAATATGGGTGTCAAACGAAAATGCAAGACAACAGGTTTCATTTGAACTGTCCGATATTTTGATATATTTATCGATAAATAACTTATCGGTCGAAATGTGGTCAAAATAATACCTTCAAATTTTGCTTGCAATATGGGCGTCAAACGAAATGGCATAGTTTTAATTTTACCTCTTAAATATTTCGATGTATTTATCGATAAATGGGTTATCGGTCAAGATCGGGATGCACTAAAACCTTGAAATTTGCGTGCAATATCGGTATCATACGAAAGAGAAAGGCCACAGCTTTCATTTGGACTGTTCCATATTTCGATGTACTTATCGATAAATGACTTATCGGTCAATATATAAGCTTGAGATTTTGCGTGCAATATCGGTATCACACGAAAGGGCAAGGGTAAATGAGTTATGGGTCAAAATGAAGTTCCCATAAAACCTTGAAACTTGCTTGCAATTTGAGTGTCAAACGAAAGGGCAAGGCCACAGCTTTCATTTGGGCTGTCCCATATTTCGATGTATTTATCGATAACTTACTTATCGGTCAAAATATGATTCTCATTAAACCTTGAAATCTGCTTGCAATATGGGTGTCAAACGAAAGGGCAAGGCCACAGCTTTCATTTGGACTGTTCCATATTTCGATGTATTTATCGATAAATGACTTATCGGTCAAAATGTAATTCTCATTAAACCTTGGAATTTGCGTGCAATGTGGGTGTCAAACGAAAGGGCAAGGCAACAGATTTCATTT
Source organism: Merzomyia westermanni (assembly GCA_949987695.1). Classification (NCBI taxonomy): domain Eukaryota; kingdom Metazoa; phylum Arthropoda; class Insecta; order Diptera; family Tephritidae; genus Merzomyia; species Merzomyia westermanni. The sequence goes on from OX465289.1 coordinate 117,172,181, forward strand.
GAACTGTTCCATATTTCGATGTATTTATCGATAAATGACTTATCGGTCGAAATGTGGTCAAAATAATACCTTCAAATTTTGCTTGCAATATGGGCGTCAAACGAAATGGCATAGTTTTAATTTTACCTGTTAAATATTTCGATGTATTTCTCGATAAATGGGTTATCGGTCAAGATCGGGTTGCACTAAAACCTTGAAATTTGCGTGCAATATCGGTATCACACGAAAGAGAAAGGCCACAGCTTTCATTTGGACTGTTCCATATTTCGATGTACTTATCGATAAATGACTTATCGGTCAAGATCGGGTTGCACTAAAACCTTGAAATTTGCATGCAATATCGGTATCACACGAAAAGGCAAGACAACAGCTTCCATTTGAGCTGTTCCATATTGCGATATATTTATCGATAAATGAGTTATCGGTCAAAATGTGATTCTCATTAAACCTTGAAATCTGTTAGCAATATGGGTGTCAAACGAAAGGGCAAGGCCACAACTTTCATTTGAGCTGTGCCATGTTTCGATATATTAATCGATAAATGACTTATCAGTCAAAATGTTATTCTCATTATACCTTGGAATTTGCGTGCAATACGGGTGTCAAACGAAACGGCAAGGCCACAGCTTCCATTTGAACTGTTCCATATTTAGATATATTTATCGGGAAATGAGTTATGGGTCAAAATGAAGTTCCCATAAATTTTAAAACTTCCTTGCAATTTGAGTGTCAAACGAAAGGGCAAGGCCACAGTTTTCATTTGGGCTGTCCCATATTTCGATGTATTTATCGATAACTTACTTATCGGTCAAAATATGATTCTCATTAAACCTTGAAATCTGCTTGCAATATGGGTGTCAAACGAAAGGGCAAGGCCACAGCTTTCATTTGGACTGTTCCATATTTCGATGTATTTATCGATAAATGACTTGTCAGTCAAAATGTGATTCTCATTAAACCTTGGAATTTGCGTGCAATATGGGTGTCAAACGAAAGGGCAAGACAACAGGTTTCATTTGAACTGTCCGATATTTTGATATATTTATCGATAAATAACTTATCGGTCGAAATGTGGTCAAAATAATACCTTCAAATTTTGCTTGCAATATGGGCGTCAAACGAAATGGCATAGTTTTAATTTTACCTGTTAAATATTTCGATGTATTTCTCGATAAATGGGTTATCGGTCAAGATCGGGTTGCACTAAAACCTTGAAATTTGCGTGCAATATCGGTATCACACGAAAGAGAAAGGCCACAGCTTTCATTTGGATTGTTCCATATTTCGATGTACTTATCGATAAATGACTTATCGGTCAAAATGTAAGCTTGAGATTTTGCTTGCAATATCGGTATCACACGAAAGGGCAAGGCCACTGGTTTCATTTGAACTGTCCCATATTTTGATATATTTATCGATAAATAACTTATCGGTCGAAATGTGGTCAAAATAATACCCTCAAATTTTGCTTGCAATATGGGTGTCAAACGAAAGGGCAAAACAACAGGTTTCATCTGAACTGTCCGATATTTTGATATATTTATCGATAAATAACTTATGAGTTATCGGTCAAGATCGGGTTGCACTAAAACCTTGAAATTTGCGTGCAATATCGGTATCACACGATAGAGAAAGGCCACAGCTTTCATTTGGACTGTTCCATATTTCGATGTACTTATCGATAAATGACTTATCGGTCAATATATAAGCTTGAGATTTTGCGTGCAATATCGGTATCACACGAAAGGGCAAGGCCACTGGTTTCATTTGAACTTTCCCATATTTTGATATATTTATCGATAAATAACTTATCGGTCGAAATGTGGTCAAAATAATACCCTCAAGTTTTGCTTGCAATATGGGTGTCAAACGAAAGGGTAAGACAACAGGTTTCATTTGAACTGTCCGATATTTTTATATATTTATCGATAAATAACTTATCGGTCGAAATGTGGTCAAAATAATACCTTCAAATTTTGCTTGCAATGTGGGCGTCAAACGAAATGGCATAGTTTTAATTTTACCTGTTAAATATTTCGATGTATTTATCGATAAATGGGTTATCGGTCAAGATTGGGTTGCACTAAAACCTTGAAATTTGCTTGCAATATCGGTATCACACGAAAGAGAAAGGCCACAGCTTTAATTTGGACTGTTCCATATTTCGATGTATTTATCGATAAATGACTTATCGGTCAAAATATAAGCTTGACATTTTGCGTGCAATATCGGTATCACACGAAAGGGCAAGGCCACTGGTTTCATTTGAACTGTCCCATATTTTGATATATTTATCGGTTAACTTATCAGTCGAAATGTGGTCAAACTAATACCCTCAAATTTTGCTTGCAATATGGGTGTCAAACGAAAGGCCATAGTTTTAATTTGACCTGTTAAATATTTCGATGTATTTATCGATAAATGGGTTATCGGTCAAGATCGGGATGCACTAAAACCTTGAAATTTGCTTGCAATATCGGGCAAGGCCACAGCTTTCATTTGAACTGTTCCATATTTCGATGTATTTATCGATAAATGAGTTATCGGTAAAAATGTGATACTCATTAAACCTTGAAATCTGCTTGCTATATGGGTGTCAAACGAAAGGGCAAGACCATAGCTTTCATTTGATCTGTTCTATATTTCGTTTATTATTTATCGGTAAATGAGTTATCGGTCAAGATCGGGTTGCACTAAAACCTTGAAATTTGCTTGCAATATCGGTATCACACGAAAAGGCAAGACAAGAGCTTCCATTTGAGCTGTTCCGTATTTCGATATATTTATCGATAAATGAGTTATCGGTCAAAATGTGATTCTCATTAAACCTTGAAATCTGTTAGCAATATGGGTGTCAAACGAAAGGGCAAGGCCACAACTTTCATTTGAGCTGTGCCATGTTTCGATATATTAATCGATAAATTACTTATCAGTCAAAATGTTATTCTCATTAAACCTTGGAATTTGCGTGCAATACGGGTGTCAAACGAAACGGCAAGGCCACAGCTTCCATTTGAACTGTTCCATATTTTGATATATTTATCGATAAATGAGTTATCGGTCAAAATGTGATTCTCATTAAACCTTGAAATCTGTTAGCAATATGGGTGTCAAACGAAAGGGCAAGGCCACAACTTTCATTTGAGCTGTGCCATGTTTCGATATATTAATCGATAAATTACTTATCAGTCAAAATGTTATTCTCATTAAACCTTGGAATTTGCGTGCAATACGGGTGTCAAACGAAACGGCAAGGCCACAGCTTTCATTTGAACTGTTCCATATTTCGATGTATTTATCGATAAATGACTTATCGGTCAAAATATAAGCTTGAAATTTGCTTGCAATATCGGTATCACAAAAAGGGCAAGACCACAGCTTTCATTTGAACTGTTCTATATTTCGATGTATTTGTCGGTAAATGAGTTATCGGTCAAGATCGGGTTGCACTAAAACCTTGAAATTTGCATGCAATATCGGTATCACACGAAAGGGCAAGACAACAGCTTCCATTTGAACAGGTCCATATTTCGATGTATTTATCGATAAATGACTTATCGGTCAAAATATAAGCTTGAGATTTTGCGTGCAATATCGGTATCACACGAAAGGGCAAGGCCACTGGTTTCATTTGAACTGTCCCATATTTTGATATATTTATCGATAAATGACTTATCGGTCAAAATGTGGCCAAAATAAAACCTTGAAATTTGCCGCCAATATCAGTATCACCTGAGGGGGAAACGCCACAGGTTTCATTTGAACTGTTAAATATTTCGATGTATTTATCGATAAATGATTTATCGGTCAAAATGTGATTCTCATTAAACCTTGAAATCTGTTAGCTATATGGGTGTCAAACGAAAGGGCAAGACAACAGCTTTCTGCTTGCAATATGGGTGTCAAACGAAAGGGCAAGGCCATGGATCTCATTTGAACTGTTCCATATTTCGATATGTTTATCGATAAATAACTTATCGGTCAAAATGTGGTCAAAATAAAACCTTCAAATTTGCTTGCAATATCGGTATCACACGAAAGGGCAAGGCCACAGGTTTCATTTGAACTTTCCCATATTTTGATAAATTTATCTATAGATTACTTATCGGTCGAAATGTGGTCAAAATAATACCTTGAAATTTTGCTTGCAATATGGGTGTCAAACGAAAGAGCAAGACAACAGCTTTCATTTGAACTGTTCCATATTTCAATGTATTTATCGATAAATGACTTATCAGTCAAAATGTTATTCTCATTAAACCTTGGAATTTGCGTGCAATACGGGTGTCAAACGAAACAGCAAGGCCACAGCTTCCATTTGAACTGTTCCATATTTTGATATATTTATCGGTAAATGAGTTATGGGTCAAAATGAAGTTCCCATAAAACCTTGAAACTTGCTTGCAATTTGAGTGTCAAACGAAAGGGCAAGGCCACAGCTTTCATTTGGGCTGTCCCATATTTCGATGTATTTATCGATAACTTACTTATCGGTCAAAATATGATTCTCATTAAACCTTGAAATCTGCTTGAAATATGGGTGTCAAACGAAAGGGCAAGGCCACAGCTTTCATTTGGACTGTTCCATATTTCGATGTATTTATCGATAAATGACTTATCGGTCAAAATGTAATTCTCATTAAACCTTGGAATTTGCGTGCAATGTGGGTGTCAAACGAAAGGGCAAGGCAACAGATTTCATTTGAACTGTTCCATATTTCGATGTATTTATCGATAAATGACTTATCGGTCAAAATATAAGTTTGAGATTTGGGTGCAATATCGGTATCACACGAAAGGGCAAGGCTACAGGTTTCATTTGAGCTGTGCCATGTTTCGATATATTAATCGATAAATGACTTATCGGTCAAGATCGGGTTGCACTAAAACCTTGAAATTTGCATGCAATATCGGTATCACACGAAAAGGCAAGACAACAGCTTCCATTTGAGCTGTTCCATATTTCGATATATTTATCGATAAATAAGTTATCGGTCAAAATGTGATTCTCATTAAACCTTGAAATCTGTTAGCAATATGGGTGTCAAACGAAAGGGCAAGGCCACAACTTTCATTTGAGCTGTGCCATGTTTCGATATATTAATCGATAAATGACTTATCAGTCAAAATGTTATTCTCATTAAACCTTGGAATTTGCGTGCAATACGGGTGTCAAACGAAACGGCAAGGCCACAGCTTCCATTTGAACTGTTCCATATTTCAATGTATTTATCGATAAATGACTTATCAGTCAAAATGTTATTCTCATTATACCTTGGAATTTGCGTGCAATACGGGTGTCAAACGAAACGGCAAGGCCACAGCTTCCATTTGAACTGTGCCATGTTTCGATATATTAATCGATAAATGACTTATCAGTCAAAATGTTATTCTCATTAAACCTTGGAATTTGCGTGCAATACGGGTGTCAAACGAAACGGCAAGGCCACAGCTTTCATTTGGGCTGTCCCATATTTCGATGTATTTATCGATAACTTACTTATCGGTCAAAATATGATTCTCATTAAACCTTGAAATCTGCTTGAAATATGGGTGTCAAACGAAAGGGCAAGGCCACAGCTTTAATTTGGACTGTTCCATATTTCGATGTATTTATCGATAAATGACTTATCGGTCAAAATGTGATTCTCATTAAACCTTGAAATCTGCTTGCAATATGGGTGTCAAACGAACGGGCAAGGCCACAGCTTTCATTTGAACTGTTCCATATTTCGATATATTTATCGATAAATAACTTATCGGTCAAAATGTGGTCAAAATAAAACCTTGAAATTTGCTTGCAATATCGGTATCACACAAAAGGGCAAGGCCACAGCTTTCATTTGAACTGTTCTACATTTCGATGTATTTGTCGGTGAATCAGTTATCGGTCAAGATCGGGTTGCACTAAAACCTTGAAATTTGCATGCAATATCGGTATCACACGAAAGGGCAAGACAACAGCTTCCATTTGAACAGTTCCATATTTCGATGTATTTATCGATAAATGACTTATCGGTCAAAATATAAGCTTGAGATTTTGCGTGCAATATCGGTATCACACGAAAGGGCAAGGCCATGGATCTCATTTGAACTGTTCCATATTTCGATATGTTTATCGATAAATAACTTAGCGGTCAAAATGTGGTCAAAATAAAACCTTCAAATTGCTTGCAATATCGGTATCACACGAAAGGGCAAGGCCACAGCTTTCATTTGAACTGTTCCATATTTCGATGTATTTATCGATAAATGACTTATCGGTCAAAATATAAGCTTGAAATTTTTCTTGCAATATCACTGTCAAACGAAAGGGAAAGGCCACAGGTTTCGTTTGAACTTTCCCATATTTTGATAAAGTTATCGATAGATTACTTATCGGTCGAAATGTGGTCAAAATAATACCTTGAAATTTTGCTTGCAATTTGAGTGTCAAACGAAAGGGCAAGGCCACAGCTTTCATTTGGACTGTTCCATATTTCGATGTATTTATCGATAAATGACTTATCGGTCAAAATTTAATTCTCATTAAACCTTGAATTCTGCTTACAATATGGGTGTCAAATGAAAGGGCAAGGCCACAGCTTCCATTTGAACTGTTCCATATTTTGATATATTTATCGGTAAATGAGTTATGGGTCAAAATGAAGTTCCCATAAAACCTTGAAACTTGCTTGCAATTTGAGTGTCAAACGAAAGAGAAAGGCCACAGCTTTCATTTGGACTGTTCCATATTTCGATGTATTTATCGATAAATTACTTATCGGTCAAAATGTGATTCTCATTAAACCTTGAATTCTGCTTACAATATGGGTGTCAAATGAAAGGGCAATATCACAGCTTTCATTTGAACTGTTCTATATTTCGATGTATTTGTCGGTAAATGAGTTATCGGTCAAGATCGGGTTGCACTAAAACCTTGAAATTTGCATGCAATATCGGTATCACACGAAAGGGCAAGACAACAGCTTCCATTTGAACAGGTCCATATTTCGATGTATTTATCGATAAATGACTTATCGGTCAAAATATAAGCTTGAGATTTTGCGTGCACTATCGGTATCACACGAAAGGGCAAGGCCACAGCTTCCATTTGAACTGTTCCATATTTTGATATATTTATCGGTAAATGAGTTATGGGTCAAAATGAAGTTCCCATAAAACCTTGAAACTTGCTTGCAATTTGAGTGTCAAACGAAAGGGCAAGGCCACAGCTTTCATTTGGGCTGTCCCATATTTCGATGTATTTATCGATAACTTACTTATCGGTCAAAATATGATTCTCATTAAACCTTGAAATCTGCTTGCAATATGGGTGTCAAACGAAAGGGCAAGGCCACAGCTTTCATTTGGACTGTTCCATATTTCGATGTATTTATCGATAAATGACTTATCGGTCAAAATGTAATTCTCATTAAACCTTGGAATTTGCGTGCAATGTGGGTGTCAAACGAAAGGGCAAGGCAACAGATTTCATTTGAACTGTTCCATATTTCGATGTATTTATCGATAAATGACTTATCGGTCAAAATATAAGTTTGAGATTTGGGTGCAATATCGGTATCACACGAAAGGGCAAGGCTACAGGTTGCATTTGAGCTGTGCCATGTTTCGATATATTTATCGATAAATGACTTATCGGTCAAGATCGGGTTGCACTAAAACCTTGAAATTTGCATGCAATATCGGTATGACACGAAAAGGCAAGACAACAGCTTCCATTTGAGCTGTTCCATATTTCGATATATTTATCGATAAATAAGTTATCGGTCAAAATGTGATTCTCATTAAACCTTGAAATCTGTTAGCAATATGGGTGTCAAACGAAAGGGCAAGGCCACAACTTTCATTTGAGCTGTGCCATGTTTCGATATATTAATCGATAAATGACTTATCAGTCAAAATGTTATTCTCATTAAACCTTGGAATTTGCGTGCAATACGGGTGTCAAACGAAACGGCAAGGCCACAGCTTCCATTTGAACTGTTCCATATTTCAATGTATTTATCGATAAATGACTTATCAGTCAAAATGTTATTCTCATTATACCTTGGAATTTGCGTGCAATACGGGTGTCAAACGAAACGGCAAGGCCACAGCTTCCATTTGAACTGTTCCATATTTTGATATATTTATCGGTAAATGAGTTATGGGTCAAAATGAAGTTCCCATAAAATTTGAAACTTGCTTGCAATTTGAGTGTCAAACGAAAGGGCAAGGCCACAGTTTTCATTTGGGCTGTCCCATATTTCGATGTATTTATCGATAACTTACTTATCGGTCAAAATATGATTCTCATTAAACCTTGAAATCTGCTTGCAATATGGGTGTCAAACGAAAGGGCAAGGCCACAGCTTTCATTTGGACGGTTCCATATTTCGATGTATTTATCGATAAATGACTTGTCAGTCAAAATGTGATTCTCATTAAACCTTGGAATCTGCTTGCAATATGGGTGTCAAACGAAAGGGCAAGGCCACAGCTTTCATTTGAACTGTTCCATATTTCGATATATTTATCGATAAATAACTTATCGGTCAAAATGTGGTCAAAATAAAACCTTGAAATATGCTTGCAATATCGGTATCACACAAAAGGGCAAGGCACAGCTTTCATTTGAACTGTTCCATATTTCGATGTATTTATCGATAAATGACTTGTCAGTCAAAATGTGATTCTCATTAAACCTTGGAATCTGCTTGCAATATGGGTGTCAAACGAAAGGGCAAGACAACAGGTTGCATTTGAACTGTCCGGTATTTTGATATATTTATCGATAAATAACTTATCGGTCGAAATGTGGTCAAAATAATACCTTAAAATTTTGCTTGCAATATGGGCGTCAAACGAAATGGCATAGTTTTAATTTTACCTGTTAAATATTTCGATGTATTTATCGATAAATGGGTTATCGGTCAAGATCGGGTTGCACTAAAACCTTGAAATTTGCGTGCAATATCGGTATCGCACGAAAGAGAAAGGCCACAGCTTTCATTTGGACTGTTCCATATTTCGATGTATTTATCGATAAATGACTTATCGGTCAAATGTGATTCTCATTAAACCTTGAAATCTGCTTGCAATATGGGTGTCAAACGAAAGGGCAAGGCCACAGCTTTCATTTGAACTGTTCCATATTTTGATATATTTATCGATAAATAACTTGTCGGTCAAAATATAAGCTTGAGATTTTGCGTGCAATATCGGTATCACACGAAAGGGCAAGGCCACTGGTTTCATTTGAACTGTCCCATATTTTGATATATTTATCGATAAATAACTTATCGGTCGAAATGTGGCCAAAATAATACCCTCAAATTTTGCTTGCAATATGGGTGTCAAACGAAAGGCCATAGTTTTAATTTGACCTGTTAAATATTTCGATGTATTTATCGATAAATGGGTTATCGGTCAAGATCGGGATGCACTAAAACCTTGAAATTTGCGTGCAATATCGGTATCACACGAAAGAGAAAGGCCACAGCTTTCATTTGGACTGTTCCATATTTCGATGTACTTATCGATAAATGACTTATCGGTCAATATATAAGCTTGAGATTTTGCGTGCAATATCGGTATCACACGAAAGGGCAAGGCCACTGGTTTCATTTGAACTATCCCATATTTTGATATATTTATCGATAAATAACTTATCGGTCGAAATGTGGTCAAAATAATACCCTCAAATTTTGCTTGCAATATGGGTGTCAAACGAAAGGGCAAGACAACAGGTTTCATTTGAACTGTCCGATATTGTGATATATTTATCGATAAATAACTTATCGGTCGAAATGTGGTCAAAATAATACCTTCAAATTTTGCTTGCAATGTGGGCGTCAAACGAAATGGCATAGTTTTAACTTTACCTGTTAAATATTTCGATGTATATATCGATAAATGGGTTATCGGTCAAGATCGGGTTGCACTAAAACCTTGAAATTTGCGTGCAATATCGGTATCACACGAAAGAGAAAGGCCACAGCTTTCATTGGGACTGTTACATATTTCGATGTACTTATCGATAAATGACTTATCGGTCAATATATAAGCTTGAGATTTTGCGTGCAATATCGGTAAAGGGCAAGGCCACTGGTTTCATTTGAACTGTCCCATATTTTGATATATTTATCGATAAATAACTTATCGGTCGAAATGTGGTCAAAATAATACCCTCAAATTTTGCTTGCAATATGGGTGTCAAACGAAAATGCAAGACAACAGGTTTCATTTGAACTGTCCGATATTTTGATATATTTATCGATAAATAACTTATCGGTCGAAATGTGGTCAAAATAATACCTTCAAATTTTGCTTGCAATATGGGCGTCAAACGAAATGGCATAGTTTTAATTTTACCTCTTAAATATTTCGATGTATTTATCAATAAATGGGTTATCGGTCAAGATCGGGATGCACTAAAACCTTGAAATTTGCGTACAATAACAGTATCACACGAAAGAGAAAGGCCACAGCTTTCATTTGGACTGTTCCATATTTCGATGTACTTATCGATAAATGACTTATCGGTCAATATATAAGCTTGAGATTTTGCGTGCAATATCGGTATCACACGAAAGGGCAAGGCCACTGGTTTCATTTGAACTATCCCATATTTTGATATATTTATCGATAAATAACTTATCGGTCGAAATGTGGTCAAAATAATACCCTCAAATTTTGCTTGCAATATGGGTGTCAAACGAAAGGGCAAGACAACAGGTTTCATTTGAACTGTCCGATATTTTGATATATTTATCGATAAATAACTTATCGGTCGAAATGTGGTCAAAATAATACCTTCAAATTTTGCTTGCAATGTGGGCGTCAAACGAAATGGCATAGTTTTAATTTTACCTGTTAAATATTTCGATGTATATATCGATAAATGGGTTATCGGTCAAGATCGGGTTGCACTAAAACCTTGAAATTTGCGTGCACTATCGGTATCACACGAAAGAGAAAGGCCACAGCTTTCATTTGGACTGTTCCATATTTCGATGTACTTATCGATAAATGACTTATCGGTCAAAATATAAGCTTGAGATTTTGCGTGCAATATCGGTATCACACGAAAGAGAAAGGCCACAGCTTTAATTTGGACTGTTCCATATTTCGATGTATTTATCGATAAATGACTTATCGGTCAAAATGTGATTCTCATTAAACCTTGAAATCTGCTTGCAATATGGGTGTCAAACGAAAGGGCAAGGCCACAGCTTTCATTTGAACTGTTCCATATTTCGATATAGTTATCGATAAATAACTTATCGGTCAAAATGTGGTCAAAATAAAACCTTGAAATTTGCTTGCAATATCGGTATCACACGAAAGGGCAAGACAACAGCTTCCATTTGAACAGTTCCATATTTCGATGTATTTATCGATAAATGACTTATCGGTCAAAATATAAGCTTGAGATTTTGCGTGCAATATCGGTATCACACGAAAGGGCAAGGCCACTGGTTTCATTTGAACTGTCCCATATTTTGATATATTTATCGATAAATAACTTATCGGTCGAAATGTGGTCAAACTAATACCCTCAAATTTTGCTTGCATTATGGGTGTCAAACGAAAGGCCATAGTTTTAATTTGACCTGTTAAATATTTCGATGTATTAATCGATAAAGGGTTATCGGTAAAAATGTGACACTCATTAAACCTTGAAATCTGCTTGCTATATGGGTGTCAAACGAAAGGGCAAGACCATAGCTTTCAATTGATCTGTTCTATATTTCGTTTATTATTTATCGGTAAATGAGTTATCGGTCAAGATCGGGTTGCACTAAAACCTTGAAATTTGCTTGCAATATCGGTATCACACGAAAGAGAAAGGCCACAGCTTTCATTTGGACTGTTCCATATTTCGATGTATTTATCGATAAATGACTTATCGGTCAAAATGTGATTCTCATTAAACCTTAAAATCTGCTTGCAATATGGGTGTCAAACGAAAGGGCAAGGCCATGGATCTCATTTGAACTGTTCCATATTTCGATATGTTTATCGATAAATAACTTAGCGGTCAAAATGTGGTCAAAATAAAACCTTCAAATTGCTTGCAATATCGGTATCACACGAAAGGGCAAGGCCACAGCTTTCATTTGAACTGTTCCATATTTCGATGTATTTATCGATAAATGACTTATCGGTCAAAATATAAGCTTGAAATTTTTCTTGCAATATCACTGTCAAACGAAAGGGAAAGGCCACAGGTTTCGTTTGAACTTTCCCATATTTTGATAAAGTTATCGATAGATTACTTATCGGTCGAAATGTGGTCAAAATAATACCTTGAAATTTTGCTTGCAATTTGAGTGTCAAACGAAAGGGCAAGGCCACAGCTTTCATTTGGACTGTTCCATATTTCGATGTATTTATCGATAAATGACTTATCGGTCAAAATTTAATTCTCATTAAACCTTGAATTCTGCTTACAATATGGGTGTCAAATGAAAGGGCAAGGCCACAGCTTCCATTTGAACTGTTCCATATTTTGATATATTTATCGGTAAATGAGTTATGGGTCAAAATGAAGTTCCCATAAAACCTTGAAACTTGCTTGCAATTTGAGTGTCAAACGAAAGAGAAAGGCCACAGCTTTCATTTGGACTGTTCCATATTTCGATGTATTTATCGATAAATTACTTATCGGTCAAAATGTGATTCTCATTAAACCTTGAATTCTGCTTACTATATGGGTGTCAAATGAAAGGGCAATATCACAGCTTTCATTTGAACTGTTCTATATTTCGATGTATTTGTCGGTAAATGAGTTATCGGTCAAGATCGGGTTGCACTAAAACCTTGAAATTTGCATGCAATATCGGTATCACACGAAAGGGCAAGACAACTGCTTCCATTTGAACAGGTCCATATTTCGATGTATTTATCGATAAATGACTTATCGGTCAAAATATAAGCTTGAGATTTTGCGTGCACTATCGGTATCACACGAAAGGGCAAGGCCACAGCTTCCATTTGAACTGTTCCATATTTTGACATATTTATCGGTAAATGAGTTATGGGTCAAAATGAAGTTCCCATAAAACCTTGAAACTTGCTTGCAATTTGAGTGTCAAACGAAAGGGCAAGGCCACAGCTTTCATTTGGGCTGTCCCATATTTCGATATATTTATCGATAACTTACTTATCGGTCAAAATATGATTCTCATTAAACCTTGAAATCTGCTTGCAATATGGGTGTCAAACGAAAGGGCAAGGCCACAGCTTTCATTTGGGCTGTCCCATATTTCGATGTATTTATCGATAACTTACTTATCGGTCAAAATATGATTCTCATTAAACCTTGAAATCTGCTTGCAATATGGGTGTCAAACGAAAGGGCAAGGCCACAGCTTTCATTTGGACTGTCCCATATTTCGATGTATTTATCGATAACTTACTTATCGGTCAAAATGTTATTCTCATTAAACCTTGGAATTTGCGTGCAATACGGGTGTCAAACGAAACGGCAAGGCCACAGCTTCCATTTGAACTGTTCCATATTTTGATATATTTATCGGTAAATGAGTTATGGGTCAAAATGAAGTTCCCATAAAATTTGAAACTTGCTTGCAATTTGAGTGTCAAACGAAAGGGCAAGGCCACAGTTTTCATTTGGGCTGTCCCATATTTCGATGTATTTATCGATAACTTACTTATCGGTCAAAATGTTATTCTCATTAAACCTTGGAATTTGCGTGCAATACGGGTGTCAAACGAAACGGCAAGGCCACAGCTTCCATTTGAACTGTTCCATATTTCAATGTATTTATCGATAAATGACTTATCAGTCAAAATGTTATTCTCATTATACCTTGGAATTTGCGTGCAATACGGGTGTCAAACGAAACGGCAAGGCCACAGCTTCCATTTGAACTGTTCCATATTTTGATATATTTATCGGTAAATGAGTTATGGGTCAAAATGAAGTTCCCATAAAATTTGAAACTTGCTTGCAATTTGAGTGTCAAACGAAAGGGCAAGGCCACAGTTTTCATTTGGGCTGTCCCATATTTCGATGTATTTATCGATAACTTACTTATCGGTCAAAATGTTATTCTCATTAAACCTTGGAATTTGCGTGCAATACGGGTGTCAAACGAAACGGCAAGGCCACAGCTTCCATTTGAACTGTTCCATATTTCAATGTATTTATCGATAAATGACTTATCAGTCAAAATGTTATTCTCATTATACCTTGGAATTTGCGTGCAATACGGGTGTCAAACGAAACGGCAAGGCCACAGCTTCCATTTGAACTGTTCCATATTTTGATATATTTATCGGTAAATGAGTTATGGGTCAAAATGAAGTTCCCATAAAACCTTGAAACTTGCTTGCAATTTGAGTGTCAAACGAAAGAGAAAGGCCACAGCTTTCATTTGGACTGTTCCATATTTCGATGTATTTATCGATAAATTACTTATCGGTCAAAATGTGATTCTCATTAAACCTTGAATTCTGCTTACAATATGGGTGTCAAATGAAAGGGCAATATCACAGCTTTCATTTGAACTGTTCTATATTTCGATGTATTTGTCGGTAAATGAGTTATCGGTCAAGATCGGGTTGCACTAAAACCTTGAAATTTGCATGCAATATCGGTATCACACGAAAGGGCAAGACAACAGCTTCCATTTGAACAGGTCCATATTTCGATGTATTTATCGATAAATGACTTATCGGTCAAAATATAAGCTTGAGATTTTGCGTGCACTATCGGTATCACACGAAAGGGCAAGGCCACAGCTTCCATTTGAACTGTTCCATATTTTGATATATTTATCGGTAAATGAGTTATGGGTCAAAATGAAGTTCCCATAAAACCTTGAAACTTGCTTGCAATTTGAGTGTCAAACGAAAGGGCAAGGCCACAGCTTTCATTTGGGCTGTCCCATATTTCGATGTATTTATCGATAACTTACTTATCGGTCAAAATATGATTCTCATTAAACCTTGAAATCTGCTTGCAATATGGGTGTCAAACGAAAGGGCAAGGCCACAGCTTTCATTTGGACTGTTCCATATTTCGATGTATTTATCGATAAATGACTTATCGGTCAAAATGTAATTCTCATTAAACCTTGGAATTTGCGTGCAATATGGGTGTCAAACGAAAGGGCAAGGCAACAGCTTTCATTTGAACTGTTCCATATTTCGATGTATTTATCGATAAATGACTTATCGGTCAAAATATAAGTTTGAGATTTGGGTGCAATATCGGTATCACACGAAAGGGCAAGGCTACAGGTTGCATTTGAGCTGTGCCATGTTTCGATATATTAATCGATAAATGACTTATCGGTCAAGATCGGGTTGCACTAAAACCTTGAAATTTGCATGCAATATCGGTATCACACGAAAAGGCAAGACAACAGCTTCCATTTGAGCTGTTCCATATTTCGATATATTTATCGATAAATAAGTTATCGGTCAAAATGTGATTCTCATTAAACCTTGAAATCTGTTAGCAATATGGGTGTCAAACGAAAGGGCAAGGCCACAGCTTTCATTTGGACTGTCCCATATTTCGATGTATTTATCGATAACTTACTTATCGGTCAAAATGTTATTCTCATTAAACCTTGGAATTTGCGTGCAATACGGGTGTCAAACGAAACGGCAAGGCCACAGCTTCCATTTGAACTGTTCCATATTTTGATATATTTATCGGTAAATGAGTTATGGGTCAAAATGAAGTTCCCATAAAATTTGAAACTTGCTTGCAATTTGAGTGTCAAACGAAAGGGCAAGGCCACAGTTTTCATTTGGGCTGTCCCATATTTCGATGTATTTATCGATAACTTACTTATCGGTCAAAATGTTATTCTCATTAAACCTTGGAATTTGCGTGCAATACGGGTGTCAAACGAAACGGCAAGGCCACAGCTTCCATTTGAACTGTTCCATATTTCAATGTATTTATCGATAAATGACTTATCAGTCAAAATGTTATTCTCATTATACCTTGGAATTTGCGTGCAATACGGGTGTCAAACGAAACGGCAAGGCCACAGCTTCCATTTGAACTGTTCCATATTTTGATATATTTATCGGTAAATGAGTTATGGGTCAAAATGAAGTTCCCATAAAATTTGAAACTTGCTTGCAATTTGAGTGTCAAACGAAAGGGCAAGGCCACAGTTTTCATTTGGGCTGTCCCATATTTCGATGTATTTATCGATAACTTACTTATCGGTCAAAATGTTATTCTCATTAAACCTTGGAATTTGCGTGCAATACGGGTGTCAAACGAAACGGCAAGGCCACAGCTTCCATTTGAACTGTTCCATATTTCAATGTATTTATCGATAAATGACTTATCAGTCAAAATGTTATTCTCATTATACCTTGGAATTTGCGTGCAATACGGGTGTCAAACGAAACGGCAAGGCCACAGCTTCCATTTGAACTGTTCCATATTTTGATATATTTATCGGTAAATGAGTTATGGGTCAAAATGAAGTTCCCATAAAACCTTGAAACTTGCTTGCAATTTGAGTGTCAAACGAAAGAGAAAGGCCACAGCTTTCATTTGGACTGTTCCATATTTCGATGTATTTATCGATAAATTACTTATCGGTCAAAATGTGATTCTCATTAAACCTTGAATTCTGCTTACAATATGGGTGTCAAATGAAAGGGCAATATCACAGCTTTCATTTGAACTGTTCTATATTTCGATGTATTTGTCGGTAAATGAGTTATCGGTCAAGATCGGGTTGCACTAAAACCTTGAAATTTGCATGCAATATCGGTATCACACGAAAGGGCAAGACAACAGCTTCCATTTGAACAGGTCCATATTTCGATGTATTTATCGATAAATGACTTATCGGTCAAAATATAAGCTTGAGATTTTGCGTGCACTATCGGTATCACACGAAAGGGCAAGGCCACAGCTTCCATTTGAACTGTTCCATATTTTGATATATTTATCGGTAAATGAGTTATGGGTCAAAATGAAGTTCCCATAAAACCTTGAAACTTGCTTGCAATTTGAGTGTCAAACGAAAGGGCAAGGCCACAGCTTTCATTTGGGCTGTCCCATATTTCGATGTATTTATCGATAACTTACTTATCGGTCAAAATATGATTCTCATTAAACCTTGAAATCTGCTTGCAATATGGGTGTCAAACGAAAGGGCAAGGCCACAGCTTTCATTTGGACTGTTCCATATTTCGATGTATTTATCGATAAATGACTTATCGGTCAAAATGTAATTCTCATTAAACCTTGGAATTTGCGTGCAATGTGGGTGTCAAACGAAAGGGCAAGGCAACAGATTTCATTTGAACTGTTCCATATTTCGATGTATTTATCGATAAATGATTTATCGGTCAAAATATAAGTTTGAGATTTGGGTGCAATATCGGTATCACACGAAAGGGCAAGGCTACAGGTTGCATTTGAGCTGTGCCATGTTTCGATATATTAACCGATAAATGACTTATCGGTCAAGATCGGGTTGCACTAAAACCTTGAAATTTGCATGCAATATCGGTATCACACGAAAAGGCAAGACAACAGCTTCCATTTGAGCTGTTCCATATTTCGATATATTTATCGATAAATAAGTTATCGGTCAAAATGTGATTCTCATTAAACCTTGAAATCTGTTAGCAATATGGGTGTCAAACGAAAGGGCAAGGCCACAGCTTTCATTTGGACTGTCCCATATTTCGATGTATTTATCGATAACTTACTTATCGGTCAAAATGTTATTCTCATTAAACCTTGGAATTTGCGTGCAATACGGGTGTCAAACGAAACGGCAAGGCCACAGCTTCCATTTGAACTGTTCCATATTTTGATATATTTATCGGTAAATGAGTTATGGGTCAAAATGAAGTTCCCATAAAATTTGAAACTTGCTTGCAATTTGAGTGTCAAACGAAAGGGCAAGGCCACAGATTTCATTTGGGCTGTCCCATATTTCGATGTATTTATCGATAACTTACTTATCGGTCAAAATGTTATTCTCATTAAACCTTGGAATTTGCGTGCAATACGGGTGTCAAACGAAACGGCAAGGCCACAGCTTCCATTTGAACTGTTCCATATTTCAATGTATTTATCGATAAATGACTTATCAGTCAAAATGTGATTCTCATTATACCTTGGAATTTGCGTGCAATACGGGTGTCAAACGAAACGGCAAGGCCACAGCTTCCATTTGAACTGTTCCATATTTTGATATATTTATCGGTAAATGAGTTATGGGTCAAAATGAAGTTCCCATAAAATTTGAAACTTGCTTGCAATTTGAGTGTCAAACGAAAGGGCAAGGCCACAGTTTTCATTTGGGCTGTCCCATATTTCGATGTATTTATCGATAACTTACTTATCGGTCAAAATGTTATTCTCATTAAACCTTGGAATTTGCGTGCAATACGGGTGTCAAACGAAACGGCAAGGCCACAGCTTACATTTGAACTGTTCCATATTTCAATGTATTTATCGATAAATGACTTATCAGTCAAAATGTTATTCTCATTATACCTTGGAATTTGCGTGCAATACGGGTGTCAAACGAAACGGCAAGGCCACAGCTTCCATTTGAACTGTTCCATATTTTGATATATTTATCGGTAAATGAGTTATGGGTCAAAATGAAGTTCCCATAAAACCTTGAAACTTGCTTGCAATTTGAGTGTCAAACGAAAGGGCAAGGCCACAGCTTTCATTTGGGCTGTCCCATATTTCGATGTATTTATCGATAACTTACTTATCGGTCAAAATATGATTCTCATTAAACCTTGAAATCTGCTTGCAATATGGGTGTCAAACGAAAGGGCAAGGCCACAGCTTTCATTTGGACTGTTCCATATTTCGATGTATTTATCGATAAATGACTTAATGGTCAAAATGTAATTCTCATTAAACCTTGGAATTTGCGTGCAATGTGGGTGTCAAACGAAAGGGCAAGGCAACAGATTTCATTTGAACTGTTCCATATTTCGATGTATTTATCGATAAATGACTTATCGGTCAAAATATAAGTTTGAGATTTGGGTGCAATATCGGTATCACACGAAAGGGCAAGGCTACAGGTTGCATTTGAGCTGTGCCATGTTTCGATATATTAATCGATAAATGACTTATCGGTCAAGATCGGGTTGCACTAAAACCTTGAAATTTGCATGCAATATCGGTATCACACGAAAAGGCAAGACAACAGCTTCCATTTGAGCTGTTCCATATTTCGATATATTTATCGATAAATAAGTTATCGGTCAAAATGTGATTCTCATTAAACCTTGAAATCTGTTAGCAATATGGGTGTCAAACGAAAGGGCAAGGCCACAGCTTTCATTTGGACTGTCCCATATTTCGATGTATTTATCGATAACTTACTTATCGGTCAAAATGTTATTCTCATTAAACCTTGGAATTTGCGTGCAATACGGGTGTCAAACGAAACGGCAAGGCCACAGCTTCCATTTGAACTGTTCCATATTTCAATGTATTTATCGATAAATGACTTATCAGTCAAAATGTTATTCTCATTATACCTTGGAATTTGCGTGCAATACGGGTGTCAAACGAAACGGCAAGGCCACAGCTTCCATTTGAACTGTTCCATATTTTGATATATTTATCGGTAAATGAGTTATGGGTCAAAATGAAGTTCCCATAAAATTTGAAACTTGCTTGCAATTTGAGTGTCAAACGAAAGGGCAAGGCCACAGTTTTCATTTGGGCTGTCCCATATTTCGATGTATTTATCGATAACTTACTTATCGGTCAAAATATGATTCTCATTAAACCTTGAAATCTGCTTGCAATATGGGTGTCAAACGAAAGGGCAAGGCCACAGCTTTCATTTGAACTGTCCAATATTTTGATATATTTATCGATAAATAACTTATCGGTCGAAATGTGGTCAAAATAATACCTTAAAATTTTGCTTGCAATATGGGCGTCAAACGAAATGGCATAGTTTTAATTTTACCTGTTAAATATTTCGATGTATTTATCGATAAACGGGTTATCGGTCAAGATCGGGTTGCACTAAAACCTTGAAATTTGCGTGCAATATCGGTATCGCACGAAAGAGAAAGGCCACAGCTTTCATTTGGACTGTTCCATATTTCGATGTATTTATCGATAAATGACTTATCGGTCAAATGTGATTCTCATTAAACCTTGAAATCTGCTTGCAATATGGGTGTCAAACGAAAGGGCAAGGCCACAGCTTTCATTTGAACTGTTCCATATTTTGATATATTTATCGATAAATAACTTATCGGTCAAAATATAAGCTTGAGATTTTGCGTGCAATATCGGTATCACACGAAAGGGCAAGGCCACTGGTTTCATTTGAACTGTCCCATATTTTGATATATTTATCGATAAATAACTTATCGGTCGAAATGTGGCCAAAATAATACCCTCAAATTTTGCTTGCAATATGGGTGTCAAACGAAAGGCCATAGTTTTAATTTGACCTGTTAAATATTTCGATGTATTTATCGATAAATGGGTTATCGGTCAAGATCGGGATGCACTAAAACCTTGAAATTTGCGTGCAATATCGGTATCACACGAAAGAGAAAGGCCACAGCTTTCATTTGGACTGTTCCATATTTCGATGTACTTATCGATAAATGACTTATCGGTCAATATATAAGCTTGAGATTTTGCGTGCAATATCGGTATCACACGAAAGGGCAAGGCCACTGGTTTCATTTGAACTATCCCATATTTTGATATATTTATCGATAAATAACTTATCGGTCGAAATGTGGTCAAAATAATACCCTCAAATTTTGCTTGCAATATGGGTGTCAAACGAAAGGGCAAGACAACAGGTTTCATTTGAACTGTCCGATATTTTGATATATTTATCGATAAATAACTTATCGGTCGAAATGTGGTCAAAATAATACCTTCAAATTTTGCTTGCAATGTGGGCGTCAAACGAAATGGCATAGTTTTAATTTTACCTGTTAAATATTTCGATGTATATATCGATAAATGGGTTATCGGTCAAGATCGGGTTGCACTAAAACCTTGAAATTTGCGTGCACTATCATTATCACACGAAAGAGAAAGGCCACAGCTTTCATTTGGACTGTTCCATATTTCGATGTACTTATCGATAAATGACTTATCGGTCAAAATATAAGCTTGAGATTTTGCGTGCAATATCGGTATCACACGAAAGAGAAAGGCCACAGCTTTAATTTGGACTGTTCCATATTTCGATGTATTTATCGATAAATGACTTATCGGTCAAAATGTGATTCTCATTAAACCTTGAAATCTGCTTGCAATATGGGTGTCAAACGAAAGGGCAAGGCCACAGCTTTCATTTGAACTGTTCCATATTTCGATATATTTATCGATAAATAACTTATCGGTCAAAATGTGGTCAAAATAAAACCTTGAAATTTGCTTGCAATATCGGTATCACACAAAAGGGCAAGGCCACAGCTTTCATTTGAACTGTTCTACATTTCGATGTATTTGTCGGTAAATCAGTTATCGGTCAAGAACGGGTTGCACTAAAACCTTGAAATTTGCATGCAATATCGGTATCACACGAAAGGGCAAGACAACAGCTTCCATTTGAACAGTTCCATATTTCGATGTATTTATCGATAAATGACTTATCGGTCAAAATATAAGCTTGAGATTTTGCGTGCAATATCGGTATCACACGAAAGGGCAAGGCCACTGGTTTCATTTGAACTGTCCCATATTTTGATCTATTTATCGATAAATAGCTTATCGGTCGAAATGTGGTCAAACTAATACCCTCAAATTTTGCTTGCAATATGGGTGTCAAACGAAAGGCCATAGTTTTAATTTGACCTGTTAAATATTTCGATGTATTAATCGATAAAGGGTTATCGGTAAAAATGTGACACTCATTAAACCTTGAAATCTGCTTGCTATATGGGTGTCAAACGAAAGGGCAAGACCATAGCTTTCATTTGATCTGTTCTATATTTCGTTTATTATTTATCGGTAAATGAGTTATCGGTCAAGATCGGGTTGCACTAAAACCTTGAAATTTGCTTGCAATATCGGTATCACACGAAAGAGAAAGGCCACAGCTTTCATTTGGACTGTTCCATATTTCGATGTATTTATCGATAAATGACTTATCGGTCAAAATGTGATTCTCATTAAACCTTAAAATCTGCTTGCAATATGGGTGTCAAACGAAAGGGCAAGGCCATGGATCTCATTTGAACTGTTCCATATTTCGATATGTTTATCGATAAATAACTTAGCGGTCAAAATGTGGTCAAAATAAAACCTTCAAATTGCTTGCAATATCGGTATCACACGAAAGGGCAAGGCCACAGCTTTCATTTGAACTGTTCCATATTTCGATGTATTTATCGATAAATGACTTATCGGTCAAAATAAAAGCTTGAAATTTTTCTTGCAATATCACTGTCAAACGAAAGGGAAAGGCCACAGGTTTCGTTTGAACTTTCCCATATTTTGATAAAGTTATCGATAGATTACTTATCGGTCGAAATGTGGTCAAAATAATACCTTGAAATTTTGCTTGCAATTTGAGTGTCAAACGAAAGGGCAAGGCCACAGCTTTCATTTGGACTGTTCCATATTTCGATGTATTTATCGATAAATGACTTATCGGTTAAAATTTAATTCTCATTAAACCTTGAATTCTGCTTACAATATGGGTGTCAAATGAAAGGGCAAGGCCACAGCTTCCATTTGAACTGTTCCATAATTTGATATATTTATCGGTAAATGAGTTATGGGTCAAAATGAAGTTCCCATAAAACCTTGAAACTTGCTTGCAATTTGAGTGTCAAACGAAAGAGAAAGGCCACAGCTTTAATTTGGACTGTTCCATATTTCGATGTATTTATCGATAAATTACTTATCGGTCAAAATGTGATTCTCATTAAACCTTGAATTCTGCTTACAATATGGGTGTCAAATGAAAGGGCAAGGCCACAGGTTTCATTTGAACTGTTCCATATTTTGATATATTTATCGGTAAATGAGTTATGGGTCAAAATGAAGTTCCCATAAAACCTTGAAACTTGCTTGCAATTTGAGTGTCAAACGAAAGGGCAAGGCCACAGCTTTCATTTGAACTGTTCCATATTTCGATGTATTTATCGATAAATGACTTATCGGTCAAAATATAAGCTTGAAATTTTGCTTGCAATATCATTGTCAAACGAAAGGGCAAGGCCACAGGTTTCATTTGAACTTTCCCATATTTTGATAAAGTTATCGATAGATTACTTATCGGTCGAAATGTGGTCAAAATAATACCTTGAAATTTTGCTTGCAATATGGGTGTCAAACAAAAGGGCAAGGCCACAGCTTCCATTTAAACTGTTCCATATTTTGATATATTTATCGGTAAATGAGTTATGGGTCAAAATGTAGTTCCCATAAAACCTTGAAACTTGCTTGCAATTTGAGTGTCAAACGAAAGAGAAAGGCCACAGCTTTCATTTGGACTGTTCCATATTTCGATGTATTTATCGATAAATGGGTTATCGGTCAAGATTGGGTTGCACTAAAACCTTGAAATTTGCTTGCAATATCGGTATCACACGAAAGAGAAAGGCCACAGCTTCCATTTAAACTGTTCCATATTTTGATATATTTATCGGTAAATGAGTTATGGGTCAAAATGAAGTTCCCATAAAACCTTGAAACTTGCTTGCAATTTGAGTGTCAAACGAAAGAGAAAGGCCACAGCTTTCATTTGGACTGTTCCATATTTCGATGTATTTACCGATAAATTACTTATCGGTCAAAATGTGATTCTCATTAAACCTTGAATTCTGCTTACAATATGGGTGTCAAATGAAAGGGCAATACCACATGTTTCATTTGAACTTTCCCATATTTTGATAAAGTAATCGATAGATTACTTATCGGTCCAAATGTGGTCAAAATAATACCTTGAAATTTTGCTTGCAATATGGGTGTCAAACGACAGGGCAAGACAACAGCTTTCATTTGAACTGTTCCATATTTCAATGTATTTATCGATAAATGACTTATCGGTCAAAATGTTACTCTCATTAAACCTTGGAATTTGCGTGCAATATGGGTGTCAAACGAAAGGGCAAGGCCACAGCTTCCATTTGAACTGTTCCATATTTTTATATATTTATCGGTAAATGAGTTATGGGTCAAAATGAAGTTCCCATAAAACCTTGAAACTTGCTTGCAATTTGAGTGTCAAACGAAAGGGCAAGGCCACAGCTTTCATTTGAACTGTTCCATATTTCGATGTATTTATCGATAAATGACTTATCGGTCAAAATATAAGCTTGAAATTTTGCTTGCAATATCATTGTCAAACGAAAGGGCAAGGCCACAGGTTTCATTTGAACTTTCCCATATTTTGATAAAGTTATCGATAGATTACTTATCGGTCGAAATGTGGTCAAAATAATACCTTGAAATTTTGCTTGCAATATGGGTGTCAAACAAAAGGGCAAGGCCACAGCTTCCATTTAAACTGTTCCATATTTTGATATATTTATCGGTAAATGAGTTATGGGTCAAAATGAAGTTCCCATAAAACCTTGAAACTTGCTTGCAATTTGAGTGTCGAACGAAAGAGAAAGGCCACAGCTTTCATTTGGACTGTTCCATATTTCGATGTATTTATCGATAAATTACTTATCGGTCAAAATGTGATTCTCATTAAACCTTGAATTCTGCTTACAATATGGGGGTCAAATGAAAGGGCAATACCACAGGTTTCATTTGAACTTTCCCATATTTTGATAAAGTAATCGATAGATTACTTATCGGTCCAAATGTGGTCAAAATAATACCTTGAAATTTTGCTTGCAATATGGGTGTCAAACGACAGGGCAAGACAACAGCTTTCATTTGAACTGTTCCATATTTCAATGTATTTATCGATAAATGACTTATCGGTCAAAATGTTATTCTCATTAAACCTTGAAATTTGCTTGCAATATCGGTATCACATGAAAGAGAAAGGCCACAGCTTTAATTTGGACTGTTCCATATTTCGATGTATTTATCGATAAATGACTTATCGGTCAAAATGTGATTCTCATTAAACCTTGAAATCTGCTTGCAATATGGGTGTCAAACGAAAGGTCAAGGCCACAGCTTTCATTTGAACTGTTCCATATTTCGATATATTTATCGATAAATAACTTATCGGTCAAAATGTGGTCAAAATAAAACCTTGAAATTTGCTTGCAATATCGGTATCACACAAAAGGGCAAGGCCACAGCTTTCATTTGAACTGTTCTACATTTCGATGTATTTGTCGGTAAATCAGTTATTTGCAAATGCAATATCGGTATCACACGAAAGGGCAAGACAACAGCTTCCATTTGAACAGTTCCATATTTCGATGTATTTATCGATAAATGACTTATCGGTCAAAATATAAGCTTGAGATTTTGCGTGCAATATCGGTATCACACGAAAGGGCAAGGCCACTGGTTTCATTTGAACTGTCCCATATTTCGATGTATTTATCGATAAATGACTTATCGGTCAAAATGTGATTCTCATTAAACCTTAAAATCTGCTTGCAATATGGGTGTCAAACGAAAGGGAAAGGCCATGGATCTCATTTGAACTGTTCCATATTTCGATATGTTTATCGATATATAACTTATCGGTCAAAATGTGGTCAAAATAAAACCTTCAAATTGCTTGCAATATCGGTATCACACGAAAGGGCAAGGCCACAGCTTTCATTTGAACTGTTCCATATTTCGATGTATTTATCGATAAATGACTTATCGGTCAAAATATAAGCTTGACATTTTTCTTGCAATATCACTGTCAAACGAAAGGGCAAGGCCACAGGTTTCGTTTGAACTTTCCCATATTTTGATAAAGTTATCGATAGATTACTTATCGGTCGAAATGTGGTCAAAATAATACCTTGAAATTTTGCTTGCAATTTGAGTGTCAAACGAAAGGGCAAGGCCACAGCTTTCATTTGGACTGTTCCATATTTCGATGTATTTATCGATAAATGACTTATCGGTCAAAATGTAATTCTCATTAAACCTTGGAATTTGCGTGCAATATGGGTGTCAAACGAAAGGGCAAGGCCACAGCTTCCATTTGAACTGTTCCATATTTTGATATATTTATCGGTAAATGAGTTATGGGTCAAAATGAAGTTCCCATAAAACCTTGAAACTTGCTTGCAATTTGAGTGTCAAACGAAAGGGAAAGGCCACAGCTTTCATTTGCACTGTTCCATATTTCGATGTATTTATCGATAAATGACTTATCGGTCAAAATGTGATTCTCATTAAACCTTGAAATTTGCGTGCAATATGGGTGTCAAACGAAAGGGCAAGGCCATGGATCTCATTTGAACTGTTCCATATTTCCATATGTTTATCGATAAATAACTTATCGGTCAAAATGTGGTCAAAATAAAACCTTCAAATTTGCTTGCAATATCGGTATCACACGAAAGGGCAAGGCCACAGCTTTCATTTGAACTGTTCCATATTTCGATGTATTTATCGATAAATGACTTATCGGTCAAAATATAAGCTTGAAATTTTGCTTGCAATATCATTGTCAAACGAAAGGGCAAGGCCACAGGTTTCATTTGAACTTTCCCATATTTTGATAAAGTTATCGATAGATTACTTATCGGTCGAAATGTGGTCAAAATAATACCTTGAAATTTTGCTTGCAATATCGGTATCACACGAAAGAGAAAGGCCACAGCTTTCATTTGGACTGTTCCATATTTCGATGTATTTATCGATAAATTACTTATCGGTCAAAATGTGATTCTCATTAAACCTTGAAATCTGCTTACAATATGGGTGTCAAATGAAAGGGCAATACCACAGGTTTCATTTGAACTTTCCCATATTTTGATAAAGTAATCGATAGATTACTTATCGGTCCAAATGTGGTCAAAATAATACCTTGAAATTTTGCTTGCAATATGGGTGTCAAACGAAAGGGCAAGACAACAGCTTTCATTTGAACTGTTCCATATTTCAATGTATTTATCGATAAATGACTTATCGGTCAAAATGTTATTCTCATTAAACCTTGAAATTTGCTTGCAATATCGGTATCACATGAAAGAGAAAGGCCACAGCTTTAATTTGGACTGTTCCATATTTCGATGTATTTATCGATAAATGACTTATCGGTCAAAATGTGATTCTCATTAAACCTTGAAATCTGCTTGCAATATGGGTGTCAAACGAAAGGTCAAGGCCACAGCTTTCATTTGAACTGTTCCATATTTCGATATATTTATCGATAAATAACTTATCGGTCAAAATGTGGTCAAAATAAAACCTTGAAATTTGCTTGCAATATCGGTATCACACAAAAGGGCAAGGCCACAGCTTTCATTTGAACTGTTCTACATTTCGATGTATTTGTCGGTAAATCAGTTATTTGCAAATGCAATATCGGTATCACACGAAAGGGCAAGACAACAGCTTCCATTTGAACAGTTCCATATTTCGATGTACTTATCGATAAATGACTTATCGGTCAAAATATAAGCTTGAGATTTTGCGTGCAATATCGGTATCACACGAAAGGGCAAGGCCACTGGTTTCATTTGAACTGTCCCATATTTCGATGTATTTATCGATAAATGACTTATCGGTCAAAATGTTGTAGTATTGTAGTATCACTATTGAACACATTGCATTTACAAACATTTGGTATGCACATGTTCAGTGACCACACACAATGCCAAAATATTGTGACCCATTTAAATGCCATTAAACTGCACAGCGGGCGCTTGACTTCTAACGAGCGTACCGCATATCTTGTTACAATTATGATGAGTCAAGTCACTACGTCAGAGCGACTGACAAACCATTCCATAGTTATGAAACACATATGCTGACACAGCATATCGTGTGTAAGTAAATAGTTTGTAAGTATTGTAGTTTATACACATAAGTAGTTTGTAAGTATTAGTGTAAATTAGGGTAAGAAATTCCTATAAAAAGAAAGTAATGTTCAATAAAGAATCAATTCTGAAATTCTGATCATACGCTAAACATCAGCGTTTTATTTGGTTACGTTAATCCTTACATGGCGATCCTGCCAGGCTTTTAATAACAATTCACTCCGCTCTATATAGCGAAATCGCCAGCCATAGTTAAATAAAATAACTTATGTGGCTCATAGCGATACCACCAGCCGAAAATATAAAATCCAAAGGCAAAACAAGTTAGCCTATGAAAGTACTGGTGGTTAAATTTATGAGGTACGTCATGGAAATACACTAAGGATATCAACCCAAGGATTGAACCCCAAAAATAGATGACATCGACGGCGCGCAAAAAGAAGTGGAATATTGATAATCTCGTGACTGGCAGCAAATATTGATAAGTTGGTAATATGACTGGCGTTAAATATTGGTAGTTTGGAGACAAAACTAGCGGCAAGACTGGCGGCGAATATTTACAAATATTATGTATAATAATAATTACAAATATTATGTATGATAACTTAGAATAATTTGAGCACGCCTTATGGCCGCTAAACCAGTAGCAATTAAATTTGCTTAGGGATTATAAATAGTTTAATTACATGTTAGTATCAATAATGCAAGAAATTAAGACTCAAGAAGAATTTGACAGAATTTTCAAGAAATGCCACGATACTATTAAAGAGTTTATAATAATTTCTGAACAAATCCTGAAGAGTCGTAGCGCAGCAAAGCAAGGTCCTACACCGATCACTATAGAGGAGTATCGGCGAAGGAATAACCTTATTAAAAAGGAGGAAACTCCAAAAATTCCTACCCCTGTAAAAATAATGTACAAAAGGAAACGAGGCGGTAAACAGGTTAGAAAGCGGAAAGAAATAGCTGAAACCTTTAGATTACTTAATTTAGCTACAAATATTAATGATAAATTACATCTAAAAGATAAAATAAGAATGTTAAGAACAAACCAAAAAAAAAAAATTTCTTATATAAACCGAGTAAATTGGATTGAAAAATAAAAAATTAAAAAAAAAAAAAATCTAAGAAGAAAATTTTTTTACCTTTTTAAAATGGCATCATGGTGGAAAATTGCCCTAAACAGCATTTTAGTAGGTATAGCAGGATATGAAGTTGGTAAAGAAAGTTCAGCAGAGAAAAACTCTGAAAATAGAATAGTTAAGTACGAACCACACCCTATACCTGTTGAAAATAAAGAAGAACTGTCTGATAAATGGTTAGTTTTGGTCGCATTTATGGTTACATGTTTAATTATCGCAATTATTATTTTAATCAAAAATTATATAAAAAATAAATTGGGACGATTAAACAATGTACAACGACGCGTATGAACCAACACCCTATAACAAGAAATGACTCAATGGGAAGAAATCCACGAAAAATTATATGAGGAAAAAACAAAAGCAATTAAGTCTTACAAATGCATAAATAAAAGTATCCCAATTACAACAGAAACCATAGTCAAGCATTTGAACATAATTCTAGAAGCTCTAAACAGCATAGGACAGGTAATTAAATCAGTAAATAACATACTTACTGCAGAACACCAAATAGAAGCCTACCAATTTTTCTCCGCTGTACGAGATAAACTTGTATCTTCCTTATCAAGATATAGTATAGAATTTAATATACCAACCACAATTGAGGAAAAACTTCAAATAGATTTCAATCTACTACTGTCAGAACGCGCTCAGAGCCCGACTCCGACACATTCCACGAGCCAGACTCAATCAATAGAGGAAAGCAAACCAAATTCTCAACCAATACACGTCCCAATAATAAACATCACAATGCCACAAACAGTAGTTGAATTTATCAAAACTGCTTCGTCAGTATTACCAGAGTTTGATGGTAAACCAGAAAATCTACATAGTTTCCTAGATGCACTCGATATACTTGAGCAAATCAAGGATACACACGAGGCATTGGCCATTACTATGATAAAAACAAAGCTGAAAGGTACAGCAAGGAATTTTATTAGTAATGAGTCCACGGTTGAACAAATAAAAAACAAATTAAAAACCGCAATAAAGGGTGAATCAGTTGAAGTTCTAACCGCTAAACTACTGAACATCCAACAGCGTAGCAAAACTGCTAACCAATACACAGCGGAAATTGAAAAAATCACAAGGTCATTAGAAGGAGCATATATCTCTGATGGATTAAACCCAGACTTAGCCACGAGATATTCAACACAAGCAGCTGTTAAAGCCATGTGTAAAAACTGCTCTAATGACAAGGTCAAAATGATCATGCAAGCAGGAACGTTCACAACGATGAACGACGCAATCTCTAAATTTACAAACAGCTGCACCGAAATTACAGGCAGCTCAAACACGATTCTAAACGTACGACAGCAAAGTCAGTACAGGAGTAGTTTCCGTGGAGGTTACCGTAGTAACAACTATGGAAATTACCAAAATAGAAGATTTAGACCACAACCGAGATATAACAATAACTCGAGGTCGTACAACAACAATAATAATCAAAGAGGATCACAATCCCGAAATACAAACAGACCATACACACAAACCCGTAACGTGCGCAGTTGTACCGAAACGGAAAACCAGGAAACTCCACTTCAAAATTAACAAAAAGAAAAATATGCGTACTTAATCTAAACTTAAACAGCTATATATCTACAAGGACATCATTAAACAATTCATACTCAAATTTTTTAATTGATACTGGAGCCGATATCTCCATAATTAAAAAACAGCAAATAGATAATAAAGAAAAAATAAATACTGAACAAATCACAGATTTGAAAGGCATTGGTCAGGGAATAACTAGCACTTTAGGCACAATCAAAGCAGATCTAAAAGGCGATGACCTTCTAATTTATCATAAATTTCATGTTGTGGAAGACAACTTTCCAATTCCATGTGATGGAATAATAGGTCTAGATTTCATAAAGAAATACAATTGTATTCTAGATTACAGAAAATCAGAAGATAAACTAATCCTAAGACCATATGATTTCCCCCAAACAATAACAATGAACCTAACAAACTGTCTGTCCGTCAACACAATCACAATTCCGGCTAGATCGGAAGTTATTAGACAAATTCAAATAAAAACAAATAATAAAAACATTTTCATACCACACCAGCAACTATCCGAAGGTATTTATATTGCAAATACCATTACAAATAACGAACAAACTTTCGTTAGAATTATTAATACGACACAAAACAACGCAATTATTCAAAATTATAAGATTAATACTGAAAATTTAGACGACTATACACTAGTTAAAGCAACCACACACAGTAAAAACTGCATAGATAGAGAAAAATTAAAAAGATTAACAAAAAATTTTCCAAAATTTGTCAATTCTCAATTAACAACACTATGCACAGAATTCATAGATATATTTGCACTAGAAACCGAACCAATCTCCGCTAATAACTTCTATAAACAGAAATTATACATGAAGGATGACACCCCCGTTTACATAAAAAATTACAGATTGCCTCAAACCCAGAAGGGAGAAATCAGCAAACAAGTAAATAAACTAATAGAAGATGACATAATAGAACCCTCCATATCGGAATATAATAGCCCAATCCTACTAGTCCCTAAAAAATCACTCCCAGGAAAAATAGAAAAAAGATGGAGACTAGTGGTTGATTACAGACAAGTAAACAAAAAGCTAGCAGCAGATAAATTCCCACTCCCAAGAATTGATGACATTTTAGATCAACTTGGAAGAGCAAAATATTTTTCATGCCTAGACCTTATGTCAGGTTTTCATCAAATAGAATTACACCCAGACTCTAGGGACATTACTTCATTCACTGCCGAAAATGGCACATATAGATTCAAAAGATTACCATATGGTTTAAAAGTAGCCCCAAATTCATTCCAACGAATGATGACATTAGCATTCGCTGGCCTTAAACCATCTCAAGCATTTCTCTACATGGATGATTTAGTTGTATTAGGTTGTTCAGAAAACCATATGCTAAAAAATTTAAGAGACGTGTTCTCTACCTGCAGAAAATACAACTTAAAATTACATCCAGATAAATGCTTATTTTTCAGCCAAGAGGTAACATATTTAGGACATAAATGCACAAACAAGGGAATATTACCCGACCCAAGCAAATTTGAAACAGTTCAAAATTACCCAACACCAAAAACAGCCGACGAAGTTAAAAGATTTGTAGCCTTCTGTAATTATTACAGAAGATTTGTACCAAATTTTGCAGAACATTCAAGAAAATTAACTAGGCTATGCAAAAAGAATGTTGCCTTCGAGTGGACAGAAGAATGTCAAAAAGCTTTTGTCTACTTAAAGGAAGTATTAATTAGTCCAAAACTCTTGCAATACCCAGATTTCGATAAAGAATTCTGCATAACAACAGACGCTAGTGGATATGCTTGTGGAGCAGTCCTTAGCCAAGAACATGATGGCAAACAGTTACCAATAGCCTACGCGTCCAGGTCATTCACAAAGGGTGAAATAAATAAAGCAACAATAGAAAAAGAATTGGCAGCAATTCATTGGGCCATAACCTTCTTCAGACCATACGTATATGGCAGAAAATTCCTAGTTAAAACCGACCATCGCCCACTAACATACCTATTTTCAATGAAAAGTCCTTCCTCAAAGCTGACACGAGTAAGACTAGATTTAGAAGAGTACGATTTTGAAGTGGAGTATATAGCTGGTAAAGAAAATCATATCGCGGATGCATTATCCCGCATAACTATTACAAATTTAAAAGATATGTCAGTGGAAGCAAGCAAAATATTAAAAATAACTACCAGATCAGCAGCAAACAGGAACAGCAATAATATTGAAAATAAAGAAAGTCACAAAGAGAACCCCAAAATATACGAAGCGCTAAATAAATTTGAAGTAAAAAGACATGTCGAGCTCGTTTTCAATCCTCCGAAATTTTATTTCAAAAAAGGAAAGAAAATTTGTAGCAATTTTGATACAAGCAACCTAATTGTTAAGGAAAAGATTGACTTAGGACAATTCTTGACCAGGCTCGAAAGAGAAGCCGGCAATTTAGGACTTGTACAAGTACAGTTGTCCTTAGGGGACAAATTGTTTAAAAAGAATTATACTGCAGTAGGCAAATTTATTGAAATGGGTAATAAAGTTCTCAAAAAACTAACAATCGCTCTAACCCCAGAGGTTATATACGTGACAAATCCCGGGAAAATAAAGGAAATTCTGCATAAATATCATGACGATCCTATTAGTGGTGGCCACCCAGGAATAAATCGCATGACAGATAAAATCAAGCAGAAATATAGCTGGCTGAATATGAAAAACGACATACGAAAATATGTAAAAAACTGCATCCACTGCAAGAAAAATAAAATTAACAAACATATCAAAGAACCAATGACAATAACGGAGACACCTCCGAAGGCATTTGATATTGTACAAATTGACACAGTCGGTCCATTGCCAAAGTCGATAAATGGAAACGAATATGCAGTTACCATTATATGCGATCTAACCAAATATTTGGTAGCAATTCCAGTTCCAAGCAAACATGCAACAACTGTTGCTA
Source organism: Merzomyia westermanni (assembly GCA_949987695.1). Taxonomy (NCBI): domain Eukaryota; kingdom Metazoa; phylum Arthropoda; class Insecta; order Diptera; family Tephritidae; genus Merzomyia; species Merzomyia westermanni. The sequence goes on from OX465289.1 coordinate 117,205,702, forward strand.
AAGCCATATTCGAGCATTTCATCCTGATTTATGGTCAAATGAAAACAATTTTAACAGACATGGGAACAGAATACAAAAATAGCCTGTTCAAAGAACTGTATAAATTGTTAAAAATTGAGCATAAAACTTCTACACCATACCATCACCAGACTTTGGGTACTGTAGAACGCAGTCACCGGACATTCAACGAATATATGCGTGCATACATATCCAGTGACAAAGACGATTGGGATGAATACCTCAGGTATCTCGCTTATTGTTACAATACAACGCCATCAACAACACATAATTATTGTCCTTTCGAACTAATATTCGCAAAACAACCACCAAATTATGAATTTTTGAAAGAAGATAAAATTAGCCCGGTATACAACCATGAGGCATATGACAAAGAAGTAAAATACAAACTTCAAATAGCACAGCAAAGAGCAAGAAAATTAATTCAAGAAGCTAAAGAAAAGCAAAAAACCAACTATGACAAAACTAGCTATAGTAAAGAAATTAAAATAGGAGATTTAGTATTAGTTAAAGAGGAGGCCTCCCATAAGTTAGAAAATAGATATAGTGAACATTACAAAGTTAAAAGTATAGATAAGAATAACAATTTCACTTTAATCCCACATAGCATAGGAAATAGTAATAAAAACAAAAAAGAAATCATAATTCATAAGAATAGACTTAAAACAGTTTAACGACAATAGTAACAAGAGAAAAAAAAAAAAAGAATTACAACGACAACAATAATCACTCCAGTTTACTCATTTTAATAACGGCACAAGCCAAAAGAAAAATATCACATATCATGTGCAATACAAAAAAAAAATGAACCCAACAAATGTAAACAAATGGAAAGAAAAGAATGAAAAACGCTTTATGTAATAATGGCAATAAAAAAAAAAAAAAAGAAAAAAAAAACAATTAAATTTTTGTAAACACAAACAATAAGGCATGTCTAGAAAAATAAACATATATATAGGTAGCTACAAGCATCAATATATATGTCTATTTTTTTTTAAGGGGGAAGGTGTAGTATTGTAGTATCACTATTGAACACATTGCATTTACAAACATTTGGTATGCACATGTTCAGTGACCACACACAATGCCAAAATATTGTGACCCATTTAAATGCCATTAAACTGCACAGCGGGCGCTTGACTTCTAACGAGCGTACCGCATATCTTGTTACAATTATGATGAGTCAAGTCACTACGTCAGAGCGACTGACAAACCATTCCATAGTTATGAAACACATATGCTGACACAGCATATCGTGTGTAAGTAAATAGTTTGTAAGTATTGTAGTTTATACACATAAGTAGTTTGTAAGTATTAGTGTAAATTAGGGTAAGAAATTCCTATAAAAAGAAAGTAATGTTCAATAAAGAATCAATTCTGAAATTCTGATCATACGCTAAACATCAGCGTTTTATTTGGTTACGTTAATCCTTACAATGTGATTCTCATTAAACCTTAAAATCTGCTTGCAATATGGGTGTCAAACGAAAGGGCAAGGCCATGGATCTCATTTGAACTGTTCCATATTTCGATATGTTTATCGATATATAACTTATCGGTCAAAATGTGGTCAAAATAAAACCTTCAAATTGCTTGCAATATCGGTATCACACGAAAGGGCAAGGCCACAGCTTTCATTTGAACTGTTCCATATTTCGATGTATTTATCGATAAATGACTTATCGGTCAAAATATAAGCTTGACATTTTTCTTGCAATATCACTGTCAAACGAAAGGGCAAGGCCACAGGTTTCGTTTGAACTTTCCCATATTTTGATAAAGTTATCGATAGATTACTTATCGGTCGAAATGTGGTCAAAATAATACCTTGAAATTTTGCTTGCAATTTGAGTGTCAAACGAAAGGGCAAGGCCACAGCTTTCATTTGGACTGTTCCATATTTCGATGTATTTATCGATAAATGACTTATCGGTCAAAATGTAATTCTCATTAAACCTTGGAATTTGCGTGCAATATGGGTGTCAAACGAAAGGGCAAGGCCACAGCTTCCATTTGAACTGTTCCATATTTTGATATATTTATCGGTAAATGAGTTATGGGTCAAAATGAAGTTCCCATAAAACCTTGAAACTTGCTTGCAATTTGAGTGTCAAACGAAAGGGAAAGGCCACAGCTTTCATTTGCACTGTTCCATATTTCGATGTATTTATCGATAAATGACTTATCGGTCAAAATGTGATTCTCATTAAACCTTGAAATTTGCGTGCAATATGGGTGTCAAACGAAAGGGCAAGGCCATGGATCTCATTTGAACTGTTCCATATTTCCATATGTTTATCGATAAATAACTTATCGGTCAAAATGTGGTCAAAATAAAACCTTCAAATTTGCTTGCAATATCGGTATCACACGAAAGGGCAAGGCCACAGCTTTCATTTGAACTGTTCCATATTTCGATGTATTTATCGATAAATGACTTATCGGTCAAAATATAAGCTTGAAATTTTGCTTGCAATATCATTGTCAAACGAAAGGGCAAGGCCACAGGTTAAATTTGAACTTTCCCATATTTTGATAAAGTTATCGATAGATTACTTATCGGTCGAAATGTGGTCAAAATAATACCTTGAAATTTTGCTTGCAATATCGGTATCACACGAAAGAGAAAGGCCACAGCTTTCATTTGGACTGTTCCATATTTCGATGTATTTATCGATAAATTACTTATCGGGCAAAATGTGATTCTCATTAAACCTTGAAATCTGCTTACAATATGGGTGTCAAATGAAAGGGCAATACCACAGGTTTCATTTGAACTTTCCCATATTTTGATAAAGTAATCGATAGATTACTTATCGGTCCAAATGTGGTCAAAATAATACCATGAAATTTTGCTTGCAATATGGGTGTCAAACGAAAGGGCAAGACAACAGCTTTCATTTGAACTGTTCCATATTTCAATGTATTTATCGATAAATGACTTATCGGTCAAAATGTTATTCTCATTAAACCTTGGAATTTGCGTGCAATATGGGTGTCAAACGAAAGGGCAAGGCCACAGCTTCCATTTGAACTGTTCCATATTTTGATATATTTATCGGTAAATGAGTTATGGGTCAAAATGAAGTTCCCATAAAACCTGGAAACTTGCTTGCAATTTGAGTGTCAAACGAAAGGGCAAGGCCACAGCTTTCATTTGGACTGTTCCATATTTCGATGTATTTATCGATAAATGACTTATCGGTCATAATGTAATTCTCATTAAACCTTGGAAATCGCGTGCAATATGGGTGTCAAACGAAAGGGCAAGACAACATATTTCTTTTGAACTGTCTGATATTTTGACATATTTATCGATAAATAACTTATCGGTCGAAATGTGGTCAAAATAATACCTTCAAATTTTGCTTGCAATATGGACGTCAAACGAAATGGTATAGTTTTAAGTTTACCTGTTAAATATTTCGATGTATTTATCGATAAATGGGTTATCGGTCAAGATCGCGTTGCAATAAAACCTTGAAATTTGCGTGCAATATCGGTATCACACGAAAGAGAAAGGCCACAGTTTTCATTTGGACTGTTCCATATTTCGATGTATTTATCGATAAATGACTTATCGGTCAAAATGTAATTCTCATTAAACCTTGGAATTTGCGTGCAATATGGGTGTCAAACGAAAGGGCAAGACAACATATTTCTTTTCAACTGTCCGATATTTTGATATATTTATCGATAAATAACTTATCGGTCGAAATGTGGTCAAAATAATACCTTCAAATTTTGCTTGCAATATGGACGTCAAACGAAATGGCATAGTTTTAAGTTTACCTGTTAAATATTTCGATGTATTTATCGGTAAAAGAGTTATCGGTCAAGATCGGGTTGCACTAAAACCTTGAAATTTGCATGCAATATCGGTATCACACGAAAGGGCAAGACAACAGCTTCCATTTGAACAGTTCCATATTTCGATATGTTTATCGATAAATAACTTATCGGCCAAAATGTGGTCAAAATAAAACCTTCAAATTTGCTTGCAATATCGGTATCACACGAAAGGGAAAGGCCACAGCTTTCATTTGGACTGTTCCATATTTCGATATATTTATCGATAAATGACTTATCTGTCAAAATATAAGCTTGAGACTTGCGTGCAATATCGGTATCACACGAAACGGCAAGGCCACTGGTTTCATTTGAACTGTCCCATATTTTGATATATTTATCGATAAAGAACTTATCGGGCGAAATGTGGTCAAAATAATACTTTCAAATTTTGCTTGCAATATGGGTGTCAAACGAAAGGCCATAGTTTTAATTTGACCTGTTAAATATTTCGATGTATTTATCGATAAAGGGTTATCGGTAAAAATGTGATACTCATTTCATGCTTCCTATATGGGTGTCAAACGAAAGGGCAAGGCCATGGATCTCATTTGAACTGTTCCATATTTCGATATGTTTATCGATAAATAACTTATCGGTCAAAATGTGGTCAAAATAAAACCTTCAAATTTGCTTGCAATATCGGTATCACACGAAAGGGAAAGGCCACAGCTTTCATTTGGACTGTTCCATTTTTCGATATATTTATCGATAAATGACTTATCGGTCAAAATGTGATTCTCATTAAACCTTGAAATCTGCTTGCAATATGGGTGTCAAACAAAAGGGCAAGGCCACAGGTTTCATTTGAACTTTCCCATATTTTGATAAATTTATCGATAGATTACTTATCGGTCGAAATGTGGTCAAAATAATACCTTGAAATTTTGCTTGCAATATGGGTGTCAAACGAAAGGGCAAGACAACAGCTTTCATTTGAACTGTTCCATATTTCAATGTATTTATCGATAAATGACTTATCGGTCAAAATGTTACTCTCATTAAACCTTGGAATTTGCATGCAATATGGGTGTCAAACGAAAGCGCAAGGCCACAGCTTCCATTTGAACTGTTCCATATTTTGATATATTTCTCGGTAAATGAGTTATGGGTCAAAATGAAGTTCCCATAAAACCTTGAAACTTGCTTGCAATTTGAATGTGAAACGAAAGGGCAAGGCCACAGCTTTCATTTGGACTGTTCCATATTTCGATGTATTTATCGATAAATTACTTATCGGTCAAAATGCGATTCTCATTAAACCTTGGAATTTTGCTTGAAATATGAGTGTCAAACGAAAGGGCAAGGCCACAGTTTCATTTGGACTGTTCCATATTTCGATGTATTTATCGATAAATGACTTATCGGTCAAAATGTAATTCTCATTAAACCTTGGAATTTGCGTGCAATATGGGTGTCAAACGAAAGGGCAAGGCCACAGCTTCCATTTGAACTCTTCCATATTTTGATATATTTCTCGGTAAATGAGTTATGGGTCAAAATGAAGTTCCCATAAAACCTTGAAACTTGCTTGCAATTTGAATGTGAAACGAAAGGGCAAGGCCACAGCTTTCATTTGGACTGTTCCATATTTCGATGTATTTATCGATAAATTACTTATCGGTCAAAATGCGATTCTCATTAAACCTTGGAATTTTGCTTGAAATATGAGTGTCAAACGAAAGGGCAAGGCCACAGTTTCATTTGGACTGTTCCATATTTCGATGTATTTATCGATAAATGACTTATCGGTCAAAATGTAATTCTCATTAAACCTTGAAATTTTGCTTGAAATATGGGTGTCAAACGAAAGGGCAAGGCCACAGCTTTCATTTGGACTGTTCCATATTTCGATGTATTTATCGATAAATGACTTATCGGTCAAAATGTAATTCTCATTAAACCTTGGAATTTGCGTGCAATATGGGTGTCAAACGAAAGGGCAAGACAACAGCTTTCATTTGAACTGTTCCATATTTCAATGTATTTATCGATATATGACTTATCGGTCAAAATGTTATTCTCATTAAACCTTGGAATTTGCGTGCAATATGGGTGTCAAACGAAAGGGCAAGGCCACAGCTTCCATTTGAACTCTTCCATATTTTGATATATTTCTCGGTAAATGAGTTATGGGTCAAAATGAAGTTCCCATAAAACCTTGAAACTTGCTTGCACTTTGAATGTCAAACGAAAGGGCAAGGCCACAGCTTTCATTTGGACTTTTCCATATTTCGATGTATTTATCGATAAATGACTTGTCAGTCAAAATGTGATTCTCATTAAACCTTGAAATTTTGCTTGAAATATGGGTGTCAACCGAAAGGGCAAGGACACAGCTTTCATTTGGACTGTTCCATATTTCTATGTATTTATCGATAAATTACTTATCGGTCAAAAAGTGATTCTCATTAAACCTTGGAATTTTGCTTGAAATATGGGTGTCAACCGAAAGGGCAAGGACACAGCTTTAATTTGGACTGTTCCATATTTCGATGCATTTATCATTTATCGATAAATGACTTATCGGTCAAAATGTAATTCTCATTAAACCTTGGAATTTTGCTTGAAATATGGGTGTCAACCGAAAGGGCAAGACAACAGCTTTCATTTGAACTGTTCCATATTTCGATGTATTTATCGATAAATGACTTGTCAGTCAAAATGTGATTCTCACTAAACCTTGAAATTTTGCTTGAAATATGGGTGTCAACCGAAAGGGCAAGGACACAGCTTTAATTTGGACTGTTCCATTGTTGAACGACCAAGCGTTTTTGGCCACTTTAAATTGTACAATGTTGAGACGCTATTCGTTTTGGCGGCTTTATTTTTAGCTATACCCAAAATTTTAGTTACTAGGAGCTTTAGCAATTTTTAATGTAATTTAACACAATAGATGGGCTAGCCGACGAACCCGAATTGTGTGCAAACACCAACAAAAAATAAAACACATCAATTTGTATTTTGCGCAAACAGTAATGCGACCAATGCTTTTAATTTGCCTTCTTGCTAATAACTGACTTCAAGTTTTCTTTTACATCTTCATTTGCCTAACTGAATTTTATTAACATTGGATATGCCCAAATATGGTCATTTAAAAATTTATGTATTCAAATATATAAGATGAGTTATGAATTGCATTCACCGCTATGCATTTATTTCTTGTCTCCCTTTGCTCCAGTTACATACAGGTGTAGATATATATGTACATATGTATATGAAATTTTATGTTTTGTATACAAAAAAATGGTAGTGGGTGATGCAAAATGTTCCGCAGAAATGAATTTGGTCAACTAATTGCTCATTTAGCTTTTCCCACGGGGTGCTGCTCCGAACATCCTCCCCCCGTTGAATACACCGGGTTTTCAACAGAATCATTTACTGGGAGGAGACACAGCTTATTCACAGCTCGACGCGTTGTTCCATTGCATGTGCGCAAAATTGCTACTCTTACCACACCGTCGCCCCCAGGGATGACCTCGAGTACGCGCGCAAGGGGCCACTTCAAAGGAGGCAAGTTTTCATCTTTTATGCAAACGATGTCGTTGACTTTAATGCTGACCTGTGGAGTGCACCACTTTGCTCGTTGTTGGAGAAGAGTGAGATATTCTTGACTCCAACGCTTCCAAAATATTTGTTGTATTTGAGTGGATCGCTGCCACCTGTCGAGGCGATTATAGTTTAAATGTGTTAAGTCAGGTTCAGGTAGAGCTGCTAGAGGACAACCAATCAGGAAATGCCCAGGTGTCAATACATCTAAGTCTTGCGGGTTTTCTGAAAGAGGTACAAGAGGACGAGAATTAATGATAGCAGATCTTTGACATACTAGCGTTCGCAGTTCGTCAAATCCAAGAATTGCAGAACCAAGAGAGCGATAAAAATGCTGTTTCGCTGTCTTTACGGCTGCTTCCCACAAACCGACGAAGTGTGGCGAGCGGGGTGGGATGAATTTCCAATCAATCCCATTGTTGAGGCAGTAGTTGTGAACTTCGCTGCGATGGTCCTCACTTAAGAACAGGCGTCGCATTTCTTCCAATTCGTTTCTTGCACCTACGAAATTTGTTGCGTTATCTGACCAAATGCACCTGGGTACGCCACGAGTAGCGACAAATCGTTTGAGAGCGTCGATAAAGGCGCTGGTTGTTAAGTCCTTTACCAGCTCCATCCAAACTGCCTTTGTCGTGAAGCAGATGAATAAGCTAACATAACACTTGTGTGGTAACTTGTTGCGCGCTTCTGGCTTATAATAGAAAGGCCCACAATAATCTACGCCAGTAATGATAAAGGAGCGCGAGACTTCAACGCGATCCTTAGGCAGGTCAGCCATGATGTGTTCGACGAGACGAGGTTTTGATTTACAGCATATGATGCATTTTCTGAGGGCACTAGAAACAGATTTTCTCCCGCCTATTGGCCAGTATTGCAATCGAAGTGTTGCAAGTAATGACTGCGGCCCAGCATGATGGTGCTTAAGGTGAAAATGATTAATTATGGATATAGTTAACGGGTGATTTTTTGGTAGAACACACGGGTGACGAGCCTCAAAGCCCAAAGTAGAATGTTTCAGGCGGCCGCCAACCCGGATCAGACCGAATTTATCTAAAAATGGTGATAGCGTAAATAGGTGGCTGGACGGTGACACACACCCTTTATTTTTCAAGGCGACGTAATCTGACCAAAGCTCGGCTCTTTGAATGATGCGAATCAATAATTTCGTACCATCATGAATATCTTCAACAGTAAGATGCGGCGTTTTCTTTCTATTGAGAAATTTACTTACGTATCCAAAAATACGCTGCATTTTTCCAAACGAATTGATATATTTAAACGAGAGGGATGTGCCAGTGACGTTATTCGATGTCAATAATACCTTTTGGCGAACTTCCAGAAGTTTTGTTTTTGGCGCTCGATACTCAGGCCAGTTTATTTCTACCGTATGCAAAAAACTCGGGCCATGCATCCACAGTACTGATTTAAAACGCTCTCTTGGTGCGGCCCCTTTAGATAGAACATCTGCTGGGTTCATGCCCGTAGGAACATAATGCCAAGTCATGCCCTTTGTCATATCTTGTATAGCGCATATCCGATTAGCGACGAAAACATTGAACCTTGATGACTCTTCCTGCAGCCATGATAGAACGATCGACGAGTCGGACCAGCAATAGAAACGGCAGTCAAAAATCTTCGTCTTTGCTATCTGGTCCACTAATTGCGCAATTTAGTGGCGCAACGCGTGCCTTTGAGCATAACAAATTTACTTGGACGCTGTTATCTTTTATCGAGCGAACATATATACAAGCGCCGTAAGCTTCAAGGCTAGCGTCGCAAAACGCATGAATTTCAATTAAGGCACCAGGCTGCAGTACATAGCGTGGAAACGATGACTGTTGAATATTGACGAAATCTTCACAAAAAACAGACCAGGCAGTATCCAGTGCATAGGGCAAGCTCTCATCCCATGTGAGCTTATCACGCCGCATACGCTGCAAAATAATTTTAGCTCTGGTCATGGTAGGACCGAGTAAGCCAAGCGGATCATAACAACGAGCGATTGTGGCTAACACAGTCCGCTTTGAATTTCGACCAGAAGTGGGCTGTAGCGAAAACGAAAATAGTAGGTTGTCCTTGGACGGATCCCAAACCAGGCCTAGCGCTTTAGTGATGTCACTACCATCATCAAATTTAAGAAGAGTTTCTCTTTCTGCTTCAGGAATACCGCTGAGAGCATCGGACCTATTTGAGCACCATTTACGTAATTGAAAATTACCTTGAGATAGAAGACTTGTTGTTTGCTGCATAATATTTCGAACTTCTTCTACCGAATTACAACCGGATATTAAATCATCCACATAAAAGTCTCGAAGAACAATTTGAGAACCCACCGGATATGCAGATGATTCATCGAATGCCAGCTGATGCATGGCGCGAATAGCCAAAAATGAAGCAGGCTTTGTTCCATAAGTTACAGTGTTTAACTTATATATATATATATAACTTATATATATGAGTAAATTATCATGTGGAGAGTCACGCCATAATATGCACTGCAACATGTCGTCTGGTGAGGTGACTCGAACGCACCTATACATTTTGCAGATGTCTGCAGTAAGTGCAATGGGGAACGAGCGAAATCGAATTAAAATATTAAAAAGCGTTGACTGAATTGTGGGTCCTGCCATGAGTATATCATTAAGGGAGAATCCCGAAGTCGTTTTGGCAGAGCCATCAAACACAACTCTCAGCTTTGTTGTAGTGCTGTCACTTTTGATGACGCAATGATGTGGAAGAAAAAATTTGCATTTAGCCATATCATTATTGAATAGCAATGACATATGCTTAAGATTTACATATTCGTTAATAAACGCGACATATTTTTCCTTAAGTTCAGGATTACGACTTAATTTTCTTTCAAGACTATGAAGACGATTTAGTGCCTGTAAATATGAGTCACCTAACGTTTCCACACTGCTTTTCATAGGCAAACGGACGGAATATTCCCCTGACGAAAGACGTGAATAGTTTTGTTTAAAATGCTCCTCGCAATCGAGCTCTTCCTTTGTTGTTTTAGCAATTGTTTCAATGACATGATCTATTTCCCAAAAACGACGAACTAACTGATCCAGTCGAGCACTTGAATCACTTCCAGATGTTATTCGTTGACGTACGACGAACGATGACAATTTAGGGGCTTGTTGTCCACCACCAGACAGCACCCAACCAAAAAGAGTTTTTTGCAATAATGGTAACCCAGGCGCCAAGTGGATTTGGCCCACACAAAGAAGTTCGAAAAAGAGCCCTGCTCCTATGAGCAGATCGATGCGTTCTGGTACGTTGAAGCTGGGATCAGCTAACTGGATGTTGGAGGGAATTTCCCACTCAGCGGTGCTTACGGCAAGACCAGGCTGGCTATCAGTTATTGTTTGTGCGACAACGGCGGTAATATTTGTTGAAAAATCGGAAGTACGCGACTTTAGCACGAGGTCGACTGAATATCCCTCCGTTGAAAAGTTCACGTCACCGATGCCAGATACGGTAGATAAAGTTTTGGTTTTGGGCAGTTGCAGCTGGCTTGTAAGACGAGAAGTAATAAAATGCAGCTGTGAACCTGAGTCCAGCAATGCACGACAAGGCACTAAAGTGCCTGAACGATTTTTTACCAAAATGACAGCAGTGGCTAGAAGCACCACATCAGATGGAGAGGTAGGGGCTTGGCCCGAGGCGGATAAAGAAGCGGTCATAGCATTGGGCTGAGCTATAATGGGTTGAGAGGCTGCGGCTTGTTGGCAGTTTGCGCTGGGCGCAGAACGATAAAAGTGCAGAAGCGTATGATGTTTTGATTTACAATGACGGCAAGGCCCAGATTTACAATTTTGCACCTGATGGCCCTTCTTTAAACAATTGATACAGAGAGAGAGTTTTTAGCCTCCTTTTGTCGAAGGTTTGGCGACAGGTTCTCAAACCGGGGACATCGGTATATAAGATGCTCAGTAGATTCACAAAATACACAACCGGATACTGGGCTGCCAGAAACAACAAATGATTTTTTTTGATTGGTACTCACGTTCTTATTTGATTTTTCACCTTGATTTATCTGCGTTTGCATAACCTGTTCAATGTTCTCCAGCGTTCTACAACGCTTTTCCAAAAATGTTGATAACTGATTCCACGAAGGCAGTTCATTCGCCGGTGAATTTTCTTCCCATTTTGATTGAGTTGTTCTGTCTAACTTTTGTATTAGCAACTGCACAATGATACCATCAGAAATTTGCTCGTTAGACCCAAGAGATTGTAATGCACGTATATGAGCAGTGATTTGGTCTGTTAGCTCCCGAAGCCTGCTGACCGACCCATCCGTTTTTCCAAGCCCGAATATCTCCCTAATGTGTGCCTGAAAAATTAATCTTTTATTATCAAATCGTTTATGCAAAAGATTCAAAGCATTTTGGTAGTTTGACTCATTAATTTCTAATGAACGTATAGTGTCTAACGCGGCACCACTTAGACAGGAGCGCAGATGTTGAAGTTTGTCGACTGGAGTGAGTTCGCTATCTTTATCAATTACCGATACGAACATGGAATAGAAGTTCGTCCACTCTGTATAGGCGCCAGCGAATTTAGGTAAGGTTAACAGCGGCAAACGCGATCGATTTGCGTTCACAATAATTGAATGCGACTCATTGGCCTTCACCCTGGTGGAGCATAGTTGAGATGCACCGTGCTTAGCAATTTCACGTTGAAGAGTTGCTTTGAGGCTATTTAATGCAGCATCGAAGTTATACGGCAAGTCGCTGGCAATTTCCTCATGATCCACCTCCTCCAAGCTTGTATGCGCACTGTTAAAACTTGACTTGAGGTCTCCTAGGGAATCGATAACTGCAGTCAAAGCAAATTCGTCCATTTCTCGCAATTTTTCATCGACCATATCAGCAGCTACACGCTCGAGCCGATTGAATACCGAGGTTGCTTTTAATTTAAAGAAACTAGCACGAACTGTAGCATCCTGCCCGTCTGCAGCACTTTCGTTCATATTGTTGGACAGATTAGCATCCTGGCTGTTTTGCCTTTTATTTCTACCACGTGTCATGATGAGAAAAAAAATGACGTGAACGCACGGCGATCACGTCGGGGTCACCAAATGTTGAACGACCAAGCGTTTTTGGCCACTTTAAATTGTACAATGTTGAGCCGCTATTCGTTTTGGCGGCTTTATTTTTAGCTATACCCAAAATTTTAGCTACTAGGAGCTTTAGCAATTTTTAATGTAATTTAACACAATAGATGGGCTAGCCGACGAACCCGAATTGTGTGCAAACACCAACAAAAAATAAAACACATCAATTTGTATTTTGCGCAAACAGTAATGCGACCAATGCTTTTAATTTGCCTTCTTGCTAATAACTGACTTCAAGTTTTCTTTTACATCTTCATTTGCCTAACTGAATTTTATTAACATTGGATATGCCCAAATATGGTCATTTAAAAATGTATGTATTCAAATATATAAGATGAGTTATGAATTGCATTCACCGCTATGCATTTATTTCTTGTCTCCCTTTGCTCCAGTTACATACAGGTGTAGATATATATGTACATATGTATATGAAATTTTATGTTTTGTATACAAAAAAATGGTAGTGGGTGATGCAAAATGTTCCGCAGAAATGAATTTGGTCAACTAATTGCTCATTTAGCTTTTCCAACGGGGTGCTGCTCCGAACATCCATATTTCGATGCATTTATCGATAAATGGCTTATCGGTCAAAATGTAATTCTCATTAAACCTTGGAATTTTGCTTGAAATATGGGTGTCAACCGAAAGGGCAAGACAACAGATTTCATTTGGGCTGTTCCATATTTCGATGTATTTATCGATAAATTACTTATCGGTCAAAATGTGATTCTCATTTAACCTTGAAATCTGCTTGCAATATGAGTGTCAAACGAAAGGGCAAGGCCACAGCTTTCATTTGGACTGTTCCATATTTCGATGTATTTATCGATAAATGACTTATCGGTCAAAATGTAATTCTCATTAAACCTTGGAATTTGCGTGCAATATGGGTGTCAAACGAAAGGGCAAGACAACAGGTTTCATTTGAACTGTCCGATATTTTGATATATTTATCGATAAATAACTTATCGGTCGAAATGTGGTCAAAATAATACCTTAAAATTTTGCTTGCAATATGGGCATCAAACGAATGGCATAGTTTTAATTTTACCTGTTAAATATTTCGATGTATTTATCGATAAATGGGTTATCGGTCAAGATCGGGTTGCACTAAAACCTTGAAATTTGCGTGCAATATCGGTATCACACGAAAGAGAAAGGCCACAGCTTTCATTTGGACTGTTCCATATTTCGATGTACTTATCGATAAATGACTTATCGGTCAAAATATAAGCTTGAGATTTTGCGTGCAATATAGGTATCACACGAAAGGGCAAGGCCACTGGTTTCATTTGAACTGTCCCATATTTTGATATATTTATCGATAAATAACTTATCGGTCGAAATGTGCTCAAAATAATACCCTCAAATTTTGCTTGCAATATGGGTGTCAAACGAAAGGCCATAGTTTTTATTTGACCTGTTAAATATTTCGATGTATTTATCGATAAAGGGTTATCGGTAAAAATGTGATACTCATTAAGTATTGAAATCTGCTTGCTATATGGGTGTCAAACGAAAGAGCAAGACCATAGCTTTCATTTGATCTGTTCTATATTTCGTTGTATTTATCGGTAAATGAGTTATCGGTCAAGATCGGGTTGCACTAAAACTTTGAAATTCGCGTGCAATATGGGTATCACACGAAAGAGAAAGGCAACAGCTTTCATTTGGACTGTTCCATATTTCGATGTATTTATCGATAAATGACTTATCGGTCGAAATGTGATTCTCATTAAACCTTGAAATCTGCTGGCAATATGGGTGTCAAACGAAAGGGCAAGGCCATGGATCTGATTTGAACTGTTCCATATTTCGATATATTTATCGATAAATAACTTATCGGTCAAAATGTAGTCAAAATAAAACCTTTCATTTGATCTGTTCTATATTTCGTTTTATTTATCGGTAAATGCGTTATCGGTCAAGATCGGGCTGCACTAAAACCTTGAAATTTGCGTGCAATATCGGTATCACACGAAAGAGAAAGGCCACAGCTTTCATTTGGACTGTTCCATATTTCGATGTATTTATCGATAAATGATTTATCGGTCAAAATGTGATTCTCATTAAACCTTGAAATCTGCTTGCAGTATGGGTGTCAAACGAAAGGGCAAGGCCATGGATCTCATTTGAACTGTTCCATATTTCGATATGTTTATCGATAAATAACTTATCGGTCAAAATGTGGTCAAAATAAAACCTTCAAATTTGCTTGCAATATCGGTATCACACGAAAGGGAAAGGCCACAGCTTTCATTTGAACTGTTCCATATTTCAATGTATTTATCGATAAATGACTTATCGCGCAAAATGTTACTCTCATTAAACCTTGGAATTTGCGTGCAATATGGGTGTCAAACGAAAGGGCAAGGCCACAGCTTCCATTTGAACTGTTCCATATTTTGATATATTTCTCGGTAAATGAGTTATGGGTCAAAATGAAGTTCCCATAAAACCTTGAAACTTGCTTGCAATTTGAATGTCAAACGAAAGGGCAAGGCCACAGCTTTCATTTGGACTGTTCCATATTTCGATGTATTTATCGATAAATGACTTATCGGTCAAAATGCGATTCTCATTAAACCTTGTAATTTTGCTTGAAATTTGAGTGTCAAACGAAAGGGCAAGGCCACAGCTTTCATTTGGACTGTTCCATATTTCGATGTATTTATCGATAAATGACTTATCGGTCAAAATGTGATTCTCATTTAACCTTGAAATCTGCTTGCAATATGAATGTCAAACGAAAGGGCAAGGCCACAGCTTTCATTTGGACTGTTCCATATTTCGATGCATTTATCGATAAATGACTTGTCAGCCAAAATGTGATTCTCATTAAACCTTGAAATTTTGCTTGAAATATGGGTGTCAACCGAAAGGGCAAGGACACAGCTTTCATTTGGACTGTTCCATATTTCTATGTATTTATCGATAAATTACTTATCGGTCAAAATGTGATTCTCATTAAACCTTGGAATTTTGCTTGAAATATGGGTGTCAACCGAAAGGGCAAGGCCACAGATTTCATTTGGGCTGTTCCATATTTCGATGTACTTATCGATAAATTACTTATCGGTCAAAATGTGATTCTCATTTAACCTTGAAATCTGCTTGCAATATGAGTGTCAAACGAAAGGGCAAGGCCACAGCTTTCATTTGGACTGTTCCATATTTCGATGCATTTATCGATAAATAACTTATCGGTCAAAATGTAATTCTCATTAAACCTTGGAATTTTGCTTGAAATATGGGTGTCAACCGAAAGGGCACCACAACAGCTTTCATTTGGACTGTTCCATATTTCGATGTATTTATCGATAAATGACTTGTCAGTCAAAATGTGATTCTCACTAAACCTTGAAATTTTGCTTGAAATATGGGTGTCAACCGAAAGGGCAAGGACACAGCTTTAATTTGGACTGTTCCATATTTCTATGCATTTATCGATAAATGGCTTATCGGTCAAAATGTAATTCTCATTAAACCTTCGAATTTTGCTTGAAATATGGGTGTCAACCGAAAGGGCAAGACAACAGATTTCATTTGGGCTGTTCCATATTTCGATGTATTTATCGATAAATTACTTATCGGTCAAAATGTGATTCTCATTTAACATTGAAATCTGCTTGCAATATGAGTGTCAAACGAAAGGGCAAGGCCACAGCTTTCATTTGGACTGTTCCATATTTCGATGTATTTATCGATAAATGACTTATCGGTCAAAATGTAATTCTCATTAAACCTTGGAATTTGCGTGCAATATGGGTGTCAAACGAAAGGGCAAGACAACAGGTTTCATTTGAACTGTCCGATATTTTGATATATTTATCGATAAATAACTTATCGGTCGAAATGTGGTCAAAATAATACCTTCAAATTTTGCTTGCAATATGGGCATCAAACGAATGGCATAGTTTTAATTTTACCTGTTAAATATTTCGATGTATTTATCGATAAATGGGTTATCGGTCAAGATCGGGTTGCACTAAAACCTTGAAATTTGCGTGCAATATCGGTATCACACGAAAGAGAAAGGCCACAGCTTTCATTTGGACTGTTCCATATTTCGATGTACTTATCGATAAATGACTTATCGGTCAAAATATAAGCTTGAGATTTTGCGTGCAATATAGGTATCACACGAAAGGGCAAGGCCACTGATTTCATTTGAACTGTCCCATATTTTGATATATTTATCGATAAATAACTTATCGGTCGAAATGTGGTCAAAATAATACCCTCAAATTTTGCTTGCAATATGGGTGTCAAACGAAAGGCCATAGTTTTTATTTGACCTGTTAAATATTTCGATGTATTTATCGATAAAGGGTTATCGGTAAAAATGTGATACTCATTAAGTATTGAAATCTGCTTGCTAAATGGGTGTCAAACGAAAGAGCAAGACCATAGCTTTCATTTGATCTGTTCTATATTTCGTTGTATTTATCGGTAAATGAGTTATCGGTCAAGATCGGGTTGCACTAAAACCTTGAAATTCGCGTGCAATATCGGTATCACACGAAAGAGAAAGGCAACAGCTTTCATTTGGACTGTTCCATATTTCGATGTATTTATCGATAAATGACTTATCGGTCAAAATGTGATTCTCATTAAACCTTGAAATCTGCTAGCAATATGGGTGTCAAACGAAAGGGCAAGGCCATGGATCTCATTTGAACTGTTCCATATTTCGATATATTTATCGATAAATAACTTATCGGTCAAAATGTAGTCAAAATAAAACCTTGAAATTTGCTGGCAATATCGGTATCACACAAAAGGGCAAGGCCACAGCTTTCATTTGAACTGTTCCATATTTCGATGTATTTATCGATAAATGACTTATCGGTCAAAATATAAGCTTGAAATTTGCTTGCAATATCAGTGTCAAACGAAAGGGCAAGGCCACAGGTTTCATTTGAACTTTCCCATATTTTGATAAATTTATCGATAGATTACTTATCGGTCGAAATGTGGTCAAAATAATACCTTGAAATTTTGCTTGCAATATGGGTGTCAAACGAAAGGGCAAGACAACAGCTTCCATCTGAACTGTTCCATATTTTGATATATTTATCGGTAAATGAGTTATGGGTCAAATGTAGTTCCCCTAAAACCTTGAAACTTGCTTGCAATATGGGTGTCAAACGAAAGGGCAAGACAACAGCTTTCATTTGGACTGTTCCATATTTCGATGTATTTATCGATAAATGACTTGTCAGTGAAAATGTGATTCTCATTAAACCTTAAAATTTTGCTTGAAATATGGGTGTCAAACGAAAGGGCAAGCACACAGCTTTCATTTGGACTGTTCCATATGTCGATGTATTTATCGATAAACTACTTATCGGTCAAAATGTGATTCTCATTAAACCTTGAAATCTGCTTGCAATATGGGTGTCAAACGAAAGGGCAAGGCCACAGCTTCCATTTGAACTGTTCCATATTTCGATGTATTTATCGATAAATGACTTGTCAGTGAAAATGTGAGTCTCATTAAACCTTGAAATCTGCTTGCAATATGGGTGTCAAACGAAAGGGCAAGGCCACAGCTTCCATTTGAACTGTTCCATATTTTGATATATTTCTCGGTAAATGAGTTATGGGTCAAAATGTAGTTCCCCTAAAACCTTGAAACTTGCTTGCAATATGGGTGTCAAACGAAAGGGCAAGACAACAGCTTTCATTTGGACTGTTCCATATTTCGATGTATTTATCGATAAATGACTTGTCAGTCAAAATGTGATTCTCATTAAACCTTAAAATTTTGCTTGAAATATGGGTGTCAAACGAAAGGGCAAGCACACAGCTTTCATTTGGACTGTTCCATATTTCGATGTATTTATCGATAAATTACTTATCGGTCAAAATGTGATTCTCATTAAACCTTGAAATCTGCTTGCAATATGGGTGTCAAACGAAAGGGCAAGGCCACAGCTTCCATTTGAACTGTTCCATATTTTGATATATTTCTCGGTAAATGAGTTATGGGTCAAAATGAAGTTCCCATAAAACCTTGAAACTTGCTTGCAATTTGAATGTCAAACGAAAGGGCAAGGCCACAGCTTTCATTTGGACTGTTCCATATTTCGATGTATTTATCGATAAATGACTTATCAGTCAAAATGTGACTCTCATTAAACTTTGATATTTTGCTTGAAATATGGGTGTCAAACGAAAGGGCAAGGCCACAGATTTCATTTGGGCTGTTCTATATTTCGTTGTATTTATCGGTAAATGAGTTATCGGTCAAGATCGGGTTGCACTAAAACCTTGAAATTCGCGTGCAATATCGGTATCACACGAAAGAGAAAGGCAACAGCTTTCATTTGGACTGTTCCATATTTCGATGTATTTATCGATAAATGACTTATCGGTCAAAATGTGATTCTCATTAAACCTTGAAATCTGCTTGCAATATGGGTGTCAAACGAAAGGGCAAGGCCATGGATCTCATTTGAACTGTTCCATATTTCGATATATTTATCGATAAATAACTTATCGGTCAAAGTGTGGTCAAAATAAAACCTTGAAATTTGCTTGCAATATCGGTATCACACAAAAGGGCAAGGCCACAGCTTTCATTTGAACTGTTCCATATTTCGATGTATTTATCGATAAATGACTTGTCAGTGAAAATGTGATTCTCATTAAACCTTA
The DNA here is from genome assembly GCA_949987695.1 of Merzomyia westermanni. NCBI lineage: Eukaryota > Metazoa > Arthropoda > Insecta > Diptera > Tephritidae > Merzomyia > Merzomyia westermanni. Next base: position 117,224,903 of record OX465289.1, read on the forward strand.
AAATTTTGCTTGCAATATGGGTGTCAAACGAAAGGGCAAGGCCACAGCTTCCATTTGAACTGTTCCATATTTCGATGTATTTATCGATAAATGACTTATCGGTCAAAATATAAGCTTGAAATTTGCTTGCAATATCAGTGTCAAACGAAAGGGCAAGGCCACAGGTTTCATTTGAACTTTCCCATATTTTGATAAATTTATCGATAGATTACTTATCGGTCGAAATGTGGTCAAAATAATACCTTGAAATTTTGCTTGCAATATGGGTGTCAAACGAAAGGGCAAGACAACAGCTTTCATTTGAACTGTTCCATATTTCAATGTATTTATCGATAAATGACTTATCCGTCAAAATATAAGCTTGAGATTTGCGTGCAATATCGGTATCACACGAAAGGGCAGGGCTACTGGTTTCATTTGAACTGTTCCATATTTCAATATATTTATCGATAAATGAGTTATTGGTCAAAAAGTGGTTAAAATAAAACCTTGAAATTTGCGTGCAATATGGGTGTCAAACGAAAGGGCAAGACAACAGCTTTCATTTGAACTGTTCCATATTTCAATGTATTTATCGATAAATGACTTATCGGTCAAAATGTTATTCTCATTAAACCTTGGAATTTGCGTGCAATATGGGTGTCAAACGAAAGGGCAAGGCCACAGCTTCCATTTGAACTCTTCCATATTTTGATATATTTCTCGGTAAATGAGTTATGGGTCAAAATGAAGTTCCCATAAAACCTTGAAACTTGCTTGCACTTTGAATGTCAAACGAAAGGGCAAGGCCACAGCTTTCATTTGGACTTTTCCATATTTCGATGTATTTATCGATAAATGACTTATCAGTCAAAATGTGATTCTCATTCAACCTTGAAATTTTGCTTGAAATATGGGTGTCAAACGAAAGGGCAAGGCCACAGATTTCATTTGGGCTGTTCCATATTTCGATGTATTTATCGATAAATTACTTATCGGTCAAAATGTGATTCTCATTTAACCTTGAAATCTGCTTGCAATATGAATGTCAAACGAAAGGGCAAGGCCACAGCTTCCATTTGAACTGTTCCATATTTCGATGTATTTATCGATAAATGACTTGTCAGTGAAAATGTGATTCTCATTAAACCTTGAAATCTGCTTGCAATATGGGTGTCAAACGAAAGGGCAAGGCCACAGCTTCCATTTGAACTGTTCCATATTTTGATATATTTCTCGGTAAATGAGTTATGGGTCAAAATGTAGTTCCCCTAAAACCTTGAAACTGTCAAACGAAAGGGCAAGACAACAGCTTTCATTTGGACTGTTCCATATTTCGAAGTATTTATCGATAAATGACTTGTCAGTGAAAATGTGATTCTCATTAAACCTTAAAATTTTGCTTGAAATATGGGTGTCAAACGAAAGGGCAAGGCCACAGCTTCCATTTGAACTGTTCCATATTTCGATGTATTTATCGATAAATTACTTATCGGTCAAAATGTGATTCTCATTTAACCTTGAAATCTGCTTGCAATATGAATGTCAAACGAAAGGGCAAGGCCACAGCTTCCATTTGAACTGTTCCATATTTCGATGTATTTATCGATAAATGACTTGTCAGTGAAAATGTGATTCTCATTTAACCTTGAAATCTGCTTGCAATATGAATGTCAAACGAAAGGGCAAGGCCACAGCTTCCATTTGAACTGTTCCATATTTCGATGTATTTATCGATAAATGACTTGTCAGTGAAAATGTGATTCTCATTTAACCTTGAAATCTGCTTGCAATATGAATGTCAAACGAAAGGGCAAGGCCACAGCTTCCATTTGAACTGTTCCATATTTCGATGTATTTATCGATAAATTACCTATCGGTCAAAATGTGATTCTCATTTAACCTTGAAATCTGCTTGCAATATGAATGTCAAACGAAAGGGCAAGGCCACAGCTTCCATTTGAACTGTTCCATATTTCGATGTATTTATCGATAAATGACTTGTCAGTGAAAATGTGATTCTCATTAAACCTTGAAATCTGCTTGCAATATGGGTGTCAAACGAAAGGGCAAGACAACAGCTTCCATCTGAACTGTTCCATATTTTGATATATTTATCGGTAAATGAGTTATGGGTCAAAATGAAGTTCCCATAAAACCTTGAAACTTGCTTGAAATTTGAATGTCAAACGAAAGGGCAAGGCCACAGCTTTCATTTGGACTGTTCCATATTTCGATGTATTTATCGATAAATGACTTATCAGTCAAAATGTGATTCTCATTAAACTTTGAAATTTTGCTTGAAATATGGGTGTCAAACGAAAGGGCAAGGCCACAGATTTCATTTGGGCTGTTCCATATTTTGATATATTTCTCGGTAAATGAGTTATGGGTCAAAATGAAGTTCCCATAAAACCTTGAAACTTGCTTGCAATTTGAATGTCAAACGAAAGGGCAAGGCCACAGCTTTCATTTGGACTGTTCCATATTTCGATGTATTTATCGATAAATGACTTATCAGTCAAAATGTGATTCTCATTAAACCTTGAAATTTTGCTTGAAATATGGGTGTCAAACGAAAGGGCAAGGCCACAGATTTCATTTGGGCTGTTCCATATTTCGATGTATTTATCGATAAATTACTTATCGGTCAAAATGTGATTCTCATTTAACCTTGAAATCTGCTTGCAATATGAATGTCAAACGAAAGGGCAAGGCCACAGCTTCCATTTGAACTGTTCCATATTTCGATGTATTTATCGATAAATGACTTGTCAGTGAAAATGTGATTCTCATTAAACCTTGAAATCTGCTTGCAATATGGGTGTCAAACGAAAGGGCAAGGCCACAGCTTCCATTTGAACTGTTCCATATTTTGATATATTTCTCGGTAAATGAGTTATGGGTCAAAATGTAGTTCCCCTAAAACCTTGAAACTTGCTTGCAATATGGGTGTCAAACGAAAGGGCAAGACAACAGCTTTCATTTGGACTCTTCCATATTTTGATATATTTCTCGGTAAATGAGTTATGGGTCAAAATGAAGTTCCCATAAAACCTTGAAACTTGCTTGCACTTTGAATGTCAAACGAAAGGGCAAGGCCACAGCTTTCATTTGGACTTTTCCATATTTCGATGTATTTATCGATAAATTACTTATCGGTCAAAATGTGATTCTCATTTAACCTTGAAATCTGCTTGCAATATGAATGTCAAACGAAAGAGCAAGGCCACAGCTTTCATTTGGACTGTTCCATATTTCGATGCATTTATCGATAAATGACTTGTCAGTCAAAATGTGATTCTCATTAAACCTTGAAATTTTGCTTGAAATATGGGTGTCAACCGAAAGGGCAAGGACACAGCTTTCATTTGGACTGTTCCATATTTCGATGTATTTATCGATAAATTACTTATCGGTCAAAATGTGATTCTCATTTAACCTTGAAATCTGCTTGCAATATGAATGTCAAACGAAAGGGCAAGGCCACAGCTTTCATTTGGACTGTTCCATATTTCGATGTATTTATCGATAAATGACTTATCGGTCAAAATGTGATTCTCATTAAACCTTGAAATCTGCTTGCAATATGGGTGTCAAACGAAAGGGCAAGGCCATGGATCTCATTTGAACTGTTCCATATTTCGATATATTTATCGATAAATAACTTATCGGTCAAAATGTAGTCAAAATAAAACCTTGAAATTTGCTTGCAATATCGGTATCACACAAAAGGGCAAGGCCACAGCTTTCATTTGAACTGTTCCATATTTCGATGTATTTATCGATAAATGACTTGTCAGTGAAAATGTGATTCTCATTAAACCTTAAAATTTTGCTTGCAATATGGGTGTCAAACGAAAGGGCAAGGCCACAGCTTCCATTTGAACTGTTCCATATTTCGATGTATTTATCGATAAATGACTTATCGGTCAAAATATAAGCTTGAAATTTGCTTGCAATATCAGTGTCAAACGAAAGGGCAAGGCCACAGGTTTCATTTGAACTTTCCCATATTTTGATAAATTTATCGATATATTACTTATCGGTCGAAATGTGGTCAAAATAATACCTTGAAATTTTGCTTGCAATATGGGTGTCAAACGAAAGGGCAAGGCCATGGATCTCATTTGAACTGTTCCATATTTCGATATATTTATCGATAAATAACTTATCGGTCAAAATGTAGTCAAAATAAAACCTTGAAATTTGCTTGCAATATCGGTATCACACAAAAGGGCAAGGCCACAGCTTTCATTTGAACTGTTCCATATTTCGATGTATTTATCGATAAATGACTTGTCAGTGAAAATGTGATTCTCATTAAACCTTAAAATTTTGCTTGCAATATGGGTGTCAAACGAAAGGGCAAGGCCACAGCTTCCATTTGAACTGTTCCATATTTCAATGTATTTATCGATAAATGACTTATCCGTCAAAATATAAGCTTGAGATTTGCGTGCAATATCGGTATCACACGAAAGGGCAGGGCTACTGGTTTCATTTGAACTGTTCCATATTTCAATATATTTATCGATAAATGAGTTATTGGTCAAAAAGTGGTTAAAATAAAACCTTGAAATTTGCGTGCAATATGGGTGTCAAACGAAAGGGCAAGACAACAGCTTTCATTTGGGCTGTTCCATATTTCGATGTATTTATCGATAAATTACTTATCGGTCAAAATGTGATTCTCATTTAACCTTGAAATCTGCTTGCAATATGAATGTCAAACGAAAGGGCAAGGCCACAGCTTCCATTTGAACTGTTCCATATTTCGATGTATTTATCGATAAATGACTTGTCAGTGAAAATGTGATTCTCATTAAACCTTGAAATCTGCTTGCAATATGGGTGTCAAACGAAAGGGCAAGGCCACAGCTTCCATTTGAACTGTTCCATATTTTGATATATTTCTCGGTAAATGAGTTATGGGTCAAAATGTAGTTCCCATAAAATCTTGAAACTTGCTTGCAATATGGGTGTCAAACGAAAGGGCAAGACAACAGCTTTCATTTGGACTGTTCCATATTTCGATGTATTTATCGATAAATGACTTGTCAGTCAAAATGTGATTCTCATTAAACCTTAAAATTTTGCTTGAAATATGGGTGTCAAACGAAAGGGCAAGGCCACAGCTTCCATTTGAACTGTTCCATATTTTGATATATTTCTCGGTAAATGAGTTATGGGTCAAAATGAAGTTCCCATAAAACCTTGAAACTTGCTTGCAATTTGAATGTCAAACGAAAGGGCAAGGCCACAGCTTTCATTTGGACTGTTCCATATTTCGATGTATTTATCGATAAATGACTTATCAGTCAAAATGTGATTCTCATTAAACCTTGAAATTTTGCTTGAAATATGGGTGTCAAACGAAAGGGCAAGGCCACAGATTTCATTTGGGCTGTTCCATATTTTGATATATTTCTCGGTAAATGAGTTATGGGTCAAAATGAAGTTCCCATAAAACCTTGAAACTTGCTTGCAATTTGAATGTCAAACGAAAGGGCAAGGCCACAGCTTTCATTTGGACTGTTCCATATTTCGATGTATTTATCGATAAATGACTTATCAGTCAAAATGTGATTCTCATTAAACCTTGAAATTTTGCTTGAAATATGGGTGTCAAACGAAAGGGCAAGGCCACAGATTTCATTTGGGATGTTCCATATTTCGATGTATTTATCGATAAATTACTTATCGGTCAAAATGTGATTCTCATTTAACCTTGAAATCTGCTTGCAATATGAGTGTCAAACGAAAGGGCAAGGCCACAGCTTCCATTTGAACTGTTCCATATTTCGATGTATTTATCGATAAATGACTTGTCAGTGAAAATGTGATGCTCACTAAACCTTGAAATCTGCTTGCAATATGGGTGTCAAACGAAAGGGCAAGGCCACAGCTTCCATTTGAACTGTTCCATATTTTGATATATTTATCGGTAAATGAGTTATGGGTCAAAATGTAGTTCCCATAAAATCTTGAAACTTGCTTGCAATATGGGTGTCAAACGAAAGGGCAAGACAACAGCTTTCATTTGGACTGTTCCATATTTCGATGTATTTATCGATAAATGACTTGTCAGTCAAAATGTGATTCTCATTAAACCTTAAAATTTTGCTTGAAATATGGGTGTCAAACGAAAGGGCAAGGCCACAGCTTCCATTTGAACTGTTCCATATTTTGATATATTCCTCGGTAAATGAGTTATGGGTCAAAATGAAGTTCCCATAAAACCTTGAAACTTGCTTGCAATTTGAATGTCAAATGAAAGGGCAAGACAACAGCTTTCATTTGAACTGTTCCATATTTCAATGTATTTATCGATAAATGACTTATCGGTCAAAATGTTATTCTCATTAAACCTTGGAATTTGCGTGCAATATGGGTGTCAAACGAAAGGGCAAGGCCACAACTTCCATTTGAACTGTTCCATATTTTGATATATTTCTCGGTAAATGAGTTATGGGTCAAAATGAAGTTCCCATAAAACCTTGAAACTTGCTTGCAATTTGAATGTCAAACGAAAGGGCAAGGCCACAGCTTTCATTTGGACTGTTCCATATTTCGATGTATTTATCGATAAATGACTTATCAGTCAAAATGTGATTCTCATTAAACTTTGAAATTTTGCTTGAAATATGGGTGTCAAACGAAAGGGCAAGGCCACAGATTTCATTTGGGCTGTTCCATATTTCGATGTATTTATCGATAAATTACTTATCGGTCAAAATGTGATTCTCATTAAACCTTGAAATCTGCTTGCAATATGGGTGTCAAACGAAAGGGCAAGGCCACAGCTTCCATTTGAACTGTTCCATATTTTGATATATTTCTCGGTAAATGAGTTATGGGTCAAAATGAAGTTCCCATAAAACCTTGAAACTTGCTTGCAATTTGAATGTCAAACGAAAGGGCAAGGCCACAGCTTTCATTTGGACTGTTCCATATTTCGATGTATTTATCGATAAATGACTTATCAGTCAAAATGTGATTCTCATTAAACTTTGAAATTTTGCTTGAAATATGGGTGTCAAACGAAAGGGCAAGGCCACAGATTTCATTTGGGCTGTTCTATATTTCGTTGTATTTATCGGTAAATGAGTTATCGGTCAAGATCGGGTTGCACTAAAACCTTGAAATTCGCGTGCAATATCGGTATCACACGAAAGAGAAAGGCAACAGCTTTCATTTGGACTGTTCCATATTTCGATGTATTTATCAATAAATGACTTATCGGTCAAAATGTGATTCTCATTAAACCTTGAAATCTGCTTGCAATATGGGTGTCAAACGAAAGGGCAAGGCCATGGATCTCATTTGAACTGTTCCATATTTCGATATATTTATCGATAAATAACTTATCGGTCAAAATGTAGTCAAAATAAAACCTTGAAATTTGCTTGCAATATCGGTATCACACAACAGGGCAAGGCCACAGCTTTCATTTGAACTGTTCCATATTTCGATGTATTTATCGATAAATGACTTGTCAGTGAAAATGTGATTCTCATTAAACCTTAAAATTTTGCTTGCAATATGGGTGTCAAACGAAAGGGCAAGGCCACAGCTTCCATTTGAACTGTTCCATATTTCGATGTATTTATCGATAAATGACTTATCGGTCAAAATATAAGCTTGAAAATTGCTTACAATATCGGTGTCAAACGAAAAGGCAAGGCCACAGGTTTCATTTGAACTTTCCCATATTTTGATAAATTTATCGATAGATTACTTATCGGTCGAAATGTGGTCAAAATAATACCTTGAAATTTTGCTTGCGATATGGGTGTCAAACGAAAGGGCAAGACAACAGCTTTAATTTGAACTGTTCCATATTTCAATGTATTTATCGATAAATGACTTATCCGTCAAAATATAAGCTTGAGATTTGCGTGCAATATCGGTATCACACGAAAGGGCAGGGCTACTGGTTTCATTTGAACTGTTCCATATTTCAATATATTTATCGATAAATGAGTTATTGGTCAAAAAGTGGTTAAAATAAAACCTTGAAATTTGCGTGCAATATGGGTGTCAAACGAAAGGGCAAGACAACAGCTTTCATTTGAACTGTTCCATATTTCAATGTATTTATCGATAAATGACTTATCGGTCAAAATGTTATTCTCATTAAACCTTGGAATTTGCGTGCAATATGGGTGTCAAACGAAAGGGCAAGGCCACAGCTTCCATTTGAACTGTTCCATATTTTGATATATTTCTCGGTAAATGAGTTATGGGTCAAAATGAAGTTCCCATAAAACCTTGAAACTTGCTTGCACTTTGAATGTCAAACGAAAGGGCAAGGCCACAGCTTTCATTTGGACTTTTCCATATTTCGATGTATTTATCGATAAATGACTTATCAGTCAAAATGTGATTCTCATTAAACCTTGAAATTTTGCTTGAAATATGGGTGTCAAACGAAAGGGCAAGGCCACAGATTTCATTTGGAATGTTCCATATTTCGATGTATTTATCGATAAATTACTTATCGGTCAAAATGTGATTCTCATTTAACCTTGAAATCTGCTTGCAATATGAATGTCAAACGAAAGGGCAAGGCCACAGCTTTCATTTGGACTGTTCCATATTTCGATGCATTTATCGATAAATGACTTGTCAGTCAAAACGTGATTCTCATTAAACCTTGAAATTTTGCTTGAAATATGGGTGTCAACCGAAAGGGCAAGGACACAGCTTTCATTTGGACTGTTCCATATTTCGATGTATTTATCGATAAATTACTTATCGGTCAAAATATGATTCTCATTTAACCTTGAAATCTGCTTGCAATATGAGTGTCAAACGAAAGGGCAAGGCCACAGCTTTCATTTGGACTGTTCCATATTTCGATGCATTTATCGATAAATGACTTGTCAGTGAAAATGTGATTCTCATTAAACCTTAAAATTTTGCTTGAAATATGGGTGTCAAACGAAAGGGCAAGGACACAGCTTTCATTTGGACTGTTCCATATTTCGATGTATTTATCGATAAATTACTTATCGGTCAAAATGTGATTCTCATTAAACCTTGAAATCTGCTTGCAATATGGGTGTCAAACGAAAGGGCAAGGCCTCAGCTTCCATTTGAACTGTTCCATATTTTGATATATTTCTCGGTAAATGAGTTATGGGTCAAAATGAAGTTCCCATAAAACCTTGAAACTTGCTTGCAATTTGAATGTCAAACGAAAGGGCAAGGCCACAGCTTTCATTTGGACTGTTCCATATTTCGATGTATTTATCGATAAATGACTTATCAGTCAAAATGTGATTCTCATTAAACCTTGAAATTTTGCTTGAAATATGGGTGTCAAACGAAAGGGCAAGGCCACAGATTTCATTTGGGCTGTTCTATATTTCGTTGTATTTATCGGTAAATGAGTTATCGGTCAAGATCGGGTTGCACTAAAACCTTGAAATTCGCGTGCAATATCGGTATCACACGAAAGAGAAAGGCAACAGCTTTCATTTGGACTGTTCCATATTTCGATGTATTTATCGATAAATGACTTATCGGTCAAAATGTGATTCTCATTAAACCTTGAAGTCTGCTTGCAATATGGGTGTCAAACGAAAGGGCAAGGCCATGGATCTCATTTGAACTGTTCCATATTTCGATATATTTATCGATAAATAACTTATCGGTCAAAATGTAGTCAAAATAAAACCTTGAAATTTGCTTGCAATATCGGTATCACACAAAAGGGCAAGGCCACAGCTTTCATTTGAACTGTTCCATATTTCGATGTATTTATCGATAAATGACTTGTCAGTGAAAATGTGATTCTCATTAAACCTTAAAATTTTGCTTGCAATATGGGTGTCAAACGAAAGGGCAAGGCCACAGCTTCCATTTGAACTGTTCCATATTTCGATGTATTTATCGATAAATGACTTATCGGTCAAAATATAAGCTTGAAAATTGCTTGCAATATCAGTGTCAAACGAAAGGGCAAGGCCACAGGTTTCATTTGAACTTTCCCATATTTTGATAAATTTATCGATAGATTACTTATCGGTCGAAATGTGGTCAAAATAATACCTTGAAATTTTCCTTGCAATATGGGTGTCAAACGAAAGGGCAAGACAACAGCTTTCATTTGGACTGTTCCATATTTCGATGTATTTATCGATAAATGACTTGTCAGTCAAAATGTGATTCTCATTAAACCTTGAAATTTTGCTTGAAATATGGGTGTCAAACGAAAGGGCAAGGACACAGCTTTCATTTGGACTGTTCCATATTTCGATGTATTTATCGATAAATTACTTATCGGTCAAAATGTGATTCTCATTTAACCTTGAAATCTGCTTGCAATATGAGTGTCAAACGAAAGGGCAAGGCCACAGCTTTCATTTGGACTGTTCCATATTTCGATGCATTTATCGATAAATGACTTATCGGTCAAAATGTAATTCTCATTAAACCTTGGAATTTTGCTTGAAATATGGGTGTCAACCGAAAGGGAAAGACAACAGCTTTCATTTGGACTGTTCCATATTTCGATGTATTTATCGATAAATGACTTGTCAGTCAAAATGTGATTCTCGCTAAACCTTGAAATTTTGCTTGAAATATGGGTGTCAACCGAAAGGGCAAGGACACAGCTTTAATTTGGACTGTTCCATATTTCGATGCATTTATCGATAAATGGCTTATCGGTCAAAATGTAATTCTCATTAAACCTTGGAATTTTGCTTGAAATATGGGTGTCAACCGAAAGGGCAAGACAACAGATTTCATTTGGGCTGTTCCATATTTCGATGTATTTATCGATAAATTACTTATCGGTCAAAATGTGATTCTCATTTAACCTTGAAATCTGCTTGCAATATGAGTGTCAAACGAAAGGGCAAGGCCACAGCTTTCATTTGGACTGTTCCATATTTCGACTTATCGGTCAAAATGTAATTCTCATTAAACCTTGGAATTTGCGTGCAATATGGGTGTCAAACGAAAGGGCAAGACAACAGGTTTCATTTGAACTGTCCGATATTTTGATATATTTATCGATAAATAACTTATCGATCGAAATGTGGTCAAAATAATACCTTCAAATTTTGCTTGCAATATGGGCATCAAACGAATGGCATAGTTTTAATTTTACCTGTTAAATATTTCGATGTATTTATCGATAAATGGGTTATCGGTCAAGATCGGGTTGCACTAAAACCTTGAAATTTGCGTGCAATATCGGTATCACACGAAAGAGAAAGGCCACAGCTTTCATTTGGACTGTTCCATATTTCGATGTATTTATCGATAAATTACTTATCGGTCAAAATGTGATTCTCATTTAACCTTGAAATCTGCTTGCAATATGAGTGTCAAACAAAAGGGCAAGGCCACAGCTTTCATTTGGACTGTTCCATATTTCGATGCATTTATCGATAAATGACTTATCGGTCAAAATGTAATTCTCATTAAACCTTGGAATTTTGCTTGAAATATGGGTGTCAACCGAAAGGGCAAGGACACAGCTTTCATTTGGACTGTTCCATATTTCGATGTATTTATCGATAAATTACTTATCGGTCAAAATGTGATTCTCATTTAACCTTGAAATCTGCTTGCAATATGAGTGTCAAACAAAAGGGCAAGGCCACAGCTTTCATTTGGACTGTTCCATATTTCGATGCATTTATCGATAAATGACTTATCGGTCAAAATGTAATTCTCATTAAACCTTGGAATTTTGCTTGAAATATGGGTGTCAACCGAAAGGGCAAGGACACAGCTTTAATTTGGACTGTTCCATATTTCGATGCATTTATCGATAAATGGCTTATCGGTCAAAATGTAATTCTCATTAAACCTTGGAATTTTGCTTGAAATATGGGTGTCAACCGAAAGGGCAAGACAACAGATTTCATTTGGGCTGTTCCATATTTCGATGTATTTATCGATAAATTACTTATCGGTCAAAATGTGATTCTCATTTAACCTTGAAATCTGCTTGCAATATGAGTGTCAAACGAAAGGGCAAGGCCACAGCTTTCATTTGGACTGTTCCATATTTCGATGTATTTATCGATAAATGACTTATCGGTCAAAATGTAATTCTCATTAAACCTTGGAATTTGCGTGCAATATGGGTGTCAAACGAAAGGGCAAGACAACAGGTTTCATTTGAACTGTCCGATATTTTGATATATTTATTGATAAATAACTTATCGGTCGAAATGTGGTTCAAAATAATACCCTCAAATTTTGCTTGCAATATGGGTGTCAAACGAAAGGCCATAGCTTTTATTTGACCTGTTAAATATTTCGATGTATTTATCGATAAAGGGTTATCGGTAAAAATGTGATACTCATTAAGTATTGAAATCTGCTTGCTAAATGGGTGTCAAACGAAAGAGCAAGACCATAGCTTTCATTTGATCTGTTCTATATTTCGTTATATTTATCGGTAAATGAGTTATCGGTCAAGATCGGGTTGCACTAAAACCTTGAAATTCGCGTGCAATATCGGTATCACACGAAAGAGAAAGGCAACAGCTTTCATTTGGACTGTTCCATATTTCGATGTATTTATCGATAAATTACTTATCGGTCAAAATGTGATTCTCATTAAACCTTGAAATCTGCTTGCAATATGGGTGTCAAACGAAAGGGCAAGGCCTCAGCTTCCATTTGAACTGTTCCATATTTTGATATATTTCTCGGTAAATGAGTTATGGGTCAAAATGAAGTTCCCATAAAACCTTGAAACTTGCTTGCAATTTGAATGTCAAACGAAAGGGCAAGGCCACAGCTTTCATTTGGACTGTTCCATATTTCGATGTATTTATCGATAAATGACTTATCAGTCAAAATGTGATTCTCATTAAACCTTGAAATTTTGCTTGAAATATGGGTGTCAAACGAAAGGGCAAGGCCACAGATTTCATTTGGGCTGTTCTATATTTCGTTGTATTTATCGGTAAATGAGTTATCGGTCAAGATCGGGTTGCACTAAAACCTTGAAATTCGCGTGCAATATCGGTATCACACGAAAGAGAAAGGCAACAGCTTTCATTTGGACTGTTCCATATTTCGATGTATTTATCGATAAATGACTTATCGGTCAAAATGTGATTCTCATTAAACCTTGAAATCTGCTTGCAATATGGGTGTCAAACGAAAGGGCAAGGCCATGGATCTCATTTGAACTGTTCCATATTTCGATATATTTATCGATAAATAACTTATCGGTCAAAATGTAGTCAAAATAAAACCTTGAAATTTGCTTGCAATATCGGTATCACACAAAAGGGCAAGGCCACAGCTTTCATTTGGACTGTTCCATATTTCGATGTATTTATCGATAAATGACTTATCGGTCAAAATGTGATTCTCATTAAACCTTGAAATCTGCTTGCAATATGGGTGTCAAACGAAAGGGCAAGGCCATGGATCTCATTTGAACTGTTCCATATTTCGATATATTTATCGATAAATAACTTATCGGTCAAAATGTAGTCAAAATAAAACCTTGAAATTTGCTTGCAATATCGGTATCACACAAAAGGGCAAGGCCACAGCTTCCATTTGAACTGTTCCATATTTCGATGTATTTATCGATAAATGACTTATCGGTCAAAATATAAGCTTGAAAATTGCTTGCAATATCAGTGTCAAACGAAAGGGCAAGGCCACAGGTTTCATTTGAACTTTCCCATATTTTGATAAATTTATCGATAGATTACTTATCGGTCGAAATGTGGTCAAAATAATACCTTGAAATTTTGCTTGCAATATGGGTGTCAAACGAAAGGGCAAGACAACAGCTTTCATTTGGACTGTTCCATATTTCGATGTATTTATCGATAAATGACTTGTCAGTCAAAATGTGATTCTCATTAAACCTTGAAATTTTGCTTGAAATATGGGTGTCAAACGAAAGGGCAAGGACACAGCTTTCATTTGGACTGTTCCATATTTCGATGTATTTATCGATAAGTTACTTATCGGTCAAAATGTGATTCTCATTTAACCTTGAAATCTGCTTGCAATATGAGTGTCAAACGAAAGGGCAAGGCCACAGCTTTCATTTGGACTGTTCCATATTTCGATGCATTTATCGATAAATGACTTATCGGTCAAAATGTAATTCTCATTAAACCTTGAAATTTGCTTGAAATATGGGTGTCAAACGAAAGGGCAAGACAACAGCTTTCATTTGGACTGTTCCATATTTCGATGTATTTATCGATAAATGACTTGTCAGTCAAAATGTGATTCTCATTAAACCTTGAAATTTTGCTTGAAATATGGGTGTCAACCGAAAGGGCAAGGACACAGCTTTAATTTGGACTGTTCCATATTTCGATGCATTTATCGATAAATGGCTTATCGGTCAAAATGTAATTCTCATTAAACCTTGGAATTTTGCTTGAAATATGGGTGTCAAACGAAAGGGCAAGACAACAGATTTCATTTGGGCTGTTCCATATTTCGATGTATTTATCGATAAATTACTTATCGGTCAAAATGTGATTCTCATTTAACCTTGAAATCTGCTTGCAATATGAGTGTCAAACGAAAGGGCAAGGCCACAGCTTTCATTTGGACTGTTCCATATTTCGATGTATTTATCGATAAATGACTTATCGGTCAAAATGTAATTCTCATTAAACCTTGGAATTTGCGTGCAATATGGGTGTCAAACGAAAGGGCAAGACAACAGGTTTCATTTGAACTGTCCGATATTTTGATATATTTATCGATAAATAACTTATCGATCGAAATGTGGTCAAAATAATACCTTCAAATTTTGCTTGCAATATGGGCATCAAACGAATGGCATAGTTTTAATTTTACCTGTTAAATATTTCGATGTATTTATCGATAAATGGGTTATCGGTCAAGATCGGGTTGCACTAAAACCTTGAAATTTGCGTGCAATATCGGTATCACACGAAAGAGAAAGGCCACAGCTTTCATTTGGACTGTTCCATATTTCGATGTACTTATCGATAAATGACTTATCGGTCAAAATATAAGCTTGAGATTTTGCGTGCAATATAGGTATCACACGAAAGGGCAAGGCCACTGGTTTCATTTGAACTGTCCCATATTTTGATATATTTATTGATAAATAACTTATCGGTCGAAATGTGGTCAAAATAATACCCTCAAATTTTGCTTGCAATATGGGTGTCAAACGAAAGGCCATAGCTTTTATTTGACCTGTTAAATATTTCGATGTATTTATCGATAAAGGGTTATCGGTAAAAATGTGATACTCATTAAGTATTGAAATCTGCTTGCTAAATGGGTGTCAAACGAAAGAGCAAGACCATAGCTTTCATTTGATCTGTTCTATATTTCGTTATATTTATCGGTAAATGAGTTATCGGTCAAGATCGGGTTGCACTAAAACCTTGAAATTCGCGTGCAATATCGGTATCACACGAAAGAGAAAGGCAACAGCTTTCATTTGGACTGTTCCATATTTCGATGTATTTATCGATAAATGACTTATCGGTCAAAATGTGATTCTCATTAAACCTTGAAATCTGCTTGCAATATGGGTGTCAAACGAAAGGGCAAGGCCATGGATCTCATTTGAACTGTTCCATATTTCGATATATTTATCGATAAATAACTTATCGGTCAAAATGTAGTCAAAATAAAACCTTGAAATTTGCTTGCAATATCGGTATCACACAAAAGGGCAAGGCCACAGCTTTCATATGAACTGTTCCATATTTCGATGTATTTATCGATAAATGACTTATCGGTCAAAATATAAGCTTGAAATTTGCTTGCAATATCAGTGTCAAACGAAAGGGCAAGGCCACAGGTTTCATTTGAACTGTTCCATATTTCAATGTATTTATCGATAAATGACTTATCGGTCAAAATATATGCTTGAGATTGCGTGCAATATCGGTATAAAACGAAATTGCAAGGCCACAGCTTCCATCTGAACTGTTCCATATTTTGATATATTTATCGGTAAATGAGTTATGGGTCAAAATGTAGTGCCCCTAAAACCTTGAAACTTGCTTGCAATATGGGTGTCAAACGAAAGGGCAAGACAACAGCTTTCATTTGGAGTGTTCCATATTTCGATGTATTTATCGATAAATGACTTGTCAGTGAAAATGTGATTCTCATTAAACCTTAAAATTTTGCTTGAAATATGGGTGTCAAACGAAAGGGCAAGGACACAGCTTTCATTTGGACTGTTCCATATTTCGATGTATTTATCGATAAACTACTTATCGGTCAAAATGTGATTCTCATTAAACCTTGAAATCTGCTTGCAATATGGGTGTCAAACGAAAGGGCAAGACAACAGCTTTCATTTGAACTGTTCCATATTTCAATGTATTTATCGATAAATGACTTATCGGTCAAAATATATGCTTGAGATTGCGTGCAATATCGGTATAAAACGAAATTGCAAGGCCACAGCTTCCATCTGAACTGTTCCATATTTTGATATATTTATCGGTAAATGAGTTATGGGTCAAAATGTAGTGCCCCTAAAACCTTGAAACTTGCTTGCAATATGGGTGTCAAACGAAAGGGCAAGACAACAGCTTTCATTTGGAGTGTTCCATATTTCGATGTATTTATCGATAAATGACTTGTCAGTGAAAATGTGATTCTCATTAAACCTTAAAATTTTGCTTGAAATATGGGTGTCAAACGAAAGGGCAAGGACACAGCTTTCATTTGGACTGTTCCATATTTCGATGTATTTATCGATAAACTACTTATCGGTCAAAATGTGATTCTCATTAAACCTTGAAATCTGCTTGCAATATGGGTGTCAAACGAAAGGGCAAGGCCACAGCTTCCATTTGAACTGTTCCATATTTCGATGTATTTATCGATAAATGACTTGTCAGTGAAAATGTGATTCTCATTAAACCTTGAAATCTGCTTGCAATATGGGTGTCAAACGAAAGGGCAAGGCCACAGCTTCCATTTGAACTGTTCCATATTTTGATATATTTCTCGGTAAATGAGTTATGGGTCAAAATGTAGTTCCCCTAAAACCTTGAAACTTGCTTGCAATATGGGTGTCAAACGAAAGGGCAAGACAACAGCTTTCGTTTGGACTGTTCCATATTTCGATGTATTTATCGATAAATGACTTGTCAGTGAAAATGTGATTCTCATTAAACCTTAAAATTTTGCTTGAAATATGGGTGTCAAACGAAAGGGCAAGGACACAGCTTTCATTTGGACTGTTCCATATTTCGATGTATTTATCGATAAATTACTTATCGGTCAAAATGTGATTCTCATTAAACCTTGAAATATGCTTGCAATATGGGTGTCAAACGAAAGGGCAAGGCCACAGCTTCCATTTGAACTGTTCCATATTTTGATATATTTCTCGGTAAATGAGTTATGGGTCAAAATGAAGTTCCCATAAAACCTTGAAACTTGCTTGCAATTTGAATGTCAAACGAAAGGGCAGGGCCACAGCTTTCATTTGGACTGTTCCATATTTCGATGTATTTATCGATAAATGACTTATCAGTCAAAATGTGATTCTCATTAAACTTTGAAATTTTGCTTGAAATATGGGTGTCAAACGAAAGGGCAAGGCCACAGATTTCATTTGGGCTGTTCTATATTTCGTTGTATTTATCGGTAAATGAGTTATCGGTCAAGATCGGGTTGCACTAAAACCTTGAAATTCGCGTGCAATATCGGTATCACACGAAAGAGAAAGGCAACAGCTTTCATTTGGACTGTTCCATATTTCGATGTATTTATCGATAAATGACTTATCGGTCAAAATGTGATTCTCATTAAACCTTGAAATCTGCTTGCAATATGGGTGTCAAACGAAAGGGCAAGGCCATGGATCTCATTTGAACTGTTCCATATTTCGATATATTTATCGATAAATAACTTATCGGTCAAAATGTAGTCAAAATAAAACCTTGAAATTTGCTTGCAATATCGGTATCACACAAAAGGGCAAGGCCACAGCTTTCATTTGAACTGTTCCATATTTCGATGTATTTATCGATAAATGACTTTTCAGTGAAAATGTGACTCTCATTAAACCTTAAAATTTTGCTTGCAATATGGGTGTCAAACGAAAGGGCAAGGCCACAGCTTCCATTTGAACTGTTCCATATTTCGATGTATTTATCGATAAATGACTTGTCAGTGAAAATGTGATGCTCACTAAACCTTGAAATCTGCTTGCAATATGGGTGTCAAACGAAAGGGCAAGGCCACAGCTTCCATTTGAACTGTTCCATATTT